>JAJTTW010000001.1:807700-2201288 GCA_036971245.1 Arthrobotrys sphaeroides | reverse complement strand
TTCTGAAGGCGTGATATCGGAAAGGGAGGTGTCTCCCCTCTTCTGAGACACCGGCTTCTTTTTTCGCTTAATCGTTTTGGTGGTCGTCACAACCTCCTCCTCCTCATCATCTTCCTCCTCTTCCTCATCGTCATCGATTCCAGCTCCTTCCAGCTCGTCGCTCAGCACACCAAGTGTACCAGGACCAGCACTCAATCTCGATCTGCCGTTAGCGCCAGCGGGGTTGGCGCCGCTCATCATCATCTCAATATCCATTTGTCGGCTGTGGAGTTCAGACCTGAGTCTATCGATCTCGAACCCGCGTTCTTCCTGGTCTTTGCGCAGGTCCTTGATCTGCTTGTGTAGGCCAGTCATAAGATCAGCCTTCCTCTGGAGAGATACTCTCTGCGCTTCTATCTCCGCTTTCTGGTCCATTACGGTCTGGAGGTCCGCTGTAAGGGCATCGACGCGGCGGATGGCATCAGCGGCTTGTTTAGAGAACTTTTGGTTATCTTGGGCCAGAGCCATGATGTTTTCTCGATCTATCTCATGTTGGTGATGGAATTGGTCGACTTCCTTTTTGGCTTCGGAAACTTGGTCGAGATAGACGGCTGCTTCAGCCCGGAGCTCGTCTTTGTCTCTGTTGATCTGGGCAATCTCAGCTCGTTTCTCTCCGATCTCTTTCCGCAGACGATTGTTCTCCTCGTTCAAACCCGCGATTTCGTCCTCGAATTCTTCCTTATCCCTATCATGGCGGAGTCTGAGTTCGTGGAGTTCTTGCTCCTTCTCATCGTAGTCAGCCTGCTTTTGTTTAAGTTCTCTGTGTGCAAGGGCAAGGTCTTGCTCGAGGATGGCAGATGCATTGAATACTGGAGACCCCATAGCAGCTCTTAGGCCAGCAGCAGCAGAGACGTCACCGAAGGATATAGTAGATTGGGTTGGGCTTGCGACGGGGGGGCTAAAGTATCCGTGTCCTGGTCTCTTAGATGTCTGGGCTGGTGTCGACGAGGCGAGGAAGTTCCCAGTAAGCTCAGTACTGGGTTCACCTGATCCGAGGTCGCTAAACTCATCATCTGGAATTTCGCCGAATGGTCCGACACCGATAGACTGTTGCCTTCGAGGGCCGGTTGGCCGGGCAAAGGACCCGCCGAACGGCGTGCGTCTCTCGGGGCTTATGGCCGAGCCGCGGCGTGGCGTTTCCATGTTTGTGTCGATGTCCTCGGGTATCCGTGCAGCCTCCAACCTCCCTCTGAAGCTAGAAACCTCTCCGGTTTTCGGGAATGTGCCTTGTCTCCGGTCGTTCAACTCTTCGGTGATGTCCTTTCCGGCGACCGACTTGTAGAAATCCTTCGTCTCATTCTTACTGATATAGATTGGACTACCAGATTCCGCCATGACCTGTGACATCATATTGATCATCTGTTCCCTGACAAGAGGTTGCAGGAGGGGCTCCGAAAGCGGTGGTAGTTGTGTCTGTAGGGTATCAAAGAAGTGGAGGAAGTCGGACATGGGGATCTGTAATTTAGCAGGAGATTTATGTTAGTATGCTTTCAAGATAGACAGTTTGATAGACCGACAACCGAGACGTCGCACTGACCTGTCCTTCGTCATTTTTGTCATATCGCGAGAAGGCCTTTTCGAATATCTTCTCCGACCCAGCAGGCCCTTCGGCCTCACTGGCGGAGGACTCGTCCTCTGACATGCCGGCAATCGACTTACGATTCTTCATCTTCGAGCGTCTTGCGGTGGATGATCTGCCTTTGGCGTATTTATTGGCGTTGGCAGGTGTAATGGGAGGGCGGCCTTGACTTTCAGCGGAGTTTTTACGCGAATTCGCGCGGGAGGCAAGTGGAGATGCTTGGTCCGGGTCAGATAAGATAGAATCATCAGCGCCAGAGTTGGTGCGAGTCGGCGTGCGACCCTGGGGAGACGCGAGCCTGGAGGCTTTGAGCGTGCCTTGGGTCTCCGAAGCGGTGGTGGGTTTAGGGAAACGAGCAGGATGGGCGCGACGAGGGGTGGCGCCTTTTGAAGAACCCTCTGAGATAATGCTGTCAATTGAATTGTCGTGGGCAAATGCGTGTGGGTCGGCCATCTTGAACGACAACAAAATTTAACCAGCTGTGTCGTGCAGCTGTATTATTGGAGGATGACAGGACAAGACGGGTATGGGTATGATTATAGCGACAGGGGACCGAATGCGAGCCGCTTTTCTGTGTGGTGGGTGGGCGTGATAATGCAGGATTGGAGGAAACGTGACGGGCAAATGAGACTAACGGCTAGGAATGCGGTATGAGGGAGGATGGAATTTGACGGGATGGTGTCGAAGGCCTGGCAGGTAAGATAAGAGCAGAAGGGAGGAGAGGATGGGAGAAGCGAGGTGATGCGAGTCGCAATGGATGGAAGAAGGTAAGGCTGACGAAGAGGATGGCGAGACGGAGAGATGTAGATGTGTAGATGGATGTGGAGATGGAGATGAAGATGGAGACGGTGGAGGGGAGATGAAGGCATCGCATCGCAGGGCGTCGAAGGCGCCGTTGTTGTGTCGTTGTTTGTTGTTGTTGTTGTGAAGCAACGCATTTTGGCCGAAAAGGGAAATAAAGGCGGGCCAACATCCCGGCACCCGACATGGTTCAGCGTCGACGGTCGCGTCGACATTTTATCCTCTTCGGTCGATTAATCTTACCACTTACTTACGGTACTCAGCATTGGCAGACCTTCCGGGGGAATTGATTCGAGATAACTTGGAGCATATACGAGGTGGGTGCGGGATACGCGGACGGTCAAGCTACCCGAGCCGCAACAGGACAGGACAATCTGGGACCGCCCTGCCGCCGACGGCTGGAATCTGGAAGCTGTTACCTGTCAAGTTATAAAAGTACTTATACTTGCTCCCGTCCATGACAAATCAGTTACGCGGGGAAGCCGGAGACATATCACTGTGTACATGTAGTGCGGTGTCTATGCGGATGAGTGCGAAGAGTCCGATATAGTGTATGGAATGGGCATCTCGATATCTCCCCAGATTCTCTATGCAAGTACCCTACTTAGCACAAGTACAATGTACGTATGTCTGATATCTCGAGACTAGAGCATTGGATGGATTCATACTCTCCCGAATTCATGCATCATCGAATACGATCAAATGCTACATAGGTACTTAGTCACAGTAGATATCGGAATGGCCTGTGACGGTTCAAGAGAGTGTCTGTGCCCCTGCCAATATAGCTATCTCTCTCCCACTCACATATAGCTGTTCCAACCATCAAACGTATCACCATCCCCTTTCCTTTCAGCCCAGCTACATAACTCTACATACGCTCGTCTCTCTACAGAGAAGCCAACGAGATAAAGGACTGCCCTTAGTCAGGTGAATCCAGCTAGGGTAGTAATTAAGACTAAGTAACTCCTGGCTGCTGCTTGCGGGAAGCTCGACCTCAGCTGCAACACCAAACCAACCAACCACACATTACCAACGCCGTTACTAACACCTCTCGATACCCACACCTGATCCCCGAACCTCACTCTGCTTCACCGCCATCTCCACATTGACCCGTCCAGGCACTCGCACAAACCTGCACAGTCTCAGCTTCGCTGCATAGGCTGCACATCTGTCGGGTCATGCTCTCTCTATCATCACTGATCTCCAAGGCTTCGTCCTTGATAGATCCGAACATCCTCCCACCCTCCCTGCTAAATCAGGTAAACGGTTCCAACAGCGATGGCCAAACTCCGGCCGTCCTATTCCGCTCCAACTTTCGTCTTCCGGACTCTGAAAATCCACTCGCCGTCATACCCTGCGAGTTAAGTCTACCAACAGGGGAACATTACTTCGGCCGTCTCCATCTATCCGAATCATTCCTCTGCTTCTCCTCATCCGCACCGTCTTCCGCCTCAGGGACCGGCTCGTCGTCATCCAGTACAGCTGGACCTCCCAGCTGCGGTTTCACATTACCGCTGGTGGCTATCCGACGGGTGGAGCGACTGCATTCCAGAAGCTATCTATTCGCTCTTGCGGTAACAACATGGCACAACGACCAGAAGCTCACATTGCAATTCAATTCGCTACGGTCGACCTGCGAGAAGTTCTGCGAGGCGCTGAAGAAGAACCTGAGGAGCCAGATGAGTGAGATGAAGAATCTCAGACTCCTTGTTGGTAGCTGTTACAGCGAATGGCTGGTTACTGGCGGGAAATCGAAGGATGGAGTGAAGGAGGAGCCGGATGCGGGGTTAGGCATGGGTTGGAGGTATCCCGGCGATGCCAAAAAGCTGCGTGACAGAAGCAAGATGAGATTATGGGCAGAATACCTACGAGGTCCGTGGCAGCAACTTCTAAGTGTTGGCTCGGCTTACTGATCAGATTACAGAGAATGGCCGGAACATCACTCTGATACGACAACCTACGTTTCACAAGCTTATCCGTGTCGGCTTACCTAACGTAGGTCACCTAGAATACCCAGTAATAAGGAATGATGGTGGCTAACTATCATATTCAGAGGCTGCGCGGAGAAGTGTGGGAATTGACCTCCGGGTCACTCTACCGGCGGTTATTCAATCCAACGCTGTACACCGATACCCTCACCGAATTCTCGGGCCGGCATTCATTATCCATCGATGAAATCGAAAAGGACTTGAATCGTAGTTTGCCGGAATACCCGGGCTTCCAGAGTGAAGAGGGGATAGGCAGACTCCGTCGAGTACTTAGTGCGTACAGCTGGAGGAACCCGGACATCGGTTACTGCCAGGCAATGAACATTGTCGTAGCAGCTCTATTGATGTATGGCTTCGCACACATCCCACCACGCCCTTCTAGACGAAGTAGCCACATCGCTAACAGTAAAACAGATACATGTCCGAAACCCAAGCCTTCTTTCTCTTATCCACCCTCTGCGACCGCCTTGTCCCAGGTTACTACTCGCAGACCATGTACGGCACCCTACTTGACCAGAGGGTGTTCGAATCACTCGTCGAAAAGACCATGCCAATTCTTTGGGAGCACCTGGTTAAATCCGACGTCCAACTCTCTGTTGTATCTCTCCCGTGGTTTCTCTCCCTCTTCATCAACTCCATGCCGCTTGTCTTCGCCTTCAGAGTCCTCGACGTCTTCTTTCTCGAGGGTCCAAAGGTACTCTTCCAAGTTGGCCTCGCAATTCTTCGGATTAACGGCGAGGAACTCCTGGAAGTTGCGGATGACGGTGCCTTTATCAGTTGTTTGAAGAACTACTTTCTCCGACTCGACGAAAGCGCCCACCCCAGAAGCGATAACGAGAAGCTACGAGCCGTCACACGTTTCCAGGAACTCATGGTCGTCGCCTTCCGCGAGTTCTCGGGAATAACAGAACAAACCATCACAGACCAACGTGTCAAGCACAAAGACTCCGTCCTCTCATCTATCGAGTCTTTCGCCAAACGCACAACTCTCCGAAACCTTGGGCCGGAAAGTAAGCGACTATCTACCAATGACCTCGGATACATCTATGATCGATTCTACAAGGTTCTTTATGAGCGACAGGAACGCCTGGCAGCGATCGAGCTTGAGAAAGAAAGACTGAACGAAAAGAAGGTCATGAGTTCGGCAAGAAGTATAAGCGAGAAGAGCATCAATGAGAAAGGACGTATAGGACTAGGCCCTTCGTCGCAACTTATGGATTACGACTACTTCCGAGAATTCTTGGCTGGCGTGGCGAAATGGGCGATAGCGGACTCCCCTTCACAGTTATTCTCGCCGGGTCTTGGCCCTTCGTTAGAGCCGCAGTGGGGCAATAATGGAAGGAAGAAGAGCATCAATCTGAGTCCATGGGGTGATAACGCGGAACCAGCGGATCATGAGTTCATGCAGCGGCTGTTTAGACGGTGGGACACAGACTACCGGTCTGGACTTTCGCTGCAGGACGTGGTTGCAGGGTTGGCAGGGATTAAGGGCAAGAAAGATATCATGGAGAGTATAAGTTACTTCTTTGAGCTCTATGACGATGACGGTGATGGAAGAGTCGACAGGGAAGGCATCTTGAGGATTAGTGAGGCGCTGCTGTTCATCACAAGGAGAGGATGGGAGACACCGCCAAATATCGGAGACCAGAATAGAGGCGGCGAAGGAAAGGGAGGAACGGACCCATTCCTGGGGAGTGTGAGCGGATTTATCAGGCGGTGCTTCGAATACGCAGATCCAGACCAACAGGCAAAGCAAGAGGAGGCTAGCACCGGGTTGGAAGGAATGGATGAGTTGGTGGATCTACTGGATTTGGCATCTGACGACGAGGAGAGCATTAAGAGTCCGGTTAAAGAGAAGGGCTTAATGAAGGAAATTGAGAAAGGGAAGGACGAAGACACGGATGAGACGAATTTACTCGATCTCGATACGAATACGAAACCTTCTGCAATGTCGGCTAACATCGCGCTCGATCCGGCGAACCCGCTACATATTACGTTACCGACATTTAGAATGATCGTTTTGGCAGACGAAGTGTTGGAGTACTTCTTCGAGACAGGATTCGCAGACTCTATCGTGCTTTCAACAGACGGCTCCAAGACTCCTGGAGGCAGGAGCGTTCCTGCAGGCGCCAGTGCTTTCGGAAACCTTGGTGGTGGAGGCATCGCTGGTGCGAAGGGTCTAAGAGGTGTTCTGGATAACATCGTGAATGATGGAATGCGAGTTGCACAAGAGGTTAGAAGGAGGATGGACGAAGCCCAGAAAGAGCTAGAGAGGAGCGCGGTACCCGGCAAATACAAGGAAGATGAGGAGGAAGAAGGGGACGCAAAGAGTATCCTGGAAGGTGCCGAAGCTAGCGTCGTAGACGAGAGCGCAAAATTGACAATAAAGACCGGACTTCCGGATGATGATGCGGCTTCGGGAACCTTGCTGGGCAGCCCCACATCTTCACTGGCGACTACACATGTAGGTGAGGAATTACGGACTCCTACCACTCCGATGCCCACGAGGGTCGAATTTGAAGTGGATAAATAATCCCAGAATCGCGGTATCGATGTGGCTGTCAGATGCTCTCTTGGATAGCATAACGTATGGTTTCCTACTCTTCTGTCTACAGTCTGATCTTTCGGGAATCTTTTTAGTTTCACAAGACCTACGAGCTCGCCTCTTCTTTTTTTCTTTTTTGTTTCTTTCGAGCTTTTGGCGTTCGCTGGAGCACATAGGAGGAATGATGTATAAGCTTGGTCTTGCTTGTGTTATCCGGTTTCCTTGTTCTTTCCCCCCGATTTGCTTAATCTCAGCCGGGCAGGTGGATATGGTGTTTTCTTTCCCTTTCTTTTTTACTATTCCTCTCCACAACTTGGACTTGAGTTCTCGTTATTTTTCCATATTCTGTTTTTGTTCCAGATCCGATTACAATGGGGATGATTCTCTTGAGGGCAAGGGTCTAAGATGTATGGTTTGTTCATGTACCATAGCTACGGTTTAGAAATTCACATAGCCATGAACATTTTTACCGCTTTCCTAGCTTGTCCCCGTATTGGGTACTTGAGATTATATCGATTTTGGGGTGTCCATTATGAATATATTTGATTCTCTTTTTCAAATTGGTAGCTTGGAGACTGGAATATGATGTATGGGATGGAATAAAAACGTCCAACGTCATTCTTTTTTTTCGTACCCCCGCTATATACAATCGGCCGCCGTATGCTTAAAGGGAAAAAAGTGGAAGGCAAGAGATGGGAAGGAACGACAGGAAATAAAGGGTTATTACAGATTTCACCTGAACTCTTTGAGAGAAAATATTGAAGAAGGAAAAGAAAAAAGGAAGACGAAATGAAATGAGATTCAGGACATAACGCTCAGAAGTTGGAGAAATAAGTTGTAATGGAATAGATAAATAATGGAATACGTTTGTTCGCACGGTAGATTTTCCTAACTTTTTCTCTCCTCTCCCTCCTCTCTTTCTTTCTTTCTGTCATATATCTCAACGCTTCTCCCTTCTAAGTTCTGAAATTCCATGAAACATGCGCGTAATCCAATGAAGCTGCGAGTTAGGTCTCGTTTATTTCCCGGTACCTACCGGTCCACTGCCTGATCCACTTCTCCCTCCAGCACCTTTCTTGTTCATCAAACTACTGAAGAACTGGGCTAGTACTTCGTTCTGAGACTTTCCATCGCCTCCGGGGGATGTCGGACTAGCACCGGGAGCATTTGCAGCTGGGTCAAGACTCGCGGCCGCATCTCGGTCCTATAACCATGTCAGCGGCGGGTCCGAATTAAAAAACGTACTATAAAATAAAATCCGCCCTACCTTTATCCTCCTCAACATATCATCCGCATCAACCTGTATACCTCCAACGTTAAACTGCACCGGTCCAACATGATCCCTAACCCTACTATCTGTCTCTCCCACAGTTCCCATAGCGTTCCTACTCCCCCCAATTCCGACCCCACCGCCACCTCCACCAGGACCCCTCTCCTCTTCCTTCTTGCTCTCCAAAACTTCTAGCTGTGAAGCTAAAAACTCTTGTAAATCCACAGGAGGCATTTCTATCGCTCCCTTGGGCCTTAAAGCCGCGAGCGAGTCGTCGCTCCGACTGTCGCGGATGACTTCTTCGAATAACTCTACCGCACCGCCTTCAACTGCGACGTCGAGGTCCAACGTTGTAACCGAAGCTGCAGCTGCAGCGGGGGAAAAGTCGATGTCGACGGACCAGCCAGAGCCAACGCCCTCGACGTCAAAGTCGCGGAGAACGCGGATTTTGCCCCAGGAGTCCCAGGAAGGGGGGACGAGGACTCTTTCGCGTTCGATTACATTGTGACGGATGGTTTGCTAGGTGGATGAAAGGTTAGTTTTTTGAGATTGACAGCTGCTAAGGGGCTGGAGGCGTACTTTCGACGAAACGGGGAGAGAGAGGCTGGTGTAGACTAGAGATTGAAGAGATGATGGTATCGAAGGACTTGTGTAGATGAGCGATGCTCCGTCTGAGAGTGTGTTAGCCATTTCACCAGCCATTGCAAGAATGTCTAAGTCGTACGTTTTAGTAGTATTGTCCTCATGAACTGTAGGACAAAATCAAACTCTTCTTCCTTCCAGCCTCTTTCCCTCTCTAATGTTTCAATCTTGTCCGCCTATTTCTCATACCCCAGATCAATAACTTTCCCGAAGAGTCAGTCCAATGCCTAGATTGAAACTCACATTCTGACAGACAACCAGTAACGGCAATCCTAACGGTTCATCAAACTCCCCAGGCCCCAGTGGAATCTGTACTTCCGGAGCCGCACCAGGGACCTGAATCGCTCCCGTCTCGCCAAAGTTCCTCGGTCTTGCCTCCCCTAACCTTCGTAAGATCCTCCGTTCAGGTTGCTTTGTTCCCCACAAAAAGGACATCAGCTAAGGAAGAGAAAAGAACCTACAAGCCTTCATGACCTCCTCCAACGACTCTTTGGCATCATCATCCAGCTGTGAGAATATGTTTCGGAGTAACCGTATCCATCGCCTTGTTTGTCTGAGCCATGTCCAGGGTGTCCGCCAGTCGAGCAGTAGGACGACGAGGGTATCGGGAAGGAGTTCAGGTGTAAATAACGGCTTCAAAAGGGGCGAGAAGGCGGGTGTCGGTGACGAGACGAGGTAGAGGCCTAGACGAGCGAGGACGTCTGTGCTTTATACCGTTAGCTACGGAGAATAGGCGAAAAGGTGCATATCGAGGAACCGGACCTTCTTGTTCAGCGTCCAGAACGTCTAGATATGTATAACCGAGGGCGAATTCATTGGCAACCGGCGGCCTGCGACTTTGCTTGCGACTATCCAGTGTGTAGCCGCCTAGAGCGTCCACGAATTCCTTCTGCTCGTCCGCGCCCCCTCCTGCAGGACAGCATTCACCGTGGTTAGCATACAGCTCCCATCTCCCCGTTCGAACGGGCTACTCCGTGATGAAAGGTTATATGTACCGAGTACGAGGATCGATTTCTGAGGTAATCGTTTCGATGAAGCGACATTCGATAGCATGGAAGACCAGAGGTCCTCCTCTGCCACCGGAGATAACGCTGCCATTGTTCAATCTTGATGAGACCGGAAGTATGCCAAAACCGTAGAGTAGGATCTACCACCGGTTCCAACGACGGACCGTTTCACGCAGGAGGCCGGTGTGGAGTTCGGTTGTATCTGATGGGATATCCGGGGAAAGGTATCGACGCGCTTTGAGGTGGTAGTAGCTAGGGAATTGATGCCAAACTGGTTAGGGCTATTGATATCGGCACGGACACCCTGGAGGTTAGGTACCTATGACATTGAAGGAGGTGGATTCTAGGATTCGGTGTTCTAGCAAGCAATTGCAGGTTCGATGGTCTGGCATGTAGCGGTCGCTGTTTCGGATACGGCTTCTGCAAGTTGGCCCGCTCCCAGCACTCAGGGACAGCTGCTGGAGAGCTTGGTCGTGGTGTTCTGTGGCTGGAGCTTGTCCGCCCTCACCAGCCACCGTTTGACCTGAGAGTGGCCATTGTGTGGCGGTGCAGTGCCGGACTGGATAATACCGCTTGTGCGCACATCTCAGAACATCGAACTTCCACCCACTCGCCACCCCACGAGCCCCATGCCGTGGATTCGACTCTCTCCGAATACATACTCCCCAGCCACCAGATTCGCTGACTGAAGCGAGAAAGTGCTTATCACGGGGCCCAGCAGAAATCCCATCCCTCGATCAGGTTCTGATAACCGGAGGAATCTTACGCCTCAATGATCAGCTGCGACTAACGTTGACGTTGACTTTGCCATCCATCGAAGCCATGGCCCAGTAACTTGAGCTTGCAAGCTTACTCGGTGGAAATCTACCAATCCGAGACCGTGGTTCGGATGCATGTTCTTCTGCGATTTGGGGTGGCTAGCGCCAAATTATATGACTACGGAAACCGTTGAAAACCACGATGCCATCATCGGGATATCCCAGAGGATACTTAGCCCCCTTTGGGAACTTCGGACGAAGATGCTAGTTCTGTTACAAAGCATCTCCACCGCGACACCAATCTTACCTATGCTTTCTAGAAGCCCCTTTCTCCCGAAATTTTGAATCCAGCATCGAATCATTTCATCGAATCGGAGGCCGAACGTAGGTGGCGTTTGCCCGGTCTAATCATAACGGAACCTCTCCGTACCTACTTGACCAATGGAGGCACAGCGTTGAGGATCCAGCCTTGATCAAGCTTGAGTTATCACATCTAAATCCCCGGCCTCGAGTTCACATCGCAGACTCTTCAGTACCCCCGTAGTTTGTAACTGCCCCCTCAGCATCAGCGTCAATATTCTGGTTCACTTTGTCTCAGCGAAACTTGTTCGTCCCTTCCTAGCCTATCTCTAAACCGACCCTCGGCTCCACCTATCATTACAACATCTTCAACGTCGGCAGCCGTTTCGACAGTGGTGTATAACGGCGCCCCGCGGGAGTCGATCCAAGCAGTCAAAATGAACACAAGAAAGGCTCTCACCGTTTCCGGGCGTACTACAGCGCTCTCGACCAATTACAACCAAGACCAGTCATGTTTTGCAGTTGGTCTAGAAGACGGTTTCGCAGGTGGGCTTTCCTAGAGCAAGTGTTTGTGTTGATACTGGAGAACACCGCTAACTCTGTATGCTTTGATATTGTTCTATAAAGTTATGAATTCTGATCCCTGTGAGCTCCGGATTCATCGAAGTAAGTACTGATTGATGAGAAAAACTTCCGCCAGAGAAATTATCAAATTTCTAACTTGATCGTTTTCATGATCTAGGATTCAACGGTGGTATTGCCGTTGCCATTATGCTTGGGAGATCCAATTTCCTCGCACTTGTAGGCGGTGGCAGGGACCCAAAATTCCCTCCCAACAAAGTCGTCATCTGGGATGATGCCAAACAGAGGGTGGTAATCACCCTGGAATTCAAATCGGATGTCCTGGGCGTCCGTCTGTCACGGTCGATAATCGTTGTCGTGCTCAGGAGCCACATCTATATTTATACATTCTCGTCACCTCCTCAGCGTGTGCAGGCTTTCGAAACTGTGTACAACGACTTTGGCCTCACCTGTCTCGGGACCAACCACGTTGCTTTCCCAGGTCGAACAGTGGGACAGGTTAATCTGTTCGATGTACCGACGGGGAACAATACTATTATACCGGCTCATACATCGGCGATTATGGCGCTGGCTCTCAGTCCCAACGGTAACTTTCTGGCTACCGCATCTGAAAACGGCACCTTAATCAGAATATTTTCCACCGCAAGCTCTGCGATAGTAACGGAGCTACGCCGTGGGATCGATAAAGCTATGATTTACTCCATGGCATTTTCGCCATCGTCAAATCGTATAGCTGTCACTTCTGACAAAGGAACACTTCATATCTTCGATGTCTTTTCACAACCTACAGCTTCATCATCTAGCTCGACGTCAGAGCAACGGCCGTCCTCTAGGGGTAGTGAGGCAGTTGCCCCGGGTCCGACGGAATCTAACAAACGGTTCTCATTGCTTGGGAAGTTACCTTTGCTGCCCAAGTACTTTAACTCTGAATGGAGCTTCACGCAGGCGAAGGTGGAGGGAATCGGGAGAAACACGGTTGGGTGGACGGACGAGGACACCGTGATAGTGACGAGTATCGACGACTGCAAGTGGGAGAAGTTCGTCATTTTGAATGCTCCCAATACAGAGTCTGGAAAGGCTCTCGAGAGGGAGGCGTGGAGGAATTTCGTGGAAGGGGTCGATATTCCCTTCAGTAATTGAGGATGATCTCGGCCATACTCCATTATCTTTTTATTACCCGCCGCATCGGTCGCCGAAATTTTACGTGGAAGGTTCATCACATTTTCTAGAAGTCTCTCCGTTTTTATGCCTTCTTGACGTTCTTTTGCCTTATTTTTCTTAATTTCGGGATACCCCTCACACATATGCGGCGTTTTATAATTCATTTACTCATATTTAGCGAGCTTGTTTCGATTGTTTCGATTGTTTAGAATGTCATGATATCCACTCCTTCGTTCTTTATATATCACGCTGGGCTGACCACCGATATTATCGATATATCCCAACTGGCCGACCTTGACATACATATTCGTTGGCATGTATTATGATTACGCCGTCTCTAGTTGTTGAATTCAAGATTATTTTACAGTTGACAGCCCGGAACAAACCGCTCATTCATATCTATGCTACATACACTCATGCCTCGTGATATCCAAAGCCCTCCTCGCCATGTAACGGATAGGGGGGCCCGGGGGTAGAACTTGACCAGGAGGAAGACGTGGATCTAGAAATCTTGGATTCCCGTCTCTCCTTCCATAACCTTCCCGCCCAAATACTTCTTCCCATCACGTTCATCATATACATCCGCTTCCTCTTCATCAAAATATTCCTCCCATCCATCCCGCTCGATCTCCACCTCGATCAAATGGTTTGGATCCCCAGCCCCGCCAGGTCGATCTACACTATCGTAGTCAAAATCCTCATCGTCGCCTCTTAAGAATCGTCTTGAAAGAATATCTTTCCATATGTCCCAGGCTTCTTCCCTATCCTGCACATTCATAAATTCCCCATTGGAGTCCGCCCGTATTAGAATGTCGGCATCTAATTTCTCGGTATCGATGATGCCTTCCTCCGGCTCTTCTCCATCAAGGTCGGTATTTGATAATTCCCGTTTCGATTTCATGACAATATTTCCCTCCGCATCTTCCACCTCCTCCATCTCGTCCTCATCTTCATCCTCTTCGACTTTCTGCTGTCGCCGTAAGTTCTCTATCCGATCCTCCCCGCGCTCTAGGTCCCGTGCTAGTATTTCGCTAAACTTCGTCTGACTCGCCGGGTCCGCCGCATGTTCCCTCCTATCCCTCCCAGTCATAAACCGGCTGACCAATTGGTTATACAACGTCGGGAGTGAAAACGCGTGCTCTGTTTGTGTAAAATACCCGTCATGAGTCTGAAGATATATCAACCGCCGGTTCCGGGTGGCAATCTCCGGGTTCAGAGGCGTCGGCGATAACCTGAGACGCTTGAGGTCTGACTCGGCCGGAGGATAAGGTGGAGGACTTGGAGATACTTCTTCGTAGGCCGCGATAGCCATGGATGTGGGATGTTTGGGCTTATCTCGGATGCTACCGAGCTCCCCAGACCTCAGGGTGGTATGATTCGGGGTGTATGGTGACTTGGAGATGATCCGGGAGATAACCGGGCCGGACAGGCAGGCTCTGGAGCTCTGGTGCGGGAACTTTTGCGATAACGCGAACGGCGTCGTCGGAGTTCCTTTGCGGGGAAGATTGAATAGAAGTTTTTTTCTTTGTTTAATGGCGGTTAGGCCTGTGACTTGATATAACCTGATATCTCCTGTTCAGCGGTGGCGAGTCACGATCTCAGGTCGGTCAGGGTCTGGGCGGGATTTGTAATCGTTTGTCAATGGGCAAATGCAAAGAAAGATCATGGAAGCACTGGAAGCTATCGTGAAACTCTACAAAGTCTTTCCAAAGACATCGATGGCTCCTTCGACGACTCCCTTTGAATCAAATACCACCTCTGACGAGCGAAGGAAGGTCATGAGGTCGTCCCTCGCGTTGCATGTTGCAAATGTTCGGACGTCGGGGAGTGCCTAGACAAGCGGTCGTCTATACCCGCGATAGACGCCCATTCATCCCAACCCTCCGTCTCGTCTGATATCCGTCTACAGCCTAGTGTCTACAATCCACCTGATGCCCCTCTTACCCCTCAGTTCTCCCCAAAACCGTCGATTTCATTACATCACAGAATCACCACCCACTCTCACGTGTGGACGCACATGAAACATGGCCCGAACACGATCGGATATAGAGAACGAGGTGTCTATAGTTAGAAGCCATGCTCCTGAATGAACAAGGTAAGAGTAGATCTAGAGCTGAGCTCTACGCTCTCGCAAATTTCTGTAAATCCCGATGCGTATCGATACGAGTACGAGAAACTGCTTTAACCCATGGCATCCATCCCGATATCCCCAACAATCATCCGTGCACGGCTCACAGATGCGGCATAGCGTCTATAACGTGGCCTAATTCCATGGTCCCGTATTCATTACCCTCTATCCCGCCTCCAGCTTCTCCAGAAAGCTAAGCTTTGGCCCAGTCTCTTGGTTTTCTTCGTCTCCCATCAAAACCCTTGAATTCTCATGTCATAAACTGGTTTTCCAAGAGTTCGAACACTTCGAACTTCCCGAAATGTGTCGGTCGAGCTCCAATCCCGAGAATAACCAAGCCTGGGCTACATGGTAATGTTGAGGAAGGCGCTAAAGCACTGCACTGCTCGTCTCGGTCTCGTCTGATCAGCCTGCCGTAATCCCGACGAAGGGGTTTATTGGATTGGGATCCGGTATGCCTTGTTTAGGCCGGCCAGCTGTTCCTAAGAAAACTGGCCTATAGGACCGATACCCGGATCGAAGTGCAAAACGGGGCATAGGAGGAGGATATGAGAGCTCATCGGAACCAGAGGCGGTATCTCCAACGGCTTCGCTCCTTCTTATCAAAAATACATCCTAAAGCAGTCGTGTTTTTTCTGTTAACTAATGCCTAGGATTCAACATTGAAATTTTCAATCGGACCGAATCTCACCCGGTTCCATAGCGTACCACTGTAACGTGAAGTTGTTCCCAAGCCCCAAGTCCCAAGCCCGAAATTCTCTCAATGAAGAGTTCCCGAGATAAGATGAAGAAAGATGGTTTGTTGGTTCAACATTTAGATCCCCACGCAATAGATCATGACATGATGTGCGGAGATTTAGACCTGATCGAGAATGCCACATATGATATCTTCGTCCTTGCATTAAAAAAAAAAAAATAATAAAATAATAAAAAACCCTCACGGTGATTCAATTTATGCCCAGTGAGGTTAACCTCGTGGTTTGATTCTTACATACGGTATCTGCGAACCGACAACCCCAAACTCGCACCATCCGTGGGAAGGTACGAGTGAAGTACCCAAAAGTACCACACAGGTCTCCCCCTGGGAGCCCGGTTCCCAAAAGCAGCGAATTCCAACGATCTCAGGTTTACATTTCCTTCCCAGGGCTGAACTCGAAGCTGCGCTCTTCGGATTAGCTGTTTTAGCTAATATATTAGTTGTGGTTTACTCCAGCCCCTCGCTTCTTAGTTGTGAATCCCATCTCATCCCACGGACGACCCCATGATATGATCTAAGATGTTGGAGTTTTACTTAATTTTATTTTTTTTTATTTTTTTGATACAAGGTTGAAATATTTGCAAATTGTTCAAATTGAATACCGTCTTGCTTCGCTGTGCAGTAGATCACAATGAGAAATTGGCTTCATGCACGGGATGTAAATTTTTCTTTCGGGGCGTCATCATACAGACTGCCTCATCCGGGTGGACTCGCAGTAGTCGGCCAACCGGCCGTAGGAGTTCCAAAACCACTGCCGATTCTCACTACCAAGTAGCGGCATTAAGCAATTCGGGCAATTGATTGCATTCAGCATGTCTCTCAGTCGAAGTCGGCGGATAGAGGGCTTCGAAGAAGTGCATAGAAATTTAAAAGCCGTCATGCACGTTTGCTCGCATTCCCCAGAAAAAAAGGGCCCGACCCAGCCAGCCATGGCCAGCTCGCACAGCCAGACATCGAACAGCTCCGATGCAAACCAGCCCCAAGCCAAACCGAACATGCAAACCTGCATAGAAAAATTTTCGAACTGCAGCTGAGAGCCGAAATATGATAGCGGAAAACACCAGAAAAAAAAGTGGGGGATAACAGTTAGTTAGGCCAACTAATATGGAATTCGCCACACAATATCCATCTTGCATCGGTGCCTACGCATACGACCTGCTCGTGTGCATGCACCTCCGTCGCTTTCCACCGTTCCGAGTTCCCAACGGGCTGAAAGAGCCGATGCAAATCAAAAGTAGGAAAAGGGCCCCGTCTTCTTAATTTGCTCGAGGAAAGTTTTTCCTTTCGTCCATTTCCGAGCTATAGCGGCTTGCCGGTATACCGTAAGCCGTTCCCGTTCGTACCTTATTTGTCGTAGGCAGCTGTGCCGAACGATTCTTCCGGCCGGTGAGACCGCAGAGCCTCTACGCACGCACAATTGTACAATTGAGCTACGAAATGCGGGAAATGATCCATACGGATCAAAAGGCATGTTTTACCACGGGAGCATACTTTGAGAGACAACCCCACAGATGCTAGCCTTGGTTGACGTCCCATTGTGCAACGATGATCTTGTTTTTTTCGTGGGGATGGTTTCAAAAGTACCAAGTTTTTAGGTAATGAAGGTAGCTCTGGCCTACTCCACGAACAAGCTGGATCCCTATCTCGACGAAGGGAACCATTTACTCTTCAGGGTTCCCGTCTTTCCTGTGCCGATTCTAACCCTGGGACCATGGCTGAAGCTTGATCATTACACTGCAGGAACTCCCAAGACTCGGGGTACATTCGATAATGGAAGTAGAGGATGCAATATGCGGATCACACAGGAGCCCGAGAAAGTTTGAATCACTGATCGACTTCCAAGATGCCACTTGGCGCGGGATGGATCGCGGGTTTTTTCAAATTCCCAAAATGCAAGTTTCGAACCGGTTGGTAAGTGCGGAGAGCATAGTATAATATGCATCCTGCAGTCGACGTTCACCAATAAATCATGTATTCATGGCTTTTGTTTTGAACATACCTAAGTATCAACGTATCAAATGTCCTAATTTCATCACGGCCTCGGTCTCGAAAGGGAAGACGGCAGCTCGATTGCAAGTTCGTAAACCTGTCAGGGTTTATACATACATTACCACGTCCGTTCGTATACGCAGATGTCGAAGGGGGGTTAGACTATTCCGAATGTGATATCAAAATAGTAAACCCATCAGCTGCGGAGTTAGTTCCATTTGTAAATACGGGCTCATTTGCATCTTGATCGGTATTAGATACTCGATTGAATTGGGTCTTGATCTAGCTCTGTGACGTTTGAACTCTGAGAATCGCCGTTGAACAGCACACGATCGAACGCATCTGTTCCAAAAACTCGTACTCGGATTCATGGAAATGCACCAGTTACACTCATTTGTAAGGATACCCGTGACCTCAAATATCAAGTTCTAGACAGGGTTTAAAGATTCGATCTTCACTTCAATCTACTCGAAGCATTTGTTGAAATGTGGATAGCGTATTTTGGGCGGAATTCAACATCGAATAACCCTGCTACACGGTTCCGTCTTTAGGAAACAAGGAAGAGTTACCTCTAACTACTCTGTGATATCATGACTCTGCCTCCCGTCTTGGTAGTGAGAGCCTAGAGCTCGAGGTAGTGATTGTTGTCGCTGGTTCCGTAGCACAGTATCCTCCACATGACGGTGTTTGTCGAAATATGCGATTCCTGGTAGTCCGAATGTAGGTGGTAAACTGTCATCTATGGCACATACTCCCTGTAGTACCACATACCCATAAGTCTACGAGGGATTTATGGGAATACAAAGATACCGCAGTCCAACGTGCCACCAGTAGCCGCGGACTGGGGGAAAGAGAGAGGTGTTCTTGTTAAACATAGAGATCTGGCCAGGAATACGCTGTATGCAACGGGCTAAGAGACGGTTCCTATTTCGTATGTGCCTCACCGTATCACCTATGATCATTCGCAAATAGTCAATTGACATACAATCATGAGTCGGAGCGAAGAAGTTGTCGACTGAAAGCCGATTCTGCTGTTCCATTCTCCCACAACTCGGAACTGCGTTGCTGACTAACACGCCCACACACACACAAAACACGCAAAAAGAAAACGGCCTCTTCTGGAGCGCTTGAGAAGGATGATTCGCGAAACCCCCCACGATTATGCCCATCTGCCAGCATGCAGACGTCTCGACTAAACCCGATTGCGAGAATGTGGAGAAACGAAAACCACGCGTGAGTGGCTGCTCTCTCCCTCGAGAAATCCCTGCTTGTTTCCGTTCTTGTTTGCATAGGACTTAAGAAACCCAAAAAAAGAAATAAAAACGGTGAAGAGGAGAGGGTTCGAATATCCCTCATATAAAAAAAAAATGTGAGGCGACAATGTCCCCAAAAGAAAGGCCGTGTGCCTTGTGACATGGCCCGACATAACCTGAGAAAATAAGCTGACGATTTGCTCCTACATACTTGGGTGCAGGGCCCATGCTTTCGGGATCATTGATCACAAAATATGTCAAAGAAAAACCGTTTCGTATTCTTCCCCATGAGAAGAAAAGAAATCCTGGGGTAGAAGAATACGAAAATGGATGGATGGATGGGTCCCGGTAGTTTTCTGACATTTCAATTGGAAAACCCGAGATATTGAAAATGTGGGGAAATAGGGATGGCGAGCAGCTGCCAAACCTTTTGAAGCTCGTGATTCGATTAGTATCGAATTATGAGCATGGGAAAACATCTGTCGCAACCCTCAGGCATTTACTCCGGCGACCACATTCACGGACGTTTCGCAAGATCGGTATACGTATGATGCTGTCGTCGCAAGGGTTTTGGATATACTACCATGAGGCTTTTCTCGCCTGCAAGTATCGTACGGGGAGATCAGAGCGTATCAATTGGCTTGCATAATAAGAACAAGGCCGGTTTTTCGATATAAAAAGGGAGCCAAAACGGTAGCTCGCAAACAGGGAGCTTTGACTTCAGTTTGCTTGAGGATCGTAAAGCTCACCGCATAACATAGCTCTCCTAACTTCGCATTATGTAGCTGCAATTATATGTAATACTCCGTGGAGAGAGCATATAGGATGTTTAATGGTCGAAGATGCTCGAACACGAAAACAAAAGGAGGTCAGGTGGTTCTGCACAGGCTGCCTCTAATAAAGTCATGTTCATGCGCGCGCATGCCGCCTCAACCGACCGGCAGCTATATCTCTCGATACGAGTCGTATTTAGAACCTCAATTAATACACCTTGCGAACGTGAGGAGACCAACTTGAGCTGGTGGCATTCTTAATCCCCCACGAAAGCGGGAACTCAAGATGCCGGCCCAGCATCTGCACCCGAGCTACGAAAGCACGTAACTTCGAGCGGGATTTTGGTCGCTGGAGCTCACTTCGTATCGTTTTTCTTTCGATAACGTACGGTGACCATGTCTTTGGGCTAACGGATGTTTCCACAGCTTCCAATTGAGCGAGGGGACATCCCTTCGAATTTAGGGCCGGTTGAGCCCAGGTTAGAGATATCGGATTTGAGCGTCATTAAGCGAAGGCACGAAGGGGAGTCCGGTGACCCCGTTTGGTACTGACACGAAAGAACGGTGATGCAGGAGAGTTCCAACCTCCTCCCCGCTCTTCCCTCTCTCTCATCTCGAAGAGTGGCTCTTGCGCGTGAAATCGCAGCTGCTTGGACCGCTGGCCAGCGCGGTGGCTGGATCGGGTATGTGATAGAGAAAACCCTTGAGTGCATATAATTGTTAAGGAGGACAGTCTGGTTGTCTTAATGCGCTTTTTGCCCCAAGCTTTTTCTTCTGTGCTACGTGGTTCCCGATTGAATCAGAGATCCAGGAGAGCTAGTGCATTGCAGGGTAATATCAGGTACGAGAAACATCGTTGGGAGATGAGTACACTTTCCTTGGTACGGTTTAGAGCTGAAGCTTTTTCAACGAAGCTTCTATTCCCTTTCGAAATCGAAGGCCGCTGTTGCACGGAGATGCACAGCATAACATACCAAGACGGCAAGCTTGCTATGGTCCGTGGCAGGCGAGACATGCCCATCTTGCAAGGTCCCCCAAATGTTGACGTGCCATCCGGCAGCTGGATAGCTTCCTTCCCTTCCGTGTTCCGTTGCTCAGTTGCATTCGAAAACGGTTACTGAAGCTGGAGCTTCGAAAGCTTGCGGTAATATAACCAAATGGGTCTGGAAACCTTGAGCCGTTAAATTGAGATGTCTCATCACAACCCGTAAAATACGGGGTTCCACGATCGCGATCGAGGCCTTGTCGCTTCCAATGCGGGTATCCGAGAGCGGAACGAGACATGTTCTCAAGAAGGAGAATCCTCACGAGAGATTTTGCAGTAAAGGGACATTTGGTTTTTTCACTCGTCTTTCTTTTTTTATTTCGTGATGGAAACTTCAATAGAAAATGGGCAGCAAGGGGAGGCTCGGAGTGGTTTATGCGTGGGGTTCGTGTCAACAATGTTTAGTCAGAGAAATAAATACACTTCCAGATATGCAAAGTGTCTGCGGGCCATAAGATCATCCATATTTCGCCGCCATCGATGCAATCTTCGCCATGGGTGTCATGTATTTTTAGATCTCAAAAAACTCAAAGGAACATCTGAAAGCCCGACTCTCGCCTTCAACGGAGCAACGGATCTCATGTTAGTCAATACTCTGCCAAATACCTCCGTGACACGGGAACAGGATTACTTCCCATCAATTAGCACGTATCGGGGAAATTCGCGACGAGGGTCTCTCCGCGGCCTGACTTTGTTTTGCAGGTTTCACTGGCTCCTGATAATCCTTTGCCAAAAGCCTCAAATGACTGGTTTTACCAAGGTTCTGATGGGTGCACAGGTCAATGATGAAAGGGCAGATCGATCCGGCTAAGAAACCTCGGCGTTAGGTACCCTCGTTATTCGTGATTCGATCTGCCAGCGCCAGGCGCAAGATTGCATATCTGTAATGTGCGGTGTGAGGCTTTAGTGATTCAGCCCAGCTGGTGACCGACTGCATATAATCTTTAAGATCAATATTTTTTTTTTTTTTTTTTTTTTTTTTACCAAGAAGTGTCCACCGAATTCCATAAGGAATCAGGGATCACATTTCTCATGATGACATTTTGCAGCTATCCGGGCTCATGCGTCGATGAGGCTGACAGCTCAAAAAGACGAAGGTGCAAAAAGTCTTTCGGACGAAGATGCCGGCAAACTAGAGTCAGAAAAGTACTCGATCCTGATCGATGAAACCCCATTTAGAGTGTGATCCGGCCAATGCCTTAAATGACGATGAATTAGATGACCTGGATCAGGTTCCCGGGGCCCATATCATGGGGCCAGAAGGGTCACCGCCAGCCCACCGACGTATTGGGTTTTGAGGCATTTTCGCTCACCTATAATCGGGTCTCCCAGCATTGAAAAAGTCATCTGAAAAGGCGGTTGACCCCCCACGCAGGGAAGGGAAAACGATGAAAAGCAAAAAACCTGGGAAAATGACGACGAATCATTGGGTTATTGTTTCCCAAGTTGATGGGTGTTCAATGTTTGGAAAATGCGGGGAATTCAAGGGAGGAAAAAAGACGAAGCTTGCCAGAGCATGCATGACAGGTCAAGGGTGGAACCCAGTCTGCTTGCTCTTTTCGTTCGGAGAGAGGTTTGTGTTGCATGAAACGAGGCTTCGGGGTCGCTCATTTACTCCCTGCTGTGAAAATGGGCCACGGCCTTCAGGAGACGGATGAAATGGAAACGGGCCCATGTAGTATGACCAGGTCATATATCGAGGGCAGTTCAATTGACTTGGACCACGTCAACCAAGAGAGTGTTTTTTCGGCATCTCGCACGCGAAGTAAGGCGGGAATAGGATGGAGTATGGAAGTTTTAGTTTCATTTCATTTCAAGTTGATTCCATTTCTTGCTTCGACTTGCTAGTCTATGTAATACAAGAACAGCGGACAGGAGGAGGATGAGGATGCCTGATAACGACGTAGCCCATCCCTAGAACAAAGGACCCCTGGCGCAAGGAATAAAGTAGGTAATAGTGAAAGTAAGGAAGAAGAATCTGATGATACAAGGAAACGCGAGCTTTGCGATCCATGGGCTTTTGCAAGCAATTCTGAAAGGAATATCAAGTAAACCGGTAGAAAGAAACATTATAGGCGGGTTTAAAAAATCTCTCCCGTCTTCTCCACTAGAAGCTTGTAAGAAAAAACACGAGAATGCGTGTGTAAAGTGAAGCTCCTGAAACGCCCGCAAGAAAGAGAAACAGTGTAAAGCAAAATCGACAGACCCCACGCGTATCCATCCCATATATAACAATTGAAGCAAAGGCAATGCTGGAGCAAACGGAAAGGAAAAGACAAAAGGGGAAAAAGAAGAAGTCATTAAGACATTACCAGGCCGGTGAATGCAAAGTTGTTGTTACAGTGTGTAAAACGAATGAATCGAAGGGAAGACATGTACAACCTCTCCTGTATCGTTTCAACTGACCCCAGGTGCGTTAAAGTCGGAGGAAAGGGGAAGGGTAAAAGTAAAATAAAAGTAAAGTAAAGGTGAAAAAAAAATAAGATAAAAAAAGGTAAGAGGGGGAACATAGAGCGAATGTCAAGTTCGTTTGGATCGATGGCGGCAGAACAACTTCGTCAAGCCGAACAATTGCAAGAAAGCAACCTAGACTTCATGATGCAATGTCTTCTTGGGAGTCTTTGGGGGGAGATGTTGATGCAACTTCTTAACCCCCATTTTGCCGGCGAGCTTGCACCCCTTCATTTCGCTGCAGTCAACGAGAACGGGAGCTTTGTCGTAGTCCTTGTCGGGAATACAGCAGTCGACGTTGTTCATCCAACGGTCGTTGAGGGCTTCCTCGATGGTGATACGCTTCTCGGGATCCGGGTGAGCCATCCTGTAAAGAAGACGCTTCAATGGCGGCTTCATGTCGCAGAAGATACGAGCTCCGGGCATGGTGGAATCGGTAGTAATAAGACCGGATGGGTTGGCTTCAAGCCATTTGTCAAAGGTGCACTTGTAGGCCGCGTACATTCTATCCGTGGAACTGGCCTCAGCCCATGGAAATCCACCATAATGGAGAGTCACATAGACGATGGCGCAGGACCAGACGTCAAGCTTGCGAGCGTCGTAGAAGTCTAGACAAGCCAGATGGTTAGCTCGTGGAACGATGACAAATCGGGAACGTTACTCGGGTTCAACACATACCCTTTTGGGCAATAACCTCTGGGGAGAGGTAAGGCTTGCTGCCACAGATCCCCGGGCGACTCAGACGGACTTCCTTCATGTTAGAACCGCACTCCATCTTCTCGCTGAAGGCGGGATGGTCGCCGCTGACTACCTCGGAGATACCAAAATCGGAGATCTTGAGACGTCCATCTGCGCAGAGTAGAAGGTTCTCAGGCTTGATGTCACGGTGAGCGACGCCGTGGCTGTGGAGATATGCAACACCGCGCAAAAGCTGTTTAAAAACACAGAGCTTCTCATCTGCTCCCATAAAATTCTTCTTGATCAAGGAGAAGAGATCTCCTCCACTGCAGTATTCCATAACATGACACCAACGGCCATTGTTACGGCAGAGGTCCTCAGTCAAGACGATGTTCGGGTGGGTGAGCGACTTCGAAAGACACCACTCCGAGTTCAACTTCTGGGTGTATTCCTCCTCACTCTCGTTATTCGATTTTTTTCGGAACTCCTTGACGGCGAACAGCTCATTCGGGTTGCCGTGAACCTTACTCATCAGCTTCACAATGGCGCTCGCACCTTCTCCGATTTGCTTGGTCTTCAACGGGATGTGGCTCTTGTTGGAGTACTTCTCGCTGAGGTTGTGGATTTTAAACGCAGGAGCGACGGGAACGGCGGCAGTGCTCAGCTTCCTAGCCTTGAGCCCGACACCAGTCTCCGCCGGATGGGTGATGGCACACTCAGTCTGCATATCAGCGATGCCGTTCATGCTGCTGGATCGTCTGTTCCTACCCAGACGTCCAACGCCGGTCGACAAGGACTTCGGAGGAGAGCCGGCGTTCTTTCGGGTCTCCATGAGGCTGTTCGTGGGGGACAATGACTTGGAAGGACTACCGGCCTTGGATGGAGAGGGACTGTTCTTGAGGGAGAACAAACCAGCACGAGCTTTTGGCTGAGGAGAGTGTCGAGGGGTCAAATCGTCGTCGCGATGGCCGAGTTTGGAGACCAGGTCGTTGCCGCTTCCACTCCTGTGAAAGATGCGAGAAAAAGTATTTGACCTCTTGACGGGTGTCGGGGCTTCGATGCGAGGTGCTGCTGGCTGTGGAGAGGGGGACTGGATGGTCAAGAGAGGTGCAGGTGGAGATGGAGGTTTTGAAACACTTCGAGGACGGACTTGGACTTTGGCATCAGACATGTCAAGCATGGACCGGACAGTCTGCTTCTGGGTGATGGCCTGAGGTGTTGGCTCGTGCTGCTCTAATGTGAAGACAGCATGGCCGTCAAAGGATGTTGGGGTCAAAGGTTCCTGGGTTTCGCTGGCTGTTTCAAGGCCTTCGTCCTCCTCGAGGACTGTGTTGCACTCGTGGCCTTCGTCAGAGGAGCCGAGGATGAATTTTGGAGACGAACGGCCGTGTGTATGATAGTCGTCCAATGAGCCGCCGAGAGGCGAGAAATCGTCGTGGTCGGAACCATGTATCCTCACGTGAGAGTTCAGATTCAAGATCTTGATCTCTGGAGTAGGCGGAACCATGGCGTCAGATATCGACGAGAAAGAACTAGAGCAGGTGGATGGAAGAGAGCCAACTGGGCGCGACGATTGGGCGATGGACATTATTGTTTGATCCAATTCAAATAATCCTGCTTGACGGCGGATTTGATTGAAGCTGCGATCTCTCGGATTCGATCTGATTTAAGTACCAAGTAAGCCTCTGGCGATTAACTAGGCAACACAGCTGCCAACCGGAGCCAAGGCTGTGAGAAATGTACAGCGTATTAAAGCGACATCGATCGGGCTCTGCAGGTGCTGCAGGGCGGTCGAGATGGACTTGGCGAGGGGGGCGGGGAGATGAAACGAGCGAGGGCAGGAATGGGGGAGGAGGCACAAAGTTCGTGGAACTGAGATATTCCTTGTTGGAAAGGAATTCTGCGAGTTTCTTCTATCTTAATTCTCTTTTACTCTGCTATGCTTTACGGTGTCTATTTCTTTTCTTTCTTTCTTTTCTTTCTTTCTTTTCTTTTCCCTCTGGGGTGGGAATAGAAGGCGGAGTTGAAGGGGAGAGGGAGGAACTAATTTGCGTCGAGGGAGAGGCAGGTATACATACCACAGGGCAAATACGACTGTTTATGTTCGTCTTTGCAAGAAGAATAAAAAGTACGGGGTATAAGAGTGAAAGGAAAAAGAACCAGGTTCAGGACCGGTTACGTCAAAAGGTCTAGCAGGTAAAAGAAAAATAATATAATATAGAAAGGGTGGAAGAAAGGCCGGCCGGAAGGCTACGAGGAAGGCGGGGGGCGGGATATCGGTAAGAAGAGGATAGCAAGAAAGCTCTCTTGTCGTCGTAACTGGCAATTTTCCATATACACTTTCCTTGTCGACAAAGTCAAATGTTTGGGTTCGTACAATTGGATTTGGCTGGGAACGGCAACAACTCTAGTCGGGATAGCAGCAGTGCCGGGTCGGATCAATCGGACCAATTCAGAGCAGGAGTAGAAATAATAATAAGAGTCGGAGGAAGAATTGATTTGTCTTTATTGTAGTGCAGTGTAGTGTATATATTGTATTGCAGTCGAAGGAATCCCCAAAGTGTGTTGCGGTGAAGTCGGGAGGTCGAGGGCAGCTTTATAATAAACCAGGTCGACTGCAGAGGGAGAAAAACGAAAGGTAAAAAAACCAGGCCGGGCGGATTGAGCTATGCGTGACGAAAAAGGCGTCCAGGGAAGGGGCCAGGTTCGATTATAAGTACTGGCTGCGATATTTCCGCTAGAACGGGTCCTCTTTTTGTGGGGGTGGGCTGGTAGGGGACGCCGGTGGGAGTTCTGCCTGTATCGAGTATGACAGAATGACCCTGACCAGACCGGCGGCAGCACAAAAGCAAGGCGAAGCAGCTGCACCTAACAAGCAAGCAACCGGACAGCACAAAAATAGACAAGCACACGGGCAGGCAGACGGCGCGGGCGATGGAGGGGTTTTTTGGCTTTCTATTTCATAAGAGTTCGGTGGGATGTTAGGAGGAAAAGAAAAAAGGCCGTCCTGTTGAAACAATAGATTGATCTCGTTTGAATCCTGTCTCGTCGAGAGAGAGTTCTCTTCTGCTCGGAGAGAAAGACTTGAGAGACAAAGAGAAGATGCCTCGTCTTGAAGGTTATGATGAAAAAGTTTACCAGCTAATGTCTCTCTATAACAAGCTCTGGGAAGAAACTGCACTAATATATTGGCGGCCAGAGGGGGGTTCCAGAAAAAAAAAAAAAAAAAAAAAAAAAGAACAGTCAAAGTCGTAAATTCTGGCGATTGCTCTCTCGATGGCTTCACTATCCTTCTCTCGCTCCACGGGCTGAGGGCAGGCTGACAGTCATTATTAATGAGTGGAAGCATAATACCAAAGTTGACCTCCTCGCTAGCTCCAACTACCACCCTGCCAAACCCCAAAGAGCGCAGCTGAAAAAACAAAAGTCTTTCCCCCCCTTCGATGACAATTTGGGGTGCCCTCGACTTGGGGGCAACCACTAGCACAGCGAAGGGTGTCGGACGGATATTCCAAATGGGCGGCGGCGACTCGTGCGAACGAGAAAGGCAACAGGGACGAAAGGTACCTCTGGGTACCCGAACTCTGCTCCAAGCATTTGCCTTCTCACACCGGCCCCCTAACTGCCCCTCCTTCACCTTTCAACCGCTCGGTGCCAGACGCCGGGCTCCCAGATCCATTGGCACCAGGCAGCCCGACAGGTTTCAGTTCCCTTTCTCGTCGGGTTCCAACGACGTCAACCAGTCCGACTAATGGGAAGGATGGGTGGGTCGAAGACACCATAATTTGACAGGAGCCCCGAGGAAAACGATCACAACATGACCTCGATCATCCATTCTAAAGTTACAGCTGTTCCATGATGTCTCTGGATTGTAACTTCGAGGTCTCTGGATGTCGATGAAATGGACGGCACCCGGGTTCCTCCTTCTGACCGTGGCGTCTAACTGCGCAAATCACAACGGCCAGCAGCGCATGTTATCATCTGTACCAGAAACAGAAACAGTTACCCGTTTGCTTTAACTTCTATCTGCTCACGCTGCTCACTTCTCGAAGACTTCGTATTCATTTTCTCCGCAAATTCGAATCCGAACCGCACGGAATTGAAACATGTCACCTCGTCTGGGGCGCAGATGGCGACGAACCTTGAGCACATGTACACACGCAGCTTAATTACAGCTTACATGTGCTACAACCCAAAGGCATATGTCCAAGCAGGAATCGAGAATACTCTCGCGTAGACAATACCTGTTACCTCGATAATAGACGAGAGTGGGGGGCATCTTGTCGGAGGGGCACTGTCCTCCTCGATTGCCAAAAAAAGCCCTCGTTTGCCCCGGCTTTTTTTGATGGATTTCCCTGGAGAAACGAAGATGCCGGTCCTGTGCTTCGTGCATATGCGTCTGTACATACACGAAACGGCAGTTCTTAATGGCCAGGGCCACGGCCAACAATGCCTACAGCAATGGATCCATTGATTGGAAGTCATGGGGTATTGTACGTTATGCGCTGGTTCTTCTACTCCGAGAAAGGCATCATGAACTTCCAAAACCGAGCATCATTGTCTTGCCGATTGGGTCTGTGAGATATCCCGAGCTCGATACGTGGCTCCGTTGTCCGCATAGGCAATTTACGTATTGTCGCGATCCATACCGGTTGAAATTGGGGCCAAGTCGCTGGCGCCTGTTTCTACCTACTCCATATCGACATGGCCAATCCAGAAAACCAGCGAATTCCTCCAACAAAAACCAACTATGTTCAGGTACGGTTTCCAAGTCGGAGCTACAAGCGGAATACAACTGCCCCTCCGTAATTAACGGTAGCAAAATACCCTCAACTACGAGATCAATCCTTCCCGTTCCAAGTTTCCCCGAGAAAAGAAATTTCTTTTCGACTTGTCCATCAATATCTCTGTTGGACTTTTCCAAGATCCTGAACTTACGGGGTGATCGTCGGCGTCATTATGGGACCTCCCATCCGGCGAAATTATATCATCGTCTCTAACGCAGGCTATCCCGTCAACGTTGCCGCGAAAATAAAAATAAAATAAAATAAAATAAAAAAGGAAAATTTATATACGTATACGTCTCCATTGATATTGCATATTATCGTCGCTGACGAAAGAGAAGAAAAATTACCGGCTTGTAAAGCTTAAACGCCTCAGGTCTACCGTTTCATTAGCCCTAGGTCATAGCCTTCGAGACGGAGTCTCGCCTTACCAACAAAATTCGTGTTCACTGCCGTATCCGAAACGACCTCTCCAGAGCTCCAGAACCTTAATAGTAAGACAGGAACAGAACCCGAGGCCCTATGATTTCATCGGCCGCCCCAGAAAAACTGTTGGATGCTTGAACTCTTTTTTCTTTTTGATTTTTACTTCCGGGAGAAGCTGCGGCCTCGGATCCTCGTTTCGGGATTTCGTGCTCAGCATCAGCCCTTCAGCCCTTTGGATATTCTTGCTCTCCAAAAGGGTCTTTTTTGACAGCCATGATAGGCGGTACCTTCGCTTGACAAATATAGCAATTCGGCTTCGCAATCGCAAATTATCCATCTCCAGATACACAATCCGAACTATGTGAAACATACAGTCAGCAGTGGTCAGCTTCGAGGCATCCACGATGGCCCCAAAGCAAACGCCGTTGGCGATCTTCCAACGGCGCCTTGCTTCGTCTCAAATCGCACCGGTCCTGTCGGCTATCACTGGATGTTCTTTTCCCGACTAAAAACAGCTTCTAGAAAAAGGCTACCAGTCTCGAGAACACGGTACCACGTTCGTCTATCAACAGTTTTCCGTTTTGCCTCCATCCGAAACCGAGCAAGTCTGTCACTTGAAGGTCTTGGTATCTTGGTATTCCACGGACCAGGGGGATATACCGTACCGTACTTTCTCCAGGAGGAATCCGCCGTCGCATCTACAATCCTTCGCGCACAAGTGGATTTCCACCTTCTCAATGCGATGGGGGATTTGAGCAGATTCTAGCGGCAGCATGGTCATGTCTAACTTAACCACCGAAGGAACCTAACTAGCAGGCGAAGCTCCAGGCAGAACTTAAACTTGGGGTAATGCCCTTTCCAGGTTGACATTCTGGCATTTAGGTTCCTAGCATCTAAGTTTCGGTAGCACAAAGAGAAACAGATGAGGCTTTTCGCTCACAAAAACATGAGAAAGCCATCCCGAAACGACCACCCAAGGTAGCCAGGGAATAACCAGCCGGCGCCAACCTCGGGGACTTCTTAATGCAGCAAATATGCCATGCCAGAGAGAAAAAAAACCGCTATAGTTATTTCTCCATGTATTCGAGGTATTTTTACAAGATTGGATTGAATAACTTGCGATTTGTAGCACCAGATCAGATCTCTCTTCTCCGGTTGATGCAAGCGTGGTCTGGATCTGGCGACAGGTTCCTGTCACATATATAAATCGCTCCGATTTTCGCCTGCGCTCGAGCCAAAGAGTCGCCGACTAGTCGCCTCGGCTCTGCTGCATTTTTCCTTTCTGCACAGATTAGATACGAACCCGAGGCGCATGTCAAACGCAAACTATGGAACAATACAGAATCTCGAACCCAAAATTTTTTTTTCGTTTCCCGCAAATATATCTGCTCGCGTCACCGGAGGGTAATAGTAGCCTTCTACGTTATCAATTAAGATCCACGGGATAGATGGTGTGCAGGCAAAACGCGATGGCTTCATGCTTCATCCGTCTAGAAGAAAAAAAAAAAAAATTTCTTCAATTCTCAGATATGAAAAAAAAAAAAAAAAAAAAAAAAAAAAAAAAAAAAAACAAAAAAAATAAAAAAAAAAAAAAAAAAAAAAAAAAAAAAAAAAAAAAAAAAAAAAAAAAAAAAAAAAAAAAAAAAAAAAAAAAAAAAAATCTAGAGAAACTCTGCGAATGATCTTCGCATGCCACCATGTTTTCCGACACCATCATGTCCCTTCGATTGCGTGCCTACCGGCCAAGGACGGCCAAGCAAGCTGATCCATTCTGGAAGATTGATGAATGGCAGGTAACTGGAGCGACCTTATTGCGAACGTATGGCGCTACCGAGACCAAACAGCTGATACGGAGGGCTCCCAACTTTGACAAGGGCTTAACGACATGCACGAAATAGGTTGTTCTCAACGGTGCCACCTGCAAGGTGTGGCAAACCATTGCGGTAGTATCGAAAAAAAATGCCCAATCAATACTACAACATTAGACTCTCGGAGAGCAACTGAATCAATGCACACTTCGAAAGGCAGATGGAACAATGGCTATCTCCATCTTATTTACTCGCGAGCAATCGAAAAACCCCCTCATGCCTAGAAATCACGAATCGATTGGCTAATGTTTCTCCATTCACATGCACTCTTTCTCCCAAGATTGTTAGCTTGAAGGCTAATGGAAATAAGAACACCCTCAGTTCAGAGCATATTCTTTATTAATTTTTTTTTACTCCCCGCAATACCCAAAGGGAGACCACATGGACAGATGCGAAATCGACCACCTGCATCGCTGGTTTACCGTTTATGGCGAATAAAGCAGATCTATAAATCGATCCATCACACCATGGGTACAGGAAAACAAAAGTGGGTTAACCTCGAACCTCATGGTCTCCGTCGCCGGCTCCAAGGACCCCTCAATTTCGTGTCTTCGAGCCTTGGAACACGGCACAAGATATCTTACTAGAAAAAACCTAAAAGTGTGGAGTTACTAAACCGTCGAAGGAGAGCTTCATGTAATTTCTGTTGAAAACCAAGTTCGCTATATTACATGTCTCTATGCATGTAACTTGATAAGGTACATGTAGGGCCAGCACGTCAATAACAACCAACAGGGTTCTGAGGGGCATTTCCCATTCGTTTCTCGTATATAAAATTGCGGGGGGAAGTCAAGGATAAAAGGGTCCTGTCGAATAAAATCCACAACAAGAATATGCGCTTAAGCACGCCAACCGGGGAAGAGGAAATCGAAGAGAGGAAGTCAAAATGTTGGCTCTCTCACTCCTCGGATAATGCAACCCCACTCTCTCCCATCTACACATATTCACGCAGGTGGTTATCGGTTTGGCGAGAAGAGCTCACTGCGTTTGAAGGGACGCTAAGCTGCATGGCACGGGCATGGTGTGGGACCCAAGACGAGCTCCCTTCCGTCACGATGTATACCGGGAACCCTATCCAGGCCACCGCCTGGATATATTCACTCCGATCGTGAAGCCAATCGCGCTACTGGCACTTTCCTAGTGGCAGTTCCATCTTATCTAGCGTGATTTCTTTCCCTTCACTAATATCGTGACAAACCGAAATCTTACCCCCGGGGATAATTTAATCGTGCGGTAAACGGTTAGGGATCGAAATTCAGGTAACACCCGGTCCCATCGGTGAAAGTCGGAGAAACTTGCTACCGAGACCCTTTATTTTCGAGATCCGAGTGCCGTTCCTAACCCCCCCCCTCTCCCCACTCCGTGTCCAAGATGGCGACAGATCCCTTACATATCCTAGTTAGCCTAACTCAAAATCTCGTAAACCGATTTGCTTCCCCGGATTGCCCAGTAGAAAGGTACACCGAGATTTGACCGATCGCTTCGTCCACTCAATTACTCGATTAGGCGCTACGAAAAAATCTAATGGGCGTTTCCCGTTATTGTCATCGGATAAGGCACGCCCGTGATAGGTGGATTGACTGCCGGCCCGTCGGCCGAGGATACTTTTCATTTGCTACGTCGAGCCTCGCGCCTCGGAGTGGCCAGCCAGAAATGATCCGTTCCTCTGCAATTGATATCGCGAAACAGTAGTATCCATCCCGAAGGACGCCGTGAAACCATTCCATACGGCCCCGGCGTAAATCAAATTGAATTCCACGTTCCTCAATGCAGTCGAAGGGCGCCGAGAAGTAACAAGCTTTTCTCGACATGTCTCGGCATCTACTTTCCATGGGGGCTGTAGCTGCAGGAAAAGAAAAATTTTCGAGATCGCAGAAGAGGGTGTGTGAATATCGTGTGGGAGTGTGCGCGCGGAGAACCTAGCCTATCGCAAGAACTAGACCTCCAAAATGCAGAGGAGCTTTGTTCGCTAATGTCGAGGCTGCCGGTTGCATATGCGAAGGGGCAAGGCCTCGTAATGTCATCGGGGTGAGGGATAAAAAAGAGCGCTTTCACGCATAAATGTCACCAATTGGGGGTCTCGACGCCGACCTCACACATGAGTTTCTGGAAATCGGTCATGCGATATGATCGAATAAACTACCATTTGATCGTTCAGATGCAAGAAAAAAAAAGAGGGGACCTCAGCTTTGATAGTCTGGGTAGATCCGGAGACGACCCTATTCCAAGCTCGTGCAACACTAACATGACCCCCATTGGTCCGAGCACCGTGAGAAGCTGATACCGAGGCCTTTTCAAGCTAACAGGTAACGAATTCCTCAAAGCGGATCGACAGACCCGTCTGTAATGTATGGTCTCTGCATCATGCTGTGCGAGTTCAACAGTCGGTTGCTGGTAAGCAAAGCTGGAGCTCCAAGCTTGTTCGAGTTAGCGTCTGCGCATGCATCGCTCGTGAGAAAGCTTGGTTTCGAGCGAGTCAAAAAAAATCTGAAGCTTGGGTGCGGTGAGGCTTAGTAGCTAGCGTAGGACTCTCAGCTCGGAGACGCCTATCGTTTCTAGCTTCAGAGATCCCATGATATCATTCTTCGAGTTTTCGGATCAATCTCTGACAGTAGCGAGTTCAGCCTGAAAGTGAAATATTCCGTAACAGATTAATCCAATATCTAGACCACTATAAGTTACGCCAAATGTTACCGCCGGGCCATCGGGAACAGCGATCGAAGAAACCACGGCCATGCAACTGGTTTGAAAACGTATTTTATCCCAAAAGCACTAAGCTTAATCTTAACCGTCTAGATGGTACTAATAAACGATCTATTGCGACCATCTCTTCGGTTAACGTCAGCATGCATAATACACGAAATCCCACGGAGCCATAGTGGCAAGACAGTTAGGAATGTCCATCCCGCGGTCGGTTGGAGGATGCTTCTATTCAATCGGAAACTGTTCCACAAGCGCTCCCGTCGACATAAATCGAACGTAACAACGGATGCATATACGTAAAATAGTTGTAAAAACAAGGGATCTCGATCACGTTGTAAAAAAAAAAAAAAAAGACAACCGTCTGCCTTGCAGGAAGGCGATATTCTATCCAAAACGTTAACTCTTAGATGTAACAACTCTTCGCAAAAAAAATTTTATCGTCGAGAACTCCTCCGTCGACGAGTTCGCATGATCTTCAAGTTCCTGAAACACAAAAGAGGGTAGAGATTTTGAGAATCGATGAATTCGGTTTAATGCCTCATCATATGAATGGAGATCAGGGCGATGAGGATGCCTCATGTGCTCCCACGCCTGCGCGTCCAAGGGTACATATTGGTACTTCCCGTGAATATATCGCAATTTTTTGCTTCCAAATGATATTCATCATCATCAACAATCAGAACATATGCAGACATCGGAACTCGCATGTGTACGAGCGCCGGTATCGACGACGGCAACAAAATGTCTCATAGCTCAAGAACCTCGATATTCACCCGTCCCATGGACAAGTTACACAGAACGAACACCCCCAAACATCTCGTATGCGGGTGTAATATGGGTTCGTAAAAAACAAAGGATGCATCGGGACCGAAATCAAGATTTTCCATGGAGCGAGGGGCAGCAAGTGGGAACTAGTTCAATACCCCGCGGTTAATTCGCATCCCCCCTCTCATCTACTATCTCCCTCCAAAGAGGACGAATGGATTTTTAATCTAAACGGCTGTTAAGGGAGTTCATTTCCGCCCTCCAATTATCGCCAAGCTGTATTGGCACATAGACGCCCTTGTATCGAACTAGGTATCCCAGTATATAAAATTGCTCTCGTGAACAATATATGCTCGTGTATAGACATCCTCGATCTATGGTATGGATGTGTTATCTCCCATCTGATATATCAGATCAAATAGATTATCCTGTTACAAATATGGGGAAACCTTGACAGTGTCAGACCATGTATTTCTGGACGCACTGCATTGTAACCCTCAAGGATTAACAAGAATCTCGGCGAAAATCGACGAAAAAAACACTCTCAAGGGTCAATCAATTTTTTTATATGCAGATATGGGGTGCCTGACCCGTTTTTTCGACGGTATGGGTTCGTCGATCACCAAGAAAGCTCGGTTGCTGTAGAAGACATTATCACCTTCCGGAATCGTCGAACTGGCGACGCCCAGAGTCTTGTGAAAAATATCTTCCTGCCATTACCACACAAACGAACAAGGTTCTAACATCATTCTGCTGGTAAGAGATTGCAAACATGTCAGAGGTGATATAAATATGCTTATCCCGACCAATTCCTTCGGCTTGGAAGACCGCACGTGCGTTACGGAGGGAAAGAATCTCTTTCAAAGTTGGAATCCGCATGCGTGTCAATAATTGCAATATCCATGACGTGCATCATCCGATCCTGAATTTGGAGAGTCAATACCATCATGACCCATGCTACGGGAGATGGAGAAATATCCCGCTTCGCTTGGCGCGGGATAGAATTGACGAAGATTTGGTATTTCGGCTTTGATCGTCCTTCGATCCGGTTGGTTTCGATTCGAAGATCTCATCCTCATTCCCTTGCTGGAAGTTTGAATTCAGGAAATACAAGTGCATTCCACTGTCACGCGCGCGCAAAGGGAACGTACTTGGCGGATGCAGCTCCATGCCATCTAAACGCTTGGCGACCATGGATATTAGAGTTCTTTAGGTTGAATTATTCATCGGAATTAATGGTATTCATTGCTCAAGTTTCCCGAACCTGCCTAGAGGGATCTGTAGACATCTAGATCTCAAAGGCTTAAGTAATATGCTACTTGTTTGGAATGCATAACCCCCCACGGGGTGACTTAACACCTTCTATAGATACTTGTTTTTGTGGAGAGATTGTGGAGACATCGGATTAATCAATGGCCCGTGACGGGGGGGCGTACCACCCATGATCATATGCATATGAAGTCTGGTAACCTAAGAAGATACGGCTTTCCAGAAGCAGTAGAAGATTGAAGATTTCGGCAGATACCCCACCTATTGAGTGTATATGCAAATAGAAACTATGCTCCGCCACAATTATGGATCAATTAAAGTATGATGATCGGTCAGCAAGATTAATTGATATCCTGATATCGATGGACTTCGGTATCCTGGAGGTTCCGAATTTGGAGACGACAATGTTGCATTTTTGTGGATGTTGCGTTGTGGTCGTTGTCGTTCTTCGTGACACCGGCTTGTGTAACAGCTAGCATTGAGGTGAAGTTGGTCGTTGACCACCTAGTTTGGGTCCTGTATGTGACGCTTCACTAATATTTGAATTGGGTGATAAATTTGGGCAACGGCCCGGCTCCTTGTATCCTAGAGAATAGCCACGCTCTCCAACTTTAGAGGATGGGTAACACTTGTCTCGTAAACCAGCCAACCTACCTAGGCCCTTTGCATTGGTTACACGAGGATTATATGACAGATGCAGCGCATTTATATGGTCTAGAGTCTAGCTGTAATATATCAAGATATCGATACGGACGCTGTATTTTAAATTTATCTGCCCCGTACTACGTTCTGCAATCGCTAGCGTGATATGTATGATTTGTTCCATCGTTGTGCCATTATGTCAAGATATTTCAAGATTAATTCAGCTAATCGATCTAATCACTGATATCAGTGTTTCTAGAGTGACAGTTTATGGTGTTCGGGCGTGTATATGACGTTTAGGCGATATGACATGATCTGGGCAATTTGCGAGATTTTTGCGGGCTTTGGCTGCCAAAGATTCAAACCTTCAAACTTGTCGATACATTGTTTGATACACAGTATAGTACTCCCTTTGTTGGAATAGTTCCTTAGGTCATTGGTGGAGTCTTTGGTTTATGATTTGCTTCTCAAACTTGCTAAACCACCTAGCTATCTAGATCTAGACCTCTACGGTAATTATGCCGTGCCCCCATGGATATCTCCATACACCGATATCATATACCGATATCACTAAGCTGGGAAGCCACAGGTTTATCCCGAGACATTAATTTTACCACGAATTTGGGTGTCCTAATTCAGGACGCATACATACCAAGTTTACTCTCCTATGACCAAGCTTCGCGGCTTCACTCTTCGATAGATGAAACGTTAATGGTGGTGGGTATGAAACCAATATTGTACTATTCGCTTCTACTGACCCGTAAGGCCAGTCATCTGAGGGTTATCCAGGGTCGACGTCGCGGAATGCTTGACCTGGCCTATATAGTTATAGGATCTAGGATAATCGTATACTACGCATATGTATAAGTGACCTAGTCTTGACCAATGCATACTAAAGAGGCGAATTTATGATATGCTAAATTTAAGTCAAGTACAGGTCAAACTGAGGTATATCAGAATCTAAATTTGTGGAAGACATCGAAGCAGAGCAAGTAGTATACATCATTAACCTATTATGATATCCCCGTCATCCATCATAAGTGAAATGCGAATCGGCATTCCAGATTTCGTGATAAATCCAGTAAAACTCCACGCTCATCAAAACATTGGAAGCAGTAAACGCTGAAATGGCCACCATTAAACCAATAGCTTGTAAACTGCTGTCTAAGACCTACTATATTCCGCTCGCGTCTATAGCTACCCCGTTTCCGAATCCATACTCAGGAAATCCTCAATCGAGGTACTTCCGACATTTCACATTGACAATACTCGTCTTTCCATGCTTACCACCCTCAACGACAAACGCGGTCAACTTTCCTCCTCTCGCACAATTGGTGTCCAATCCCTTAGTGTACTTCTTGATGTCCAAACCTCTTCTCGCATCGTGTCCGTACACAACGGTCAACGGTTTCGCCTCGGCTGGTCTTTCGGCCATAAATTCGTTCCACATCTTACTCCAATGCAGCCCCTTTCGTCCGGATGTGGGGTGCTTCTTCACGAAGGTCCTAACGTTCATTAGGACGTTCGGTTTTTGGTGCTCTAGGTCGACGCCGGGCATCATTCCAGCGTGGACGACGGCGATGTCACCGATGTTGGAGACGTTCTCGAGTTTGAGTATCAGTGGGCAAGCGTCGATGAAGGCGGCGTGGTGGGGTTTGAGAGATTTGGCGAGGATGCGGTCGGAGTATTTGTACTTCTTGTTATGCTTGTTTCTGTGCTTATGCTTCTTCTTTTTCTTGTCCTTATCCTTCTTGTTCTTGTTCCTGTGTTTCTTGTGCTTTTCGGCGTGCTCGTGCTCTTTGTTTTTATCCTCATCGTCCTCATCATCGTCGCTATCGTCGTTGTCGTCGTCGTTTCTCTTCCCAAGTAGCTTTTCCTTCTCGTTGTCGGCCCCGGATTCGCCAGCACCACCAACGTCTTCAGTTTCGTGGCCACCTTCAATCTCCTCGCTGCCGCTCTTATTGGCCTTCCTCTGCATCTTCCAATAAACCTTCATAAGCTCGTCTTCATGGTTGCCCCTTACACAGCTAACATTCATCGCAATCAGCTCGTCCAATAACGGCACGCTGTCCGGTCCCTTCGAAATGAAATCGCCAGTGACCACAATGTGAGCTCGTTCCAAAAATCCTTTGCTATCAAGCTTCTTGAGGAGCTCCTGGAACTCATCTAGCATGCCATGAATATCACCGATGAAGATAAGATGCCGTTGTGGTTTCGATTCCGTGTGCGTAGGAATATATTGAGATGGAAGGTTTGACAGTTGGATGTATGGTTTCGACGGATTGTGTGAGACTAAGGGTGTTTCGAGAAGATTGACGTGCTTTTCCTCCTTGTCTGATTCCTTTTGTTCTTCGGGTTTATCATTATTATGACAGCTTCCTCCGTATAACTTATTGTGCCGCCAAACGATCAACTTCTTCACCGCTGAGGGTAAGAAAGTAAAAACCACCACCGCAGTAAATAACAGCAGCAAGAATATATGTAGATGTCGGACCCATTTGTTCTTTTTCTTCCTAACGCCTAACGGGCTTCTTGAGTCGTGTCTCCGTGTGGAGAATTTTCCCTTTTTCGAGGCCTTGGTAGCATCGTCACCGCCGCTTTCGCTCAGCAAATGCGTTTGGGGATTACTACTGCTACCCTCCTCGTCAATATCAATATCGCGTTCTTCGTCGGAATCAACGTTCGTGGCCAGCTCAACGGACAGCTCCTGAGCATCGTCGTCGTAGTCTTCCGTAGGTATCTTTTCGTACTTCATTGTGAGTCGGATCAACAAAAAAGACGTACGAACAGATCTAAACCAGGGTGTTGGTAGAGTGCCAAGAATAGGGGTACATGTGTCGTTCCAACGGTTCCCTTCCCGTCGACGGGTTTGGTATTCGATACTTCTGAGTTCGGAAGCTAGCCGGTGTATTTAAGGTTGAACGCAGGCCTGGGACAACAAAGAGAGTGTCGAAAAACTTTGGATGAAAACAGAACTGTGTGCGGATGAGAGAGGGTTTTTTCGGAATTTACTGAAAGCTGAGTCGGATTAAATCTTCGCTGAACGAGTGATCAAATGATCTTCGTCGTCGTACGTACGCGGTAGGTTGTGGGTCGCTTTTTTTTTTTTTTTTCTTGCGCTGCGCCCCTGGCCGGCTAGAGGCTCGAGCTACTCGTAACTTGGTCAATGTCGTAGGTCGTGGTGAGGTTAGATACAACCTCCAAGGTCGAGAAATATATTAGCAGCCCCCAAGAAGAAAGGAGAGCTAGCTAAGGGAAGGCCTGGTGACTTTAGAACTAAACGGAAGAAAAAAATTAGCGGGAAAAAGATGCATGAGAAAATGTCTGCAAGAGAACATTCCAGCCGAAACAGTGATGCCATCTCGCGCCGTAAGCCGGAACCTTTTGTGAAACTACAACGGCAACACAGATGTGTGGAATTTGCATTTACTGATCTCGCGGGACGGGACGGGAGACGGGCCAGTCTAGAATTCCTATGCGCGCTCGTGCGGGGAATGCGGAGTATTATATTATATGCACTTGTTAATTCAACTTTACCAAAAAACACCGAAGGCACTGAACATCTCTATATGGTATCCACATGTTCCTGCAACTGTCCAATTCAACTCCCTAAACTTTTGTTCCCCAAATATCCCAACCACAAGAAAACTTTTAACTTATTAAAAAAAAAAAAATCACACGCTAAGCTGGCCCCTGTTCATCTCCGGGCTGCTGTTTCCTTGGCTCTTGAGCAATCTTCTCGTTCTCATCCATTTTCTGTCCTTCCAAGGTTGTGGACTCTTTGCCTTCGTCATCTCTGTCGTCATCACTTGCCTCAGGGGCCGGCATCTCAAGCTCCGGATAGAGCCGAATATCACCCTCACGACACGCCCACGAGTCCACCTCTAGTTAATCCAAACTCGTCAGCGGTGGGAAAAACTTGAGGGATCAGAATATACTAACTATTGAGTACGTATTTCGACCAAATCTTTGGCGAAAGCTTCAGGTGGATCGGGACAAAGAGGATAATGATAACGGGAAATGAAGGAGCGGCTGGGGTAAACGTGACACCGAAGACGATTCCAGTGATGACTAGCTGTGCGATGGTATACATATGAATTCCCCAGTAGTTCTTGATCCCTTCTTTTGAAAGGTTGGGTAGTTCGCTTGGTGGTCTAAACAGGTGTCAACATTAATTCCTTAGGAAGTGAGGAAAGAATATAATATTGAGCCACTCACGTTAATATGTCAAAGATTCGATGTAATATTGGGCTAAAATTAGGCAGTTAGCTACTGTATTCAACGGGGACCATAGCTTTCTTAGCCTACTTCACCGAAAGCGATTGTTCTCCCATAAACAAGAACAATCCTGCCAGTACGCTTGTGGGTGTCAACCCAAGCACGCGCATAAACGGCGGGCTCACAAAGGCCATAATCCCAAGTGCGTGTAGCAAGTGACTCCACCGCTGCTCGTGTACCGTTCGAATCTTTCTTCCCTTCTCATCCACCTCATCGTGGAGCAAACCCTCCGAATGTAAGGGTGCTTGAGGGAGCAATCCATTCGCAGGTGGAATACCGAGGATTCCGCATAGGCCGGTAGTAACTCCGAGTAACATCACGTCCCAGGCGTATGCTCGAGGCTTTTTGATGTTGTAACGTGGGAGAGTGGCACATATAGTGGAGACTTCGACGTCGAAAAAGTAGAGGGTTGTGACTATCAACGCCGGTATCATGGCCGCGAATATGTAGGCTATGTCGAGTTTCCAGAACTCCACAAAGAAAACGCTCCTCTCCGGATGACTCGGTACAAATGACGCTGGAAAGAGGAACTTGGTTAGCACGATGTGACGCAATCGTTCTCCGGTTTATTGCTCGACAGAGTACGCACTTGATACATTCAAAGTTTGCTTGTCGAGATTCTTTAGCTCGCCGATCTGGGGCATGGCGATGAATATTATGATACTTATGGCCGCAGCGTATTCCGATATGCCCATCCGTATGTATCGATGGAACAGTGGTGCCCAGCTATTCGCGCTGGCAAGGAACACCGCAACCAAAAAAGTCCCGATACATCCAATCACAGAATACAGAAAGGAGGCAAACGACACCTTTTCGTGGTTACGTTGAAGCTCCTGTACCCTGTATACGAAGAATTTAGCATCTTAAGAACGCTTCCAAGTTGATAGGTTACGTACGCTTTATGAAAATATATCACCGAGTTGAGCAAGGCAAAGATCTCAGTCGAGAATGTTGTGACATATTTCATGGTGTAGTCATGTGCATTGAAGATAGCGAGTAATATTAACATCCACATTGAATGGAGGCAGGTCCACGCCATGAAGGGAAGATACGGTATCTAAGACGGAGTTGTCGGGCCGGTTAGACAGCCCAATATAAAAGTACGACTATGGAGCCATAGGACTTACATGCAGGGTATGAATGCATAACTCGTATATCCGCTCCGCTAGAATACTGAAAGGTCCTGTAACCCCCAGTATTGTAAGAGGCTGGGCTGAGAACCTACACCATCGATGTCAGTCCCGTAAGCATTACCACTTATCCGTATCACAGGGTACGTATACGACCACCTACAGTGCAAATATGACGCCACAGAGCCCTGTTGAGAAGACCACTTCAATAGTTCCATAATTCGAGCCTGTCAGAGCATTTAGGTCGCTCGCGAAGGTGATACCAGGTAGCAAGTTTGTGAAAAACAGAAATACGGCACTGGCAAGAATCAACTGGTTAAAATGCCAGTCGGTATGATAAATCGATGCCCTAGCTCGAAACTCCTTCTTCATAAGCCTGAACGGCCGTAGAGCCCCAAAGGGTTTGAAAAGAGAAGCAAATGTGGGTTTTTCGGGTCTCTGAGAGGACGATTGCATCTCCTCGTCTGTGCGAGGAGACGTGAGCGCATCATCTCCCCATCGCGAGGGTGGCATCAGGAATTCTTCTTTGGGGGAAGACTGATTAATTTGATCGCGTGACTGAGAGAGATCTCGAGGAGAGTTTATGGCAGTCCTTGATGATGACCGTGAGAGATCGTTCTCGACCGTCGGAACTGTGAGGTTGCGTCTGTTGCTACCGTCGGACATTTATATTGCGAATTATAGGACAGTATTAGTATTAGCACAACAACAGGCCTTTGGCTGATGCCGGTTGTAAAATGACAGATGCCTGAGAGAAAATATTAGGAACGAGGTAAAAAATTATGATTATACACTAGCAATGTTCGAATTCGTTAAGACAAAGATCTAGGATCGATATGGGGTGGGTAATTAATATAGTAGCGGAAGAAATAAAGGCGAGTGTGCTCGCACACCCGCGGCCTGTTCGATTTATACGAAGCAAGCCTTCGATGAGAGCACCTCTTTAAAATTTTCCCGGGACGCCAAGTGCTAGTGTGATGATATTTATTATTGGCATGATCCTGCCTACGGGAAACGCCTTAATCTGTCAGTTGGTGATGTTATATGTCGGAAATGCTCGCACCCGGCACACCTCCAAATTTTTGGGCAAAACTAGCATTGGAAGGAGCCAAGACAAAGACGGCAGTCTATATACTGTTGCTTGAGTATTCCTGGTAATATTTTCGTGCCTGGAAATATATTGCTGTGGGGTTTGTACAGATATATGTGGATACCTGACGGTTGAGGACAAGGAATAACACGTTGGAGGATAAATTCAAGCGAGCACGGGACGAATGAAAGGATGGCGTATATGCACGCGATAGGGCGTTTATGGAAAACCAAGATCTTAGTTGCTGAATCCGATTACTCGTCGGGTATAGAAGAATAAATCTTTTGTGGCATCGATGGCTCAGCTGGAATCATGGGAAACCGGGAGCTCGAGAGCTGCTACATTCCACAAGGCAGGCGGCTTATTCCAGCCAATACTTTACTTCGGATTAGGAACGTGATATCCCGAAGAATGTAAAAGCTAAAAAAGGCGCTTTGGAATGACTTTCCAACTCGCTAACGTTTCGACAGCGAACTGTTGAAGCGAATGTTCGAGATATGTCGAGATGCGTCGTCGTTTGGCAGCATACGACATGACTCGCCCGGTAGAAGCACTAGAACTGGAAAGCTACCCAATCGAACACCGGCCAAGTCGCAAGGCAGACTGACGGTTTGACAGAGATACCTGTGGTGTGACATCATCCTGGGCCCGGTTAGGAAAGTTGATTCTCGTCTCAGGGTCCAAAATGCGTATGAGCGTATAGCCGTTGGCTACCGTCGACGGGTTAGTGCGAGAGGGAGCCCGAGTTCCAGTTCTTGCAACATCGAAGCTTATGCATCTGCTGCTCTCATGATAGGCTCCCGTTCGTATAGCTCCCTCGACATAACCTTGGCGAATATTCGATTGTGCATCGGTCAAGGCTATGGTACCGGCTCCACTGTACCGATTGGCTCATTACCATGTCTTTGAGTATTAAAACGTCCGTGCTCTTCGATGCTTGTACAATCCTGGCCTTGTTAAATCGTGGTCTCGACGCCCCATCGGTGGAGCCTGGTCGGGATAAGAGCTTAATTCGAAGCCCAAGGCGAACTCGACAATGAAAATTTATCTGACCCAACGCAAAAACTACCACAGAACCTTGACTTACACGTGCGCATGCACTCCTCTGGGTATCCATCCATGGCCGGTTCCACATTGCATTGCATCGGTATGCAGTGATTAGCTGATTTGGCCAAGGGTCGTTACTTTATATCATAATCGAAAGGAGCTAGCTCTTGCATCAAGTGCAGTCTGCCTTGACAGCCACGAAAACCCCACGATGTCCGCTCCGGCCGCTTTCGTTCCGAGGACGACGTTCCCATCCATCGAGTCTATTGTCAAGTCCTACTTTCTTGGCCATCACAAATCGGGGTTGACTAAGATGCGCCAACTTCTGGGGTCCGTCGAATTGATCATCGAGTGTAGGGACTACAGAGTCCCGTTATCTTCCAGGAACCCGATGTTTGAGAAGAACCTTGTGGGTCGGGAGCGGATGATTGTGTATACCAAACGTGACTTGGGTGCTGAAACTTTAGATGAAAAGGTACGTAAACCATTCTGCATTAGGCGTTTCAAATTTGAATATCTGTTGTGAACCAGGGAAAAGTGATTATTGACGTTGAATCAAATCCTCTGTTGAGGATTAGGTTCTTATCACTGATTGATACAGACCCGGGAGACGATAAGACGTTGGCACAAACCCCAGAAAGTACTATTCACAGATTGCAAGTCAGATAGCGACATAAAGAAGGTTATCAACTATGCAAAAGGTACCTCCAGGTCAGCTTCTCAAGTATAAATTTTGATATTTGTAGTAACAACTCCCACCAGATATCGCCAAATCCGTCGACAATATCGTGGGAACCCGGATGATGCTCGCCGGCATGCCCAACGTCGGCAAGTCATCTCTTCTAAACGCCCTTCGACGTGTGGGGATGGGTAAAGGCAAAGCCGCAATAACCGGTGGCCAACCAGGGGTAACCAGGAGCATCGGAACCACAGTCCGTATCTGCTCAGACCCAGATATCATGCTCCTCGACACTCCAGGGGTATTCATCCCGTACGTGCCAAATACACAGACGATGTTGAAACTCGCCCTGGTAGGTTGTGTAAAGGATACGTTGATAGACCCGGTTACTTTGTGCGACTATCTGCTATTCAGAGTGAACCTGGTAGATCCTACGTTGTATTCGACGTATCATCCGCCGACAAATGATATTACGCAACTGCTGACCGCGACAGCATTGCAAACGGGGAGGCTCGGGAAGGGAGGGGTACCGGATCTCACGGCAACGGCTATATGGCTAATACAAAGATACCGGTCTGGAGACCTCGGAAGGTTTATACTGGATGACGTGGATCCCGAAGCCTTTGACAGACGAATACTGGAGGAAAAGAGTGAAGGTCAGAGTGCGAATCAGCTACGCAAGGAGGTAAAGGCGGAGAGAGCGGCCCATAAAGCCTCGAAAGCTTCAAATCTGGATTAATCGATATCCTTTTTACATACTCGCAATGTGAGCGATACCAGTAAGGCTCGTTCCCTAGATAGCATGTATGCGAGCTATCTCACAGGGAAAAACGCGTATGTGTGGCTATCGATATATGCTATCTACTCTAGATGCCTCATGAAAAAATATGGTACATGTCGCTAAAGGGTATCAAATTCGTCTATCATGATATCGAAATGTGGAGTTCAGGAATCTCCGAGATAACCGCGACTATAAGATTCCATCCAGCAGCTTCTTTTTCCGTCTCTCCAGTAAAAATCCCATCACCTCCTCCTTCGTCGGCACTCTTAGGTCCGCAGGTAAGGCCTCCCACCCAGCCGGCGGTTCTCCCTCTCCAGTCTTCCCCACAGCCTTCAAGCTCTCATCCTCTTTCCTCTTCTCATACGCCAGTAACGTCCCATCCTCCTCATCCCTATTAAACCCATAATAGTTCGCATCCACATTCTTCCTAATCTCCGCCAAACTCCTCTTCTTAGCCTCATCCCCCTCCGTATCCTTCTTCGGCTTCAACTCCTCAAACAGCTCTTTCACACCGGGCAGCTCCCTCGCTCTCCCAAAGTACTTGTAACCCTTATGTCCCGGAACCTCCCTCCCATTCTCATCCGTCATCTTTCCCGCAAACCGCATATAATTCGGCCCACCCAGATTCTTCAACTGCACCTCCCACATATGCTTCTCCCTCATCAATTTGTTGATTTCATCGTTCAGATCGCGGATCTGGTAGTTCGACAGACTGGGGTCTTGGATCTTTGTGACTTTTCGAGAGATCTCTTTGAGGACTTGGCCGCGCCATTTTTCGCAGGATGGGATGGAGGTTATCTCCGTGATACCCTTTGGGCGACGGGTACGGCCTGCATCGATGATTCCTAGGTCTGCGGCTTGTTGCTCGCGGAAGCGGAAGAGCATCGATTGGGCTTTCTCGGAATTACGCGCCATGATTGTGGGGTTCTCGGGGATTGGAGGCCTTTTCGATATGCGACGTGTGTAATGATCGTAATTCGAGCCCGTATGGCAGTGGTTCGTGACGTGGGGTGCAGGATGGGATGTTGAGTCGTGGTGGTGGTGGTTGGATGCAATGTCAAGCTTTAGAATATTCTTGGGACTTTTTTGTCGCGTGGAAAGTCATCCTTGAACTCGACATCCACCACATTACTCACCACATCACCAAAGCTCACAACCACAACCGCAGAGCTCTATAAGCATAGTACATAACATAAACCGAATCGCCGAAACGTATAAAAGCCATTCACTCGATTAAAACCGCCCACATTCGCTCAATATGTCGAGAACCGACCTCCCAGACGCGAAGGCGATGCTCGATAGTCGAGGCCTATACGATGGCCCGACAATTCACTCTATGAACCCATTACTACTCATGGAAAAGATCATAAGGTCAGTCCACCCTTTATACACCAAACAAGTAACAAGACTCTAATCCATTGTACACAGAGAGCGTATAATAGATTCAATGTACTGGAAGGAACAAGCATGGGGTCTAAACGGTATTTAAGAGCCATCTTCCTGTCCGTTCGCCTATATCAACTTTTCGAGGATACAAATCTAACGGACTAACCATTGCCCTTTTTATATAGCTGCTACATTACTGGATAGAGCGGTGGAACTACAGTTTATTGGCGGACAATATGCGAATCAGAAACCGACGCCGTTTATATGCCTTGTCCTGAAAATGCTGCAGTTAAATCCCGAGAGGGAAATACTGTTGGAGTACATTCAGGATGATGATTTCAAGTAGGTCTATTTTTCACCTTTGGAACGCTTAGGTTTGTGAGGTATACTAATACTTAGCTGTCATAGGTATCTCCGTGTACTTGCGGCGTTCTACATCCGCCTCGCCTGGCCCGCCGCCGAAGTTTATAAAACCTTGGAGCCTCTGATGGCCGACTACCGCAAAATCAAGCTACGAAATCAGTCTGGATATAAACTTACGTTCGTGGACGAGTTCATCGACGACCTGTTGACGAAGGAGCGGGTATGTGATATCGCATTACCCAGGATGCCGACTCGGGCGCAATTGGAGGATCTGGATGAGTTAGAACCTAGGGAACCGTTGGTTAGCGATGTTGAGAGCGACGAAGAAGGGGAGGAAGGGGAGATGATGGAGGAATGATTGACGCTCCGATAGTACGGTATCTGATGTTGGTGCATAGCAGGCGTTCTATATTCATGTGTTTCTTGGAGATATCTATAAGCCTGCCCAGGGGATTTCGGGTATCGGGATTTGATTCCTTCAGTTTGGTTGTACTATATACAGAATATGGGATTTCACACCCGGCCGTCTCCGTCGAAGAAAAACGTCGACGGTCGATGTCGATATCTATCCTACACCATCAAAAAAGAAATGCCTTTCTCTCTCTCAATTAACGACTTTTTGAGACTTTGCACTCCGAAACGCCAATAACGAGAAAATCCTGCGTGATCGAATAGACTTTGGAAATATAATCGAGCGGTCAATTAGGCCGTCGGCGTCGGCTTCGTTGTCGATGTAGTCTTCGCTCCACCGTCCGGTATTATCTTAACCTTCTGAACCTTCTCATACAACGCCCTATCCTCCTGCTGCGCCGGTATCCTCGCGACCTTCCATTGCGGTTCAATCAATCCGAACTATTTCATGTTAGCATTCCCTATCAAATCCCAGTATCACAAGTTAAAAGAAACCCACCATAGCAAACAGCCTCCAAACCGGATCACTAGGTTGTGCTCCAACACCGAGCCAGTACTTCGCCCTTGTTATATCCAATTGAATATCTTTAAACGGCTTCCCTTCACCGTCGGGTGCAGGCTTTGGGATTGGATCGTAGGTGCCGATGACCTCCATTGGCTTTGAATTTCTCGCTGTACGGGCTTGAGCTACGACGATGTTGTATAACGGCCGATTACGGGCGCCGAAGCGGGCGAGACGGAGACGGACGACCATATTGAGGTTCTAGGGAGGGGTTATATGGAGGTCCGGAAGGGTATTGTCGATTCGGTTCCGTGAAGTAGTATGCCGTGGTAGTTAAAGCTCTAAGTTTGAAGGAGAACCCGAACCTCCAAAACCCATAAAAATCTAATCTAATCTAATCTCCCGCATCCACGCCAAACTCCCAAAACCACCAATTCCAACCCGAACGTCCACCCGTCCCCATCCTCGAATCCGAAGGGGACGTCACCAAAAACCCCCATCCTCCCACTAAAGCAACCCCAATCCACAATGCCACTCATCTACCCCCGCTTCTACCGCAATCCCTTCCAATGGGCCCGCTACCACGCCCACAACAACCCCGCCATCTTCTGGTCAATCTTCATCGGCAGCTGGTCGCCCGTCTTCCTCATCGCCGGACAGTGGCACAAGCGCGCGCCGGAGGTGCCGGGGACTTATCCTAGTACGTTGCTTTCCTTTATTGCATATTCTTCACTATAATCACCCAATGGATATCTCCTTTTCTCCATAAGTAAACAAGACCAATCGGCTAACTATTATCAATCTTTAGTCCCACCGGGGAAACGGGTTATCCCACAAGGATACGATGATCCGGAATAAACGTATCAACGGAAAGGTGTCTCCAGGTGCAAGGCTAGATGGATTTTAGGGGGGGGGGAGAAAGAAAGAGCTAAGTCTCTTCTTCTTCTTCTGTGTATTTGCTGTTTATATTGGGGGGTATTGGGAAATCCAATTATGGGAAATACCGGTGTACATATACAACGACGTCTTCAAGCGAAATACAGATATACGAAATACGAAAAGCTGCAGAGATGGTACACGAAAGGTGGTTGGGACCTCCAGTATATATTTCTCGTACATACAACTTCAAAGGTTTGAGACGGGTCTAGTTGGAACTTCGGACCTGCTCTGTGCTCTGTACGGTTGATTCAAGTCGCTGCAATCGTAGTATAACATTTACGGAAGCCTTTTAGAACTAAGCTGCATCCAACGGCTGGACCGTGACTTCGCAAAGACCACTAACACTCCCTCACTAAACCTATGATAATAGGTATTACTATTAATAATATTTTGTATTCCCCGATGAAACCCTTGGTAAAACAATTAAAAGGAAAAACCGAGGGAAGAGGAAAAAGGGAAAATACACATAACAATCCAAAATGTAACATACTATGCCTTCCAATAAACACCTACCAGAATGATACATTAAGAAAAAAAAAAAAAAAGGGAAATCTGAGGTTTCAAACAGGCGGAGCGGTTCAGGAGGGAAAGGGTGTTTGGTAATATCGATTTTCCGTATCGAGGATGCAGTAAAAGGAAGGGGGGTAATGATAATGGTGGAGTAGACAAAGAAGAAAAGCGAACACAATGGTCTTTCTCTATGTCTGCATGTATGTATGTACAAGGAACAAGCGGAGCCGAGAAAGGGGGGGGGGGTTCAAAGGATACACACTGAGATACAGGCCCGATTATGCCTGTATGGCGAGGGATGGTGGTAGAGTTATGCTGGAGTCGTTAGCAGGGGGTTCTGAGGGAGCCGAGGTTTGTAGATGCCGCAAAGTAGATAGGATATCGCTGTTACCGAAATAAGATTGATTGTGGGATAGAAAGGATATTTTCGCACATTGGCGGGTATCGCAGCGGAAGGCAGTTCGCCTGAAGAATTAGAAGAGATCAGCTTTCCGGCGATGGTATCCTATCGATCTCCCGAGCCAGTTCACTGCCGTCTTCTTCGTCATCGTCCGGGATACCCCTGACCCAATATTTCCGCCGCCATTCATCTCGTCCTTCATACACCTCTCACAGACACAAACGTCAGCCTCAGGATCATCACGGGTACAGTCCACCTAAGATTGTCCCGTGGTGGTGGCCGACTGTGTCGGTTGGGGTGTAGAGGACGAGGAAGAAGCGTTATCCGGTGCTGGTGATGTGGAATCCTTCTCCTTTGCTGCGGCTGCCGTCTTCGAAGCCGACGACGCGCTGGCACCCGCTTTGCCCCTGGTGCCTTTAGATGTTTTACCACCCGATGCATTGGGCTTGCTGGCGAGATCCTTCCATTTCCGCCAGCCCTCGAAGTCGATTAGGGCCTGCATACAGCCCCACTCCATGACTTTTCGTTCGAGGAAGGTGAAGTTCACAGGCTAAGAACGACGGTGGTTAGCAAATATTCGCGTTTACGATAGAGCCCGCCTCGGATCTCACCTTCGTTAAGAAATCATTGCAACCGACGGCAAGCGCCTCATCCCTATCGCTCCTCAGAGATGATGCCGTCAAAGCCACAATGATTACGGAACCCTTGAACACCAGCGACTTATCCAGCTTGTCCGCAGCCGAGAGCTCGTCCTCCGGACCCGAAGGACTGGACGAAAATGAGCCGATACCGTTCAGGCGTTCTAGCCTTCTTATTTCCTTTGTTGCATCAAGTCCATTCATTATCGGCAACTGAATGTCCATTAGAACGAGCTGGAATCCACCGGTTCTCCACTTCGTAACTGCATCGCGACCATTCATCGCTGTCGCCCACCTAACCTTTAACCTCTTCATGAAAGCTTCTAAAAGCCGCAAGTTGATGATATTATCCTCAACGATCAATACATTGATCGATGGGACTTGTCCGTCCAGAGTACCAATCGACGCCGTGATCTCTTTAGATTTAGTAGGCGCCCTGGTGATCGCAGGGGGCGAAGATACGGACGGCAGCACCCCAGGACTCGCAGGCTTCTGTGGTATTGGCTTGATGATCCCCGGAGATGACGGTAAGGCCACCATCTGCGGAGGCACAGATGGCGATGTCGGCGCGTCTGCATTCGTAGTCCTGATCCTGTCAGACCCACCGCCTCCCGCTCTCGGTATTAACATTATTCCTCCACCTCCCGGAGCTGAACTGGTCGTGCTCCCGACTGGGGACCCAGTCGTCATCCGCACAGGCCCAGGTCTCTTAAGGCCTCGATGCCCGGGTGACGAAGGAGGCGGTGAACTGGCGATATAGTTGGAGAGGGAGCTTGGGTTGGCTGGTAAATTATGCACCGACCTAACCGTTCCGCCCTGGGAGAGTGGTAGCGAGGGTGCGATCGTGCCCACCGGCGTGAAGTAATCCTCCCCAGGGAGCTGAAGGTCGTGTATAGTCTGCCCATATGCGTAAGACATCGAGTGCGGGCCTGGAGACGGTCGTGGTGTCCGCGATCTCTGCGGCTGAGGTACTTCCACGATCAGTGCATCTTCCGACGTCTGTCCATTTGGGTAGTAGTCGTCCAGCAGCTGACTCAGGATTTCGTCAGGGTTCAACAGCCTGTCCGTATGCGCCTGCATTCCACTCATCTGCCTTGCCCTAGCTGATTGTGGTTTCACGGTCGGTGCTATCCTGATCATCAGGTCCGGAGAGTCCCAGTGTCTTCCCAATGCATTGGCGTATTTCCGAAGGCATAAATCTCGGACAGTATCCACAAAATCGTCTTCAGCGATAGTGACCTGGGTCGGCGACCCACCGGGCCGTTTGACCCATACCCTCCTGGTCCGCAGCTGACTCTCGCTGTGAGGCATAGGAACCGCAACCAGCTTAATGTTGGAGTTGCTATCCCTTCCGTACGTGGGAGAGGCCGATTCCTGCTCCAGCAGAGACTGCAAGAGCCTCGTATCAGAGGAGTGTATCAGCGACTGTCTCCGAGAAAACGAAATGGGATGATTCTTCCGTCGCGATCCCGAAGGTGTAATGAGGGTGGGTCTGTTGGATTTCACGGATTCGTTTCTCGAGACTACGGATTCATTTCGAGCGAGCTCGGTGGGTTGGAATGTTCCTGTTTCTGAAACAGTGCCCAGGGCCTGTGCTACCTCTGCAGCAGCAGGAGCCACCGAAGCGGGCTCTGGAGGATTGTGTAGGAGCGGGCCAGTGTACACCAGGACTTCCGGACCATGCGAGAAGGACGGTTCACGTTTATCTCGTCCGGGAGGCTCGACGGTCTCCGGTGGGATGAGTTCGTGAGGAGCGACAGATGCTCGGCTGCTCGACCTCTGCAATTGGCTCAACGAGCTAGCGTCTGTATCGGTACGGAGACCCGACGAGTCCGCAGGGAACGGAGATATTCGATAGGGGCGAGTGAAGGGCGGTGGAAGGTTGGTTGTGTTGATGCTCAGGTCAGACGACCGGTCGGTAAGCTTCCTGGAGGGCGTCCGGGTGATGGTCGACGCCAAAGAAGGTGCAGAGTTGGAAGCAGAGGCGGGAGGGAGGGGAGGAGATGGCCCAGAGGTCGAAGACTTCGTCAGATTAAGCTCTTCGGATGGAGCTGAGGTTGAAGAAGAGATAGCAGCAGCGTTAGACTGTGATGGTGGTGGTTGTGGTTGTGGTTGCGGTGGTTGTGGTTGGAGGTTTTCATTTTCAGCTAGCGGGATTTGGGATGGAAGCCGGCCCTCGACGCCCACCAGGATGCCGTTCCTCGAATCCGAGCTGTCTTTCTGGACCAGAACGACAGGCAGTTCGCAATTGACGGGCTTCTGCGCAGTTGCAGCTGTCGATGGAGCTTCGATGGAGCTAGGAGTCGCGGCTACGGGCGGTATCGGAGAGGGCTCGACGGCGGGTGGCTTTGCGTCTGCAACGGGCTGTGGCTGAACAACCTGCTCAAACTCTCCGCCCGAACGCTTGGGCACCGTCCCGCCCTCGATCACGACGACATCGCCATTGGCAGTGCCGTTGGTGTTCCCGCCGCCGCTGGAGAAGGTCGGCGTGTCCGGCTCGGTGGTGTCGAAGGTCCTGTCGCTGGGAGCCACTAGGCTCTGGTCGGATCTCGACGGGTCCCTTCCAATGAGACTGAGTCGTTTGGAATTCCTGCCCCAGCTGCCCTCACCGCTGGCACCGCTACCCGTCCCAGCTCCAGCGGCAGCTTCGGTGCCAGATCCCTTAGCCGTCTTGGTCGGTCGCCCGTCCGGGGCCTCCTCGGTGGAATCCTTGCTGTCCCTCCTCTGTAGCAGCTTCGTCTTCGTGCCCTTGATCCTGTCTCTTAACCCACGCATCCCTTTAACGGCTCTCAGTTTCGTGGCCGCTGACTTCCATAGGAGCATTCGCGGGAGCAGGGAGAGATGGTGCCGCGGTCGAGAGGGCTGGCAGGCTGGGAGACTGGCACGACCATCTAGTGAAAGCTGGCCCCCCCGAATTAATTTTTCCTTGAGTTTCCTTTCCCGGTCCGGCTATGAGGGTGGTGGTGGTGGCTGTACTCCCTTTCTTCATGTAGTTAGACGGGGGGGCAGGGCGTCGGAGTCGGTACGTATACGGGTTCCTTCTTCAGGACGGCTGGAGAGAAATCGAGAAGGGAGGGAGATGTCGATGGATGTATGTATGTCGACACGGTGCAGATACGATACCATACGATACCATGCGATGGGGGAGGGTTGATGGTCGTCAAGATGTGATGTCGTGAGAGCGTCGATATATCGGAAGCTGCTGTTCGCTGCGTTTCAGAGTCGGACGGGTAATATAACTGAGAACCTCAGCTCGGCCAGAATAGAGTATTCTGTAAACAGCGGGTGCGAGTAAGCGATATATTAATTAACTGCCTCCTCGCCTGCGAAAACACGATCCGTGTCCGGGGTATCTTGTAAATAACATTGGGATTGCATGGGATTCCGAGAACATGTTAGTTACCGTGTGCTGTCGGCATGGGCTTTCCTGCGCATCGAAATTTCAAAGGACCAGACCGCCAAATTGCCGTTGCTGCCTTGAAGTTTCGGCCTGAGCTGAAAGCGCCACACTCTGCCGTGCTGTCTCTCGATGCAAGGAGTGGCTGGTACTGTGTATAAGAACAGGGCGGGTCGTGAAGTATCGATACAGGTCGGGACAGGTCGTCACCGTATACGAGGCGGGCTGCAGTCTGTCACGGACACCGTTATACTCAGTCTGTACTTCCTCAAGTACTTACTTCTTAGTACCTAGACAAGTAAGTACCTAAGTATAGCAGTAGAGTCGAGTCGTAGAGTAGTAATTAGTAGTAAGTTATACGCACTCGTCTTTATAATTATAATTTATATAAATCTACTTGAATTCGATCTTTAATTCGGTTTATACTCGAATATCCACCGTCTACGGACAAACACCAACAGTGAACAGACCCGGCCCAACGCTACGGATTGTGATAGTCGCTGCACCTGTTATGCTAGTGTCAACTAGTGCCGTCCTGTGGCGCATGCAAGGGATACCAAGACCTCATAACCCAATCTAGTCTCGATTCTCAACCCCAGACCGAGTCGAGCACCGTCTAGTATACATACCGATTGGACATCTCACCGTGATCTTCATCCTGCAGATTTAACTCATCAGCCAGACATTTCACTCCGCCTCCAATCCGAACAAATTTAAACACCGGTGATACTGCACTAAGTATATAACTCTCCTTGGCCCTCACTCGCAAGCGATGTCGCCCCTTGCTTAACTCCCTTGCCACCCATGTGGAAACCCAATCGTTCGGGTGCCACCACAGGAGAACAGCTAACAGGAAGCGTATGAGGGTTCTGAAACACGGTGGGAATGCCGGTGCCGTCGAATCAGATATCGTCCGTGAGAATATCAGTATATGCAGCTCGTTTCGAGGATCGACCAGATAGCGTGGACAGTAGACGTCAGCCTGGTTTTGAGGATGGCCAGGCCAGGCCGTTATTCTATATCCAACTTCCCTGGGTACCATATATGCATACATCCTTTCAATACACACATGTCGTATCTTGAGTCTTTGAATTCTACCAAACAATGAACATATTTCCACCCCGTTTCTTAGGATTCAAGAGCCTATCTATAGTAGAGGAATTATATCACACGAGTATCGCAAGACTATCGGACGAGCTAAGCTATTAATATCTCCGAAAAACTCGATGTTCTCGGTCTAGTACGTTTACGAGACAATCTAGTACCATTGCAATTGAATTGATCAATTGAGTCCCAAGTCTCCGCACTAGTACTGTCAAACCTCGCATGTGCATTGGTATATCGCATCTGCTGCTTCTTCGAAAACCTCCAGCCTTGGGAGGGGTTCTCCATCATAGCTTAAATTCTAGAGTTCTCCGGTCTGCACGTTCTGGAAATCATATCTACCCCGTATCAGAATCAAAGTACATACTCGTTATACACAACGGAGTTATTAGAGAAGCAGCCGCTTTAATTGTTATCGTCTACCCGCGGAGTATTCGTATCCTGGCGCCACGAGGCGTAAGTAAAAACCCCACAATATGGACCGCTCGAAGTTCAATCGTAACGAGCTTCTCCATACGGTCATATATAGAATACTAATAATGATGAAACTAGCATATCGATAACCATTAAACCCGAAATTCCTAAGATCATACCAAGATGGAAAAACGCCTCCCCCCATCCCCCTACAAACTCGTAACCTGGAAGCACTCAACCCCATCCTGGGCATCCACATTCTCCAAACACATCTTCGACTGCATCGAAGATCCCATGAAAGACGGTTTCGAAGGCACCCTCCAATACATCCCAGACTACTGCATCGAACTCCGCGACCACATCGTCAAACTCATAAACGACGTCAACGAATCACCCTCCCTACTGGGAACGGGGTGTAAATACTACCTCGTCAAGATCTCAGCCATAGACGGAACAGGTAGAAACACGGAACCGGGGCACGGTAAAGCCCGTGGGTGGATATTGCTCAAGCTGGCGAATATGTACGAGATATTCAAGGCTTCTGGTGGGAAGGTTTATGAGAAGATTGAGGCCAGGAGCGCGGCGGAGGGGCCGCCGGATTATACTGAGGGGGAGAGTTCAAGCGCGAGTTTGTATACGTCTAAGAAGGGTCTTCAGTGAAGGACTGACTGTTCGAATTGTAATACCCGGTTTACGCAGAGGTCGGGGAAGCATCCACGGAGGGTTAGTCCGAAGTTCTAGCTTCTGAACTAACGTTCAATCCAACCCCTTCAATGAACTTTCGAGCCCAACCGAGACCAGGAAACTAAATCCATGTCATACCCCTTCAGTCAAAGCATCCAGGCAAGGGGTAGTTAGTCCTCATGCAGGGCCACAAGAATTCTTGTGCAACCACAAAACCAACGACGCACATTCATTGGAAACCCACGTCTTTGCAGGAAGAAGATCATTACCAGGACCGTCGCCGGTCATACAGCTGAAAGAGCCCTTACTCCAGCCCTGTCTTTGTGCAACCATCAAAACGTAGAGGACACCGTACGTGTTCTGGACTATACTACTACTCAAAACTGATGTGATCCAAGAATGTTGCGAGGCTGGACGTTGGCGGTTGCCCATTTGTCGATAGTACGGCTTGCATGGACCGTCGACAACAGCTTTGCATTGGCTTGGCCTGTTATAGCGTAGTAGATAAGCGTAGACTAAAGCGTATGTAGTTGCAGTCGAGGAAACCGTCTTGAGCTTAGGAAGATCGGTCGCTGACTAAATAGTATATATCCAGGGCGGAGAATTAGTCGTTTGATAAGCTGGTCCATGCTCCATAGAAAGTCATGCGACAGCTGCCCTAAAAGTTCATGAGCTGTTCCTGATATTCACCCGGATCCAGTTTAGGGAACTGATGGAGCACGATTGCATTCTATCATCGTATCCCTCACGTGATTGTCAGCAGGTACCAGGTGCAGCCGGTATACACTGCCTATACGAGGGAAACGGGAGAGGCATGAAAACGGTTTTTTGGAACTCTGGGGCAGTATATGTTAGCCGAAAATCATATTACTCTCGAATCGAGGTGCTGAACCTTGCAGCCATGCATCCTGTTGCTTGTTGGAGAGGAATGATCATCAAGACGTCCTCCTCTGGAAATTGTCCTCCGTGCCAATTGATCCAGCTGGACAAAGCATGCAAAGGAGCTGGGTCCGAGACGGCATGGAGCTTGCCAGCGACTAAGAGGAAGCTTGAGCCGCAGCATTGAAAAAAAAAAAAAAAAGAATCATTAACCCCGGGATCTTCAAAGGGGTATTACGTTTTAAGAGGATGTTGCCTTTGCAAGCCGAACTGACGGAATCTTCCTGGAGACTCTAACGTAAGCACGTTATCGGCAAACCTATCAATTTAATTCCCTCGAACAAAAAAGACATGTGGCACCAAATGCAACTCGGTTTCCCTCGAAAGACCCTAAGGTCAATGGACAAGGGATCCGAAGGAGAGAAAAGACAAGACGATCAAGTGGGAAGGGGAAAGGAAAAACCCTGCAATGGAGCTGGGGGAGCCAGTCGCTGGGATGGCTCAAGCGAGTCCACTTGATTGGTGTCTGGGAACGCCACTGGACGCCAATTTCTCGAATAGATTGCTGGGAGCTGGCACGGCCGACTGTTGGTTTTATTGGACGGTTGTTCACCATTCGCAAGGTTTTGCAGCAGGGTGGACAGCGAAAAGGAAGGTGGGGACCTTTGGGGAAAATGCTCAATGGTGGGGGCACCTCGTCGAAAAAGCTTCTTCCTCGACAACATTTATCTCATGTGGATTATTAACTTATTCATCAATGCAATGGAAGAGTGGGTTCGGTTATTTGAACCAACGATGATTCGTTCAGAACAGTGCTTGGGATTTTTGATTTGCATATTTTTTCTCTCTTCGATGCAGAGCAGTGCAAAGGTCAGCCGGCGGCTCCGTGACTCGCGCACATGGCAAAAAGAGGATTTCGAGGGGTCGGTCGCAGACGAAAAGAAATGGTCGATCGGTTATTCGTAGTCGGGATATGCTTCCAGCATCAGGAAATGAAGGATGGGGGCCTTGATAAAGCAATAACAACTCCCTATTATACCTGTCGACATATATTGCTCCCCTTCCGCGAGCAGGATTTTGGAAAGAATCCGATGCACAGCATGAAGCCGTTATGTAGTCGAGATGTAGGGTACCTAGGGTCAATGAGGTTCTTCGACCCGTTTGAGACTGGGGTTGGAGATTGATTTTCGACGACGACAATAGGAAAGGGCATGGGGATTTTCCTGGCTGCAGATGCATGATTTCTGCCCCAAGTTTGTCTTGTCAAAGTGGGTAAAGATATCTCTCGGCATAGGTTGGCTTTCGCGCTGGTTCCGAGATCTGGTAATGGCTTGACCTCGGAAAGTGCGATAAACAGCAGAGCAAAAAACGGTTTTTTCTTCCAGGAGGTAAAGGGGTCTTTGATAAGCAGAAGAGAGAGCTTTGCTCATGCGACACTTCACCCGACCTGGGATCGGAGCAAGTCAGATGGCGTTGATAGCTGGTATCGTTATCAGAAAAGTATACCGGTATCTCACTAGCACAAATTGCTAGATAATTTCAAGGCGGAACAAATACCCTGCTGGAGATTAGGACGAGATTAGGACGAGATTAAGACGAGCGTCGGAATCTTACTCCTGGCAGGTGGGTTCTTCCTTGGAAATTTGCATATTTATCCGCCACCGTGGGTGACCTCCACTATCGCGAATGAGAAGGCCGGGTCGACATCATTATGTTTTCACAATCACGTACATACGTTAACGTCCACTCCCGTGGGTTTTGACAGCGGGCCTGCTGCGGCTAAAGGGATGGGACAAGACCTCGATACATGAGAAGGTGACTGGGATGTATCGATATCGACGTCGAACCCGACCAAAAAAAGGAACTCCATTGAACCAGCCAGGAAGCGAGAAGGCGATCTAGCCAACTGAGACAGGCCAAAAAGGTTGCAAAAGAATGGCGTCGCCGATAGGACTCGAACCTATGCCCGCGAACGGAATTGATATCAAGAGAGAACTAGCGTCTTTCTAGTCAATCGCCTTAACCACTCGGCCACAGCGACTTAGATATTGGTGCTACCCAAAGATGTCTATATAAGGCGTCTGGCTTAGCGCAAGAATACGGAATGTTGGCGTTGGGGTGTTGTGGGTGTGCCGATCTGAGGCCTCCCTTGTGTGACAGGACGAAACTGAAACCTTCGGGGGACGCTGGAGAACATGGTTGAACCAACGAGACCGGCGGGACCAACTCTGCGGAGGGCGTGGTGGCCATGGACATGAACATGACCACGAACATGAACACGAACCCAGTCGGCGTCGAAGCATCGTGAAACGTCTCTGTGGTATGTGAGCGAGTGCTATTGCCTGCTCAGGTATCTACCTTAATTGCCATGCTCGTTGGTGCACCGCATGTCTACAGTGCACTCGAGCGTATCACGGACGACCATTAGCCGTTGGCGACACTCCTTGAACCCTTCTTCATAGGTTAACCTGTGGACATGGGGCCCGGCAGTGGATACATATCTGTAAGCTTCCAGACTATCGATTTCTGTACCAACCCGGGATGGTTAGCATGCACAGCAGCCTTCACTAGGCGGGACCCGTCTAAAATGAACGGCTGCAGCTTCATTTCTTTTTCCACTGGCCTCCCGATGCAAAACCGCCCTGGCCGACACTGCATTGTAGGTACTTGGATATCTAAACTACTGCACGCACCATGAGATAGTTTGGTTAACACTTTGGGGATGCTAAGTGATTCGAAACGGTAGGATCGTTCCGTCTATCGACTTTTCGCCATCTGTGTATGCATCTTGGTCTGCAGACAATCGATGCGATCAAAAAAATTTAGACTTATGAATTAGAAATATACAGGTGAGACCCGTGAGATTTGAAGCCCGCTCGTTTTCTGGGGACATCGAAAACATCCCGCGTCCGTTGAACCAATAATGACCGGGGCTGTTGCCTCAAGCTGCCGGCCGTTCTCCTGCTCCTCCGCCTCCAGCACGACGAGGGCAAGACGTCGAAGAGAAAGCAGAGAAGGCAAGACCACGAGGAAAAGAAAAGAAAAGAAAAAACCAAAAGACCCGAGAGATGGAAGAGGGAAGCCATATTCCCCCATCTTAGATTCCCTTCCCAGCCAGCACACCCACTTGATTAACTGCACCCACCACCACCACAACCTTGCCCATAGCGCTAGTCTGATTGAATGAGCGTAGGGACCAGGCCGTTCTCGACATCCACCCGTTGCTCTGCTCGTTCTTTCCCTTCGCTCCCTTCTCCCTCTTCCTTCTGGTCCTTCCTTTCGACATCTTCTTCCCACCTCTCAGGATCTCCCCAGTTAGTTGGACTCCCAGAGGTCGCTCGTTCTCCCGTCAAATCTCCAACCCCTCTGCCACGGTTCTACCAGAGCAGCGATTGAATGAGGGGAAAGGGGGGTTAAGTCCCTGACTGCTTTTCTTCTTCCTCCCGTTCAATTGGCGCGCGTGTGGACTGGAACATAGTCGTCCTGTCCTGCGGTCTTTCTCGCTTCTGGCTCCTGCTAAACTGATCAGCCAGCTTCCCCTTCTTTAACTCGACTACCTCCCACACATCCCAACGCACTCCACTCTCACACATCTTGTCCTCCCACAGGCTCTCGCTCTCGTTCTCTCCCTCCTTCCTCCCCCCATTGCCTCCTCCTCAAAAACCCTATCTACCCACGGAACTCCAAAACCGTAGTTTATAGGGATCCGTCGTCTAGACCCTTTCGTTCTATACCAGGACCGTTATTCCTGCACCGTCGTTCCCCAAATATCCTCGGTTATCATTTCCATTTTGTCCTCAAACCGTAACGCGCGCGACGTTTTCTAATCGAAGTATCAAGCTTCCACTACTCCCCCCCCCAAAGGTCGTATCCTCCAAAGACGACCATAAAAACCAAATAAAAACCAAATAAAAAAAACCTTATCGATCTCAAGCATTTTCGGCCTTCATGACCCTGCGCTCTGTTCTTTCACATTTAGCATAGTCGACGGGTGCATCGCCTCTTTGCGGTCTTTTTTTTTTTTTTTTTTTTAAATTTCGGTTTCTTTGGGCTTTTCGACTTCGACCAGCATAGCATATTCACAGGCACAGCAAGCAAAGGTTGCACAGCATACTCGGTTTTTAGGTCTCATACTAGTTGCATATCTAGAGCGTTTCTTTTTAATTCTTCCTGGATCCCCCCCTCCTTCTTCGTCAGATACGACAACTTTTACAGCCTCCGCTTCATTCATATCGCTATTCCTTCGCATTATACCACCAACATTCCTCGCCACCATCTGGTTATCCCTCCAGCTTGTAACAGGAGTCTTCTTGTCCAAAAACAGCTCTTCCCAAAACAAGATCTCGCCTGTTTCTAGCCTCGCACCCCTCCATCACGGGCACAGGTTTAGTTTCCCGAGACTCGCAAGATCAAACGGAAACTCTGTTTGGAATACGACCCCGACTCGGACTGCCCTTCGTACTAGTGCTGGCAATCTCACAGAATACCACTCCATCTTGTAATCCGGACAAGCAAAGGATCTCCCAAAAACTCAAAATATCAACGCCACGTTCTGTTTTACTCGACTGCTTTCGCATACGTTTGCTGAAGCTTATATAACGACATTTGTTTGGGAACGGACTTTGGTGCATAGCGCTGGTTTTCTTTCTTTTTCATTCGACAAGACAAGAGCTTCAGGGTTCTGCCTTTGGACCCTATATCAACCGATATCATTCGCCTCGGCTCAGCTTTCACAAGCCATCTGCAACGTTTCTCTTGCTCTCGAGCCTCAGAGATCTGTGGAGGTATTCTATTTCCAAGAAGCCGAAAATTGATTTTCCTACGAACAGCCGGAGTTCTTATCGCGAGTCTCCCAACAGTATCCCATCGTTCTTAAACCAATTTTTATGTATCATTCATCGGTTCGGACATTCTACGCAACTTCTTTCGAAATATTATAGCACACCGACAACGCAACAATACAGCATATTATCACATTCTGAGTGGACGTCCCCAACAGCAGTTACTTTTGAGCTTGCCTCCCCACTCACTTTTGACAAAGCGGAGCCTACTAGGTCTCCATCGAGCTATTGCATAAGTTTTCCGACATTGGGTGTTTCTTGGCGTTTCCCTTTTGGTTTCGATACCGCCCGACAAGGCGAGAGTATCAGATATAGAACAGAAGTCTATTGTCATTTCGGCGTCGACGAATCGGCCGTTTTCTTCTGCATTCGGTGAGCAACTTTCTGCATGCGAGATCCCTCGAGGCTCCCACACGGCGCGAAAAACGTGGCGGTCCCGTAATTAGTAACTAACTGCTTGTTGCTATCCCATTCGTATAGCTCTAATAGGCTTAAAAAAGCATCCGTTTGAAGCTCGAGTTCTTAATTCAACTGGGAAAACCGAGAGAATAAACACCTCTTTCCCGTTGATAACGAGATCAAACGTGGTAGAACTCAATTGGTGCGAGGAAGCAATTGAGCGGAATATATAACATTTTACACACCAATCAATGGCTGCAGTGCTGCCACTCTCAGGAATGTCTGGAAGTTTGAGTGGCACGACTACTCCCTCGTATGAGTTTCACTCTTCGAGGGGCAGGGAATCTATCAGCTCAGGATCGTCGCAAGCTTCCCCACCTGCCACGGGCCACAGCATGATTTCACCTTTCCCGTTCGAAAACAGCATCTTTTCATCCAGAGGCATTTCACCAGTACCCGAGGAAGGCGGATTACCCGTGGCCGTAGACGCCCCGGCCGAGTCCCTGAGCAATGGCATGACGGAATCCATCATTATAATTCTTGGACTCCCTCGGCAAATCACAGATAGAGAACTCAGGAGCATCTTTATCTTCGCTAAAGAGTTCGTTAACGTTGAGCTTATTCCGGACAGCCCCCTCGATGGCGGTTTACCGCCTCTTAAGCGTTCCGCGGTAGCACGTTTCCGTAGTTTCCAGTCTGCGCAGGAAGCTAGGGATCATATCAATTCCAAGAGAGGGGAGATCTTCGAGGGAGAGATTTTGCAAGCCACGATCCCGATCAATCAGCCACAGACCATCCTTACCAGCCGGCGGAATACAACGGATAGTGCGTCCCGGCCATCGTTGCTCACCCCATCCACAGCGTCTTCTATTGCCTCCTCGGGTGGGAGAAGCTTGGGGAAAGCTCAGGGTCTACAGGCACCGTACTCAGCTACGGAAGCTATTATCCCCCCGGCAGGTCTAATTGGAACGATCCCCCCGAGTCTTGCAAATGCTTCTCTTGGTGGACTTGGCGGCTTGGGCTCCCTACAAAGCTCCAAATCATTCGGCAGCAGTTCCAGCGACTATAGCCTAGGCCCTAGCCCAGAATATATCACCGATGCTTTCCCAACCCTATCGGTACGGACCCCTGGCTCCATAGGAACGTCCACTGGCAAGGCACTGCTCATGGAAAGCGAGCCTGATTCGAACGAAGAGTACGATACCCTCTTGAGTGATCATAATCGTTATCTTTACAACAATCCTTCAGCGCTAGCCGCCGAACCAGGCCTCGCCGCAATGCAAAAACCCAGACGATCCACAAACCCAGCCTCGATGGCGAGTCGATTCTCACAGCTGTCTCTCAATACAAATAACCTACCGCCTCTCGCCGGGCCGATGATGGGTTCCCCTGCAGCTATGGCACCTGGAAATGCTAGCGCACTTACTTCACCGATATCGATACCCATGTCCGCGAGTGCAGCTGCGCCTATACAGCCATACCAGAGAGTCCTCCCCGCCGCAAATCCTGCAGACCAGAACCCGCCGTGCAATACGTTGTATGTTGGAAACTTGCCAGCCAATACGTCAGAGGATGAACTCAAAGCACTGTTCTCCAGGCAGCGTGGGTACAAGAGACTATGTTTCCGCACGAAAGCGAATGGGCCTATGTGTTTCGTCGAGTTCGAGGATGTTGCTTACGCTACCCGCGCCCTTACGGAGCTGTATGGTCGTGGCTTGTCCAACAGCGTCAAGGGCGGTATCAGATTGAGTTTCTCGAAGAACCCGCTTGGCGTCCGATCGAACCAGAACCCCGCGAACCTGCAATCTCCAACGACACCTGCAGCGGGTGGTGGGGCCGGCGCCAACGGCCTGTTTTCAACGGCGATGCATGCGCCACCAGGCCTTCCACATCCGGGCGTAACCCCAGCTGCAGTAGCGCGAGCGAACCCTCTTGACGCAATTCCTCCTCCCCTCGCTCCGCTTGCGACAGCAATACCACCTAGGGATCCCGCTTATGCGGCCGCTACTCCTGGGGGCATTGCATACCGAGAATCAATGCTGGCGTCGCCGGTCAGTTACCCTTCTACGACACAATCGGCACTAGGGTTCACGCCTGTGACCTCGGGCACATCAGCAAATGCATTCACTACACCAATTGCGCCTCCAAACATACCTGGTTTTCTAGTTGGCAAATAGCATTAACAACATCGGAGGCTCGAAACATCAATGCTGTTTAATATCATCCATCAAATTAGGGATCCGGAAACAATATGCATTTGGACGGATAAAAACGCACAAACCCGCTTGTCTTGAGTATATGGGTGCATACATTTGGAAACGGTTTTGGGTTTAATATATCTTTTTTCTTCTTCACCTCTGCCCTCCAGAGTTTTATCGTTCTGGCACCTTCAGCTCTACGACCACTTATTTTTTTTTTTTATGGAACTCAAGACCTTATACACACATCTAGACTTGGTGTTCTTTGATTTCTGCACCCAGTTTTCGGAATCGAATCATTTCTCATTCTACTTCTCACTAACACTTTTATTCACTTCTCTCGAACAATCCTTTTTGATGGCTTCGGGCCTCAATACCACAGCTCCCTTATTTACTATTTTATCTGTCTATTTTTGTTCAGCATGTTCAGGGTCCTGTGATGTTTGTGATTCCCTTTGAAATAACGACTGGGAGGCGTTTTATCCCCTTTTCTTTGATTTCCCTTGTTCCCTTTGATATCTCTCCTACTCAACGTTCCTAAAACTGTGCTTTTCGAATTTCTTACGAATCTTCATTTTTTAACTTCGCAGAAAACTAAATACCTTTTTTGACACCTTCGATTCTCACGACCTATATTCAGAACCCGCATTTATACTACTTTTATCTTGTTTTTTCTTTGATAGTGAAATCTTTTTACCTTGCATCTTTTAACGGGGTTTCTGTACACTCATTTATGAGATTCGATTCTTACCACTCCTTTTTTTTTTGTTCTGATTGGCATAGCTTGGGCCGTTTTGGAGGTTGTTTCTCTTTTTTTTCTTCTTTTCTTACTTTTTCTTGTTTCCTTATATGGCTTGGGGATGGTTTTTAAAACGTCTTGTTCTGTGATAATTTTGAGAATTGAGCTTTGATATCCTCTACTAATATTGACTCTGTGAGCATTGCATCTGCGTAGACGTAATCGTAGGCTTCACGAGGCCTTATATAGAGCTGCATCAGCTAAACGATAGTGCTCAGTAAATACTTTGGTATACTATAATACAATGGTAGATGGGTATCTGTGAAAAACAAAACTGCATCAGGAGGAAATGATGGTAATCAGGACCGCTCCCTTGAGTCACGGCGCTTCCTGCGATCGCGCGAGTCGTCTTCTCGACGTCTATGCTCCCTCTCTCGATGCCGGTCATCATCCCGCCGACGACGGCGTCCATCATCGTCTGCATCGACGTTACGTGGTTGCCTCTGCCTGTCGTTATCACTCGGGCTCTCTTCACGCTCGCGATCTCTCCGTGAGCCTTGAGTATCTCTGTCCCTTCCATCTCTATCTCGTGCCCTATCCTTCTCTCTATCTCGGTGATGGCGTCGTCTATCATCGTTTTCGTCGTCCCGTTCCCGGTCCCGGTGGCTACGATGCGACCTGTGTCTATGACTGTCCTTTCCATCGTCGCTTCTATCCCGGTCACTTCTGTGGTGCCTCCTCGACCGGTGATCTGACGAGCTTTTCTTTTCCTTTCTCCTCGAGGAAGGCTTCCGGCTCTCTCGTTCAGCCCTTGCCTCTTCGACTTCCTTTTTCTTTTCCCGTATCAGATAGTCCTTCATCGGGTCATCGTCGTCGTGGTCCCTTTCCAGCTTCGCAAGTTCTCTATCTTCCCTCCTTCTCTCCTCTACCTCTTCAGGATCCAAACCGCCGTCCTCATCCTCATCCTCACTTTCACCCTTCCTCCTCCGTTTACTCCTCCTCTCATGATCTTCCTCTTCCTCGTGTTTCCCTTCCCTCCCAATCTTCAATCCCTGAAATGCTTCCTCTGCCCCGTCCCCTTCTTTGTGTTTATACTCCGCATGATCAACCCTAATCGTCCTCCCCAGCACCACAGCACCGGTCAAATTGTCCACCGCCAGATTCGTACTCCTCTGATCCTCGTACTTCAACCATCCGAACCCCCTACTTTTCCCCGTATCCCTGTCGCGCGCGAGTTGGAGGTGTACGGGTTCGCCGTATTGTGAGAAGATGGCGATTATATCACCCTCCGAGAGTTCGTAGGGGAGGCCGCCGATGAAGACGTAGGCGCTGTGACGGTAGTCTTGGTGCCAGGAGGCGGAGTCCGGGATGCCATTGTCTATTTCTTGGCGGGTTAGGGCGAGGGTTGAGCGGATTTGGTTCATGATGGCTTGGTGTTTAGAGATCGGGAGTCGCGTGGAGGGAGGAAGAAGGGTTTTGGTGAGTCGTGTTGGTGAGGGTGTTGTGTGAGGTTGGAACTGGGAAAAGCGCAACGCGGATGCTGTGGATTGCAATGTAAAGGACTGGTCAGAGTAATTGCACAGATCCAGACCTCTTCGTGTCGGATGGCTGTGTTAATATGCTTTCTGGAGAGGCGCCAGTCCCTCAGAGTCCGTATCAGCTGCTCCAAATCCGGTGGACTCTCGTATCCCCCGCAGCGCTTCAGCTACCACCCTCTCGTCGTCCGTCTGAAGCCCGATTCTAACCCACTGGTAGATTACGTGATACTCCTCAGGTCTGATAAATGCCTTGGTCTCAAGGATATCTACCGCGTATTTCGGTACAGTAATCCTGTCAGTAACATGGATAGGATATTCCTCGATACTGGCGCTGGCGCTATCTGAAGAATGTGCCTCTGGGAAGAAATAGCGGGGAAGCCAGCGCAGGATTGAATCGATCATGCTTGGAGGTAAATATCGATATTATATTATAGAATAATGTTATATCATGGAATCCTAGGGAGATAATGTCGAATGAAGGGAGTGGCAAGGCGCGATATCGATGGGGTATTCGAGAGGATGCATGCTGACAGCATTGTAAACCCAATATCATACGTGGCTGGGCACTATCATGTACTTATACTTAAAGTCTACTTGTTAATATACAGCTCTAAATTCTATTAATCTCTAATATAATATATAATGTCCAGTGACCACAAAAATCCACGATGGGCGAAACAGCGGAACTTCTACACACTTTTTGCTTTCGCCCAATACAAAACCTGTCCAATGGCGCTCAATCGAGGATACCAGGATTTCAAGTAGACGACCCCACTGATCGACGAAAATCATGGTTTTTCTCGGTTTTCTATTACAACATTCATCGAAGATCTATTTTCTGGGGTGGAATTCGTGGGTGATGCCGGCAGATACCGATATCAGTTAGTGTGTGTGCTATGTACCCCGCAAACAATGCATGCGGCAACAGGATTGTTGTGCCTGGTTTCGATCTGGATTATAATTCACGGAAAAGTAGACTCGATTTTACGGAATAAGCTGTATTTAGATTATAAGATATTCGGCCCACCAGCCAGATATAAAGACAAGGGATATATTCACACCGTTATATATATATATATATATACCGTACTTCGCGAACTCGTGACCTATAATGGCCCTGGTAATCAACGATTTCGATGAATAGGCTATAGAATTCGAACTCTAAGTGAGGATTTTGATTGCGAAGACAGACAATTCATAAGGGCCTACCCTATTCAACCCTCATATACGAAATTCAAACTGGGCGCAAATGCAACCCAGAGAGTTCGACAGAACCATTCAGCCAACCTAAGAGACAATAGTCTTCTCATTGCGCTTAGAAATATGAGCCCCTGGTCATGGCTAATGAGGCTTCAAAAAAGAGTTTCAAGCACCAAAGACTAATTAAGAAGCCTCGGAGTAAACTGGCCATGGTTCCCGATAATCTGAGGTAAGTAAAGCAGTATAGAGAGCCTCGCTAGGAATTAGACCTCCCATTAAAGTGTCCGTTGCTTTAGCCTTCTAAATACACGTGCTGGATGATCTTATGAGACATTTTGGTGGGACTGGTGAGGAGAAGATTGGTATTGGCTTCAAGAAGCCATAATCACCTTTGATATTTCATGAATTCACGGTTGCTAGCAATTGCTATACATAAATTGTTTTGGCGCTACTGTACTGGTTGATTTAAGTAGATCTTTTGTGCCGCCACGCTTATGTACTTTCACACCACGAGTTCGGTGGTCCATCTTTTCAGGAGAAATGGCAAAAGGATAACATTGTTCCGTATTCTGGCCTTGGGACTAGTTCCATATATGCCTGCTAGGTCCTAGACTAAATTAAGTCAGCGCGTTGTTGATGTTGTATCTAGAGCACCCTTGTTTCGTGACACCAAAGCGACGCACACACAATTGACAATTGAGCTCAAGCTCAGAAGGACATTGTTCCTTCAACCACTGATACCTGCTATCGATATCTACGATAGTGATATCTTACTGCAGCGTCAGCTTCTATCTCGCTATACCTACAATGACCTATTAATATTTCGACGTCCCTACGCTTAAATCAATCCAGATCTCGATCGATCGTAGCTTGAACCGGACAAGAAGGTCTTAGTAAACTTCCATGCGTCATCGAACCCTTGCTCCCCACGCTTCAATGTCTCGAACAATGATATGACCCATAACGATAACGACCAAGCGCTTCAAGCCGCCATAAAACCCTTCTCCCTCTCCCCTTTCCCTTTTTCTCGCCACTTCCCTCCTCATCGCCCTCATCATCTTCATCATCGCCAGTCCCACCGCCGAAGAATACCTGAGAATCTCGAGATGGCCGCCCCACCTCCGCCGTCTACCCCTGCTGCGCAAGCAGACGACCTTTTGAAGCGGCCGTTGTATGGTATGGAGATATCGCATTGTGCGGATGTAGAATGGAGCTGATTTGTGGAATACGTATAGCTTTCGATATACCGAGGGATTTGTTAAAGTCGCTTGTGGTGAAGGGATCGGGACAGGATGTTACGCCTACAGTTGAAACCTCTGAACCGATAGAGGATGAGAAGCTTAAGGAATTAATGAGGGAACCGGATCCGACTTCCGGGATGTCGTGCACCCTGTGCGGTGTTAAGAGCAAGACGGTACAGGAGCAGCGGTTACACGCTAGGTCGGACGTTCACAGGTTCAACATGAAACGAAAGGTTAGGAAAGAGCCACCGGTGTCCGAGATAGAGTTTGAAAAGATGATTGAAGGTATTTTGATCCCAGGGTGCTGGTGATTTAAATTGTTATTAATGGTCGTGCTATAGCGCTGGATGAGTCGATATCGGGTTCGGAAAGCTCGTCTACGGAGGATGAACAATCCTCGGACCCACTGGCGACATTGCTACGAAAGAAAGCTACGCTGAAGGCTGCTGAGGAAGGGTCGGAGGATTCGCCGCGAAAGCCGAGAACACCGATAATATGGATGTCATCACCCATGCTTCCCGAGTCTACGTATGTTGGAGTATATCGAGCGTTATTGCCGGACGCCACAGAGGAGAGTGAGGTCGTCCAGATACTACCTACACTCCAGGCACAAACGACATCGGCTCCTCCTACAGCCTCGGACCCCCATATATTCCTATGCATGATTGGTGGCGGCCATTTTGCGGCTATGATCGTGTCACTTATCCCTAAAGTAGTGAAACGCTCTGGGGTGGTAGAACGAGAGGCCGTTGTCCTCGCTCACAAGACGTTCCACCGTTACACGACTCGTAGGAAACAGGGTGGCTCGCAATCTGCAAATGACAACTCTAAGGGAACCGCCCACAGCGCTGGTAGCTCGCTGCGTCGATATAATGAGGCTGCCCTGACAGCGGATATCAGGGAGTTACTGAGCAGTTGGAAGGAGATGCTTGATTCTTCGAGTTTACTGTTTATCCGTGCTACGGGGACAGGTAATCGGAGGACGTTGTTTGGAGGCGATAGCCCGGTTATTAGGTCGACGGATAAGAGGATACGGGGATTCCCTTTCACCACGAGACGGGCGACACAGAGCGAACTCATGCGGTGCTTTGTGGAGGTTACGAGGTTGAAAGTATCAAAGATTGATGAAACGGTTGTCGATACGCCTGCGCCATCTGTACCGTCGACGTCTACGCCAAAGGCCCCCGTCGCAAAGCCGAAGCCGTCAAAGGAAGAGGCATTGAAATTGCAGCATACGACGACATTGAATACGCTACTCCGTCGCTCGAAGGCGCCAGCGATAATTGCGTATCTGAATTCAAATAAGTTACCGTTTACTTATCATTTTACACCTACAAATCATCACACGCCCACTCTGCTGCACTTGGCGGCCTCGCAATCACACCCCACGATCGTTTTGGCGCTACTTACAAAGGCGCCCGATGGTAACAAAGAGCCAGCGGACCCGACGGTCAAGAATTCGGCGGGGAAGACAGCGTACGATCTGGCCGGCGATGGAGCTACCCGTGGAATATTCCGGGTAGCTAGGCAGGAACTCGGCGAGGACAGATTTGATTGGGAGTTACTCGGGGTGGGACCACCGATCTCACGGAAGGAGTACGATGAAGCTACGGAACGTGAGAAGACGGCGAAGGATGCCGAGGAGAAGGAGAGGAGGGAGAAGGAGACCGCGAGGCTGAGGAGTATGCCGGATACCAGTAGTAGTAGTTCTTCAACGGCGGGGAAAGGTGGGAGGAGTTTGGCTGAGGTATTGGGAACAAATGCTGCGACGAGTGCGAGGGAGGAGGAAACGAAGGGGCTGAGTGAAGAAGCGAAGAGGAGACTCGAAAGAGAGCGACGGGCTCGGGCAGCGGAGGAGAGGATGAAGCGACTGGCTGGGAAGTAGACGGATATCCACTTACTCCTGTTATAATCTATATCTTTTAATATTCGTAGAATAGAGCATTGGAAGGCGTTCGGATCACAATGCATATCGTATACGTCCGCACTCCAAAGATACCACTGAAGTACTGTGTACTAAGTAAGGATAGTAGCTATAGTAAGGCAAAGTGAGGAAGCGGTCACGAGATCTGGTGTGAGGGCGCAGCACCCGCTGTGGAATTAAAGCCCTTGTCATTCTTTGCATGCTGTTTGTCGGGTCCTTGTCACGATGCTTGGCGCCAGCTTGCAGGCCAGCGACAGTTTTCCTGCCCCGCCTCTTCTGCCTCTTAAGCTTTGAAACCTTCCATTCCATCGACAGATACATCCCGGTCTCGCACCGTCCACGTTTCCAATTAATTCTCCGTTCTGCTGTTGATTCTTCTTGTCTGCTTAGAAATAATAGTTCCTGCTTATTATATTACTACTGACTGCTATATCTTCCGCTATCGATACTACTCACACTATACTATACTATTATTGTCGTAATTGGCCCGGGTATTTCTTTCTACAGCTCGTCCATCGAAGGTTCCTTCCTTCCTTCCTCCAGCTATCTCACCACGATCTCTCGCCATCTGCCCGCTAGAATCCTGCTCCCTCATCCTTGCGAATACACTCTCATCTCGGTCACCCCCTTGCCCGACTCTTTCTCTGATTTTTCTTCTGCCTTTGTCGTGCCTCTGCCATCTTCCTGGACACTCCCTCCACTCCAACCTCAAGTGACCTCGTCCGACCAAGTACTGCAACTGTGGGCCATCGACTGCTGCAAGGTGACTGAATAGCGAATGCTAGCGCACCCATCTGCCTAAATCCAGTTCTGAGAGTAAGTCGGACGTTACATTTCCAGCCCGACAGCAGCAGGAACCCCTCACCTCCGGTCTACGACCTTCAATCCCGGATTCCCTCGTATTGCTGCTCTTTTGTTGGCAATCCTTCCTTTCCTCTCGCGTCATAGTGTTTTTTGCTCTTTCGGCTTGACTCGGTACCACGGTTTGCATTCTTCTAACGGGCATTGAGGGAGAACTGTAGGCTGTTTCTCATACTTTTCATTACATATCGGTTTCGAAACTTCGGATTTCCATATCTCCTATCATCATCGTCTTTCACGAATCTTTCACGACGTCACGAATCTCTTAGATCGAAGGGCATTATTCTTAATATCAATCTCGAATCCTGACTTCTCGACCAACTTTTGGCCGACAGCTCGCGGACCCCCGCAACCCCTCCATCTGGCGTGGCGCCGTTGTCGATTCCCCACGGCCAACTGTCAAAATACTCTACGATCCTTAACATCAACGGATCGATCACTTCTCATCGATTTCCAGCACAATCGGTCGTACTCGCTTCTACACATTCACTGCCCTTTTAGTATTCGCGCCTAGGATAAGATTTCACGAACGTTATCGTCAAACTTGCATAGTATTGATATAGCAGGCTATCGTCACCCTCATTGAATCGAACGTCCATTCTCTTTACCCGAACATTTACAATTTTCTTTTTTTCCACTTTGATATTTCACGATGTCTGCGGATCAGAACTCTACACCGCAAAAATCGACGAGTCCGGTTCAACCGACACGTAAGTTCTCAATACTTAAACGTACCGATTATATGCATCACCCTCTAACGACACTCGGACCTTATAGCTTCCGCGCGTATCGTTCCTTTGACCTGCCACGGGCACTCAAGGCCCGTGACACATTTATCTTTCTCTCAATATCTTGACGATAACTACTACCTGATTTCGGCTTGCAAGGGTATGATCATATAACAAAGCGCCTGCTCACGTGGACCGTAGTTGATCCTGTTTATAGATGGCAATCCGATGTTACGTGATGGTATAACAGGTGATTGGTTAGTTGTTACTTGATAGTCTGGGGTTTATGCTTCTAGAGTTAACGTTGGATCGTCGCCTTAGGATTGGGACTTTCATTGGCCACAAGGGTGCTGTATGGCAGGCCAGACTTTCTCGCAATGCTGCCCTAGCGGCCACCGCGTCTGCAGATTTTTCAGCGTAAGATGCCCTGATGATGCCTTCATAACTGTGGAATAGGTGCTGAATTTTCGATGCAGGAAAGTCTGGGATACGTACAGTGGCGAAACACTACACACCCTACAGCACAACCATATAGTGCGATGCGTGACCTTCAATCCAGATGACACTCATGTATCCACCGGAGGACCGGAGAAAAAGTTGAGGATATTCGATTTGAATAAAACGGATTCCGACCCGACAGAGATTGGCCCCGGGGCCCATAACGGATCCATCAGAACCGTGTCATGGTCCACAGCGAATGTTAACGTGGTTGTTTCTGGTTCCGAGGACAAGTATATCCGCTGGTGGGATGTGCGATCGAAGGATATCGTTTCAGCATACATGGTCGACGAACCTCTAGCCAGCTGCGAGTTCTCCACTGATGGGAAGATATTGAATGTCTCTGCTGGGAAGTCGGTCTATTTCTTCGACGGGGTTGGTGGAAGGTTGTTGAAGAGTACCAAGACGGACTATGACTGTGCGACTGTGACACTGGATGTACCGACCAGGAAGTTTGTAACGGGAGGCAGCCAGGATACTTGGGTTAGGATATACGATTTTGATTCCGGAAAGGAATTGGGTGAGTCTCCGGGACCTCTGATAAGGTGAATAGGAAGGGGCATGCACGTGCTAATGCTGTGGTTTACAGAGGTCAATAAGGGCCACCATGGGCATATCTGGTCCGCCAGTTTCTCGCCTGACGGGAACCTGTATGCCACCGGATCTGAGGACGGAACGATCAAGCTGGTGAGTTTTCTTTCACATTCCTACGTCTTCGGGGCGCGATACTGACGGTCTGGTGCAGTGGAAATACACCAGTCAAGCGTATGGCCTTTGGCAGTAGATCGGTTTGAATTGAACGGACAATATGTCTCCGGGCCACCCCGTAGTAGCCAACCTAGCGTAGCACTCTTTTCTTTCGATGATGAGGCGAACAGTAGTACTATCCAATACCATAGCCACGGGCTCCGGGGACGATGGAAACATGCGAGATCTACCGTGACTACCCTCTCAAAATGTGCGAATCTCAGCGTAGTAATGCTATCAGCTCTGGGCTGCCACAGCCCATACATATGATTGGACCTCAGTAATTGGCTGCAGCACCGGCCCCTGAATTCAAATTCGGCTGCCGGCCACTGCAGGGTTCGCTCGTTAGTTCTCCTCGACTGGTGTTTTCGGCTGGTGTCGAATTTGGTGTGGGTTTGGCTGCTCGCTGCTCGGTTTTCCCCTTAATTGGCGACAACGGGGCAGCTCCAATCTCAAAGCCTCTCAACCACCAAATCCCCCATCAACACCACCTTCCTTCTCCTCATCACCACCCATCACCCATCGACGATTGTGACCCATCCGCCTTGTCGTCCCATCGTCCTTACCCGTACCGCTTCAATTCACGTTCTCCTTCCCGATCTTGATACTTAGACGATTCTCTGTTACCCCAATCGTAAGCGATCCGGAGCTACTACTTAGTAGGGGAAACCACTATAATTTCAGGGGACATCCAGCGATTAACCAGCGTCGTACCTTGACAGCCATTCTCGTTCTCATCCACATCAACATCTCAAAACCATCAACATGTCTGGTCTAAGCGCTGTACGTTCTCGAATCCTGCCCCGATAGCGAATTCCAGGTGTGAATTCACGTGAAATAAAGCTCGTCAACTAATCGCGCGTCGTGCTCCACAGACCCGAAAGAAGAAGAATATCAAGAAGGGAATCCAGTTCTGCCTAATGGTATGCGGTGCCTCAGGGACAGGTTAGTATTCTACTCCACCACTTACATGTCTTCAATGGATGAAGCGATAGCTGATAGACTATTATCGTATCCAGGCCGGACCACCTTCGTCAACACCCTTTGTGGTCAAAAGGTTCTATCGGGCAAGGAGTGCGATGACCCGAGCTCAGCTCATGTAGAAGAAGGCGTTCGCATCAAGCCTGTTACCGTTGGTGCGTTCTCTGCCCATATTTGGACGCGTCATTACACCCTTTTGTGCTCCCTCCCACCTCTACATAATGTTCTCTTTGATTTTCACAGGGTTGCGATCCGGGTTCGAGCTTAAACTAATCCCCCAATTGAATTACCAGAGTTGGACGAAGAGGGAACCCGTATTTCCCTTACCATCGTCGACACACCCGGGTTCGGCGACTTGATCGATAATGAGGCTAGGTATGTGGCTGTGATGGATGCATACGTCTATACTCCTGAGAGATATGATAGACTGACGATTGGGGTGTTTCTACTTGTGCAGCTTCTCCGAAATCGTTGGGTATCTTGAACGACAGTACGACCACATTCTCGCCGAAGAGTCTCGTATCAAGCGTAACCCAAGGTTCCGTGATAACCGTGTGCACGCTCTCCTCTACTTTATCACACCAACTGGCCATGGGTAAGATAATCATCTCGTTCTGATTAAATGCGTGTTACGATATTGATTGTTCTACAGTCTCCGTGAACTCGATATTGAGCTCATGAAGAGACTCTCCCCACGCGTCAACGTTATTCCCGTCATTGGCAAGGCCGACTCGCTTACCCCCTCCGAGCTCGCGGAATCCAAGAAGCTCATCATGGAGGACATTGAACACTACCGCATCCCGGTCTACAACTTCCCGTATGACGTTGAAGAGGATGACGAAGATACCGTCGAGGAGAACGCCGAACTTCGTGGACTCATGCCGTTCGCCATCGTCGGCAGCGAGGACGTCGTTGAGGTCGGCGGCCGCCGGGTCCGTGCCAGGCAATATCCATGGGGTATCGTCGAGGTCGAGAACCCACGACACTCTGACTTTTTGGCCATCAGGTCCGCGCTGCTACACTCGCATCTCGCTGATCTCAAGGAAATCACCCACGACTTCCTCTACGAAAACTACAGAACGGAGAAACTCTCGAAATCCGTTGATGGTGGTGCTGCGGATGATAGCACGATGAATCCTGAAGATCTTGCTAGCCAGTCTGTCAGGTTGAAGGAGGAGCAGCTGCGTCGTGAGGAGGAGAAATTGAGGGAGATTGAACTTAAGGTTCAACGTGAAATCAACGAGAGGAGACAGGAGTTGCTCGCTCGTGAATCTCAGCTCAAAGAAATGTATGCCTCAAATTTCTTTCCCACGGATTCTGTTTTTCGGAAGCTTGAATACTAATGTTTAATGTGTAGTGAGGCGAGATTGGCTCGTGAACAGAAGGAGATGGAAGATGCTATCCCAGACGAGGCTAACGGTCACTAGATCGTTTCCTCTGGTACCTATTTATCATCTTTTAGCGCTATTGATCATCCATCTCAAGACGAACACGAAAGGCGACTGCTATTGAAACAGAGAGAAGCGACGTTAATACATTGAACATTGGTAGAAGAAGCATCTTACCACTGCCCTACCTGTGCGGCAGTTTTGCTTCTAGTCTGCGATTTTAAATTGAGGAGTGTGCGCGAGCTGGAATATATAGCACTTGCTCCTTGGTCCTGTACGCTCTGGCGCCTTTCTGTTCTTCTACCCTCTTCGTATCTTATCATTTTATACTAACCCTCTTCTTCCCCTAACTCTTTTTTTTCCCTAAACGTTTCTTCTACCACATTTCTTTATCCTAGTATTCCCTACTGTCCTATCGTGCCGAAGACGATACACCGCCGTTCCTGCTCCTACTACTTCTAGTATTATATAGCTTTTGTAATTCTTCTTGTAACGAAGAGAGAAAGAGAGAAATGTGAATTGTGTTTGTTGACGTCCCGCGTAGATGGAATGCCGTAGAAACCCAGGTGTTTGGGTGTTGCCCCGCCGCCTGCTTTGTCACGGAGCTTAGCTTCGTAAATACAGCAGACCTTAGCTCGAACGACTTCCTCCAACCTCACCCCTGCGATCTTACCAAGTAGCAGAAACTCAAGGATCTAATCAACCACCTTAGTCACTACTCGGGATTCACGCGTCGATCGTCATTCATCATCTCACTGCTCGATAATACACCTCCTCTCCAACTTACGACCGTATTCCATTTGTCCTTGGCCTTTATCGATAACCCCACGTCCACCCTTGCCTCAACATACACCATCCCACCATCATGACAGACCCTCTGCCTTTTAAGCTTTCTCAGACGCTTGCTGGGCATAGCGAAGATGTAGGAAGCTTTAAATCTCCCCTGTAGTACTAATCATCTTAATACGGCGCGATAACTAACAATACGGCCCTGTTCAATATCTAGGTCAAAGATGTCCTATTCATCGACCCGACAACTATTGTCTCCTGTTCCCGCGATGGTGCTGTTCGACTATGGAGTCCACCGGAGCAGGATAATGTAGCAGCGGCTGGACCATCCGAAGGAGCCGATAGCACCATGGATATCGATCCACCAGAAGCTAAAGAAACAACAGCAGCATCCGAATCCGAAGCTCCAGGAACATCGTCGACTACGGATCCTGTTGTCGCAACAGTTAAAAGTTCTGCCGCTTTCACAGACACCATAAACTCCAACGCTCAAGGCTTTGTAAATTGCCTCGCATTCATGAAACCGAATCCAGAGCACCCCAAAGGCTTAATCATCAGCGCTGGCCAAGAAACCCTCATCGACGTACGACCACCTGGGCATTTTGGTCCGAACTCGCAATACCTCTTGGCCGGTCACTCGTCGAACGTCTGTTCTCTCGATGTGCACGGTACCACGATCATCAGTGGCAGTTGGGATAAGACTGCTATTGTGTGGGAGAACTGGGAGAGGAAGTATGTTCTTGAAGGGCATACGGCGGCGGTATGGGCCGTTATGGCGGTTTCGGACACGGAGTTTATAACTGGGTGTGCGGATGGAAAGATTAGGTGGTATAATGGGGATAAGCTTTATAGAGCGATACAGGGACATTCGCAGCCTGTTAGAGGGATTCATAGGTTGTATGATGACAAGGATGGGGCGTTTATTAGCTGTGGGAATGATGGGTATGTTTCCATCTTTATTCTCGTTTGGAACCTGGGAGGGTCAGTGGATGTGGAAAGTGCTGACGACCATCGGGGTACTAGGGTTATTAAGTCTTGGACGAAGGAGGGGAGAGAACTCGAAACGGTTTATGCTCATACTGCGTATATTTACTCGGTCACGGTCCTGCCGAACGGAAACTGGGCGTCCTGTGGCGAAGATAGGACGTTGAAGATATGGAGGAGTATGTGGGCGGTTTTATCCCATACAAGCGAGGGGATTTTACTAATCACCGCGGTAACTTATAGAGAGCCAATGCTTGCAATCGATTTCACATCCTTGTATCAGTGTTTGGTGTGTCGCGGCCAGCAGCAACGGAGATCTGGTTACGGGAGCCAGCGATGGCGTCCTGAGAGTTTGGTCGAGGGATCCTGAGAGGCAAGCGGATGAGGAAACACTGAAGGTATACTCTACTTTGCTGTAGGTGCGGCATGGTAGTCTGGTTATTGACTACTGGGATTTAGGCCTATTCTGAAGCTATTGCAAACACTACAATTGCTGAAGAAACAACAGATATTGATAAGGCATCTTTGCCCGGAATGTCTGCCTTGGGACGTCCGGGTAAACATAATGGCGAGGTACGTTAACAATACCATTGACTGGGATATCAATTGTGCTGATATATCATTCTACGATTTCTAGAAAATCCACATCAACAATGACGGGAACGTCGAAGCATACCAATGGTCTTCCAGTGATACTACATGGGAACAAGTCGGTGTCATTGCGTCCGCCGTTAGCAGTGGAAGAAAGGTCTCATACGAGGGGAAAGATTACGACTATGTCTTTGACGTCGATTTCGAAGAAGGCCAGCCGCCGAAAAAGCTGCCGTATAATGCTTCACAGAATCCATGGGATGCGGCGAGACTCTTTTTGGAGAGGAACGAATTGCCAATCTCATATTTGGACACGGTGAGCAAGGTGCTTTTCTGCGAACGGGGATTTGGTTACTAATGTTCTTGCAGACCGCCAATTTTATCGTACAGAATACGAAAGGGACTGCTATAGGCACTTCACAGGTGCCACAGTTACCTGCTAGCGCAGATCCGTTCGGTATCGAGAATCGGTACCGTCCCGGTGACGGATTTAGCAATTTTGGTCAGGAGCCTCCAACACCATCACAACCTCCGAAGACCCTTCCATGGAAGACATATCTTGACATTGCAACTGCAAACCTCGATGCAGCAAATAAGAAGATCTTGGAAACTAATGCGAAGTTCCTAGCTTCGGGAGCTAAGGAGAAGTCTCTGAATGAGGAAGACCTACAAGCATTGAAGGCTTTAGTTGGGTTTTTGGCGAAACCTTCAGCGCCAACATCTGCTTCAGCAAAGAACTCTGTTGCAGTTCAACATGGACTTGCGCTTTTGATGAAAATGGTAACAGAATGGGAGGGTGTCCTAAGCCTCGCTGCTCTTGATCTGCTTCGTGTTTTGGCACGACATAGCCCTGCGGTTGTTCTTCATGAGATAGACTTGCTGGAGGTCTTTGACGTGACTGGGGTTCTAGATCGAGAGAAGACCAGCCATGCCATTTTTGGAACACGAATTCTGGTGAATTTGTTTCATCATGCGGAGGGCCTAAACTACGTTACCCAGAATTCGGATAAAATTATCCAGAGAGTTTCTCGAGTAGCATTGGGAACCCAGAACAGACTGCTGGGCATTTCGGTGGCTACGCTTTATTTGAAGTACGGCCCTCTTGATTAGGATTCCCTAGCGTTTTGGGATATATTTTACTGACCCTTGCGGTTTACTTCTAGTTATGCTGTGCTGTTCACTAAGCTGAGGGACGGAGAAGAGAAAGCAGTCAATATGTTACAACAAGTTCTACCCCAACTGAAGACTGAGACGGATGGGGAGGCTCTTTATAGGGGATTGATGGCGTTCGGGACGTTGTTGACTGCTGGGAAGAAGGTGGGTGTTACTTGTAAGGACAAGAAGGTTGATGCGAGGACATCGATTGAGGAGGTCCTTCAGAGGATTGATAGGGAAAAGGAGAAGAGGATTGCGGATATTGCGGCTGAGATTGATGTTTTGCTTGCGTAGGAAGGGAAGGGGTGATGATGCAGTTTTTGAGCGGAGGTTGTTGGTAATGTTGCATTTGATGGATGGCTGTATTCGGGAAGGGATGGGAAGTCTTGACACTGGACGTATACATACACATATTGTTAGTGGGGGTGGTAGAGGGCCATTGTATGTATACATGGAATTAGGTAAGAAGGGAGGGCTTTGAATGTTGAGCTTGAGGCCGATACCGATAGCAATAAGTGGGCCTTAAATTATTCGGGGCTCTACCTCGTTTCTAGCCTAAATAAATCCGCGAAGACTTGGGGTCTTGATGCTAGACCAGCTGGTCTCGATTTCTCGTCCGAGTAGGAATTCACCGTACTTTTGAGCGAATACTTGAAGTATGTATGAAGTAGACAGAGCACAGAACATTAGAAAATATACATTAGCGCATTGATCATGCCATGCTTCGTACACTTATCGTTCGACTTTTCATTGTTTTTCATCAGGTTCGTTTCGACGTCTCCCGTTAGTATAATAGGTATTGGCTGGCTACCATGCTGGCGCGGTTTTCTGTTTTTTACAATCGAGGCTAAGGAGGATGTGTGATGCCGAGAAGGTTCATAAAACTTCCTGCGGATCGGAAGAAAACGAGAAAGCAAAGAACTGGTATGCTTATGGTACTCCTTACCGACTAAAACGTTATGCTGGGGGTAATCGAATGAAGGAAAGCAAAGACGCAAGCAATGAACAGTAATCCTCCCAGCTTTGGTATGAACCGCAAAGCTGATAGAGGTGAAGGGACAGGAAAACGCATTGTACATGTGTGAAACCGAGAGTGCTAACGATACTTATACTTTCCTGAACTCGTGGCGATAGTATGCACCTCTGCGGTCTCCTTTTTTTTGGTGTTCTTTTCGTGTTTTTTTTTTTAAAAGCCCACGAGTCTCATTAAACCATAGCCCACCGTGATCACTACTATGAAAGCGGCGATACTGCTAGGAACGCCTCTGGTGATGAAGTGTGTGACCCTTAGGTATCGCTGACCGGTTTGGTTGTCCTCCATCATGATTGCGGCTAGAGAGTATTAAGTATTAGCTTGTCTGCATAAACAAAACCGGGGAACTTGGGGAAAGGACGAAACATACTCATATTCGGAAACCCAGAAGTCGGTAGCCCCATGGCCGCAGAACACATCAGCGCACTGACCATCACCAAAACCCGAGGATGCGGATCCTCCATCTGCGCTCCAACCTGGCTCACAATCGGTAAGATAATCAACGCGGCAACAGTATGGCTGATAAACGTCGCGATGACAAGGATCAATCCGGCAAATGTGACGGCTACACCATAAAGACTCATCGTGTGCGTTACGTGCTCGATGTTACGGGCGATTGTGTGCAAGAGACCTGATGAGTTGACGGCTTTTCCGAGCGATAGACCGCCTGCGGCGAGGATGATGATTGTCCAGAGGAAATTGTTGAAGTCTTCTTTGGTTAGGATGCCGCTGCCAAAGAACATTACGATGGGGATGATGGCTATGACGCCCATGTCACCAAATTCAGCTTCGAGACTACCGGCAAAACACCAGAGAATGATTGTGGCTACAGTGACGAAGGAGATGAAGTACTGAACGCCCGTAAACTTGTCTTTCATCGGCCTGATAGGAACGATGTTTGTGCCGCGGCCCGGTTTGAAGGTTACCAGGAGGATAGCCCAGATGGCAAAGATCGAGAGAATTGAAACCGGGAGGGCGATGACGAACCATTCGCCCCAGCTTGGTTCGGGTTTCATGTTCTTGAGAGCAATGATATTTTGGGGACTGGCGATTGGAGAAGCCATGCCGCCGACGTTGGAGGCGAGGGCTATGCCGAGGATCAGGGCTTTGCTCATGTTCGATTCCGCGGGCAGGTTTCGTAGCATTGGCTATATGATGATATTAGATGGGCATGAACTAGCTGAGTGACGTTATGGGAAGGTTCATACCTGAATGAGAGAATAGCAAAGCACCGGCGCCGCAACATTGCTGATCCACATGCTGGCGACCATTGCCACGAACATATTTGTCAGAAGCACGGTCCTAGGTCTCGTCCCGGCCATGCTGACCACTTTTGTTGCCATCAACTTTGCGATGTGGTACTTGCTCAAAGCTGCTGCGATAGTAAACCCACCAAGAAGCAGCATGATAACGGGCGTCCACATGGCTGCAAATATATATTTTGCAGTATCTTTGGCGTCTAACCGGGCGTGCGGTTTCGCATCTTCTCGACATACCCTTAGGATTACCACAAGGAAAGGTATCATCAACGACGTCACGAACAACGGAATAACCTCCGTTGCCCATAATATCGATGCGAAGACAAGGATCGCGAAACAACCCCTCTGCTCAGGCGAATGAAATATAGGTGCAAATAGTAATGCAACAAATATTGCCGTCGCAATGACCAGTGTGAAGAAATTCGAACTAACGAGCCATCTAGGACACGTGACCGTACCTAACGGTGTCCGAATCTCGGTCTTCTCTGGCAATGCTTCGTCGCCTTGGCGTCTCGTGCGCTCTTCTGGAACATCCGCGCCAAGTAGGGTCCGTCTTATACCAAGGTTCGCCGCTTGCGCCTTTCTTTCGATACCGATCATCTCCCTCCAGACCGTGTTTCTCTCCCAGACGACATGTTCTCTCAAGTATAATCTCAGCTCCTTTTTCGCCGCATCCACATCGTCGTTGGTAATGAGCTCGGCATATACACTTTCGATTTTCGCGATTCCATTGCCCAGCTCCTTTGCCGTCGAGTCTCTGAAAACGTACGCAGATTCAACAGATGCCGAGATGTATTTATCTCTCAGATTCCGATTCAGAATCTTATCGTACTTCTTCAGCGCCTTTGAGAAGCCCGTTCGGTTAAGCTGAATAAATGACTTGAGCTCGACCATTGAGACGTAGAGGTTGATTGTCCGCTTTTTGAGGGTAATGCGTTGATCGTAAAGGGCCGTGAAGACGCCTTCGTTAAACTCATCGTATACGAGAGAGGCCCGGCGTCTAGCCTTCGCAGTGGTGGAGGAGAGGAGATCGTTGCTACCGACTGTTGAGGCTCGTTTGCGACGTTTTACGTTCGCCGTGCTGGTACTAATAAGCTCATCTTCGGAGTTCTCGGAGTCGGAGTCGGATTGGAACCCCTTCCTGCCGTTGACGGGACTGAGTGCTGTTGGGCTGGTGGCTGTGATTGCACCCTGGTTTCCGGTGTTGGAGCGATGTCTGGTTAGGACCTGACTGCCGTCGAGTTCGGTTGAGCCGCTGAGTTCGTCGAGTTGGTTCCTCACATAGGCGTCCTTATCGCGAATGAGCTCGTCGAGGTCGGAGTAGAGCTCAACTTCTTTTGATTGGTAAAATGAGGCGATCTTTTCGAGCTCATTGTCGAGCGCACGCTTGAATATCGGGTCCGGGTCGTTGTCGTCACGGATGAGGGCGGTGTGCTCTTCGTCGTCGCCTCGTTGAGTGGCTTCGTTGATTTTCTTCTCAAGGGTGTATATACTACCGTCCGATATCAAGCACGCAATCAGCACCAATTAGGCGTAATATTCAGGTCCGGTGGGTCCCTCTTACGCACAGTTTCTTCAGGTTCGAGTAGGCAATGTAATTGGCGCTCCATTCCGGAACGGCATTGAACTGGACGCTATGACTGAACTTCATGTCGAGGAATCGAAGCCACTTGGCTTCCCGCCGTTTCTCACGGTCAGAATCAAAGGGAGAGTCAGTATCGACGGGTGGTTCGGCCGCGACTGGCCTGGATAGTTCCTGGAGCTGGTAGGACTCGGGGGGCAGAGAGCGACGGGGGTCGTCGTCGGCGGCGGTATTTGAAGTCCGGAAAGGAATGAGGCCGGACACGTTTGCCGGGCTGCTCTTGTTTGTTTGTGATCGTTAGCCGTCTGCAGAAGGCAAGAAATCGGCCGGTGGGCGGAGGAAGTTAAAAAGGGAGCCTTACGAAGAGGATCTTTTGAGGGATCCTGAGCTTATTTAAATAATATAACTTCGAGCTCCACCGGGAGACTAATCGACTGCCCAGAGCCTGAAACGGTCACGCGAGCAGGGACGAAGACGAAGACGAGGGCGAGGAGATTGGCCGGGAATGCAAAATTCGATACGGAGACGACGAGGATCTGAGGGTGCAACCGCAGGAAGCCTGGAAGCCTGGGCTCAGGACGTCAGAGAACGGGACAGTATTGCCGACGACGGGCAAATCATTGAGAGGAGCGAATCAAGGTAGGCCGGGCCTGCAGTTTCCTGTTCTTGCCACGGGGGCAGCTGCAGCTGGACGGCGGAGAGGGAGATGGAGATGGGGATGGTGGGATTGGACGAAGCTCATGGTGGACGGGTGGAAGCGATCAAATCGAATCTGACGATGGATTCTGGGCTTGGCCGGCGTCACAACCACCAGGAACATGCATTCCTTCGTCCTTCCACCTGCATGGCCGTTCGAATTCTAATGCTGCATCCCCGGACCTTGCAAATAACCCTGGAAAGCCTGCTGACACCCGCTTGCTCTCTCGATACAGTCTACGTCTACACGGTACGATACTGGAAGTATTCACAGCATAGGTACGATACACGTCCAGGAATCGAACATCAAATGCTAACCTATGATAGATTCTCCCCGGCTAGTGCCTCCTTACGGACGTGGGGGTCCGGCTGCACACGCGGGAAGCCAGGTTGCTCTCACTAAAAAGTGCCCGATTCGAGACTCGATCATGCGCCCTGTTCGATAGTGGGAAGCAAAGAATCGTATTTAAAGACCTATCAGACGAATCGGAGAACTCACCGAGGGCACGTTTCCGTCCCTTCTCTCACTTCTCTTCTGTCAAACCTCGTTCTCGGTCAGAGGGATCACTGTATCCTGTTAGTTGATACAGTCAGCCGGCACTGGCTCTCTTTCAGTGCAGGATGCTCGATATCAGCCAGACCCAGATGTAAGTCATTTCGCATCACACGACTCCATGTCGTCCCTTGTACGAGCCTGTCTGGCGTTTTGCGCTTGCGGGGCTGATGTCGCTGCCGCTATATTCCGTCCGTTCGGGGTCATCTTGAAAGTTTGCTAATTTGATTTTAAATTTTTCTTTTCTTCTCGGTCGTACATTGTACCAGTGTATCGAGAGAAGACCTCATCCCGCCAAAATCTCCGGAACGACCCCTTCAGACCGTAGATTGGTCTTCTGTCCTCGGATATAATGTCGAGGACAGCTCTCCTGCGCCGGACGATGACATCTCGATAGCCTCCGCTGATAGCGACAATCACCCGGCTGAGGTCTCCTTCCGACTCTTCGCTCCCACAAAGGAGGATACAAAAAATAATGTACAGAGCTACATCCTCCCAGCCTCACCCCCGCCGGAGCAGCAAGCTCTGCTAGCGGCGTCTTTGGCAGCCGATATCCCTCCGACTTCGCATTTTTCCGAAGAAGACGTCCGAAGTGCTCACGCGACACATCGACCCACCAGTTACTACCTTACCCCGCCGCTGGAGGAGGATGAAACCCGTGCCACGAGGATCCGTGATACTGCCGTTTCCGGAGAACAGGTTCTAGATGAGAGTCGGAAACCTTGGCCGGGGTGTGAGCTGTCCTGGAGGGTCATGAAGCTGAGTCTCACTGGAGGTGGAACTTCTACATCGGATTCGAAGGGTGTAGCAGCATCAACCTCGACGGTGACAGCGAATACGGTTGTCCAAGCGGTACCATCGATAAGAGAGAGAAGGAAACGGCACAGACCGAATAAGAAACGTCGGATAATACTAAGGAAGTTGCGGGTGGTCCAAGAGGGAAAGGAGGCCCAGAAGTCGAAGAACGCGATCAAGAAGAAGAATAAGAAGAAAAGGTCGGAGACAGCGGCTGCTGTTCAGGCGGTGGTTCACAAGAGAACAGAAGAGGAGGACCGCGAAAAGAAGACAAGACTGAATCGCCTGAAGAAGGTGAGACGGAAGAATAAGTTGAAGGAGAAAGCGGGCGACGAGGCATAGGATTGTATCGAGTCCGATAAAGACTCTCTGCGAACATACGGCCTCTACAAGACGTATCACATTATAATATATCTTATGTATCAACATGCAGTATATGAATTCGAACGGCCCGGCTCGTTGTACTATAGCATTTCACTCTATTGGAGATACCCAAGGGCGCAAATTTTAAAACTAAAAGTTCCTTGATTCTACTAAGCTTATCTATGCTGCCTGCTCCTTATCCCTTTGACTTCTCATTACTCGTTCTTATAGCACGTCTCCGATATCTCGAGTCCGCTTTATAATTAACAATCGGCAAGTTGGGGCGACGTCCAATTTAAACTCGCTGCGACTGTTGCGACTCGACTGTTTGGTGTCGCAACGTTACTGCAGCAACACTGGGCATCCCACCTTTCGCCCTGTCACCCCGCCATTGCATTGGCTGAGTAACGACCAACTCTAGCCAACCCCAACTCTAACCTTCAAAGATCGATACTTATCCTGTAACGGTACAGCTCGAATTCCTACTCTGCCACCAACATACCACAACCGTTCCCGAACCCGGATCACAATGGCGACGTACGTTCTCGAATCGTTTTCCCCCATTCATTGCTCTGCGACTTCGGATACATGCTGTTTTCCGTTCGTTCACCCGCTAACGCTGTCGCAGAAAAGCAGCTTTCCGACCCAGCAAAGCGCGACAGGGCATAACCAGCTTCCACCTGCGACAGTATGCCCAAGCAACACTCGGTAGTGGGAGTTTGCGAAAGGTTGTCATGCTGCCGGAAGGAGAGGTATGATATGAATCTATTCTAATATATCCAGGGCTCTTTTGGCCTTTTGCAATGGTAGGGCTAACGGAAAGGTCACTACGTGATATATCGCAGGATGAGAACGAGTGGTTGGCGTTCAATAGTACGGAATTCATGACACCGTCTAAATTTCTCCAACAGACTTGCTAATTAGGATTCTTTTTTGGCGCAGTTGTGGACTTCTACAATCAGATCAACTTGCTGGTATGCGGAATCCGTTGGACATCCTGTTGATACACAACTGATACTGTGATGAAACGATTGCATTAGTTTGGTGCCGTCTCCGAGTTCTGCACTCCGGCCACATGTCCCGAGATGAAGGCGACAGACGAGTTCGAGTACCTCTGGCAGGACACAGACAAGTACCGTAAACCGACAAAGATGCCGGCGTGCCAGTACGTTGAGCATTTGATGACCTGGATTCAGAAGAACGTCGACGACGACAAGGTCTTCCCGTCCCGAAATGGTAGAAACCTCTCCTTCTAACCCACCTCAACGTTTCATTCTGTGCCTTTGCCTTAAGCTAACCGAGTACTGTACCTTCAAAGGCGTCGAATTCGCTACGGACTTTCGCAACTTGATCATGCAGTTTTTCAAGCGTCTGGCCCGCGTTTACGCCCACATCTACTGCCACCACTTCCCGGTTGTTGGGGCGCTTGCACTAGACAAGCACATGAACACGTCCTTCAAGCATTTTGTCCTTTTTGTAAAGGAATTCAAGCTGGATCAGGGGAGGGACTACTGGGGGCCCTTGAACGAGCTTGTGAATTCGATGATGTCGTCGGCGGATCAATAAGGTATTTCTTATGAAAAGCATATGTGATCCGAGAGATTGATTCGATCGATTACTGGCTACTTAACTAGTGACCACCGCGACCGATTTTGACCATTGATACATGATATATCATGATATTATGTTATTGCGACTACTCTTGTCCATGCTTGTTGGTGTTTGAGAGGCGTAGCGTTTCGGACATGCATGAATTATATTTGCTTCCTTCCTTCGGAATGGCGAATGACGGCGTTCTTGTCCCCTGTCCTTGCACTGGCGTTACATGTTTGTATGCAATGTATAGCTAATGCGCGAATACACCTGAAATCGAGAATCGGACTGCTCAGAATTGAGAGCTGCACTGATGACATAGTTGGCAGCTGTTAAGTGCGTTGCTCGGCTGACCGAGTTGGGAGCCCAACAGCCGCCCAGCCGCATCAGCCTGCCCGCTAGTGACATCGCCCCTGCCAACTGCCTCAATCCTCGCCACCCCCATTTGCCATTCTTCTGTCTCACGCCGTCCTTCTCCTCCTTCTCCTCTTCTCCGCATCTTCATCTCCAATCCATACACCTCACCGAGACCGACTACAATCACCGGATCCTACCCGTTGTACCGCTTTTACCGACCTGTCCGGAGCAATTTCCGCCTCGCACAAGTCCGACAAACCACCCTGCATCCCGCCGCTGCCCTGACTGTCGCCCAGACTCCCAGCTTGCGTCAGCTGCCCTTCATCATCACCAACCTTCAACAAATCCCAAAGAAACCCGTTTAAACCCCCCTTCAAACCACTTTCCGCCCTTCCTTCCAGTAAAACCCAACATCCTTATCATTCACCGTCACAACTAGGACTACTCCGACACACGGAAGACTTTCCAAGATGGCAAGCGCTCTAGACTCCGAACCCGGCTCTGAGCTCTTCGCTTCCTATGAAGCGGACTTTAAGCTTGTCCAGGCCGACATCAACCAGAAGCTCGAGCAAATTGCCGAGCTTTCCGGCGAACCGAAAAAGGCTGTCATACGGGGCGCGCAAAGATCGCTTGAAGAGGCCGATGAGATTGTACGTCTTTATATTCCTCTATAGCATACCTTCTCCCGACGATGCAGGTTTATTGGGTTATGTGATTATTTCTCGGCCAAACTGCTAACCTACGGACCTCCTTTCCCGTGTCATGCGATCAGATCTCCCAAATGCGCATAGAAGTGCAAAACATCCCCACAAACATCCGCTCCAAGTTTTCCCCGCGGGTCCGAAACTACGACCACGACCTTGACAAAGCCAAACAAACTCTCAAGCGCGCTGCCGCTGAAGCCGACCGTCAGAACATTTATGGCGGGAAAGGTCCTCAGGGTCAGGATTCGGTGTACGAACAGCGACAGCAGTTGCTGTCCGGAACGGAAAGACTGGAGAGGAGTAACCAGAGATTGCAGAACAGTCAGAGGCTAGCAGCTGAGACGGAAAACATCGGCGCTGGGATTTTGGGCGATCTGTATGGCCAGCGGAATACGCTTATGCATGCGAGAGAGAGTTTGTTGGAGGGGGAGGGGTATGTCAATAAGAGTGTGCAGACGCTGAGGGGGATGGCGAGACGGTAAGTTTCCCCTTTTTTAGCAGCGATATTTCCCCGCTTGAAATACCTTCCCTATAACGGCTGGGTATTCCTCGGATATGGGGTCAGTGGGCTAAGAAGAAGACTTTGACAGGATGGCGACGAATCGAATGATTACTATCGCGATCATCACCGTGCTGGTTTTACTTATCATTGCGGTTATTTTCAACAAGTTCAGATGAGGTTGTCGCGAGCTGGGCTTATGGATTAATGACAGCAGTGGAATTCTATATACCGTTGTAATTGAAGCGCTTTGAGGTGGCAGGATATTATAGGAGTAGTCTCGGCCCCTGGGAGCAAGCCGAGTCTTTTTTCCCCCCTCTTCTTTGACAGCTTGTCGGAGTTTTTAGATTCGATGTTGATTGCTCTTCAAGTAATCGTTTTTGGCGAGAGTGATTTGCTCAGGGCCCTGTTCTATTTCCCAGAGTGGAACGGAAGGCCGGGGTCATTATAATACGTCTTCTGCTTGATCCTTATATTGCCTATGGTTTCTACATCCTCTTTTGCCCTGGTTGGATTGTCTTGGTGTACTATAAGTATCTTACTTTCGAGCGATATCGATCTTATCTTCTGCTGTGCCCGCTTTTCAACCACGTTTCCTCGGTTCCCTCTCTTTAGATAAATTCACAGATGCTGTCAATACGTCCTTTTCCCAATGCCGTTGACTTTTTGGTAAAAATCTTACTTGCGGTCTATTCCAAATCTTCCCAATCATGTAATTTGTAATTGTACCAGCCACGGCAGCCGGTATCGTACCACCGACTGGCGTCACCATCAGCTCAGTTCGAGCCTCCAATTTTTCCCACAGTTGTTATGCATGATAGCGGACCTGCATGGTTCGATGGGCTCAAACTAAAAACCACCTAGCTGCGTACATACGTAAACGGTCTTAGACAGTAGTCATTCTCGGATGTAAACTGCCCGTGGCCGCCGTATCTTTCCTTCCAAACGTACTAGCATGTGGTCCGATTTCTCCAATGGTCGTATCACTTCAACCGATACCGCAGCTGTGGCGGCCGGCTAGCGTTTTTATACGGGATGAGCTCGCATAAAGTCCGGCATGGGTCACGGCGCTGTTGGCGATTGATATATTTCCCCGATGGGTTCCTTGTGATAGGTAACTCCGACATTGCAAGGCTGATGCTCCGCTATTCCTCATCTCTCCATATTACGTATTTTGCCTTCTGAATATTTACTCTCCTCACCTTTAAGTTGCGATAAAATGGATTCCAAAAAAGAGAGAAAATAACCAGGGCAACGCAATGCGCCTGTAGTTCATCGGGTAGATAGGCCTTACCCCGGTTCCCGCTACTGATAACCGTCGCCGATATCGTCGCCAGAATACCATAGCGTTCGTTCTACGGAATCTTATCGCATATCCACAATGACATCGACGAGTACTGCTGTCGATGATGGTAGCAGCGACAGTCCAACGATAACCTCCCTCGTCCTTATCCCGCCAATCCTCGATTGCATCGTAACATACCTTTATACAATCGACCTCCTAAACTGGTCTTCGACTTCCCTTACAATCCGTTCCAATATCCTCTCCTCCCACGCCGCCTGGCGCGCGATATGCTTCTACACCCCATCGCGCTCCTTTATTCGTCGAGAAAACGTCACGAGTGTTTTTGCGAGTACGATCGCGGTTAGGAGTCATCATGTCAGTCCTAGGACTTTATCACCGGTTGAAGGTGGAGGTTCTGGGTTTTTGAAGGAGCTGAATGATGGTGGAGGCGTGGCTGGGAATAAGTATTTATCGATCGATACTACGCTTACCGTTCTTGCGAGGTTATTGCCATTGCCGATGTATACGTCGATTGATCTGAGTCGGACGATGGCGGATAAGCATCTTGTTAGGGATTTGGTGGATAATTGTCGGAGTTTGAGGTACTTGATACTTGAGGATTGTCCGAAGGTTAGGGTGGCGGATTTGGTTGTTGGATTGTACGGGATTGAGAAGAAGGTGTTGAAGGTTGTTAAGGGGGATGGGGTTAGTCTTGTCGCTGAGGTTATGGGGAGGACGAGGGTTGTTAGTAGTAGTGGCAGTGGGGCGTCTGAGAAGAGTGGTGATGGGTTGGGTGGTCATCATCATGGTATGTTGTCGAGACTGACGCATGTGCATACGAAGGAGGTGAGGGATGGGCTTTATAGGTTGAGTGAATTGAGGGATGGGGTTAGAGGGGAGATTGTGAGGACTATGAGTCGGATGGAGGATGTGTATGACTATCCTGATATGCCTGAGGCGCTGGAGTTCGAAAGGAATGGGGTGCTGCAGTTGAGGGAGATACGGGTAGGTTGAAAATCCTCCCCATACAGTCTACCCAATTTCGATTGGGAGACTTTATATATTATTGGCAATGTTGAGAAATATGCTGATGTTGATGGTGAGATGGCGATGACGAAAAGACCAATTTGAAGTTGCATCGGAGTACGTATACTGGACCCGGATGGCTGGAACGACTGGCATATTCGCAGGGTGATTACCTGTGGGTGCTCTGCCATTTGCTGGGTGTCACCCTGATATGTGCGGATTAGGATTCGTAACGATTGACGAAAGGAGTCCGAGCAGAGGGGAGATTGTTCTATTGCGTGTTTTAAAGCAAGGGGCCCCGTATCAAATGGAACGAATGGAAGCTGTGATAGAAGCCGAAGATCATCTCAAGTACCTATGTCGTGCAGCAGGCAAGATGCAAGCCTGCAAACCATGCGAGCTACTTTTTTTAATATATCTCAGATGTCAATGGATCGTCGACCGAATCCCGGGATCCGGGACCAGTTGAAACAGCCGTTAACGGAACGATAACGATGAACGACTCTTGGGGAGAGATAACTTGCAGCTCAGGTGACCTTTGAGTAAATATTGATAGCTGTCAAAACCTTAGCGCAAGTGCATAGGCTAAAGTGAAGTCGAGTCGAGCGGTCGAAACGAGCGAGCCAAGCGAAAGTCGACTGTCAGAAGCACAGGCCCTTGGTCCCAGCTCAAACGTAAGCGAAAAGCAAAACAGGGCGGACACTTTGGTTGGGACTTTTAGCGAAGGAAGCTGGGGAGCCAGAGCAAGGGAGACTCCACTGTAACCCCATTAAGAGTTCGATGGGCTGGCATGTCGACATGGGAGATTCTTTTTTCTCCCATGGGCAGTGGCCGAAAAGGATGCCAGTTGGAAGGGTTTAGCTAGTGTGAGGATCGAATAACAAGCCAATTCCCTGTCCTGCGCATGGTCTGGTTGGTACCTCGCATGCGATTTCGAGTTTGAACAGTATCGTTTCTGTGCGACGGTTGTGATAGTCGAGCAGTGGCTGGATTAAATCTTCTGCCTGCCCATCGGAGAACTCCACGGGGTGTCGGCGTTCCGACGAAGAGGTTGAAGCTGCAAGCAAGGTGACCGATTGTCACAGCACGAGGATACATGGCCAGTCCGGTATAGCATGGTATGGCATGTAGGCAATAGCGTTTTGAAGGCACACCCGCTATTGAAAATAAAGCCGGGGTGCATTGCTCTAGGCAAAATGAACATTCGGATTCGATGGAAAAACCGTCGGGGAATCGATCTGGGATGAAATAGGTGCAACGAGAAGAGCGGTAGCTCCTGCACGACAGAGGGTCGAGCATGTGCTTGATCATGCAGAGATGGTCAGGAAGAGACACCGGTAGGCATAAGCAATAAGATTACGACTGCTATCGTTTCGATCCTGCTTGTCCTACTCGAACGCACTTGCGGGCTGCATTTGAAGATCGGGGCCCGTGTCAGGAATGGAGTGAGCTAGTTAGCCAGCCAGCTAGTTGGATAGCTAGCTTACTTCGAGGTAAGATCTCAGTCGAAGGTTGCAATTAAGTTGCGGTTGAACCAGCAGAGGTTGCTGGTTTTTTTGAGGCGGACCTCTTCGGTCTTCGTTTCTGTTCTTGTCCGGAGAATGGCTTGCATTCCACCAAGTCGTTTCGGGCCAATGCCTAATAAATGCTTTTTCTCTGGCTCGTTCTTGTTCGGGGTCTGCATCGATCTGGGCTGTTTTTAGGCGCAGCTGCAGTTGACGTTTTCTTACAATCCGTTCTTTTATTCTCTTTCCCTCGTTCCGTCCTTTAAGGTTCTCCCTGCTCTGATATATCCTTTATCATATTCCCCCAAATTTTCCCATTTTTCCGTCCAAGATAGGTAGATTAGACCTCGTGAGGCCCGAAGGTTCCATAGAATCGAGGCTCTTTGAAGCCATCTCCGTCGCACAGCAGTGATACTTTGGCTCCTGCTCGAGCTCGCCGTCCGCTCGCACTTGCACATACTTTCTGGCTGAGGTGCGTGAGACAAAGGCCGGTTTCGTTGTCCGTCCTGAACTTGTGAAGAAAGGTTAGTTACTTGAGTGGTTACTTTGAGTGATGGTTGGTGAAGAGTGAGCTGTCGTTGGAACAGGTGCCAGTTAGTGGCTGTCGTTAGTGGTTTAGTTGGTTGTCGGTCGCTAAGAAGAAGAAGAGGAAGAAGAGAAGCAGAAGCAGCCCATCGTCAGCTTCAATTTAATTACTGACTCTTCTGCTTATTCTTCCTTTCTTCTCTTTCTTCTTCTTCTTTCTCTCCTTCTCCTTCTTTTTTCTTCCTTCCTTGTACTGTATACTTTATCCTTTCCCGTCTTCTCCCCCACTTTCACCCGCCGATATCGTCGTCTTCAACCTCCCTCTCCCTCTTCCTCCCTCTGAGCTCTCTTCTAACCCGACACAGCACTTTCCGCAGTAACGAATCTCCTTTCTGTGCCACCGTCCAAACCCCATCGCCAACCGGGCAACCACCTGCGTTGCCAAAGAAATCGATCCCATCGGTCCCAATTGCAATTGCCACGGCACCGCAGAGAGCACTGCATCTCCCTCGCTTCCCCGTTTCCTCGTCGATCGACCCTCCGCCTTCTAACTGTAACAGAGCTCCCTTCCAAATCCCATCCTTCACACTTTTCCATCATCCATCCATCATCCATCATCCGCATCCAATTTCATCAAGCCGCTACCGCAACCACCACCACTTCGGTCCCACCGCAGTCCCACAACATCAAAATCCCACTTCAACATCCGACCGCTTCTCAGCGAGCCAATCACCAACCCTGGGCTTCGAAGGAACAGGCAATCGAGGCGACTCCAATCCAATCCTCTGTTGCCGATCAGTCCCGCCCAAGGATAAAATTCTCATTTGGTATCATTGAACAACTTGATCCAACTTCGGGACTTTGGTCGCTTCCGCATCTCTCTTCCCTCAACCTTTTTCCTTCCTGAAAGACTTCCTTAAATCATGCCAGTCCGTCGCGGTTTGCCTCACAACGGGGCTCCCAAGACCTCGGTCGCGTCCGAGGGCCCAGTTCCTGTCATCGCTGCTAGACGAGTCCTTCCAAATCTGCCTCCACCGCCACCTCCAGGGTCTGGTTCATCACAACATCCTCAATACCCACCTGAAGACTCGACCTTGCAACAGACGACGACGACAACTCCTAACGGGGGGACTGTTACCCTTGTCAATACTCAGCCTGGCAATGGCAGTGACATTTTGATTGTACGTGCCACATTTCTTTCCCCTACATCGTTTTTTTTTTCTATCTGTAATTTCTTTAATTTCATTCTTTTTGTCGCATTGGCCCTTGTCCGTGATCCTTGGTCCATGAGTCCTTTTTGGAACGGCCTGCAGGATGGCTCTGTTGTTTCGTGACCCAATTCACCGCACGACACGACAACCTGCATCTCTTGCTTGCATGCCCTCTACCTTTTCGTTTCAACACCCCTCTATCTTTCCTCCCACCCCTGCCGCTTACGAGATTGCTATCATTTGCTTGAGTACTGGATTTGCTAACCAATCGAATCATCTGTTACACAATTATGTGTTTGGATGTTACAGAGTGCGAGCGAATCTGCAAATATCGTTTCCATCCATCTTATCAACGGCAAGACCTTGAGAATAGTATGGGAAAATGCTGGCCCCGCATTGCATCCCCCACCCCCACCTCCATTGCCTCAGTAAACGAGTCGCCCTTGGAGTACGACACCGGTTGATCTTCCCTCGAAATCACATCAGTTCAACCCTCGAGAATAAACCGCTCCGTCTTCGGACCTCAACCCTTCGATTCATGACTTCTAACCACAGCTTTGCCTCTCCAACGATTCTATCCAACGGCGAAACATTGACCAATTGATACCCGCCTCTGCGGACCAATCATCAACTATCAGCTTTTATATCTCTTTCTCGCCTCACTGCTAACTTTAGGACGGCTCTAACCTTCTAGTTTTTCTTTCTTCTCGATATCCTTTTTCTTCTACTGTTCTATTATGCAATAAAAACATGACAGGAGGGGAGTTTCAGTCTGGTCGGCGCAAAAAATGATTTCCCTTTTCATCATTCTTCTCTGTTCACGAATTGTCTTATCTTGTGCTTCCTGCGAAAATTATTCCCCCCCTCGCCTTTAAGTTTCTGCCCTTGTTGAAATGATATATCCCATCAGTTAACTTGTTCCCGCTCCTGCTGTCCACGTTTAACCCGTCATCACTAATACCTATCCCTCGACTTCTATATGCTCCTTTTAGCTCCGGCACTTCAGCGTCCCTTTTTCGCCCTCCTTTAGCTTTCTCAAAAGAAACCCTCAATGATCTTTCCAAACCTGTCTTTTTCCTGATTGTGCTACTACTATACCTCTTCACTTGCACTCTCCGCTTTTCTTCGTTTTACGTTTTCCACAAAAAATGGCTACGGTGTGTTTATAACTTGTGGCCGTATTTTTTTTTTTTTTTTTTTTTTTTCACCCATTTCCATTCTCCCCCCTCTTCGATATCGATGTCAAGTAGCGTATACGTACTATACTTGCTGCTTTCTACGACAGTCCCCCCTCCAATATCTTTCTTGTTATAGGTCTTCTTCTTCCCTTTTTTTTTATTCCTGTGAATTAGAGACGAAAGAACGCGAATACATATGGATATTCTTAGATTTGGGTTTTTTAATGCCTATAGTATTACTTACGTAGTAGTGAGTAGTGGGTCAGTACCTGGTACTTGGGTATATTAGACCTGGTATAGTCTCGTAGGGCTTATAGCATTCGAGACCAAATATAACGTTATATAAACGCCATGATAAGGACCTAGGTATTGCCTGTCTTCAGCTGTGCATCGGAGTGGTACCAAGTGGTGACGCCGAATTCAATTCTATGTGTGTTACAGATCTAGGTAGACTTTGTTCCGTATACATAATAGTGGCTTTCCGCGTTCAATGCAAATATAATAGAACTATTTCATTTAACTAAAACTGGTCCATTGATATGAGCATACAGAGCCCCAGCAGTCTCGTAACGAGACTGACAGAGCCCGGTATACTGAGGCCTATCCACAAGACCAACCTAAAACCTAAGGGAATTAAGCATATTATAAAAAACGGTATTTAAAAAGATATTTCCCACCCTCACACCAAGATACGAAGTCTGGATAGCCAGGAAAAAACAGCCCTTCCGTACCGATATCCACATCACACCCTCCGCTTCCGAAGAGCAACCTCACCACTTTATCCCCCAAACCCCGCGCCAACGGGCACAAGACGTGTCCGCTATAGACGGCGAACGGGGTAAAGGTGTGGTGGGGGGTAGTTTTTCAGGTGTAGTAGTAACTTAATATATTAGAATAATATAAAAGAACTTGAGAGGGGGTGGGTTAAGTCTCACTATTTCTTTTTCAAACATTGCTGAATGAAAAAAAGGGATGTGAAACTGTTGTTTCGATGTTTGCAGCACAGACTAATTGACACGCCATAGAGGAAAGGAAACCGGTTGGGATTCGCTGGCTTTGTGGCAACTTAATGGTGCGCAGGGTGTTTATTTCATATGGAATGGGGGATGTGGAAGGGAGAGAGGTAGTAGGATACCTGATGTATGGGGTATTTAACTTTTTGTTTATGATTCTTGAATCTAGCATCTATCCCGGGAAGAAGAACTAGATGACAGAGTTGTTGGTAGATGGCCGTCTTGATGGCCGTCTTCTCCAATAGCTTATTTATCCTGCCGTGTCTGCTAATAAACTAAAGCGAGGACGAGGGGTTATTAGTAGCTTTATAAGTTCGTAAGATAGTCTTCGATCTCCTGTGGTGTTAGCTTTCTAAATCTGGGGCCCTGGGCGCCCTCAACGCCGTCGTAGCCTAATAGGTGGTCCGCCGGAGGGCCGACGATGCCTGGTAGACTTGTGTTAGTCGGTTGTCGGAGACATACTATTCCTCTTTTCATAGAGCGGACAAAGGGACATACCAATCTCCACGGTATCACCGTTCATCTCTCCCTCAATTGTCTCCTTCAAGGTCAACAGCGCCACGTGAATAGCATCCTCCAGCTCCAACCCTTCCGCGTACCTCTTCTCCAAGAAAGTCTTCGCACTGGTCGCACTCTTCCCTATCGCCGTCGCCTTCCAAGGGAAATAACTTCCCGAAGGATCAACCTGATACAAACTCGGCTGGTTCGTATGCTCGTCCCACCCGGCTACCAACATACTCACACCGTAAGGCCTAACACCACCACTCTGCGTAGCCTCCTGCACTACCCTGGCGACCTCTTGGACAAGAATACGGGTTGGCGGGTATTCGTTGTAGATGCGTTTGTAAGAGGTGTGCGATACTTTTCTGGCCTTGTCGACGAGGACCCGGAAGTCCGGGCCCATGCCGGCGTAGACCATGCCGATGTTTGGGGTTATGAGAGAGATTTTTTCGAGGGAGTTCGGGGTTATTAGGGACGAAGAGGATTTTTTTTCAGTAGCGAGGACGACGCCGTTTGTTGCTGTGTGAAGCCGGATTGGGGATAGTGTCAGTGACATGGTATATACAACGGTAGCAAACTGAGGTGGTGGTGGTGATGCCCACGATCATGGCGAGGATATGGGGATGTAGGAGGTACCTTTGATACCAAGGGCTGTTATTCCCTGGTTGACAGCATTCAGGGCGTATTCTGGAGGCCACGAGGGGGGGTATGTCAGTTTATACGGGCCTTTGGTATGAAGCTATGCATAAGCAGCTTGGGCAAGGCCGTTCGCGAACCTATCTGGACAAGCTTTCCGCTGCACAATCATCGTATTAGCGATCATGAAGCTTCGTATAGCTATATTCCTGAGATTACGTACCTGGGGGAGAAGGTGGTTAACGAGAAGGAGTATCGGTCTGCCATGGTGGGCTATGGGTATCCGGAGCTCTACGAGAGCTACGACAACGGCTGAAAGACGGGAACGGTGGTCGCTGAAGGGTATCAATCCGGGACCGTCGCAATCGAAGACGAAGCTCTGGTATCGTAGACGGGAAGACGGGCAGGTGTGGAGATGGGAGAGCCGGAGGGGGTGCGGAGGGGTGGTGAGGACGGTGGAGGTTACGCGGCAGCAGAGGAGCGTGTTTGGGGTGAAGTTCAACGCACGGCGGCGTGCTTAGTCAGCCGCCGCCTTCAGATAAAGCCAGCTAGAACTCCGGTCGAGACGACGTCAGGACCACTTGCTTCGACATCGACGGCATCACCGGACGGCGGTTTACTCTGGCCTGTTGAACGAAATCCCGGGCTTAGTAACGTGCACACCCGCGACTGCCATTCGAGCACACTCGGCCGGCCTGGACGGTTTTCCGGGCCAATTACTTACTAAGTAACTGGCAAGGGCGGGAGCCTCGTCGCCTGTTCAGGCCTGTCGTTTCCTTTAATCCCGCCAGCCATACAATGCCCGAATCATCCCGCCAAACATCCATCTCCTGAGGAATCACCCCTCCCGTGCTCTTCGAATCCGGAATCGCATCTACCACTACTCCCCGTTCACGATGTCCAGCTCAGATGCAGACCCCGATGCTGCCCTCCAGCAGTACATCTGGGTCAGTACAAACACCCCGGGCGGCTGGGACTCGGAGCCGGAGCTCCCAGACTTCAGCAAGCCAGACCCGCCTGCTTCCGGCACAGACCAGCCAGGGCCCTCCTCCGCTCAGGCAGGTCCATCGTCGGCTTCATCATCATCGACTCAGCCTGCTCAGGGAGAGGCTCCTCGTCGGCGCCGTCGAAAGCTCAAGCAATGCCGTATCTGTCTCGACCAGACCACGGAAGACGTCGACCCGGAGCTTGGTCGCTTGATCTCGCCATGCAAGTGTAAAGGCTCTGCGAGATACGTCCACGAGGAATGTCTTCGGGCCTGGAGGCTGCACTCTGCCAACTCGCAGAGCTTCTACAAGTGTCCGACCTGTCACTTCGAGTACCGGTTTCTACGCCTCAAGGTTGCCCAGGTCATCGTCAGCACCGCTTTGCAGATTACCATAACGTCGTTGATTCTGCTGGTCACTGTCTATATCTTGTAAGTTACAATCCGCTTCCGCTTCTCATTTATGATGCTGATTGACGGTCAAAATAGGGGCTTTGTCGCCGACCCGATCATTAATCTCTACATCAACCCCTGGTACGCCGTCGAAGGCGGCAACTTCTCGTTCACCATCAACGGTTTCACAGTCTACGGTCCCGCCCTCCACAACCAGCCTCGCAGCCCACCGATCCCTCGTTCTGCCGTCGGAGTCGGGATCGTGGAACACATGGTACGGGGTCTTAGTGCTCTCGGTCTCATCGGGTTCGCCAAGGTCCTGGTCTTCTCGCATCATTGGATCCGCTATATCTTCGGAGGAGCCCCTGGTGTCGCGCGACGAGGCGACGGGAGAGACAGGATGGGTCAACTAAGTTGGATTATTATCATTTGGGGTGTGGTTAACTTCCTGATATTCGTGTGGGGATATGTCAGAAACTGGGTGAGTGACATTAATTATCATAGTTGGAACGTTAGGGAACCGGAACGCTAACAGTAATATGCTTTAGACGAAGGGAATTCTTGACAAGATCGCGATTGGAGTAGCAGATATCGGATCGGACGAAGACGATGAAGATACCGAGGAGGAAGAGGAGGGAATCAAAGAAGAGTAGCCGGTGTACCAGCTTCAACTCTCCGGATTAGATATCGATGTACCATTCTATTCTTTCGACAACGGCGTTTGCGAGCAAGGCGTTTATCCTTTAGCAATTACCTCTTTAGCCTTTATCCTTCGTTGAAATAGCTCTTTTATAATACTTCCGAATGCCCGGACCTCGGTTCTTCCTCTTAGCTCATATGCGCTGTACTTAAATACTATCTACTGTGTATATTCCATGCTGATTTTACCGGAAGACCACCTTCTTCCTCTTCTCCAACGAAACTAGAATACCCCTCTCATTCTAATACCATTCTCCGCATCATTTAAGAACCGTCGAAGGGCTTAAAAGTCGAAGCCGAAGCCACAGCCGGTCTGTGTTGCTGTTGTAGATTTTGCCCGTATAAATTCTCACCAAACCTCAGACCACTTTCGATATCTCAATCTTCAAAACCCCCACCGACCTCACAAATGTCGACAACCGCCGCCATCTCGCGGCCAATCCTCCCGCGATGGCCGAACGGCCTCCTCAGACTCCAAATCCGAGGCTCAATGCTCCAACAACCTCCAATCACCCCAATCACAAAACGCTTCCTCCGCATCCCTCCCAAATTCCCAAAACCCTCCCAACCGGTCCTCGAACAGCCCACAAAGTACACCCCACCATCCCACCCGACAGGTCCCAGAACCGCATCCGCCCGCGAATCAGCCCACAAACCGCTCCCTCAAAAACCTCACGTCGATGAACGAAAACACTACCCAGGCATGATGCCCGCTCCCGGGACAATAACCCACTGGATCCTCCACTCCCCAAAACTGCACGGCCTGGTGGCCGTCTCCGTCCTCGTCTCCCTCGCATTGTACGTCATGTACCGTAACTTCATGGAACACGATGAAGCCGCCCAATTAGCGTATTTCGACTGGAAGCACCCGATCATGTCCGCCCAAAGCTTTGTCGAGGCATACCGTGAGAGTGATCGGATCAATACTGCAAGGATCATGGAGAAGCGACGTCAGATCTCGGAGGATATGGAGAGGAAGGCGCATTATAGGTATATAGTTGAAGGGAAGGTTGGTGGACCCGGTGAAGGGTTGGGTAGTTGGGGGGTGAGGAGGACGCAGAAGGACCGGGACTTTGGGTGGGGGATTGTTATCGATGGGAAGCCGATTGATCAGTATATACATGATAGGGAGAAGGAGAAGGCTGAGAAGAAGAGGGAGGGGAAGGATGTTGAAGGTGATGAGAAGGCGCCGGTTATTACGCTTGATGAGAAGCCGATTCCTAGTCCGTCCGGAGACCAGAAGAAGACTTGGTGGTAGGGTTCTTAAACCGAATCAGTGAGCTTGGGTAATTGATGAACTCTACTGTATCAGAGTCATTGTAATTATTCTATTGTACATAATACCACTTTTGATAATACCCCCCTTGTATAAATGAAACGCCGTGCTAGATGCCCACGATGATAAGAATATAAACCGTTAAGCCCGTCATAAGGAAAACTTCAAGATGCTAAGCTCGGAACATCTGCTGATGTGTCGTTTCTCCGAGACCCTTAATCACCCCGCCGGCCTCCTTGACACAAGCATTGACCATCTGCCGTAGTAACTTTCGGTTGATACCTTTTCGGTCGCCTTCTTTACCGCCTCCTCGGCCGACTTCCATACTTCTTACTCCGACTATATCACAGTTTCCATCGGAGTCTGATAATGAGAGGGTGACGACCAATCCCGCCTCTGCGGCCGCGACTTCGGCTACACTCGGGTCTAAAAAGACGTTATCGCCAACCGCGACAACTGGTAGAGACATCGGTGGTCGTGGGAAGGTCGTAGGTTCGTAGAGAGGTACTGAGATCGCCCAATCGTCTGAGAAGGTGGGGATATCGTCTACATCGTGCGGTGATGTAAGTTTCGGTAAATATGTCGAATCCAACGCCATATTGACAGCCGTCGAGAGTAATAACGGCGAAGGATGTGAAGTCGGCGTTAGAAGTAGTACCTATACCATCTATTAGCTTGATACTCCTCGATAATTCAAGATACAGAAACCCTTACATCGATATACAGCTTCCAATGCCACCCACTACTAATCACCAACCGATCCAAAATACTCCACCCACCAGCTCCACCAGCTAACAATCCCTCCTTCAACCAAACTGCCGCCCCACCATCTCCTTCATCCTTCCCAGTAGCCCCACCGGCGCCCGATATACCACCAATACCCACACCGCTCCCAGGTCCAGATACACCACCACCGGCAACCTCAACCGACACTTCAATCCACTTTTCACGTTCAATCACCGTCGCGTACTTTGTCGTCGCATCCTTCTCGACTTCGGCTTTGATACCGACGATACACTCGCCGGCTTCGGACATGCAGATGCGGGCGGACCCGTTGCAGTGGGGGAGGAACGAGCATTCGGCGACTATGGGGCGGAATTGGGTGGGTGTTCGGAGGTCCAGGCGGATTGGAGGGGAGAGGGAGAGGGAGGCGTAGAGGTAGGAGAGCTCGGGAGGGGAGAGGGGGGTTGGTGGTGGCATTGTTGGAGGTTTTTGGTTGAAATGGTGGGAGGATTGTTGTGGTGAAGCTCGACGGTGAAAGTTGCGCCAGACGAAATTTACTTGAGCCTCAACCTAGGTCAACGATAAGCTGGCAAAGAATGGACAGCTCATAGAAAACAGACAGTTCACAAAGGATGGACAGCTCATAAGGAACGCTCTTGTAAATGCATATGCATTGATTTGTCCCGGTATTGGCCCTGAACATCGTACGTACAAGGTACATACATTGTATCTCTGAGTTGGCAAAAAGTTTGTGCTTACAAGCAACCTAGTTTGAGTTTAGGTTATCTGCGTTCAAAGCTGGCGGAACAAAGGGTATCCCGTCCGCTCTGCCTTACTCAAGCCTCCAAGCGGGCGCTCAGTACTATAGTGGGTGACCATATGGGAATCGCGTCTAACGCAGGTGAATATTCTTTTGCTCCTCTCGCTCTTTTTTTGTTATCCTTCCCTCTTTTTCCTTTTTTTTTTTTTTTAACAGTTTTTATACGTTAGGAAGAGGCTCGAGCAGCGATAGTTAATTTGGGGCGCTCTCGTGACCAGACCATTTGGTAGATAGTTCGCAGCGGCTTGTTTTCCAACGCAACGCCAGATCGGCCATAATATATTCTATATTCTGTGCGCATGAGCTTCGCCTTACGAGGAGGATATAATAAATTAAATCGAGCACCGGGGCTTGACAAAACCATCAATTCAGAGGACAATGCATGGCCAATTTAATATTTTCAAGTTCCGTCTACCACAGCGTACCAGCTTCTCTACTTGAACCGTAGGCACAGCGACTGCCACCCATGCGCCGAAAAAAAGGAAACACCAAATTCAGTAAATACTATAGTACTAGTCTACAGTATTCTCTTGCCTGCCATTCTCCATGGGCCGGGCTTTCTTCGGGTTCAATATGTAGTCCTGCCAAGGAACAGCTTCCCATCTCCAACCCTTCAGTTTACTAATATCAGATCTCGGTACATCCTCTAAGCGCCTGACGTGTCGGAGGATCGCGTTTAGGGTAGCCTTGATAGAATGAATCCCGAGCAACGTCTGAGTATCTTGTATGATCAAGAACATGACGAATGTGGCCAAGCCTGTGAAGAGCCAGAAAGTTGGAGATCTGGAAAAGAATTTGAGGACAATCTTCCTGAGTATGATAGCTGCTGATCCGGACCGAAGCGTATGTATCGCTGACTTGACTGTCATAAAGATTGCTGTAGGATACCGAACTTGGAAGAAAGTCGCGCCGGCACTTTGCACATCAACGTAGTTAGCATTCGCCCGAATATTACAATCGTAGGTTGTATACGTAGGGTGGACCCCGTCTTACAGGAGTAAACCGACCATCGCCACAAGCCTTCCTCGTATCGAACGGTCTTGGGCCTTCACCTCCTCGATTTCCGGTAATATCCTCTTAACCTCGGTGAGAATATTGTTCTGTATCATTTTTGCTCTACTTTCTCTTTCCTCCGGTGGACCTTGATATCGATCTTGGTTAGAACTCATCCAGACGGAAAGCATTAAGCGGCAATAAGGCTTAATAAACTAGAACAAATAGTTCTGGAGTAATGCCTATTTTGGCCTTCACTTCGGCCGGAGTCAATCCTTTCAACCCTTCCCCATGGACAACCGTTTTATAGCGTTTGAGGTAGCGAACGAGGGCATTGCGACTGGAATGGACGTTAACTAGACTTGGGAGTGGTATCGGCGTCTCTTCCTCCATTGCATCGTATCGTGGTCGAAACCGTTAGGATCTCTCGATGAAACATTGGATGTTTATAATTGTCGGCCGAAGGTCGTATATTTATACTAAGTCTGCAATCTTGCGACCGGCGTATACGTACAACGGCTTTCGAAACCCGACTTTATACATTATGCCAATGCTGTACAGCGCTGTGCATGCAGGCGAACGGGTTGGCAGCTGTTAAATCTAATTGGTCGTCTTCGTGTAACAGCGCTCCACCGGCCTGACAGCCAATCATTATAACCAATGATAAAATTCCACCGAAGCAACGCAGCCTTGGAGTCTCACATTCATTCGAAGATGCACCGGGTTGGCTTGCATGGATGCTGCAAGAGGATGCAGTCGAAGATAAGGCAAACATTAAACAATGCCTGAAATAGTACACTTATGGCAAGTGCGGGGAATTGGAGTAATCGTGTGCTGGCAATACTTTGCAGATATATGATATCGATGTCCGGATGAACTAAACTTGGCTCGGTTGAAACAATCATTAGCTGTAGTAAAACTAGAACATTAACTCGGGGCCAAGAAAAAGAGTAAAATTCCGAGATCCTCGAGTCTTATACCCGCCGTTGGGCCACCCGTCCAGCCCTAGCACCAACTAAAATGGCGATAGTAGAAGTTAGCACCGAGGCTCCTGCGGAGGTTGGTGATACATAGCGAATTATTTCAGAGGTTTGTTGAATAAAACACTACTGACTTATGAGCCTTATCCGTAGTATATCCTCCAAGTTATGGACTATGAGAATGGTTTTGATGCCGAGGATAATTCACACGACGGCCGGGAGAGGTATAAATATGAAGTCAACAGCTGGCTTCAGAAGCTATGGGAAGTTGAAGGGAAAAATCCTAGACAGACCTGTCTTCTACGATACCGGAACCACCGTATCGATATCATTACGGACAGCTCGGGCTCCACGCAGAAGGTGATTAAGGTATATAGTGGACCCAACATTCAAAGTTAATAACTCAACTAAGATCGATGGTTTTTTCAGCTTGCTTTCAAGTTGAGAGATGGCATCCGCCCCGCCGACCTGAATAAAACTCTATGGGACTTCTGCAGGAGGGTTTTCAGAACGGACAAGCGAGATAGCATTTCGCGACTCAGCAGGTCCAAGCTATGCGGCCTCTCACCAATGGACGGAACGTCTTTTGCGAATATCTGGAGGACTGGGTTTATGCTGAACACATTTGAAACGGAAGGTCGCAGCCTTGAAGACCTTTTCAACTCGATGACGGAGAATATACGCCCACCTAGTTGGTAGGAAACTTCAATAAATGGCTAAGAGCTTGTTTCACCCCATGAAAGTGTACTAATGGTATTTTATCTGGTATACGTAGGCTCAAAGCAATCTGCTTTATTTTTACGACACCATTTACTGGTAGCTATAACTTTGGGGAATGGGCTCTCAGATTGTGTGAGGACGCTCCGGGAGAGCCATCAGACGGAGCGGAGCATTATGAGCTCGATGCAGAAGGTATCAAAGCTCGTGGGGGTAGGATCGCCCGCATTTGTGAACTGTTTATGGAGTCAGCAGCGGTATGTTTGTGACCTCCTCTTGGTTATCGCATATTCTCTTCTGGCTATGTTTCTAAACTTTAAGCGTTTCGAATACTTAGGAAAAAGAAGCCAGGGCTAGAAGGAAGGATTTCCGCTCGAGTATCGGGGGGAAACTGGACACCTTCGCTAAGAAGGTACGCCAGGTGTTAGATGATATGAAGGAGAAACTTTGTCAAGAAAGTCAGTGGTACCATGGTTTGATTTTAACCTTGTTTGGGTGAGAAGTACTTCTTCTTCACACAAGTTAACCAAGGAATCCTCATTATCCATTATAGACCTTACAGACACCAGTCTCGTTTCTATCGGGGACTCCCTCTATGACCTCGCCCAACAAGCCGCCTCATTATGCACCACAAGCCGAGAAACGATGCAGATATATCGAGATATATGCGCTGAGCATGCGTCGACTTCCATCAGAGGCTACTCCTTCTGCTTAGGCTGGATTACCGTGGCCGGTGTGGCGATGGGAGCTATTGGAATAGCCTCCAGATTCGCTAGCTTCAACCTTCCGCTGGTCTTTGGCCTGGTTGGGGGTGGTTTCGCCGTCAGTTTTCTCATCCTCCTTGGAATCCGAGTCGCTATGACATGGAAAGTCGCGCGGGAAAGGAATATGTATCATGAAAGTAAGTACTAGTCGATTCACATCGATATTTCATTATCATGAATAGGGTAGTATTGATATACGTCCGAATCCATCCGCCGAACTAATCCCAATTCTCATGTTAGTTTTTACTCATCTCTTTGAGATCTCAAGATTGGCGAACAACAGTTACTGCTTGATTGGATGGTTTCGATCTAAAAGCAATGATGCGGCGGACGTTGACCCAGAAGAATGTAAAAGGGTCGAGGGCTGGTGGAAGGAAGCTAGAAAAACCTGGGGAAATGCACCGGCCCAACTTGAGCCTCGAGAGTTCCAAATTCAAGACTTAAAGATTGTACTGGAAGAGACGGCAGAGTATCTTGATAGCTGGGGAGAGGATATCGATAAGTTGGTTAAACGGCTGGTGCCAACCAAGAATAACGGGTAGTGGGGATTTCTGTCCCCATCTCATGTCCTGCGACCCATAGCTCCGTGTTATTTGGCCATCAGTTAGTTCCCTTCTCAAATCCTGCTGTGCTCAAAATATCAAAACGAGACGCGCTAAATATTTAAAATTCAAATTTGAGGCTGTTGAATTATCACCGATCTAACCCCCTTTGGACCTTTGGTGTAACCCCAATGATGAGCCTGCTTACGATAGCCAATCAAAATCGTAAAAGATAACACAAAGACAACTCATTTTCAGTCTGGTACAAACATAGGATGAGCATGAAGAGGGGAGACGTGTGACACTTCTAGCAGCTTTTTTGACAAAACATGTAAAACAATCTATGGCCTCGAAAATTCGTATATGCCCAGTTCTCCCCTTTGTATGGATTAATAGCGGAGTAGCTCGAATGTCAAACAGAAAGTGACTCCAACTGTTGCAGTACATCGCCCACAGTGTCCCCGCTATTATCATGACTGAGAGTCAACCCTGATTGCACCTTTTCGAGGTCTTTCAACCATTTAGATTGCGCCTTATCCCCGTAAAACAGGCCTTGCAGTTTCCGTTCGGTGGCCTCGTTCAGAACAATTCCCATCTTTTTCGTATTAAGCTGTAAGCTTCTGGCTAAAGCTTTAGCTAGAAAATATTGGCCACCGATAGCGCAGAGCCAGTTGAGTGTCTTTTCATACGTTTTTAGTTTTTCCGGTTGGCCCTGTTGGTCCGGTGTACTAGAAGTGTCGACGGCGTCCGTTTCAGCGGTCTCAGTTTCGGGGTTCGTGGCTTCAGCGTGGATGTTGTCAGTAGGGGCTGGGGGCTTCGGCTCGGACGCTTGGGGAATCGTGACAAGTTCCTCCATGGCAATTTTCGTGGCAACAATAGCCCCTACCATCATCGGTTGCGGTAGGTTCACAAGGGTGTATTTTTGTTCGAAGGAGCTGAACACCGAATGTATCGTTAAGGTTGCTTCACGATACCAAGATTTCGAAAGTTCAAGAAATTCTGCGTGATCAGAGTCCGCCTGTTCATCCCCATTAGGGGGACTAAGGTGTGCGTTACAAAGTTCAATCAACATCTGGGAATACACAATACTAGAAGCGTCGCTATGTCAGCCTCATTCTTCGGTCTATTTAAAACTAGCATCCGGGGGGCGCGTTGGATTGTGAACTTACTGTGCAGTAGCAATGAAGGGTGCGGTGCTCTGGCTAATCTTCAAACCCTCCGGTAGATTTTCCTTCCAGTCTTTAAGCTTGTTATAGAACTCCTTTTTGGTCTCCACCGTTATCGCTTTCAGAGTCCCAGTGTCGGTATTTTGTAACACAGAGAGCTCATAGCCTATCACTGAAATCTCAGAGAAGGCTCGAGCGCCTTCTTCGACTCTGCACGGCTCCGTGGGCTGAGTATACGGGTAGGGCCGCCAAACAGGGAGCACTGATAGTAAATTTGAACCTTGATCTCCGCCCTTACCGCGATCCTTTGCTTTGAATTCAGGTGGTTTCATTATCGGCGGACTCTTAAGGGTTGCACAGTATAACCTACACAACGAGGTATTATTAAATTAGCTATTATAAAGATGGAATCGTGGGTGATCATATGAACGCACGCCGAACACCGAAACCCACCCCACGCCGTAGTGTAGACCGCCTTTTCCATCTTCCTTTCGCGGTCGCTATTAGGGTCACTTGACATTTCCAATCTCTCCTGTTGTAATCGTTTAAGAAGAATTATACCAGTGTGGAATACCATGGAGCCGAGGGCATCCATTCCGTCGACGCTCAGGATTTCGCTTAGAATGAACCCGGTTTGAATGTTCGTTAGAGTTGCTTTATCACATTCATCGTGCCACATCATTATCGCTTCCTGAAGGAAGCGGTAGGCTAGTGTATTCGGGTTATGTGGGTCCGAGCGGACCTGAAACCTGGTGGAAAGGCGCTATAGACGGTATACTTGTCAGTGTGCTTTGTATAAAGCTTGAGGATTCTAGTATTTTACCACAAAACACCGGTAGAACCCTCGGTCGATAAAGGAAAAAATCATGCAAGGAGTAGGGCGCGGCTCACGCAAGCAAAACATAGTATAGAATTGACAAGCAATGGAGAACAGAACTCGAAGTTTTGCTCGATCATGCCCTCTACGAAGACGTCGGCATCGAGAAAGTTCCAAGAGGTCGCATCCCAGGCGATATATGCGGAAATCAAGTGAGAAACCAGCTCATTATCGTCTGTCACGGTGGTCCAAGGTGAAGCCGTAACATCGACGAAAGGCCGGTCGTCGATTATGCCAAGTCCCATTTGAGCGGGTACGGTTTGCTCTGGTTCTTCCGTGTATGTGTTTGCTAGCAACGTTAGATCCGTGGTTGCTGGTTCCGGCGATATATCTCTGATTGGTAAAATATCGTTGCCGTCGTTACGGATGAAGACCAATATATCCTCGACTGACGCCCCACCACGAATCACATTCATGGCCCTTTGTAGAGCCGGTCCGCTCACGCACCCTATGTGCTCCAGTATGGCTTTATACCTTGAGTTTTCCGCTCTCGCCGACTCAACTCTTTGTAAAAGAGCGCTCTTAGGGACCAAATCACTGGCAGTATATGTGCATTCCTTTTCCAATGTTTGGCATCTGCCACATGGTTTCGATCCTGTGCACTGTAGTTTTGATAAATAAGTCCCAATAGCCAATACTGACAAAAAGTGTGTATGGAATCATGGCTACTTTAGCTTTACGCTGCTTGCAAGCATCACATGCCTCCTTGACAACTACCCGCTTTGGCTTAACCAGTCTCTTACAGACCGCCCATTTCGAACGCTCCTGTCTTTGGGATTCGGTCGCCGGCGCAAGGGTTGGGAAGGAAGACGACATTGAAGTGTCCGGGCTTAATTTTTGCTGGCTTTAGATCGATCAGGAAGTGGTGTGCTCGTTAATCCCGTTAGTATGTTTAACGATCAGGCTGTGGAACTATGTTCCTCGTAGTAACTTCTCATCCACACGCCCAGAGCTGGGTTCAAGGCGACTACTGGCCTCGAGTTTCAATTCATATTATGTTATTCACCCCACGTAGTTTCTCGTCCATTTTATGATATATATTAAATTATGCATCTTAATCTAAGGCTCTGTTGTGCTTGCATATGGATGGCCTGATTCGCATGATTTGTCGCATAAAGCGGGCCGGGTCTAGGATCTAGGCCCTGAATGGGGGTTGCTGGTACACAGGTGTTCGAACTGGACTATGGTACTATATTCATATACAAAACCTTCGTTTGAAGCCCCATGCCCATCAACAAAACCAAAATACCCAGCAACCTGGAATCGTCTTGGGGCTAAGCTAGCGCCTAGGCGACGGTTTTAAATTTTGCGGGTTTATAATTTCACTTACGATGGTCAAGCAGGTCGTAATAACTTGAGCGAAGACCAAGAAGCTCGCCGATAAAGGAGTGTATTCCAGTGCCATGATCTCGGCATCTCGATAGTCTCGAATTCTTCATGCAAGCCACGGAACGAACGCATGTAAATATAGCTGACTCGAGGTAACATGAATCGACAGAAGCGAGAAGGTTGTGTTGTTCATGAGCAATAGAGTGATATCAGTATTCGTTCGGAAATTGATCCCGAGAGAAAATGTGATATCACAACTGACAATTACTTTTTCTGTAACAATATGCAAAATATATTCGGATAACACTCTCCGAGCGTCTCTCAATCAAGCCGTATTCTCTCCAGGAGCACTCTCATTGGCGTACTTCGTCAAAAACGAATTTGCAGCCGTCCCCTCCCTCTTTGTTCCCTTCGGTGACCCAAATAACTGACTACCACCAATCTCCCTCCTAATCGCTTCCTTTTTAACTTCTTCTAAGATTTCACTTCCACGACGCTGGGCCCTTGCGCCGGTCTCGGTCGAATCCATGGTCTGTTTCATATCCTCTATCGCGGATTCAACCTTCATTTGCGCCTGTTGAACAATTGGTTTGTCCGTTGAGTGTTGGGTAGGTTGGGCTGAATGGAAACCCAATGTTTCGCGGATTTGTTCAGACTATAGTTTAGTTTGTCAGTACTTAGGCATATATGCATAAGCATTATTGCTTTGTGCCAACAGATAATTGGTTCGTACCCAGCTCTTCCTGCGCTCTGGAGCCTGGACTGGATTGTCTTCGCGGTCGACGCCTCGCATGCCCTTGTAGTTCACTTTAATCAGCACTGGTGTTAAGAAGATAAAGAAAATTCAGAAGAGACGAGACTCTCAGTCTACGGAGTAAAACCAAACGTACCTCTTTCATACCGCGCATACCCGTAGATTTGCCGTTTGAATTCATTGTGTTGTAATTGTGAAGATAACTGCGTTGAGCTCCGAAAATGCCACACGATTAGTCAGCCGCCGCTATAGTGCACAATGCATTGGAGGTTCGCGAAAATGATTATATTCTGCTGAATCGCTCAGAGCTTACAGGTAAAAATATTTGGGAGACGAATAGATGTTAGAAAGACCCTGATGTTATAGAATTCCAATTCTTAAGGGTTGAATGGCTACCCCGCAATTTGAGGTGCAATTGAAGTATTTATACACTGGCAACAATGCATATCAGACACAACGTCATTGCGCCCGAAGAGGACGTTGATTCCTGGCAAAACTTATTTGGGGGAGCCGTGATCTCAGATTTCCCCTGGCTATCTTCCTAGGTACTGCTGTGAACGTAACAAGTTGGATTCCAGTAAGTAACTTACAGCACTATGTGCCGCTCATTACATCATGTCACGAGACTAATTGCGGTGTTGAAGTGTAGATGCAATACCGGATCGAGCTTCGTCCTGCACTAACACCCTTCCCAATCCCGTAAACGGTTGCCACCCCATACACAAAAATTCAAACTTGCTTTTATCCCTCTGACACTCGAAAGTATCGTGTACTTGTACATGCACCAACAGAAAAACCCTAAATCTAGAACGTACTTAGTCGCCAGAAATATGCAAGAGTTGCCGGAACTGATAGATGTACCAGCCATTCGATCTATTCGTATTGGGATGGAAGAACTCTAGCAGCCGTGAAATTCCTCCGCCTCGAATGGGAAACATCGCTTGTAGAGGTACACGCAAATTGTATCCTGCGGGTTGAGTTTGGCATCGAACGTAGCTTTGAAGTATCCATGAGTTCCGAGACTTTCTTTGATAAATCCGCTGCGTCCGCGTTTTGTGTGCAACGGCAAAGCTTTGAACCAACTAACGTCTTCGACATTGAAGAACATGTACCGAACGGTTACTACCTTCTTATGAATCTTGTAAGGATGCCCTGTCAAGATACGGCGTTTGGCGATGACTCTCTCGTGGTCGGTATTAAGGAATGAACCTGTCCCGACTAATTCAAGATTTCCTGAAACTGATATCAGCATCATGTTTACCTTACCCGATTGTCAATTCGCACTTACCATTAGGGTGTTGTTTCCACCATAATACTGGAACATTTCCGAATACGACTTCTCCGACGACGGTTGCGACACATGTCCTCCCGGGTTGCAAGAACTGTTCGTATTTATGGACGTTGTTCTTGGTTGCGCCACCTTGGCTGAACAACGGCCGAACTTTCCACCTCCTTGACCCGCATTGCATAATCAATGTGTCCTTTGATTTGATTGGCGATCCCTCGTAGTCGTTGCTTAATGTGATGCTGTAGTTCACAACCGCTTTTTTGTACTCATGTCGTAGCAAACTAAAGAGGCCTGTAATCCGGGTATTGTACTCGTCGTGCTGCCCCATTGCCAACTCCTTAGGTACGTCCCGAAGGTATACCTTGACCTTGGACCCTGTTGGGGTACCCCCGACCAATGCTTCCCGCTGCACCTTCAATTTTGTGGCTTTGTAGTTGTCGATCCGCGCCAGAGAATCCCATTTCTTAGGTTGGAAAGGAACATCCTCACTAGCTTCCCAAGGCGATGTTCTGAAATCTTTGAGACCTCGGTAGCGATGTAGTCGTTCTCTAGCAGTTTCCTCAGGCCGCAGTTCGAATTCATCCGGAAATTCGAGGTCATCCTCCGCTTCTTTCTTTCGTTTCCGGAACTCAGCAATTCTAGGTAGATATGTCAGGCTAATTAACGGCTTAAGTGTAGAGAGAAATACTCACGCTTTCGCTTCTTCCTCCGGCGACAAGTCCAAGAACATCTCGCTCTTGGTTGTTCCGAAGGTAGTTGTCGCATCATCCATTTCTTCATCAGCATCCATTTTATCATCTTCCTCGGCTTCTAGCTCCTTCTCCATGAGTTCTTCCACCTCGTCCGTATCCTCGAAATCCGAATCGTCTGTATCGCTATCCACAATCCATTTGGCTTGCATTTCGGACGTACCCGGTGGTAGCTTTCGTTTCCTTATTGGCTCGGGTTCAATCCCGTCGATTTCGTCGTCGTCAAAGTAGTGATGGTCGTCTAGTAGAACTCCTCTGCGAGTATCAGGGAGTGAGAAGGCCTCCCCTTCCATCGAGACCCCATCCTGAACTTGCTCCAGGGTGTCCTGGTCCTGGGTTGGTGTATCCAGTACCGATATTGTATCCATTGCATCGCTCCTATGCGACTCAATGGGTAACGAAACAATTTTATCCACCCGATAAATGCCACCATCTTGGAGCTGCACTAATCTATCTGCTTTCAGGGCCTTCCCACGGACTGTTCCGGTAACATAGGCCTTGTTTTCGGATTCATCCCAGGATATTTCTGACGCCAGCATGTAGGACCTCGCATCTCTCCACAAGATACCCTTTGGATGTTGCGTGCAAACCGATCTTATCGCATTTAGTGCTTCTGTGGGAGTGTCTACCGCATATATCTTATCCTCCTCCGCGAAGAAGTGGTTCATGTAGCTTAATAGCGATTTTTTAACGTCCGGTCGTCTCTTCGCAGGCTCGACAAAGTTCAGGTTCTGCACCAAGCTAAACACCGTGGAAACTCCTTGCCATTCAATCGCTCTTAGCAGCGACTCGCCGATGTCGTCGACCTCTTGTGTAGCGGATAGAATGAAGAATATAAAATCGGCGTATTTGCAGGCGTCCAATACGGGAAGTAGTTTTCGCTCGGGGATAACGTATTGTATTTTCTGTTTAAACCTGTCGACACTGTGACCGATATTCCAATTAGTTTCCAATCCGCCAAGCAATATTGATACCGTGCGACCTACGCGATAGTATGCACTCCGTTTGGATATTTCTGAGTCTCCAAATCCAGCGCTTTATTCAGATAGTTCAGGACCGCTTCGGGATATGTATCTGCGCACAGTGGCACCACGGCGACAATCCTCGGAGCTCCATTCCTGCCGTCGAATATCCTATCCTCTTTCGCCCGTTCGATTGCCTTCTGAAGCTGTTTCTGTCGAGCCTGATTTCGGCGGTCGAGCTTCGATTTAAGAGTCTGAGCCGGCGACTGGCGCACGCCTTTGGTTTTCTCGATCTTGCCCTTGTTCTGCTTGGCTAGTTGGCCTTTGGTAGCATGGCGGGACTTGAAGGCCTTGTGGCCCGATTTTGTGGCGGAGCGGTGCTGATGGCCGCCCGATACCATGTTCAACGGTCTCTGGTAGGTATGCTAAAGGTAATTCTAATCGTATCGGAGTATGTATTTGTGATTTTCGGAGGCCTTGAAGTTGTATCGTAGGCTCTTCTCAAGCTGCGGGCTGTGCGGTAGCTGGTAGGATGGAAGCTCTAGTTTGTTTAAAAAAAAAAAAAAAAAAAAGGACGGCAGAAAATTGTTGCCTGTGTTTTTTTGTGTGCGGCTTATCAGCACGTGAGCTGCAGCTAAAACCAAAAGGTTTCGTCGCGAACGGAAAAAAAAAGTTTGGATCACTTTCAACCTTCGAGTTCACTCCACCAAACCAGCATCAATCCACAATGGCTTCTGACGATGAAGGACCTCAGGTGGTCGCCTCGACGCGGCCGAGGAAGGTCTCTGCTAAAACCTCATTGCAAAAACACCGGACCGACACAGCTGCCGAAGCCGAAGAAAAAGCAATCCAGACTTTCAGGAAAAATGCTGTCGAGCAGTATGGCAGGGGTGCCCAGGTGCCCGTCAAGAGCATCAAAACGAAGAGGCTACGGGAGAATATGAAGCGCATGGAGCACAAGTTTAAGGAGGGAGCGGTACAGGCCAAGGCGACAGAGTTATTGCTGGAGGAGACCCCGGGTTACATAGAGGCTGAGGGCCTTGAGAAGACATACCACTTCTCGCAGAAGGACCTTCAGAAAGAACTGGATGTTGGAACTGCGAAAAAAGGGTTCGAGCTCAAGTTACCGACTTTTGGGCCGTATTGTATCGACTACAATCGGAACGGCACGGATTTACTGCTTGGAGGGAGGAAAGGTCATGTCGCAGCTTTCGATTGGCGGTCGTCTTCCCTGCACACTGAACTGCAGTTAAACGAGACGATTCGTGACGTCAAGTGAGGCAAAACTCATTCCCGTATATCTGGTCGAGATGCTAATATCGATGCTAGATGGCTTCATAATTCCCAATTCTTCGCCGTTTCCCAGAAGAAATACGTTTACATATATGACCTAAAAGGCATCGAAATTCATTGCTTGAAAAACCACATCGAGGTTACGAATATGGAGTTCCTACCATACCATTTCCTGCTTGCCACGATTGGAAACGCTGGGTGGCTAAAATACCAAGACACATCCACTGGCCAAAATGTCTGTGAGATCAATACGAAACTCGGAAGCCCGATGTCGATGACACAAAACCAGCGAAATGCGATCATACACGTCGGACATGCGAAGGGTCTGGTCACGCTGTGGTCACCGAATGTGACCACGCCGCTCGTGAAGATGCTCTGCCATAAAGGTCCAGTTAGAGCCGTCGCCGTGGACAGGGAAGGGTATTACATGGCCACAGCTGGGCAGGAGTCCCTTGTCAGTATCTGGGATATTCGGACATACAAGAAAGTTCACAGTTATTCAACACCGATACCGGCGAAATCGCTCCACATATCAGATCGAGGGATTTTAGCGATCGGATGGGGATCTCATACGCAAGTGTGGAAGGATGCTCTGAGAACGAAGGCAAATTCGCCATATATACAGCATCATACGCCTGCAAATGTGGTGGAAGATGTCAGGTTCTGCCCGTTTGAGGACGTCTTAGGAGTCGGACACGCGGAAGGATTCGAATCCATAATCGTGCCTGGGTCCGGAGAAGCCAACTTCGATGCCTTGGAATTAAATCCGTTCGAGAGCAAGAAGCAGCGACAGGAGGCCGAAGTCAGGTTGTTGTTGAATAAGTTGAAACCGGAGATGATTTCTTTAGAGCCAGATTTCATCGGCACTCTAGATCGTAGGAAAGCCTCGGAGAAGGATGGAGAGACGTGGCAAGATGCCGAAAAGAAGAAGGTACGCTCCTTAACATATAATTTCTTTCATTCCGCGGGTAACTGACAGGTCATGTTACAGGCTGAGGAAAAAATCCAAATAAGAAACCGCCAGAGAGGCAAAAACTCTGCTTTAAGGCGGCATCTGCGCAAGTCAGGAAAGAAAAATATCATTGACTTAAAGCGCCTGAAACTCGAGGAGATGAAAGATAAACGGAAACGACTTGCCCAAGGTCTCGCGGAATCAAAACGGGAAGAATTAGGCCCCGCAGTTGCGAGATTCTACCGACCTCCCGTCAGGTAATATCGACATACCGATTTTACAGGAATGGTCTTGTGCGGCCCCGCATAAGACCTTTGTACCATATCTGCGGTTTTTTCGGCGTTCAAGGATACCTAAAAGGGATACAATCACTGTACGACTTGAAATGCACTTTATACATAGACGAAATGCAGCGAATCTGTACCATATCTTACTCCTCCATGTCATCATCGCATCTATCATATTTAACTTTATTCCCGTTTTTATCCATCATGGGTTTTCTTGTTTGACTGTTTGACGGCCACCGATGGCCTTCGCACGGAACCAGCGCGAACGCAGCATTAGCGCGGGGAACACGCCAAAAATGGTTAAATTGCTGGGGCTAACCTTCACGGCGGGGCAAGACCTCCCCCCTCTTAAATAACTGTCTTTCGGCCCCTGCCGTTACCCGTCTGCCGATTTTTTTTGTTCCACTTTATCCTTCTCACGCCAACCAAGCCGGCTACCTGCACTTCCCCACAGTCTCCATTGTCTTAAACTCGTCAAGATGGTAAGATACCAGTGTTCTTGTTCTTTGCTTGGAATCGCGAGACTTCGAAATGTGGCCTGTTGTTTAGGCTTGGATAGCCAACATCTCGCGACAGAAAAAAAAAAAAACTCTTCAAAACCACACGTTGTCCTATACTGACGTATACTCATGGAAAACGAACAGGCGGAAGATATGCAGACCATTCCTTCCCTCGAGGACGATTTTGCTAATACGGGGCGACCGGCCGAAGACCTTTTCGACGATGAGATCGTGCCCAACCCTTCGCCCCCAAAGGAAGACGTCGTGATCCCAACGGGGCCTAAAGCGCACGGTAACAATGGGCGCGGTCGTGGTAACGGACGTGGGAGGGGTAGAGGTAGAGGTGCGCCGAGGGGTGGCAGGGGCGGTCGAGGCGGGTATGGTGGGCCGCCACCGACGACTGAGTGGAAGGGTAACGACGGTGCGGGAGGCAGTAGTATTGTGAGCAGGTTTGCGCCGGGCCCCGCTGCGCCTACTGTCTCCACTTCTGCCCCTACTGTGGAAAGCAATGCGCCAGCGGAAGAAGGGCCTAAGGAGACTCCCCCAGAAACGGAAAAGGCACCAGAAGCAACTGAAGCGACAGAGACAGCGCCAGTTCCTGATAGTGAAGCTGGAGACTCTGGAGCCGCTCCACCGACGGGTCCGGCCGCCGGATTATCACGCAAGGAATTTCCATCCCGAAATCGAATTGTCACTGGCGGACCGAGCCGTCAGAAACTTACGGAGGAGGAATTGGCGAGCCGCATGGAAGCTGTCCGACTTAAGAACCAAGCACGGATCGAGAAACTCCAACGAGCTGCCGAAGACGAGCAGAAATTCAATGAGCAAGAGCAAGTTAGGAAAGCAGAGGAGGTGAAGCGAAGAGCTGATGAAAGAAAGAAGCAAATTGAAGACGGGAAAAAGAAGAAAGAACTAGAGTAAGTCTACTACAGATTATTGCCTTCAGGTGTTAGGTTTTAGCGCTAACCACTCAATAGTGCCGAACGAGAGCAAAACCGCCAACGGAAGCTGAAAGCGCTGTCGAATCGAGAATGGGATTCCAGCAAGAACGAAGAGGACTACAATCCATCCGGTTACACAAACAGATCCCGCCGAGGAGCTCATGGCGGCATTTCAGGCTTTATTTCCAACCCTGATGCTAGCTACTCACGAGAAAGCGACGGCGCAGGCGCAGAAGGTGATGCAGAGCAGTCATTCCACTCGCCCAGAGGCCGCGGAAGGGGTGGAAGAGGCCGAGGGGGACGAGGCGATAGAGGTGACAGAGGTGGCAGTTTCGGCCGTGGAGGGCATCAACCTAGGGGCGGTAACTTTCAAGGACGGCAGGCAGGGCCAGCTGATATCAGTAACGAAGCTGAGTTCCCAGCGCTGCCTGGTTCAAAACCGAAGGTAGAAAAGGCACCGGAGACTCCTGTCGAACCGGAAACGCCTCGCGGTACATGGGCAGAGCAAGCGCAGGACGCTGCTGAGAAGGCTGAGAAAGCCGAGACTGCGGCGACTGAGTGATATTAGCAGGCTACGAGTTTTTCCTTTTTTATGTGGCTTTTGACCGCTCCGCGATGATACGGGTTCCTTGGCCAGGCGGCGAGGATTATGTCTACGAAGGTGTGTTTTTATCCCCATATAGTGGCTTCCTAGATACTGACGGGATGATAGCAAACAACGAACCGTTTATGACAATTAAAGTGTAGAAGATACTCAGTGATTATCCATAAATATGCATTAGGGCTTTGTTTACCTCGCCGTAGACATACTTTCTAACACAACCAAGTACTTAACTTGCCTAAGTATCGATAAACATACTAAGTATCTCCGGGGAGATGGTTGTGACAAACGCAATCCACAAACCAGGTCACTTTTATGCCAGCCCCTCATCTCTACGCGGCTGAACAGGACCAGCCTTTAAAACCCCAAAGCCGGCCCCATGTAAGCCGGATATGTTTTACTATCTAACTTTCCATCATCCAACTTAATTCGTAGAGAGGCAAACCAAAAAAAAAAAAAAAAAACAAAAAAAAATGTCGGACTTGTCCATCGAGGATTTTACAATCGGTTGGATATGCGCGCTAGAGGAAGAGTACAACGCTGCTTGCGAGATGCTGGATGAAGAGCTTGGCTACCCAGAAGGTTTGGATATCAAAGACGATAATACCTACGTCTTCGGCATTATCAACAACCATGGCGTCGTTATCGGCTGCCTGCCGGAAGGCCAATATGGTACTGTTTCGGCCGCCTCTGTTGCGAAAGATATGGTTCGTTCCTTCCCAAACCTGAGGTTTGCTCTGATGGTCGGCATTGGTGGAGGTGCTCCCAGCGATAAAAACGATATACGTTTGGGCGACGTGGTAGTTAGTACACCATCCGGGCACCTTGGGGGCGTGGTGCAGTTCGACCTTGGAAAGCGGTTGCCGGATGGATCCTTTTTGCGGACTGGCTATTTGAACAAACCGCCACCAGCCCTTCTTACAGCTATCAGGCCCATGCAGCGGCTTCAGGCTAATCCAAAAATGCCCGACAAGATAGCCGGTCACATTAAACGAATGGGGGATTGGCCTGGATTTCAACGCCCGGCTCAAGATCGATTATACAAGACTAACTATACTCACGAAAGTGGTGACGATTGCGAATACTGTGGGAATGATGGACTAATAAAACGCGGCGAGCGCAATCACAATAGAGAAATCGCCGTTCACTATGGAATAATTGCATCTTCGAACACCGTCCTTAAGGACGCGGTCGAAAGAGACCGATTCGCGAATGATCCGGAGCTGAAAGTTCTATGTTTCGAAATGGAAGCCGCTGGCCTGATGAATAACTTCCCATGCATTGTTATTCGAGGGATTTGCGACTACTCGGACTCTCACAAGAACGATGAATGACACAATTATGCAGCTCTGACGGCGGCAGCCTACGCGAGACAACTGCTGCATGAGGTGCAAGTTTCCCAGGTAAAAAGGGCCGAAGCCTGGTCAGGCAAGCTTAAAATGTGTATGTAAGCCTATGGATTCTACGCATTGGTTTGGTGCTTTTATATCCGTCACAGACTCCACTTTGTCTCGAGTGTTTGGACGAAGAATTGGGGTCTAATCGGACACCGGGTTCCAATCGCGCGATCGCATTTGCATTAATTAAGATTTGGCGGCGGTCACTAACCTACGTACGAACTTGTAACCTAACTTATCATATATAGTACTCCAAGAGATTGACAAAAAGCTTTCTAGTATTTCTGACGATAGTAAGCACATCAAACAAGGAGTATCAAGCATCGCGATCGATACTCAGGAAATAAACCGTCGGCAGCGTAACGAAGAAGAGGATGCCATTTTACAGTGGCTTTCACCGACTGATTACGGTTCACAGCAGAGCGACTTCCTCAGCAGACGGCACCCAGAGACTGGAACTTGGCTTCTAGAATCTCCCGAATATCAGCACTGGCTACAAACAACCGGGGAGACATTATTCTGTCATGGTATCCCCGGAACTGGAAAAACGATCCTGACAGCATGCGCCATTGACGAGCTGACAAAGAGGTTTTTGAACGACCGAGAAGTCGGGATTGCTTACGTATATTGCAATTACAAACGAGAAAATGAACAACGGGTGGAACACTTGCTTGCGTCACTGTTACGAAGAGTATGCCAATGCAAGCAATCTCTGCCACAGCAATTGAAGGATCTCCACAGCCACCACAAGATGCAAGGGACGAGGCCAACTCGAGCCGAAATTTTGGAAACCCTTCAAAAAGTGGTGTTAGATTATAAGAGGGTATTCATCATCGTTGACGCTCTCGACGAGATACAGGGGCTGGGAGTTCGGGATTCTTTCCTGAATTGCATTTTCAAACTTCAAGCGGCCACGGATAGAGTCAACATCTTTACCACATCAAGACCCATCCCCGAAATCGTGAATCGCTTCAACGAAAACGCTCAAGTTGAGGCCCTTGCCACCAAAGAGGATATCGCGAGGTATCTTGATACACAGATATTGGAGTCGGGTCGAAAGGTTCTACTAGATTGTCGCAAAGAAATCAATGCAGCAATTATAGAATCCGTAGGCGGATTGTAGGCCTCACCTCCCCTAGCGCTTGTTAGCCTCATGTTAAGTATCAATTCATATGATATATGCAACTAACCCACTTCTTTTACAACCTTGAGTAGATTTCTTCTGGCACAGCTTCATTTCAAGGCTGTATCTACGAAAATAACCAAGGCGAATATTACAGATGCGCTAGCAAATCTTCGGAGCGGAACGAAAACATATCAGCAAGCCTATAAAGGGGCAATGAATAGGATCACAAGCCAAAGCGCAGATTCTAAAGAACTAGCGCTAAAATCGATAATGTGGATCACTTGCGCTATCGTGCCCCTTACCGCCGTACAGCTTCAGCATGCCCTAGCAGTGGTCGCAAACACAAGTATGCTAGATAGCGACAATATGCCAAATATCGATGATATCGTATCTGCATGTACCGGTTTAGTCACTTATGAGGATGAGAGTGGTATCGTTCGATTGGTTCACTATACTGCGCAGCAATACCTCGAGGATACAAAACGGGAATGGTTTCCACAAGCAGACAGCGACATCATGTCTACTTGTATTACATACCTCTCTTACACGTTCTTCCCGGGTACGGTCGAGGGAACGGAAAGCGAATTAGAAATAACTGAAGAAGGAGAGGCCCAATGGAAAAAAAGGGAAATTCCCGGCGAGCGCCCAACAGCAAGGTCAAGGAGATCCTATCTAACCTGTGGAAGCGAAGAAGCCTTCTGGAAGTGGGTTAATGGATTCCTGAGGAAATACCCTTTTTACATGTACGCTATGATAAACTGGTCCGCCCACGCTCGGAAATCCTCGGCTTGCTCCCCGGAAGTTATAGAGTTTCTGTCTTCCCAATCCCTTCGGCTTTCGGTGGGATTAGTTGCAATTGTAAAATCGGACTATGCTCCGGTGAGCCCGCTACACGCAGCCGTATCGTTTGACCTTTGTGAGGCAGCCCAAGTACTTCTCGAGAGCTTGAGTACGGAAGAGGCAAATACAAAGACCCAGACCGGCCTCACACCGATAGCTGTCGCAGCGTCAAAGGGGAACGACGCTATGGTCAAAGTACTTCTGTCAAACCCGAAAACTACCCTCGGGATACTTGAACATACCAATACCCCCGGCTGCGGCAAACAGTATGACACTGCATTATCTTTCGCAATTAAAAATGGTCATACTGCGGTTGTCAGAACATTGATGGACGATGACAGGGTTTATTCAGACTCGGACACGTATAACGAGCTGGGAGAATTGAGGCCGCTGTTCGTAGCAGCAAAACAGGGGGAAGCAGCAATAGTTGAAACCCTGCTCCGCTATGATAAACTCGACCCTAATTCTAATAGAGACAAGAGAGATCAGACTCCATTGTCCATCGCGGCCGAAAAGGGACACGAGGAAGTGGCCAGGCTCCTACTCAAAGATCGGAGAGTAGACCCCGATTCCAAACACGAGTACGACGACCGTAGAACAGCTTCTTATCCCGTGGCTTATTTCAGTGGAAATCGAACGCCGCTATATTCCGCAGCCTATTCAGGAAATGAAGCTATAGTTAAGATTTTACTTACTACCAATAGAGTTGACGTTAACTCACGTTCATGGAGGGCCGAGACCAGGGGCCAAAAGAGAGATAGCGGAGGGCATAAGCACCACGTTTTGGTAGGAGAAACACCACTCTTCCATTCAATTAACTGGAGGAGCGACGCTCTCGTGCGGCTACTACTCGAAGCGGACAATATTGAACCAGATCTTGCTATCTCGTATTACGCATCAAGACCACAAACACAGCGGTGTCTTCAATTTGCAAGCCCCAAAGGACTCCGTCTGCGATGGAGCGGCTTGACGCCGTTGATGTATGCCATAGAGCGAGGTCTCGAGCCAATAACTAGGCTTCTCCTAAAGCACCCGAAGGTGAACCCGCTCTCTAGAATCGAGACGCCTTTTGGGGGTAGCCATACACCTTTAACGATAGCCGCCAAACATGGGAAAACCGAGATAGTTAGGCTGTTGCTAAGTACACCTAGTATTGATATTGATTACTGGTCAAAGGCCGATATTATTGATAAAATAGGTCTTGCCATGAGCCTTCATCGCGATCCGGTCCGTATCGAGGGCTCAGCACTGTGCTACGCTGCCATGAAAGGCCAAGATGAAGTGGTGAGATTGCTATTGGGAAACGGAGCGAACGTGAATGCGAAATCACTCGGTGGGAGATATCGGGACACGGCGTTACAAAAGGCGATCGAATATGAGCGCATAACCACAGCTAGGCTGTTGCTAGTGCGCGAAGACGCTAAGTTCGATGACGTGGGCTACTATCAGCAAGCTTTGAGGGCAGCATCGAAGAAAAGAAGTTGTGAGAGAGTTTGGTTCACTGGGGAAAGCTATGATTATAGGTACGATGAAATAATCGACTTAATATTGGCACGGCTTGCGGAGATGGAAACCAGGAAAATCTTGCTAGCTGCGCACAGAAAAAAAACGGGAGTCATATCCCTCCCGGAAACCCAAGCACGAAAACGGATGGAACCCTTCTCAATTAGGGGGACATATGTGTGTAGGGCAAATACAAGGACGCGGTTCGGGAAATTGATTATAAAACCACGAATTATCATTCATTGGGAATATCTCTTGATCAACCGATCCATGGTAGGGGATATCGATAAGGTAACTGTGCTATCATGATCAAAGGGGTGGGTTGAAATGCACCGGACAACTTTTCATATCCTTCTGGAAGCACAAGATTAGCCTCTCGGGGTAATGGACTTGTAACTTAGATCTATAGAATATACTTACGAGAAAGGAAAAACTTGTAGCTATACTGGGAAACTGTCCCCTGGATTTGTCTCGAGGCTAAAGACTACGAAGTTAAGCCCTACCAAACAACACTTGCTCTATCCAAAATACAACACGCCGATGTTACACCAACCTACGATCACGTAATCACAATCAAGCTCACGAAGAAAGGAGTACGTGTGAAAGTATATGCGTAAACTGTGCTCTAGCCTCAAAGTACTGTACAGGTTTTGATGGATTTTTGGGAACACTTTGAAGTCTCCAGGGCGTTTTATATCATCCTTAAGCCATCTTAACTCAATCCTCAGACGGATTTTCCGTCTTAAAAAAACGCCCGATTTCTCCTATTAATATTAGGTACTTTTTTATATTCGTTATTATATCAAAGTTGATTGGCCCGTCCTAGATCCCGTAGGATTTCAAGTGCTAAATACCTAAGCAGACAAACATATAAGTTATATTGCTAATTTAAGGTATCCGGTAGACTAGCTTTTATAATGGGTATCCTGGTGGTAGTCTTGTGTGGTAGGGATGGGTTCGGTGCACAAGCGTATCAAACTAGCACAGTTATGCTCCGTTTAGCACCCGGGATGCATCGATGATCAGTCTCGAAACTGTGATATAACTTTGTTCATCACGCTGTCTAGATATTTCTGCCCTTGTATATACCGGCCAGCGGTCAACTACCTCGATAATCACTACCGACTTCATCATACCCCGTAGAGCTTCCATATCCTTATTATCACAGAACGGAACCGATTATTAATATTTTTTTTTCATTTAAACCTTCCACTACCTTCGCTTTAATAATAATTCCTGTATCCATCCATTCAAGCCCCTACCATAGAACATGCTTATCCATCCCCCCCCTAACAGGTATAAACCATCATCTTCCTTTCCTTCCTTCTTTCACGGCTCAATAAATACGCCGTTTCCTCCTAAGGCCTGATTTGGAGTACATGAAACTTTTTTCGGTTTGTAAAAAGAAAAAAAAGAATTTGGGGGGTGGGAAGAAAAAAAGCGGCAAGGAAGTGAGTGGAGAAGGTTCCTTTTTGTTCGTGTTTTGTGATAATGAGTAAACGAAGCAGAGTTGTTTAAAAGAAAAAGGACAAATCGTTCCTGCTTCACTAGGGGAGGACCACGAAAAAGGATGCACGATCGTTTCTTTTTATGCTCGACGTGTCACATGATTTCGTAAACGTCCCTTCGCAGGTGGAGAGTCGTGAGAGAGGGGTTGAGAACGTGTTGATGGCGTTTTTGGGTGTAGCGTAATCGTAGAGGGAGGTGAAGGGTATGATAATCGTGAGGGTTGGTTAGTGGACTAAAAAAGGTGATCCATGTTCAAAGAAAAAAGAGATAAGCTTGAGGATATAATAAAGAAAACCCGAGTATGCAGATGAACAGCGATAAAACACGAAGGAAGAAATACGAAAGAGGTATCCCGAACAGAAAACGATAAAACCACAGGCACTAAAGGCATAACGGAAGCAACAAGCATTAAAAGATCTTAACGAAATAGAGCAGGGTGATTTATTCTTCCTCGCTCTCAGACCCAGAAGACGGATCATCATCGCTCGAACTCTCAGCTGCTAGAAGATTAGAAAAAGAAAAGTTAGCAATCGATCGGGAAGGTGATCGAGTGATATCGTGACGTACGTTTCGCTCCCATCGAGGCTAGAGACCTTGGTCCGTCGTCAGTTGGTGATCCTCCTTCAAAACCCTCAATCTGAGACTGGATTTCGCGAATCTTGCGCTCTTGTTCCGTAGCAGACATCGGCTTGTTCTTCTTCCGTTGCTTCGACGGCATGGCCCTAGGCACCTTAGGCGTAGGGGCAACAGGGGCAACGGTTTCAACAGGCAATGTGTTTTCCGTGACAAAGATGTATAACTTATGGACCGTAGCCGGAGACAATTCGTCAATGTCGAGCTCAATCTCATCGCCATCCTGTGAATTATTTTGTTAGTCCTCAAAATTCGATCATTGATGGAGGCAAATGGATGGTGACGATTGAGAAGGGAATTCGGACTTACAGCCAAATCAGGATGGTAAGTTTTGATAAGCGACAAAACCTGTTGCATCTTGGCTGGCGATAGCTGATTGATGCGTTCACTGAGCTCCGTTTTCTGAGCAAAAGTCATATACGGGACAATCGGTTCTTTCTTCTTCAAAGCGGATCCCTTCTTCTTATTCGATGGTGTGGTCTTAGAAGAGCTCGCCTTCCCAACGGTAGCACCGGTGCTACCGGATTTCTTATGCTTCTTAGTAGTGGCAGGGGGGGACTTCTTGGACTTCTTCTTCTTCTCGATCGTTTCGATTTGGGAGTGGATGTTGCTGAGCTGCGCTTTGAGTAACTCAAGCGCAGGAGCAGCTTCATCATCACTATCCTCGTCGTCCGAGTCCTCCGCTTCTTCCTCTTCTACAGCAACTGGTGGGGTGGGCGTTTCCTCCTTGAAGTTTGGCTTCTGAGACCACTTTTCGTCAAAAACTGCTTCCAACTGTTTCCCACAGTCATAGACAGGAGAATTTGGAGGGTTAAACTTGTAGCAGTTGTTGAACATCAAGCGAATGTCAGCCTCAAACTCGTTGGAATTATTATATTCGTTATGATTGAGCTTTCGCTGGATCTCAGACATGTCCATGGGCTTCTTGATGATCTTGAAATAATCTGGGATTTCAAGAGCAACAGGGTCAACAGGATTGTAGAATGGGTAGGCGATTGCGCTGTGCTGCTTCTTCCACAATTCCTTCATGATTCCATCACAGAATTTGAATTCGGCAACTGACTTCTTACGGCGGGGCTTGAGATCGGAGTACGGGAGATCCTTCGGGGGTGGAGCATGGATCGGGCGCTTTGGGCGTCCATCGGCAGTTACTATGCTGTCTCGACGGATCTGCGGAACCCCTCCTGGAGTGAGAGAGAAAGTTGGTGAAGCGGCAGTTGGAGACATGGCGGAAACGGGGGCCGAAGCTCGAATTGACTCGCGGCGGACCCTAGAGTCTGGGGTATGGACGGCCGGCGAAGGCAAAGCGGAGGAAGTAGCTGCAGCTGTCGAAACAACGGGTCTTTTTGGCTGGGTTTTCGTTTTCGAGATGATCTCAGCTGGTGGCATCTTTTCAAGCGCGTGGAGGTACTTGTCCCGGATGTGAATTCCAGATTGTGTGACGGCGTGCTCCAGCCCGTTAAACAAAATCGAATTCTGAACCATCAGATGAACGTCCGCCTTCAGCTCCTCCGGATTGTGGTATTCGTTCGCGGCCAGTTTCTTCTCAATTTCTTGGAGCGAAATTGGATTCTTGACGATTTCGAAGTAGGTGGGAAGGTTAAGCTTGACAGGGTCAACAGGATGCAAGAAAGCTTGAGCATCCTTGAGTCGCTTGATGTTTTTGAGGTTAGATAGGGCATATTTTGATTGATGCAAGGGCATCGGGTCCCCTGTAAAGGCGACAGCAGGACCGAGCGATGAAGATGGTCCTGGCTGATCAACCGACGTATCCATTGCTGCGGGGCTCGCAGCATCCACCTTCGACGGAGAGCCATTGGCGCTAGCCGCATGCTCTGGAGCTGCAGCATCCGGCAAAGTTTCAGGCTCCGCCGTCTTCTGACGCTTGTTAGGACGCTCAGGTTCGGCGGACTCTGATCTTGCACGGACCAAAGAAGAACTCATCATCGACGCTGGAGGGGAGGACGCATGGGCCGGTGCGTCTGGCATTTCGGCATCCTGACTGGTGGGAACAGCTTTGGACTCCTCCTCCTGCGGTTTACCAGCAGCTGGAGCGTCGGCCGTCGAAGCTGGAGTCTGGGTCGCATCCTTCATGTCAACCTCTGGTGATTCCGAGGACTTTGGTGCTTCCCGGACATCCGAGGTAGCTTGTTGAACAACTGCAAGGGTAGCTGTGATAGGTTGGTTGGAGATGGCGGAATCGCCGGAGACGGTAGGAATGTTGCTGGGAAGTTCGACGGGCTTCGAGGTAACCTCGGGCGATTCCAAGGTAAGGTTACTCATTGCTTTCTGGCCAGTAGCCGAGGTGTCGAAGCTATCGTGGAAGGGGGGTGTCGGGATTGGTGGGGATAGCGGAGCGGTGATAGGCTTTAGCGAGGTGTTAACGGAGGGTTGGTGGCCGTTACTGTCGGTATTTGAGTCTGTCGTGGCAACAGCGGTGTCTGGTTCTCGACTGACGGGGGCGTTGTCGTCCTTTTTAATGTCTGAGGTTGAGACGTCTGCAGAGGAGGCGGTTGTTGTGTTGAGGGTTGGAGCTTGCTTGGAGGTGTTGGAGGCGTCGATGTCTGATGATGGAATGGGCGACGAGGAGGAAGGGAGGTTCGCCATGGTGATAGAAGTTAGATATTAGAGGTTTGGGGGGATTACCAGGGACGGGGAGGCGGGAAAGGTCGTGTCACCAATGGTCGTTGACGTTCCTGATGACGGGGGAGAGGGAAGAGGAAGGTGGAGGTGATGGCGATGGCGATGGTGGTTGACGTGGGAGGACGTGGAAGGGACGAAGCTGCGGGCAACAGCGACGGGATTAAATGCACCTTGGCGTTGCTCTGTTAGCCGGGACATTTAACACCTCCAACGTCTTTGCTTGAACACCGACGCAACCAAACAATAGGCCGGCGACTGGACGGGACTGGACTTCAACTGTAACTGTAACTGTAATTCTAACGAGCTGCAATTGTAATTATCGCGGTTGAGCGGTACCACTTTGAGTAATTGGTCAAGCAGTAACACCAACAAACAGCGATAATGTAACAGACTTATAACAAAACGATGTATGTGACAGCGACGGTGACAGCGACGGCAAAGAACAGGGATAGTGCAGTGACAGCAGCAAAGCCTCACCGTTCTATCCGTCTAGATATCTCCTCCTCAGTCTTCTATCTTCAACAGCCCCAGATTTAACAGCGTCGACAGCGACGATGCGATAGAAGTGTTGCTGTGGAGCTCGAGACGAAGTGGGCCGGCGGGAAAGGAAAAAGCAAAACGGGGAATAATTTGAGGATTGAAATCAAACCCGGCCAACCGCCGCGGGTGGAAAATTTATATGCTGACTAAGAAGACCACCTTGAAAATGACTTGGAATTCTTTTGAGATCCCAAAACATATCAAATCAATCAAATGTCCACTTCCAGTCGACCGGCAGAAAATCTCCCGCCAACGTGTCAGGCCTTTGGCGAGAGAGATACGCGTCAGTCTCCCAGAATACATCTCCGACCCGTGTGCCCGGGGACGTGTCCGTATAGCCATCGCCGGTTCGTAGCCCTTCGAAATCCTTCTCGATGCCAAGGCAGAAAAAAAGGTCCTGCTATCACAATCAACTGTCTCTTTATGCCACCAGTCGCTTTGGGAATTTTGTCCCAAAACGACCAAGCTAAGAAAACTAGGAGGAACGGGCTGGGAAAAAAATCCATCGGCAAACACCACACAAGAAGGAAGGAAGGAAAGTGGGCATTCCAACTCCAACAGTTTGATGAAATCCACGGCGCGGCGCAGATATGGAATCGTGAAGATGCAGGAACCAGAAGCAGAAAGAACCAACGGCACAGACGAATAGAACCCACCAGAACTATTCCCGACGCAAATAAACCTTTTGTTTAAAAAAATAAAATAAAATAAAATAAAAAAGACAAGAAAACCCTCTCCTAGACTTACTTTACTTTATTGAATATTGACAGTGAAAATAATTTTTTATTGAAAAACAAAAGTGGTGACAAATAACTTTTGCTTTTGGTCGTCAGTTCGTAACAGAATTTTTATGGATGAAGAAATGCGTGTTGCGTGGTGGAATGCGGTCTCGTGAGTTGGAGTCCAAAGGCAGAGAGAAATCGCCCAATAGACACGGATCTAGCCAGAGGCGACTGATCGTATTTAAGAGAAGGAGGGGTCCGCCAGCCCAGAAAGTTGTGGTTAGCCTGTGGTTTTTTTCGTTCCCGAATCGATTAGAATCGAAAAAATAAAATACAACACCCAAAGAAAATAAAAAAATAAAAATATAAAATAAAAAAAAAAAAAAAAAAATAATAATAAAAAAAAGTTAAATGGGTGGTGCCGCGGGGGTATGTATATATCAAGAGAAAATTACGGGACTTGAAAATTGGGGGGAAGCAGACTGCTGCGGGTGGTTTTAAATGGACGATGATTCAATGCTCCCTTACCCGAACAAGCATAGTCTCTGTAAAGGCCATGCAAGAGACCGTGTGCGAAGGAAACCCTTGCCCCTCTTTCCTCTTTGTTTTGGTTTTCTGGGCTGTCAGGTTGGTGGTGAGACTGAGCGGTCAATTTGGGGCCTATTGGCTGGGGTCAAGGCCGCAGGATAAGGGCAACCGAGAGAGTGGCCCACCGCAGCAACCTTCTCAACCTTCTTCACTCCATTTCGTTTCTTTTTCCGCACCTGGGTTGGCGTGCTTTCATTCCAACAAGGGGGTTCTTTGCAGGCCCACCGGTATTATCGTGCCTGTTTTTGTAGAACAATATCCTTCCATCGTTGTGAATTAGTGAACTTCGTTTTCCCATGAAGCCTTTTCGTTCTGTGGCCTTGTCCTCTCTCCCATGCTGACGCGAATGATGGGAGGTTTTCGGCCCCAATCTAGGGGTAGAGGAGGAAAAAACCTAAAAGGAATGCAACTGTGCATCCCGTGACTTTCCGACCGTTATGTTCCTTTTCCTCCCATTTCGAGTCAGCAGCGTGAGACAAACGCGTAAGATCTGCTCGAAAGAACCCCTAGAAATTTCGTGCCCAGATTCGACGAAACGCCTCTTATAATAGAACCGGGAAGGACAGATAGCCGATAATCAACGTGTAGAGGAGACTTTCATGAGAGTTCCGGTATTCTTCGTGGTTTTTTATTCATCTACCAGCGGTTTTCCCTTATTCCGTGGTTACTTCGTGAGAAGAAGCGGGGAAAAGAAAATCCCGTTGTCGTCTCCCACAAAAACAAAACCAACAGATTGCTTGCCGCTTCGTAAAAGCAAAAGGGGATTGCGTGGACCCGGTCATGTTGACCCTTGGCGGTGGGAAAAACGAAAAAGTATCACAAAAAACGATGATGCTGCAGAACTTCGATTGTAGCTAGGACGGAGGCGGCTGCCACCAGCTGGTTTCTTGTTAGCTCTCTGGGGTGTCCCGGATCCTCGTTAAAGAGGGGCAAGATGCAGAAAAGGCGGAGAAGCTCGTACCTTCGGAGTCGGTGACGTCCCCCACCGTGGATGAATGAATGAATGAATGCTAGGGAAGGATCACGGAGTGACTGTTACACATTTGGTTATGCGTAGACGGTTCTCTGCATATCGAAATCGTGGTTAGATCTTGTAGGACTGTGATAGATATCAGGACGTGCGTTTTCGACACCAGCGGAGCTTGTCGATTGAGAGCTCCGAGCTGTTTCGAGGTGACCTCTGGATCCTGAGAACGGGGCTACAAGGATGCATCTGTCTTGATCCCCGGGAGTGGTTCCCCGACAGAACAGGATCTATAGTCGAGGGTAGTCGGTATATGCCAGAGAAATATGCCCCGAGATACCCCAAAGTATCTGTGTTAGCTCTGGTGGAAACGGACAAGAAGGTAAGTAGTGTGTATGTATAAGCAAGTACTCTTGTGAGAGAATCAAAGAGATGTCGGCGGTGTTTGTATTAAGACCGTATGGTGGGCTAGGAAAGCAAGACTTGGACCAGGACAATTTAGCGAAACAGGAACATCCAATGATTTTGCCTTCCGCCCTAAAACACCTGTATGGCATTTTCGGCTCGCGATTGAGGTTTCGGAAAGTCAGCCAGGGACAGAACTTGTTCCATGACAATTCGAGAAGTTCGGTTTGAGCAGATGGGAATTTTAAACGTCGATAACGTCCTGACATCACCGCCACCGGACCAATATATCACGGGATCTCGATCTGTAGTAGACAGGAACACCAGACAACGCACGTTGACCTGTTGCATGTTCATCCTATAAATCCTCCGCAGGCACAATATCTTCCTTCAAATCACGGAGGTTGGCTCACCACAACTTGATTATAAAAGAGAAACCATCAAGTCGTGTATCATCGATCATAATCGCGTATCCAACATCTCCTCTCCCATGGAGTCCCCTTCGCAGGATTTACCAGACGCCCCCGAAGCCGTGGTGGAAGATGATATTGACAACCAAGATCATGAAGAATCGGACGAGGACTCAGACCTAGAACCCATCCCTCACCCACTAGGCCCCGATGCCGAGGATGAAGGCTGCACTGCCGATTTTAAACCCAAAGCACTCACCTACGTCGAACAATACCAACGTCGATTCTCAGCTGCCTTTCGCAACCACTGGAATTGGACAACGAAGCTCCAAGATCGCGCTCGGTTTGTCAAATTACTCCGGAAAGCGGAGAAAAAAGACCGCTACTTAGAGCGTAAAAAGTTTTTGACATGGCGAAAGGAAGATATAAATATGGTCTACGACGACCTGACGAAAGGGTATGAGCCTTACGTGAGGGCGCTGAGGGAGCAGGAATGCTTCGTAGAACCCGACATAGATTGTGTCTGGCGGGAAGACGATTTTTTAGACGATGACGGGTTGAGACCGAAATTTATTGCCGGTAGGTTTAACTTAACGATCAATCACGTCTTCTCCCGGACACCCTAAGGAACCAATCCTCATTATGATATATATCCACAGCGGCGCGAACGCTCGAGAAAGCCTCACCATTCGAAGAGGACTTTCGCCCAAGGAGCCGTGATATGATAGTCGACCTGATCAATCCCCATCTTTATCCGATCGTTTATGGCGTTTCCGTCCTTAACGATGGCACTAAAATCAAGGCACTGGACTACATGTACGAACAAAGGGAACATTACTCTATGCGTTTCTGTTGGCTCCCTTCGGAATTCATGGTTTCCAAAGACGGCAAGAGTACAAAAATCGTCTCGTATATCAACAACCTAGCGATGATGCACCAGGAAAGAATTTTCTACCCTCTACTAGAAAATATCTTCACCTACTTCGTACCGATGTTCGACCGGACCCTGGCGGATATTAGGGCAGGAAAGCATAAGTGTAGGAGAGTTAGGAGCCCCCCAACCGACCCGGAGACTTGGAAAATTTCGGCAGAAGAGCATGAGAGGCAGTGGAACCGACTACTCGAGCAGTTCGAAAACGGCCAGAAGCTAGATGTGGATTTTGAGACGTTTAGCTCAGACGAGGAAGGTGATGGGGAGGCGAAGGAAGAGGGGGATGATAGCGACGATGGTGATGAGGACGATGAAGACGAAGACCCAGTCAGAGCATCTCGTCGCTCGCCAGCGCCAGCAAGGGCTCCCCCACGACCCCGACGTCGAGTCACAGTTAGGGAACTAGCCCTTTATCGCAGGAAAAAGAAAGACCGCCGTTGGTTGCCGCCTGACTTGAGCCCGAAAGCGAGTTTGCGAGGACGGAACGTCAAAGTCGTCGTCAAAATGATGAATATAAATCTTACCCCAGAGGAGCCAGTGTTATATCCGCTCGATAAAACTTGGACGATGGAAGGAGTTTTGGTAAGATTGAGCGGCTCGAACAACCAATCGTATACCGGAAAGTTCGCGAGATGCAGTACACCGCCGTTGAAGTTCGGCGGGAGTATTAGACTGGGCTAATTATCCCGTGTTTTCCAGAATGAACGGATCGTTGCCACTGGGATTTATTGCTACTCTCAGGAGAACCTCAAGACTCCGAGGATTGTTTTCCGCACGCGGATTCGAGATATCAGCGAGAACTGGCCTCGTAGTCGGGACCCTTACGGATATGAACCGAGGTATAGGTTGGCGCACGATATAAGTAGTATGCATGATGACCGGTACCAAGAAATTGGTAGTACTCCGCTGAAGGTGTGCCTACCCGGGTCGTTTGAGTAGCAGCCGAACTCCCCAAGCCCAAAATACCTTCCCAGACGCCCCGCCGTTCAGTTTGCCCTTACCCAGTTTTTCACCCCCGAGATTAAATGCTTATTTGATCATAAACAAACCTAGGAGAACCGCGCCATCACGTTTCCAAATATTTTCGAATACAGATTCGATGTTTCCCCTAAAAATAACAGAAAACCGGGGCACTGTAAGCTTTTAATATTCTCGATCTGTGACCCGGATCGACTAGGTGCAAGTATTCCCCAGACAACATCTGACGCCTCGTGCGGGACGAGTAATTCTGTCAGTTTCGGACCACTAATAATAGTTGATATTGGCTTTCCAACAGATTCTTACTACTAGCGATATTGGCCCGCAGCAAACCGAAGTAAGGCGTGAAATCGACGATCTGCTATCCAGGCTGCTCCCTCGCGAACTCACAGCTATGATCCTCGAGTACCTACCGCCAACAATAACGCTATCGGATGCGCACATTGCCAAGGATAAGTTTTATCATGAACGGTCAGGTGTGTTAGCTGATCTCCTTCTCCATTCCTCCTTCTCCATGTCCAGTATGATGAGGAGTTTTTCTAACGTGAAAACTGGTTTATCTAGTTCCTGGGCAGGTTGATCATTATTCTCCTGATAGCAAATCGGAGGAAGATTTTGACCTAAGAGGTGGTTTTTGGGACCTTTCGGCGGAGGATCGATCTATAATTATGTCGCATATATCGCGAGTTACGCCGGAGGAGGAGGATTGACAGAATTCACATATGGGGTATACCTATCGGGGAACTGTGTTGACAAAGAATTGCAAGGAGGCCGGGGTGCCCCGGCCTATCCAAGTGAACTCATGAAAACAAGCTTTGGGGTTCCATAGCTGTTACCCGTGACTAGGTGTCGTCTATACACAGGCCTTCATACCTTATCCCGTAAACCAGCTGCGTACTCGTTCATACCTATGGCTTTCTACAACGATCTGTATGATTAATTACAGTTTCACGGCGCGCTCTAGTGCTAGAAGAGCAAACCTAGGGCAATTGCAATTCGAGAAAACAAGTTACTATTATAACGAGATCATATACATAAACGAGTAGATAGCTATATATATAACATGCTGTTCTAGATCCAGCTGGCCAGAGTGAATATCATTGTGCATCCAAAGCCTTTTAAAAAGGGCACTGGTATTATCAACACCCCAAAGGAATCGACCGTCACCCCTCAAACCCCAGGTGAGCGTTGATAATCACAAAAGCTAGATCTGCAGTTGGAGAATAGAAGCATAGCTTGGCCTTTCTTCCCATTTTTTCTTGCGACTTCAGCGGTTTAGCCTGCTGCATCACCAGCTCTACCACAAATTCGACAAACTCCTTGATAGTCATATTGCCAAGTTGAGGATCATGGCTGAACGGCTGGGTTTCAATGTTGTTTTTACCATTGCAGGACCCGCGATTGTACAAATTCTTCCAGAATATTTTTTGAAGGATAGAGCTATGATTTTGTTATCAGGGCCGATTTCTAAGGTCCCCCAATCACCGAAAAGACCGTGAATCCCCGAGTAAACGTAGCCATCGCCGTAGGTATTTCGTCTGCAAAAAGTGGTGTGGCGGAAGATAGCATCTCGCCCGTGGCTGAGGAGGAGGTCTCTCCAAACTTTGGATACCCGAGAGCAGAGGTATCGATCTTCCCAAACAACGTGGGAGAGGATTTTGAGTTGAATTTCGGGAGGAAGAGAGGTTACTCTCAGAGTCATCGTAGCGTGTGTGGTTTCATCGGAAAATGTGAAGAAGCCCCGAATCGATGATCTTGAGCTGTACGATATCGTGGTTAATACGGGATGCGCAGACACGTCTACACACATGCTTAAGTGAGTAAGTCAATACACTTTTCGGATCCGTATACTACAGGAATCAATGTTTTCTCCGTTTAATTGCGGTGGCGCGGAGTCAAGTGATCTCGCGGCGGAATCATGAGCTCGGAAGGAGGCGTGTGAGTCCCAGTGCATGCTGACAGCAGCGATAAGATCCTTCCGACCAATCAGATGTGGCTCTGACCCCTGCACTTGCCGAATTCGTATTTCGAATTCCAATGGCTGGGAAAACCAACAAGGGAAAATGAGTTGTCTAGCTTGACACGCTCTAAATTCGTGCTATAGACGGGTATTGGCAGCTCGATCAATAATAGGGAACTGCAGGCAGTATCGGTGAAAGAGTCATACCTGCTGCAGCGCTGCAGCGGCGGGAATGTAACAGTCATACGTGTAGGTCTGCTAGGCGTTTGGGAATGAGTAAGAAACCTACAGTGAATTCAGAAATTACCTCGCAACCTGGATATAAATATCACGCCTCGGGGCTCTAAACTTTAAAATTATATTCCCATTACAGAGATCAAGGGTAGCAGACTTTAAATTTTTACGCCCTCTTATATAGTATCCTACCGTTTAACGCCCCTTCCCTTCGCACTCAAGTCAACTCACTCGAACATTCGAACCCCCATAGACGCCACCGGTATATATTCGTCGAGATCGCTGTCCAAGCTAAGCACCGTCAAAATGGTTGCTAGTTATAAGCTTACGGATCACTTCCTCGGCAATAACGTCAAGCTCCTTACGGACCTCGATAAAACGACCAGCGCTTTCAAAGTAATCGGCCATAGTCTCAATGACGCTCCCGCGCCAAGGATCAATGAAGCCTCCCGATCTCCGTCACCGAAGGGATCGGAAGATGCTACTTGGTCAATGCCCTATTCGGACTATCTTGAAATCAGAGGGCATATAATCGGCGGACTTCTCGCTGATTCCGACCGCAAGTTTGACGCTTATCCGGGTCTCTTGTTCGATGTGAAGTCGGATACGGCCCATACATTTGGCCGACATATGGTAGAATATGTGTGCAGAGATATTAAAGCAAATTTTATGCAGTTCGCTCTAGAGGATCTTGATCGACTAGGTCTCGATTTTTATCACCAATCTGAAGCGGAAAAAGAACGAAAGGCTGAAGAGAGGAAGCGAGTGGAGGAAGAAGAAGAGAAAAGAAAGGAGGAGGAAGAGGCGAAGAAGAAAGCAGAGGAAGGCGAGGAAGGGGAGATCCAAACGGAAGGAGTGGAAGTGGATCAGGGCAAGACTTCGGAAGGGGACGAGACAAGTAATAAGGGAAGTAATGGGGAACCCAGCGATAGCGAGGGTGAAAGGGACGAGGAGGAGGACCAAAAGAACGCTGAAGAAGCGAATAACGGCGACAGCAATGAAAACAAGGAGCATAAGACCGAGGATGACGACGAGGAAGACGATGAACCAGACGTTGAATGCGACGAAGTCGGGTACCTCGGAAAATTCTACTTCGGAACACCGAAGCCTAACGGCGGATATAGCTCCAAAAAGCTTGACAAACGAAGCCAGAAGGCTTTAGATACCCTTCTTAATATCGACACCGTTGTCAACGCTGAAATTGCGGATGAACACCCTGCCGGGTCGTGCGACGGCAAGACCCCTCTTATTATATTTGTCCACGGGATGGAGAGGATGCTAGATCTAAAGAAGGGCTGGCGGCTGATATCTCGCCTTCGCGACGAAATCAAGGCCCGGCGCAAGAAATCCACTCCTATCATTGCGGTTTACTCCTGGATTGGGGCCAATTCATGCTCGGATAGTAGAGCTAGGAAGAAGACCGGAGCTAGCCAGTGTCTCGAGCTTCCGCGCAGTGTCGCAGACCAAAAGGAGTGGAAAGACAGGGAAAGGTCATTCAACTACGAATCTAACATCAGGCTGCTGAAGGAGGCCTTACGGAAACGCTATTCGCACCTAGCCGATGGAAGCGTAACTGGCGAAGATATTGAGTGGGATCCGAAAGCTATAGGGAAATTTGACTCGGTTCTAGCCCAGAAAAGAATGGACGAGGATGAGGTCAGCAACATTGCCAGGTCGGTTGCGATCCAGGCCTGGGGAAAGCCGAAGATCGAGCTAAAAGACCTTTACGGGGTTCTGAACAAGCTAGAGTTGGATCGGGGTGGGCAAACCGGAGAAAGTGGGAAGAAAAAGAGGACAAATTTGACCGACTTAGAGAAAGATCTGAGTAGATTTGTTATAGAGCCAGGTCAGTATATATCCTTCACGAGAGGCGGCGCCCAGCTAATTCTCCCCAAAAGGCCAATCTCCTATCACGTATGACGACGTGATAATGGATCCGATCACCAAAGCCACCGTTAAACAGTTTGTGGCCCTCTCGAGGCTTAATATCAACAACAGCAAGTCTTCTCTATTTTCACACTTTAAGATGCCTGGAATTTTACTATTCGGCCCACCGGGAACCGGAAAGACACATCTCTGCCGCGCTATTGCGAACGACTCCGGCCACTCATTCATTGCCCTTTCCGCCGCAGAACTAAACCAGAAATGCGTCGGGGAAACCGAAAAAATGATCAGCGCTATGTTCAGCCTTGCTCGGAAGCTTCACCCGTCAATAATATTTCTGGACGAAGTAGACTCGCTATTCTACAGGCGAGCTGCAAATGACAAGTCATGGGAGCGCAGTGCTCTCGCTCAATACCTCCAGGAGATGGACGGACTGGCTGCAGAGAATAACAGCAGCAAAGCCCCACTTGTCATTGTTGCGACCAACCGACCGGGAGACCTCGATGAAGCTTTCTTGCGTAGGCTGCCGTACCGGGTGTTTTTAACAATCCCAAGCTGTGACGAACGACTACGAATCCTGGACAGAATGCTTCCAAGTGAGAATTTGGCTGAGGATTTGAAACTAGAGGATATTGCGAAACGAGCGGAAGGGTTTTCGGGGTCAGATTTGAGGACATTGTGCGGTCAAGCGGCATTGTCATGGGCAACCGAACTTGAAGTTTCGACCGGAGAGACCTTTAGCGGACAGGATATAAGGTTGAACATGAAGAATTTCGACATGGCGTTCAAGCGTACCGGTCCGAGTGCTTCACCAAAGATGATAGAAACTCTTGAGAACTTTCACAAGAGATTTCAGCATTAGGTTGTCCGATGTATTTAGTTAAACTACGTGGCGTATATTATATTATATAGAGTTGCTTTCGGTCATTTTAGAATATTCGAATAGTATATACAACGGGCATATAAGTTCTCGTTCTTCAGTACAAAAACTGGATATGATACACCGACACATAGAGAGGAGGATTAACTACACAGACTTAATAGGTAATTATATAAGTTATATTCTGGGACGGAATTAAGAGAGCGGGCTCTGCAGCTCTAGTAATTTCATAAAACGTTTAGGAGACCTAAGGGCAATACAGGAACCCGCAGTTAGCACATACGGTAGGCGCCACGTGCTTCCAACATCTAATCTGAGGAGTTATCAAAAGCACCGTGGCGGGCTGCGGTGGGCCGGCTATCCGCGAATCCGTCGGATCAACTGTCGAGAGATGTTGCATTTTGTGTGTTGGACCCTGGCTTCTATCGCTGACAAACCTTCCTGATTTGGTATGAGTCTTAGGAGTCTATCATTTTTTTCAACACCCAAAAAAAGTTTATACGGAAAAAAAAAAAAAAAAGTTTCTTCAACCTCCATCTTTCGCATCGACGGTTTACCATCATTCACCATTGCCTGCTCGACAGTCTTCCAAGCACATTGGAACGACGGGTCTCCCCATCTCACGCAGTCGCATAGCTTCCATCTCCTCCCTTACTTTCCCTTGTACATATAGCTAGTAACCATCCTTACCAAAAAAACGAATTCACCCCGATAAACAATCCACTACTCTTTCGCGACATCTTTCACATCATCACAATGGCCGGAAAATCCAAAAAGCAGAAGCTGGCCACTCCCTCGACTAAACGTACTCTTGCGCAGTCCACCTCTATCTCCACCGCCTCTCCGATCCTGAAATCTGCATTCTCCCCATCCTGGTCCAAGCTGTCGCTCTTCTCATCTGTGCTACGCGGTCTGGATGCACACCGTCTACGTTGCCACGATATCACCTCTGGCCGTCTCCAATGCGAACACATCTTCGATAAATCCGTCGAAATCAACTCTCTTTCTTGGGGGTCGCTAGCAGAAGCTGATGCAGATAGGAAAAAGAAGAAGAGAAAGAGGGCTTCTGATGCCGATGCCGTAGTTGACGATGAAGATGGGCACCAGAACGCTGGTGAGGTTGTAGTCGCAGCTACGGGGAGCAATGGGAAAATCTATCTATACTCTCCCGTGCAAGCTGAGGTTGTAAAGACACTTGACGGAGGCCATTCTGGACCTGTGACGGATTTCCAGTTCGTTGAGAGTGGAAAGGGTGTGAGAGCTTGGAGCTGTGGTGGGAATAAGCTTGTCGAGTGGGATGTCAAAAAGGGCTCATCTATAAGGTATGTTAGATACTTGATTCTTTTGCTCCCACGTTTTGAGGGCGGCGAATTGATGATTCAACTAGGAACATTTCCTTCGGCGAAACCATCCACTTCTTCAAAACTCTCCCTCTTCCTGATAGCATCATCTGTGCTTCATACTCCACGTACATCGTCGATATCAACTCCCCACCACCTGACCTTACCTCAGCCTTCTCTTCGCATACCTCCCAAGTCCACACTCTTCTCAGAACCTCCAAGCAAAACAAGTTTCTGTCTGCTGCAGATGGAGACCGATTTATATACGTATCCGATATTAAGAAGGAAAAATCCCTTGGGTCTATAGTCGCCAAGAGTGATGTTTCCAAGCTTGACACCTCTGCTCAGGATACCGCCCTTGTCGCAGTCACCGCAGATGGCATCGTCGAGGTCTTTCAGCAACCCTGGTCGTTTTCATCCGCCTCGGAGGCAGACGAGGAATCATCTCTCAAGCGAAGAAAAGCTATGACAAAAACCTCGGAAGCGAGGATAAAGATTGTCAGGCCCGATAACAACCAGGTCGTGAAAGTTATCGACGCTTGCTTTTCAGGCGACCATGTGGTCGTCGCATGGGTTGAGAACGCCACCAGCGTTCTATTTGAGAAGGTTAAATGTCTGGATGCTGACGGCGCACTAAGCGTCAGTGGCGACGTCGTGATTACGAAGGCGAAGACTGTTGGTATCGGCGGAACCGTCGCTGGAAGGTCAAATGCGAACGACATCAAAGATCTCAGCAATGTCAACCTGAAGCAAAGCCATACCGTAGTCATCGAAGGAGCCGATACACAAGATATCGGTATGGTCGATGCGCCTGAGGGTCCACAAGGAGAAGACGGAGACCTGAGTAAGGATGGAGAAGAGGACCAAGAGGATAACGCAGACGATCCTGAAGAACAGACATTTGAAGACCGGATCAAAGCTCTCAACCTCTCTGCTGGAGGATCTGCCGGCAGCACCGACAAATCGCAGAGATCGGACGTGTCTCCCATGACCAATATCACTGTGCCATCTATCGACGGAGCAGCAATTATCGCTAACAACTACCAGGGTGTCAAATTCCCGAATGCCACATCCCTTACCACCGTTCTCACCCAAGCACTCAAAACCGACGATCGCGCGTTGCTAGAGACTTGTTTGCAGGTTACGAAGGCCGATATGATCGAGTCGACCATTCAGAGGCTAGACTCTTTGCTAGCTGCCGACCTCGTGATGAAACTATCGGAGATTATCGCTAGGAAACCAGGACGAGCAGGGAGTTTGATGGTGTGGATTCAGAAAACCTTGGTTAATCATGGAGGCCATCTGCTCACCCTACCAGATTTGGTAAGGACAATGGCATCGCTGCAGAGGGTGCTTGGAAAGAGGGCGGAGGCACTCCCAAAGATGTTGGCGTTGCGGGGTAGACTTAGCATGTTGGTGGCACAGATGAAGCTAAGGAGTATGGCGAGGGATAGGTTGGGGGCCAGTGGCGATTCCGCTGTTGTCTATGTTGAAGGAGTGAACAGGGACGATGAGAGCAGCTCCGATGAGGATGAAGATGAGGTTATTGGGGACGTGGAGGGGAGTGAGGAAGAGGATGATAGCGACGATGGAGTTAATGGGGTCCTAGGTTCCGCTAGCGAAGGGGAAGAGGATGAGGATGAAAGCAACGATGATATGGACGGACCAGAAATATATCTGGACAGGGAAGCGGAAGTAACTGACGACGACGACTCCGATGAAGACGACTCCGATGAAGACGGCAATCTTGATGGATTTGTGGTTGACGACGATGAAGTGGATTACGATAGCCAGGACGAAGGCTTCATAGACGACGAGAGTGAAGAGGAGGCACCCAAGGTGGCCAAAAAAGCCAAAGGAAAGCTATCAAAAGGCTCCAAGCTTTCGAGAAGGTAGTTAAAGTATCTGAGACTTAGCGTTTGCTTTCCAGAGTGCTCTCACTATTGTTCTGGATTTTCTTGGTTTGCCATGAGTTTATATGGCAATTATTTCGTTCTACATTTCGAGGGGGGTACTACATCTTTTTCTTCTTCTTCTGGTGTACGATATATCTGCAGTCTTCTCTCCTTCTTTTTCTTACTTTTCCCCTGTTTGCTTCTTGTCACTCTTCCATCTGGTTGGTTTTACGTGCGTATGAGCATCTGCCGAGGCATTATTAGATCCAAGGAAGGCATGCTGTGGATTTTCTAATTTAACAAAAGAATTTTGCTTCAAATTTAAACCTTATTGTAGGCCAAGAATTCCGTGATCATGATTGAGCTTCCAAAATGGCCGACAACCCGCAAGAAGTGGAGCGAATGGCGGGTTCATATCTACCGCAGTCCTTCATCATCTAATAGCTCTTGATCCTAGGCGTAGCCTGACCAGCCCTCGAGACTAACAGCCAGCCAACTACTCATATAAATGCGCCCAGTGAATCGCCATCAACCTGCGTTGCCAGTCTGAAAATTTCTGTGCGACATTGATCCAAAAACAACAACCATCCACCCCAAATGCAACAAACTTGCATATCAGATCGAATCATTTAGAACCAGGGTACCTCACCAAAACGGCGCAAAAAGAAGGATAAAATCTGTGGGTAATAAACTATCATCACGGTATTTGAATGTTGGGACGGAGGGCCGTCGTATACTCGCGATGGCAGGTTCGCGCGGGGAATAGTCAACTGAGGTCGAGATGGTTACATTCGACGTCGGTGCCCTATAGAGGGGTATTTGGGAAGAATAGTGAAGGGATTTTGAAACGGCCGTTGGGTGGGTATTTGGGGTGGAATCGGTGTATTGTTTTGGGGAACGGAAGGGCTACGTTCTCTTCGAACGCGGGACAAGATGGAGGAGTCCAGGCGGAGAATACGGTTAATGAGAGCGCTCATGAGTCGGGTACGGTATCGGCCCCAACGCCAGGATCGAAAGGCTCGTCGGAAACAATTGAAGAGGTAGAGACAATTATAGCGACGGAAGGAACAGATACGACAATATTGAACAGGGAAGAAACGACATCACAATCGTCCACAGTGGAGGGGACCAGTCAGAACGAAGTCGAAATCCCGTCACATATTAACGAAGAACCTGCCTTCACCGACTTTGAGCCCGGCGAATACTCATCCGAAGTTCCCGAGACCCTCTCCTACCGTGATCCAACTTCTCCAATCCCCACGACCCCAATCCTTGAAAACCTGCCTCTCCCGGGGGCGGAGACCAAAAAGTCGTATCCATACTCAATCCCGGAATTCTGTCCCGGATGCGGTGCCAAATCCCACTCGGAACACTACAGCAAACCGGGTTTTTACGGCCCCGAAGCTGACATGCCGACTCCCAAGTTCCCCTGGAATCCAAAATCACCATTTCATTCCCCACCCAAGCAAAATCTAGAAAACATCTACAAAGCCGCGTTATCGCAGATGTCGGAGGAAGTCAAGGAAATAATGCGCGAGGCAAATATGGCACCGCCAATCGACGAAGAGGATCAACCAAAGATCCACAAGAAAATTCGAAGACATCATCCCAATAACCTTCCAAAGGATGAGGAAGTCCTTGATGACTTCATCCCCTACGAAAATCTTCCCAGTCTTCAATCCGCAGAGACAGAGTCCTGGTTCGAAGCATTGGCACCCGAAGACACTCAGAAGAACGAACTAGAAATCCGAAGAAGAGCAAGGCATACAATTCTTTGCAGCAGATGTCGGAGTCTGCTTCACTACCAAAGCACATCTGTGGAAGTCCCGGATGCTACCTACGCCCAAGCCGCAGAGGTGATATCTAAAGCACCGTTTAAAAGGGTTCATGTGTATCACATTATCGATGCAGCAGATTTTCCTATGAGTGTACTTCCAAATGTCAGGAGGTCACTGCTGGCAGCCTTGAATGATAGGAAAGATGGAAAAAAGAAGGATCTGAGTGTATCCTTTGTGGTCACTCGAGCAGATTTGCTCATGCCGACAGAGCAGAAGGTTACGAGTCTAATGACCTACATCAGGAGGGTGCTCAATAACCATCTGGACGACGCTGACAAGGAAAAGACGCTAAAAGATCTAAAAGTTGTCAGCGCGAAGAACTACTGGACGACAGAGAGGTTAAAAGGTGAAATCCGTGGAAGAAAAGGCGCCTCGGTTTTCTTAGGAAAGACGAACGTTGGAAAGAGCAGGTTATACGAAGCAGTGTTTCCGAAGAAAGGGAAGAAAGACGCAATTGTGGGGCGTAGGCCGTTTGGAAAAGAGGATTTCGACTACATACCTTTTGCCGAAGAGGAAGACTTCTACATCCAGAATGGAAGAAGGGTTAAATACCCGGAGATGCCTTTAGCCAGCAAAGTTCCAGGTACAACGGTTGGGCCAATCTCCGTCGATTTCGGGGCGGGGAAAGGACAGTTGATTGACCTACCAGGATTCCAGAGGGGAGGCTTACTGAAATATCTCAAACCCAATTATGTCAAGCAGACGGTGATGATCGATAGGGTGAACCCAGAGAGGCATATCGTGCCGCCGGAGAAAACATTCTTGTTGGGCGGGCTGATTACCGTAAGGGCGGTACAACCCACAACAGGCCGACCAGTTACACTTGAAATAGCAATATTCTCCAATGTTCCCGGGCACGTGGGCAAAGGAGACAAAGTGGAAGGGTTCCTCAACCCTGAATCTGACAGCGGGAGCAAGGACTTTATATGGGCCAGAAAGGGTGCGGTCGAAAGTTTTGGGTCTGCTGGAACTTTCAAGCTCACAGACAATGTTACAAAGAAGAGGAGTGGTCCGCTAGCCGAAGGGATGGGGGACAAGTTTAAGGACGTTTCTTTTAGGGTGTATGCTACTGATATTGTAGTCGAGGGGTTTGGATGGCTGGAGATATCGGCACAGGTCGGAAAGGATGATCCCCACCCGGAGATTGAAGTTTTGTCGCCTCTCGGAGAGAGTATACTCCAAAGAGAGACTATTAAGGCGTACCAAGAAAACTTGAAGCCTAGGTCGAAGGTCGCCCCAGGAAGTCGACCAAAGAAGTCCATGAAGGGAGCAAAGAAAGCGCTGAAAAAGGAGCTGAGAAAACTGAAGGGCCAAGTGGGATCAACTAATGCTCCTGGCTAATGGGTCCAGCTCAGGATCAACTCGCTCAAGCGATAACTGTAAATAGCACTGTATTATTATTAATTTGATAGCAGGTTTGTTTAGCCAGCCAGGATTAATCTGGATCTGTTCACTACACTTAGCAAGCCATCGAGTCCAAATCTGCGTTGACCGTGTGGTAAACTTCGTGTCACGTGACCTCATTATCACCGCCTCGGAAGCACAACGTCAACCCGAAAAAGAACGACGAACGAAAACCCAGCGTCCAAAGCAGCCCATCCGTATCCCCTCTACAAGACCCCCCCACCTTCACCACCCGGTCCTCAAACCCCTCCTCCTCAACCACCCATCGCCCACAATGCTCTCTCGCACCGCTACCTCGATAGCCCGCGCGGCAAACCCAATGGCCCCTCGCGCCGCCGTCATCTCCTCTCTTCGGACGTACGCCACACAAGCAGCAGCAGCCGAAGCCAAACCTCCGGTAGCCCTCTACGGCATCGACGGTACCTATGCTTCCTCCCTCGTAAGTTACAAATCCCCTTCTATTTCAATCGTACTCAATCCGAACTCCACCCAATTGGCCACATAACTTACCATCACTATAAAAAAAAAAACCAGTTCATCGCCTCTTCCAAAACCGCCACCCTCGACACCGTCGACAAATCCCTCAAATCCCTAAAAACAATCCTAGACAAGGACCCAAAACTCACCAGCGTCATCTCCTCCCCCACCCTCTCCGTTACCGACAAATCTGCCCTCATCGCCGAGATCCAAAAGGCCGTCCCGGGAGCCGGCGGCGACAAGAACTTCAAGAATTTACTCGAAGTCTTGGCTGAGAACAACAGACTGGGATTGTTGGGCGGAATCGCTGAGAAATTCGGTATATTGATGGGTGCGCATAGGGGAGAGATTGAGGCGACCATTACCTCGGCTCAGGCCCTGGACCAGAAGACCATTGGACGCTTGGAGGCGGCTATTGGGAAGAGCAAGTTTATCCAGCAGGGGCAGAAATTGAAGGTTGTCAATAAGGTATGCAGAGGGCATAGCTCGATATTCTACCTAGATACACGGTTTTTATGTAGTAAGGACTTGCTAACTTATACTGTCATAACAGGTCAACCCAGACGTCCTTGGAGGCCTCATCGTTGAAGTCGGCGACAGGACAATTGACCTCAGCGTTTCTTCCAAGATCGCCAAGCTCAACAAGCTGTTGACTGACGCCCTATAAACCCCCTTCCTATTTACCGACAATATAGCGGGGCATGGCTCAAAAAATGGGGTTTTGTAGAATAGAAGTTGGGGAGGATGTCATCTTCCATGTAATTATCAACATATGCTTTTTCTTTGTCAATCAAAAACTACTATCGCGGAAGCTGGAAAAGGCCGAACGATTCTGATAAACTTATAGATATTTAGAGCTACAGCAAACCTAACGGCAAAAAATATAATTACGGCAAGGTTCTAGAAGTTGGAGCCTATAGGGTATATAGCCCCACCGGGTCCTAGTTCCACCAGACCCGGGGAACTACGAGGTCATAAAATATTAAATTGAGCGAGTGGATTGCATTTCTACGAAACCAGTCTAATGCAGTACAAAGCAAACTACCAAGCCGCAACGATTTTTAAAAACAGAGCCGCCAAATTCCAATTGATCCGCCGGAACTGAAAAAGAGAAACCCACAATCCAAACGCTGCTTCGCCATGAATGCTTTGACCACTCGAATGCTAGTGAACCCGCGGGAATGGATTCGGCATAAGCAAATGAACCAAGAACGGACTGAAGCGCAATCTGCACGGGTAACACGCCAAAGGCGCTTAGTCAAGCTGAGTCTCGAACTCATCCTCATCATCAAAGACAGACCCATGAGTCTGGACGCGCTTGAGCTGGTTAGTAACGTAGTCAAGAACGTGCTGGTCATCTTGCTCGCGAGCCCTCTCTTGCGCCTCGTCCTCGCCAAGGCCGGTCCAATCGTCACTAGCGTCGTCGCTCACAATATCGCTGCGGGCAATGTCGCTGCGGGCTCCGATACTACGGGTCGAAGCACGACGCACATTTGACATCTTCGGACGAATGACTCTTGAGAAGGACTCGTCGAAATAGTGTGAGGCGGCTGTTGAAGGCGTGCGAGGAGTGCGCGGAAGACGGCAATTGATACCAGTGTCGTGGATAAGTTTGGCGATAAGCCCAGTCCATCCGGTCTGGTGCAAAGCCCCAAGGCCAGCACCGCTATCGGCGTGGAAGAATTCATGGAAGAACATGTAGTCTCTCCAGTGCGGATCTTGGTTCATCAACTTATTCCCCGCATTGCAGGCACGGTTGCCTCGCTCATCCCTAGTAAAGATGTGCTGCATACGGTGTTGAATCTCCTCCGCAACATGACCGAGATGGACGTACTCCCCGGATCCGGTGGGGCATTCCACTTTGAGAGTATCTCCGTAGTACATATAAAATCGGAGCAGCGACTCAACAAGCAAGAAATTGACACAAAGCCAAATGGGCTATAACACCAGAGTTAGCCACATTATCCGTGAGATGAGGTCAGAGATACGTACACCACGCCAGTTGCTGTTTCCTCCAAACATTCCGCTGTTGGAGTCACCTGGAACGTAGTCGACTTTGAATTCCTGCCCATTGACGTCCATGAAGTACGGGTTTTCCTTGTGATACTTTGAAAGCCTATTCATTGAAATGAGTATGGGTGAGAAATATGGGACTGGTTAACCGTTCGGAAGAATTGTGACTTACGATCGGATGCCATATTCTGAGAAGAACTCGTTTTCGTCCAACATCTTCTGCAAAATGCGGACCAGGCGGTCTCTATTGACAAGGGACAACAGAATCCTTTGACCCTTACCACGGTGCCTTATGCTGTGGATGTTACGTTCTGCAACTTCCGAGCGGTTCTCAACGAACCACTGGAATCGCTTCTTAAACGATGGTAGGCGCTTCATGACCTCTGGCTCAAGCGTCAAGCAGGCGTACAGTGGGATCAAGCCAACAAGCGACCTGACGGGCAACTGTTGAGCCCATGGACCTCCCCAGGAGATGGCGTCATAGTAGAAACCGTCTTCATCGTTCCACAAAGAGGTTTCTCTGTCCCCACGTTTGTAAGTCAAAGCATCGGAGATAAGAATGAAGTGCTCGAAGAACTTTGACGCGATGTCTTCGTATGTTCGCCGATGCTTCGCCAACTCAAGGGAAATGTTCAGCATGTTCAAGCAGTAGAAAGCCATCCAACCCGTGCTGTCAGCTTGTTCTAGAACACCCCCAGTGGGGAGAGGTTCGGAGCGGTTGAAAAGACCGATGTTGTCAAGGCCCAAGAAGCCTCCCTCAAAGACGTTCTTCCCTTCTGGATCTTTTCGATTGGCCCACCAGGTAAAGTTGAGCAAAAGCTTCTGGAAGACACGCTCCAAAAAGTCGAGATCCTCCCTTCCGTACATCTTTCGTTCGATCTTAAATGTACGGAAAGTAGCCCACGCGTGGACGGGTGGGTTCACATCGCTGAAATTCCATTCATATGCCGGGAGTTGGCCGTTTGGATGCATATACCATTCTCTTGTCAGGATATCGAGCTGCTTTTTGGCAAATTCGGGGTCAATCATTGCCAGCGGGATACAGTGAAAGGCCGTATCCCAAGCAGCGAAGAATGGATACTCCCAGGACTCCGGCATAGAAAGAACATCGTCAATGTAGAGATGCTTCCATGCGTGGTTCCGAATATGTTTCCTGCCCGCTGGCGGAGGTGGCTGGGACGGATCGCCATTAGCCCAGTGGTCCCACACAAAATGGTAGAACTGCTTTGTCCATAGCATGCCGCTCCACGCCAATCGTTGGATGTTTCGGAGGTCATCAGCCATGGGGAGGGGGCTCAGTCTCCAGTAAAATTCATCGGCTTCGCATCGTCGAGCTTCGACAATTTCATCGAAAAGTTCTTCGTCGATCGCCCCTTCCTCGGTGAATCTACTGAACTTGAATCGGACGACGGCGCATCCACCGGGTGGGACGCCATCCGCTTCGTCAAAGGCATACCAAGCAGCTGCTTTCGTACCAACGTTCGCTGGATTGACAGCTCCAAGCTCCTGGTTGACGATATAACGATGGAAACCATCCTTGACGTAAGGTGTAGGATTTGTTCCACCGTAGAGTTTGGCGAAGTTCGTATCGTTTTCCGTGAATATCAGCTCTGGGCTAACATCAGCGGCGTCAGCAGAAACACCGGGTGATGGGGAAAGCTGGACAAATCGAGTCCCGAGCCTCCAGTGCTCAGCCTGAGCAACAGTTGCAGATTGCTTCGTGATATGGGGTTTCTTTTCTGGCGGTTCACGACCCCACGCCCAGGTGTTTCGGAACCATATCTGAGGGACGATATGGAGAGGAGCAGGTTCGGGCCCACGGTTGTAGGCTGTAACTCGGAAGAGTAGCTCCTCTTCATCCTCGCCATCCTTGGCGGTCTCGATAAAGATATCCCAATAGCGGTTGTCACTACGTTTCATCAGTGAGATACTTCGATAAGTGGGATGGATGAGCCACATACTCGAATGCACCAGCGTCAAAGATCGTATACTCGGGCATGTTCCGGTCCCTTTTTTTGTTCTCCTCTACCAATTTCTCGTAAGGGAACTGTCCTTGCGGGTATTTGTAAAGGAATTTCATATACGCGTGCTAAAAGAAGGTCAGCAAATACCAAGAGTGTAGTTTATGGCGGATACTCCTACCGTTGGCGTATTGTCGAGGTGGAAATGGACCTCCTTGATACTTTCGCCATGGTTTCCCTGAGGATTGGATAGCCCGAAGAGACGTTCCTTGAGGTACGGGCTTTGACGGAATCAGTGTATATCACAAATAATTGACCGAGGTTCTACACGTACTCTTTTTCGTTCCAGAATGAGAACCCAATGTTGAGGAAGCCGTGATTGTCGGAAACACCGGCAATCCCGTCCTCGCCCCATCGAAAGGTACGCAGGCGTGCATGTTCATGCGGGAAATCTATTTAGATTCGAGAAGTCAGGCAATTGAGACGAATTGATTTGGTAAAGTTACTTAGGCACTTACTGCTCCATGCATCACCATCGGGTCTAAACCGTTCAAAATACAACATTAGCTCCAAATCAACAATGTTGTAACGTAGTCTCAGAGGTACTCACGAGTAATCCTCTCGCACTGGATAAACAATTAGCATTCCAATTCACTTATATTCGAATGTGTAGCGGAGATAAAGGCATACCTGTAGCCCACTGACGCTCACTGACATAGGGTCCCCATTTCTTCCAATACTTGGACCTCTCTTTGTCTTGCTTGAGACGCTTCTCCTCCTCGGTCAGATACTCGTAATTGCCGTGAACAACCATGGTGACGGTTGGAAGTTCGGCTTGATATCAGAACGAGCGACTTCGGAAAACGTGGTACGTCGATAGACTCGCGAGACTTGGCAAGCTACCGTTAGAGGCCTGCTAGCTTAAATGGGCAACAGGCACGCGAATCCCAAGTATTCGAGAGCTAGTGGGAGGCAGAAAACTTTCTTTGCTCGGGTTGCAAGACTTTCACCGGTGCCGGCTCGTGGGCTGGGCTTTTATAGACGGCAGATCGAGGGAGCGGATGCTGGTCGGTCCCTTGCTATTCGATGCAGGCGAGCTGCTGAGCTGTTAAGCTTGGACTGGTATTCTAACAAATGAAGGAATGCTGTAGACGAGTTGGGCAATTGAGGTTTTTTCTCTCTCTCTTCCGTGCAGGAGAAGGAATGCAGATGGAAAGGAAGGAAGGGAAGTACCCGTCGATTCCGTCCGAATGTTTAAGCTAGGCACTGCTGGCGGGGCGGGGCGCCAGTTCACCTAATCAACTAGCCCATTTTATACGATATTTTTTATATGCACGCAGATTCAGACATCGGCGGCATTCTCGCAGATCGAGATAAGCACCCTGCCGAGCGAACTAAACTCCGGAAACACCACTATCGATAGCGATGCTGTATACATGTACCTTGTGACGGCGCAGAAACGGATGTCGTGATAGGTACCAAACTACGTCACCGAATCGAATGCTGAGTGTCCGAGTTGGGCAGTCGGCTTGGGTGGGAAGGGACGGCGGGCCAATCAGCTGTGAGGGGCCGACCAGTGGCCGTTTGTTGGGAGCGGCAAAACATGGCTGATGCTAACCAACGACTCAAAGTCGACAGTCGAGCTCGCATTGCTGGTGTGAGTAGAAAAAGGCACTAACTGCTGTAATGTAATGTAATGCTAATGTTACTGCATCTTTCCAGGGAGTCCGAGGCAATTTCTGCGAAAACAGCGTATACATATGCATGATTGAATGGCATCTCGTCGTCGTCGAGCTTGAGCCACAGCGTGCCACAAGGCAAGCCTTCACGAGGCTGGTACCGTACTGCCTACTGTTGTACGACGACGCGACCGCTTCGCATCGAGGTTTATTAGCCTCGTACAGAGCGACCTTGCATCTGAGAGGATGAGCATATGAGTACGGGATACAGAACACTGCATAGGCGTTAATTATAATTCTCTCATTCCATCCGGATATCCACCCAATGGAGAGGGCCTGCCACGGCACGTCGATGTTACCCCCTACATATAAATTCTCACAATCTCGATGCTGCTTGAACATCAGTCATCCGAGTTCGAGAAGAGAACGGAGGAAAAGAAAAGAAAACGGCGACCGTTGACGTTACGCAAGCAAGATACGACAGATTGACCGGGTGTACCGGGTGCGTATCATAGCCGACACTCTCTGATCCACGAAGAAAACAAAAGAAGCTGAAGATGAACAAAATGTCATGGTTGTCAAAAGTGTTTGTGGATGTGGTGGCTTGTCAGCTGAAACCCTGTGAAGGCTTGGAATTCGTCTGATAGGGCGGATTGGTCGCAATCCTCCGCTAGCACGGGGAATGTTACAGTCTTCTCGCACACTTTTCCTATGAATTTCTTCCAGCCGGCGATTTTGGCCGACCAAATGGTTCATTGAAGGACACATTTTATTCCTCGAGACCATGAGCAAACTTGGGCGAAGCGCAGAGACAGAGAACAAGGCAGCCAGGGACCAGGTAGAGGTTCGGTCATGCATAACAGACTGGCAGAAACGCATCTTTTTGGCCTGCATCCTCCGCCGACACCGACACTTGAAACCAGCCATCGATATAATTCTATAAAAATACACATCGCTGTACCGTCGATGTTTCATCCCCGCGCTCCAATCTGATCTCATGATATAGGCGGCCCTGAATACGGAATACGTCGTCGCAACTATACATATGTTCCTGCCGACGACCATCCTGATACTGTCCTGATTTTCATCGATACCGGGAACGCGGAGTCGCTAGCTTGGTAGCCGCACGGATTTTCTCATTTCCTCGTCCTAATAGGGCATGATGCCAGGAGCAGGTCAAGCACTTGCAGCGCCAAGACACAGGCGACGATGCCTGCCAGAGTCTTGTCCCGTCACAGCACGGTGCTTTCCTCCAAAATCGGCCTCTACACAGTTCGCCCAGCCGAAATTGTGTTTCCAACGTCCCCACTTCGTTCAACCTCCACAATGAAATGGCCATGAGGAAGGAAATTATCTAGGGCTCGAAGCAGTGTTACGAACCTTAGGTGCCTTTTTTCCGTCGCTATTTCGGTCATTATTCGATCGTCATAATGGAAGTTCGATGCCGTTCTAATATTACTTCAAACATTGTTCGTGAGAGAAGGAACCATAAGGAAATATCAAGTGGCGATGGACACCGAACGAAATGTCTATCCAAGATCAAGGCTAGTATGAATTTGCCAGTGAGGCGTTCACTTCCCTAGCAAGACGCACGTGTGTGTGGAGAAAGCTACCCTGCACGGGCTGACTTTGATATGCCCACGATTCCAGCTAAACTTAGACAGTCTAAGGCCTTCGGAGCCAGCGCGCACCGTCGTGTTTTTTGCTCCGTGAGAAGGTGGATGGAGAGGAATCTAGCCACTGCGTGTGTGCATATCGTATTTTTGTCCATCTGCATAATTCTGCGGCTGGCCCACCAGGACGTTACATGTCTCGATCCTAATGCCAGAAAGGGGTGTATAAAAGGTCTTTGCGTCCCCTTCCGCTGCAAGTTCTTGGGCGTTCAACCAGAGGTTCAACTCGAAATAGGTATATCGGATCGAGTCTTCAAGGACCCGAAGATACCTCGCTCTGCCGAATCGGGAGGGTATTTCATACACAATTGCGCATTGTGTAATATCTAATCTTTAATCTCGATCCCTCCCCGCCATGAAGGTAACCTTTGCCCTTCTCCTGCTTTCGCAGGCGATTTCCTTCGTCAGCGGAACCAACTACGGCCGCTGCCACGCCGACAACTGCGCCAGACAAGTCACTGGCGTCAACGGTAGCCCCAAGCAAAGCGTACGTAGAGCCGACTGCACCAAGTACTTGGTGAAGACCGCCTACAGGGGAATCTCGACCAAGTGGGTGACAAGGACGAGCAAGAGGGTCACGACAAAGACCGTAAGGAAGACCGTTACGAAGACCGTTAGAAAAGATACGACGAAGCATGTCACGAAGTGTGTCACAAAGGTGGTTCCAAAGGTTGTCACATCTTTCACAACCAGAACAGTAACAACCACAGTCGGCAAAAACACCGTCACTGTCAGCCCCCCAGTCTTCCAAGAGCCGCAAACTGTCAAGGCGCGAGATGTTGGATACTATGAGATTCTCGAGCCCCGCGGTTACTCTTACCCCAGGCCACTCCAACCAGGAACGGTTAAGAACTGCGTCGGCTGGAGATACGTCCAAGGAAACGACAATTGCGACAACATCGTTAAAAGGTTCTCCAAGTATCCTTGGGGTCTCACGAAATCCAATTTCTTGAAGTGGAACCCAGCCTTGGGAAAGAATGGATCCGGACTCAGAAAAGGATTCTATGTTTGCGTTCGCGTCGACAACATGCCATCGTATATCAAGTCCTGTGATGCTGCTCGATACACATCTGCCTGCTCATGCTGGGGTATCAGGCCTGGCACGAAGACCGTCTGCAGCAAAACCACCACCAAGACCAAGACCAAGTTCTGGACATCGACATGCACGAAGACATCCACCACCACCAAGACCAAGGTCATAACGGGTACCGTAACCAAGACCACAACCTCGACTAAGACCACAACCTCGACCTCGACCAAAGTCGTCGTCTCAACCAAGGTGGTCACCGTTCCTGCCTCCACAGTAACAGAAATCTCCTGCCCGGCCAACCACATCCACTGCGACGGCAAGTGCTACAACAAACTTAAGAACAAGGACAACTGCGGAAGATGCGGCAATAAGTGCAGCAGCTTCTGCCAAGGCGGAGCCTGCGCTGGCTGCGTCGCGACTACTTCCATCTGTAGGGACGGTGGTGGTCATCTCTGCGACGACGGGTCTACCTGTATCTGTACATTGAACATCGAAGGCCAGCGCCGCTGCGCCGTCTCCTCCAACTGTCTCGGTCGCGTCTGTTCGAGTTCCTCCCAGTGTCCAGAAAACTGGACGTGTGTTCCTAACACCTGCTGCGGCGAAGAACCAGTTTGTATGAGAACCCCAATCAGTTGCCCTAACGGACAGAGCATTAGCAGGATCTTCAAGCGCGAGCCTATGCCGAGCGGCGTTATCAGCGGACGCAGGATTTTGGTTCCGGAGTTTGATCTTTCGTGGAAGTTGGCAAGAATGAAGGAGAAGATCTAGTCAAATGTTCTTCGCATTCATCTCTGATGTAATTTAATGACTGGAGTTCTTGTTTTTCACTTTTTAATGTCCCATTATCATTAATCTTACCCATCTTTGGCATCACACATGCGCGCGCATATCCCTCTAGATGTGTACTTTATATTTTTATTGTATAATCCCCAAAGTTAGCTTTTTGCATACGGTTCTAGCGGGTGTCTTTGCTGGTGGAAAAAAATACTTATATCTCCGCAATTTCCTACTCCAACAAAAGGCTAATACCAACGCATTTCCTCTGTGTTATTTTATCGTCTACGTGCTCGAGCATGCGTCAGCGACAATGGAAGCTTTCACCTCTAGAACTTCACGATGCATGAATAGAAGAAACGACACCTTTCGCGAATCCTACGTGCCCCCTGAAAATCTGCATCGAAAAAGGGCATTTGATACTAAGAAGTTTCACCCCATAAGATTTCTCCGATAGCCTCGGACCCCAACCACACTTAAATTCCAAGTCCCCACCTGCATAAATATGTACATACGTACTGTACAGTCATGAATAATGCCCATCTTCCTATGCCATACCAGAGCACACCTATACACCTAAGTAAGTACTCATCCAGCGGGCGCACGCTCTCGAGCTCGTCGCGCATCGAACCCACCCAAAGCAGCTTAAGCCACACTTCCCTCCATCCTCGTGCCCTCCGTCTCGGCCCTAGAATCATAGCGTAGTTTTTTGCTTTTCGTCGAGGCGGTCAACATATAACAGGAGCAGTTAAGCACTTAAACCGACAGGTTCAAAAAAAAATCCATGGTGGGTGGTCTGGAACTTTCGGGAGGCAATCGTTACGAAAAAGTCATGGGAGAGGTTGGAGTACCCCTCTGGTAGCGGTAAAAGCAGTGGTTGGATGGGTATCTATACCCCGATTCGCGAATAATGCTCATGCAGGTGCGTTTAGTTTAACATATGCACCGATGGCGTGTGGGTAGGAGCTTTGAGACCACCGACGGGGAATAAATGTGGGCTAGAGCGATTCGATATCCTCTGGAGAGATGAACAACCGAGGCTAGAATACGCCACCGCTCTTTGCGAGCTCTCTGCGGGCTTGCTTGAACGTCTTATTGGGTTGTGGAACTTTATATTTTCTTCACCTTTAAGGCACATGAACTAACGATAGGGCGATGGCCATTACACGGGCCACAGTCCGCTCGGTATGCATTTCTCTCTATTAAGAGAGTTTCTAGAGCGGTGTCCCTGAAGTCTCCTCTGCACTCCACCATATATCTACATAATACTTATGCATAAGTGTCTCGCGAATCAGCTAGAGCGTGCGTTAGATAGTCCGGCCGGATCATGCCCAATATCTAAGTCCGCTACCTGGTAGCTGCTAGGTCGGCAAATATCTGCATTTCAGAGTCGGCATCCCGACTGTTAGCGAAGTCCTTGGGGACATATAGTAATAATACTTCGGATTATATTCGTGAACGTACCAAGGCCATTCCGAAACTACACCGTGTACGCAAATATTGAATGATATTGCGATCACGAAACATCTAGATCGTAGTATCCGCATGAGCCACTTGGATCAATATCTACATACATTCCTCAGGATTATACCAGATTCATTCGTGCGGTTAACAATATTCAATCTTATAACGTAAATCCAATTTCTAAGCGTCCGCGGACCGGCCTTCATCCTATCACTCTCATCCCATCTCATCCGGTATCTGAACCACAGGACACAAGAATATCCCGATACCGATCGATCGTGTCCCCAAAATTCCACATACCATCCCAGCCGGACTCAATACCCAAAATGTTTGCGCCGTCTTCAAAAAGTATGTCAACGTGTTCGAAGTCGCCGCATGATATCACAGGAACTGTGTAACCATACCATCCAGATATAAAAGCAGAAATAGATCTCCGCACTAAACCTCTAACATGAACTCTAACAAGGATATGAACGTTCTTCCAAGACCAAATTAAGCTTTCTGAAGGCCTTTACCCTTGTGTCCTACGTTGGCGTTCTTACATTCCAGGGGATCCAAATACCGATGGTTTCGCGACAAAAATGGTAGAGTTCCAAAGCCAGCCGAGGACTTTGAATTCCAAGGCTGGATTCGTTTCATCGTCTAAAGTAGACACGGGATATCGAGATTACAGTTCACGATCTCGGTATCCTGATATCACTGATCACGGAGAGAAAGAACCTTCAACTTCGTGGTCTCAAGGTATAAAAAGGCAAAGCTACCACCCCAATTGACACAGATTCTAAAAAGCCAGAGCATTCGCTACCGATACTTCAGTCGCTATAATCCAAAAAAGCCTATCCAAGCATTAGCTTGTCACTCGCTCAATAACTACTAAACTATATACACTCGCTCAAACCCTCTATCGTTAAGCAAAACCTTTAATCAAAATGCATTTCTTCGGCATCACCACTTTCGCTACTGCTGCGCTTTTTACCCTTACCTCTGTCCCGCTCTCCGCTGCTGGGCAAGTGTCAGGATACCAACAAGTCGGACAATGTCTCAAGGAACTTGGATGGCTTTCCTCGAAGCTCTATCGTGATAGTCTTGCACTTGATATCACCGACCCCCCAACACCCGTCTCTTTTGATACGCCACCAGAGCTTTGGAACGTATGTAGTCACATCTATATCGTAGCTAGAATGGTTCCATTTTCGGTTTATAATTTACTAACCGAACCGTACAATATAGGATATTGAGAACAGCATCTGGAGAAGCAGACAATACATCAACGCCAAAATGCGAGACATCTCCGGTATTTCCGGTCTCTCGAAACCCAATGCTCAGCAATCTGCTGAAAAGACCATTCAGGTGAGTAGACCACCAGCTGGTTTTATGATAAAAGTTAATTCCCATGGACTTTGATCGTTTGCATATAACAAATTGGCCACTAACGAAAATCCTCAAATGCCTACAGATCCTCTACAACTATAGAGAATTCTTCGCAACCCTCCTCCGCCAAGTCAGAGACTTGAACGAAAAGGAATGGCAATCCGACAGAGTTGCATACTCCCTCCAATTCTTCTACCCTCTTATCAAGGAACTCGGACCCGCAATCCACGTAAGTTTATAAAAACCGACGCCTCGTAGTCCGAGATTAGCGTGCTAACAAATATCCCGTTCATAACAGTTTTTCGGTGAAGCCATCGCTCAGGTCATCTGGCGCACATCCCCAGCTGAAGCCGAATCTGTCAGAGATGCCTTGGCCCGCTTCGACGCCGTCAGCACCGAGACTATTGAAGCCTATAAGGTTGAGAAGAGCTGGGAAGCTGAGCCATGGGGTCATGCGGCTAGTGTCAAGAAGGTCGGTGCCTAAGCGTCCACTGGAGAAGATGGGGTGAAGACGTCCGGATAGGAGACAAAGATGGGGAACAGCTTAAGGATAATATTGTAGTTGCTGTGCTGGAAGGCTCTTGTAGTGTATTGAAGACATCGATTACGCGAGTAGCGCAATAATAATAATTACCTAATCATTCCAAGTACTTTCAGTCGCAACTTAATACGTCGACATATGATTGTGAATCAAGTCGCCCTCGAACAGTTCTTTGAAACTCGAAAGTTGATGGATTTGTTGGATGTTCCTGGGTGGTAAGTCGGTCTATAGTCGGTCTGAAGTATCACTACAACTTATCACTCTTATTTCAAGTTCCATAATTTGCTACAATGAACGAATAATCGAAAGAGTTTTTTTTTCAACAAAAAAGGCTTAATCATTTGTACAGTTTCCTACCTCCCCGGTCACAGTTTACCTTGAACACCACGTCCGCAGGCTCTCGAAAATAAAGATAAAATTTCAATTTTAGTGCTTGCTAGCCTGGCGGGAGAGGCGTAGGGTCTTGTCGGTCATGAGTTTGTTGCCCATGGCGTAGCAGGCGGCTGTAAAAATCGTTAAATTAGAAACGCTGATTCGGAAGCCCAAAACGATATCGAAAGAATGATCACATACCAACGAGGGCGGCACTATAAGTTCGTCATCGCATTAGCACTCATAATTCCAGCATCTCTAAAAGTTGTAGTGATCCCGAGACTCACCCGAGAACGACACCGAGAGGGATCAATTCAACTGGAACATCCTTGATGCGACGAAGGCGCTGGGAGATGGTGTGACCTATCCGAGTAGCAATCAAACCGTCAGCCAATGCCTCTTCGACCGACAGTACTTAAGGACTGCGTGTGCTATGCATGTATCGGTGGTAGGGTATGACAGGATCCAAATTGGTAGAGATGTGTCTCGGAAACTCGGGACTCGGGATTCGGGATTGTCAATGGATCTCGGAGTAAGGAGAGGGGTAGGTACCGCTTTGTTCCTCCTTCTGTAGGCATTCCGAAGTTTCGTTAGCAAGACCGACAAAGAATTAATTGGGAACGGCCAGCAGAATTCCATACCGGGATAGCCATCCTGAGAATTGGACTCTGCCTCATAGCCACGGTCCTGGTCTGGTGCATCCTCAACATCGCGGCTGGGCGCATTCTCAAAGCCTGGGTTGCTTTCATTTTGATGGCTCGTCGCTGGACGCTGGTTTCAGAGTGGAGATGGGTCTGGATGTATGTACAAGAGTAGCTGGAGTCCGATGAGGTCGTCGACGGGGTAACAATAACAGTGGACGGTGACGTTGGAAGTCGAGTCGGAGGTTTTTCTTTTGTCAGGCCATCTCGACCAACGACACGCCGGGCGAATGGCCGCAACACACCGGGACCTCTGTTCGCCTGCCAATTGGCTGCCCTCCGCATTGCATGTCCGCGCCGAGGTTCACCTGGACGGATTAATTAAGCTGGTTACACCTGCACAGTTGCGCCCACAGACAAGCTCTCTCTCTCCTGCTTTCGGCAGGATGGTGTATTTAAAGGGTCACGTAGCCCCCCGTTCCAGCTTGAAACTGAGAGGGGTTAGCATTTACATTTTCTCAGCCTGTCATTGATATTAATTCTACATCCTGAGATATCAATATCTACCGTCGAAAGCAGAGTACCGTCGATATCGATAGCATCATCAAGTCGCAATGTCCGGCGCCGTCTCTCGTCTCTCGCAGCTGGCCTCGCAGCTGCTCGCTGGGAACCCCTTCAATCCCTTCCAGGGACAGAAAACCCACGTTCACACGCTCTCGCCCACGTTCTTCCTACCACGGGCCGCCTCGATCGAACCAGACGCCATTGCTGTCGTCCATGTGACCGCAAATGACAAAACTCTCCGGAGAACCTATCAGGAACTCGCAGACCGTGCCAGGGGTCTCGCCTACTACCTCAAAGCGCACAATTACAAACGTGTCGGCATTCTAGCCCCGAATACCCCTGCATTCCTTGAAGCGTATTTCGGAATCGCAGCTGCGGGTGGCGTATCCGTTGCCATAAATTATCGATTAAAGAAAGATGATATATCCTATATCTTCGATCACGCCGAAGTGGACGCTATTATCGTCGATACGGAGTTTATAGGGCTACTGGAGAAATACCAGGAGGCACACCCGAATACTCCTATCATCGAGGATACGGATACTGATGCCGTGGAGGGACAACTATGCGGCCCGTTCGACGAAGCCGTCCTCGAAGGTCTTAAGATTGACGTTCACTCGGGTTCAAAAGGATGGGACGGTCTGGAAGCCCAAGCTCAAGACGAAGATGCCCTGTTCTCGCTCGCCTACACTTCTGGTACAACCGCTCGTCCGAAGGGGGTAGAGTACACCCATCGTGGCGTGTACCTTGCCGCTCTCGGAAACGTTGTAGAAGCCGGCCTAAATTTCCACCGTGGACGGTGTAAATACCTCTGGATCTTACCCCTATTCCATGCGACCGGATGGACGTTCCCTTGGTCCGTTACAATGGTTCGAGGAACACACTATTGTTTGAGGAAAATCGACTACGGCGTCATCTGGAGACTGTTGAAGGAGGAAGGGATCACCCATTTCTCGGCTGCACCGACGGTGAATACACTTCTCTGCAACCACAAGGATGCGGCAAAGCTCGAACAATCGGTCAGAGTCGCCGTCGCCGCAAGCCCACCGACTGCGCATCTATTCCAGCAGATGACGAACTTGAATCTCCACCCTGTGCACGTCTATGGTATGACTGAAACTTATGGGCCGATCAGTAAAGGTTATTACATGCCGGCGTGGGACGAGCTGCCGGATTCTGAGCGGTTTGCGAAAATGGCGAGGCAAGGACACGGCTTTATCACAAGCTTGCCCCTAAGAGTGATTAGAACCGGAGAAAACGTTCTGGAAGGGACGGTCATTGACGTTAAGAAAGATGGTAAGGAGATTGGGGAGATTGTGTTTGTTGGGAATATTTGTGCGAAGGGCTACTACAAGAACCCAGAGGCGACGAAGAAGCTATTCGCCGGCGGTGTTTTGCACAGCGGCGACTTGGCGGTCTGGCATGAAGACGGGGCGATTCAAATTTTGGATAGAGCGAAAGATATCATTATCAGTGGTGAGTAGGATCTATTGAGCTAAAATCGAACGGTATTTTAACTCGTGTGCTTAGGTGGTGAGAATATATCATCGGTGGCACTGGAATCTATGCTTTCCAATCATCCTGACATCTTGGAAGCTGCTGTTGTGGCTGTCTCGGATTCGCATTGGGGTGAAAGGCCAAAGGCATTTGTGACCGTTCAGCCGGGCAGGTCCGTCACCGGACAGGACATCATTGATTGGGCGAAGCATTCAAGCGACATTAGCAAATTCATGGTGCCTAGGGAAGTGGAAATCATCGACGAGTTGCCCAAGACTAGCACCGGCAAAGTCAAGAAGACTGTTCTCCGTGAATGGACGAAGGGAGCTGATCGCAACTTGGTGAAGTAAGCGTTTCTATCTGACGACTACTAATGGGTACGATCATACTGGTACCGGTATTGGGATAGCCCGAGCACCATGTAATTTGATATTAAGAATTACTACAGTTTAATTTACCATTTTGTACGATATTAGCTATGAGCGAACTGCAATGAATAGCGATGCCTAGTAGGAACAACAACGAATGATTTTATTTCCCGAATTCGATCGAATGTTAATCAGTCTAGAATACATGAGTACCAAAACGCCCGCTTTCCAATACCAGTAATTCGTTCCACCGACACCGAGGTAAAACATAGACAAGCAATCAACAGTATAAAGTGTGCAACAAATGAGACCTTACGCGGGTTTCTAGGCCCTACCCTTTCCTTTACCAGAAACTTCTTCCTCTTCTTCGTCGCTTGACAGAAAGTCGTCATCTTCATCGAACCCGAAGATCTTCTTGGGCTGGACCTTGGCCTTCTTTGCAGGCGGGGCGACTTTCTCATCTTCGCTGGACTTCGAAGACTCCTCCGAGTTGTTGTTTTCCTCATCCTCCTCATCCAAATCTTCACTGGTAGAGCTCTGCCCGGATGGGCTTGGGACCCGCGCGGCAGCGGAATTAGCCTTCATGGCTCTAAGAACCGCCTCCCTAGCCTTCTCCCTCCCTTCGTCCTTCTCTTCCAACCACTTGGCGTCATCGAATCTCTGATTGACATTCCCACCACCTCTAATCTTCTCATCAGCGGCTTCAATAACTTTCTCCCATCTTTCCTTCCTCTTGTCTCGCTCTTTCTTATCCATGTCGGGTTTCGTCTCAAGATATTGTGCAAGAGCCTTCGCTTCCTTGACAGTCCGTAGCCTTCTACCGTCCAGGTTCCTGCAACTGTCGCTATTCTCTTGACCCTTGCGCTTTCGCGAGGACATACGTCCACCGGCGGCACGAAGCTGAGAGCCGAAACCACCTTTGCCTCCGGGGAGTGGCGCGGTGAGGCGGAGGGTGAGGAAGTCATTTGTGAGGTCGTCGAGGAGAGATGATAGAGGAGATTTCGAAGTAGATGAGAGAATGGCGCCTTTGGTAGTGGTAAGACGAAGGGGTGTCGTGACGGGTGGGAGGAAGGCATCGAGGGAGGAGAAGACGCTAGAGATCAAGGAGGTCGACGGGAGAGGCAGGGATAGGGTAGAAGGGAGGCCGAGGCCGGAGAAGGTTTCGATGAGGACATTAGTAGTCGCCATGGTTGCTTGACTTCGTATTTCGCAATAGATGATGCTGACACGCGTGGGTGAAGTTGGGAATGCTGTTTTGATGGTTGATGTTGTCGGGAGAATCGGCGCTGGGACGAGGTGGCGATGACTTGATGTTGAATGTTGCCAAAAGGAGGCTGAGATAGGTACTATTCCAAAAGCGGCAATTAGAGTTTGATTTAATCTATTTCCTAAAACGGTAGAGCGCGTTGAGGGCACAAACCCCTTCCGCCAAATCGAAAATTAGAAGCGTCTTGGCAGCAGAGTTGTGTGTGCAAACGAGGATAGTCGAAAGCAACAAGCAGCAACTTCAACATCGACATCACCAGATTCCGCCAATCGTCGAAACGACACCCGTTCCTCTCCGACCTTCCCGAACTCATAGTCGACACGGTTCCCTACCAATCCATTCAAGATGTACGTTTTTCCGACCTCGAATTCCCATCGACGGCTGCGATATCCCTGCGATGCTTGGAGGTGGAAGTGCTGATGATGGTGGTCAATGCAGGCTTATTCCAAAGTCGGATCGCAAGAAGATTCACGAGTACCTCTTCCGAGGTGAGAACTACCCTTCCCGTCGATATAATTCTGGATGCATGTGGAGGAACAGCTGGGATGAAGATTGGGATTTGATGGAATTCCGTGGTACCACCTAAACGACAAGGTCGACAAGACAAAATCGAAGGTTTTTGCTTCAAAAATTGGATAAGATATCGACGATGTACAGGATGGATTCAAGGGGACGGGATTGGATGGGATTTGAGGTTTATTAAAGGAGAAATGCTGACTGGAATCTTCGATATACAGAGGGTGTCATGGTTGCTAAGAAGGACTACAACCTTCCCAAGCACAGTGAGCTCGACGTCAAGAACCTCTTCGTTAGTAACCCGCTCGCGAATCCAATCTGAAGGCACCAAGAATCATCGAGATCTAATCCGGTTTGATAAATAGGTCATCAAGGCCTGCCAATCGCTCACCTCGCGCGGCTACCTCAAGACCCAGTTCTCCTGGCAATACTACTACTACACCCTCACCCCAGCTGGTCTCGACTACCTCCGTGAATGGCTACACCTCCCAAGCGAGATCGTTCCAGCTACCCACGTTAAGCAGCAGCGAAGCACCGCTCCACCACGCGGAATGATGGGTGGTGATGACCGAAGGGAGAGGAGGGGTGACCGTGGTGACCGTGACGGTTACCGAAGACGGGACAAGGAAGGTGGTGCCCCAGGTGAATTCAAGCCAGAATTGTAAGCCCCCCATTTCCCAAAAACTTACGTATAATGAATATGAGAGCTAACATGCATGATAGCCGTGGTGGATTCGGCCGTGGACGTGGTGGTGCTCCTCCAGCAGCGACCCAGTAAATTCTCTAATAGCCTCTCTTATTTCTCTCTTCATCGACCGTTTCTCTCCAACCTCTTACCGCTTTTATCATGACTCTGTAATATCACATTGCTGGTCTCCCTCTCAAACTCTCATGCTCCCACGCCTATACATACGCAGCATTCCACAAGAACACCTACGATTCTCCATCCTCCTTTCTCCGTGTGTTCCCTTTTTTATTACTATATCTCATGTCGCTTCCTTTTTTATGTGTCTATACGGATTCCAAACGGCGTATAATTTGTTGAGATCACTTCTGTTTCTTAATGAAAAGAATCTCAAGTTGTGGTTTTCCCTGAGCAGGCGAGATGCCGGGGACAGCCGAACCAAACCCTTCTTTCGAAGCTGTAGATATTAAGAGACCTATCGGTGGATCAACTGGTCTGTATATGAAGTTACGGGAATTAAAGTGCCGAACCATATCGTGATATGATATCTGGATGACTAAGATTGATTTCATCACCACGTGCAACACACTTTCTTCTTAAAATCCAACCTTCTCCTGAACGCGTCCTCCATTTCCACCTTTTCCCACCTTCAAACCTGCAGGAAAAACTCGATCGCAAAATTCTGACAAAAGCATCGAGTCCACGGGTTTCGCGGCTGTAATTAAAAACGCCGCTAAAGATTCTGGACAAAAGCGACCTTTCGATTTTCAAGAACCATGAGTTCCCAACTCATATCTTGTCCGGTCTGCAACCGTGATATCGCTCTTTCGTCCATAAACCGCCACTTGGACGAAGGATGCCCAGAGGAACCAAATGTATCTGAAGCTACTGCTTCTGGATTCTTCGCCCCGGCGAGAAGTAAGCCATCCGCGTCGTCTCTATCCTCGACGACCGGTAATGTGGGACGTCCAACCATAAACTCGAGCCCCGCGGGAGGCAAGGGCTGGACAAGCTCTAGTTCGCTAGGTTCTTCGCCTGCCACGGTTTCCAAACCGTTACCATCTCAACAAAAGAGAACGTTCTCTTTACCTTTTCAGGGGTCGGGTCAAGATAATAAAAAATTAGACTCGGGTATTGGAAACGCCAATATTAGCAAATCGTTTAGAGACGATGTTACTACGGATCCGGAGTCGCCGGCTGCAAAACGTCAAAAGACTAACACAGCGCGCTCGGCAATGCCTCTTGCCGAACGTGTTCGCCCTAACACCCTTGACAATATCTTTGGCCAGGACCTCGTCGGTCCCAATGGTATTCTCCGCCGGATGATAGAGTCTGACTCCGTAAAGAGCATGATCCTTTGGGGTGGTCCTGGATGTGGCAAAACCACTATTGCTAGAACAATAGCGGCGAGTACCAAGGCTCGGTTTGTGGAGCTGTCTGGGACAACGAACAATGTCGCCGACTGCAAGAAGATTTTCGAGCAGGCGAAGAGTGAACTAGGGTTACTAGGCAGGAAGACGATCTTGTTTATCGATGAGATTCATAGGTTTACAAAGGTAATGTTTACCCGATGTGGAGATTGACCTAGTGAGTTGATACACCAGAGCTAATAGAATTTGAAGCTAGACACAACAAGACGTATTTTGTGAGATTAATATTGTATCCCGTCCTTGTCGAACTACAGGGCTGATAATAGTCGACGCAACCTAGTGGCGCCAGTCGAAAGTGGTCAAGTTATCTTGTAAGCCCTCGGTATATGCATGGAGACTCGGCCGACGAGGCTTTGTGAAATTGAGCTAACTCACCCTTCTATATCGTTATAGAATTGGTGCCACCACGGGTAGGAACATCGTTCCGGCAGTTATAGCTCCTGTAGACGAGGCTGACACATACTTATCCCAAAGAAAACCCGTCTTTCAAAGTTCAATCAGCTCTTCTATCCCGCTGCAGGGTCTTCACTTTGAAACCCTTAAGCACAGACTCTACCCTCAAGATCTTGAAGCGGGCCCTCTCCGCGGAGTTTCCGGAGAAGGGTGACATCCCGCCGCTCTTAGACGACAAGTTATTGACCTACCTGGCCGAGTTTGCCTCCGGAGATGCGCGAACAGCTTTGAATCTTTTAGAAATATCAATTCAGCTCGCGTCTCAGCACCAAACCGGTTCGAGCGACGAGGAGTTTACACAGGAGGATCTCAAGAAAGCTTTGACACGGACACTAGTATATGATAGGCAAGGCGACGGCCACTACGACACGATATCCGCGTTCCACAAAAGCGTGCGGGGTAACGAGTAGGATCCCTCCCCGTCATGATCACGATCCTAGGATCCTTCAGAATTGCGAACCACTCAATGCTAACCCGTTTTACAGCCCAGATGCGGCGTTATATTACCTCGGCCGAATGATTGAAAGGTAAACCCACTTTTGGTGACGGGTGGTTGCGTCTGAGACCTTGACTTAGCTTAACGTTGTGGATCAAAGTGGCGAAGACCCGTTATTCATATCCCGTCGCATGATGGTTATGGCTAGCGAGGACATCGGGCTAGCAGATAGTGAGTTTCAATTCCAATTCTTCGCAATTTTATATTCTTTTTATAAGAAATTATAACTTTTGGTCGCTATTGTACCGAGGTTCAATGTAGAGGCTGACGGGTTTCGAAGACACGCTGCTGCCGTTAGCTACCGCAACGCATTTTGCCGTCCAAAACGTTGGAATGCCTGAAGCAAGGTAATTTACCGCCTTGTGCAACCGCGCGACGCCGCCGCTGCGAATGCCAATGCTCTTAATTTGGTGCGATATTGCATTGCGCCGGGCTGACAAGATGCTTCTTTTTCGAACAGGATAAACCTCGCCCATTGTAATACCGCCATCCTCCCGTACAGAGAACAATACAGGGCGTCTGAGTAGAGCAAGGCGGTTTCTAACGGGGCCTGTATTGTTTAGGCACTGTGGCGCTCTGTCTCGCAAAGAAATCGACCCGGGCATACCGGGGTCTTAACAATGTGTTGGCTCTGCTGCAGTCTGATCCAGAGGCTGCGAGTGCCCCGATCCCTCTGTACGTACTAACCGTTCCTCGAGTGAGAAAGTTACGGTTTCCCCTCTCGTTACCTTGCATTGTTCGAGAATCCCTTCCGTGGCCTGCCCTGCTGCCTAGATGATTGTTTTGTTTCTCAGAAATGCGGGTTCGTAACCTATCGCAAAGTTTTGCGATTCTACGGCACAGCAGAGAGAGACCGAAAGCTAGTGCTTTGTACTAGTCCTAGCGTCTACGGATTAGCTTAGGCAGTTACGCAACTTTTACCTCGCAAGATACCATCCCTTGCAAAAACCTGGGAAAAAGACAAGACGAAAAAAGAAGAAAAGGAAAAAAGAAAACTGTTTCGAAGGGAAAAGAAAGCCTCGGGCGCCTTAACCCGACGTCTTATTATCTCGAATCGACACACCCTCCTCTTCCCTTATCCTTTCGTTTTTATCCCTGCATCGTTTTTGCTCGGCTACAATTACTAACCGTAATACCCCTCTTGACTTTTGCTTTGCCGCAATTGTCGGGCCTTTCGAGGGTTTTCGATTCTTTTTTTACACTCAGCCACCTACGCAACGCTCCAACCACTTTAATGAAAAACTTGGGCTACGGGAAAGAATACAAGTATCCTCCAAACTATGTGGACGGGATTGTGAAACAGGAGTATCTGCCGGAGAGGCTTGTTGGGAAGAAGTTCCTGGAGGATATGGATTTGGGAACTAGGGTTGATGAGGAGGCTTATGAGGATCAAGCTGAGGCTGGGGAGTTTGGAAGGGATATATGATAATTTGGGCGTTGGTGAGCTGGTAGTAGGTTATAGGGCCTCAGACTTGGGAGACTGTAGATACGATTGGCCATCGATATTGGTTTGCTTTGAGATTGTTGACCCAGAGTTAGCAATTATGATAATTCGCACCTTAGATCGCGCGTATAGAGCGCTATAGAGACTGAGCAAAGATATTTACATCGTAACACCCCATCTATAAAGAAATTCGTTATAAAAAAAACACATATATTATGACCCAAAATATAAACGATCGAAGAGGACCTTAATAACGTATAACAATTGAAAATGACAAATAAATCAAACGCTCCCATATCGATTCGTGATGACCTCAGTAATTTCAAACGCCAACCTTCTGATAATCGTTGACTCCCACGGCTTGCTCCCTAGACTGCCATTCCCAGTTGGTGAGGGGATACTGATCAACCCCAAGGCCTGGTTCTCCACACGGACTGCCCCTAGCGGATCGTCCGATCTCACGGTTACAGTAACATTGGGCCGAGGACTTCCCCTCCAAACGTCAATGCACCATTCCGAAGTATAGACGGGGCTAACGTTTCCGTTTGGAGAGAGCCGCCTTCTAGCTGTCGCTGAATGCGTAAGGATATACTGTTGCAAAATCGATACGATAACTGGCGGCGCCGGTCTAAACTGAGCTCCTGGAGGGCCTAGCGGTTGCCTATGGTCTCGTTGATCCCACAGCGAGGCAGTCGGAGGTGCGGAAGAACCCGATGAGACTCCGCCACCGTTATGCTCATGCGCAACCGCAGCACCCAAGACGATGGCCTCAAACTGTCGTCTAGCTGCTCCAACGGCACGTAGATAGTCTGACACTAAATCCTCTGGACCCGCGCCACTGGGATGTTGCAAGAACTGTCGCCATTCAGGAATATCCATGATCTGGTGGACACCAACACTCCTAAACCGTTCCGACAGTTCGGTATGTAGAATGAACGAGAGCTCAGCGGCTAGCCTGCTATCTCCCACTTCAACCGATATCAAGAACGTTCTCCCTAGAGCAGAGGTTATCAACGGTGATTGGCCGGAACCACCCGCAGATGCGAGGGACCGGTTCGATAACGGTCTTGTGATTCGTTGTATTTGTTGGATTTTTTCGACACCCGGCAATGTTGGTGTTGACGCTGTTGGCTGCTGACGGTCTACCGCTGTTAGAGGTCTCTGCTGCATGTGCGTGTGCGGGCTGGAGTAGTGGTGGGGCTCCAAATAATCCGTCGGGAACGAAGATGTTTCATGTCGTTGTTGCAACTGGCGGTAATTCGCTGGATCGGATGCTCGTCGGTCCCCTGCAAGCGAGAGGTCACTCTGATAGCTCATAGCTGGGGAGGTAGCTGTCCGAGACGTAATTGCGTTAACTTTAGGGTTGCCAGAACTTGCATTAGGTATTCCACTTTTATCATCTTTTGCTTCTTCCACAACATTGATTGTTTGTGTTATTCGTCTCCTCTTCAATACCCGCGGTGGGCTTACATCCATTATTTTGTCTCTTTCTGGTGGAGCTGGAGGCTTTGTGACAGTGGTGGTGGTGGTAGTGGAGGTGGGAGGAGCCATACTTCTTGATGGGTAGTCTCGTTCATGCGAGCCAAGTTGCAATAGAGCTTCTGCTCCGTGGTGGTGGTAACCAACTTCATCACTTCGTTTCCGTTTATGGTCACCCGGGCTGGGCTGTCGACCAAACGGCGACGGAGACGGGCCCAACAGGTCGCGGAGGGAACCACTTCTCGATGGTCCTCCGGGCATGGAAGGTGCCGAGACTGTTGGAATGGGCAGAATAGGATACGAGTCCGTTATCGAGTAGGCACCAGTTCTACCACCACATCTCGAGCATCGGGAGGGCTCGCTCGGAGATTCATTGGGGCTTCGAGTGGAGCCGCTGCTGCTTCCCTTTTTGTTCGACCTCCGAGGCTGGTACCGATAGTCCGGATATCTAGCCATATGTTGCCGTTTTTCTTCCTAGTATGGCGGCAGGAATTCTGGTCAGCTCCTGGATATCTTATCAAGCACGCACGTGTGGGAAGGAGTGGAGAAAGTGTCAAAGGAGACGTCGGACGATAGGCCCCATTGAGGAAATTCAAATCCACTTACATCGGCATGATTTTGCCATTCTTTCCGCGTATCTTCTGTCGCATTCTTCCACATGTCGCCGATGATCTTCGAGATGGCAGGATTCGACTTGCCAGGGTTCTGGGCCATGACGGCGGAGTGATGATGTTGGCGGAACAGTATAAATGCTGTTGGAAACAAAAATCCAACATTGAAACCCGGGTTAGCGCTCCTTCATTAGCTCAGATTGTAAAAAGAAAAAGAAGTTATCACAACAGGTAATTATGCAGGGGGTGGTTTGTTCGAACGGAAGTTCAAGACAGAGGAGCTCGTGGTTTACCATTTCTAGGCCGTGGTATCTTCGGCGTTGGCTGACATAGACAAATGTGCGCCGGAGGTGGACTCGAGTGGGACGAAGACATTTGAGAATCTGATACCCCTTTCGGTTGTATGCTTCTTGGTGGCATTCCATTCGCGATTGTCGACGGTCGATAGGGTTTTGGGAATTTATAGTATTCCTGGGGCCGGATATCGTGCGCCTGGCTGTGAAAGGCAAATTCTGAAGGGGGTATAACAGAATTCTTGTGAGAATTATCGAACGACTGAGTGAATATATAACCCATCTGAGTAAAATGATAAGATGACTTGCATATAAGGGGGGGGAAAGGTAGCAGAAGCAGGGCCGGGGCGGTGTATCTAACACGGGAGAAGGTAATCTGATATCGAGGAAGTTTGCAATATGGCAAAGACGGTATATCAGGAAATATCTGAGGCGAAGGAGAGGAAGAAAGCCTGGTTTAAACAACTGGAAGAGAAGTCTAGGAAGTGGGTAAATTGGGCCTTTTCTTTGCCCTCAGTCACAAACGGGACAAAAGGAGCAGGCATGCCGCAGCCTTCGTATACAAGAACAATGGAATTGTATTCTCAGAGACTTGTGCCATGTACCTTTGTTTTTGCAAGACACCGCAGAGGTAAGTGCGAGCTCGAGGTCGAATGTTAAGCCTTTCCGGGTCAGTAAGTAAGAAACCAATAATTGTCATCCAAAGACAGTAAGTACTGTTCTTTTCTATTTCTTCCACGGTGGTACACAGTACTGGGATTAGGGCAAGTGCTGTGCCGCGTAAAGGCACAGTGACGCCACGTCTGCTATCCACTTAACTGAAAGGGCCAGGGGAGATATCCAAAACGAAGATGTAGGCGAGGGAACTCACTGGCGTTCGAGACAGTACCCAGGTACTAGGCTAGACTGGCTATACCCGCCTTAAAACGGACGAGCTTGGAAGCTATAGCTGCAGCTACTAATAACCCTGGAGATCGGTGTGTGCACCTTGGTAGGGTTGTGTTAGACAGAATAGCCTGTAGTCGAAGTTTGTATTTCGGAGAAACCGCAAGTTTGATTCGAAACGGACGGGTCATCAGACGGCAAATCGTAGAAGCAGCTATAACAGTTTGGGTCTTGTGCATACATATAAGTATGGCCGATCTCCACACATGTGCGAGGCGGCATGACCCTGACGTTTTTGTCCACTATCTTTAACGCTATAAACGTCTGAACCGTGCTGCGCGGCTGATAAGATCTTTTCGGCTGCCCTCACACTTGCATTTCAAAGAAGATTGAGCCGAAATAAATATTTGCTCAGTTGGTCCAATGTAAGCAGTTGTCAAAAAGTTGTAGCAGCGGTCACGAGCACCCCCATTCGAGTGCAATTTCCAGTCTTTGGCAGAAACGGATTGATAGGTTGTATTGCTTTTTCCCTTGAGAGTTACAGGCGAACACCGTAGGAGGGTAGACGGGGCCGAGACGCGGTAAGTTCTCGGTAGAAGGGCGATTAAAAGGTTTTAGTGGATGCTCGTAGGGGCGATGCCTGATCTGAGATGGATGTCTCGCAGGCGGAGCACCAGGTTTGCCAGCAAATTGGTTCGGACCAACCTGAAAACGGTTACCTGTTATACTCGCGGTCTCGCGCTAGGTCAGTCGGTACCAAACTGTCGGTAAATTGGCCAAAAAGTGGATCGAGACGCACGCTCAACAGGGGAAAAGAGATATAGACCGAGAAATTCCTCGAAACCCCCAAATCAGGCTGTATCTTCTGGAATTTCAAAAATTCAAAATGACGAACGAAAATATGTGACAACTGACGGCCAATTATCCACCTATTGCACACCGAAGGTCCGGATATCATATCATTTCTAGAAATCTGAATTGGCTGTTAGAACGTTAGCACTAGTTGCTGTGCCGCACAGTTGCATGATGGTAGGGCTAACCGTGCCTTTTACCATTGGATTGCAGGAAGTTGGATACGAAGAAGGGCTCCCAAACTGCGCATCGAGCTCACCTGCTCATGTTTGAGCTTGCCCTTTGTAGACATGGGTTCTTTACAATCAAGAATTTTCGGAATCAGGTTGCGTCGACACTGTGTACCCCCTGCCCGAGTGGGAAGGACGGACCCCCCTCCAAGTCATCCTGCAGGACTGGACTCGGTGCAAGCTCTTTTCGACCGGTTAGAATCTGTTAGCTCTAACGACGCAAGGCCGAAGCCAGGGATTACCCTGGAATACAAGCAAGCCCGTTTTGCTTCTGAGATGCACCGTCTTCTCTGGCAATGAATGTTGTGTAAAGAAGATGCAGCAAGATACACATGTTTCAAGAATCGCCGTCCGTATTGCAACATCCATTATAGCGAGCCACGTGGGAACGTTCCGATATCAATTGCGAATTTCAATCCAACATTGTTATCGAACAGGTTAGTAAGATTGGTTTCGAAGGGGACGGCAGGGACGGCAGACCTGGACGACAAATAACAGGTACAGAGCCGCTGTGTTAACTCCGCCACAGGGCTATCGAAACCCACATCTTTCGTCCGGTTGTGACGGTACGGTGTGATATCGATATGCAGAACCCAGGCCAATGCAATGGCCGCAACCAACGTTGGTACTTTTGCCTTGGTGGTGTGGATTTTGCGTTGCTGGCGGGCAATCCAGATCGATCTTTATGAACACCACCGTCAACCTTTCAAACGTAACATCCTTCTTAAGCATGCAACTGGCATATAACCAGACCCGAGTCTCTGGGACTGGCCCCATCGCCTGCAATTTCGGCGTGAGTGATTTTCGGCCATTCCTTTCCGTTGTTCTCTTTTGTGATATCCCAATTCCGATTCCTCAGCTCTTAGCACATGTGAGAGAAGTACACAGAAAGAGCGGTGCTGGGGCGGTGAATCCCGCGCGCTGTATCGGTGCGGCACAGACGACACCGAACTTTCATGTTGATGTTGGGTTAGCTTCACAACTTCTTTGCCGCCGGCCAAGTTACTAACTTTAGATCATATCACGGTACCAATCCCAAAAAATCACGGCTCTGTTGAGCGGCCGGGGTTTGGGCCCCCCGCTGTTTTCGTGGTCTGTGTATGCACCCTCCTCCAACGCCAATGCTGCTTATGTACTGTACGTGCGTGCTTGGGACCCCATTGCATGAACACATACTGCCTAAGGGTGTCCCGAGATTGGGGTCGTGTCATGTCAGACACACCGTGTACCTTACCATCCAGGCAAATGACAAGATCCGGATTCAACCTCGTATATCTGGTGTGCCCCCCCAGATTCTCGCTTCAGCAAGCCGTGATATCAGACTGGTCCCTGGACCATGGCGTTGGCGTCCCTCCCACGAGAGACCACTTCGCCTCTTTCTCACTTACCGCTTGCTTCTCTGGGATCCCCACCCTCCATCGCACTTACGACTCCGGCCTCGCGATCTGGAGGCTAAGCTTTTGTTTCCCGTCAGGCTCGCTTCTAGACGTCAATGCGGATGGTAATGCACCGCCATAGCCCCTCATGCTACAGGTAAATTGCTGAAACGGCGAAGGAATACTGGACGATTTCTCTTTCTATTAGGATTGCCTCGGTCTAAAGAACGGAAGGAAATTCCGACTATATGTACAGCCGCAATGGTTCTCTCCCCTGCAGGTAACCGGTAAGGAAAGCCGACGGCGCTTACAGAGCCTCCTCCACATCGATTCGCATAAGCATGTTCCTCCGCGATACCCAAAAAAACTCCAACCCGTGCAGATTTTTGAGCAAAAGATAGTGAAAGAAAAGTAACAAAGCATGAATTCGTCAGCGTTACCCCGCATTGCTATTAAAAATATGCATTTGATATGCAAACGTCTCCTTCGACATGCCGTCCGTGTCGACTTCTTCACGAAATGAAGCTGTTCGGTTGGGCACCGGCAACGATCTTAGCGCTGCGTTTCACGTCGATGAAGAGATCCTCGCACTCCTGCACTTCCAGCTCCGTGACTTCCTGCTTGCCGGCGACCTTTGCCAAAATCCATGCCGGTGTGAGGAGCTGCAGTGCATACCTCAAGCTCGAGTTAACACCATGTTTAGATATAGTCTCCAGAGCGCCATCGGAGACGTTGATTCCTTCCGTCTTCGCCCTCAACTTAATAATCGTCTTGATTTCCTCAGCATTATAAGGCAACGTTTGAACAATCAGTAACCGATCGAGCAGATCTGGTGGTATCCCATGGGCGGATACGATGTCTTCCGTGCCCCGGATATTAGACATGCCTCTATTGGAAGCGAGGATCACGATAGGCGAAATCGAGGACTCGAGGGCACGGTTGAGGTATGTGAAGCACTCAATATCGAGCATGTGGACCTGCATATCGTAGCACACGACAAATTAGAACCCGGCGCTTCGGTCGTGCAGAAAAGGGCTTTATTTGGAAACACATACCTCATCGATGAATACAACGCCAGGAACAAGCTCCGCAATTCCTTGGTCGATGTACTTGTTAACCACCTTGTTGATTTCTTGCCGTAGCTTATCCGTGATCTCTGTCTTCTTCGGCTTCATTAATTGGCCCATCATGCTCATGATATCCTGTCCGCCTTGCGGTCTAGCATTTGCTACGTCGAGATCATGCAAAGTAACATCCTGTACGATTTCCTTTTTCTTGTGAACCTCTCCTTTGGGAATCGGGACGTATTCTTCGGCCTCTAGATCGAATTCCGTGGCGTATGCGTCAGACCTTCCAACCCTCTTCACCGCCCCGGTGTTTGCTTCGATGTAAACGACATCGCCCACGGCGACCCTTTCCTTCTGAACACTCTCGAAGACCGAGGGGTCCAGTCTCAACCTCTTTGTTCCCCTAGCAGACTTCAGACCCACAATCACGCTTGCTATCGTCTTGCCGTATCCTCCTAACGGATTATCAGCTTCCTCCGGAGTCAATTCCGTAACCTCTCCCTCGTAAACTTCTTTCGTCTCCCTGACCCGTAATCCGATCGCCCGTCTAAAGTTCTCCATCAAAGCCTCCGTCTTCTTTACTTCAGTCGAAAAGATTTCGCTGCCAACGATCGGTCTGAAGGGAACCTTCGTCCCAAGCTCCTGAGATACCGCTAACGCGAGGGCAGTCTTTCCGGTACCAGGTCCACCGGCGAGAAGTACAGCGTTTCCGGCCATACTTTTGGATTTGATAAGGTCGACAACGATACCCAGAGCCTAGAAATCAATCGTGAGTAGGCCGGAGAGATGTGATAAGAGATATCGGGAGGCAATCATACCTCTCGAGCCTTTTCCTGGCCCACGAATCCTCCTGCGACCTTCTCAGGTGTTCCATCGGATCGAAGGCCAAGGCCCTTGATGTGGGTATGCGCGGCAGTCCTGGTTTCGCGGGAATTACCCCGAACCTCACTGATGTTGACCATTTTATGCGATTGGTGTGTCGTCGACGGTTGCGATTGCGATGGGTAGTCGTGGTCTGAGGAATAGATAGAGGATGAAGTTGCGAAGGACGCGTCGAGCGTTTTGCATGTAACTTTTTTTTTCTTTTCTTGTGCGACGTTGGAGACGGAGCCGCAACACAAAATGGCCCCAACGAACTCCAACGCTGCCAGAAGCCGTCGGCGCATGAGGGAGACCGCTGTCAGTGTCAATTGCGAGTCGCAAATGCCGTGATTCTAAAGCGAGGCAGTGAGGGGAGAATAAGAAGGAGAGGATTCATAGGACCGCGAGGATACTACTAAGCTTTCTGTATTTTCTTTTCTTCTAACTTCCAGCACGCTGTACAGTAGGATCATGGATCATGTCATGATCATTAATTGCAATTGGATATATGGGCCGTCATGTATACATGTTCCATCCAAACCCATCTTCGAAACTTGTCACGCTTACATTGTGGTAACTTAGCATACAGATCCTGACTTAGCCTTGCATCGAAGCTCACGATCATACCCTATACACATACTGCGTGCTCTATATGCTATTTGGAAGTTACACGGTGTATACATGGTCGTAGAAGGATCTAGAGACCATGGTGTCGATATCGCGATGCAAACATGCACAATATTAATATTCCATAAACCAAACTCGTGAATTACTTTTAAGATAGCTAATCGACAACCATACAATTGGAACCATAAATGTATGCCTCAAGACCCCGTGTCTAGATATATGCCACCATCAACCTAATTCCCCACAGCATCCTACTCATCCTTCCCCTCCTTCGCAGCCTCAGCCAACACTCCCTCCAGAATATCCAACCCCTGATAAATCTGTTCATCAGTAATAACCAAAGGCGGTACAATCCTCAACGTATTCTTTCCCGCGGTGAGTATCAACAACCCCTTATCCCTACACTCCGTCACAATCCCCGCGGGATCCTTAGTCAACTGCACACCGATAATCAACCCCCTCCCTCTGATCTCTGATATCAACCCAGGATATTTCCCCTTCAGCTTCTCCAGCTGATTGCGGAATACATCCCCTTTCCTTTGGACCCCGTTCAACATCTCCTTCGACGAAAGTCTTCCAAACACGTGGTGAGCGACTCTAGCCGCCAATGGGTTCCCACCGAATGTAGTCCCGTGATCTCCGATTACGATCTTTTCGGCGACTTGTTCGGTTACGATAGTAGCCCCGATTGGTACACCGTTTCCTAGAGCTTTAGCCGTAGTCATAATATCCGGATGCGCCTCCTTCGGCAGGACCGCGTGTGCCCATAACTCGCCGGTGCGTCCCAAACCACATTGAATCTCATCATATATCAGCACCGCCCCGACCTCCCTACACCTCTTCTTCAACGCCACCAAAAACTCCTCGGTGGCGACGTGAATCCCTCCTTCACCTTGAATCGGCTCAACGATCACACCGCATGTCTCTTCAGTGACCAAACCCGGAATAGCAGCCACATCATTAAGATCCCCGTACCGAAACCCAGGAACCATAGGTCCGAACGGTTTCTGATACTTCACATTCGGCGTGGCGCTTAAAGACCCCATAGTCCGTCCGTGAAACGAATTATGAAAGGACACAAACCCAGTCTTCTTCTCATTCCCACTTGATTTTCCAACTTTTCTCGCAAACTTGATCGCTGCTTCGTTTGCTTCGCTTCCGGAGTTGCAGATAAAGACTCGGGATGCATTGGTCATAGCTCCGGACGCACGGGTCGTATCGATGATCAGCCGGGAAAGTTCGCCGGTCCATGGGTTGTGGTAGAGGTTGCAGACGTGAATGAGCTTCTGGGCTTGCTCCGCAATAACGCTCGTGACGCCTTTATCCGCGTGTCCGAGGGAGTTGACGGCGATACCGGCTGTGAAATCGAGATATTTCTTCTGATCAGTGTCCCATCTAGCAGTCTCCAATATCAGCTTAAAACATCCAGGAATGAATTAGAAAAGGAAACATCAAATCCTTACAAATAAGAACCTTCACCCCTCTCAAACATTATATTCGGCCGGGAGTACGTCGCAACCATATAATTCGCTTCTTTGGCAATAACATCTTTGGCATCGAACTGTGTCGAAGTCTACAACGAAACTCCTCCATATCAGCGCTGCACACCTATATAAATGCCACATGAACTAACTTACACCTTCAAACTCCGCCGTTTGAGTCGCTTGCGAAGCCGTACTCGCGGGTCTGGTGATAGTCCTAGCCAATTGCACACGAGGCGCAGCTACGGCCAATCTTCCGAGGGCACGCTTCGTAGATATCGATAGACGGAGGGCCGCCATTGTTGAGTTTTTTGTTGAGAGACCCAAGCCAATATCTCTAATGAACGTAGAAAGAAGAGTAGCAAAGAAAGCTTCGAAAGTAATAGTAACCAGACCAATTAAACGACTACGAAGCTCAAGTGACCTCCGCGACCCTAAAGAACAGCAATCGGCGAAACAGAACTGATGACGGAGAATCCGCAGTGACTAATACTCTCATGTTAAGAAGGCGGTCGTTGGTTTGCTTATCGAGCAAGAGGCGAGAAACCGGCCCAGGTAACGTTTGTCGTTGCGGCCTGGAAAAACCCGCAAAGGAATTAAAACCACAGCACTCCGGCCGCGGCGCCGATGCGCTAGGCCGGGTAAAACTGTGAGCTGCCCTGCAGATTTTTCTGGCGATTCATGGGTGGGCCCTGGAGCATCCCCGAGCTCCCCTGCATGCATTGCATTTGATGCGCAGTGCGGATATCGAAATGTCGATATCGGACTTTTGATAAAGTCGAGTGCCTATGAGTCATACATCTACGATTGGCCAATTTTACATAGTTTGGAGCTGTCCCCGGACGATTTTATAAATGCTTATCCCAAATTTCTAATATGCCACCCTAGAATGTCTATCACGTATAAATGATAGTGGCATATCAGCTATATACACCCGAGCCGGGTCTCAATTGCAATTGGTATCATGAATTAGAACCTGAGATCCCACCCAATTTTAGGACCAAGGTTTGGTAGCTCTTCAGCCACACTTTGGACGTCCTGTAAAAATCTGTTAGTAAACTGTCTGAGACAAGTATTAGAGAATATAATATAACATACCTTATCACCTCTGCCTGACAAGCAAATAACAATGTTCTTTCCCTTGCCCAGCTTCTTCGCCAATTCCATAGCTCCCCAGACCGCGTGCGAAGACTCAAGGGCTGGAATGATACCCTCAGTTTGTGACAATCTTCTAAAGCCTTCAAAGGCATGCTCATCATTCGCGGCGATAAACTCTGCTCTTCCATCATCTTTCCATTGCGAGAGTTGTGGCCCAACTCCGGGATAATCCAATCCAGCGGATACCTATACAAATTAGTACTTTGTCCATATAAATTAAGAAAATGGAATCCGTGACTTACGGAGTGTGTGTCGAGAACCTGTCCGTGCTCGTCCTGCAAGATATAAGTTCGGACGCCGTGCAAGACACCCTTCTGTCCAGCTACAAGTGTAGCACTGTGCATCAGAGTATCGATACCATGGCCACCTGCTTCAACGCCCAAGAGCTTGACATCCTTATCATCTTGGAATGGGTAGAACATGCCGACGCAGTTGCTACCGCCACCGACACAAGCTACGACTGCGTCTGGGAGTCTGCCAGTAAGCTTTAGCATACCCTCCCTTGTTTCGCGACCAATAACGCTTTGGAACTACTTTCTGTCAGTTTCAATTCCCAGCCCTTTAGATAGAGGCGCAACTTACAGTCCTGACAATAGTCGGGAACGGATGCGGTCCGATCGCAGATCCAATAATGTAATGTGTAGTATCAAGATCCACAACCCAGGCCCTCAAGGCCTCATTGACAGCATCTCTCAAAGTCCTCGTACCGGCCTCAACCGCGATAACTTCAGCGCCAAGCAGCTTCATTCTGAAGACATTCAAAGCTTGTCTTCGGCAATCCTCAGCGCCCATATACACAGTACACTTCATACCGAATTTGGCAGCTACTGTAGCAGTAGCAACACCGTGCTGGCCAGCTCCTGTTTCGGCAATGACTCTTGTCTTGCCCAAACGTTTGGCGAGGAGCATCTGACCCAAAGCGTTATTGATCTTGTGGGATCCGGTGTGGTTTAGATCCTCACGCTTGAGGTAGATGTCGGCGCCCCCGGCGTAGTCAGTGAGCCTTGGTGCGAGATGCAAATGTCCCGGTCTACCCATGTAAGGGTAGTAGGACTCGAATTCTTTCCAGAATTCGGGGTCTTTGACGGCTTCGTCGAATCCCCTTTCGAGCTCGATCAGGCAGTCCATCAAGCTTTCTGGAACGTATTGGCCACCGAATTCTCCAATTCTCGAGGGTAGAATCTGTAATAGCACATATCAGCCTCCAGCCTCTAAGACATAAAAAGATCGTTATATTACCTCAGGATGCGGCGGATGCTCCATATTCAATGCCTCGATCTGATCCGCTAAGCCAGGCTCAGTACCATACGGCCCTTCCCGGATCACACCATCAACCGTAACCTTCGATCCATCAACCGCCCTATTCTCACCGTTCGCAAAAGTAACATTCTCGCCGTTCGGCTTGGAATCATCTCCCAAATCCGATCTCCCGAGTACTTCATACAGATACTTCCTAAGAGCCAAAGTCTCATTCCCTGGGTTTTCACGAATGATATTCACGATCTGGCTGCCAATGACCACACCTTCTGCGGCAGCACCGACAAGCTGGAAATGTGCCCGGGTGCTGACACCGAATCCAACCGCAACCGGTTTATTCCCGGAAGCCTGCTTGACCTTCTTGATTAACTCGGGTAGGTCGGCGTTCAGCTTCCCGGTTGCACCGGTGACACCCATACGGGAAACCAAGTAGATGAAACTATCCGCAATGCTACATAGTTTCTTCAACCTAGCCTCTGAAGTGGACGGTGCCACGAGCGGGACATAGCTCAACCTGCACACTCGATCCAAGTCAGCAAACATCTTCTTCACAATATAACGAGAGAAAAAATATGCAGAACCCACCCTCCCTTGACGCAGTGGTCTCTGAACTGCAGGGCCTCCGTCTCCGGCGGCAGATCCACCACAATGAAGCCATTGATACCGGCTTCCGCGCAATCCTTTATTAACTTCTCTTCTCCGTAGATGAGCATGGGGTTATAATATCCCATCATGACGATCGGGGCCGAAACGCCGGCCGCTCGGGCTTGCTTCGTAATTTCGAGGACGGTGGGGACATTGACATTATTCTGAAGAGCAATCTATCATTAAGAAAGAGAAATCAGCACGAATCACTTCACATTAACAAAACAAAGTTGAATCGTACGGTATTTGACCCTTGAATCGTCGGACCGTCGCCAATTGGGTCGGTAAAGGGCAAGCCAAGTTCGATGACATCTACGCATGTGTAAGCGATCGCTCATGAAATAGCGATTGAATGTCCGGAAGCATCATACCGGCGCCACCGGCCTGTAAAGCCTGAAGGATTGGGACCGAAAGTTCGACGGTAGGGTATCCAGCTGTAACGTAGGCGACCAAGGCATTCTAACAATTGGCGTTAGTCATGGGTATCGGTTGCGACCTTCCCGGGAAGAGGAACGAACTCTGCCCTCGGCCTTGCACTTCGCGAATGCGGCTTTAAGGCCTTCCATATTGCTGTAGGAGATGTGGTTTGTGTGTATTTTCCGGGGTAAGAACCAATTGAGTGAAGCAGCGAGTAAACCGTTGATGAGAGAGAGAAGGGCAGAATTGCAGTGTTGGTTGGAGGTGTTTCGTCTACAACGTTACAACCACCCAAAGAAAAGGCCGACAAGCTTAAGCTTTTTATTCCCGACAACCGCGCTGAATGAACAGAGATCTCAATGACTCATAGAAATTCCCGAGAAAGGCGATGGCGCTCCTTTTTTTCTGTAGAACGGTTATACGGACTAAGGTCACGGTGGCTCGTCTGGTCTGTGGATAAATAATCGATCCAGTGCATCCCAGGGCCGGCCCAGGCCTGGAGCGGGCGAATGTCTGCAGGCAAATTGCCCCGCAGAAGCCTGTCGCCCCACTATCGAACCCCCCGGTAAAATATTTTTTAGCGGAACAAGCCAGGCACAAAGCCGCCCGGGGCCTTTGGGGGTGCAGGGACAGGGATTTCGCCGCGACAGCGTCAGTATTGCCTGGAGCCGACGTCGGAATGATTGCGGATAAGCCGGCATCCCAGGCAGTACCGTCGATATCTAGCATGTCACAGGACTGATACTCTCGCAAGGCGTATGCTTGTCCGGAAAGTCACGGGCTAGTGCTGTAGATACCAAAAATCTAACATCTTGCATTATCGCTTCAATCCAATAAACAGGTAAAGAAAAATGCTGTAGACATGTCTCCTCCGAATACCACTTCACCGTAAAAAGCAGGGTCTCAAAAGTCAGCCAAACTACCTTAGGAATCCACAAAGAAATGTATAAAGCTGTTTAAAGGTCAACGAGGTTCTCCTCCTGAGGTTTCTTGTCGTCCTTTGGCGCCGTATCCCTGGTATCCTTCGTCACGGGTTTCTTTCCTTTCCTGTCCCCGGCGGATCGCTGGTAGAACTCGTTGATAACCTTCTCCGGGATACCTATACCAAAAAAAATATCGGTTAGTCTTATCTGCGATCAAATCACGGTTTATTGCTTTGAGGGAACTTACGATTCAACAACTCCTTGGGGTAGATTCGGAGTAACGACCAGGCGATATCGAGCGACTCGAAGATGGTTCTCGACTCGTATGCTCCCTGTGAAATGAAGTTTCTTTCGAACTTCTCAAGGAACTCCAACGAGAGCTTATCTTCAGAAGACAAGGCTTCCTCGCCGACGACTGCCTTCATGGAAGCGGCGTCTCTGCCGATGGCGTACTTGGCGTAGAGCTGGTTCGAGACGTCACCGTGGTCCTTCCTGGTCATACCCTATCGAATGTGTTAGCGGGCCAGTTGAGGAAAACGACATACCCCGCCTACATACTTCACCAATGGCCGACTTCATGAGACGGGAAAGCGATGGTAGGACGTTGATCGGAGGGTAGATATTTCGGTTGTGGAGACCACGGTCAACGAAAATCTGTCCCTCAGTGATATATCCCGTAAGATCCGGGATGGGATGTGTGATATCGTCGTTCGGCATGGTCAAGATGGGGATCTGGGTGATGGAGCCGTTTCGGCCTTCAACACGACCAGCTCGCTCGTAGATGGTGGACAAATCTGTGTACATGTAACCTGGATAACCGCGACGACCGGGCACTTCTTCTCTGGCGGCGGAGACCTAGATTCTCTTGTCAACTCTGGAATTTGTAAGTTTTTGGCTGGCAAATTTCAATCTCACCTCACGCAAGGCATCGCAGTAAGCCGTAAGATCCGTCATGATAACCAAGACGTGCTTCTCGAGCTGGTATGCGTAGTACTCGGCCGTTGTCAAAGCCAAACGAGGAGTAATGATACGTTCGATTGTAGGATCATTCGCCAAGTTCAAGAACAGGGTGACACGCTCCAGAGACCCGTTCTCCTCGAAATCCCTGGTGAAGAAACGACTGGTTTCCATGTTCACACCCATGGCCGCGAACACGATCGAGAAGTTATCCTCGTGGCCGTCGTGAACACTCTTCGTCGGAGCCTTGACCAAACCAGCTTGACGACAGATCTGCGCAGCGATTTCGTTATGAGGAAGACCGGCAGCGGAGAAGATTGGGATCTTCTGTCCACGGGCGATAGAGTTCATTCCATCGATGGCAGATATACCGGTCGAGATCATTTCCTCGGGGTACACCCGAGTGTACGGGTTGATGGGAGACCCGTTGATATCCAAATAGTCCTCCGCGAACACCTTAGGACCCTTATCGATCGGCTTCCCTGAACCGTCAAAGATACGTCCCAACATGTCCTCCGAAACCGGGATCTTTAAACTCGACCCCGTGAACTCCACCTTGGTCTTCTTGACATCGATACCAGTGGTTCCTTCGAAGACCTGAACGATAGCCCTGTTTCCTCGGACCTCAAGCACCTGACCAGCACGCTTCGTCTGGTCCGGCAGAGTGAGCTCGACGATTTCATTGTAGCGGGGGAACTTGATATTATCGAGGATGACGAGGGGACCGTTCACACCGGCGACGGTGTTGTAGCGTATGCGAGGGTTGACACCGTAGTTACGAGTTACGGCGGCAGCGTTGATGGCGAACGCCTCTTGGGCGGATAATCTGGCTTCGGCCATGGTGTGCCCGCCTGCGTGAGTGGTCGTCGCGTATGGTGGAGATGGCTTCGGGGGTGCTTCGTGGAGGTCCTTTGCACACTGCACAGTGGTTTTCGAGCTTGCTGGGATGCGGGACGGCACTACGTCAACTTTGGCTGGTGTCGTATCGATAAACCCGACAACACAAAACCCGATGCTCCTGTGGATGAGCTGGAGGGCCGTGCTGAGTGATCCAGTTCTTAGCCTCATGCACGGCCTTAAGATGTTTATTTAAGGTCGAGGCTTGACTACCTGGCGAAAGGAAACGAGCGGTACTATGCACGGATAAAGGCTTCAATTCTGCTTGAAGATAATATAATAACCGTCAGTCTTATAATATAATATAGCATATGCAGGGTGCAGTATCAGACGAGAGGATACATACGGTACCGACACTATGTGCAGAGGAACATCCCAGATGCCCTCGTCGGCATACATGTACTGGATAATATCAACCACGATAAAGGAAACATGCTAATGCAATACGATCAATCCAACTTCAATCAAGCTTAAGTCATGCCGTTAAACAAAGGGAAAAATTTGCATCAGGCTCATGTTCAGGTCAACTGCGCGATAGCCTGTACCATAATCCAAGCAACGAGTATCCGAATCCACGTCTCGTTCTTCCCAGCGCCTGACCCGGGCCCTCGGACTTGCTCTTCGACGTTATCCTGAAACTGGCCAAGCACATTTCCATGCGGAGAGTATTCTAATCAAACGGGCCGGAGCCAAATTAAGCCGTCCGTCCACACGGCAAGACAGAGCGAGGACGTTGATAAGGAACTTACCACACGCGATAAACCACCCTGGAGCCTCTCCTTCGCCTCCACATTCTTTCCTCGCACATCCGATCTGGGTCGTATTCGTCCAGACTAGCTGCGTGAAGTGTCCGGTCTGGCAAAATCAATAAGGCTAAGTATAGACAGTCCAATGACATTGTGGCTATCAATGAACCCAAAGGAAAAACTTACTTCCATGCTGAAATCCGGGTCTCCATAATCATACTGGTCTACCTCATCCTTCCACGCGGTAATCGCAGCGGACACATTGGCGTACCCTGCAGCTAGGTTTTCACCGTACGGTTGGCCCTGTTCACCTGTTAACCAGCCATTTGAGCATATCGGCATTATATTACCTACAGAATGCTCAAATATGCAATCTTCGATAGCATCCTCCGCGGCCTCTGCGAGTGTATCATTCCATGTCAATGCCGTAGCATTATACCAGTCTCTATACGCTGTACGGGTCAAAAATTAGTTCTGATTTAGTACCTACGCTACCAGCTCGAACCGCTGGAGTATACGTGTTGAGCTTACTATTGGTGACATTTAAGACTTCTTGTTTAAACACCTTGTCAGAGGTATACGATCTATCTGCGTCCTGCGCAAAAATAGAGGTTGCACCGGAGAAAAGTATCGCCAGAAAGGTAACAATCCCCATTGTTTGAACTCGAATTCGGTGTGTTCTCCAATATTGTACCGGCCGGCGAATGCGTTGACTCCAATGTCCGGCACCAAATCCAACAAGATCTATTGCAGAAGAACCACCTGGATACTAAGTATATAACGTTATATTAAAGGAACCAGAATATAGAGAAAAGAACTCGTAGAGTAGGGACCGGGTTAAGTTTACGCCGTCGGATGGTATTCTCTCTCTTGAATTTGATATACAGTTTGGGTTATAAAAGTAATCAACGTTATCATTGAAAAAGTGTAGGGACCATATCCCAGCTAGAAGTGCGCCTCAGAGGCGCTGAATACCCAAGTATATATCAGTATGTCTGCGGTATGCGCATCATGGCCATAATGCTACTTCTAACTAATGACATCGTCACCTCGCCGGCTCCAAACTTCGCAGCCGTTTCCAAGGTTTCTCCCGCTGAAGATCTTTGATATCAGAATCGCCAGGGGTCTTGACAGCCTGGTGGAGCCGGAAGTCTGGGTATTACGTCGTTGGAAGCGTCCAGACGAACCAACCGCCCGGACCACACCTGCACGAGAGCAAAAAAAGTTGGACAGGAACGTAACCAGCATCCGGATTATCGGATTGAGTACGTACGCAAAAAACTTCTGTGGATGATTTTCAGGACCAAGTTCAAAAGGTGAAAATGTCATTCGCACGTGGATTTGAATATCATTGAATCTTGACCCGGCCTGGAGTCGACCTGGTTATGCTGTGCTTTAAAATGCAACAAAAACAACAACTCGCTCTACCATGTTCGACGAATGTATTTTACCGTGCCTCCGCCGTCACCGCTGGTTCAACATCCTATATAAACTCCCAAGCCCCCTCCGAGCGATAGAAGACTCCTCAAAAGCATCATTCTCCATCAAATCAAACAATAAATCCGAAGGTAACCGCGTAAACATCATTTTACCACCACCGTAATCCCCCAGCTTCCGCAATCCTTCCACCAGAATTTCATCTCGATCACGAAGATGCAGTTTTAGCAGGAATTGATCGTCTTGTTGATGGTCTATTTTTCGAAGTAATGCGCCCGTTAGCGGCTAAAGTATTAAAGATGTGCTAAGTTGCTAGCTACCGGAGGGAAGCTTAGATGTTCATATACATACCTCGGGGCGGATGAGCATCGATTATTTTTGAAGCTGCTCCAGCCTCGATCTGGCCATGTGGGCTCGGTCGAGGAAGGTTACTCGTTTGGAATATCACTTCGCCCCTGCGGATGAACTGATCACCGCTGAGTGATAGAGCGGAAAGATGGGTGTCATCCTGTTGAAGGAAAAGTATGAAATGAAAATACACGTTGCCCATGCCAAACACTATCCGGTTTTCGTGGAGATTAAACCAAAAAAGACGACCATTAGTTCGAGTTCGACGATAAAACCAAGTCAGGGCATGGGCCTACGCTTACCTGGACCCGCACCCCCCATAGAAACCCAAATCCCCTGGTACGGTCTACTCTCCGTCGGAACGAGCAGACTCCTATCCAAAGCAGCGTAGGTATACATCTTCTCATCATCAAATACCTGAAACAAATCTTTACTATAATCCCCGCCATCCTCAGGTCCAACCGTATGCCGCCAATCAACTATCGTCCTATCCTTCGAAGGTATCTCAATCGGTGGCCACAAGGGATCCGGTTTGATCCGCCGAAATATCATCTCCTTCGTTTTGTACCTGAATACTCCATGATCACTATCACTAGCCGTCATGAACGACTCCGTTTCCAACGTCCAACTTGGTGGCGAAACTTGAGTTGGAGGTGCAAACGGTGAAGAATACCCCGGAAAAGTTTGAACTTTCTTAACCGATCTGACGATTTGAAGGACGGTTTTCCCAGCTACACGGTCATATCTCGGGACCAAAAGAGTCCCAGCATCCGTTTGGTTACCGATCCAAACCTTTTTATGTAACCATTCAAACCCATTAGTAGTACCACGCAGACTACTACCCCTCAGTTTAGCCGTCTGCTCCGGGTGGTAATACGACCCGCCGTGGAATATCCTATACATCCCCGCAACATAACTCGACCGGTTCGGATTCGCAGATTTCCCATTCGACAACCTTCCAAGTTCATAAACGTGAACGGCACCAATATACCCACATTCCGATCTTACGATATCATGAAGCATATTCCCCGACATACCATCCCCAGGTTTCGGTTTCTGCCACAGTACCGCACCCCCCATATCTTTGTGCCACAAAGGCCTCCCTTCCTCCACAGTATTAATCCCATGCAACCCCATCCTCTCCAACTCAACCAACAAACAAGGTCCCTTATCCGAAGAACGTTTCCTTAACAACCCACAACCATTCCAATCCTTCAAAGCATTCTGAATCCTAAAAATAACCTGCGGATGCGACGACGCCGGAATAATCCCATTAAACGTATCCTCCCTATCCACACGACGACAATACCACCTACCATCCACCGCTCCATCGTCTCCAATGGTAAACTCCTCCCCATGATCATCCAGCTCCCCAACCGGCATATCATACAAAGATTGTGGACACCACGACCACCCCCCTGCCTCTGTTATAGTCGGTTGATCGTGCATAAGCGCTAAAGCGTCTATTCGGCCAAATTTTAACAGTACCCGTTTCGTGAGTATCTGCGGTGTATCACCGGCTTGTATCTCGATATCTGCCAGTAATGCCGCAATGATCATTCTATCGCGGGCCCAAGAGGTACTCCGCGGTTTTACCACCGATAGTAAGTCATGCACTGAATGTATCGGACTCCTTAACCGTTTCAAAATCGAGGAAGCGATTAAATGCGCCGTAGATGTATTCCACGCATCCCCTGCAAGAACATCATTATCAAGATCCTTGATAACACGACCTCCTGTTTTTGGATCCTTAAATATCACCTTGATATTCTTCGACATGATGAATTCGAGCGCCGTCCAACCTCGGGTGAACCATGAAGATAGAACGATAGCAAGACACGGACTTCCGTCGTCTTTCCATTCGAAGTTTGCAAGGTAAGTGTCATGGACGAGCGTACACTCCGCGTTTTTGTAGTAATTCTGCATTTCGTTTATAGCTTTCCTCCTCGCTATCGGCTCCGTTGGGATGGATATTGTATCCCACCAGATTCCCTCGATCTCTGGGTTGATATCTCGGATACAGTCGGCGAAGTAGTTGAAAAGACAGGAGTGAACTTCTCCGACTGTACCTAACCCGATACCCGTGCCGTCGGACCATACGTGCGAGATTGCGGCGTACTTTTTACCCAGCTCCAGGAGTTGAGGAGGTTGGGTTATCGACCACGTAGTCCAGAATACCGGGTTCGCAGCGGCTGCATTGAGGATTATTGGATCGAATAGGATTTTGGTATCGCATGATACATCCCCGCCGTTCGAACCTGGGTTTGTAACGAACATATTCGAAGACCCGGATATATTCCCCGGCAGACACTTATGCAACTGACGAACCCTCGTAGAGTCAAGCGTAGTAAGCGTGCAAGAGTTAGTTAAACAATCCTCATGTCCCACATGCGACAGAAGCGGATTGTCCTTAATAAGTTCCACGAGGGCAGGGAAATCCACCTCCCCCCTCTCAGTAGCATTTCGCAAATTCCAAAGACGATTGGGACATATTCCCAATTTGTCCGCTTCATATGTAGCGGTTTTAACAGCTTGGCCGTATACATTCAGCGGCAGGAAGTGCGGGGACCATATACCCTCCGAATAATCCGCTGCTCCAAAGTCCCTTTGAACTCTAGTCGTCCAGTATATAACTTCGCAAACCGCGAAGACATCGGTTTCCCGGAGTCCGCCCTTGTCATCCCTAAGGAATACACCGTCGTAAAACGTACCCTCACGCTTATACTCCTCAAGAATACCATTCAAAATCACAACCGAAGCAGCGAGATGAAAGAACCTCGACTCAGAATCCAGCTTATCCCTATCCTCACGAGCACCCACAGCCATCTGACAAGAAACCACCGTAATAACCCAATCCCGAAAACTCTTCCACGGCGTCAACGGTACGATCTTATCCAACCCTTTCCACCGACGCAAACAATCCACATTCTCGCATTTGAGAATACCAGCCTCGCTACAAACCCGCGCGACACGGTTCAAAAAGGGTACATTGTGATCCCCAAACTCCTTCAGTTGTCCCTTCACCCAATGACCCCACGTTCTTCCCCAGTCTCTGGACATATTAGCACAAACATTGTTGGGTTTTGAATCCGAGTCTTCTATAAGTTGATCCGAGTTATCGGTACCACCTGTCTCAGGTACGGATCCGCCAGGGCGGGGAGTGTAGTACAGTGTCGTCTCATGGTCAAAGTAGAATATGCCTGGAGAACCGTATCTAAGGAGCGGGAGCGTCTGCGGAGGCTGGTGTGTTTGAAGACCCTTTAATGGTTTGTAAGATGCGGGAATGCGTGAAGACATTTTCCCCACAATCTAACAATTCGAATCGTGAATTTGGTGTTGCATGTTGAGGTCGGCGATAGACGATAGCGAATGCGATATTGGGACTAAGCTAACAAGGCACCTTCCGTCGTGCCCACATTGAAAAATCCAGGGTCCAGGCAGGCCGTTTCAACCAGTTCCGAAAACCGATTGGACGGCTATGTGCATATGCCATATGCGTCTTTAGTCACTACTTTCTAGCTTCAACGGTTTATAAATCTACATTCAAGCTTCCACAGCCCGAGATTCGAAATCGAATTCGGTGTCAGCACAGACGTGGAAAACCAAATAGCTATGTTACGAAAATATAGTCGGAATCGAATGAATACAACAATTCGGTCTCAATCAATCCAGAAAAACGGAATCTTACTCCCACACCATCTATCACCTAAAAACTATAGTAAACCGAAGAGGCTATATCTTCAAATCCACAGCCGTCAGCTGTAGGCGTACAACCCACAGCTGAGTGCGTTGGTATTCAACCGTCAGGCAGCACCGAACCCACAAGGCTCCAATATTTCGCTCCATCTCAGCCCCACTGTTCAATGAAAAGCCGCCTTGAAGAACGTTCTGTATATAATCCCGAATCTGGATCCTCGTGATCTAAACCCCGTAGCCGAAAGTCCCCAGCGTATGAGTTATAAATATCGCGAGGTTTCGAACGTTTTCTTTCTCCACTCAATCATTCCATTTAACCACAAATATCCGAGGTTCAAGTGTAAATTTAGTATATCCTGAGATAAGAACCGCCAGCGAGCTTACCTCCCAACCTCAACCATGGCAGTATGACCCCCCATCCCTCAATTTCACCTATACCACCCAGCTAACCCAAAAAAGCTCCCCTTCGGAACCTTCATAACCCTCACCTCCCCAAACCCAAGCATCGAAACCGCCCTCTCAGTCCCCACAGGCTTCTGGGCGTTCAAATACGACCCCATAAAAACCATGGTATACGTAACCTGGACTCCCACTGATACTCCCTCCAAATCAAGATCAAAATCCAAAAAATCACCCCAGAAGGTTACAAATCACAAACTACGCCTGTGGAGCGGCAGTGATCCGCAAGATATGGCGGGAACTGGGATGGAAAGGATAGTGGAGTTTAAATCCAATGATCCGCCGTGGGAGTTATCGGTTCCGAGGGTTAAGCTTGGTAGGTTTTTTTGGTTTGGGATTGAAGATGTTGGGGATGTAAGTCTCTTCCTTTCACTATTTCATGCATATTATTTATATCAAGGGGGGATTGGTAATCTAAAATACATATTTATATATACTAGACCGACGAGGATACCTCAACTTCAAAACCCAATACTCGCGATGCATACCCCCAAACATGGCTAGTCCTCGAAAAGGAACTAACCCGCGCATTAAAACTCTACAACGACCTAACCACCGAAACCACAAAACAAAAGCATCTAATCGAAAAACTCCGAGTCTCCGAAACCATCTGCAAATCACTAAACCCCGGGTCCCTAGCAGAGAACAAAATAGCAAAGGAAGCAAGAAAAGGTCTAAAGCAACTCCAGAGTAGTATCGATGAAATACAAAAGATCATTTCCGCGGCGGAGGCGGAGGATATATTAAACCCATCGTGGCCGGATATAGATATCGGTACCTCAAATCAACTTATCACCCGCGAGAATAACAATAAATCAAGCATTATAAAGGATCTTAAGATGCAAATCGATGCTCTTTCGGACGATAAAATGACGTTAAATACCACTATAAAAGGTCTATCGGACGATCTGGCGGCGAGGGAGAAAGATATTCTCGAGCTTTCTGAAACGGTATATCGTCTTCAATGTGAGAATGAGGCACTGGTGGGCACTAGTGATGACGAGACGGAAGGATGAGCTGCGGTATTCCAAAAGGAGTGAAGGTGGAATTAACTGGGGATATAGAGGGTATAATATTATACAGGAGGGTCTGGGAGCGGTACGCAAGTTTGGACTCATCGTCAAAGATTAGCCCATGGGAACTAGATCTCACTCTAGCGAGCTACGATCGCGGTCGACGAGCCAGGTTTCACGGTATTTAGCCCGAGATTGTGGCACGCCGTGATGAAATCTATCCAAACTTTGCTTATCAGAACATGGCATTGGTACTATGATATCGCGACCAATCCATGGAACGGTAGCACAAAACGGGGTGGAGATTTGATAGGAATTAAATTAATCTAGAGTCGGTTCCGAGCAACTTGGATTCTGTTAGCACATACACATTGCAGACCTCTTGTAATATAAACAATCATACACCATTATTGTCAAATATCAGGCTGTTATGGAGTCCTCCGCGAACGAGCTTGTAAGCAGCAATATTCGCTATCCAACCACTCTGCCGAACGTACTAGCTAGCTATCATACCTCGTATTTAATTGCACCTCTGACCGCAATACTGCAATACTCACGATCGATAATCCAACATTCACGTCCCTACTTCTAGAACAAAATATAACAGACACACCTGTTGGATCACACAACATCACAGTGATACAAGCTTAAGCTTAATCCGTACCTAAGCGTCGGACCCCCGTCAAAAAAGGACCGAGCAACCCCGAACCCCAAGTCAAGAAGTCCTCAAGTGAGTTGTCAAACCAGTACAGTACTTTCCAACCAGACCAGACTGGCAACGGCGTTCCGGTCCAATCAATCAAGGGTTCAATCATGTGGGCCAATGTCTTCCCTAGCGTCGACACCCATGCGGTGCGGTGCCATTCGCTATAAATTCCTGAACCACTGTATTTATTATCTTCTGTTCTGTGCGAAAAAGAGGGTAATAAGTTTAGGGTGGGGCCAAGGCCAAGGAAAGGGACGAGCTCCACACCTGTCCTGGACGCCGATGATGTCACGGTACAGCTCAACTCGGGACGGCACAGCTCTGTCAGGGCCCAGAACGTCGTCAAGACCGCACCATTGCATCCCCCATCCCCACCGTTAAAAAAAAAAAAAGTTTGGATGCAGTGTTATGCAGTTCTGAACAGCCCTTGAGGAAAGTAGCTTTCTAACTCAATTGGAGGATGAGAAGCGTAGATCACTGGTAATATGCCTGTTGCAGTGCTGCAGTTGATGGAAAGGCTTTCCGTACGGACGTTTTTTTTTATTATCTCGTAAGCGCCGCCCTTGAAAAAGGTGATGAGAGGTACATATCCACAGATAGATATCTCTCGTCGTCTACCGGACGTCCCCGATACAGGTATACAGGTATATCAGATGTGATATATGATTTCGATGGGACATAAAAACCCGCCGCACCGTTCGCTTTCTAAACTCCATTCCCGCGGTTTCCTATAGGGTCAGACTAGACCGGCGTCAAGCAAACCCGGCCATGCGTGAGTGTGTGTCTTTTTCGTCTCGAAGAAAACGGAGAGAGTGAGATATATTATTATACTACGGGGGTCCCTGATATAGGACACGCTCATCGACCGGCCGGTCGGGAAAGATTCTAGACCTCGTGTTCCTTCGTTCTTTTTTCGAACTCGAAACACGAAATTATATTCTACATACCTTATCCATGTGGTCCATGGTTTCGTGTCACACCGCCCCCGTTCCGGGATACCCTTTTCTCAGCTTTTTGAGCTGTACTCGTCGGCAACGATAGCCGTTGCGAAGGATGAGGTAGTGATATATACTTAGTCTGGCCAACCAAAAAGTCATGTCAGGGTCCGGTTGCACCGTTTGAGGTGAACAAGGCCGGGTGGGAAGAAAAAAGAGTTTTGTTCTAGAATTCCTTTTCGAACGGGGTAGAAGGTTTTTCCTTTAGAGCTGGCGCCATGGCAAGGTTTAAAGTCTGAGGGTGTTAGATGACGACGGAGGCTGAGGGAAGGGGAATTAGAATTTCGGAATGATGGCGTAAGAGTCGTATGTCCTCAGCAAACATCTGATCTATAGCGGTCGGTTGATTATAATAGCGGTGTAGGAATATAATATACTGACCTGGGTGCTGTACTTGGGAGGATGCAGTTGAATCTCGCCGGCCATTGGGGTCTGTGCTTTTCCGAATTCCCAGATTCACCGCCGTGCATACGGGATGCCTCCAGTCGTCTGATTGTGAATCAAGACGGTGATAGCATTGTCCGCGTGATTTAGCCGCCCCGCACCTCGCTCGATCCAACGATGGAGGAGATAAAGGAAGCGACGGTGATGATTAACTGGTGCCTGGCACCTCTATCAAAACGAATTAAATAAAAGAAAAAATCATACCTCGATAGATCATTCTATATTAGTTATTGCAGGGTTGAAGGAAAAGCAAAAGGAGGGACGAGATGGTTCGAAGGCTATTGATTTCGTTAGTCGGGTCTGTGCTGTGCCGTTTCCTGCTTACCTCTGGGCTTCCCTTGCATGGGCCACTGCCAACTTTTTGTGAGGATTCTTCCGCATTTGCTCGAACGGTTGCCGGGTTTATAATACGACTTAGCTGTAGATGGAGAGGTCGATGGAGATATCTTTCTCTCTCTCTTTGTTTCTTTTTCCGCTGGTCCTCTTCCATAATATGATCCGATCTTCCCTTTCTTTGGACAGTTCCCGGCGTCCCTTAAAATACACATCCCATCCCGTCCAGTTACCTTTAAGTGAAAGAATTAGGCTAGTAAACCGGCCCAACGTCATTGCTCAGAACCGAACCACCAATTGCCTGGCTGCCACCCAAACTCAGGCCTGAGGTGCCCACCAGCCCACCGCCGGCCAACCAACCAGCCCAGCCCAAACAGCCAGCCGGCCGACCACTTTAAAGCACTTTCCTGCCCGATTCAACCACCAGCTCGAACCGGTCGACCGCTCTCCTCAGCGACAGCTCGTCAGGTCATACCACTACCGTGCGTTACTCTCCGGCAAGCTCTGCTCTGCTCTGCTCCCATCGACAGCCTCTTCCTCGTAAGTCATCACTCACGCTCTGTCAAATTAATACTACCACCCGTCCTAGTCCTGTCCCACCGCCTGCCCTCCAGTCGCGGTTTAGCCGGCGTGTTCGGCTGGCACCGTTTGGTGTGATTCTCGGCCTATGTTATGTCATCCTGCACCGCTCTGCACCCTTCGGCGGGGACCCTTATTACATCTTTGCCTAAAACCCATGGGAATCACTCGAATCTGCATCCGTCCGTGGCCAAGCTAACATTGTCACTTCCAAACCTCCAAGAAATCCTCCCGACCCAGATATACACCTCCATCACCGCTCTCCTCCATCGATATTCGACACCCGTAACGTTTTCGCCTCTTCCCACCCCTCGGCTCTCTTAACTCCGCCATTTCACACGACCGGACACCGGTCGACTTTCGCCTGTTTTTTCGAACCTCTCCGGAAAACTCCACCCGTCCCGGAACCCACCCCTCCTCTTCCATCGTTAACCGGAGTCACTAGATAGTCCCTCTCCCTCCCTCCCTATCTCCCTACGCTAACCCCTCCGCTCGCCGTTTTAACCCCTACGACTCTGCGGCTCGGAGCCTATCCATATTCACAAGATGTCGGACGACGGAGTAAGTTGGCAACTACCAGGTTTACGTTTCCGAGAAGACGAAATACATGTTTTAACACACCGACCCTGCAGAACGAGTATCACCTTCCGGCGGACGCTGACCAGTACGTCGACATACCGACTTTCGAGCAAATATTGGAGATGGACGACGGCGACCCGTCCCAAGAATTCAGTCGAGGCCTCGTACACGGGTTTTTCGAGCAGGCGTCGAGCACCTTCGACCAGATGAATGAGTGCATGTGCGTGTGGCCCTCCCTTGCTGTTTCCCAGTCCGAGCTCGTTACTGTACGAAAATGAATCTGCCAACTGACCGCCGAGCCCTAACGATCAGAGACAAAAAGGATTTCTCGCAGCTCTCGTCGCTCGGTCATTTTCTTAAGGGCTCGTCGGCGACCCTGGGAATCTACAAACTCAGGGATGCCTGCGAGAAGATCCAGCATCTGGGCGCCCTGAAGGACGAATCAGGCGGTGAGGATATCGAGGAAAAGGTTGCCCTTGAGAAGATCAAAAAACTCGTCTCGGACTTGAAAAAAGACTACGGAGAGGCGGAAACGTGGCTGCAGAAGTTTTTCGGCCCCGATCCCGAAGAGGAGTAAAATGGAGGAGGTTGTTGCTTATTATTTTTTTAAACCGGGACTACGGGGTGTGCGAGGAGGATGGCCTGTTTAGCCTAGCCGTTCTCTCATGCGATTTTGGATCATCAGGATAGAGGACAGGAAGGGGACCTGTCTTTTCTTTTCATGGTTTTTTATTTTCGGTATCAGCGGTTTTGTCTACTACTATTACTACTACCTTTTCCTTCTCCTTCTTCTTCTCCTCTTTCTTCTTCGACCTCCCTCTCCGCTTCTTGCGCTTTCTACATTACCCACCCATCTCTCACAGCTAGTTCTCTCCTACCCCGGTACACTACCACCACCGCTGCTCTCCTATCTCCTTTAATATCCCGGGTTTTCAGGCCCCCTTCTATACCTCTCATACACCCTCCAACTAGCCTGCGGACCCGGACCGTGGATGTAGAAATTGTTTTATTGCCAAAGCCAGCGAGGGTTGTGATATCCAAATGCTAAAGCGGTTTGCCTTTGAAAAAGCGCGTGCTACGATTTCTATCACTGACTTATATACTTATCTTTCTGGGTAGTCTTGTCTGTCTGGGATCCTTTGGAATGAGCTTATTTACTGTACTAAACCACTTAACATGTGTTATTGTTACGAAGTAATATATGTACTCTGCATCATACTACCCCCCTACACTGTAGGGAATATATAGACGTACGATCCTAATATATCACCCATCACCCATCACCTCGTGTTACCTCCTATATAGAAAACTCAATTCCCATCCCGCTCCACGACAGTCCTCCACAGGCCTTCGGCGATACCCTCGACTACATCGTTCTGTATCAATTCCTCCCTCCAATGTTGAGGAATAGCCTCAACGCCATAGTACGCGCCTGCCAGGCCGCCATAAATGGCACCTACGGTATCCGCGTCGTCTCCTGTGGTATCTATTAACCCAACTGTCTTCCGATGAAATGACTTTGTTAAAACTCACCCAAATTAACAACCTTCAGCGCCCCCTCCTCCCAACTACCCGTCGTAAAAAAAGCCCACAAAGCCGCTTCAAGCGAGTGAACCACATACCCGGAACTGGATATCTCCGCCTCATCCTTACTTTCAAAGTCCTCAAGCTGCATGTACCCCGCAAACCTATCCCTCAAAGGCTTATCCTCAAAATCAAACTCCACAAATTTCTCAAATACCTGTTTTTTAGTCGGCGTTATACCCGTTGAATTTGCTGTCGAGATTATATACGCCACTAATAGGTTATATATAGCACAGGCCTCACCGTTTGTGACATACGGGTGAGTTAGTTCGCTGGCTCGATGGGAGTATTTTATTATTTCTTCCGTTGAGGAAGAGGAGTAGAAGATTCCGATGGGGACCGTGCGCATTAGACTGCCGTTGCCGGAGTATACGCTTCTGGCGTAGGCTTTGTTTAGTTCTTTTTGTAATCCGTCTATTACTTCGTCTGAAAGGAGGGTGGTGATATCCTGTTTAAACGATGATGAAGAACCTCGTGTAGGAACGTGAGCGGACCAGAAGTGTAGAGTTTGACGGGTTAGATTTCCAATGTCGAAGCAGGAGCCGGTGGAGGAGAGGTATCCGGAACGGTACCAGGAGATGTAGTTTTGCAGCTGGGAGGACGGGGAGAAAGTCCGCGTTTCTAAGAGGGATTGGGCGAGACAGAGGGTCATGGAGGTGTCGTCGGTCCAGGCTCTGTTGGCCCAATTGTTAGTATGTGGAAATTGCGTTGTTGTGTGTGGTAACGGGATGCTTGTGGTACTGCGGGTGGGACACAGACAAGGGACGGGGTCTTACCCGGGTGGTAAATCGAAGTTGAGGTTGCGCTGGAAGCCTGTTACCTTGGGGAACGAGCCTCGGCGGTGGAATTCGACGCTGTGTGAAATTTCAATGTCAGTTAAAGTGCGAATGGGAATGGGAATAGGGTGCATACGGTCCGCCGAGTGCATCTGCAACCGCGACGCCGATGATGGCGCCTTGGATTCGGGATTTGAGCGTGATCGGTGAGGTTGTCATTGTTCTTGATCGATTCGATTATGATGTATGAACTTTGAGAATTTGCAATTTGAAGGATATAATTGTTAATTGGGACGCGGGGAGTTGTGATAATTGAACAAGATGACGATTCAGAAGAGGTCAGATATTCCTTGTATGTCGGCATTTAACGTTATAGCTCATCTCAGAGCTGCGCTTATGGCTTTTGGTTTTATAGAACGGTTTATGGATTATAATCCCAAAGCTACACTTTGCATGGGCTGACGGTTACTGCGGGGTTACGTAGACGCTAGTTACGCGTATACCGGACCGGTTGGGTCTTTACAATATGATGCCAAACGTCGATATTCGGATGCTATCGTGATCCATATAATTCAATATCCAGCACAACTGCACAGAGTTTAACAATTAACATTACAATTCAATTATATTAGTATAGGGTTGGCTTTGGAAGCTACTCAGCGGATCCGATAAAGATCAGGACTGTATCGAATCCACGATCTCTGCAATATTACATGTTACATCGGTACTCACCCGAGTTACCTTCGAACCATGGCAATATCAACCAAGTTGAATGGTGCGGAAATATAGATATAGCAGCCACGCGGATACCATCCGAACGCCACACCGCACACGAGCACGAGAAACCAGCCTCAGCGGTGTATCCCACCGTGGCGTCGAACCCCCAGCTCGACACTTCCAAGATGATGTAAAGGGATCTCAGATTAGCTCGGATGCGCACCAGAAAATTCGCCGACTGTCGACCTTCCCAGCCTGGATCCGCCCTTTATCGCCTCCGCCATCCCGGTTCAAACACCCAGGAGCTTACCTTCAAACGGGCTCCCCACGCAGGAAATCAATTCGAATTACAAGAAAACGGCGGGAGCAGCCGATAGACCAATCACGGGGCGGCCAATTTCGACGCTGGAGCTAGCCATGTCAGAGGTAGGCTGGGAGCTTGCTATCGTCGGACGTCGCCATCGATTTGCCTTCCTTCCCGATTGATTCGAACGGGGTTCCAGTTCTGGGGTCCTTTTTGCTTTCTCCGCAAAGAAATTTAAAAACTAAAATCTGAAGCTGCTCCCCTGATTTTTCTCTTCCGGTTCAGATCAGAATCATTCCACTTCTTTTCAATCTGTAGCTTTCATGAATTAATCCATTCCTTTGCTTTGCCCTTATCACTCGCGCGTATCGCCGTTGCGCCGGCCGTCTGTTGTTTTTAGACCCGCAACGCATTTCGGAGCTTATCAGCATCTCGATCTCAGATCGATCGATTCAAATCTCGCCCGCATATAACCCCATACATTGAATACCATATCCGGTCTTCCAACCCCATAACCCCCGGTCTCCACCCCATCATCACCCGTACCGCATCGTACATACATATATAGCTCCATAAGTAAAAAAAGATCCATAACCATGGCACCGGGTATCACCGTTGAACCCGGTACAGCATCCGTCGAGGACGGCAAGCAAGTCCCGTCCCTTGCAGAAGTCACGAGTTCGTACGACGATACCATAGTATTCTTCCTCAATGGGGCCAAGGTCACCTTGGAGTCTGTGGATCCGGAGATAACGTTGTTGGAGTATCTGCGGGGGATTGGATTGACTGGGACAAAGTTGGGGTGCGCGGAGGGGGGGTGTGGCGCTTGCACTGTCGTATGTATTGTTCCGTTTTTTGATAATATATATTTTAGATTGGGGACTACAGACTTACAGGGTGTATACGGTGGCTAGGTTGTATCGCAATATAACCCGACGACGAAGAAGATTTATCACGCATCTGTGAATGCGTGTTTGGCACCCGTTGTTAGCGTTGACGGGAAACATGTCATAACCGTCGAGGGCATCGGGAACTCGAAGAATCCGCATCCCGTGCAGGAACGTATTGCGAAATGGCACGGTTCGCAGTGTGGATTCTGTACACCGGGTATCGTCATGGTATGCGATATTTCCTATGCCTATAATGACTATAATCTAGCCATTGCTTACGAAATTATTGGAAAATCGTAGAGTTTATACGCCCTCCTACGGAATAACCCCGAACCCTCCCACCACGACGTCGAAGAAGCCTTCGACGGCAATCTCTGCCGGTGTACCGGCTACAGACCCATCCTCGACGCCGCGCAAACCTTCAGCGTAGACGGCTGCGCGAAGTCCACATCGAACGGCGGCGGCGGCTGTTGCATGCAAAACGGGTCCGGAGAACGTCCGGCCGGGTGCTGCATGAACAAAGAAACCAACGGCGTCGAGGACGGAGAACCAATCAAGAAATTCACACCGCCGGGGTTTAAAGAGTTCAGACCAGATCAAGAACTTATCTTCCCGCCATCGCTGACGAAACATAAGTTCCAAGCCCTAGCATTTGGAAACAAACGGAAAAAGTGGTACAGACCAGTCACCATACAACAGCTTCTCGAAATAAAGAATGCCTTACCATCCGCAAAGATTATCGGCGGAAGTACCGAGACTCAGATCGAAATCAAATTCAAGGCGATGCAGTACTCCGCCTCCGTATTCGTGGGTGACATCCAGGAGCTACGACAGTACAGATTCGAAGACGACCATGTATACATCGGCGCGAACATAACCCTTACAGATCTAGAAATGGTCTGCAGGTTAGCCGGCGAACACTACGGTACTGCGAAAGCGCAACCGTTTGCAGCCATGCTCAAGCAATTACACTATTTCGCTGGAAGGCAGATCAGGAACGTCGGTACACCTGCGGGGAATCTAGCGACCGCCAGTCCGATTTCAGATTTGAACCCGTGTTTTGTGGCTAGTAATACCACGTTAATCGCCATGTCTTTGGAGGCCGGGGAGATTGAGATTCCTATGACCGAGTTTTTTACGGGTTATAGAAGAACAGCGCTACCACCGGATGCGATCATAGCTGGTTTGAAAGTACCCGTTGCACAGGAAACCGGCGAGGTATTCCAGGCATTCAAGCAAGCTAAGAGAAAAGACGACGATATCGCCATCGTCAACGCCGCTATGAGGGTCAAAGTCGGCGAGGAGAACGTCATTGAAGATATAAGCTTAGTATACGGTGGTATGGCGGCCGTCACTATCGCCGCGAAGAAGACAATGGAGTACTTGAACGGCAAGACATGGGGTGACCCCGACGTCCTCGAAGGCGCCATGGGCTCTTTGGAAGAAGATTTCGACCTAAAGTTCGGAGTACCCGGTGGTATGGCCACCTACCGACGAGCACTAGCCTTCGGATTCTTCTACAAATTCTGGCATGAATCGTTACACAAACTCGAAATCGGAACCTTAGAGGTAGACACCGAAGCCACAGAAGAGATAGTTAGAAACATCTCAACCGGAACTCGAGATCAAGACGCAACGGTCGCCTACGAACAACGAGTTCTAGGAAAAGGCGTCCCGCACGTTGCAGCTATGAGACAAACAGTCGGTGAAGCACAGTACACCGACGACCTCCCACACCGTAAAAACGAACTCTTCGGATGCTTCGTACTCTCCACGAAGGCACACGCAAAGATCCTCAGCGTTGATGAAGCACCGGCCTTAGACCTCCCCGGCGTCGTTATGTACGTCGACCACCGTGACCTCCCCAATCCGGAGGCAAACTGGTGGGGCGCCCCCGTCTGCGACGAAGTATTCTTCGCTGTAGACGAAGTCTTCACCGCTGGCCAACCGATCGGTATGATACTCGCCGAAAGCGCGAATCAAGCCGCAGCGGGCGCGAGAGCCGTGGTAGTCCAGTACGAGGAACTCCCAGCGATATATTCCATCGAGGAAGCCATCGAAGCGGAAAGTTTCTACGAACACAACCGTTATATCAAGCGCGGAATAAGCATGGAACAGGCTTTCGCATCCGCGGACCGTGTGATCGAGGGAGTGGCTCGCATGGGCGGTCAAGAACACTTTTACCTGGAAACCCAAGCCTGCGTTGCAATTCCCAAACTCGAGGACGGGGAGATGGAAGTGTGGTCGTCGACGCAGAATCCTACTGAGACTCAAGCGTACGCTGCTCAGATCACTGGTGTTTCCGCAAACAGAATCGTTGCGAAAGTCAAGAGATTAGGCGGTGGTTTCGGTGGGAAAGAAACGAGATCAATCCAACTATCTTCTATCTGCGCACTCGCTGCGCAGAAGTCGAGACGAACGGTCAGATACATGTTAAACAGAGACGAAGATATGATGACATCCGGTCAAAGACACCCATTCCTTGCAAAATGGAAAGTCGGCGTCAATAACGACGGGAAGATCATAGCTCTCGAAGCTGAAGTTTTCAACAACGGCGGGTGGACGCAGGATCTGAGCGGCGCGGTGCTGGAAAGATCTCTATCCCATATCGACGGATGTTATAACATCCCCAACGTCCTCGTCCGAGGAAGGATTTGTAGGACGAACACAGTGTCAAACTCCGCCTTCAGAGGGTTCGGAGGACCTCAGGGCATGTTTATCGCTGAAACTTACATGTCCGAAGTCGCCGACGCACTAGGCATGGACGTCGACAAGTTAAGAGAGATAAACTTCTACAAAGAAGGTGACGAGACACACTTCAACCAAACCCTGGAAGACTACCACATCCCAATGATGGTAGACCAAGTCAAAGAAGAATCCAACTACTCAGCCCGCCGAGAGGCAATCGATAAATTCAACGCCGAACACAAATGGAGAAAAAAGGGCCTCGCACTCATCCCCACAAAATTCGGAATCAGCTTCACAGCTCTATTCCTAAACCAAGCCGGCGCACTAGTCCACATCTACCACGACGGCTCAATCCTCGTCGCCCACGGCGGAACAGAGATGGGACAAGGCCTCCACACAAAGATGACAATGGTAGCAGCCCAGGCATTAAACGTACCCTTAGAAAGCGTCCTAATCAGCGAAACATCCACGAACACCGTCGCGAACACATCGAGTACCGCCGCATCCGCCTCCAGCGATCTAAACGGCTACGCCGTCTGGAACGCCTGTGAACAGCTCAACGAAAGGTTAAAACCTTACAGGGAGAAACTCGGGGAACACGCCACGATGAAGGAGTTGGCTCATGCGGCGTATTTTGATCGGGTTAACTTATCGGCTAACGGGTTTTATAAAACTCCGAGGATTGGGTATAAGTGGGGGGATAACACGGGGATGATGTTCTTTTATTTTACTCAGGGGGTTGCGGCGGCGGAGGTGGAGATTGATACTTTGACGGGGGATTGGACGGTTAATCAGGTGGATTTGAAGATGGATGTGGGGAGGTCGATTAATCCGGCCATTGATTAGTAAGTTTCGATACTCCGAGTCTCATAGATGTCACAAAGTGGTTGGCCACTTTGCTGGGAATATCTCTATGAAATCTCTCAAAAGTAGTTGTCAAGATACTAACAATACGTTCACCATATAGCGGTCAAGTTGAAGGAGCCTTCGTCCAAGGTCAAGGTCTATTCACAACAGAAGAATCACTATGGCTCCGAAACGGTCAAATGTTCACCCGCGGCCCAGGAGCATACAAAATCCCCGGCTTCCGTGACATCCCCCAAATCTTCAACGTCAGCATGCTAAAGGACGTTGAATGGAAGAACCTACAAACCATCCAAAGAAGTCGAGGAGTCGGAGAGTATGTCTCCCAAAATACCACAAAACTCACAAAAAAACCTACAAGAAATAAATCACTAACCTGAATATCTTTATAATAGACCCCCATTATTCCTAGGCAGCTCGGTATTCTTTGCGATTAGAGACGCATTGAAGGCGGCAAGGAAGGATCATGGAGTTGAGGATGTATTGAGTCTTGTGTCGCCTGCTACGCCGGAGAGGATTAGGATTTCGGCGGCGGATCCGATTATTAAGAGGGCTTTTGTGGCGCCGAGGGAGGGTGAGGAGTCGTTCTTTAGATATATATAATGATTTATATGTGTATTAGGTTCGAGTATCGAAACTGAGCGTGAGGTGTACGAGACAGGATGGAGAGGTTTTGTAGGAGTCGCTAGGGATAATAATTATCTACGAAGGTTTCTGTATTTTTATACATTGCAGGTTGATTATAATTAAAGAGACAGAAAATGCGTCTGAAAGGTGCCATAAACCGCCCTAAAACTTAAAGGCAATCTCAAATGCTGTTCAAAACCCCTAACTACGGTACTTACTCACTCTAATTACATATACATAGGTACGTAAATACTTAAATATACCGTAGGGGAAATCGAGTGTTTTCTGGGACGGAAAATGCGCCTTAAAACAGTCTTTAGATGAATTAAGGCGTCTTAAAAGTCATGTAAACCGTCTTAAAATTTCAAAGTGATCCCAAAAGCTCTTCAAAACCCCCTACGTCATCTCGTGAACCAGCCTAGGGTATATACATTCCGGATAATGCTGGTCTGTGGTACATATATGATCCATCTCCTCCTCGTCGGTTCCCACCTGATGCCCATAGCAATCGAGTGCCCCCCGGACCTGTTCGGCCATGGTATAACAACGACCTTCAGAGTTGATATCGTACGCATCAAGTCCGTTGACATCCTTGATGTGAGGATTAGCGCCCAAAGAAACCAGGAACCGCACAGTCCCAGCGCCCAAGTGACCAGCTATGTTAATGGCATAGTGAAGAGGCGTGCGTCCTTCGCCATCCGTAACATTGATGCCCTCCGGCCAAGCGTCACAGATTAGTTCGGTACAACCCCGTATATCTTCTCTCGTGGAGGATGGGCTAAAGACGTTATGCAGAGGGTACTCCCCATCGCTCCCGGGGATATCAACTGGGACACCGAGCTCTAGGAGCGCCCTTACGGAACCCACAGAGGCAGCACAAGCTAATCCTATCAGCGAACAGGTAGCCGGTTCCGGGTTGTCTCGTAAACCAGGTTCCGGGCCCCGCGTAAGGAAGTTAAGAAACATAGTTTCGTCAACATAGAACCCCCGTTTGCGATATTCGTCAACGATATCGTTAATCATATCGACGGAACCCATCCACACCGCGGCGGCCAATGGGTGTATTGAAGAAGTTGGCTCGCCCGCTTCCGCACCCCGTGAGAGTAGGATATCTACACAATCAATAGAACCATTGAGGGCAGCGGCCGCCAATACCGAAAACTTGATCCCTCGGTCTCCGATAAAGTTATATACACTGGTGGCAGCGTCAACGACGTTAATGGTAAATGGATGGACGACTGTTCCAAGGTTGTATGATGGATGATTATCCATAGCCGCCAGAGCGTCGATATCTATTGCATCAGCATTAACGTCCGCGCCTTGATCAATGAGCGCTTTTACCCGTTCATAATCCTCCGTAGCTAAGCCTTTACGAAGGCGATTATTCAGGGTTCTCTGGCTTGGCCTTTTACGTCGGCTGTGCGGCGGCGGCGGCGGCGGCTGTGGTTGCAATTGCTGTTGATCCGGATGCTGATACGGGTCCGAGTTCGGGTTCGGGTTCGGGTTCGGGTTCGGGTTTGGATGCGAATACTGGTAAACAATAAGCTCTGCCCTCGTGCCTATCGGTCTTGGGGGTGGTCGATGTAGAGCATCTATTAGCCGTCCCCTCATAGCACCAAGTCCAGAATTATCACAATCATGTTGCATATCTATAAACGCGTCTGCGAGCTCGTTGGCAAGCTCTCCACTGCTGGGTCTATGGTCAGGATTCGACTCCAGGCACCGGGCAATAATCCATCCCAGGCGCGGCGGATATATATCGGGTAGTCCTTGGACGGTTTTGTCGCCTAAAGAAACAGGAGCAAGTGGTAAGGATCCGCAGGTGCATAGATTGTGTACCAGCCGTCCGAAACTATACACGTCCGATTTCGCGGAGAATTTGGGGTCCGGAGGCTGTATTTCCGGCGCCAGGTAACCCGCCGTTCCAATGGCACCGAAAGACGCATCAGTATAGTACCCGGGTACAAATGCTGCCGAGCTGAATTTTCCGAATCCGAAGTCCGAAATATGACACCAAGGCGAACGATCCTCGAGCCAGGTTGACAGCTGCCCGGCAAGTGTTCTTTCGTTCTCTATACCGTACAGCTATTTGTGAGCTACAAAAAGCGCCGCTAACCAGGATTATACGTAAAGGGCAGCCTACCCGCTAATTCGACGTTATCGGTGACATGCCACAGCATTTCGTTAAATACATATGGCATCTCCAGAAGGACTGTACATAATCATATCCGTCAGTCAAGGCATTCCTCATACGACTCTTCCATAGCATTCACTTGATCGAGTAAACCTCCGTCATTTGACGTTTACATACCATTGCCTGGCTTCAAATCCCTATGAATAATCCCACGATCATGACAAGCCTTCAACCCCCTCGCAATCTCCATCGCCCAATAAGTCGCAATAAACGGATGGACACGCGATTCCCGGTGCTTACACTCAGTGATAACTTTCTGTAAATCTCCGCCTTCGTAGAGTTTCATATACAACCTCAAAGTCTTCGTTCCTTCCGTCCATGCCACATCGTGTCCAAAACTAGCGATGTACTTTTCCGAGGCAGCGAATGCGGACCAAGTCTTTATTTCACGGGTAGCGAGGAATAAGGCGCCGTTAGGATCGGCCGAGCACTCGATTGCTTTACATGCCATTATCTACGGCACTTAGCGTTAGCTATAGCCCTAGAATATATCAAGTACTTGAGTACTTGACAAGTTATTTAGGCGTGAGCGGTGTCTTGCCTTCCCATCTCTAACACGTCTGACTTTGACAACGGTTCCAAACCCGCCTTGGCCAAGCGCTCCGACGAACTCATAGTTGGGATCTTTGCCAGCCAGCTGCCTGATCGCTGACATATCCATAGCGTCTAGATTTGGTTATACGGTAAAACCCAGCCGGGATGTCGATGGTGTCGACACGATAAACGTGATAAACCATACGAGCGGTGAGGGAAACTTGAGCGATTCTAAAGGCTTTGTTGGTCCAGAGCAGTTTCAGCCTCCCCTGCCATGAACTTCCTGCAGCTGGACGTGTCCGCAGATTCTGCGCTGTGGCTCTTGGTCTTGAACCAAATACTTGAGCCTTACTATCTCGCGTTGGATATTTCGCACATGCAAAGCGCGTTGTTCACAAATTGGCCCCACTACTACTATAAAGACTGGAACCTCAGCAACCGTCTTGTTTTAAGTACAAGTTTGTCTACACTGCGTATTACTTACTATTACTATGTTTATACCGTTATTACCCGGCCTGCCCACTACCGCGCTAGTTGATGAGTGAATGAGTAGGCAGATTATAGGCATAAGTTGATAATTGCACCAATATATTTAGTTTTCGTTCGGTTATTTATTACGATATCGCAGGTATATACGTATATATGATATATATATACGCTGCAGATAGATCAACTGCATGATTTCACGATACTACTGTAAGCACCTTAGCTGCCGTAGTAAACAACCTTAATCGAAACCCCATATAGATTAACCCCAAACTATAGTGTTGCGGCAGAGGCCATTAGATCGAGCAAGTAGGGATATATCTGTATACCATCTCACGAAGTTGGTGTAACCTAAGCTTGTCTCGGAAATCAGCTAGCCCACCTGTACCAGTGTAACCTATTATCTCAGACCCAGACATCGCAAAGTGGTTGATCGCTTTGTGTCCGTGTAACCCAATACAAGACTATGTGTAACCATGCTTCACTGAAAAACGACACTTCTGAATCAGCAAAGCGACACTTGCGGCCGACTGGCGCGGCGTCTGGGAACGAGACTAAGCAAAGAGCATTTATCGGTGCCATGGCCAATACACTACTACTACACGCGCCCGGACCCATCCTAGTCGAAAGCGGAGAGGTAACAATCCCTTTTCTTCTTGTTTCCCATAAATATACACGAATCAAAGGTCTGGTATACAAAAAGAAAGGAAAGGAGTCGGTGAGAGGACATGCATGACTCTACGGAATGCGATAGATATGATGAAGGTGTAGACGAGCACAAAAGACCTTTTTTCTAGGATGACCAAAACTGGAAAAAAGTAATCTATGCATGTGGTAAAAAAACGTGAAATTCTTTTAAGTTTATTACAGACAAAGAAACGTAGGGACTAACATATAAGGGTGGTCTTAACACCTGTTATATATTAATGGAAGGACGGATAAGGGGGTATCTAAGACGATGTGACCTTGTGGATGGCCTCAGCGACGTATTCGACGTTTCCGGAGTTGAAACCAGAGACGGACATACGTCCGTCCTTGGTTCCGTAGATGGAGAACTCGGAGGCTAGACGGCCGACTTGCTCTGGGGTGAGACCGGTGTAGGTGAACATGCCGATCTGTTAAATCTAGTTAGTCGGGTATCCTATGTGCGTAAATCAACAAGTATATATATGAGTAATCTTACCTGGGAGGTGATGTGGGACCAATCCTTCTGGGAACCAAGTTTCTCAAGAGTGCTCTTGAGGGACTCTCGCATGACGATGATACGGTCAGCCATTCCCTTGACTTCACCGAGCCACTGGTTGGTCAACTCGGGGCTGTTGAGGATCTCGCTGGCGATGAGGGCACCGTTGATGGGCGGGTTGCTAGCAAGTTTTACATATTTAGTCTCATAACATAATGTACCCTATGATATAAGCAAGACCCTTACCTGTACATCGGCCTGATAAGAATCTTCAACTGAGAGTCAAGAGCCTTCTTCTCGGCTGGAGAATCAGTCACCAAAGAGAAGGCGCCGACTCTCTCACCATAAAGACCCATATTCTTAGCGAACGACTGAGCAACAGCGACATTGTGGCCGTCGGCGACAAACTTTCGCATAGCGGCGGCATCCTTGTTGATATCACCGGAAGCGAAACCCTGGTACGCCATATCGAAGAAGACGAAGTGGCTCTTCTCCTTGATCAAGTCGGAGACGGCGGACCATTGCTCAGCAGTGGGGTCGATACCAGTAGGGTTATGGGCACAGGCGTGGAGAAGGATGATAGAACCCTGTGGGGCGTTCTTGATATCCTCAAGCATACCAGCGGCATCAAGCTTGATACCAGCCTTATCGTAGTACCTGTACTCCTTAACCTTCAACCCAGAGTTGGCGAAGAGGACCTTGTGGTTCGGCCAAGACGGGGAGGGGAGGTAGATAGTCTTCTCGCCGGGGTAGAACTTGGCGAGGAAGTCTCCACCAACTCTGAGAGCACCGGTACCGGAGATGGATTGGGTGACGCAAATGCGACCATCCTTCAACGGAGCGGAGTCCGGGCCGTATGCGAGAGAGGCGGCGGCCTTGGTGAAGGCCGGGACACCGGTAATGCCAGCATACTCCTTGTCGGTTCCGCGCTCGAAGAGTCTCTTCTCGGCTGCTCGGACGGACGGGAGGACATATGGCTTGCCGCTGTCATCGCGGTATGCGCCGACACCTGGATAGCCGGGTTAGTTTAGGATTCTAGATTGGCAGATGAGTGATATATAAACCTACCAACGTTGACCTTCTTGGGGTTTTTATCGGCTTTGAAGGCCTCGGTGATACCTGAGATGTGGTTGTTAGCATTGTTTACCTTCCCCGCCCCCACCATCGGATAGCCTCATAGATAACCTACCTAGAATAGCCTACATTCCGAACCGCGACAAAGGAAAAATAAGGTTAGTCACCAGCTTCCGAGATTCGAATTCTTATCAATTGATCCGGTATAGTATATGCTTACATCCTAGACCGACGCAGAATGATAGGTTAGCAACCCGTTATCAGATATCAGATTTCGGAACATGTGGAGAAATAATTTCCCGTGGAACCGGACCGGGCCAAAACAAGCCTTCATCCATGGATCCAGCCGAGGGGGAAAAAAATTAAATTAAAAAAAAAAACCAACAGGATTGTGCACGATGATGCTAAGTGTACTTACTGGGGGTCCTTCGACGACATTGGCCCAGGTGGACACGGACCGAACAGCCTGAGCTCCGGCTCGGGATGTGAGGAGACTGCGGCGGGCCGAAGCGCACACCACGGAACGAGCAGCAGACTGCATTATGACGACTGATTTGAAAGCAATTGAGATGAGAACGGAACGAGGTTGATGAGACACTGAAGACGGACACGACGCCTAGAAAAAGGAAGCCTGACGGGGTCTTATAAATTCAGGAGAGGATGATGAGCAAGCTGCTGAGCGAGGACCGGAGCTCGTTTGTTTTTTTTCTCGTCTTCGACCCCCAGCACGTCTAATTTTTTTTCAGAGATGCTTAGCGTTAGCGTTCGGACCACGGTGACCTGCTCTGGCGCAAAGAAGCAAAGAAGCCAATCGACAGGGACGGCGGGGCGCTTGAGATTATTCCTAGCTGGGGGTGCTGGGGATCGCGCTATGTATAACAGCATCTGCAGGTTCACGTGGGGGAAGGTCGCCGACAGCCCCAATTGAGGAGACCCGGTTTATTCCCTTCACCCGGGTCCGGACGAGAGTCTGCAGGTGTTCATGGCGCGGGCACGGCCGGGGTCTGTCGACAGTCGATGCCTTCGCAGGCCCGTGAATACGGTCCTTCGACGGATAATTCGACATCATGGATTTAAAAATTAGGTTAGGTTAGGTTAAAGATCGAATTTAATGGCTCGTCCGATTGTCTGCTTATAAAATACCCCACACGCGACTGCAAATTACAAAAAGAAACCTCCACCATGCACTTCTCATTCGCCCTCTCGCGAAGCTTAAGCTCGACAACATCGTCCCGGATGGACCTCCCTCCCTCCCTTCTCGTCATCCTCCTCGCCACTGCCGTCGCCAGCGGCCTGGGGGGTTACTACATCGGTGCTTCCTCCAGCAAGATCCGGGACCTCCCTCGACCGGTGACTCCAGCGAAGCCAAAGACACCGGTTTCCTCCTCGAAGGAGAAGTCACCCGTCGTATCCTCGTCTCCATCCAAGGACTCCTTCGAGAATATCAGTGCCGGTGAAGCCGAAGATGATGACGATGATGATGACGATAGCGATACCGATGCCATGATCCAGTCCGACCACAGCCACTTTGGCGCCAGTGCCCTGACCGAGGAGTGCAAGATGGTATGCACCCCGGATTCTACAAGACCGAATTACCCAGATCTAACATTTATCCACCAGGTCCTCTGCGTACGAACTGATCTCGGGATGACTAAGGGAAAAATCGCGGCTCAGTGCGGTCACGCTACCCTCGCCTGCTACAAAGCCGTCAGCCGTCACGCACCGCTCGTCCTCAAACGCTGGGAGTACCTGGGTCAGGCCAAGATCGCCTTAAAAGTGGATTCGGAGGAGGAATTAATGACACTACAGGCCCAGGCGATGAGTCTGGGGTTGGTCGCGAAGGTCGTGAGGGATGCTGGCAGGACACAGATCGCATCGGGTTCTGCGACGGTCCTGGGGATCGGACCGGCTCCCAAGAGCGTGGTTAACCAGATTACAGGGCATCTAAAGCTATTATGAAGCATTCTAAGGCGTGATTTGATATACGGCGAAGCCAAGCAGCATAGATTGTACCATAGCCTGACACATGAAGCGCGCATACGATGCATTTTAATAGAACCACATAGATGAATGACCGCCAAACTCCAATCTTGCCTGCATGGGTGCGGGGAAAGGGTAATTTACATAAGTCTAACGCCTGCTGTCCTCGATTTTTTGGCCGTATCTGCGATCGCGCCGACCAAGCCTTCCGGATTCAAACTGCTCGCCGCCATTCGTTTTTTATCGTCCTCAATCTTCTTGAGTTTCTTCTCTGTCTTCTGCTTACCGGAACCCTTTCCGTGGAACTGATGCGACAGATACTTGAACGCCTCCTTCTCGTTCATTGTTCGACCGTATTCATCCTTATGCTCGATCTTGACGTCCGGCTTGTAATCCTTAAACCGAGCTGCCGCCTCACGAGCTTCCTGCGTATCTCTGAGTTTATTCTCATAACGAGCGTACTCCTCCTTCTCTCGAGCCGACATCTTCTCGAACTTCCCGCTCCTACGATCCCGCTCTCTCGCAGCTTTAGCCTTGGCCTCAGCCTCCAATTTCGCGACACGCTGTTTCGCCAAAAATGCTTCCTTCTCCTGCATTTTCCGATGCGACTCTGGGTCCACAGCGGTATCGACTAGCTGCCTTTGCCGTAACATCGACAACATAGCGCCGACACCCACTCCGATCGTTGTCTCTTCTTCCAATCCAGTAGATGTAATTTCAGCATGCGCTTCCTTCTTAACTGCTGCCGGAGGCGATACACTTCTGCCAAAATCGTTACTACCCATGGCAACGTCACCATCACCATCGGCGTCCGGTGAACCAGGCTCGGATTTGACTTCGGCTTTAGCTGGTACAGGGCGTGGTCGACGTTCTGTGTGAACCGGTAACTGAAGGCTCCCGACGAACTCTGTGGTTTCGTCGATCACCAAACCGGGTGCCTCTTCCTCGTCGACTTTCATCTCTTCTGCAGCCTCTTCCCGTAGTTTTTTCGCCAATTCCTCAGGCTTCAAAGCCTTCTGCTTCTTCAGCGCTGCCCGTCGCTGAATAGCTAATGCTGCCGATAAGTCCTCATCATCGACAAACGACTCCTCGAAAACTTTCCTAGGTTTAGTTCCCGTCGTAGAATCTATATTCATCGCGCTACCACCAGAGGCAGCATTGGAACTTCCATTGATAGCGACGTCTTCAGGTAGGAATATATCATCATCCTCTTCAGCAACACGTCTTTGAGTTCGGGCTTTCTTCTTCTTTGGCTTCTTTACCTTGATTGTGGACGGATCTACGTAGTCCGACTGCTCTTCTCCCACTGGTTTTAGGATATCAAGGCTGATTGGGATCTTCTTAAGCTTTTCAGAGATAGCTTGCTGGCGTTGTATAGATTTGGGCGGTGCAGCGGCTGTGGATCCTGTATCATCGAGAACGAAGAACTTCCGTTTCTTGCTTGGGTCGATTTCATCGTCGTATTTAGAAAGGATTTCTCCATCAGCGTCCTCGTCGTCGCCGTAGGGGTTGTAATCCGGTTTGCGCTTCTTTAGGTCCAGGCGTTCCTTTAGTTTCGCGCTTTCCACTAGGCCAGCATTTTCGAGTTCGTCCTCTAAGCAGATGTTAGCAAATTTGACACACGATAGGTTTAATGGGAGCGACCTAATTGTACCTTCATCGTCACCGCCCAGGATCTCTGAATCTTTCAGTGTAAGGACAGTCCCGTCGACATCCTCTCCCAGGTCATTAAGATCATGACCAACTTTCAACCCTGCCAGGTCCTTCGACGTATAATCCTTCCTCAACCTTGCCTCTTCCTCTTCTCTTTCTCTCAAATCCTTTTCAATCTTTGCAAGCGCCTTCTTCTGCCTCTTCTTCGCTCCCTTAATCCAAGCCTTTGCATCATCCTCATCACTATCATCCGCCAACCCCTTCCCTTCCAGTTTACGCTCTCTCTCAGCTTTTTCCTGTCCCTTCCTTAGCTGTTCCTTAATCTCAAGCCGCCTCTTCTTCCTCTCCTCTTCTGCCTGATGCTTCTTCCAATTCTCAGCAGCACGGCGCTCCTGCGCCTCAAAGCTGTTATCGTCTTCATCGGGTTTTGACGACGGTGCAGTATCAACCTTCAGGGGTTTCAATCCCATAGCAATACGCAGCTGGTTTGTCTGCTCGATGGAAATACTCTCTCCATCGCCGGAGTCTTGTTTAGCGGCGGGTTTGGGTGTGGGTTCCGGTGGAGCGGTCACTCGCAGTGGTTTGAGACCGAGTTTTAGTCGAAGAGCATTCGTCTCCTCGATGGAGATTTCTTCGACGTTATCGTTCGCCATTGTGACGGTTGGACGGGTTCGGTTCTGTGACGGTGGTTGATGGGAAGGTAGAGACTTGTCGAGGCGCGCGATGAGTAACAGTAAATTGAAGGCGACCTTAAAATGGTTCGCTTGGCGGGCGCGCAACACAGCGTTCGCTGCTTCTCCGCTGTCACAGCCCAAACTACTACAACAGCATTGATATCGACAGAGCCGTCCGCTCCCTCGGTCAATGGGCAGCAGCCATGATACCCATATGCCCAGACGAGGTTCTGGAGAGGAACCCGCAGTTCAAAACCATCTTCCAAGATCTTACAGTTAACAAACTCAACTCGGACGCGTCGACTAAGCTTTCGAATGAGGGTGCAAGGGAGAGCCAGGATGTTGATAAAGTACGTCCCTTTCGACATCCCTGATATATTCACGATATCGGACTTTCATATGCATGAAACTATCTACTAACTCTATTCTATGGAAATAATATAGAGACTCACTGCTATTCGAGAAGACCTGGCCAAAACCAAGATTATTCGCCAAAGGCTGGTCCATATATTGAACGAACTGCCGCCTGATGTTAGTACTCCATTAAATGCATCTCATATCTAGACTCAGATAAACTAACATCTACAAACCATTCAGTTAAAAGAAGTCGTAGACCTCTATCTATGCTCTCAGAACTCCGGTGCCGTCCTTCGCAAGGATGACGAAGCATTCTTTCTGGTATATCCTACCACAATCATATCCTCCCCAGGTGATATTGTAAAGAAACGCTGACCCCAATATCAAAATAATCCAGGAAGGCCTCCCCCTCATCTGTAAATCTCTTAACAAACACATCCTCGAAGATGCCACAGATCTATCCAACATGTGCGGTGGAAAAGGTATCCCTCTATCTATCGCCACCTCAAAGAAAACCCACCTCTAACATACATCCTCACAGACGTAACCCCCTACACCCTCCCCACCCACCTAACCACCCGCCTCCACACCCTCCAATCCCGCCGAACCCACCTCTACAAACTCCGCTCCCTCAACCTCCAAAAATCCCTCCACCTAACAACCCTCCTCCGCACCCAAATCTCCACCACAATAAAACTGATCGAACAAACAAAACACGGCCTCTCCTCCCGCGCTCAGAAATCTCAAGCTAGACATTTAGCCTTAGTATCAGACTCACTCGAGGGTAAAGTCAAGATTATGTATTTTGAACACCTGGATAGGATGTATGATGACGATACTATCGGTGCGTTGGCGTTTTATAAGGAGCATTTGGAGGATGTCAAGGTTAGGTTGAAGAAGCAGGGTAGGAAGGCTGAGGGGGAGTTGGAGGAGTATGAAGGGTTCGGGGACGGTGTTAAGAGGGATGTTGTGCGGTATGCAAAGATTTTGGGTGAATTGGAAAGAGTCAAAGGAGAAATACGGCGGCTAGAGGGCGATGAGTAGAAGATTCGGTACCTGATCCCTGAGTTCGAATAAAGGTAATAGTTAGAGATGTAAGTAGTCTGAGTTAAAGTCGATGCCAGCGACCTATGAATACACGCAAGAGACCTCACCACATTCATCTAACTCATCTGAACAAGATATCACAAGTTCAAGATCGATACAATCCAATATCATTCAGAAAGCAAAAATGGAATTCATAACTACTAGCTAATAAAACTCCACTTTTGGTACTTCGCATAAATATACATAGCATTGCGAAGAACAGGCAGAAAAGCGACTTGATACCGTTGTAGATGTATCGACAGCAAATGAGCGTTCCGACAAAGCTGTCGATACAGATAAACGGGAACATCGATATTGTGTTTCCACAATAAACGATAATTCGATGAGATTGATAGTGTAGCGATAAAAGCAATCCATATCGAATTGACAGCACATAAAAGGCTGACAAAGCCGTAGACGGCTAAGGGCTTGATAGAGTGAAAGACACCTACAACCCTGCCAGGAATAGGAAAAAGAAACAAAATCCCCAAAGAAAGAAAGAAAATCCGTAAAACCCGACCGAAATCCCGTAACAAAAAAAACACAAAAGAAAAAGAAAATCGCCGTAGGAACAAAACGTTGGAAAACAAATGCACGGTAGGTATCATCAGCTAGTGTACATTTAGATCGATGGTTGTTGTTAAATAGGAATGTGATATCGAGGTCGTAAAGAAGAAGGTTCCGCCCAGTGTTTAATGGAAATGCCGAATATTGAGGAGGTTGAGATTAGGAAAATTGGTGTGTCGAAAAGGTTGTGAGCTTCAGGTGTGAAAGATGTTTGCATGTCGGCATTGAAAATAAAAAAACCCTTTGCCGCTGCTTGAAGATAAAATAAAAATCAACAAAAATAAAAAAGTATAGAAGCTTCGTTATATATAGTAGAATCGAAAGGTCTTGTCATGGACAAGAGGATGGGTGGTGGAGAGACTTTAGTTGAGGGGTTCCGATGAGGTGCTCAGGCGATTCAAGTGGAGGTAGACATCAGTGCCATAACTAGTAGGGTTAAGAGGTTAGCAAAGATGTAAAGCTTCGTATTGGTGCTGGAGATACTCACCCTTCCATGCTGATCAACCTGAGGTCTCCGCCGAAGTACCTCGCATAGAGCCTCGAGATTGGCAACCCGTAGCCGAAACCCGCGAGTGGGGCTTGGAAATCAGTCTTGTCAAAGTCAGGATCAATGTCTGGAGTCTTGTCCACAGTGGTGTACATGTAAGTCCAGACCAATGGGATGGCGCTTCGTGGGATACCGCCGCCCTCGTCAGAGATCTTGATGGTGATATCTTCCTTGCCCTCGGCAACGATGAGCTTGACGGCTGGGAAGTCGTCGCTGTCCTGGCCGTGTGTTTCCACAACGGCACGGAGGCTATTCTTGAGAGTCTCGAACAGCATGTGCGACAGATGTCCTGGAACATACATGAAGTTCAGGTCATCCTTGCACACGAGCTGAACCTGTGGGGCCGAGTACAAGCCGTAATAGCTCTCACAGGTGAACCTAGCATTGTAGATCGCATCCTCGGCCAACTCCTTAACATTGGTCTTGGTGCAAATGATGCCAACATGGTCCGGCTCATGAGGGTGTTCATTGAGGGCAACATGTTGACCAATCAACATACGAATGCCAATACGGGACATGTAGAACCTATCCAAAAAGGCTTGGATGGACTCATCGATGCCGGTCCTCTGGCGCTTTTTCTTGTATTCATTGATACCCAAGGCTTGCAAGTGTGAAATGTGGTCAGCACGTGTCGCTTTACCAATTTTAGAATTGCGGGGTAACACTAGCGGAACATACCGACGGTTGTGAGGACAGGGTCGTGCCTCTTCTTGATCGCCTTCAGGGTTTGGGTGAAGTTCCGATTGTAGTCAACAATCTCGTGCGGCCATCTCACGCCCTCGTCGATGGTGGCATAATAGCGGCTGTTATCTTCGTCAACATCCTGCGGACGCTGCTTACCACTTCCTGCCTTCGACCCCTGCAGTTCATTTGTGGTATCGGGTACATACCGGCCAGCAGCGGCGACCTTCCTAGCGCCGTTGTTCACGTTCCCGTACACGGGAGCACTCGTGTACATCCCCTTCACGATCGAGGGGTTTTCGGTTGTCATAGACAGCTGAAGTGGAGCCCCTCGGGTGCCCTTAGTCAAGGCATTCTTAACCTCAGCCGATAGAGAAGGTCTCGGGAGGTTTGTGATTTCCTATGATGAAATGCGGAGAGCAGCCGTTGGGCCGAGGCAATTTCGCCCGACCCATGTCCAGCCGATAGAGTTAGCTTGGTTCGAGTTTATTTTCATGGATCGGGATCAGAGCAGAAGCCCATTTGCAGCGTTCGCAGGGACTAAGCGAGAAAAGGTTCCGATGGTGCGGATGTGTTGCGGTGACGTCTCTGGCCAATCGCCCGAAGCCGGCAAACACAGCGGTGTGAAGAGCCGGCCGAACTTTTGACTCACAAACAGACCACTTTCACATGGCCGGCACATGGCAGCAGAATGCATCGAATGATGAGGTAGAATGGCGATGCATGATAATATGATGATGGGAAAATGAAATGAATGAATGAATGAAGGAATGGGAATTTTACCTCGAACGACTGGGCATACCAGTTCGCAACCTTTTGAATCGATGGCATCTCGCTCAACCCATCCGGCAGGTTGTTCAGTTCCCTCACGCGGTGGGCCAGTCTTATTGGCAGCTCCTCGCTCAAGAACTGAGATGCTCGAAACAGAGTCCCTATAATCCCACAGCTGATAAGCATCTGATCCCATAACTCTCCACCCATTGAATGTCAAAACTACCTGGCGATGGGTTCTGTCCAAACTGCACCATTTGCCGTAGGCTCACCGGTGTGGCTGGGAAGGTGCTGTAGTGTGTGATCTGGTCGAGGAGCGACCGCGACATCTTCCACGAAGACATCGTGGGCGGTATTCTGATAATTCGAACAAGATAGGCGACGGTGATACGGTTGTAACAAGGTCGGGAACTCTTTCAACTGGCGCCAACTCGGAATGTATTTTCGTATTTCAAACCCCAAAAAGTATTCAATAGCCCAGGGATATATCTGTTGTGTTTATGTGAGATGAAGGTTCGAAGGTTCAGCGGAAACGGGGGGAGTGGGAGGCTAGATATATCCGTTTGGAACAATAGAAGAGGCTAGGCACTGTGGAGTTTATCGAGGTTAAGCTCCCTCCAGCTCCTCCCTCTTCTTTGGGTGGTCTGGAAATGATTCGTTCCGAGGGGTAAAGGCCAGTAGCATTTCACGTGCCCCTCATTTAGGTGTGGAAGGTTTCGAGTCTGGGGATTTCTGGCAGGGGGAGTTTAAGCTTGTTCGGCGTAACTTTACCAGGGTCTGGCAAGCTTAACCTTTGCGAATGCGAATCGACGATTGGGACGTGAGGAGGCGTGCGTCTCCTTTGCATAGGTCGAAAAAAGTATCTTGCAGAACCGCACATAAGGCCCTTCCTTTGGGCCTGTGGGGGTTCGGAGGATAACAAGAGAGCCAAGTGGTTTTGGACTGGAAGGACGAGCCTTTCGATCCCTTAGCCTCTCAAAATGAAGAGGCGGAGTTCAAGAGCTCAGTAGCGCCGCAACCACAACCTATTTCCAATTCACAAAAAAAACCAACTTTAAACTGGTATGTCCCAAGCTTGTGAAGATCGTTTGCGCTCTGAAACTCGGGGAACAATGGCATACGTATGCAAGCAAAGCCAAGGATGTTTAGCCCATGTCCCGACGAGAGATCTGAAATCGACACTCAAATGTATTCCTTGGCTGGAGATCGAGGGGTTCAAGGGAATGCCGAAAGTCGCCAATGGGTGGTGTTGAAGTCACTCCACTGCATGCAGTCGTCTGCAGAGAGGTCATACGGATAAAGGTAAATCTCTGTGTATCCAGCAAACGTCTAAGCATGAAAAAGCAGGAGCTGTCAAGTTGAATGCTTGTCTTGCGGTCGATCGGTCTGGTCCCATTTGTACTCGCCCGAGCCGTCTACAGGCAAATATGTCATCCGAGGCTGCTGGACTAAGGGTCCCTTCGCCCGACCCAAGCCGGTTTTTCCTTTGGCGTTTCCAGAAACCCGTCCAGATCAACCCTGAAATCCCAGCAAGGGCAGCTTTTCCCGAGCGTTCGTTTCTTGACGTCTCTCGGATATTGCGCTGCTAGACGGGAAAAGATATCGGGATAGCATCATCGATAGAAAATACCATCGTTTTGACTCTCTCCGAATCCCTTGGTATCAGCGAGTAAAACGGCCCAGGGAAAAACCAACTGGTCGCGATACCCTTTTCGAAAATTGTGATACATCGGCTAGCGTCGCCAATGTCAACTTGCGTCCTCGAGCCTTTGTACCTGTGTACCACACCCATCCTTACAAGCTTTGCCCCGCACGCCCTTCGCTGCAATATGCATGGTTTGACAAGATGATGAACATGCCTCGCCTCGAGCGACCCAGTCAAAGGCTGGGGAGAGAAAAGAAGCTTAAACAGCACCCTTCCCTGACCCCCGCTGCAAAAAAAGCTTGGCCCTTTTCGCATGCGGAGAAGCACCAATAGCTGAATCAAGCGGCTTTAACGGCACAGGATGAACCAAATGATGTCAGCCGGGGAAGCTTTGATACAGATACTGTTGTGAAGAAGGTGTGATGTTGATTGCATATGATTCCTAAGGCTGAGCTTGGAGCTCCAGGTTACCGCTTTTAGTTTCCCCACAGGTACTTATTTTGCAAAAAGATTAACATACGACGTCAAATGCGAAAGGGTCCTTAGAATGAGAATTCCGTAAGTCGGATAGCTCCGTGAAAGCCGGGTATGTGTTCCCGATCCCCGAGTTCTGTCCCGAAGAATGCGAAGAAATGAGAAAATTGTGGCTCGACAAGCGGGCTTTCCTTCTTCGTAGAAGGTATTCGGCGATGTCAACTTCTTGGTGTTTAGGTAGCAAGTCTTCGTAATTTGTTGTCATGGACCTGACTAACAACACCACCACCACCAACACAACACGCCTCCTGTTCGCCGCAGTCTCACATTCTCACAGGAATCCTACGATCACAACATCTGATTATTTTTGAATTTGAATTTGAAATTGCCACGTCTATGCAACCTTCGCCAGCTGAGGGGAGATTAAGCTCGTCGAGACCAGGGGTTGACAGATATACCGGATCTCAGCCATGCAGCGGAAACATCTGGCACTCCCTGTTGGTCCGCCTGGCCTTCAAGAGCTTATCTCGCCTCATAAACGTACGTGCATGCGTCCAAAAGAAACCATTTTAACCACCAGCCGCCTGATAATATCATCTCAATGTTGCTGTTGCGTGGTCGTTCACATTGTGGCAGGTTGTTATCTCACATAATGTCGTGCATCGTTTTCCCCCACCTCATCCGGCATTTACGGTTGCAGCGTTATGCACTGTACGGCGAGTAATGGTACCAGTTGGAATTCCTATTGGTAAACCTGATATTTATTATGTATCCGATATGCACAACCGCAATTTAGCTTAACTTAGCACCTCTCAGTATTAATAGTTCGCTTTGGATGGTCAGCTGACCGAGCTCCCCAAGAACCCCTCTTGTGGATTTAGGCGGAAATAGGGTTTTCCACGGAGCCGGGTAGAATCCAGAGATTGCGAGATCTCAGAACCAGAGGAGACCTTGTGGACGGCACAGGCCGGTATCTGATGCTCTACTAAGCTTTGACCCGTACTCTAATCGGAATGACATATATGATATCTTGCCGCGAGACTATCCTTCTCGAGTCTAGATCCACGGATCTCGGCTACCTGTTCTTCGATCAATACCCGAGCTAGCATTCCGTGTCGGGTTAACCTGCTTCTGGCGCCATTATCACCTGAGATTCGTATACCGAGCATTTTCCAAGTCCCGGACCCGGCCTAGCCGTCGACGTATTTGGGACGATGTCCACACAACATCAACCAAGTCGTCTGGTCACACACTCAAATCCTGAACGATTTTTACGATGGATAGGAAATCTGCTTAAAATTGTCTAATTCTTCGATTGCCTTTGGAATTAAGCCGATTGGATGAATATTGAAGCCAGGGGATGAGGGTCGTGAAGAAGCGATTGTTGACCATCGCAGCAGGCGGTGACGGTTCGACATGCCGAGACTGTCAAGAGTCTCGGCTCGGCACTGTGTTCCCCTAATGTGTTGACCGAGCAAAATGCAACATCTCCTACGCAAACTGCGACACTGCACCGTGAATCATACATCTCGAAGCCAATCTCGTCACCGGACCACGGTTTCGGCCTCTAGCAGAGATAGATGGCGAAAGCCGCTGATGTCAAGTCAGGGCAACGCGTAATACTACATTTTGTAAGAACAGCCAAGCCCTGCAGGTGTACCTACCCGTGACAGCTAACAACGTGCGCAAATTGATTCATTAGGATTACGGTATGGCAATACTCCTGATGGCTATGGCTACACATGGTCAGAGTATCTAATATCTCTTCTATTCAAAGATTGTTTCTACGCGTCATGCCACGAAAAACTTAACCCGGCGTTGAAGAATTTACCATGTTAGTCTTCCCTTTCTAGATTCAGGACGAGGGTCAAGATATGACAGCACACTGATATCGAGATATCTGTAATTCCCCGCAGTGGCGATACAGCAGAAACAAATCATCGTAACATGCAACTATGTAGCCCGAAAAAGGGGCTTACACAAGCTTCAGCTTCTCAGCGAGGCAAAACGGGCTTGTCCCGATCTCGTCGTCGTGAACGGGGAGAACCTGTGAGAACCCTGGATCCCCTGACAAGCAAACTTTGACCCGTGCTTATAAAAATCACAAATCTTTTAGAGATCTTTTTCGAGATTGCTCTAAAGAGAACTTCCTGTTTCTCAAAGAGTACATCTGGAGCGGGAAAATTGAAAGACTGGGATTTGACGAAGTTTTCATGGACGTTACGGATCAGGTATCCCCCAAGTCATGGCTCGCATAACCCTCGGACAATTCAATGGACTAATATGTATAATTATAGATCGACTACAATTTCAACCTCGCTCAGAAGGAGTCGTTCGAAACAGGGTTCTACCAATTAAAACCTGACCAGCCAAACTTCGGCTTCAAATTCGAGTGGGACACTATCCCAGGCCACCTTTACCCTGCTCTCACAAAGCCAAACAGCAGGTTATCTAAAGAGATTCTAGACCAAATCCCCAAACGTCTTTTGCTAGCCGCTCATTTAGCACAGTATCTACGACTCTCACTACTAGACAAACAAGGGTTCACATGCTCGGCCGGTGTTTGCACCTCAAAACTCACGGCTAAGCTGGCAGGCACGATAAATAAGCCTTGTGCGCAGACACTACTACTACCAGATCATACCCAAGAGTTCCTTGACGGACTGGCAGTGCTAAACATCCCGGGTATCGGGAGCAAAACGGGCAGGATTATCCGGGATCTTGTGTACTCGCAAAAGCAAATTGAAGAAGCTAAGAGCCAGGCGACTATGGGCGGCCTCGAGACAAATAGCGAGACGCGCAAAAGCAATACCGAGACTTTCGACCTCGATCCCGACATCGAGGAGGACGAACTACCTCAAGATGAAACTGAACTCCTTGAGCAAGCCGGGAAAGACGGTTTCATGGAGGCATACTACAACGATCCCGATGTGAAGACAAAAGTCATAGAGGCCCGGACAATGCTCTCCAGACAGAGACTAGACGAACATATAGGAAATATGCCGCCCGGCGCAGGAAGAGTATGGGAACTACTACACGGAATCGACAATACTGAGGTAGCCAAGGCTACTTTAGTGCCAACACAGGTGTCGATAGAAGATACATTTCGGTATAAGCTTCCAACAATCCAGGTTCGAGCGGAAAGCTAATTGGTACAATACAGCTCTGGAACGATAACGCAGGACACCCCCATCGATCAACTAGAATCAATACTAGCCCGCCTCTCGTTAACCCTCATTCGCAGACTCAAAACTGATCTCTTGATAACCACTGCCATCTCGATTCCAGACGACCCTTCCCAAATCGATATATCCCAACTCGGCCAGCCTCCGTCCAAAAAGTGGCAAGCTTTTCCAAAGACGCTGCGAATATCAACGAGAGATAGACACACAACAAAATATCCAGGTCGAAATTCGAGGTCCGCGCCGATGCCGAATTTTGTATTTTCGTTGAATGCGAGAATCGAAGAGACGGCACGAAGGCTGGCAAAAGAAGCTCTGGTGCCGCTTTTTAAGAGGTTGCATAGTTCGGATACGGGTAGTGGATCAAAGTATGACCTTGCATTGATCAACGTGGCAGCCATGAATATGGGTAGCGGAGAAACAGGCGCCGACGGTGGTGATGTAGCCGCAATGTTCAAGCGATATAATGAAGTTTTCCCAGGAGGCGACCAGGAGAAGAAGAGACCATTACCGGAGACACAAGAGCAACCCGTCTCAATGGTCCAGAACTCAGAGGAGTACTATAGTACGGAGGCGAATGAATCCAAGGAAGAGGACGACCAGGAAGAGATAGATGACGGATTCCTGTCCGAAGACGAGTTCTCAGACGGCGCAGTGTCGGATGAAGGAAGCCAAGAAGTAGTTTGTAATAAGTGCCACATACGGTTGCCGATATTTGCAATTGGTGCCCACGAACGGTTTCATCAACAGACGGACGACGGGTAGATGATCAATAAACCGACGAACCCAACTCTTCATCTATTTGGAAATCTAGGCTGGATACGGGTGTCCCACTAGAACAAGCCTCCATCTAGCAAGTAATAATATGTAAGATAAACCCACCCCGCATTGTGATGAGGCTTCTAGCATCAACGGTCTAGGCCTTCCCCCATATCACTGTCGGAATGTTCCAAACTCCACCACCCCGAAAATGAAACCCTTGAAGTATATAAAATGAAGCATTTATAGCTGCTATCCGAAACGTAACTTCCGATATCAAGAAATCTTCATCTTCGAGAACCCCTAGGGCTTCGTAAACTGCTCTCCCCCAACCCGTCATCCTCAAGGCCGTCGAAACCCGCTGCGGCGCTAGTGCTTCCTTGATCTTCACCAGGCATTCGCCTAGGGCTCCTCGGTCCCTCATCCGGTGGTAATCCAATAAGACGTTTGAGCAGTTGATGTCGTGTTCTGGCCAGAGACTGGTCGTTGTTGAACGAGAGGATCGCTTGCATCTCAAAGGATTCGAGGGCGTTGACGGCGAACTCGCGGAATTCGAGGGTTTTCGGGTCATCGGTTGGGGACTCCATGGTAGACGATGCACTGCTACTAGCCGCCTTTGAGGCACTAGAAGCGGACGTTAACGAAGGACGTGAAGGTTTGTTCATGCTGATGCGGCTTTAGCAGTGCGGATACGAGGCTGCTCGGGTGAACGTGAGGTGAATGTTGTTGGACAAATCGATGCTAACAAATGTGTTGTCGACAGCGTTGGCTTGGAGGGTTTTTCAGGCTGCACCCACGTCGCACAGAGAATGCAGTTGGCAAGGCAATATGACAACACTGAACGGCACTTCGACGCTGATGTCCCTCGCAGTCCATAAAACCATCTCACGATCAATCCACATCCCTTCACGACAAGTTCTTCGACGTCCGATTACGCAAGCCCACCAAGGAGCCAAGCAACGGGTCTCGCCATTTCCCCTTATCAGCGCTCAGACCCACTCATATCACCGATTGTATTGCCCACCAAGGCGGAATCATCCTACCGGGCAAGATAGAAAGCTCGCATTCCAGCCAACTTTAATTGCACGTCATTTCTCGAAATCTCAATCAATTAAAATGTCCGACGCAGATTACGAAGCCTTTTTGAATAAAGCCAATAGGAACTACTCTGCTCCGTCTGTTCAGCCCGCTGCCGCTCAAGAGACGGGCATCTCGGCCACAGCACATGAGGCCCTTAGAGCGATAGGGGAGAGGTGGTACACCTCAGACTCGGATGAGCCGTTCATTGATGTTACATTCGGCTGGGAAGGAGACGCCCTGCCTGATGAAGGTAGGCAGGATATATTTGGACCACCTGCGTAGTATGGTAATAAATTACTAACAAGGTTTTTTTTCTATAATTGTATCGAATTACAGCGGAATTTGGAGAACTTGTGGGACTTGAGGTATCAGAGAAGATGCCGTATAGTGAATGGGATATAACGGACTCTTATGAGGATGTTACTTCGGCTGTAAAGGACGCTGCTGGTGGGTCTGCACCGGAAGTTTACAGGGTTGAGGAGAGCGGCACGAAGAAGTGGTATTATATTATCGCTTTGGATAAAATGAAGAAGCAGCTGATTGGGTTAAAGGCGCTGGCAATCGAAAGCTGAAGCTGTGCAGTTTCAATCTAACCAATATCGACCGCTATCACATATTGTTTGAGCAGGCATAAACCAACCAACTTGCGAAGCTTGTATTATACAAACTAAGCCGTCTCAAACTGGAAAACCAGCAACGATAGTGTTGGCAGTTGGAAAACATATCAAGACACCGACCAGGTGCAAAACATACATGGAATACTGGGAACGAGACTACATGGAATACGGATCCAAGCTTCCAGAATAGAGTTTTTCGTTCACCCACGATGTTCCTTAAAACCTGCTCCAGACCAAAACCCACACACCACACATCAGGGGAAACAGTTTGCTTCGCAGTGATGGAAGAATTTGAAACTCGCCGCTTTACCTAATTGCAGTGTTGCAACCGAAGCCCAGAAGGAACGTCGCAGGGCGGTGCCGTGCTCACACCTCAATGGACACCCAGAAAATGCACACATCCCGCGGACCCGCCGTATTCTGAGACCAATTTCTTCCCAATGGCAAAAAAATTGCCCACAGAGATCTCAACCGCCAATACGCTTGACATCCTGCCTTATGGGGATCGTACCAGGGGTACCTGCATAGCTGGGAAAGATCCCTGAGCCAGGATGAAATCGAGGAAAAAAGGGAACGTCAATTTCAAGCCGATGACTGGCCCAAAAATCGCCCCTTCCCAGCCTAAAACGTCTAAAACCCATGTAGCAAGGGCGCTCTTGCCTTTTTCTTCTCTGATAAATGTCAGTGGGATCCAGGAACACTCTCTTGGCAATATCTTCTTTCTCTCGCTTCGCTCGCCATAGTGTCGTCAAAGCCTAGTTCCCTCGTCGAGTTTTACTTTTGATACAACGGTTTTTCTTACACTCTTTTCCCCGTGCTAAATACTAGACTCTAGCCCGATTCTCACGTTCCCTACTATTGTAACACGTTCCCTCGTTTCCATAATTGATCTCAAGAGTCTTCTGCTTGCAAATCTTCTCTCATTCATTTTCCAGAACTTCTCGAAGCATAGTAAAGAATCGAATAGTCTTCCAAGAAAGCTTAAACTTTACAGAATCAGATTTCTCGCCGACTATCTTTAACCTCCACGAGTCTCAGTTACAACCGTATGAAATCGATATAGCAATCCAACGATATACACCAAGATGCCACAGAAAAGGGTGCCACCGCCTCTCCCTCCGGCGAGAAGGTCGATGCTCATCCCAGGTACTCTTAACATACCGCCTCCATTCCCTGCCTCACAGCCAAACCAAAGACCGGCGTCTCCTCGTATCACATTAAACTCCAGCTCCGAAGATCTACTCCAATCCGAACGGGCGATATACACGGGACCCATTCGAAACTTAACACCGACGTCGACGAGTCCAAGTTCTCCGATCCTCCCCGCGCACGCACGACCTTTCTACTCCTCTGATAGCCCAGGTTATTCTGCTGAGAATCTACTACCTCCTAGTAAAGGGTTTTCGAGTCATAGATTCAAGCAAAGATCAGTAGACTCGAGTACAATTCCGGAATATTATACCCGCAATGCAAGCAGTAGGGGTTCATTCGAATCTTTCGACAACTATTCATCGGGGTCACCACGAGATCCCTTTTCTACGCCTTTACCGAGTCCTATGCCATGGGATACCCAGGATAGTCTGCGCCCGCGGACGAGAGACTCTGACGACGATGCCAGCATATATCCTACAGGGGAGAAGTTCGATATCTTCGCAAATGCGGACAACTTATTAGTATACCCGAAAGACGTGGAGGCGGACGACGAACTACATGCCCCGGACGGCAAGAAGATAGATAGAGATCTAAACTTCTGGACAGTCCGGGGAGCCATAAACCTCGGTGGGTTAATTTTACTCGTTGGTGGTATTTTATTCCTGTTCATCGGATATCCAGTGATGTATGCCAATGGTTTTCCCGGGCCGCGCACAAAACGGTGATATAACGAGAGGTTAACCCCGGATAAACCCAGATTCTTCGTACAAAACTACGTTCTCGAAGGGGAGCGTGCGGGACCGGTTTTCTGTCGTGGTTCAGAATGTCTCCCGCCGAATATCCAAAACCAGCCGCTGTTGAAAAATGCAAGAACCGGATTGATTGATCCCGATACACCGAAAAGCGCCATGACCCGAACCGCCTCCGACGGAAAGCAATGGAATCTCGTCTTCTCTGATGAATTCAACGTCGACGGCCGAACATTCTACCCCGGCGAGGACCCTTTCTGGGAAGCAGTTGATATCTGGTACGGAGCAACGCAGGACTCTGAGGTAAGATATCTCCAAGATCAAAAACTCCAACGCTTCACGGAGAATTTTTTACGTCATCCCGAACACAAGCTTTTTTAAATTTAGTTCAAGCGTTCGTTCCAAACTGACCAAAGTTGAAACCGATGTAGTGGTACGATCCAAACCAAGTCACCACCAAAGATGGTGTTCTTGAAATCACATTCGACGCCTTCCCAACCCACGGTCTGAAATATCGTTCTGGGATGTTGCAAAGCTGGAATAAGTTATGTTTCACCGGTGGGATAATTGAAGCTAGTGTCTCGTTACCCGGACGGGGAGACGTATCTGGTCTTTGGCCGGGCTTCTGGACGATGGGAAATTTGGGAAGACCCGGGTATTTGGCCTCGACAGAAGGGATGTGGCCGTATTCATACGACGATGTATGCGATGCAGGAATTACCGCGAATCAGTCGTCGACCGATGGGATTAGTAGTCTTCCGGGGATGAGATTGCCAGCCTGCACTTGCAAGGTAAATTGTCGCAACCGTTATTTTCCCAATTCAAAATACTAACATACACCAATAGGGCGCGGACCACCCAACCCCAGGAAAATCGCGTTCGGCGCCCGAAATCGACGTCTTTGAAGCCAGCGTCAGTGTGATCAACCAGCAAGGCTCCAAAGTCGGATCGGTCTCCCAATCCGCACAATTCGCACCATTCGATGTCTGGTACCAACCGGATTACGAATACATGGCCGTGTACAATTCATCCATCACAAGCATGAACGAATACACCGGTGGAATCTACCAGCAAGCCATCTCCGGTCTTACCACCTTAAACAATGAATGGTACGACGGGAAGAAATACCAGACGTACGCATACGAGTATGAACCGGGTTCAGATGGGTATATCGAGTGGGATGTTGGCCGTCAGCCTACGTGGAGAATGGAAGGGGCGTCTGTAAGGCCGAACGGAAATATCGGACAGCGGGTCATCCCCAAGGAGCCGATGACGGTCATCCTCAACGTCGGAATGGGCACCAGTTTCGCCTATGTGGAGTACGACGAGATAGCCAGTATGTGATTTTTATTCTTTCCCCTTATACGCATACTACAAGATCGAAACTAACAACCGTAACCCAGAATTCTTACCGGCGAAAATGCGTATCGACTGGCTTCGAATTTATCAACCTCCAGGCAGGGAGTCGATTACATGTGACCCACCCGGCTACGAAACCACCCAATACATCAAAGACCATCCCGTAGCCTTCATGAACCCGAACGTCACAACATGGGAAGCCGCAAATTACACCCGTCCCAAGAACAGCTTCGAAAACACATGCTAAACCCTCTTTTCGACACCACAACTACCTTTTACGAATCATCATCATCGAGTTTACACCATTAACGCATCTCCTTTATCACGAAATCAATCTACCTGAGCATTCATATCACCAGCAAACTTTCATTCCCACGCATTGCAATATCGATCGATTTCTGTCCTCTTTTTCTCCTTTTCTTTTTTCAACCTCGCTAGCGATTTCCCTTCGATTCCCAATATAGACCGGCCTTCTACGTCAGCATCAGCATAGCCTCGCGGCATCTACAGCTGCATTCTACTTTTTTCTTTTTCTTTTTTATAGCACTTTCCAACCACGGATAGACCGGCATATTATATCGCATTTAGACGACATCAGCATACTTACCTTCACATCCACGTTCACGGATCGATTAAGCAACAAAAGTCTTAACCCTCCACCCATTTCCTTTGTTTCAACATAACGTATTATCGACTAATACCTGTACATTCCCACCATACCCACTGTACATACGGCGTAGGCCCGTTCGATTCCTCCCCCCTCCAAAAAAACTCAGGTAGCTAAAAGGGGGGCCATCATTCATCATTCATCATTTCAAGGCGCGCACACATTCCCCCGGAGTTTTCTGTATTCGGCACGTTTCCCTCTGTTACCAAAACAAGGTGTTTTCTCTTGTCTATTATTATGTATATATATCTTCATCCACCATCCCAATCGGGACAACAAAAAGCCATGATCATGATTGATCTTCATGATCTGCAATTAATGTTACACAGTCCTATAACCCACGTAATACAACATTAAAACTTGGAAATCTCTTGCGATCGATATCCGCCACGTTTCTATCAATTGACTCCATAAAAGTAGATATAAATCTAATAAAGTAACGACATCACATGCTAACCACCGCGCAAGTCCCGCTATCCGGGCCATGCGAGATATCCACGTTGATCTATAACTTAACTTCGTAAACACATCTGAAACGCCAACATTGACAAACCAGTAGCCTATAGCCGGAGTTAGCTATCCCAGATCCCATTCCAGGAAACTCCTAAATATGAAAAAATCCTTGTCTCCGTTTCTTATGTCTCTAACCACAGCCTCACACCAGAAAAAAAACAAAAACGGCATAATTCGGTTCCGAGATAGTTGACGCCGGGTAAACCATACCATAACTCCTTCCACAATCGAAACTGAACCATTGTTGCAGTGTTTCGCAAGATTAGATCAAGTACCCAACCGGTCCCATCCCAGTCGCGGTAGTTATAGATACACGGCCCTAACCACCCTACCCACTTCGCAATTCCACAACAGGGCTCATCAGATCCAAAGGGCAGTGCACAGCAAACCACTTACCTTAAACCCCAACAAAAACCCCTCCCCCAAAATCGCAACATGACATGTCGACACTCCAAACACCAGGTACCATTAGTTCACGATATCTAGAAGGTGGGTTAATGTTCTAGAAGCCTTAGCCCCACAACAATTTATATATAGAGCAAGAATCTATTATCAAACACACAAAAAAAAGGACAACGACAACCCTATCCGTGCCGCCATGCACATCTTCCAAACCTGTTTGATTCAAACAAAAAGTTCCTGGTATAGTATTAGCCTAAATTACACCCCTTTGCTTCTTCCCTGATCATGATCGTCGTCGTTCGGACTTAAATAGCATCGTTGGACGTCAAGTCCAACACCTCAACACAACGGATATGCATCACTCACAAATCTCCGAGCTCGTCAAGTAGGCGCAAAAACTAGTACGACTTGAGGGCCAGGTATTCTGAACAAACTCTATACAGATGGTCTAGATCGAGTGAAAATTGTTTACTGTGATATATTGTTTAATTTCATTTCCTTTGGTTCTCCTACATCCACAAGACGGGAAATCCCCAAGTATCAAAGAAAGTCCGTCTCTTTAACGCTTTGCTACTACCACAAGTAGTCAGGTGCCATGAAAAGCCATTCAACCATCGGTTATTCAGAAAACATCGCAAGAGGATTCAAAACAACAAAAGAAATCCGGAAGGGGAAAAAACATGAGAATATAAGGATAATAAAGATACAATAAAAGTGGACATAGACTCAAACCGCATGAAAAAAAAGCGAACTACGTAGTTAAAAAGGAGTAGGTAGAAATGAGTATCGAATAAATAAAGTGGTATCAAGAACGAACGTTTTGGGCTTTTGTTACCGCAAGTACCGCGCTCGACAAATGAAATAAAGGTAGTATCCAAAGGGGAAAAAATATAGAAAGGAAAAGACGAGATCGCCGGGTATAAAGGGGTGGGGAGGAATAGAAGAGACCGAAACACGCGACCAGGATAAAGAGGATGATGACCCAGAAGAAGAAAAATCGTCAGCATCAGACATTACGGAGAAAGAGAGGAGAGAGAGCAGAGCCTATCCATTGTCCTCATGTGGAGAGAAGGAGAAATCATTTGTCACCGTTGACAGCTGCTTTGGGAGCATCTGTCTTGACGGGGTTGGAGCCCGAGGATGGACGTCTGTCATCACCCTCAGGTTCATTGTCATAGTCCTCATCAACTTCCATTTGCCGAGCCGGTGGCTCGATGATTTCCCTTCTCTCCTCCGGCTTAGGCTGATGTTGTGGCTGCGGCTGCGGCAGTGGTTGAGGTTGTTGCTGCTGTTGTTGCTGCTGTTGCTGCTGCTGTTGCTGCATAGCAGGGGACTCACTCATAGGAGGAAACTGGTGCATCGGCCTCGGACCAGGGGTGCTATGATGAGACGGAGGCGGTGGTGGGCCTCGGAAGTCTTCCCTTGGACGCTCCGATGAGCTCCGTCTTCCCTGAACATCCGGGGAAATTGTTGTGTTCCTCCTTGGTGGAGACGAGCGGTGTTGCATGTGGCTCCCCAATTTCTCGCGTGTGATGTCTGATGCTTGCTTCTTCGCGTGTCGGTCATCGATTTCCTCACCCTCTCTTGGTCGTTTGATCGGGTCTCGTGGGTCTCTGTCACGAGCAACCATTTCAGCGGCTTGATGCGCTGCAGACGGGGCGGGCGCGCCATTAGCGATTCCTGACTGTGTATGTTGAAGATGAGCTTGACCATGCACACTATGTGAATGAAATCCGGGAGATGGCATACGGTCGCCCACTGGTTTTATCTCAGGGATGGGACTTCCGCTTGTCCCATGTATCGTTAACCCCAATACGCTACCCCCAGTAGGTGGCAGCTGGTTGTGCGCAGATGTTGGCGGCGGCGGCGGCGGCGGCGGCTGATTATGATGCTGAGGGTTGAGAATGCGGTTTGGTGGTGGACCGTTCATGGAGTGAGGCGGCATCTGCGGGTGGTGCATGGGTGGTGGCCCTTGGCTTGGGCCGGATGGCTGCGGTTGTCCATACATCGAAGAATGATTGATTTTAGGCGAAGGAGAGTACCGATGTAGTGGTGGAGGTGGGGGTGGACGAGGATCTGCAGCACCAATGTCAGGACTACGTAAACTTGGTGGACGAGGTCCCAGTGGGTCAGGACCTCGGTACGGTGAGGGCGCTGGGCCGGGGCCCCCGGGCGGCAACTGAGCCAGGACTGGGCCTGGAGGACCAGGCGGTGGCGGTGGCCCAGGGTGCTGTTGTGGCGGTTGACTACGCTGGGGTCCTTGAGGAGGCCAAGTGTGGCTAGGTGGGGCGGCCGGTTGATATTGCTGAACATCTTGCGGGAGAGGTGCTGGCGGTGGTTGGCTGGTGTGCGGGACGCCTGACGCTTGACCGTTCCTGAGCAGGTTGAGTCTAGCCTTGATGTGGACGTTGGTCGGGTCAAGATCAGCTGCCCTCTGGTACGCGTCCAGAGCATCATTGATTTGGTTGTTGCACGATTCGTACTGTTCTCATTAGTCACGAGCCCTCTTCACGTAGAAACAAGAAAAATTTTTGACGTACGAGAGTACCAAGATCATACCAAACCTCAGAGATATATGGATTGAGCCTGATAGCCCTACTATAGGCATCCAAAGCATCTCTGTATTGGTTGATCTGGTAGTATAAGACACCGATGGAACACCAGAAAGTCGGGTTCCTTCCATCTCTGTACACAGCTTGCTGGTAGGCTTCATAAGCCTTAGGGTACTTCTGCTGCGACATGTAGCAGCGTCCCAAGAGATACCAGCTTTGGGCATCGGTATTGTCTGCACGACGTCAGTAAACTCGTCCAGGGGAGGAATAGGGGTGCTACCGAGAAACCTACCGGTTTTGACGGACTTCTCCAAATGCTCAATGGCAATTTCTTGGCTCTCATAGCTGGCGCTTCGCTGATGATAGAGCCAACCAAGTTGCTGCAAAACCTTTGCATGATTAGGGTCCCGTTCAAGGACTCTTTGATATGCTTTCTTCGCATTTTCAAACTGCAACCGGCGAAATTAGATCTTGAACTCCCAGAGGCTACATCTGACGGGTATAACTTACGTCCTTCTGTTGCTCGTGAACGTGACCAATTTGGAACCAGATGTCTTCCTCGGTGAGGGGACGCGGTGGGTCCTGCACGATATACTTGAAACAATCTAAACTCTGCGAGAACTTCTGCTGCTGCTTGTAGATTATGCCAAGGCGGAAATAGATTTCGTTCGCCTTATCGAAGTTGCCATCCATCCTCATAACTTGCGAGAAGGCCTCTTCGGCGTGTTCTAGCGAGCCATATCTATCATAAAGAATACCGATGCCATACCAAAGCTTAGGCTCCTTAGGATCTCGAAGATGGTACAGAGCTTGCTGGTAGGCTTGATATGCCTTTTGCAGATCATCCATCATGAGGTAGCAGTGGCCTTTGAGGAATCATGTTAGTGCTTGGATAATTTTTGACAATACCGAATAGTCTCAAGGTTGCATACCAAGGGAGCCCCAAACTTCGCCGTTATTGGCATCGATGTTCAAGATAGCCTGGAGATACTCAACGGCTTTAGGAAACTGTTCCCGAGTCCGTAATATATGAGATATGCTTTCCATGGCAGGTATCGAGTAGCTGTTTTGTCGTATCGCGGCCTCATATGCATCCATTGCACCATCCAGATTTCCCATCATTTCAGCAATGCTGCCTGAAAAGGTTCGCAACAAATAATTAGCCTCATGAACAGATATCCTAAAACATTTCGGCAAAATCCTGCGACCAGGCGTCCGCGCCAATTGAGATGTTTATGTATAAGGTACGTAAAAGAACTTACCAATCTTCAGCCAAACAGCCTCGTTAAGAGCGCTGAGTTGGTGGGAAGCACTGGGCTTTCCGCCAGGCCCGCCCATCGGAGGCCCGTGACCATTGGGCATAGGACCCGGAGGAGCATTATGGGGATGATGGGGTGATGTTTGCGGAGGACCGGACATTGCGACTGGGGCGCGAGTCACGCGCGTGTGAAAAGGTGAGGCTTGCACGGTTTCAACTTCCGAAGGATACAAGAAGGAATGATAAGTTTTGGGAGGATTTCGGGGTGAATAGGGTATTCCGTGGTACGGAGACAAGCCAGGCGCGGTGGGCAAATCCAGCCAAGGATCACGGGGAGGCAAGTTGGTCCTGGAGATAAAAGGAGATAAACACGAGGAGGAACAGCGATATTATCGAATAAATAGGAGTGGTGGATCAACTGTCGAATACGGGGGTACGAAAAACGTGTGAGAAACGGTGTATGAGGGAGAGGCGGACGTGACAGGTAGACGGACGGAAGATCTTAGATCGTGGTGCGGCTGTGGCTAAGAAAAGGTATCCCACTCGATAGGGCGGTAAACGTGACGAGTTGAATTGCGGTGACGGTGACGCAAGAAAACAGGAAAGATCGGGTTTACAGAAGTCGAGGGGATTAAAAAAAAGGACTTCGCGAGGAAGAGAAGGAAGAAACAAGGGAGGAGAGGGAAAAGGCGAGGTTTTGGATGGCGGCAAGGAATTGAGTGGACAGGGAACCGACTCGGCTCAAACAACACCAGCGCAAGGACCCGCTGCAATATAATGACGGAATTCGGTAGGTACGAAGGGAAGAAAAAGGAAGAGGAGGAGGAAGAAGAAAAGAAAGAAGGGTGGGATTGGAGGAGAGACAGAGGGAAGGATAACCGTTAGTTGGTTTTAGTTTTTGTTTGTCGGTTGGATTGTTGGTCGGTAGGGAAGTTACAGATGATGTGGGAGAGATATTCCTGGAAGCTTAGCGGTAAATGAAGGGTAGATTGCGGACGTTGGTGGTGATGGATGGTTGCGGTTGTGGTGGTAGTTGTTGATGGTGGTGGTGGTGGTTGTGATGGTGGTGATGATGTCGGTGTTTGCTAGCTGGCAGAGTAGGGCTGAGTTTGAGGTTGAGTTGGGTTGAGTTGAGTTGGGGGGGCTGCGAGTGTCAAAGGTGAAGCGAGTTGGGTCAAAACGATGTCTCGTCCGAAGGGGGGGTGTGGGTATCGCGACCAGAGGACGGGACTCGATGACGCCGGGTAGCAGCAGGAGAGAGAGAGAGAGGAGTAGGTAGAGGGGAAGTTCAATTACACGCTCAGAAAGTAACGCTTATCAACCGAAACCTTTATTCTTCTCCGTGTTTCTTTCTTTCTTTCTTTCTTAGGACTGGGGGGGAGGAGGCAGGCTGGAGGCAGGCACAGGGCAGAAGGAGGGTAAGTAAGTTAAGTAAGTACGTGCAGACGATCTACAGACACGAGGGACGGGATATGTTCTCTCGCGAGGTAATACTAGCTCGCATGCGGGAGAACCCTCGAAGGGGAGAGATGATGATGGAGATGATGGAGATGATGGGGATTGGTGATGATGATGGTGATGATGACGAAGGAGATGGAAAGGAGGAGAGAAGAGAAGGAAAGAGAGAAAGAGAGAGAAGAGAGAAAAGAAAAAGCAGGTAGTCGGATCCCGAGAAAGAAGAAGCAGAGAAGGACGACAGGACCGAGAAAAAGCACACATGGACGAACGGGTAATAATCACAGCCTAGCTTAGCGTTCGGTGGACCTTAACGGATATTTCTTATTCCATACTCACGACAACACTGCACCGAACATTGACGATGGACGCTTTGTCTGTATCAGGACCCACGGCCACGCCCTCTATCAGCGAGTCAGATTTCGAGTTTAAACTTGGGAGGAGGGAAAGGGAAAAATGGCAACCAGCCTGCAGTAGTTTATTTGACCCCGGACCCAGAGCTTTACTTTCTCTACAGACTTTACTTTTTCTGCTTTCCAGATACTTCAGTTCGAGTATGGCTGGCGTATTTGCTTCTTCGGTCCTTCTGCTATATTTTATTTTTTATATTCCTTTCCTTGCTTTTTCTCGCATGCTTTCTTTTGCTGGTCCTCTGGCGGGAAGCTCTTATTTAAGAGAGCAAAAGAAATATGCCGCACGCGGGTGTCCAGCGGAAAAAGCAATGTTCCGAGCCTATTTGGCCTGCCGGTCCTTCGACTAGGCCTGATATGGGCTGCTGTGGGTGGATGATGTTCCGGAGGGAAAGGTTAAGGGTGTAACGATTGCCTGGGTGCTCCCCCTCTTATTCTTATTCTTCTGCTTCTTCTTCTCCTTCTTCTACATGTGCTACTTCTTTTTCTTCTTCTTGTCAATTCGTCTTCGGTTATGATATATACCTGCGTGTACGACCCGTCCGGAACCGTAACTTACGCTATATATAAGCAAGTAAGTACTTATATATCAAGCACATTGCTCTATATCATGCACTTACACATGCGACACAGCAGAGAATATCTACTCGGGCCGGCCTGTCGTCGATGTGAGCGGATTACATAGAAACTCCCATTCATTCCCACACTTGCGCTATATAATAAAAAGCAAACGGCCGTTCCAGTCGAAGGAAACCATACCCAGAACATGGGGATGGCTAATCCACTGGCTCCCGGGTGCTTCGATTGGTGGCATAAGCAAAAAAAAAAAACAAAAAACAAAGCAAAGGGAAGAATAATCTTCGCCGCTAAGGATCTTTCCTGCATGTTATGGCTTAGTGAGAATGCAAAGATGGAGTGGAGAGTGTGGATTGTGTGGAATAACCCTCGCTATTACGCACATGCAGTCCGTACAATTAACATTGTTGCTTTCTTTTTCGCTCCATCTCCACCGTCGTTTCTTTTCTTCCTCCGCCCTTGTTCGAACTTCGGCTCCCTCGCCCTTCAGACCAAAAAGAGGGCATGATGGAATGTCCACCCACACCTTGACCAGGCTGAAGGGATGGGCCCACTCAGATTAAATGGACCGACCCCATCTCCTTGCTTTTTCCTGCTGTTTCCTTGCGTTCGGTTCCTCGACCGCCATTGGTCGCCCGTGTCAGTTTGACTGACAGAAGGGGCACAGTTTCGCCTTTGCTTCTTCTCTTCCACTGCACGTTTTTGCTTCTTACCTGTTTTATTTCTTCCTTGCTGCTCCAAACTCACATATCTTCCCAGGCGGAACTTCGGTCATTCTTTCGCGCAGGACAGATCGCATTTGGGGGTCCTCCTTCCCAATTGTCTCAAGAGAGGGGCGACCCGGGCAATGGTGTGCACCTATCGTACATATTGCACTGATCCTCCCACCCCTCAAGCCTCGATCTCTCCATAATCTCATGTCCCAGCAGGGCGTCATCTTCACAAATGTTCAGTCATTGTTGCAATCTTTCCTTATATTAACGGCCGGCCGGAAAACCTTCAGGATATAAGGAAATAAATTGTCTCCGGATCATACCTTCGGATCGGTTTGCTAAACAGCGAAAACGACAGCAGGTGATCCACCAAGGCCTGACTTAGCGCGGTGAATTTTCCCTTGTAACTTTTTTTTTTTTTTTTTTTTTTTTTATTAAGGTCACTTCTCCAGTTTTTAAGCCTCCTGATGTGCCCTCCACACCAGCAGATGGCGAGGGGGTGCTCCCGCAACTTTACCTGCCTTGGTCACCGCACAAACCCCAGAAAAAGCAACCTGAAAACGTCTCAGGGTTAAGCAACCACAGCAAAAAGCAACTCCCAATGTGGATACGGTGCCAACATTTGGAGCCAGGCTAGCACTTTGCTTCTTCCACTCGTGTCCGCTGCCGGGTGGGTAAAGCCTATGTATCCCAGATCACGTTAGTGCAGGCAGTAAGAAGCATACGCGAAACCCAGCGCTGGTAACTCTGTCATGCTTTTTTGCCCCCCCTTCGTTCGTTTCTTATCCTTATGCAGCTTCCTCTCTTCTGATTATTTTTGTTTTTGCACCCTCCCGCATGCGCATGCACCGATGACAAATGGATCACCCTTCGTTGCTAAAAGCCGGGCACATATTAGGGTGGTTTCCCCCCCGTTCCATATCGTCAGCGAGGTAGGTACTGGGTATACTGCACCGTCGATAATTATCAAGATCCGAAAATGTCGATGGATACAACCTGTACCTCGTACTGATATGCAGGCATCGACCACCGTCCCCAGGCCACGCACACCCTCCCGAGGCATTTAAACGTCATCTCCCGAGTTTTTCTTCTCATCACTGTACAAAAAAGTAATATCACAATTCTTCGACCTTTCCAAAATTCCTTCCACCCTTTTACCCTCTCCTAGTGAATCTTGGGGAAATAAGGGGAGTACCACATTTTCAAAAACCACGATCTGCCCCAATCCTTGCCAAGATCCTTGCCCAGCTCCGGGTATAATGTTTTGGCCCAAAGAATGTGATGGAAAAGCAATTTGGATATATGGTAGTTACTTAATCGATGGTAAGATCCGAAACTCAGTAATTGAAGGGCTCACGAGGAAAGGAAAAACGAAAGAATACAGAATATGTACGCAGGTTTCTCTTAGACTAGCTAGCCCCCCCTTCTCTCGCGATCTCGGCGACATGAGCGCCTCGCACTTAGATAAACGGGGGCGTTATAACCTTAATCATATTGCATCGCTGACCCTTTTTCCCTTACCCCTCTAACTCCGCTGCGCGCTGATACATAAAAGAAAAAAAATAGAAGACAAAATTTATGCGTCCGCTGAACTTAACAGATATAAGACAGCAAGCCTTATCACTCAAGTGCATAACTACACTCGAAATGGGAGCCTGCATAGTCGTTGCTAGTCGAGAGGCGGCCGGTACAAGCCTTCCTAAGTTCTTGGTGACGGCAAAAGGAGCAAAATCGCCATCGGAATGTTTACCCTTCACTCGCCTTTCATTCCAAGAACCCATTGTTCCAAACGTGATAACAAAAACCCGTCATCCTTAAAAAATTGCTTATTGATCAAACTAAGAAGCCCCCATTTTCTCGTCACATTTCCGGCACGGGACGGTTTCCCCCTAGAGGAAAACCAAAACCCAAAAAAAGTTAAAATGTGAGGGCGGGCATGCGCGCCCTTACCTCCCCCATCATCCCTTCTCAGCTAGTTAGTGAGTTCGTGCGCAAAAACACAAGCGAACTATCGCGAGGTTCAAGGTCTGGGTGCTTGGTGAAACTCTGCGACTGGGGATGGAGGAAGGCAATAACAAGAGAGAGGTGGGCTTGGTGAGGCTTGCATTAAAGACTTGATGGCTAGAAGGCATCAGGATCTGGACCGTTTGTATCGAAAAGTATCGACTTTGCCAGCCTGCGCAATGGGAATCTGTTTGTGACCAATGTGGTCGGTCGGCGTCAGTTAGGCCTAGAAGTAGGGCCTTTTATGTTTTGTTCCACACTTGAAGAAAAGGGAAACAGCCCGCAAGAACCGACGGACGAAAAAGGAAGCAGCAATCGATCGAGTTCATTTGACAGTGCCGCGATCCTGATCCTGAGCGTTTATGAAATTTGCAATCTGTACCGAACTTCAAATATGTTTGAAAGTGAGAAAAAAAAAGAGAAAGCAAAAGTCATCGTCACGTCAGTTGCACAAAAGAGTTGGAGGCAGAAGCAAAAACGAGCAGGGAAGAAAAAAAAGGTTCGCAGGTTATACAACATTTGTCGTTTGACGATATTGCATACATAGTACATGCTAGCAGTCAGCCCCGTCGTTGCTTTTTGACAGAACCTTCCAAAGCCATTTATTGGAAGAACGAGGGGAAGCCGATGGAGGATCTGTTGCAGGCTGCATGCGAACAACCGTTCCTGGTGGTAATGTGCCCCCCATCTCACACCGGCACGACGAATAGGAACGTTTTGCCTGTCTGCCCTTTTTTTCTCTCTGTCAGGATCCATCTGCATCGAAACGCCAACATTGTCGATACCTAAGCGCATATCTGTCAATGTATCTATGTATACGTCGTGGGCTATTCAAACCAAGGGCAACCGGGGTTGCATAAAAAACCGACCGGCTGACCGGCGTTTGTACCTCTGGCGGGTTCTATTTTATACGCTGTGCCAGCGAAATAACAGCCAACCGCCGTACGTCCTTGCCTCCAACGGCGGCCTACATTATAATGACCGACATCGCGTGTTCCGGGATTGTTGGTTATATTAGCGTTATATATAAGCCTTTATATTTTTGACTCGGGCCACCATCCGATTGTGATAGGAAGATTGTTACGAGGGTGTGAGTGGGTCATTTACGAACGCCCAAGAGCTTCGCGCTGCAACCTCTGCAGTTGGGACCGGCGGGCGTCCAGCGTCACATCGGTATCAATAACCTTTTGCGATCCAACAAGCCATTTATATTATAACCAAGTATGAAACTCGACACTTCGTCTAAAAGAAAAAAAATTATCCGAAGGCCAGTAACTCCGAAGGATCGCGAGCGGAAAAGAACACTTTGCAGCAGCAGCCTCAGTGAGCATTGCATCGTAGTAACTTTCTGGAGACGGTGGATCCCCATACCATCCCCTTCCCGGCTGGCACCTCTTCGACCCGCATCTGCGTCAAAGAATAGTCGGCTGGAAAAAGCAAAGCGGAAATGGGCACTGGCACTTTTTCTCTGACTTCGCTTGAGGGCCAAATCATGAAACAAGGCAGTTGTTTGCTTTTGCATCCTGTTGTTTCTTTTTCCGACCAAGAACTGGTTCTGTTTGGCTTGTCCGTGACCTTCTTCTTCGGCTTTTTGCTTTTGGCGTGGGAATTATGGGCCCCATGGAAAGAAGGACCCACTCGAGCCTGGGCTTCCTGGTTGGCTGGTGCAATGCTGTTCCTCACTTTCCAGCGTGTGTGTCGATGCTAAAATTACACACAGCACACACCTCATGGGAAGGCACTTCCCCATGATCGATTTCCCACCCCTTCCTGTTGTTCCTATTCGGCTGAGGCATTGAGAAGTCGAAACATTGGCGTTTTGGTCTTGCGTAGGTGTGGCCTTCGATCTCTCGCCGCCGCCTCTTCCCAGCCCCCCGGCCCACAACCTGGCGAGACGTATCGAGATCCTGTCAAGTGATCTACCGTTTTCTCGTTATAAATCAACAGCCCTGGCTGCATGAAGTATTGGTCGATGAGGTAGATGCATGAACAATTGCTATTTTTTCTGTTTGTTGGCTGTCAACCTAACGAGGAGGATAAGAGAAGGCTACCCGATCGCGGAGCTCTCGCTAGGACCGCGTGTTTGGGTTCCCAATGCCAACCGCCATCTTTCATCGTGATTCGTAAGGCAAGCGGATCCTCTACTGCATTATGATCAAGGCGGAGTAAGGTGAAATACACGCTCCTTACGAAGGACGCGGTAATGATATGGTCAGCGATAGATGGAAGTCGGTATAAGCTTATATGTCACTTCGTGCTAAGCTTTGCATGTCAGAGTGTTTCTATTTCTACTCCAACATTGGCTCCGAGTCTCATGTTTATCTAATCGATCTTATCGCGGGAGATAATCTATCCCAAAGATCTGACGGTCGGAACTTCCCCACATTCAGGATGTGTTGATGCGTTGTCGCGATGCTCTATCACGTGCAGCAGTATTCGTTTGACACCGTTAGGACTGCGCTTTCTCAAAGAGGAATAGCCGCTGCTTTGGCGGGCGTTCGACCAAACCCTCAAAATTCGACCTGGGTTTGGCGACAACAACGAAATTTCTGTATGGGTGTATGGCTATAGCGTCGACTTGGATTCAAGAACTTCATCATCAACCATCGACACTAACATCACAGGAATCGACACCCGACCACAGTCAAGATGTCTCACGTACGTCCACTATACCCCTCTCTTTCGATGCCGTCTGTTGCATTCGAATTGAGATTCGAATTTTACTTCTTGGGAGCTTGAGCTAACATGAACATCTGTCGATTAGAGAAAATACGTATGTGCCCACTTATCCTGATACCGACGATATCTTCAATACTTTGCCGAACCGACAGACTGAACGATGATTTCTGGATATATAGGAAGCTCCTCGCCACGGTTCCCTTGGCTTCCTTCCAAGGAAGCGTGCTGCCCGACACAGAGGACGATGCAAGGCTTTCCCCAAGGACAATGCTAAGAAGCCAGTCCACCTTACCGCTGCTCTTGGTTACAAGGCCGGTATGACCACCATCGTCAGAGATTTGGACCGACCTGGTGCCAAGATGCACAAGAAGGAGATTGTCGAGGCCGTTACCATCATCGAAACTCCACCAGTCAGTAGCCTTCCCGAATTTATAGATTTTTTTGTCAGTGGTATATGGAGGATTTGGAAGCTCATTGTTGCTTTTATAGATGATCGCTGTCGGTGTCGTCGGCTACATCGAGACTCCCCGTGGTCTCCGATCTCTTACCACCGTCTGGGCCGCCCACTTGAGCGACGAAATCCGACGAAGATTCTACAAGAACTGGTACAAGTCGAAGAAGAAGGCCTTCACCAAGTACGCCAAGAAGCACTCCGAGAACAACGGCTCCGCCATCGAACGTGATCTCGAGCGCATCAAGAAGTACTGCACTGTCGTCCGTCTTATCGCCCACACCCAGATCCGCAAGACACCACTCAAGCAGAAGAAGGCCCACATGATGGAAATCCAGATCAACGGTGGCAGCATCGCTGATAAGGTTGACTTCGCCAAGAACCTGTTCGAGAAGCCAATCGAGATCCCATCCATCTTCGAGAAGGACGAGGTTATCGATATCATCGGTGTTACCAAGGGTCACGGGTTCAACGGTGTTACCTCCCGTTGGGGAACCAAGAAGCTGCCGAGAAAGACACACAAGGGTCTCCGAAAGGTTGCTTGTATCGGTGCATGGCATCCTGCCCACGGTATGTTTCCACAATTTTCAAGATGATATAGCAAACTCAGAACTGACGGTCTTTCACAGTTCAATGGACTGTTGCCCGTGCTGGTCAATATGGTTACCATCACAGAACCTCGGTAAACCACAAGGTTTACCGTGTCGGTTTGGGCTCGGACCCCAGCAACGCCTCCACCGAGTACGACGTCTCTCACAAGACCATCACTCCAATGGGTGGTTTCGTCAGATACGGGCCAGTCAAGAACGACTTCGTCATGATCAAGGGATCCTGCCCCGGTGTCAAGAAGAGAGTCCTTACCCTGAGAAAATCGCTGATTACCCACACCAGCAGGAAGGCTCTCGAGAAGGTCGATCTCAGTAAGTTTTCTCCAATCCCATCTTTATATCGCGGAAAAGACGTGTTGCTAACGTCCACATAGAATGGATCGATACCTCCTCGAAATTCGGTCGCGGTGGCTTCCAGACAAGCGAGGAGAAGTCCAAGTTCCTTGGAACCCTCAAGAAGGATGTTTCTGCTTAATCTTCCTCCTGTCATTTGCCTACCTCTTCTTAATGCCCTACTTCACGCTTACCCCCTTTATATATCATCGTCTGTAGTCTTGTTTCCTTTGGAATGCTCATGCTCAGGGAGTTTCATGCATCTCTTATTCCCTTGTATATTTTTTTACGGCGCCTTGTCGTTGGGCGACAGTCAACGACACTCTCTCACGAATCGAACACCCTCAAGCCAATATACAGGCTTTTCTCCTGTACCCCCACTAGCAGTCATCGTCCTCATGAATGGATGGCTATCAACGTGAAACACCCCCTGAGAAGGCATCCCGTGCCTAGACTTTTTCCGTAGCGTGATTGATAATACCGTTGTTTTCAGCCCCAAGGGTTAGGCAAAGCCTGCATATGCACCCGACGTCACACCGAACCAACAACGGCCAGTTTCTGACCCATCCACAAACAACCACTAGCCGGCCTTCTGAAGCCGAAGCCGAGCCTGCTTCCAAGATGACATCGTCATCCATCTGTATTGCCATTTCAGGTCTGTGTTACTCACGAGAGCTGTCGAGTTAGATTTGCTTCTTTTTGTTTGTTTTTCCTCTTTACTTGAGGCGCCTGTGTTCGAAGATTCGTATTTTATATCGCGATACCGGATCCTTAGTTAGAAACCATCCCGCCGGCCTTATACCGCACGCGATATATAATACCACGATCTATATCAAGTACCTAGAAACCATGTAATCCCTATAATAACTAACAAAAACAATACCTCCCCAGGCCCCTCTTCATCCGGAAAAACCTCCATCTCCCGCCTCCTCCGCGACGCCTTCACATCAACAGCTCTAACCGCATCCCCACCAATATGTACCATCCTCCACGCCGACGACTTCTACATCCCAGACTCCGAACTCCCAATCGTAGAACTCGGCAATACGGGCCAAAAAGTCCAAGACTGGGATTGTCCTGAAGCCCTAAACTTCCCATCATTCATCTCATCCCTCAAGCACGCCAAGCAATTCGGAGCTCTCCCGGATTCACACCAGAGTTTTGAGACCACCCACGCGGTTGGAGTCGATGAGAGTATTTTAAGACTCATTGGTGAAGATGGGCAAAATGGCAAGGAGAAGATTTTGGAACTTGAGAGGAAGGTGGTTGGGTGGTTGAAAGGGGTTGAGGAGGGTTTGGGGAGGAGAGTGGAGAGGGTGGTTATCGTTGATGGGTTTCTTATCTTCGGTCAAGGCGTGCCTGAAGAGTTGAAACAGGAGTTTGATGTTAAACTCATGATACGGACGCCTTATGAAAAGGTTGGAATGCCGTGCGGATGGCTTTATTTGTCCTGACCCCAGTGCTAATCTTCCCTACTTCTACCTACTAGGCAAAGCAGAGAAGAGAGGATAGGGCGGGATATACAACCATGGAAGGGTTTTGGCAGGACCCGCCGGGGTATTTCGAACTCTTGGTCTGGCCGGCTTATGTTAAACAACATAGCTATCTCTTTCAGGATGGAGACATAAACGCAGGCGTTTTGACTGAGGACGCTCTGAGTAGTGGGCTTAGGACACCTGCGGAAACGGATTTGACGCTGATGCAGACACTAGAGTGGGCTGTAGAGACGTTGGGGAATATTAAACTCGGGGAGATACCCAGAGCGGGACCGAGATAGAGTTAGGAGGCGTGGACGTATAGAATTAGAACGTGCAGGCGTCGGTCTAGGCAATGGCTACGATATCATGAAAGTCCTACCATGGGCCAATATAGCGCGTTATACATGTGAGAATTACAATACCTCTGGCGAACAATTCCAATGGCTAGACTCAAGCGAATCCAACCGTAAAAGTTTGAATGCTTTTATTAATATTTTCTAAGGTTGTTAATATCCATCCAAGGCAAAGGATAGGTTGGTATCGATAAAACCATCCAATGCCGTTCCCTTGCTTCTAATGTCCGAGGTTATGTCGTAGTAGTAATTATCAGTTCTGGCGCGGCGCCCACCAGTTGAAGTTGCCCCCTAGCGAGAGACCTCCTCTATTGTTGAAGTCTCCGTACTGACTGCCCTCGTTCGCGACATCACCCGCATCATCGTCAGAATCGTCTTCTCCGCTCTCGGCATCGTCCTCGGCATCGTCCTCATCCTCATCCTCATAATCGTCCTCTTCATCCTCATCATCACCCTCTTCACCATCATCTCCCTCTACTTCAAGACTATATTCCCTTTCTGCTGCTTCTTCACCCTCAGGGTCTTCCAATACAGTCGAGAGCATCGACGTCCCTGAAGTTCCTGAATCATCACCCTGTTGAACATTCGAAAATCTCTTCCCTCCAATTTCGTAGTACACCTCTCCCGTATCAAAATCCACCTTCTTAACCACCAATCGCGGGTTTACTTGGTTCTTATAAACCACGAAGGGCAAATGACAGTCGGTCCCGTCCTACAGGATCAACTCATTCTCCGCTTCAAACCCAAGACTGTGAAGCTTCTTAGCTTTCTTCTTCTCCCTCTGCTTCTTGTGGGCATTTTCCGCGCGCTGAGCGTCATATATCTCGTCCACGGTGGCTTGTTTTAGCGGTGTGTCGTCTTCCTTATCGAGGTCCTGGCGAAGCGGCGGAATAATTAACACCTGAAAAAGACCCCAGGTAACGATACACGGCGGTAGGCTGGCTTACTATCTCCCCTAATAACAGGACGTTTTCACCACGGACTATATAGCACCCTCGTGGAACATCCGCATAGAGGTCCCGAGAGTATAGCCGTTCGATCGTATCCTGGAGTACAAGGTTCGCTAAAAGTGGAAACAAGACGTCAGACCTATATCAGAGGACCCTTGTAGAGCTTGGACCAAGCTTCCCATGAGGGTAAGGATGGTGGTGGGGCCCAAAATTACCATATTGATCGTAACTTCTTAACGTCCCAATAAGCTTCCGGCCATCTCGAAGAACGATGACAAGCTTCTCTGTAATCCGCAAGGAAGGGGGGGAAAGGCGCTCGGTTAGCTTGCATAGATCCAGGCGACGCCACGTCGCAAGCTGTATGCCCGATGTAACGTACTATCAGTAAGGTCCAGCAGCTGCGCTCCGGTCGTGAAGACCTGTGGAGGCAGTGGTTCCGGGAAGACGCCGGGGACGTCCATTGCCGGTAGAAATCGGGACACCCCGAGGCCCCTTCGGAAGCCGAGGGAGTGGATTTAGAGAAGGAGAAGGAAGAGAAGGAAAGGGAAAGGTGTGGAGGCGGTGCTGGAGCTTTTGGATTGTGCGCAGCCGCCGGGTGTCATTCGTGGAATGGGTTTGTTTCGTTTGGAGAGAGGGAATCGTGGTTTTTTGCGAGATCTGTTGGATTTTGGAATGGCTGGGAAACAACGCGGCGTATTCAGGCTTCGATTGATAGCAGCTGCTGGGGGGCTACATATACCCAGGTCTCGATCGAACTGATGTCGCCGTTATGTACTGGTTGATTGTTGGTATCATAAACCTGTATTACGCCCTCTGTTTGACATACTTGAGAAGCTGCTATCATGTAGCATGTAGTATTCAATTCTGTATGCATTCAATATTAATTATCTCACAATGGCTATTACGCTTCTGTGGTCTTCTTCCTATGGAATATATATTTCATAAGGCAGAGCCACCAGACAGCAATAGAATGTAAAGCATGTGGAAAGAGAATAGAATTTTAGGAGAGTTCTTCCAGAGTATAACTCTATAATATGCATTAATTAGATTAAAGAACAGCATTCGAGAACCTCAAATTTGGTATCAATATCAGGTTCCAATAAACCAAGAAAGGACCAGCACTGCCCAGTCGCCCAGAAGGTATAATTAACTGCAATTACCTACATATCGAAACGAAGTACTTTATTTCGTTGCGTGGGTAATTGGTGGTAATGAGTATTATATTAGGAGATACGGGCGAGTAGTACGTAGACCTGCCATACGATAACTATTAAGTTACAGATGGGGCTATCTTAGGAACAAAACTGAAGATTATCGCAGTATTCTAAATTTATAAAATGCGGCTCTGCTCCTCACTGGATCAATAACTAGTAGTAAGATACCGTTTACCAAATTTGTAGGTTGGGGAGAGTCGACAGTTTTGATTTCTACTTTCCATTAATCGCCAAAGTCATACGATGATACGTAATACCACCCGGAACCCTATCCGAGGAACAGATTTACTTCATGTGAACCCGAGATTTTTTTTAATAACTGTGCCAGGCTTGAATGGATTTGAACTTTAGATTAAGTTACGTGTTGGTATCTTCAGCTTTTTCGGTTCAACCCCGCTGAGATGAGGATCGTTTAGCACGGAGTACCGAGCCCCACAATCCTCCATGATTATCTAGTCCAGTATTACAACCGCCCCAGGTTTTCTCCATGCTCTTACTAACATGCCGAGGCTCAAAAACCGAAAAAATAAAAATAAGACGACCTTAGAGCCCTCTTAGGAAGTCCGTAAGTCTGGGGCTAAGCGAGCTGACAGGCGAGTCGGAACGGGAAGCTCAAACTAACGAGATACTAGGAACCAGGACATCGCGATCGCGAGATATACAAGAGTAAGATATTTAAGCTGCGTAAGAACAACCTAAAAGGTAGGAAAAAGATCGTATTATCCGTATAGCGGCCGTGGTGACCTCGTATCGGTTGTCGATACCTGCCCAAATTCAATATGAAGCTTCCCGTGCGCGGGAGCTTTATTCTTCATCGTCAGTAGTATACTGTCCGAGCCTTCTGATGAAAATGGCCTCCAGATTAATAGAAATGGTTGGTTTGTGGGCATTGGATTTGTATATAAAAGATCACTTCTCTCCTCCCATAGCTCATATACCATTCTCTCAATATCATTCATTCGCAATCCACTACCTCACCTAAATAGAATACATTCTATATCCATTCTATCGAAAGGAAAATCCAAGTATTACTCTTCAAAATGGTCGCCTTTTCCAAAACCGCCATTGCGTTTGCTTCCATCCTCAGCATTCTGGGAGGTGTTTCTGCTGCTCCTGCGGTAGAGCAAGTCGACTATACGAAGACTGTCATTCCAGGACCCGGCCTCCCATCCATTGAAGAACTGGGCCTTACCAATGCTGATTTGATGCAGCCAATACCAGGTAAGTAGTACTTATATAGACTCCAAAACTTCAATGCCTTCAAGTCGTCCGAATATGTATATGCATTAACTAACGACATCATAATCTGATAATAGCTGCGGTACTTTCCAAGCTGGAAGCCCGAGACCCAGAGAACATTTTTAAGCGTTGGCCTAGAACCTGCTGGGGCGAGCCAAAGTGCAACTATGGCGATGTCCACGCTTGCTACAACTACCTCAACAAGCTGGGTAACAAGGCCTGTGAAGTTCGAGGAAGTGTGGTTATGTGCTCGTCTAAAAATTGCCGCTGGACTGGAAAGTCTGTTCCTGCATACGCCAGCTCTTACTGGTAAGTAAATGCAACAAAATACAGGCTAGTATCGCCAATTTACTGACAAGGCCGTTCTTCTGTGATAGCTCTGATGTTGCTCTTGCGGGCGCATGGATTCTCAGTGCATGCGGGGCTAATACCCCTTCGGGTCGTATCGCAGGTAAGCTGTTAAATAGTTGGCACTCACTTAAGATTTAATGGGCTAGTTAGTTAACTGGCTTTCGATTCTAGGTACCAACGGTGCCTATGGCAACGGAAATCTCGGCCTTGAGATCCGAGCCCATTAGGTTTTAGTAGACCCATGGGGACAGGCTCTGACCCAGCTAGCCTTGAAGGCCCAAGGCTTAGATAATATACCACTCCATCACCCACGCAATTGCAGTGGACGGCCAATCCTTGCTTCAGATACCACATTGTATGATACCTTAACTTGTACTAGTTAAAGCCCTTCCGCTTGTTTCTTAAAAGCTTGTCTAAATAATTTGCTTCATCCAATCAATATATCAGTGAAATCTAAGATTTTACTCTTGAACCCGGTGTTGGAAGTTGGAAATTGGTTGTTACTCCCACGTTCGGCATGAACAATAGAGCACGTTCACTTATAAGATCCGAAGAGGTGCTATTGTCTCGTACCCAGACTGTGACCTTGAGGTGCTAGCTACTTTAGGATTGTGTGCGAATTTGCAATTTCGGAGGCCCTCTATACCGCTTAGTGCATAAGCCTGCGCTCGAATATTGGCGAACTATAACTATTACTATTATTCTCATTATCGATTAACTCTGATGCACATATACATCTAGCCTTCGAAATAAACTACCATCATACCCGCGTACTCAGGATTTTCCAGCAAATTTTCAGGATGCGGGTAGCGGCGTTAACTGCACTCCTTCCCACGAAAGAATAGCCCTTGATAAGTAGTCTGTAAAATTTGCTTGTCCACCGTTTAAATTCAGCATGATCGCAAGTGCCCGCTCGGATTGTACTAAGTCACAAAGCCGCGTATACAGCATCTATATTGTAAACCATGAGGGATTGGGTCAGTATGTTAATGTTACCGCAGCTTGAGGCCTTATGCGTAATACAGGTATACCGGTATATAAGCCAGCCGTAAGAGTTTCCCACTTACCATTTGACCATCGTTGAGCTTTCGAAGGCCTTCCACAATATCGTTATAAGGTACGATGGCGTACATGGTTTTTAGCCCAAGGATTTCAGGGAGTGCTGCTAGTTCCAGTAGAAACTGGGCCTGACTGTCACACAGCTAATAGATCATAATAACACATATCGGCGTTAACATGCATTGTTAAACGGTCTACCCAGCCATAGAATTTGACCGTGTCTTCCTCCAGCGAGGAACGGAATGAATGCTTTACCTCGTCGTATAATCGTGCTGTTGTGATAGCGTCCTCCGTCCATAATCGCCAACCCCCAACTAGCCATTTACGGAGGATTTCTACCCACTCGTTTGATGGGGTTAGGCTCTCCCTGAATCGACGGACCATGAAGTTATCTATAATCTCCTTTTTTTAGCGTTAAAAAATTCGTCAATACATAATTTTTAAAGCTTTAGGTCTATGGACCGAATGGAGCAAATGATGGAAAGGGTATACGTGAAAGACGCCCTTTCGTTCCAGATACAAAGGGCCCTGTTCCATCATAAGATCCCTATCTGCTAACTTGCTTGTTTGCTCTCTGTATTCGATCTTCAGCCAGTGTAAATCTCTTTGTAAATGCCAGGCTCTGGCAGTATTCCAATCGAACCAATTGGCCCAGGCCATAGATGAGCACATATATATCGCGGCCAGTGAGACCAAGGTGGGCTTTTGGATCCACATTTTGTGGTATAACTCTTGCTGGATAATTGCTAACGGCGGAAAGCGGTCTGTGAAAGGCTGTATGTTGTTGCTAGGATTGAAAATCTGTGGGTCAGCTAGCTAGCAGACCTGTAGGTCTTTGTATTAACTAACAGGGTAGTATACGACGGTAACACCGATTTGATAGGACATGTTGAATTCTCGGGGCGATCACGAGATCTCAGTGATAGTTCAGCGGGATGCCCGTTGGTGTCGTTAAAATAGACGGAGGGCAGAACACATATAAAGTATCTATACTGTATCTCGCATCTGATTCTTATTTCTCAGCCTAAATATATCAAATCCAGACGGCCGTATAGGCAACCAGACTGCTGGTTAGCTCGAACTATGTACAAAACGCGTTCCTAGAATAAAAACTAAATTCTAATTTTTGGCATCTATCTGAGTGTTAAAAAGGGACGGGCGAAGACCATTGGAGGGTTAATCCTGTAACCATTTCAATCACCGTTCCATTTTTAATCGCATTGCTAATACAATCACTAAAAGTATCTTGGCCTCTATTTAGGTTAAGAAACCACCCCTTCTTGTTTACTGGAATGCCTGGTTGTTGGTATGGATCAGCTAGAAACATCACGTTCGCAAGGTGTCCGTAGAGTCTCTATCCGAAATTGCAAAAGTCAGTTTATTCAGACCCGTGACTTCAAATATTCCTTTTCCCAGCCTTTAGGGTGGCTGAAAAGCCTAGGAATATACTAACGCTCTGGAAGTTATCTGCATCACGGAGTATCGGTATTATGTCCTTATATCTCTTGATTTTACCCTCGGCCTTCAAGCGAAATTTGTCAGGAAGACCAGCCAACAGATCGAACGTTCTGCATTGAGCTCTGGCGAGCTATATTTCCCGAGAACAGTTACGCCTTAGCTCCGCACGCTAGTTCGAAACAATCGAATAACAGGGCAATAGGGAATATACTAGTACTTACATTCCCGTATAGTTCAGGGATCCAGTTGGTCTCTGTGAGAGTCGAATTCTCATCGGGCCCGCCATAGTAGAGGGCTAGATCCAAGATCGTATATACGTATCCGAATTACCACCTATAGTAAATTTCATCGTTGACTTTTCGGGGTTAAGTTAGTCTAACAAGCTCCATATAAGACCAATGAATTCTCTGGCATATTAAAGCAATTTAGCTTACCCAAAAATAGCCTCTCCTATCCAAAAATAAATCGATTTAAAGTAGTAAAATACCCGTGATTAGTATACGTGGGTCATTCGTCATAGAATCAAAAGACCGCTGGAGCTGGATTAGCTCAAAATCCAGCTCTTGTCTTGTATGCCCCAAGGCAAAGTTATCACCGCAAGAACAGCCGAGAGAATTAGTGTAGGGAGCATTTGGACTGATGTATGCAAAGCTTAATTGTAAATATTGAAGATGAGATATAACTTGTCTCGTAAACCTAGCCAGCCTCGAATCCAAGAGATAGCCGAGTTATTAAGAGGGAATGGCGTATTGAGATGAAGAGCAGGAACGATGGTCTCAAACCTATTTTGCTGCGTAGTTATCGGAATCCTCGGGACTATCAGATGATAAACTTTGTTATTGCGCAGATATCATTTGCCAATACCCATTTGGCGATGATTCACCTGGGAAATGTTAAAACGTACAGTTTTTTAGGCAGCTGTACTTGGTTATCATATCATGGAGGGACTACCATGGGCACGTGGGTATGCAAGTAACCTAGTGGTTGTTCCTGCTGCAGGGTTCGAGTCATGGAGACCGGTAATGTAAGATAACTGGTTCCTGAATACAGAACCTGCAGATGCATCGGACATGAGGGAGGATACCGATAGCAGACTTGATTCCATGGGCCCAAAATATCATCGTTTCGAGCCTTCTTTAGCATTTGCGCCAAGTACGAGGCTGGAGGACGTCACCAATTGAAATGTGCAACCGATCGCAACTCTTTTGTTTGATATGGATTGAAGGTTGCACTGGCATGGTGTAACGTAGCACAAAGATCTACGCATGATGCGAGCTAGATATGTTGCATACAACGACAGAATCGGAATGCTCGTACTCGGCTCGGCTATTCGTATTGTTTAAAGTTCCCAAGACAAGCTTGTGCTTATAGCAGTTTTCCCCCGCCATCAGGGTATTTCGGAGTTATCACGGTAGCGTCCGTGATGTGTATTAATATTTAGGACGGAAATGCCTATGTTTCTCGAGTGCTATGGCCCAGTAATTAGGCCCACTATCATACAGGATAGCGATTTTAGGAAGCAACAAGAAAGTATTCGAATATTTGCAATCCGCTCATGTCGATAGAAGACGTCTATACCTACCTAGAGACTTAACGCGTGCTAGGAGCCACATTTAAAAGATACGTTGAATCAGATTGTATCGCGATTAGCGATTCCAGGTGCCAATTAGACCGTATATTATTTGTGGGAATCGCGAAACCGAAGGAGCCTTTTCTGTAGACCTTCGGATTTCGTACCCAGAGGCACAGACCTGTAAGACGATTACTTGCCTAGAAGTTAGTCATACCAATGAATTACTCAGTCACCGTCACTGTTAGATCCCCAAAACCGTGGTTGGAGCCGAGAGAGCTCGCGCTCCCGAGGGCACGCGTTTTGGTCCCAACGAAGCCGTGCCTGTTGCGCCCAGTTCGCCCGCGACCGAGCCAATTGTGCTTCATTGTTTTCGCTAGTTCGTCCATCTTCGTCTGTTTATCGTCGTTCGACAGAATCGATGCGAGAACGCTGACGAATTGCAATACACGACCGACCGTTTCTGTAACGTTTGGTAAAGCGTCGAAGTCGAGCTGGAGTTTGGAAAAGATGGCTACATGTGGAAATTAGGAGGATTCGGACGCCATATACTATTATTAGAACGCTTACCATGAAGGCGTGTGTAGAGTGGTAGTATAAGGCTATCTCGGTAGCTGATCAACGCCATGCGCCGTAAATCAAGTCTCTGATCGGGTGCTCCCCAGACTTCTCGGGCCTCCCTGGAACTCAATACGGTTCCAATTCCTTTTAACTCCTGTTGAAGAGGTAAGAACACAGCCTCAAAATAAGGAAGAACGGTGCTAAACACGAAGTTCCAAATTTCAACCAGTCGAGGGATAAGCCGAACGTCAGTGAGTTTAGACAGAGAGCTATCAAGCATCCCCATTCCATGGTCCAGCAGCGTTTGGATATCGTCTATTAGGAGGATTGCCGATTTCTTTTCGACCTGACGTTTAATGTGGACACTAAATGGATCGTTAGATCATCATTTTTCTTAGGGGAAGCGCCGAAACAAAACCTACATAACGAGCTTGTTCAGGTCCTCTACTGGTGTTCGTAGACCTTCGCCGGCGAACAAGGGGAGGACCCTCGATTTTAACAGCGGCCAGACTTCCTCGAGGACTTGCTCGCCAGCGGCGTCTTTGTCCTTTCCCGAAACGACTCCAACTACATGCTTGATATCCGCGTTCGTGACTAGGGTTTTTTGACTAGGATTTACGCTACCAGAAACCGGGAAGTTTGCAGTGGATGGACTATTTGGGTTGAAGTTGTAGATGCTAGACCCCTCCGAGATGAGTTTTGAATTGGAATTTGCACTTGAAAGAGGTTGGTCTTTCCTCCCTCTCAGAAGCAAATGATGTTTATGACTATGTGATGAAGTAGGTGGGGAACTCGAGTAAAGAGTATCCGAAATCGTGGAAGTAAACGATGGCCGCCGGCTGCCATCAGCACTCGACACAGAGGGTATCCGGGGCATCGGGGCGGCAAGTTTCGATGGCGAAGGAAGAGGTTTCGTTTCTGCCATTTTCATAGCCTGAGACGACTGAGCGGCCCTTAAAGGTTTGGAGAATATCTTCATCTTAGACTCTTTCCTCTCCTTCTCATGGCCGCCCGACTGGTTTCGATCCATCTTTGGCATTGCCGCGAGAGCTGCCGCACCAGCCGCACTCAAAGGCATCGAGGACGAGCTAGCCGTTCCAGTTGTCGGCGGAGATGGGTCTGACTGTGAGTGCTTCCTGGCAGATTCTCTGGCGACGGCAGCTGCTGCAGCTACCTGTGACGTCGTAGTCAACGAAGGCTCGAAATAGCCCGCACCTTGGTCATGATGCCGGCTCTGACGGACTAACCCATGTACTGTCGAGACAATGGTATTAGTAGTCGATGTCGAGGAATCGGAGGAGGAATCGGCAGACGGCGAGCGAGTCAAAGCCGGAGTCCGCTGATGGGTCCTCCGGTGAGGACCCACGGGTGGCATCGTGATATTCGGGTACGCCCGCTTTATTCGTGGATCGCGTGGGAGATGATGCTAAATTAACGCACCAGAGTTGGGCGATGAGCTACATCGGATCCTCGAAGCTGATGTTGACGGCCGGATTTGGTTGGCCACAACACCATCCCTCGCGCATGGCTGCCGAACACAGCTTCTCGAAGCTTGAAGCTGCCAATACTTTCCCGCTAGTTAAGGGACCAAGATCCAGCCTCAGATACTGCTCAACTTGGCTACAATTACACCTCCCCTTCGAATCCTCGAAATCTATAATTTGTCCTTTTCAACGGCGTTTCCTGACTTTTTAGTGTAAATTCTAATCCAGCCAGTTATAATTGGATATAAGTTCATGAACCGGCCGGCGCGACTTTCGAAGCTTTCGATTCAAATTGCATATAGACAACAAGATGCACGATCAAATAGCTTCCAAGTACTGTGCAAAACAGCAATGTTGATAATCAATATTTAACGCTCAACTCATTTTTGATTGCGCCTTTCTACAGTAGCTACAACTAGCCTGAGGAGGCTAGAGATCGAGATTCAAAACCGTGGATATACTCAAGGTATAAAGTAGTCTTGTGTAACTAGTAGGTATAAAGTATGTACATGTGCCAAGATAGAGAAAATTGATTCGAAGTCTGCCGACATCTATCAACTATACAACCGGGTGACTAGATATTAATTTATCTAGATATAGATTACTATATGGTTGTAATAGTTTTATCAGAAAAAGTCCTAGTCCGATCCTACTCGCGGAGCCGAGATTGATACCCGCCAAACGAGCGATCGGGAAACATGTGAAAACCCCTAATGAATCCATGAAGCCTAGCCTGGATGAAGTTTTGCCAGGCTGCAGTATGTCGCAAGAGCCGGAGCACCGTCGCTACCGAGTCTCCTAAGGCAAGGAACGGTTGCCTAGCTTAGCGAGGGGAGTCTGTCCGAGGGGCTTGTGGATGGCAATAAACACTCAAAACATAGATTACTCAATCAATAGCAGCTGCGTTCACGATCTGTAAGATGCGGCCGTATTTGCTAGGGCGTTTTGAGGGGGAAAAAAGAAAGGAAGAAAGAACATCGGAGAACCCCTCATGAGATATAGGGAAATAAAGTTCATGGTTACAATAAACTTATAACGGAACAGAACGTTACGCGACGGGGGGAAACAAAGTAAGAACATGGAAGGGTTAAGACTAGGCTTCAGAAAGATATATGCAGAATTGATCATCAGAAGAGGCAGAAAGGAGCGTACCGGACATGGCTGCCCCCGACGCCCATGAGCTCAAAAGGATATACTGTAATTCTCTAGATCGAATGATGAATGAAAAGGCAAAATGTGCTAGTTGAAACGACTTGAAGTTTCGCCGGTATAATTTTCTGCACAGACCGGGCACCCGAGGTCCCTCGGAGCCCCCGACCCCTACCCTACCCCTGCTTCCGTCCCGAATATACCTCTCTCGAGATTAGGATTCTGGGGTAATTAAGGACCACGGATTAGACCTGAAAGCTTGCATAAAAAACAGCTACTCAAAAAAACCTCTTATTAAGATATTCAAATACGAAAACCACACATCACTTATACAAATATCAAAACAACTCTGTTCAATCTCAATTAAAAAAGTCATATATATACTTTCACAGATTTACTTCAAAGAAAAATTAATCTCATTTTCCCACCATACCTCTTCAAACGTCAAAAAATCTTTAATTTTAGGTACTCTCTCTGTTTCCTAGGTTCTTTTCACAGTCCGGCTCTTCGCTCAAATAGCCATTAATGGTTTGTCATTTGGTTTTAAATTAGTTTATCTTTGAAATCAATTGAATTCACAAATATATCATTGCGTCTACTTTTATCATAAAAGTTCAACTACAATTGTCTTCGGGATAAGAAATGAGACACTCACGGTATACGTATATGCATCAGTAGAGTCAAACCCCTAGGCCTTCCTCAATTGCAATGGTACGGCCGCGGTGGAGAAACGAGTTTGAATTCATTATTATCAGTTATGCTAGCGCCCACACCAACACTCGATCGCAATATCAGTCAACAAATGTTCACAAGTCATTAAATACTAGGGAAGGGCTTGCGAGACCAGGAAGGCTCCTTCTGCAGCCACCCCGACTTGCGTTGTGTGTGTAGTAAATCTAAAAGCCGAGGCTGTCGTCTCTGAGGACAAGGGTTGGTCCCAGCTCCCTACACTGAATTTGATGCGACTTCTCTTTAGTAATAAGAAATATCAGGAGTCCATTCTCGCCAAACGGGATGAAGGCAGAAGCGCAGTGTCAAGATAAAAGACGGAACCCCCCGTGTCAACTTTGATAAGGATTTCCCTACAGTAGCGTCGGGCAATTCTCCATTACTGGACATTGTCCGGTTTCCCCGCTTCCGCTTCCTCTTCTGTCTCCTCTTCTGTCTCCTTTCTAATTTTTTCTCTTACATCCATCAGGGCCTTCCCAAGCAGGTTCAAACCCCATTTCGCCCTATTCTTCGGTGCATTCACTGCACCGTATCCAACTCCCCAGATCCGATCTCGAGGAGATGCCTCGACCTACCCGATATTGTTAATATCTAGTCTAACTCCCGTGAAACCCCAGGCATCTTTATTTCAAACCCCGGATACGGGCACAAAGCTGCGAACTTACCAGTTCTTTGTTCCCTGTCCCTAGCAGCATATCCTTGAGCTCCTCGTTTTGCGTGAACTTGAGATAATTTCCGTCGACAACAATGTCGTATCTCTTGTCTCGCCAAATTTGCTCATCAAAATCTGGAACCGCACGCCCCAGAGCTTTAATGTTGGCGGGGTGAAGTCCCTTCTTGAGAATGTCCTCGGTAACATCGCTATCGGGGGCGAAAAGCACTCCTATACAGGGAAGCCTGGCCGTTAGAAACGAGAGATGTTCCGGTATGCATATAAAACGCCACCGAAAAATAAGCTCTCCTGTCACTAGGGTAAAAGCACGTGGGAGGTCCCACCGGCCACCATATGTGTAACAGGTCATCAAAATGACGTTCGGCGATGTAGAGATAAGATTTACCCTTTTGATGCATCATATACCTGTTCAGTCGTCAGTATCTTAATAAACATTTGGCAAGTTCGCTCCAATGTGCAACCAATTCTGAACCCCGACAGGTTGTTCGAGATTATTTCCGGATTTGAGATATAAATGAGAAGCGAGAAGCAGGTCTGCAGCACCGACCCCACAGATGGGACGCTACGATCGCAAGAATAGATGGTAAAAGGAGAAAAACTCACTGTTCACAATTCTCGTATTCGATTTTAGTTTTTGGGTCTGTGAAGGGGGATTTGAACCATTGGCCGAGGTATCCAAATCGTTGATCCGGTTTCCAAAAGTATATACCGTTGTCCGTGTCAATATCGTAACTGTTTGAGCTCGACGATGCAGCCATTTTGCCAAATCTCAGGATCTTGCCAAACGTCGGGGGAGCGAGTTCACAGTTAAGGGATAGACGTGGAGATAGTAAACGATGCTGAAGTCGAAGCCTCGCCCGCATTCAGTTTGCTACGCGCAAATGCCCCAAAAGTTCTTATAGCAACGTCTGGTAAAACGGGAGTCACAACCGCGTCGTCGCGTCGAGTCATTGTTGCACGGCTGAGAACCTCAATCCTTGAACCCTGATCCTGCAACACAAAGGGTTGTGGGATTTTGAGAGCAACACCATAATTCACATATCACGAGTCGAGACCTGGTTATTCCTATAGACATCGAAAGGTGTTCTGATTGATCAGTACACCTCCTACTCAATCTACCCATTCATGTGTTTCGAGCCAATCCGAAAGTTTTTTTTAATTTCGCATACAACCAACATAAGTGAATTCCTTCCTTGCTCCTTAAATTCTTCTATTTGAGGCATCAGCTGTTCCATCTGTCCACGGAGATAAGAATGGTCCAGAACGGACATCAATAAATGTTTGAAACATTTATATCTCGAAACTGACAAGCGGGCATTAATTTAGTCTTGCCTTGGATAATTTTTTCTAGCCCAATTTTTCATGCTAAGCCTCGAGCTCCGGGCAGCTAACTCTTCACCAACCTAACCACATTGACGTTGGCGCTATGACTTGGATTCTAACACGTCGTCGGTTTCATCTCCCTCTATAAAAAGGTCTCGAATAAAATAATAACGATGACTAGTTAATGTAGGTACCCGCAAAGAATGTTCGATGGAGGTTCCATTTTTCATTCTTGAGGATGATGACGTCTGAGAGTTGTTTCTCTCCGTGTATATTCGGGGCATTTGGCGGGTGGTTTTTTTTTACCAAGCATTGACAAACAAATTTAAAGTTCAGGCAATATAAGGTGATTGAGTTGCTAGATCAGTTCGAGTTAACCGGCGTATGGTATCAGCTTTGCTCCCAAGCACCCGTGACAACCATTTCTAGGGATCTCGTTCCACGGCGAGCTCTTGATTGGGATCCGGATCCTTATACGACCAACGAGAGCTGAAAAAGACAGCCGTCAGCCATATTCTTCAAACAATCGGCATTAACCTTCACTGGAATCTAAGCCGTTATCAGCTCCGGGGCCGTAGCCCCACTGCATATATTAGGAGAGAGCGAATACCCGTGTGGGGTGTGTACCTAAGTCCACATACCTTTTGGGCGTTTTTTACGGGTTATATCGTAATGCGAGCGCCGTAATTTTCAAATAATCGTTCTGGCTATGCGATAGGCACGGGAAAAGCCATATCATTTCATAAATTCCAGCGTCAGAGAAGAAATAAACTTTTTCGTAGCCGTTTTATAATTACGAAGGCCCACAGGTACACGTATACCACATACATATATACGAGCTGAGCGACTGTCACCATCCGTGCCGTGCATGTTCCGCAGCTTAGAAGCGGGCAGACCGATCGCCACATAGGATAACTGTGGGGTTTGGTCGCAGACACTTTCACAGGCTGATATAAAATCACACATGAATAAAATAAAAAGTGGAGACGAAGATTGTATTTGCAAGCATGGTCCGAGCGGAGACCAATCAGATTTGCAGTTGAGACGGCTCACCTGATCAGAATCCGCTGGAGATCCCTAGCTTTGCATTGTAAAATACAATGCAGACTTAGCGGGTCAGGCTGCTTCCAAGTCGAACACGGATTGATCCGGTCTCATCATATCATCTCAGAAGATTTACCCGGTTCATTGGAAAAGATCGATATTGGCAAAGAGGGGAAACGAGACCATAACACCTCATTCATATGCATGTTGTCGATACTTGCAAGGTCTCGAACCTATCGGTAAAATTAAAAGAAAAAGGCGTGGGCTTAAAACGCATGTTTAGCGAGTGCGCACAGGGACTCAGAGGGTCATAGCATCGACAATCCCGCGGGCAAACTTAAAAGGAATTAAATGATGGCGCACACTGGAGTCGAAAAGGCTCCAGCAAAGAGTTTTAGATAAACCGCAAGATGCTACCTACGACGGCAAATGGCTGCAGAAGACTCAATATTCTGAAACCGCCTCCAAAAGCATTATGTCGAGGGAGCTGGCAGCAAGCGAGGCCACGTTTTTTACAGACATCAAGGCCCGGAGAATCAACGCCTGTCTCAATTGGTTCAGGGCACGAGATATGGCAACTAATACAGTTTAACACTACACTAGATCCACTATGTGACATGCATAACGGGAGAAGTCCCTCCATCGGTCAAAAGAGTCCACGGGACGCATATGCATACCATACTTGTAAAATTTGCAAGTTGTATCCGAAACGAAACATATGGAGTTGCAACAACCTAGTGCACCGTGCTTTTTTAATTTTAAAATTTAGAAGTGGCCGATTGAAATGATAAACCGTTATCGGATACTTAGAAGCTAATTTTAGGAGGATCTTCGGCATGGAATAATAGAAGCATGGCTGAACTAAACCCCTTCCCCCAAATCCGGCAACTGCCTAATTCAAGGTGTCTTGAGGATGTGTTGCGACGGACGAAGGTATGCCATTGGACCGCAGAGAATGAGACGACTGCATCGCATCGATACATATATCTGGGTCTACTATGTAATATAGCTGTATGCGAATCGACCAAGGGTGGGAATTTGACCCATGAATCCGCCTATTCAGCTCCAACTTTGGTTCAACTTTTAGTTTTGGTATCTACCTATGGTTACGACTTCGACCCTCGGCGAGAAACTCTGGATCATGATGTCGATGTCGCTCGCACTCGCATAAAGGCTGAATGGGAAAAAGTCGGCCTTGTGGACACAACTAGCACAAGAAACTTCCTGCAGTGACTGCGCGCGCTCAGATCCTCGGCGCTATGACAAAACTATACCCGGTCTATCTATTACATAGGCCGTCGGGAGTACACACCCAAAGTTGTCGACGTCCCCAGCTGGAGCGCAACAGCGGGCAAGATCCAGCCGGACCCAGGAGCCCATCATACGTAATTTAATATGCGATTCGGGATACATTAAACTTCCTCGTCCCGCCCCGTGGCAAAAATTGTGATAGATTGGCCTTGCTTAGGTGATTGGTTACAAAGAGGAGCTGATATGGTGAACTCTCTTGACACACCCGTAGAATGGGATTGATCAGTTTATCCAGCCGCCAATTCACAAGGAGGAGTTATAGCGGCATACGCTGACGTACCGGCCATCGCCCGCCGAATACACTAGACATTCATAGAGATTAAAGGAAGCCTCTTGTTATGCATCGATACAATAAGACTCCCCATAGGGGTCTCTATCGATAGTGCGCACGTGGCTGGCCGGTGAGGTATATACCTCTTTAAAAGTACTTGCCCCTTACTCTAACGTACTAGGGTGGACCGTACCTGCATCTTATTGTGTCTTTCGGATGTTATCCCGTCTACGGAATAGCCTTGGTACTGCGCCCAGTTCACAACCAAATACCTAAATATCTCACTCATTCATTCATTGTATATTGATTTATAAATTTTAGCCGACGCTTGTTGCTTCTGCGGAGAGCTCCGTTAACCGATGCATCAATACTCTGGAGACCTCAAGTTGAGTGAGAGACAGATAGCTGGTTGTTTCTACGGAGCTCGTCTGGCCGTTGATCAAGCTGAGAAGCTCTATCATTCCCTCTCAGTTTTAGAAAAATTAAACAAATCAAGTTGCGTAATGTCGGTGAGTTCTGGGGAAGACTGCCATTCAATTTGGATCCAGCTACCGGGTGTCGACGTAGTGGAGTGCCATCTATCGCGAACACCATGCCGAAGACTTGGTCCTCAGAACAAACCCCCAACCATCCGCCAAGTAGATTTTTACTCGTGTTTCATCCTCGAATAAATTGCCGTTACCTTAGTTTTTGGGCATGGCTCTTCAAGCTTGTCGATTCTGCCATTCGGCCTAAATATCAGCATCACGTTTTTAATACACCTTCCCATTCGCCGCGGCGCCGGCTTTGTCCATGGAAGCGAGGCCAAGTCTACCACGATATTCCCAGCGACTTCGAAGGGAGCGTGGTCATTGTTAATTACACCCACCTGTCGCATGCATCAAGCAGGAAGTCATATGCTCAAACCGAAACGAAACGAAAGACTCCTGGGCACTGTCTTCGCACCCAGGTCCTTAGTTTGAACGACCGCAACCCAGCTGCAGTGTGGTTCAGCACAGCCTGCTCGGTTGGCCCGGAATATCGGATTTGCTTCCCATAACCGCAACTGCAGACTGTTCCGTCCTCAAGATACGAACCTTCGAAAGAAAATTGCGGAATCCCCTTTGTAATATGAATCCAGAGAAATAGAACGGCTATCAACTAATTGAGCAGTTAGCTAACTTGCCGTCGTCGTCCCGGGATCCTTCGTTTAACCCAGCAATTTTAAAAAAAGTTGTATGGGGAAGTGGACTCGGCGAAAACAGAAGTGATTTTCAGAGCTCACGGGAGCGATTCTGAATGTGGAACATTGCCAGATTTAGCTCTTGAAGGCCCTAGATTTATCGGAAGGCTTTATCATCCTGAACACGTCGCATTTCAAGTCTAAGTCAGCGTCGACCCTTCTTATTATACTATTCGAAGGTGCTTTCTAGTAGTGATACAATAAAGTATCTGTTAATGACCCGATGATGACCATTTGTTCTAATATTAAATGCGTCATATGTAAGTCATTGACGGCCTCATCTGGATTAGAAGGTTGACTCCGGCTAAGTGGATACCTATCCGAGAATACTGCATTCACGTTGTCGAAAGCGATAAATTGGACCATGCATGAGATTCGATTGACCACTGGGCAAAATACCGATCGATACATTCAATGTTTCGAACATCCTGTACCTGATTATTTTTGGAGCATGGGGTGGAGTATCGATGTATGTCTCTCTTTCATGAAGTTTCTCTGCGCAACAACAACAGAAATTTGCAATTTAATATGGGTTCGACTGGCTACACTGTGAGGGCCAAGTGGCGAGAGTAGATCCGATAGGTATTCGAAAAATAACACTGGCAAACTAAATTTTTGTAGTCGTACTTGTCCGTCCCGGAATATTTAAGCGCTTTGCTAAAGCCAGGATTGCACTGCAAACGACGGTCTGCGGGGCGTTGATATCGATGATATTTTGTCTCTCACGAATTGGCGAGAAAACATTGTTTCAAGGATCAGGGCAAGTAGATAGTGCTGTTCACGATGAGACTCAAATCTCGTCTACAGTTGATCTGAAGAAAAGAATAGATCGCCAGTCTCAGCATCATGCCATTATGCTGTATGAGCCCGCAGTAGGCAGCTCACACCTACCCAAGCAACAGTTGAAGGGAAGATAATACAAAGCGTAGTGAACCAAAACCTCCAAAAAATTCTGGTAGACCGCCTCCTGGATTGTTTCAAGGCCGCTAGCTGCAGGTTTGCATAGAGGCGGCCAAACCTACTAAACGAGGCAGAGCCTGCACCTTTGCCCAATCGATTGTTCGAGGTAAGCCTCTCGTAAGGCCACGGAAGGAAACGGGAACTTCTCGGTCAATGCTCGCGACCCGAGGAAATTCGTAAAGAAAATCACCATAACTGTTATTATTATTGTTCTCTATATTTTTATTTTATTTCATTTTTCATAATATTGATCCTCAATAATATTGGGGGGACATTGGAATGGAGTAATAGGTAATGCAATATCTCTGGACTGTCGGTGTCGTTCTTGCCCCGAATCTTCATAGTGCAATACATTAACCATTGACCCTGCTCCCTGCTCCCACACCCTAGCCTTCACACGTCTCAACCGTGCGTATGCCCATCTTGAAACCCCTTCTCCCAGAACAGCAGGCAGTGAGGAGCCACCCGAACGGTCACCGGGGTTTGCTTTTTTGGAACTAGCAAAAAGGAAAAAAGCACATCCCAGTGGCCTGGAAGAGCGTTGGCCCGCTTAGCTCCAGACGACCTTGACTCTCCCAGAACAAACGCTGCTCCTGACACGAGGCCCTGGGAAGAAAGGCCCTCTGGCCTGTCCTGCATGTTGACAGCCCCAGCCATAGTAGGTTGCTTTTTCGTTCCCTTTTTCATTTTTCTGGTTCCTTACTCGATATGGCTTGCAGAGGCCGGCTTGCTGAGGAGGGCCAGGCCAGTATCAAAACGTGAGAAGGGGAAAACCAGCACCCCATAGCCATCGTACTATAATCCAAGTGGACATATATCCACTACGCCCTCCCCACGACCTGCGAGGTGACAGTTTGTTTCGACTTTCATTTGCCTTTGCAAACAAGACGAACTTGAACAGCACTGGTGGGCGGTTTTAACGACAAGAAACAATCAATCCTTCTGTGAAGGACTCAACTGTACCAATATCCTTAATCGACGAGTCTTTTGCAAACCCCGTCAGGACACGATACTTCAATACTCGGACATCGGGATCCTTACCGTTTCTTCGTTTGAATATCATTTTTTACATTTTGTTTCCTACTTTTCCAACATTGGAGAAAACGTCTGGGGTATATCCGGAATCAAAGTCAAAGAGGCGAAACTTCTAGGCAGGCCTATCGACAGGGACCACAATTTCAACACAAACTCGACATTTCGCTTCCAACGGGCTAACGCGCGCATAAGAGAACTGTAACACCAACATTAACATCGCCAGATTCATTTGGCCGACATGGCTTTAACATTGTTCCCTCCTCGTGCACCCTCGAGGCAAGCGGAGTCGCATGCAGCCGCTACTGCTGCTACAAGCAATGCTTCACAAGAGGATAAACAGAGACAAGTGCAAGAGCATAAAGTTAGCACTGCGCCTCCCACTCCAAAGACTCCCATGGCCGAAGAGCCGAACGGAGATAATAACAGGGTCGTAAGTACACAAACTTTGATCAACAATTCGCAATTCACAGTTCATGTGTATCAGCCTGCTCAGGCCTACGCTTCGATTCCCAATACGCATCGGCTTCCCGTTTTGTACCTACGTTGGTAACAGCCATAGTTCCAAGTTCTCGAGACTAACATTGTTTTTCAAATATCGGACAGAGCATTGTGCCTCCACTTCCAACGTTTGCGTCAAGGGCCGAGTCCAGGTCCGCTTCTCCGGGACCGCTGCGATCGAGTTCCAACAGCAGGCAAAACTCACCAACAAGAGCGGCCCAAAACTTGACCCCGCCGCCAACAATCTCTTTGCCACCTCTACCAGCTGGTGCGGATGCACCCATTCTCTCCAAGAATGGCCGTCCCCTCAGTCCAAATATTACAAAAGCACATACCATCTCCAAAGGTTCATATTTAGCCGGTGCTAGAATGAAGGCCAAGGAGACATTTATGCGTCGCAAGGGTAGCATGCCCGAGATCAAAACGGGTGCTCCACTCGTCATCGAGCAAGAGTTACCGATGGACTCTCGTAAGTTATTGAGATACTCATACATATAGAGCCACTGCTTACATCTATCCAGCAACAATACCAGGGCGGCCCCCAACACATGATAGACAGGCCAGCCTTCCTGCCTCAGCGTTTTCGGCCCCTCCTTTTGGTGACACTATGTTCAAGCACTCCGAGAGAAGAGAGCATAAGCGCTCAGCATCTACGGTCAAGGACGCTGATAAGCCAAAGGCCTTACTTCATAAGCGCTCGGAGTCAACTCTTAAACTCGCCGAGACCCCGAAGACGGCGCAAACACCAAAGTTTCCACCCACTGTTCCCATGCCTGCCCGTTCCCCAAATCTACCAACCTCGGCCCTTCAGCCTATTCTGTCACCCACAGAAGAATTACCGCCTACCGTGCCTCCAAAGGACCCCGCACCACTCAGTGTTAGGAACGTTACGCAGAGGGTCCGTGGCGGTTCAGAATCCGCCGCTGATAGGCCTCCTCGAACAACTACACAAGTGCACAAGAGGCAGGCATCTGCTCAGGAACCACGAGAACAGCACAGGGTCAAGGCAGCCGCAACTGTAACAGCCCCTACTGCCAGCAAGCGTAAGAGCACTGCAAACAGAACGATGCCAAGGGGCATGCGTCCTGTTGATGTTGTGAAAACCCTCCAGCCTCCTGTCATCGCTTCTCTCCAAACTGCAGCCCGCAAGACCTGCGAGAAGTTCGCTGTTCTTTCACCTGCTGAGGTTGATAGTCTTACCGCTGAACTCGCCTCACTTGAGGAACGATGTGAATACCTTCGAAGGACGCATCAGTCTCTGCGATCCGGAAAGAAGGCTCTTCACATGAAAATGCTCCAGCACTTGCGCTCCGACCGATCTGGAAGCTTTTCCAGAGAGACGCTTCTGAAGCAGCAAGAGGCTTTGGCAGACCTTGATAGTTCTATTGATGACTGGGAGTCCAAAATGGAAAGGGCTGAAACCCGACGGGCCCAGGTCCACAGGAAACTTCTGGAGCATGTAGCCGCTGCTCTTAGTGTGGGTCCTGCTTCGGAATTGGCAAGGGCCGATACGCCTCCATCCACTCCTGAAAATCGAGAGAGTATGCTTGAAAGGACTCAATCTATTAAAGTATATGCTCTGCTTGCCGATGTTGAGCAGGAGTATGGCAAGTAAGTTTTTCATCCCGCCACCCATCCTTCCTTCCTGACACATTTTGCTAACAATTAATTCAGGATGTTTACGGAAGCCCGATCGTAACGGCTCGATGAGTCGAATATTCACACTCGTTTCAATTCTCATTCTACCTACATTTATTTTACTTTCGTGATATCTTTTCCCGCATCATGAAATTTATGATGACGACTATTTATTTTCTCTTTTATTTAATAATTTCTACAGGTGTTCTTTTGCGAAAACTGAACGGCGCAAATGATTTTATTCTATTCATTCTCATTTTATTTCTTTTGTCTTTTTTGGGATACAACGCTATTGTATAACGTCTTCACTCCTTTTTCTCAGCGTTTCCGTTTTCACTTTGTTTCTTGAGTACACTGTCTCCGGCGTTCACGGTCTCGAGTTTTTGCTGCTTCATTGTGCCTTCTCGACGAGGAAACGTCCACTCCTTTAGACTTGTTATTTGATTTTCAGCGGCCCCACTTGTGGAATATTCCCTTCTTATCATACGATCCCTTTTTCTGGATATATCTTTTTTTTCCTTTCCCTCTTTGTATATTTGAAACTACCCATTAAGTCTTGATCATCATTCCCTTCAAATATCTCTTTTTATTGTTATACTATTGTACTTTATAACGGTCAAAACACTATCACAGAGGAATCTAAGATTAAATCAAATAAACCGAAGAAAAAAGAATATCGCTTTACCAAAATCCGGGCCTTCCGGCTCGCGACCATCCACTCGGGCTTCTTGGAAGACGTTGAAACACATCGCTTTGTCGCTTCTGCATAACTCCAACGTTTAATATAATGCTCATGCACCTCGCCTCCTTGCCTCCGGCGTCTATATTGGGCTTGGTGATAAGTGCCACTGACCGTGAATTGCGAAAATTGGTATTGTATCAGATTATACTTTTGAGTAAAGCGGCACGCCCAACGGGTACCTCTCTTCCTAGAAATTCCCGCTATAACAACAACACTTTGGGTACGTAAACCCCATAATTCCCAAAACAACCTGATTCGATTCACTCCGATCGTTCTTTTTTTTCTCTCTTAGCAGAGAAGACCAAAATTTGGAAGGGAGACCGAAAAGTGGGGCCGGTCTTTTTACTCATCGCAATCGTCGACTCTTTGACTTTTTTTCCCTCTTTCTTTTCTGTTACCCCGCTTGCTTGTATCATTCGTACAAGGGGAAGATACTCGAAGGGGAAGCGGAATTATTCTGCCGGTTTAACCGTACGAGCGGATTCAACATAAGCGGACAAGAGAAAAAAAAAGAGAGTTTTACATATCTCCTAACGGTTGAGACAACCTATTGGCCGTTTGGTTCCATAAGATGGTTTTAAAACCCCACTGTGACAGAGTCGACCCGAATCGTGGGGAATTTGATTGTCCGTAGATGCATGATAAAGCAGGATATAATGATAACCCCATGGTCAATTGCAACATGGGTTTTGACCGGCCGGCCCAGTATTAAGATGGAAATGAAAAAAAATGTCTGCCTTGATGAATTGAACCGCTTGAGCATACGGGATATCAAGAGGATAGAGCGCTAGAGCTCACTTCGTTCGTCTTTGCGGTTTGAACAATACCGCTCCATGTTCATGAGACCATCTTTTTGTCCGGGTTGGGCCCTTGCACCTGCAGCTTTGGCAGCTACACCACTCTACTGGAGCCTTGGAACTCTGTGAAGGTATGCCTTTGCTAAGCTCAATTGATCATTATTCCCCGGCAAGCGTATAGGCTCGGGTTGCTTCCGCGGTTTGCTGAGAGGATAGCTTCGGCATGGTTCATGTATAAAGAGATTCTTGGGGGTTAAGGATAGGCCTGGATTCGCGGGACGAGTTATTTTCCGAGCATATTGCACGGCTCTCGCGAGGAGGGGGGCTGGGACGGTAGACATGGTAGAGAATGCTAGCCGGCAGACATGGCCCTGCAGATAAATGAACAGGCCTGCGAGTCGAGTTCATATTGGAACTTTCGACGTCTTGTGTTGCCGTTGTCGTTCCGGGGTTGTTAGACTTGTAAACGATGAGCGACACCTTCCTCAATCCCACTAGTATCGCTCCGTCGCTCCAACTTTTTTTGGTGCGGAGCCTCGTATACTCGGCAATCGACACTCTGGGAAACCCGTAAGATCACTCCTGTGGATTACAGGGCCTTATAGAACTAGTAAAGGGTCTAATTGCCGATTATCGGGACCGACGCTTGAGCGAACGAGCGAGCGCCAAAGCTTGTGAAATGTTTGGGGCGACGACACATGGGTCGTCGAGGGATTTGTAAATTTAGAAGAATCCAGGCTTCACAAGGCGCCGGCTTCAGCAGGAGTAGTCACGTTGAAGGAGGTGACTAGTCTTTCTAGTAGTGTAATTATTAGGAGGCCTTTTCAGGTTTTCATGACACAGTTCTTCCTTAAGGCCTTTCTGCAAGGGTCATTTTCTGAAGTTCAATTGGACAACTTGCTAGCTCCTATATACGTTGATAGACATTGTAGCTTTTAGCTTATGGGCGCACATGTACATGTACCTGACGCAGGTTACTTCTTGAATCCGCGGATGGTTTTTACAGATATCGATCCATTAGTAGACGGAGGATTGGCGAATTTTATATCGAAATGTCGCGATACGTTTGCATCTACATGCACAAGGAAAGCTCAATCTGGCGAAACCGGACGGCGATATTGTTTGAACCAGCGATCGGATCATAGAAACAAAAAAAAAAAAAAAAAAAGACAATTGTGATATCTCCTGCAGCTCATTAAAAAAAAGGCTATAATACGGAGTATGCCTCGTTGACATGGCCAGGGCGCTTCAACTTGGGAAAGAATAGTCTTCCACAGCCCTGTTCGATTCCCAGGGTCCGGCCGTCGATATCGCGAACCGTCTCTGGAGATGAACGTCTTGATATCAAATACCCGGCTCTACCAAGTCCATCAAGTTTGCTGACCGATATGATCCTGCAGTGTTACGTTAACCGCTGCCGGGCATGCACCCTATGAACTGCTGTTGTTTCCCGCCTGTCAGTCGACGTTGGGGACCCCACCGTAAACGTTAGCTAGCTCGAGCTTTGGCCCTGAACATCAAGAAACGGCCGGATCTGTAACAGGCTCCGCTCAAACGCCAAGCAAAAGAGCCTTTGAAGCCTGTGATCTCTTCCCTATCAGTTGGCCGCACGCCACCCCGAGGAAATCGGAGATGGTTTCTCCTTTGGTACCCCTCCTTTCACTTCCAGAACCTGTTTGTTACGTATTCCTTCGATCTGAAAAAAGCTTTGAAATATGTTTCTAATCGCGCAGCTGAGTGCTTGCCTTTGAAGCGAGCCAATGTGACCCCGGGAAAAATCCATAGTCAGGGGGATGTTATACCCCGGAGTAAGTAACATCCCGTGGGCCAAGTTCCAGGCTTTTGAAAAAATTTTCTGAGTTCATGATATCTTCCCGCTGCCCCGTTTTATGGATTGCCGTCTCGGTTCCTCCTTTTGAACTCAAAATCCCAGAATACCTCCAAAAACCGTTTCCCGACGTTCCCTCGCCTGCCCGAAGCAAGTTTAGTCAGGTTCTTTCACCAATTCAATGTTGTTGTTATGGAATAGTGCGAACCAGGTAGATTGTTTTTATATTGGTGGATCTTGCTCGGTGGCGAACGCTAGCTGTCTTGAGGATGAGGAAACCCCACGTCGAATGCCTTAATCTGGGATTTTTGATACCAGGTCCACCGCTGCATCACAGGTGCACAAGTGGCTGAACTCATCTGTATTCGTTAGCCGATCAGACGTCTCCAATATCCACAGTTCTTACCAAATAACCCAAAGGATCCGGACAAAGCGTCGGGGGAGTCCCCAGTATCGAAAACGCAGGCAGACGTCAGCGTCTGACAAAAACAGGAAAGCAATAACTTATTACCAGTTTGTATTGAAATCGCAATATCTAGCGTATAACAAGATCTTATTGAGAGAGAGAGAGTCGTTTGGATTTTCGGGGAAAGGAGCAAGGGACTTCCTTGAACGAGGCTTCGGTGCATGTACCCTTCCGGGCAGAACGGGCGCTTCTTTTCCATAGGTATGGTCAATGCAGCCGGCCGTGTTTTCTTGGAGACGAACCAGCACCATGTGAACCTGAAAGGCCCTCAACTTTTTCGTCGAGAGATGCAATTGTAACCGTGAAGGACGGGATGAAGTCCTCCGTGTCAAATATTATATAGCATATCACTAAGCTTCATCAGCTCAACCAGAGAGCATGCGACCACGCACTCAACGGTAATGAAATTTACACGGATGCCGCATTCACACCGCAGCAGCCCGATATCTGTTTCGGAATACGATAACTGTATCTGCCACCCGGGCTTCCGATCACGTTTCCCCCTGCCTGAAAAAATGCCCCGGATTCGAGAAGGAGAAAAAAAAGAGCCTAAGAAAACGTGGGAAATCTCGTCCCTGAACCAGCAGGAAAAATCCGCCGCAGCGAGTAACAGAAAGAAGGCGTCACTTGTCCCGTTTTTCCTGAGTGTTTCGTTTCCCGATTTCCAACGGCAACGCAAAACCTGTGTTCCAAGACCTTCTGGCCTGGTTGCGGCAGGGCCCCTTAAGCTTACCGTGGGGTTTTGGTGGCTATAACGGTGGTGTGTTATATATATATTATATCACTCTCCACTCTTAAGTGATTTTTTTTTTTTTTTTTGCGGTTTCCCCTTTACCCAAGCCATTCTGCTTTGAGAGCAAACTTACGAGGGCACTTTCCTTTCGGGTTACGCGCTGAGTTATGATATTAGGTAGTAATCCATTGGAGGGTTTGAAAGATTAGATAACTGGAGATGCTCGGATTTCGTATTTGGATTTCAATGGCAAGCAGGTCGAGGCGCCGGGTAGATAACGTTTGGTTCAGCCACCAGAGTTTCCCACTTTCTTTGAAATAATTGTCGTCAGCATCTATAGTGGATACCTAGGTACCCAAACTTTGTTTCGCCGTTTGCGCGAACCGGTGACCGGAAAATCAAGTCAGTGGTTCGGCGTGGGGTCTAACGGAGTGCAGAGAGCTAATGCACAGGTACAAGGTCTATAACGTCGATGTGGAGTAGCTATAGAATAACACCTGGTGCCCCTATAGATGGGAATATAAGTACCGATTTCGGACTAATGGCGATAACTAATGGCCTATAAAGCTCCGTTTATACCTCATAGTAATTTTTGTTTTCACATCTTAGCTTCATTATGCGTCTGTGACGATGATCGAAGGACTGAATCTATAACTTCATCAAACACCCAGCTTTGCAAATCTGGGCTTCCTCATCCACGTTTTTTAGGCGTCGATCAAATGCCCGTCATGTTACACAGCTGAGGACTTAAGGTTTCGTATCATTTAGTTGCGAGTATATGTGCATGCTACATGTGCACCGCTATCACATTACATTAAAAAAAAAAACTAGGCAATGGTATTCCTTTATAATTAATTAACGTTTGGTCAGTTAATGGTCTGGGCAAAGCTTGCAAATGTATTGGTCAGTGCCTGCCACGTTGATATATCAATGGTGTTCCTGCCACTGCGCTTGGGCGTTTTCAGTCAAAGATCTTCTGGTATAATAGTATTAAATGTGACAAGTAGAGTTGCTAGTAACTAGCTTCACTGCCTAATGCAATAGTCACAGTCGCGTACGTGCCGAACTATAGGAAGGAACACGCGTCGATCAAATATAAAAGTCGATTAAGGATCAGTAGGCGTCGGAAACCGGCATATAATCTAGGACTATGCCTTTTGCAAATTCGGGTTGGGTTGGGACGGGACAATTCAGAAACGCTGTGCAAATGGCACTGCAATACGAAAACTAGGCCTTCACTTGATGAAGTGCACAATCTTATGGCCTCTACGATATCACGCTTTGAGCACGTCTCGGATAGATGTATGTATATCAGTCGAAAAAAGCAGCAGCCTGTAGCCGCCACATTTTATATTCCCTTCTTCCCTCCTTATCTTTTTGGTAAAATGAAGCCCTTCCCCACCGAAGGAGAAGTCAGGTATCATATCTAAGTATCTTTCATAGCATCATAAAAGGAGTCGGAGATGTGTAATGTAGTGAATGAGGTGACGGTTGAAAGTAGGGAGGCAAAGGTAAAAAGAAAGGTAACAATACGGTGAAGGAGGGCACGGTGGATACAGTAAGGAGAATTGTGTGCCGTGAGGCACTGGGGGTTTTGTGCGCGAGCACAAAGCGGAAGCTGTACATGGTATAGGGTATGAAAGTAGCCTCGGTAGAGGGTTTAAGGCCTGATGGAACTGAAAAATTAAAAGGTTCCAGAGGTGACGGCATTGCTGGAATGCCGAGGATGTCCTACTAGAGGATTTGGGTGGCATAACAAAAGGAAAAGAGTATGCGAGTTCCGTGTCGAAACCGCGCAATGGGTTGCCAAAATCATTCCAACTGGGTGTTTTTCTCATGGTGGAGGGAGGGTACGAAACCTTGGAGGTCTGGTTTAGTCGGACATGTACTGTTTCAACCCTCTAAGCCTCTCTTTCGCGGCATCAAGGACATCGTCATCCTTGCAAACCGCGAAACGTAGGTAGTTCTCTGTGAGTTTCTCCATCACGGTTCCGGGTTGAACGAACTCCGTTGGCGGAATGGCAGCAACACCGAGCTCTTTGATCAGGAACCAGGAAAGTCTAGATGATTGATTGATATGTCAGTGAAAGGGGTCGTTACATCTCGGGAGTGGGTATGTGGAGCTAGCTTACTTGAAGTCCCGAGGCCGGGACTGCACAAAGTCGGGGAACGGGTAGTCCGGTGGGATGTTCACCTTGGACATATTGACGAGAACAAAGTAACCGCCTTCTGGATCGGTGCTATAAATTATATCAGAATTAGTGATAAGTCTGGAAGAGGGATTTGAGACGGATGGACATACTAAGGGAGCCCCAATTCGTCCCAGATAGCATTGAACCTGACTTGCTTCGCCTTCATCTCCCGTTTCGATTCTTCCCAAAAGCCTTGCTCTTCAGCTTGCTCGAGGCCAATAGCGACGGCTTCCTGGAGAGGCGAGACAGTGGAGTAGCAGATACGGGTGTGAGCAGCGGAGACGTATTGAATCAGATGAGGGCGACCGATGAGCCAGCCCACACGCCTGTTTCATAAGTGGGAATTTGTTAGTTATTGTGATTCAGCTGCTTAACAGCGAAGGAGATAAACATTGTGAAAGGGCATACCATCCAGTCGCATAGAAGCATTTTCCGGCAGATCCAACGGTCAAAGTCAAGTTATCGATCTCAGGGCTCAGGGTTGCGATTCTGGTGAAGGGAGTGTAGTACAACCGGTCGTAGACTTCGTCGGAGAGGATTATCACGTTGTTTGCCACGCAAAGATCACCAATTTGCTGGAGTTCTTCGCGGGAGAAGATCTTGCCAATGGGATTATGCCTTTTCAGCTTTCAATCAGCCACTTGTTCTTGAGGGAACGGTAGTATTGTCGATACATACGGTGTGTTCAGGACCTTTACCCCATCGATTAGTTCAAGATTCTGACAAACTACTTCACTATTGTTATATAGAGACTCACCAGCATCCGAGTTCGACCAGAGATCTTCTGCCTGAGCATATCAAAGTCTACGGCCCACTCACTACTCGGCGTAGTTTCGATATGGCCCCTCGCCGGCGGAATCAGGTTTACATAAACGACCCTCCCGCCAGCCATTTCGATATTCGAGATGTACTGGTCAAAGTACGGCTCAAAGACGATAACCTCATCCCCTTGCTCGACAAAAGCCATGAAAGCGGACAGCATACCCTCATTCGCACCCGTTGTTACCGTAATCTCGGTTTCCGGGTCGAGTTCACGACCGAAATACGGGGAGTATGCATCCGCGAGGGCTTTCTTGAGACGAGGACGGCCTTTGGTGGGGGAGTACTGGTTGCAATCCACACGGTTCAGAGCCTCCTTCGCGGCGTCGAGCACGAACTTTGGCGGATTATAGCCGAAAAATCCTTGTCTGAGGAGGAATTAATGGAGCGATTTCGGTGATTGTGATCGAAGAACGTAATTACCCAAGATTGATGACGGGAGATACCTTGCTACTCTTCGCAGCCTCGTTGACGATTGTCCAGACCTGTTCGATATCGATATCTCGCAGTTAGCACGCCGCTCGTTCGAATCCAGCCGGACCCCGCAAAAACCCCCCCACCAATTGATTTGAGCGAGGCCAGCCAATCCAGAGGAACTGGACGAGGGAGAATACGTACATCCTGATTCTGGTTCGCAACCCGTCGGGCAGGTCGGATCTGAGTGGCCATCTGAGAAGCTTGGAAAACGGAGATACCAATGTTTCTGCCAAAGGTCGAGGCGGTTGTGGCAGCAGATGCAGCGGACTTCCTAGCGAGGTTTGCAGCTGCAGCGTTTGCTACAATGGGCGATGGCGACTGACGTAAGAACACGCTTCGGTAAATAGGGTTCAAGGGCAGGATTGGAATGAACGGCCGCATTGCGGAAGAAGAAGAAGTGAAAGGCGAAAGAGACAGAAATTTAAAAAAAGAAGCAGAGTAGAGAGTGTCGAAGGGGGGATTTTAAATATTTACGGAACAGACAGGACGTTAACTTGGAGGAGAGAAACTATGTACAGGAACAGTCTACCGATGCCACCCTCACGGTGCCGATGCGGTGCACGAGACGCTCAATCCGGACTGGAACGATGTCGCAATCTCGAAGAAGATGCTGCTATGCGCCTGTACTGCGAGGGATAGCTGTCGTGGTGAATCCGCAGACGGACAGTCGGACAGGGTGCGAGATAGGAAGAATATGATACAGAGAAAAGTAAGAGCCGCGCGGTCTAACGATAACGGCGAAGTCGACGAATGCCGGACAGAAGATGCATAAGAAAATATAAAAAAAAAAAAACAGAAAAAACAGAAAAATAGAAAATGAAAGAAAGGGTAAATTAAGACGCGATAAGAAGCAGAAGAAGGGTAATCGGTGATAGGAGAATAAAAAAAGAAGGAAGGGACGACTGCGACAAGATCTAGATAACCTTCGAGATCAAGACCTGGGGATTCAGCAACCTTAAATCCAAACCCACCGCCAGCCCTGCGCCAGCCCAATCAGCATCGTCGGGTTGGCAAGAAATTTCATTCCGCCGCATCGGGATCCCGTCCTTCCACCCCTGGGCCTCCAGGCAGTGCGATAGAGCTTGCGCTGCGAATGCCGCAGCTCGTACGGGCCTGCCGTCCTGCGCTCGTGACCCTTACTTAAAATTGCCCCTCATCTCCCGTGATGCCCATCGCGGGGCTGAAGCCGGCTTGGTTTGCGCCAACATCGGGTCCAATCGGGTGCGGCTTGTCCCTATTGCCTTGAAGAGTATGGGAAACCGGGCGCCTGGTACTAGTTAGTATACTTCGGCTTACCGTTCTCTTATGTAAGGCGCATGGGATGCGAAATTGCAGCGATGTCAAATACCGCTAGCGAATTCGGATGTCAACGTCACCTGGCTAAATAAAGCTCACGGCTATTTGAGATTCCGAAGGAAGCTTCGAACCAAAGATGCAGCGGATGCTTGTTAGTGCCGTCGCTTTAATTACCGTCGGAATCCAACAGCGTCAACGCAGATGTTTATATTCAGGACGGGATTAGTCTTGTGGACGAGATATATATTATATACCGGGCCTGGAATTATAAGGGCATGGCTATATGGATATCTGCAGTTTGGCCTTTATATCTAGCATATAACTAGTACTTTGAATATAAAAAAAATAGAACTCCAAACTCCAATTCCAAAACTCAACCTGACTTAGGGCCAAATATCACGAATTGCTTCGTCCTCACGATATATAGAAAAGGATTAATACAACTCTGCCCTCTTCTCCAAATTCTTCCACCCCTTCTGCCTCGCTATCCCGCTAACCCCCACCCCAAAAGAATCCCTAACCCCCAAATCCGCCCCTTCCTTAACCAGCAGATCAACTATCTCCTCAACCTCTCTCTCATCCTTCCCAAACCTCACCGCTGCATACAACGGCGTATGCTTCATATTGCTCGTCACATACAACTTCGCCCCAGCTGCAACTAACTCTTTAACATACCCCAAACCTCCCTTCGCGGCAGCGACATGTAGCGGGGTGTACCCTGTTTCCACAATCTTTGTGTTCAAGTACACTCCTTCCTCAAGTAGCAGCTTGACAATCTCCAGTCCCTCTTTGCCTTCTCCATAATACACCGCAGCGTGAATCGGTGACCACCCATCCTCGCTGCAGCCTTGAACGTCGACTTTCTGCTCAATCAAATATCTCGCAACATCCATATGCCCCCCCTTTATCGCCAAAAACACCGCTGTCCTCCCCGCATTATTAGCATCATCCTTAGTCTCCTCCACCCCCTTAGCCCCCAACCTATCCCACAATAACTCAAGAATCTCAAACCGTCCCTTATCAGCCGCCATAAGCACAGGACTCATCCCATTGCTATTATAACACCTAATCTTCGCCCTAGAATCCAACAAACACCTCACAGCATCCAAATGTCCAAACTTAACCGCCAAAATCAACGGCGTCGATCCAGATCTCTCAGTAGTAGCCTCGATGTCCGCGCCGTACTTTAACAATAACTCAATACCATCCACCCAACCCTTCTCAACCGCTTTATGTAGAGGTTTAAACCCATCTTTGGCTTCTGACGCCGTGATATCGGAATTGAAAGGAGGGGATAACAAGAGAAGCTCTAGTATGGCAAGGTTCTCGGAGTAAGCGGCGAAATGCAGCGGTGCCCAGTTTTGTTTTCCGGATGTGAGTGGGTATTGGTATGCATTGGTCGTAAGGATCGACTGAACTGTCTCGAGAGATCCGGAGCGGATGGCGTCTATCAACGGCGGGTGTGACATTTTGTCGGAGTCGTTAGACTTTGAATACGGTGGAATTGAAACCGACTGTCGATAGTCGTTCCCAAGGATGGGCTATCCGCTGAGGTGAATCACATAGAGATCTAGACCGAATTGATGTAGGTGGTGGGACGAGTAATATATATATCTCATCGGTTCGGCATGTGCAAGCTATAACCTAGAAGGGGACATCAGCTCAGTCATAAATCCAAGGCAGACCGGCTACGAAAGAAAGCCTTATCTACACACCTACCTAATCCAAATCCCGTGAGATCGCGAACGTGATTCTCAGATGAACCCCCGAAATCTTTATAACCCTAATCCTCGCCGGGATCACTTTACGAATAAAAAATACACCCATCCAGGTGTATGCATGCCCTCGCATTTGAGGGGGGTGGGCGATATATAACCAACCCTGCCCCGTACACGCGTAACCCACAATGTCATTCGATTCGCGGTGAACGAAGTGAGCTTCAGCCCGTGCACACTTCAGATTCACGAACAAGGAACCAGAAGAACCTTCAACCTCAAGAAAACCCCCAGCAGCTAGTGAACCTTTCGTACACATGTACACATCTGACAGCTGAGTGACCGTACTAGAGGTCTGTGTACTAGAAAACCGAGCTGAGGATGCGTGACTCAAAGCACGAACCTAAGTTCCAAAAGAAATTAATCGCGACATCATATCGTAACTACCAGTTCATTAACCCTACACATCCGAAATCTCAAGAAGGGGATGACATTGCGTCAGCCTAAGCTTATGCACGTTGTCCAGAACCCCTATAAGATCAATCCCCTTTCAATAACTGCAGAAAAAATACGATCTTTAAAACGCCACCCGTCAACGTCCTTCCACGGTACCGAGCACTGATTGAACGACAACAATGATTCTAGAATTCTAAAACCCCATCGGCCAGGTCATAACGTTACCGCATTCAATCACGACAATTTACTTCCTCGAACCCCGTTTCATCCGAAACGTTAACATCATCCTACCCATTTCATTTCTACCACTCGAAAATTTACTCAAAGCAACTCAATTCTGTACCAAAAAAATATATACCATTTTCTCAATTCCACAATTAAAAAACACCGCCCCAACTATAATTCTCTTCGAAAAAACCGCAAAGGTGCATATATACTCTTCTGTACATATTACACAAAGAAAATGATATCTTCCAGAACACAGTGGGATATCTCAAGTAGAATATTGCAAAAAAAGTGTGTATAAACAAAAGAGAATTTTTAAAGAACGCCTGTAAAACGCCTGTAAAACGCCTGCTCCAGATGCAATCCCTACCGCGGAAACCTAAAGGAATGAAATGCCAAAGGGAGATGGAAATACCCGAAAAACTATGCCACAGAAAAAAATGGTTATGGTCGTACCTTCGTCGTTAAGTTTTTAGTCAAAGAAAGGCAAGGAAAGAGTAAACAAACGAAGCAAGAGGACGAGGTATTTAACTATTACACCTCGGAGAAGGAAAAAGTTGACAAATGAGCGAGTAAAGATGAAAAAGAGTATTCACATCTCAATGAGAGACAAAGAGTAAAGCGAAATGCCTCACAATTAAGCATATCGCACACTCTGTCCTCTCTGAGGTTCCTGGGGCGCATAGGGTGGAGCGTATGGTGGAGCGCTCCCCTGTGGATTGCCGCCGGTGTTTCTCATATTATTATAGTAATTCAGTGCTGCCGCCTGTTCCATATAATACTGCTGATCGTATCCGTATTGGTTCGGAGGCATCTGTGGGGGCTGCATGTCACCGCCGCGGGTCTGGCTACCGTCCCGCCGACTAAGCCGTCTTCCAGCATTACTGGGGGCGTAGGGGGGAGCGACGTAGCCCATATCCTGTGGCGGAATAAAGATTGGTGGTTGGGCGCGGAGCTTTCTGCGTTTGTGGCTGCGGATACAGCTGCGTACGCAGCACCAGAGAATTGAGAGGACGATGAGACCACCGATACCAGCGGAAAGACCGATGACCAACGGGAGATGCTGTAAATGATTTTGTTAGAATGATCGTCCTAAGAAACGGCGATTTGGCCGAAGAGACTTACTCTCTGAATCCAACTCCTGACATCGTTGAATACGCTATTGCCGACACATGATCCGGATCTGCAGACTCCGGACCCGCACTTCGTGCCGTCGACGAACCACTGTTGCATTCCGTAACAAACGCCCTGACCAAGCTGTGGAGATGTGCAAGTAAGTTGACAGTTGACGTCGTCGCAACTCCGGGTGTCGTTATTAACGCCCTGGAGGACGCCGACTAAACTGCGGCACTGAGCATCACGACTGGTACAATGGCCGCTAGCGCAATATGTTCCAGCGTTCGCCTCACCACAAGATTGGCCGTCCGGAGAAGTGACATCGTTAGGGCAAGAGGATCCGGTTCCGCTGCATGTTTCCTCGGGATCACAAGGCCCATTGCTAGGACGGCAGACCTGACTGCTTGAAGCGAATTGGCAGGTGCTGGTACAACACTCTTCGTTTGTAGGGCTGAAAACGGTTGTTAGCGACGTAATATTGATAAAAAGGCTCGGGTACGTAAACTTACTCGCAAACGGCCCCGGAACGGAAGCGGCAGGTTTGGGGGTCGCAACAGGAGGAATCTCCACCGCTGTCGCACTCCTCACCTTCCTCCACAATTCCGTTACCACAGACGCCCGCCATAATTGTCGGGATATTCCGGTTCGCGGACAAACAGGCCATATTGACGGTACCCCTACTAAGGCCCGTGCAGATGTTCCCGACAGTACAAGCGCTGAACTGGGTGATCGAATCTCCGGTAGAAGGGTTCATGATGAATCGCCCGCCAGCGTCGCAACCATTTGTGGAGAATGGGCAACATTGCGATGTCGCGACGTACGCTTGATCCTGACAGGCAGCCGCTGTACAGTCGTGAACTGCTCCAAACGTGTGACCAACCTCGTGACTGATAGTTTTCTTAGTAACGTTCCCCGACTAGTTTTTTTTGGCGCTAGGGATACTTACGCTAGGACTTTGTATTCCTGGCCTGTTCGAGCTACAACGTTCGCTCCGCTGACAAAGTTGGTGTTTTGACGGTTGGCTTCGGATTGGCAGAGAAGACCTAGCCATGCAAGACCAACAGATGCCCCAGTAGGACAGTTGGTGAGTTGGGTCCAGAAAGCCAGACCGTCGCCAGCCTTGGTTCCTCGCCATTCAGAGAGGATATTCAGGCGGTCCTCGATTGTGACGTTACTGCTGCACTGCAAATTCCATGGAGCTGTTTGGGGAGCCGTAACCGGGCAGGTTTCGTTTGGATTGCTAACAATCAAGTTCGCGAGACCGAGAGTGATATTGAAGGTTGACTCGAAAAGAGAAGATGCTTCGTTGACGACACTGATGATATTTTGTCGGACCCGTTCTCCGTTGTTACCGAAGCTGGCGACGTACTCGCAATCCGCTACGATACCCATGAGAGCGACCTTTCTTGTTGTCGGGCATCCCACGGTGCTTCCGATGACGCTCCTCAGGTTGATACCACCACCGAAACCACCGGCTAGAGAGTTTTGTTAGGGGTTTACACAGGAGTCATATATGATATCAAAGGAAGAAGCCTTACAGCTGTTGTCGACCTGTCGTTTCCTCATTCGGCCAAAGATATTGTTCGGGCCAAGGGGATTCCAGCTGATATCCCTCTTCATACCAGCACTCTCCATGATCTGCCTTCTGATTTTATGGTTCGGGTCGGTATTGAATGCCAAGTCATCAGAGCCACAGCTCTTCTCGATTTCTAGCCCTCTCTTATGCTGAGCCCTGATGCCTTCGTTAAGATCCGAGTCTCTCACGACAACCATGAATTCCTCGTCACCGTCGACGTGGGGGTCCTCCTCGTGCTTAGTCTGCACATAACCGGACCGTAGCTGAACATGGTGGTCGTTCCCGTGAATCGTGAATGCACCGCCGAACAGTGGGGACTCTCCATCTCTGTAAACGTATATCCTAGCATGTCCGGCATACTCCCATCCGTTCTCGCCCATCACCCAGCTAGTTCCCTTGAAGACCTTCTCCAGACTTCTATCCAAGCTCTCGGACTGCACGATCTTGCCATCGGCACCCATGTATTCGATTTTGACGGTATGGTCGACGACATCGTGATTCGGCTCCAGCGAAAGTTTGACCTGCTGATGAGGCCTGTCTATTGTGAAAGTGATGGAGAAGTCCGAGAAGGCGTGTATACGCTGCGATGTCCCATCGGCATGAATCTTGACATCCTTGATGAGGCCGATAGACGGGATTGGACCTCGGCGCGCTACGGAGTGTGCTAAAAACGTCGCGGGTGTCAATCAGCATGTGCTTTCCAGATCGCCCGACGGGTGGGTGAAGATCGAGAGATGCGAATAGCGTGCGGCGTCCATCCAATCCGCCGAAACGGGGAGGGTGAAAACGTACCATGCGAAAACGTGAGAAGCAGAGATATTAATAGGCCTGTAAGCAGGGCACCTGTCCTGTGGAGGAACACCATCCCAATCGGATGCGATTAAACTGAATTCTACCGTCTACACGAACGATACCGACACAACCAAAAAAAAACGACCGGATGGTAGATGGCGAGCCTGAGCAGGTTGCTCCCTTGATCTCCGACTCTGCTGACCACTGAATGACCGAGAAAGACCAGCTCGTTAAGTCGCTCAACGGATGTCGGCAAATGAGATGACGAGGAAGAACGAGGGCGATGATCGAGAGAAGGCGAGCAAGGCCGTTTAATGTATTTTATTTTATTTTATTTTATTTGTTCTCCTCCTGTGAGGCCGTTTTGGAGGGATGGAAGGATGGAAGAGGAAGGAAACGGGAGGAGAAAGACTACGACAGACGACGACGGCGAAAGAGCGAGAAGCAGTTGAGAGAAAGTGGGCTCGAGAGTCAGCAAGGTGGGTATCCCTCCGTAGATATTGCTGAGGGTATAAGTCCAGTTGATATAGTGGAAATGGGATAGTAAAACGGAGTCGAGCCGGGTTGAAGTCTCCGGGGCAGGAAAAACGTGGTTGAAACACGGCGGGCGGGCAGGTCTGGAGAGGATGGCAAACACCAAAACGCTAAACGCCGGATATGGCGCCCCTTTTGACGGATCCCTTTCCCTGCTATATACCCAAACCCTCGCCGAGGTTGATGGCAGAGTGCTCAAAGCCCGTCGATGATGCTGGTTCAAAAAGGGCGAGATTCCAAAAACACCTAGTTTGTTGGTTCGGATTTGCAGCAGGGTGTGGAAAGTATTTGTAGAGAGTGTCAGTTGGCGGAGAGGCTGAGGGAAACCAGCCGGTGGAATGGGAAAGAGCCAAGGTCCAAGGGCTCCAAGGAACCAACGGCACTCTGGTCAGCAGGGAGACGGAAGCTAAGAATAGACGATGCTATTTGAAAAGTACCTTTGCACTATGCTTTGTCCTGCGCTGGGCTGCAAAAACCTCGCAGGTCCTGGCCTGCGTCGGATGGGGATGTACGGACTTTATGTATTGTGCGGACCTATCTATGGACCTCTCCCTGCGATATTCCTGGTCGCGAGCTGACGGTAAGATGCAGCTAGACACGAAACAGTAAGGGCAGCCGTTCGACAGCTCGAGTATCGTACTGATATTCAGACTCCTGTAGATACTTACGTCTTTCAACTACCAAGCGAGTCTTAATTAACGTGAAAGAGAGTCTTGAGTATCTTGATCTTGGGTGATCTGTCGGTCGGTTTCGAGAGCATGAAAGAAACCTCGTCGACGACGGGCCAAGGCGGGCTAAGATGGAAGGGCGACGTAAGTCTCAAGCTCTGCTCCCATGATTTGAATTTCTCCATTGCAAACCCTCAGACGAGAAAGGCCCAGCCAGGCGCATACATGCAGGAGGCGAAAAACTAAAAGAAAAAAAAATTTCTACACAACGGACACATGCAGACATGGGCGCTTTGGGGGAGCAGCAGGGCAAATACGGTGAGCCTGGAAGCGGTGCATGTTCCTACATCTTCATCGATCTATCGTGCGGATTCAAGGCTAGAATCGTGGTTATCCCCGCTCCCGATCATCTACCCTTGGCCTTGAGATCTCTTCAAGACGGCGTCAACCAAGTGGGCTGTGCAATCTTGTAGACGTACAGAAAGACCCTCAAACCGACCTTCGGGCGCACCTCGTGTCGATACCGAACCCCACCAGCCTGCATTCCTATTGGCTGTTTCACGGTGGTTTCCGAACTCACTCCTTCGCCCACCGAATCTTCCAACCGAGGCTGGGCTCGCTGCCTTTTCCGTGCAAGAAGGCTCTTTCTTTTTAACAAATGGACTTGCCCGCTTGAGGATTTGAGATGTCCAAGTCAAGGCTGGGCGCTTTGCGAATTGCGACTCCGAGAAAACCGATTGGCTTGAACCCTCTCAGGGTGTTTGGTTTAGGAATCCAATATCCCCTCCAAGTTCTGCGCTGTCAATACCCCGAAGGGTGGGGCTCAAAAAGTTCGTTTCGAAGTGAACGCGTAATTCATGTTTCCGCAGCTTCCGTTCTGCATTGGCTCGCCCGATATCTCCATTTTTTCTCCACCTTATCGACGGTTGCGGCACGATAAATCGGAAGACAACCTGCTCATGGTAACGTTGTTGTCAGTCAACCTGTCCAACAGAACCCTCGCAAAGCCACCCTGAGGAATTTGCAAAAAAAATTAAAAATTCGATCATTTCAACCTCGATCTGAATACTATCAAACACCAACCCGAATTAATTTCGATGGCTCCTTTGGAGAAATACCTGAAAGGATAAGTGGCAGTAAGGCGACAGGGCTTCGGCCGTTCCAACAGTCAAGACGAAACCCTTGGATTTAATCTCACTGTCCCAACTGTCACCATCACGGCCCATCGCCATGTAAAGGTGTGCCATCCCGCGTAACACGGTAAATACCTACTACGTACTCATTCAGGTACGAAACTTCCAAGCAAATGCTTGATGTTTCATCGATGGCGTGTTCCCACACAGTCGCATCCCACCAGCTATGTGTGAACTGCCATACTCGTAAAACATAAGCAAAGCCTAACAAAGGGTTATTTCGGCATGCATTTGCGAATACCAAATACGGAATTAATAGTGATCGCTGAATTCAATGATATAAGCACTGTGACAATTGATTGCGGTTGGTTGAATAATCGAACCCTAGGAGTATACCTAGTCTTAAGTAGTGTATAAGCTTCTGATCTAAGCTTCAGGTAACACCATATTTCAAATCGGCCCGAAGAATCGAAAGAAGATCACCAAACGATTTTCACAAAATTCGACGAATGAAATGGCGAGGATTGATGTCACATCCGATTAGGTAATCTCGACGTTACTCAGAATACCACAATAACAACTACACCGACAACACAAAACCCCGGCATGTTGAATCTGACTTCGATATAAGGATGCCAAGTAGCGTACTTACTGTGCTTCAAGGGAAAACGGCTGTACATGCCTTTCTAGCACATCGTCGAGGCTATATCCTGGGATAAACCCCCACATGGTCGTAAACGTTTAATTTTCACCGATATACATCTCTCGTTATCCAAGTTAACCATGCATTTTCTGCTGTGGATTAAGAACCTAGTCAAGTACACAGCTAGTTTACAAGTTATATATTGAAAAAATAATCAACCTTACTCTACTAGAGCTAGTACAAAAAGTAATCAGTGGAAAATATGGTCTATATGTCAGTCTCAGCTTCGTTTCCTTCGGCGGGTGCCGCAGGCAAGTCCGAATTCGGGTCCCAGGCAAGGAGTGGGGATAGATCAAAAGGATTATGTTCAATGACCGGGGGAATACTCTCGCTCAGGCTGGTTGCCCTCATGATAAGGGGGTTACTCTTGTCCAGGCGCCTGCCGACCTCCGCCAATACCTCTGAGAGGATCCTCATAGAGGTCTACCTCAGCCATCTGCTCATCACTATCTCCGCCTTCATTACCTTCATCTTCACCGGCACTGTCGGCAAGAAGACTCTCGTAGTAACCTTTCTCAGCAGCCATGTGCTCATCACTATCTCCGCCTTCACTACCCCCATATTCACTGACACCGCCGGCAAAAAGACCCTCGTAGTAACTTTCCTCAGCAGCCATCTGCTCTGTCATGTCCGTTTCCTCGCCAATATTACCTTCACCTTGAAATTCGCCTCCACCACCCCCCCCAAAGTAATCCAATTCAGGAATCGGCGGGACTGGGTCGCGAGAGAGCGTCTGCGTACCACTATTACCTCGGTTTTCACCACCACTACCTTCCCCTCCCCCCCCTCTTCCTCCACTACCACTGCCTTCCCCACGACCACTACCACTACCACTACCACCTAAACCATAACTGCCTCCGCCACTATAGCTACCGCCACCGCCACCACTATAACTACCGCCTACAAAAAGGTCAGGGTCCCAATAGACTTCTTCTTCTTCTTCTCCCTCCATCGTTACCTGGGAGGCCCTCAAATTGACTACGAGCCTCAGCCTGCCCCCCGAATTCCGATCAACACTAATTACCAAACTGGCTATTTCCCTTCTTCCGGTCGGGCTAGGGAACCGCCGCAGCATCTCTTGGATTGCCATCATCTCCAATGTGCCACAGAGAAATTTCCAGATCCAGCCAGCCTTCAACGAACCTCGGTGAGCTTCGAGGCTGTATTTCCTCAGTGGGCCGGGGACCATGGGCCCTCCGTAATGTGGATTAATTAGAGTCTTCGAAGTGAACGCGACGGACTTGGCGGCATCAGGGTCGAATAGAAGCCCGGGAAAGCACTCCCGAATCATTTCGATAGTTTTTGACGATAGTTTCTCTAATACGATCATCCCCGGACCCCCAGCTATGGTTAGGTAGCTACGGCCGGCTAGCCAGGCTAGCAGCAGTACGTTCGCTAATTCCGTGGTCCTTTCACCGTAGTTCTCCTGGCTCTGATAAGCGCCACTAAGTTCAGGCCCGTCCTCAAAAATCATAATTGCCGGACCTTCTTCAACTGGGGGAATCACCCTGAGTTGATAGGATCTCTTCTCGTTTCGCGGGCTAATACTTATCCGTTTATCTTTGAGTTTTCCGTATCGGACTCTACGAACAGCAGCCAGGAGCTCGGTAAAACCAGCATGCTTTTCCTGTCCAGCCCGTTTCAAACTATCGTCCGATACTCTGTGGGGAGTCGCTATCCAAGCCGCAATAGCCTTTAGATGCGTGGCCGACACTGATTGATCGACCTCCTCAATTTGAAACCCCTTTTCATCGACGGTTTCGTCAAGTCGGCCGCTCGTCTGACCAAATTGTCCCATCATATCGGCAGTCTCCCCGAGAGTGAGCATCCAATCCGCTGGAGGGTTGAGGAGAAAATGTGAGTTCTGTGGCACATTAGTTCTAGTATTAGCAAGGGTACCCGCCAACTCTACCATCAACTGGAAGCTGGTCTTTTGGGTTTCACCGCTTCCTTTTCGGACCTTCAGTACATAAATTTTACCAACCGTTCTTGGGCTGTTTGACGCTAGGTCTAAATCTGGGTGCATTTGTGACCAGAACTTATGCAGAGCTGTAAAGGCTGCTACTTCCGTTAACCCCCGAAGAATAAGCCACAGTCTAGCCCTCCTTATTGTCTGGACACCCTGATTATCATTTGGCAGCAGGACGGGCTTAGTATCTTCGGCGTTAAATGGGTTCCCCTGGTACAGTAAACCGTCGACTACTAGATCGCTGTATGTAATGTAAAGAAGCTCTAAAGCTCGCTGAGTGGCCGGTGTAACCTGTAAAATCATCAAGCACCCAAGACCTCTATATTCTTTGGTGGCGGAAATGCTAGGAGGTTGGTCATTTCTGTATCTGTTCCACGCCGCATAGATTGCCTGTGCCAATTGATTCGCAGTATCGTGTTCGCTCAACTCATTCGGGAATATATCGGAGCTTAAAAGTACCACTCGCCCAAAAAGGTGTGCAGCGATGGCGAATTCGTATCGGATTTTATGTTCAATATCGTACAAAGTTGATCTACGTAATTGCCGTTCCAACCGGGTGGATCCGTAAATTGCAACTAAATTCTTCGGCGTGAGCGCGCCTGTTGACAAGATGTACTTCTCGACCGCAGGGAAAATTAAATTTTGCTTGTACTCAGGAAATTCGTTACGCGATTCCAAGTTTATATTATACCTTGATAGAATAGCCGAATCTTTAGCCTGTTCGTAGTCGGGTACAGTGAACGAACTATAGGCTCGCAGTTCTTCCCTCTCCTTCACCAAGCTATGAATCCCCATGAAGAAGAGAGCCTCAAAACCCAGCTTACACTGCGCTGAGGTTGGGTCGAACTGATCGCGCCAGAATCCCGGGGGGTTTCTGGGGTTTAGCCATCGAGCTCTAAGAGATGGCCAGTCTGGCCAGCGTCCTGAAGGCTCGCCTGATGCTGGGTATGTTCTTGACAAACTAGATCCTACAGATTCGCCTGGTAAAACTGGGTTTTTTCCTTTTGCAGACGGCCCGGATCTTGAGGGCCCAGGTTTATCTGACACTGGTTTTTTTCCTTTTGCAGACGACCCGGATCTTGAGGGCCCAGGTTTATCTGACACTGGGTTTTTTCCCTTTGAAGGCCGAGGTATCGGTGCTGGAGGCTTATTTGGCAATACTGGCTTTTTTACTTTCGGCAAGCCACTGGATTTCGGCGGCGGCGGTGGTGGTGGTGGTGGTGGTGGTGATGGGGATGGGGATGGTGATGGTGATGGGGGTGGCGGTGGCGGTGGCGGTGGTTTTTGTTTTTGTTTTTGTTTGTGCAACGCACTGTATCCTGAGAATGACTTGAATCCCGGGGGCCTGCGTGCCGCTGGTGGCGGTGGGGTTTTGTCCTTTGGCGGGCTAGGTGGTACTCGGTTATCTTCCATTGCCAAATCAGCTCCTGCGGGTTCACTTGGTAACTCCGTATTCGTCTCCATCGACAAATCGGTTTCTAAGGGTCTATTTGATGACGACGAACCGGCCCCCGAGGGTTCGCCCAATGATCCTGGACGTTCCTCCAGTGACAAGTCGACTTCCGTCGGGACTACCTCCATGGGATCATCATCACCCCGGGGGACCATGAATCCAACAGATATGAAATACTCTTTGGCACTATGAATGTAGCTGTGCATAGATAGACTCTCAATTATTGGAAGCGTGAGATATGCGGTCCTCTGCGGGTCCATGAAATACTTGATTGCTTGTCCCTCCGTTGTTTCGTAGAATGCTTCTATGGCAGCATCAAATTTCGATTCGACGCCAGAAACAAAGTCGAAGCCGGTCTTCTCCTGAGGAATGTACTCAGCTAGAGCGCTGAAACTTTCTGGAAAGATTTGTTGAAAGGTGATCCGGGAAATAGGGGACTCGCCCTCCTGTGTCGCCCACGCGGCGAAGAGGGCTGGCCCCAATCTTGTCCCTGTCATTTGTCTGGCTTCATCCGTCATAAGTTCAAGATTAATATCAGAACCTTGAGGCACCCCCGATCCCGGTCCGTCATTTACATCCCCCTTTGCCGCATCGTCAGTAGCACCTATAAAAAGAAGATGCCGTTCTAGTCCCGACAATGCTGTGTGGTAAAATATCGTCTTCTGCGCCCCATACTCTTCATCTACCGTTGTATCGGATGTCGCAAACTCCCTATAGGAAGGATCTGGAGATCTCTTGACGTAACCGTGCATTTGTGCAAGAGAAGAAAAAAAGGGATCATCTATAATGTAGTGAGACCTGGCACGGGTTTCGATCGTCGCTATATCGGCGAGTCCAGGATTGCTACCAGATGTTTCGTCTTGATCTGGAGAGATTCGCATTAAGTTGAAACTGGGCTCAGTTGATTCAAGCATAACCGTGATCGTAACAGTGCTTAAATCGGTGAAGTGGAAGCCGTTGGAGGGCGCAACATGGAAAGAGAATTCGGCTTTCTTTATGGTGCATCTTTCTAAACTTTCGGGATATAACTCACACATCTTCATAATGGGAAGTATTGCTGGTGTTCCGAGAAATGCCTGCCAGAGGTCCTCGTTGGCATCCGGTACAAGCTCAAACTGATCATGAAGCGGGTGTCCTAGGGCTGGGTCATCATGATGTGATACGTAGATTATCCATAAAATGATGATAGTTTCAAGATCTCTGGTATTCCACAATGTAATCCACTTCAAGGGCTTGGGCTCTAGTGGAGAAAAGACGTCCGCCAGGTGACCATTGAAGCCTACCTGCCAACAGTACCGGATCTCATGCGCAAGCTTCGCCGGGTCGGCATTCTTCCAGTCCACTTGATCCCATCCCACTGCAATATGCCGGTCGGATTTCGACGAAATAGTTCTTAGTTTGATTCGTAAACCCTCTACCAGGTCCACCTTTCGATATGAACGCGTGTGCACCACAGCTACGTCTTGGGGGGACCCTTGGTAGCCTCCTACATTCGCGACTCCGGGCGGGAATGGGTAAACTTGACCCCCGTTTCTGGCGTAGTCTATCCGATAGGTTTCTGGGATCGGGATTGTTGCTAGCTCCTCTATCTGTGGCTTATCCTGGAGGATTTTCAAGGCTTCGAACCCCCTGTGCGCCGCCTCATTCCACACGGTGCCAAAGTTAATGGTGGACCTACCATGGTTCAAGTTTGCAATAATCCCCGGAATACCATCGGCTTCCTCGACTGATTCGGTGTCATCGAGAACAGTAGCGGGCTCAGCCAACTTAAGTAGAATAAATAATCGACTATCGGCCGAAGACATCTTCCTATCTTTGTTTGCTGAGTAAAAGATGGCGGTTATCCCTTGTACCCTCAAACCATGAAGCTTATTTTTAGCATGGTAGAGGGTCTTGATACAAGTGGCGACTTCCGGGATACCCGTGAGGAAATCCCATGCCTCGCGCTCGAATATTGGACTGTCTTGATCTGGTGGAGACTTGATCTCTAGCTGGAGCACAGACTCCCTTGGGGTGCCATCGGTCCGCATCTTGCGCCCAATCATATAGCCTACGACACGTTTGGTATCATAATCGAAGATATCGTGTATACCTATGTACCGCAAAAGGCCCCTCCCGACCATGTTCTCGCCGAATTTCCGGGTCGCTATTTCAGAATACGCTCGGTACAAGAGACCAGGGGCATACTCGCTATATTCCTTCATTTCGAACTTGACACCGAGGTACCTGCCGTTCCGCGACAGGTCTGCAGCTAGGAGCGGTGGTCTGCCATCGGGTTGCCGCACTAAATCGATCGGGTGACAGCTCCAGCCCGATTGACCTCCAGAGATATCTCTCGCTACTGATTCAAGTTTTTGAAGTACCGCGCGTCCCATACATACAGGCGTACCAGTATACTTCCATCTTTGCGGATCCAGAATCCTGTCCGGGGGGTTTTCGAAACCTGGGTTACCTTGGTATTCGTCCCCTCCATTGGCTGGTTCGTTATATCGCGACCGGTATACAAGATCCAGGAAATTGACCATTTCTCCTCTAGAGATGGTTTTCAGGAAGAATGAATCGCCCGGCGGAGGGTCATCCCCAGTCTTCACCCGCTTCGGCTCAGGCTTCGACGCCTCATCGCTGCTAGTCGTTTTCTCACGTACATTTTTCCCCTTCTCGGTATTGCCCCGTTTGCGAAGCCCGTGAGTGTCCTCATATACGCTAAATCTGTTATTCTTGCGTATTCCTTGGCCACTATGAGCGAGCTGAAGGCTACTCTGGGAATATGGGGATGGGTACGACTGAGGTTTGATTAACGTCGCCGCTACCGGCCATGTAGCGTCTATATAGAAAGAGTTAGCTCTAACCGTAAAGATTTCATTTCAAGGATAAGCCTAGAACTAAGGACCGAATTGATTACCTTGATATCTCCCCGGAAGGCCCAGCACATTAATGGGAAGTAAGTGCGGGAGAAGACATAATACCAGCAAAGCGTAAGCGATCCGAAGACACGACATAGCTGATAATCGTTTATTGAGGCGTTAACTTTGCCAAAACCTTAGCTAGCCGTCAATGCGCACTGACCCGAGGGCCTAATTTGAAGGTCTCGGGCGTTTGTACAAAGTTAACTTTATGTAGATAAAAAAATAAAGATACTATCTCAAAGATGGAGATGATATATAGAAGGCTAGTAAATATACTAGTAAGTATTAGATGGAACGATCGAGTATTCCAGGGTACTCTCGTGTGATGACAAGTATATAGGGGCTAATGTAAAGCTATTGAAGTGATGTAATTGGCGTTCTCTGCAATCCAATATAAAATTTGTTGCTCATGCAGTATCGTACTTATTCTCTGCATTACAGTGGACAAAACTATTCGAGATAAATTGATGGAGATGAAGTGATATATATAAACTCCTGAGAATTTTATGGATGCCCGAGGTTCAATGACCGGAAATTGAGGATTCCAAGCGTCTAAGCTCCAAGTACGGATAGCATGTTTACGTGCCACAACTGGTAACTGGTTTCCTGTTAGGCGCAGGTGATACCGGTTGGGCAGTTGTATACGTGTGTTGGTATGGCTAAGTTCGAAATAGTTACGCCGTTTGGGCATATTTCAGAGGACCTGTTGGAATGCTTGTAATTACAAGAGCTGTGACTGTTTGATTAAGTAAGTAGATTGCCCTGGTAGAAGTCAACTCGTAACAAATCCAGCAAATTATCCTGAAAAATTCAAATTTAGGGTTAAGCGAACATCTACGTGAGCAGACAAGCAGGCAAATTGATATGTAGACATGGCTATAAGCCGACAATTGCCTAGTAAACAAGTGGGGAACCCAAACGGGGTCACCAGGACTGAGGCTGGGTGCCAACCTAATTGCTTTGCAATTTGCCGGAACCTGGCGTTTAGAATACCCCCTGCTCCTGAAAATCTGGTAATTTCCGGTTTAACTACAGTTTCAATCATCTCTTTTGACGATAATAGCCTATCGGTGCCCTATCAATAAGCCCTCTCTGGCACAGTAAGTATGTACCTACCTAAGTTCCAAACCGCCCGCCCCCAACCAGCTCACTGAACCAGCCTGCCTGACCGCAGCTTGTCCGCAGCTTGTCTGTAGCCTGCTCACCCCAACCTCACTGACCGTCAGCCTGCCTGACTGGCAATGAGCCTGGTGACCGGCCTGCCTAGCCACCGGCTTGTTCGCCCACCAACTAGTCTGTGGACCTACCTACCTAACCATGGATCTACCTACTGTGCAAAAGGGCTGGTATGGCCGAATACTATTCCAATCCCAACGGTAAGGCAGTCTTCGCTCTTTACACCATTCTACTATTTATTTTGACTATAACGCCATTTCTACCGGTATCGTATCAATACACCACCCTCCCTAGTACGTTACGGGTATATATTCACTCGCCCTCCCGCCTCTCTTTTTAAAGATTCCTTAGTTTATAGTTCACTGGCCCAATGGTATTTTTAAGCCATAAAATCAAATATACTTCGCGGAAGGTACCTAGGTTGGATGTGTTGGATTTGTTGGATTTTGTCAAATTTTTGCGTGAAGCATTCGACACTTGTACTTGACAAGCAAGAGTAGAAATAAGGCGTCGAGCCTGAGAAATATTAATACCCCATAGCTCAGAATAGCATGATTACGGAATAATTTGGACCATTGGCCAGATTTTTACACTTCTGACAGGTGATAACCACGGCCTGATGTGGCGAACATGTGTATGTTTGGTCTTTGCTGATCTCGTAGTCTTTGCCATGTGTCGAGAAAGGTCTATATTTTTTATTCTTTGGAGTGTTTTTGGTTAGGTTTATTGAAAATAGTACTTAAACACCTACAGGTATAGTGGGTATATTCCAGGTAGATGGGAGTGTGAGAGTAGGAATACGCTATATTTAGAATAGTATAATTATGAGATACCGTGGCCAAGTGGCTACCCTTCTGCATTTTCTGACCAATTTCCTACTGGCCTCGACGAAGTAGCTCGGCACTATAGTACTAGCCGACGAAGCTACTTGCTCGCCGGCCTGTGACTATGGGTTATTTAGATATTAGCTTGTGGGTATACCGGTATCGGTCGGTCATATAAAATAAGTTTTGGATTTGTAAATTCGTAGATTCGCTCAGCCATATCCACAACGAATGGGAAGTGCGCATGTATTCAATCAAGTCCGCGATATCGATCTGGGTTATTGATACGAGGCCCGGTAACGTTAACAGGATTTGTCTACGGTATAAAGCATTGCTATGCATAGCCAAAGAATACAGTTTCGGATCCTGGAGCCATTGGTGAGCTAGGCATCCCATGGCCCAGGCGAATAGAATATATGCGCCTATTGGTATACACCCCTGATAGTAGATATTAAAACGTGATACTAATTATAAGATGCTTCAAACTTCACAGAGTTACTATCTAGCTGGGTTTAGAATATTGGCAGGGGTGGGTTTAGCCAGTCAAGGCGCTATCCTATACCAAGAAAATACAAAGCGAGACCAAATTTTTATGATTTAAGTACCACTTATACAGTGTCTCACAGAATATCAACTTTCAAACTGTAACTACTGTACAATCACTGGATTGGGCCAAAGCATGGACAGATAACGAGCGAACTCGGGGATATGCGACTAATCTGGCGCTATATAGCCTCGAATTGAGGCGGTGATTGGCAGCCAGGACGCAATAGCATGTTTGCTTGAGTGCATAAGCGTGCACGCGTGTATACACGTATATACATAAGCATTCTCTGCCCGGTGACCTTGAGCCCGAGCCTGGGTTAATTATATTAATCCAGCACATACGGATCAGGGCTGAACTCCGCGTCCTCGTCGAGATCCATGTTCGGACTCGGGATTGGATTCAGGTTCGGATCTGATTCCGAGTCGTCCCAAGGCGGCTTTCCGTCCCCGAAATCCCAAAGTCCACCGGCATGCTCATAGAACTCAGTCTCAGGATCGGGAGGGCCCTCATCTAAGGGGTCATTTTCACCCCCCCTTCGAGGTCGGCTGCCGTCGCCACCAGCTCCGTCGCCAGAATCTCCATAGGAGTCGCCAATATCATCTTCATCACCACTTTGGTCACTGTCATTCTGATCTTCATCATCTTCATCGTCTTCATCGTCATCTTCATCGCTTTCACCGCGGTTGCTTCCTGTACTGCTCTTACCACGATTCCCAACTAGCCCATTATCGTCTTCATCTTCGCTACTCACATCCCCGCTTGAGTCTGCGCTGCTCTGTTCTTCGACTTCAGATTCGAATTCAGGCTTTTCCTCCATCGTCACCATAGCGTCCCTCAACGTTATCATAATCCCTACCTCTCCTGGTGGATCGGCAAATATCAACATACTTTCGATTTCTCTTGCCTTCGTCGTGGATGGAAATCTCCATAACATCTCCTGGATGGCTGCTACCTCTAAGGTACCAAGCAGGGCGTACCACCAATCTGCAAATCTCGTGAATCGGTTTGCCAACAGTGTTGCGGTGCGATGTGCATTCACGACATCTGAACGAGCCGGTTCAATATTTAGTAGCATCCTCATCCGGCCTCTGCTTCCGGGCTCGCCGAGCTTACTGAAAAGTTGTTTGACCAAATCATTGGCCCTTGCTGATAGTTTATGTAGAAGGATGATGCCAATCGGTCCGGTGGCTTCTTTCCAGGCAGTAAGGAGAACATCTGATAACTCCTCGATCTTCGAGCGATAATCTTCCACACTTTGATAGGCTGAAGGGAGCCCGCGGGCATTTTCAAGAATCATAACAGCCGGGTGCGATCCTCCTTCTTCTCCGGTACCCTCAGGGATAATGCCAAATTGATATCCCTTGTCCTCGCCTTCCAAGTTGATCTGCAAACGCTTGTAAATAGACCCCGCAGTGGGGTTTCCGAATTTTTGAGCGAGACGCGGAGCCCACGGGAAATCGAAGCTGCTGGATTTCCCAAAATCTGTTAATCGGCGCTGCCAGGTCTTAAGGTATCCGACCTGCCCAAATGGCGGCGAAGTTCTGGAAACGTGGAACTCAGGAACCTGCCCCCCACCAATACTCGCATCCTTTCGACTCTCTAACTGGCCAAACAGTCCCATCAGATCAACAGTCCTTCCTACCTGGCGCTCCATCAGCCTCAAGATGTCGAAGCGAGGTTGGCTCGCAGGTTTCGCGGATCGCCGGGGGCCATCATTTTGCCCTCGAAGTACTACTATTAATTGGAACTGAGCCTCTTTGGGTAGCCCACCTGCTTCCTGTCTGACCCGTAGCACACCAATCTTGAAGATTCTTCTAGCTACGGTGACCCCCGTTCCAGATGCGGCCGGGTTCATTTGGTCCCAAAACCTTGATATGGCCGAGATGGCCGATACTTCTGTTAACCCTTGGAGAAGAAGCCATAGTCTGGATTTTCTCCTCTGCTCCTCTGCGTCCTTCCGCCGCCATTGCGCTGCGTTCTTGCGACTCTGGCTAGGCGGCACGACTCGTCCAACTTTAGATTTCGCCAATTCTTCCTTGCAGTAGATAAATTCGTCGACGACGAGATCTCTATAGATTGAGTATATCAGGTCCAGGGCTCGTCGAGTCGCCGGTGTAAGCTCCAATATCGAAACGACCACCAAACCCGGGGTGTACACTCCGGATCCACTCCGTTTGGGTTCGCTACGGTCCTCAGGGTCCACGATGCCTCCTGCGGCGTATAAGGCATGAGATAGTTCTTCTATCATGTTGATTTCGTTTGTATCATCTAAGAATAGATCAGAGCTCAAGAGCACCACATGCCTCCGGTTTGAAGGGTACCGGTGATTAGCTAAGGCAAATTCGTATTTTCGATTGTTCTGCTTGTCGCGGAAAGAACGCCTTGGATAGCGTTCCTGGCCGCCGACCCCTCCCCCCCCGAGCATCAGCTGCCTCTCGGCGCTCAGAGCGGTCTCATCGAAAATATTTGGGTCCTTCTTTATCAGAACCGCGATGGCGTTTCCCTGGTTGCGGAAAAATCCCTGCTCTTCGATATCGTATTTGGACAGAACATCGAGATCCTTTTTCTTGTCGTATTCCTTGATTCTGTCAAGATAATCTTCTTCCAAACAAGCTAGTCGAAAGGTTTCCTCCCTTACGACGGAATCAATCCCCATAAAGAAGAGGGCCTCAAGGCCTTGCTCGCGCTCTGTGGAACTCCTATCAATTTGGCCGTTCCAGAAACCTGGGGGGTTCCTGGGATCAGGCCACCGGTTTCCGAACGGCGACGACTCTATGTATACCCGGGGTGTTCTCCAATGCAACGAGATATCTGCCTGTATAGTAGGCATATCGAACTCAACCGTGATGAATAATTTATCAGCGTCGAGGTGGCTGCCAATTTCTATGCTGGCGATTTCAACAGACGTGAGGAGCGCCTTGGCCTGTTTGAGAAAATACTGAATTGCTTCTCCCTCCGCCGTATGAAAGAAGTATTTTAACATTTTCTCCCACTCAGGATGATCCTTCGGTAACTTTGCTATCCCTTGGTCATTGGGCTGAAAGAGATCGGAGAAATCGGACTCGGTGGTTTTATCCTGCATTGTTTGAAATGTAATGCGGGAGATTTTGGAATGACTGTTTTGTTTGAACCATGTGGCAGATAGGGCACTGCCTAGATTGTGTCGTATTGCTTTTTCGACCTCCGAGGTCATCGGGGCAAGTTTGAAATCCATTCCCGGACCCCCTTCCACACGTTTTCCGGCCCCGATGAAAAGAAGGTGTCTTTCTATCTTCGATAATGCTGTGTGATATGATATTTTTCCGATACCCCCACCCTTGTGGGAGGTCTCAAGCTGAATATAGGAAGGGTTAGGTGATTTGACGTATTCAGTCCTGCCCTCAAGAGAGACCTGAAAGGGATTAAATACGATATCCTGGGATCTTTGACGGAATTCAAATCTGGTGATGGCTGAATTCAATTCTTCACCAAGTTCGGTGTTCGAGTCCTCCTCATAATATGGTTTAATTTGGACCGTGATCGAGACGATGCTGAAGTCCGTAGCTATGAGGCTAGACAATTCGTCGACTAGGAGTTCAATACGATTAACTGTGCACCGCCCAAGAGTCCTGGGGCTCCGCTCGCACAGCTTCAGTATGGGCAGGATCGCCGGGGTGCCTAGCAGCGCATTCCAGAGATCTTTGTGGTGGTCTTCGAGCGATCCATCGTTGGAAAGCACGACCACACCCGGACTAGTCAGATCCAGAAATCTAGAATTCATCGCTAGGAATACTATCGTCGAGATGATCAAGGTCTCCGGGTCCCGAACCTTCCAGAATGTGACCCACTCTAAGGGAGGCTTATGATCTTCTAAGCTTTGTGGCAAGCCATGAGTTTTCTCACGAAACCCAATCATCAAGCAGAACCGCATTAAATCAGCTGGAACCCCCGGAGTATATGGTTTGGTAGAAGTCAAGGATTCTATCATCAAGTGCCGGTTAGCTCTTGAAGGTACAGCAAAAAAAGAAGGGGCCCCCATTGATGTGGATGTATATTTGAGTCCCACACGCCCGTAAGAATCCTTGTCTGTATTTACAGCCATGAACTGGAGGCTATCGACGTTTCCCTCAATAAAGTCAAACGGGTACCTGTAGCCTTTGTGTCGGCTCATCTCTTCGGTAGTGACATCTACAAAACCTTCGGGGAGTTTCAAGTTTGGTTCAGGATCTAGATCGTCTCTTGCCCTTTGAAACATCCTATTGAGGTCATCTGACGCTGTCATACCTCGGACTATTGCTCGATCATATATTTTTTGAATGTCCATAGCGATAGGGGTGCCATCCCCGGCTTTCTCTAGATTCTGAATAATTAGCCCGACATTGGAAGCATCTGCTTGCGCCAATTTTTCTATCTCTGGAGGTTGAGCCATCGGTTCAGTCAATGTCAATAGAATAAATGATTTGAAGTTGGGTTCGGTGCCGTAGGGGCAGATGGTCATTTTCTTCACCCCAATGTGCTGCAGGGTATCTTTCGCGTAGTACAGCATTTTGATACAGAGAGCCACTTCCGGGGTACCACTGAATACGTTCCATAAATCATCCCCCAGGTTACGCGCACTCTTAGGCTTCTTAGCTTGTGGAGTGACGTGTAGACAGGCCCCAGAGACACTTTCCTTCAATTTGGGATCTTTGATAGCGATCCTTAAGATCGATAAGATTCCCCTATCTTCGATGCCGAATATCATTATTTGCTTTAGTCGGGATGGAGCAAGTTTGAATTCTCGGAAATATTCCTCGGAATATGCAGTGAATACGACGTTAGGTGCATATTCACGATACTTAAAACCTCTGTCTTGAATCGCGAAGGCGAGATATCCAATTTTCGGAGATACTTCCACTTTCAACATTGGCACACTCCTCTCCTCATCATTATATAGGCGCTTTCCCGTGTAATCAGCCGGGTAGCAGGGTACATTCTGATCTGGAAAGACTTGATTTGCAATAATTTTTTTGGGATCGACTTGGCTAAAGATCGTGAGCCCCTCGCATCGGATGGGGTTGCCCGGGGCCCTCCCTGGTATTCCGTCTGCGACATCAATTTCGGAAGGGAGACCGTTATTGAATGTTCTTTGTTCCAAGGTACGTTGGTCAAATGCCGACCTGTATACCCGGTCTAGCAAATGCATTGACATCCCAGCCTTTATTGTGTTGATGTATCTCGAGTCACTTAAAATAGAGTGTTTGAGATCTGGTAAATTTGCGATAGTCTTAGGTCGCTTCTCTTCAGGCTTTCGCGATGCCGTATCTGAATCAGTGTCGCTTATCCCGTGACGGGGGGGTGCACGTTTATGAAGCCGGCGAGCGTTCGAGTACACATTAAATCTACCGTCTCCGCGTAGCCCCAACTCCCTAGGGACGACTCGGAGGCTATTGTGGCCAAGCGAACGTAACGATAGCTTCGAACTGGTAAGAGTTGCCGTTACTGGCTTCGGAGCATCTACGTCTTAAGAACGAATTAATTAAAATTTAGTCCAACAATCTGTATATTCAGCCACTGGAGTAAATAAATGAGCCAGCTGGATTACCTTCATTTTTGTTAGGCATACGTAGCTTTCCTGGAGAGCCCAGCACCGCGGCAGGAAGTAAATATGGGAGAAGACATAGGAGGACGTAGACAATTCGAAGCCGAGCCATAACTTGGGGCCGTTAAATTCCGCAGCTTACGCCTTTGCCAAAGAATTAAAAGGATTACTAGCTGGATGGCCCAATTAGATAGCCTTCTGTAACGTTTTTTTTATACCGACATAGATCCAATACCAATATTAACTTGAAGAGGGCTAAGTGTATCTTAAACAACAATATGTATATAATAATAAGAATAATGCGAGTGAATTTCGTATTTGAAAGTCTGGTTCAGGCTAGTTGGGTAGATTTTGCAAGGTCCCGGAAGAGGGTTTAATCTGGGTATAAATGCACGTACAGCATGCAACGACCTCGTCAGTCAGATTTCCTTAGACCGACTGATCCGCTAACAATGGAATCGCTCGCAGCCTCAGATCGCTATCATAGCATAAAGATCGAGGCGGGAGAACACACTTTCCAACGTCTGAGCCTGAGGCCAGCACGAAACTAAGACATACTACAATACCAAAGCTAAGGCACCGCGCCTCTGCATAGCTGGGCCTACCTAAGCCCCCAATCTACCAACACATGGCCAAAGGCACGCTAATCGGACGCTGTGCCCCGAAAAGTCTCGTAACCTGACTGTGACCCGCATCGAGAAAGGCGGGCCGAAGAATACCTGGGCTCCTAGGCGAGGCTATGCTTAGAAATTGTACTATTAGGGGGAGGTACAGATTGGCATGCATTAAGACTAGAAGCAAATTAAATCGAGATCTCGTGTTGGGTGTTGGATTTTCCTAACCCTGGATCCTGGACGGATTTGGCAGTCTTGTGTGTGGCTTTGGTCGAATCGGGACACGTCGCACAGACGCATTTCACCACGCCGACGCAACGCCTCATGATCGAACATAACTTCGAAACGTCTAGAATCAATTGGCCATATTGGTTGTACACCTAAGCCCTCTATGTATGAGAACCGAGAGTACAAATTTGTAAGGCAGACCTGCCTTAGCTGTTACGGCTGTGTTCCCCATACACATTTGTACATGTACTCTAGGGAAGACTGAGTGCTCGGTGCCGCAAGGCTTAAATCTAAATATTAAATGGATGAAGCCAGCGACCGAGCTGGACTAACTTTGTAAATAGCACATACGTCAAGTTAAGACTTAATGTATAAAAGAATGGGACATATATGGCTAGCTGAATAATCCATAGTATAATCCACAATACAACCTACATAACCTGACCTATATAGCAAGACTAACCTATACGGTCTTATCCGTCTCGAACCTAGATTCGCCCCAGCCGCCGCGGATGTCACTATCACTAGTACTTTCAGTTTATACTAGGCAAACGTTGGGACTCTAGAATGACTGGGGTCTATTCTCCGACGACAACCTAGCAAGGAGCGGTTCGAATTCTTTGGGGCGAGGGAGTTCCATGGCCCTATCTCTAGATCATTCTCTTGATACCCGGCCAGGGCAACATCCATACATAATTGACTTCCTTTCCCCTATACTCTCCTTCGCCTTTGTAACTCCACATCACAAGCAAGGCTCATCAATTCGCTCGTTGAAACATCAATTATCGCGAAGCAAGTAGTCTATCTTGCTCATGAGCTCGAGCCGCAGTAAACAAAAATCCAACAAATTTAAATATTACAGCCGCCTCTGCAGTGCATCATAGCGAAATCACGTAGCAAACAAATTTGGTCACTAGTATTGATGTTACAAGGAGTGGACTTTATAACTTTGCCACAAATTTAATCGGATATTGACCTTCTGCGGCCTGACGGGCGCTCTAGGACCGAGACTATATACCGGCATCCCAACCAAAGGCTTATAACCCCGACTCCCATAGCCAAAAAATAACACCGAGAAGCTCTACCGCAAGACTACTACCCCGCAAATTTACAATAGCACCATCCCCACCTTCAACTCCAATTTCAAGTATATATACACTGCTACGTTAATCTCGGTCCCAGCTGCTACATAATCAACTTATCCCCACACCCTCTTCGCAAAATATCAAATTACCAAGCCCTTTCCCTCCACCCCACCCATTAAGTACGCAATCGATCGTCTCATGTGCATATATATAGGCCTGGTGGGCAGTTTGTATATGCCCAGCCGGACGTGCGGATGGCTCTACACCCTCCGAACTTCGATTCCCGCGATAGGATACTTTAGCCCGTTGCTGCAGCCGTTGATGCTTTCCTCCGCCTTGGCCTGGAACGCTGGTTCCTGCAGTATCAAGTTGGAGAAAATCCTCCGTGCAATTGTGTCTTCGAGTTTCACAGCAGATACTAGTACGTTTTACCGCAAAAGGTTTATGCTTGATCCAAAAGGATTTGTAACTGCGGCTGTATAACAAAAATAATACAACATTTGATATCAATAGCAATAAGCGCGGCAAAGGAACAGCAGTTAAAGTTATAGACATACAATAAAGCCAAAAGTAAAGTAAGCCCTTCCTCTTACCAAAGAAGGTGGCATGGAAAAAAATTGCCAACCACTCCACCAATTCGATTCTTCGGCCCCCAAAAATAAATACTGAATCAACGGAGGAAAAGAAAGAGATCCCAGATCAATTGTAATATTCCCGAAACCATACCACACACCAACCCCGTGCCCCGAGCAAACTAGACATTACACCCCAAGAAGCTTTTTTCTAACAAAATCCTTTTATTTACCACCTGCCTTGATCAGCTTGACAGTGTCGATGATGCCAGCAACAACGGATGGATCGGCGAGCTAGAACGGGCATATTGTTAGTGTCTGTGTATATAGTACTTGCTTAAGTTTTCGTGAGGGAAAGTAACTTACAGTGCTGATATCACCCAACTGATCCTCCTCACCGGCCACGATCTTTCTCAAGATACGTCTCATGATCTTTCCAGACCGTGTCTTAGGTAGATCGAGCACAATGTAGATGGCCTTGGGGGCGGCAAATGGACCGATGGACTTTCGGACCTGAAGGACAAGCTCCTTCCTCAATTCCGGTGTATTATCAAAGCCATCCTTGAGGGAGACGAAAGCATTGACGGCCTGACCAGTGAGTTCCTCAGCAACACCGACGGCGGCTGCCTCAGCGACGGCCTTGTGTGTAAGCAGAGCGGCTTCGATTTCGGCGGTTGACAATCTGTGGCCGGAGACGTTGACGACGTCGTCGACACGGCCTCGGATCCAGTAGTAACCGTCATGGTCACGGCCGGCACCGTCACCGGTGAAGTAGTAACCCTTGTAGACGTTTAGGTAGGTATCCATGTACCGTGTGTGCGATCCCCAGACGGTACGGGCCATGCTTGGCCATGGTTGAGAGATGGCGAGAACACCTTCGACGTCGTTTCCTTCCAGGACCTTGCCGTTGACGGGATCCAAGATCTCGGGCTTGATGCCGAAGAATGGGAGTGTGGCGGAACCGGGCTTGGTAGGGGTGATACCGGCGAGAGGAGTGATGACGTTAGATCCGGTTTCGGTTTGCCAGTATGTCTATATTCCACTCCAATTAGTACAATTTCGGAAATAGGGAGTGTAGATGGTGTGGAAGTACTCACGTCAACAATGTGGCAATTTCCCTTGCCGACCTTCTCGTTATACCACTTCCAGACCTCCTCGGCGATTGGCTCACCGACGGATCCCAAGACTCTCAAGCTCGACAGATCGTGATTGATATACTTGTCGCCGGCCTTCTTCAACAGTCTCAGAGCGGTTGGAGCAACGTAGAACTGTGTAACCTTGTGCTTCTCAACGCAATCCCAGTATCTCGAGAAGTTCGGGTAAGCGGGTGTGCTCTCGAACACCAAAGTACCGACACCGAGCAAAAGTGGGGCGTAGACGACGTATGTGTGACCGGTAATCCAGCCGACGTCACCAGCGGTACCCATGATATCACCTTCCTGAAGATCAAAGACGTATTTGCCGGTTGCGGCGGCACCGATGAGGTATCCGGCGGTGGTGTGCATAACACCCTTTGGTTTTCCAGTAGAGCCGGATGTGTAGAGGAGGAAGAGAGGGTCTTCAGAGTTCATGGACTCCGGAGCGCAGTATGGTGGGTACTTGGCGGTTTCCTCATGCCACCACAGATCACGGCCCGGGGTGAATGGAACCTCCTCATTGCCGGTTCGCTTGTAGACGAGGACGTTCTTGACATCCGGGCAGGACTTGAGAGCATCATCAACAATCTTCTTGGTGCCGATGACCTTGCCGCCACGCTTGCCCTCGTCGGTGGTGATGACGACCTTGGACTGAGCATCCAAGATACGGTCTCGGAGGGATTCCGAGGAGAAACCGGCGAAGACGACGGAGTGGACGGCACCGATACGGACGATAGCGAGGAGAGCGACGATGGCCTCCGGGATCATGGGAAGGTAGACGGCGACGGTGTCACCCTTGCGGACACCCATCTGCTTGAGAACGTAGGCGCACTTCGAGACCTCACGGAGGAGTTCACCGTAGGTGATAACGCGGCCCTGACCCGGCTCATCGGCTTCGTAGAAGATGGCTGGTCTGTTGGGATACTTGAAAGCCCATCGGTCAACAGCGTTGACGGAGGCGTTCAAGCGACCTTCCGGGAACCAGCTGACGTCGCCGAATTCGAGGCCGCCGTGAAGGGTGGTCTTGAAGGGCTGGTCCCAATCGAGGAGGTCGTTGGCGAGCTTGCCCCAGAACCTTCCTGGGTCCTCAATGGACTCCTTGTACATTGCATGGTATTCGTCAATGCCCTTCAGATTTGGGGTTCCTCGGTGCTTCCTATAAATTTTCACGGGGTTTCCAATTGGCATCGAGCTTCATTGATTGATATTACCAAAATATACTGGGAGAACTTACTTGTGGAATGCCTCCGGGACGGGATAGGTCTCAACATTGTGAGCCTCGATGACCACCGGGGCCGAGTTTCCGTTAGTGGTAGCAGCCATTTTCTGAGGATTGGTGGTGGTAGTGGTGGTGGTGATGTCTGTCGGGACGTTGGCGGGAGCAGCTATGGCTTTCTCTTTGGACACGCCGTTGGTAGCGCCGTTGGTAACACCGTTGGTAGCGTGCGAAACACCGTTCGAGTGCGTCTTCACAGGCGACTTGCGTGCCGACTTACTGCCGACCTTGCTCTTGAATTTTTTCTAGCAAAAGAGAAAATCGCGGGAGGGTAAGCTTGGGTTTGAAGCGATTCGGGCTTAGTGGGGCGGACGGTAAGAATCGGCAATGGTGGGGTATAACGAAGAAAGCACGCAAAGACACCACAACTTGGGCTAACAATGCAATGCAACTATCACCACTGGACTTTTTATACTGATGGACACGGAAGGAGAATGGGATGGGAAGGAAGGTGAGGGAGGAATCAAAGGGACGGGGAGGAGAGGGCTATATGTACCCACATGGAATCGATTGTGGTCTGCCGACGTGAAGAACCACAATGGATCCGGAGCTCAAAAAATTGCCACTAGCTGGTTCGGGCTGGGCAGCTTCTTCTTCTGGGCGGCCGACGATTTGCAACCGAGCAAAACCTGATGGATGGGCGCGCAGAGGGCGAAATATCCCCGAGCGTGCGTATTATGCACCTTGCAGAGGGCGGGCGATGCAGAAAGTGCGGGGTGGGTGCAGGGGGCGAATGTATAAGACCCCAGGCTAAAAGGCCTTGGCTCGTCGCTTGCTCACCCAAGGAAAAAAGGAAGCTTGTCGGCAATGACGCTGCAGGTGGACGGCCACGACGGATGTATGGATGACCGACGTGCGTGGGAACGGGACAAGAAAAGCGGTCAGCAGAGGGTGCGTATGGATGGAGATGAGTACGACCGCTGATGCGAATGCGCTGTGGGTTCACGACCCGGTCCGTTCGCAAGAGTGAAGGGATGGAAATGGCTCTTTGCTCCCAGCGTCCTCCCCCTCTGCGGTGTCACAATGATGATATTCCCTGTACGGTAGGCGGTGGGATAATAAAGTTGCTGCCGCGCTGTTTTCGTCGGTCTGCACTGGCCAATTGGTATATCCGAAGTCCGAAGCTTTTCTCGAGTCCCAATTCAATTCAGCCGGCGATGTTGGAGAATGGGAGGGACGAGGTTCGAGGGATTCAGGATCTCACGAAGCTAGAGGGATGCCTGGTGCTCCTTATATACCGCTCTTCATATGAACGAGGGCGAGGGCGAGGGCGACCGAACCTCGTCACACAGTTCACAATTTTTCACTGGATCGCAAAAAAACACCCTTCAACCTTACCCCTCCTTTCGTTCGAATCAATTTGCATACCTCTCTCTGGCAGAATTAATGAGAGGCATGTTCAGGTTCCCAACTAGGGTGGGAGGTCTGTAAAGTTGTGTGGCAGAAATCTGTCAGCCAGCGTCCGCGTGGAACTTTGAGTCGACGGAGCCAATGCAACGGCCGTTCTGATAATGACATCCCCGGCAGTGGAAAGGTCTCTTTTTTTCCGCAAAGCATGTGCCAGACTGAAAGCCAAATCGACTGAACATTTCGGGGCAGTGGCCGGGTTGTGGGGATCTGGGGTCAGGTTTTAACCAAGGTCTGTGGTATGTCACGGGTGAAAGGCGTCTCCGTTTGTCCGAACCCAAAAACCCATAGGATTTTATATCATGATGAAACCCGACCCGCGCGAGGTTATTGAAAACGCCCCAGGTAACGCACGCCAGGGATATGCGACGAGAGATAGGTAGAAGGGACCGGGCATGGATTCGGTAATCTCATCCGGAGGAATACAGGAACGATTAGGCCTCCTCGCTGTCGACAGCCGTCATCGTGGTCTGACGCCATGCTTCGTGCCGTTGCATCGATCCGTTTCAACGATTGCATTGGAAGCCGCGGCCGGGCTTGGACGATATCATCCATCGCCGCGCCGTCGCACTGTCCTTTGGCCGTACCGCACTGGTCTTTTCGCACGACGTTGTAGGATTTTCGGCGGCGAACCGAAATTTTCTTGAGCCTGTTCGTTTTGAAAGGGTCCCACGGCTGCAGCAGATCGAGAGAGATGTTATCAGGATGCACGGCGACGTTTCGCATGACCGTGCGTCCCCTCGAAAGGGTTTACTGATCGACTGGCAGAATGATGGAAGCCAACCCGTTGTCGATGGTTAAATGGGTTATTAGGTCGGAGATCTTATATGCCTGCCTGCCTGGAATCCCGTTACGAGCTGCGTCGTGAGGAAGCAGGTTATGCATGCCGTAATAAAGCGATGTCAAAGGTCCCCAGCTGCAGCACGGCATGGCATGGCATTGCAGCTTGATATAGCCAAGCAGCTGCAGGGTACACCCATCCACCTTGAAACTGGAATAATGTATTTCTTCCAAGCGATATCGAATGCAATAATGTCAGAGAGCTAGCGAGCAGTCGGACCTGGGCGGAGTGTGCGTATATGGTCTGTGCATGCATTTGGATATCACCAACTGAAGGAGATATCGTCACACAGCGGTCGCACAGACAGGAGCGAGTATAATAATTCATATCAAATAGCATAGCTTTCCGAGAACATAAGCGTCTGCCTGGATTGAGTTTTAAGCCGTAGACGGGACGGGAGCCATTGCGTCCTGCATCACGATCAGTGCGTCTGCTGTGCAATGATGGTTATAGTATAGTACTATCGATTAGGGACAAAACAATGCAATGTCGCAATCCTAGTGCAGATGTCAGTCTCAAACACGATATCGACACGAGCCCGCGAAGGAATCTAACGGGATACTGTTTTATCCTCCGCATGCAGGCCAAACTGGCGGTCTAGAATCCAGCATCGAGTTAATCCGGGGTGGTTGAGAAAAGGCGGGCTGGGCAGAGCCGGCGCCAAGGCCGAGATCCTGATTAGTCGGTCGCACCAAACGCGTTTTCTCCAACTCGCATCAACACAGCCAGGCGCCCCCAAACCATCGACACGACATCTCCACTTCACTCCACCTCGCTCGGCTGCCACCCGCAGGTACCTCGCATCTCAGCGTAATCGGACCCGTCGTATCCATCGGCTAGGCTGCGTCTCCGATACCACTTCGACGGTTGATACCAGGTCGCACGCTCGGTCGAATTCGCTCCTGAACACCCTCCCCGAAAATGCCTCCAAAGGCGGCGAAACAGGCTCCTCCGCTGTACGAGGTCAGCGAAAGGGTCCTCTGCTTCCACGGCCCCCTTCTCTACGAAGCCAAAGTTCTCGAGATTAAGAATCCTGGAGAGCCGGGCGCCAGCTACAGTTACAAAGTCCACTACAAGGGATGGAAGTCCAGGTAGGAAAGCCAATCGGGGGAATCTTCTCGATTGCCACGCACTCTCCTTACGGCAGGGAAAAAAATTCTGACGGTGTCACCAGCTGGGACGAGTGGGTTCCTCAGGACCGTGTTCTTGGGTGGAACGATGAGAACCTCCAGAAGCAAAAGGAGCTACGGGAGGAACACAACCCCAAGAAGAAGGTCGAGAAGGACAAGAAGCCTGCTCATGCCGAGGAACCGGTGGCTCCCACTGTCCGAGGCCAGAAGCGCGCTCGAGAGATGGACATGGACAAGGTATATACTCGGCTGTACCCCTTGCGGTGGGATGGACACTTCTAACGGTCTACCAGGAGGAGGACTTTATTAAACGTCACGAAATCAAGCTCAATGTCCCCGAGATCATCAAATCCCTCCTCGTCGACGACTGGGAAAACGTCACCAAGAACGGCACTCTGGTCAAGCTCCCCCGTGAGATCACCGTGAGCATGTTCTTGGACGACTATTTCGAAGCCACCGAATCAAACTACCCGGCCGGGAGCCAGCAACGACAAGCTTATGAGGAAATTGTCCAGGGACTTAGGGCGTACTTTGACAAATGCCTCGGGACTATGTTGCTCTACCGCTTCGAACGCGACCAGTACAACGATATCAAGAAGGAGTTCCCGGACAAGAACATGTGCGACTTGTACGGGACCGAGCACCTTCTCAGGCTTTTTGGTATGTTTTTGGTCTATCCATCGAAGGAGATGACCGTACGCTAACGGGGTGGCTGGAAGTTACTATGCCGGAGCTCATCGCCCACACCAACATGGACACGCAGGCCGTCAACTCTCTCCGTGAACACCTGGATAACATAATGATGTTTATCTCTCGTAATCACGAGAAGTACATCCTGTCGGAGTACGAGCAGGGTAAGTGAAAACCCCGAATACCTATAATCGTGTGTCTCTCGCCTTAGTGGCTCACCATTTGACAGCCCCTCCCTAGTGCTCAAATACTCCAAATAACAGCATGATCTCCGGCAGCCTGTTCTTTTGAAATGGGACATGTGTCCTCGCTTTCATATCTCGAATTTATGGGACAGCTACTCTTATGTTTCCAGTCGCATCGCAGGCTCTAGGAATGCCTGCTCTGAAATGAGCCTTACACAATCGAGGCTCGCGGCTATCTAATGTTTCGAGATAAAAATTCAATGGGATACTGGGTTTCTTTCAGATACACATTAATGCGTGCGGTCCCGTTTCTTTTCCGTCCTTCTGGCGTCTGCTGGCAATTGCATTGCAATGCAATCCTTTTTTCTATCTCTGTGTACTATACGTTTTCCGTCGAATACCCGCATGCTCTTTCCTAATATTATTTTCTTCATGTTTCTCTCCTAATGAAATCATCACGACTTATCTTTTTCTCTATGGCCCGGTGCAAATTAGGCGTGCTAACCAGTAACAATTTGGCATTTGGCTGTGGTGGTTTCGCTGGAAGAACTTTTTAGCTGCGTTGCGGGAACCTTACAAAAAATTTTGCCCGCAAAGCCGATAAGCTTTTTTTTACCAGATATCCTTTCGACCTCTTCCTCACCTCATTAACCTCTTCCTCACCACCAATTCGAACAGAACCACAATCGAACCGTATACACTCATTCAAACCGGCATCAATAGGCAGAGGAAGAACAGAAATCTATCACAATGACCTGCTCACAATCCACATCCCGCCTCCTCCGCACCTTCATAACCGACCTACCGCTCCCCTCCACCACCACCAGCATAGTAACCAAACCCCGGCGAACACACCCATTCAACCGTCTATCACCACGAAGACCCACACAGATAAGACACACATCATCATCCACCCCTCGATCACAAAGCGCCGATGTCAATATCAACACCGATGGTGCTTCAGGGACCGATTTCCTGGGGATGTACGCGAATGCGAAGAAGAGTTCTAATCAAGAGGCTTTATCGATGTGGGGTTCTTCATGGAAGACGGAGACGGATTTGAGTTCTATGAGGGATTCGGAGATTCGATTGCCTGGGAGTGGGGGTGTGCAGGAGGGGCTTGGGGGGGCGTTTGGGGCGGTGGAGGGTGATGAGGCTACTACTGCTGGTGGTGGGGCTATGGGATCATTCCAGCTTTTGGGAGGACGTAAGAGGAGATCGGATGCCTTCAATCAGGAGGACCTTGACCGCATGCCGCCGTCACTCAAGAGTCAATTCCCAACTAGGGCGTCCAGTACCTCCTCCTCCTCCCCAGATACCGCTCCAACCGAGAACACCACCAGCACCCTCACCGACGAAATCCCCTGGGAAGACCCATCCCGCATCTCCAAAAAGCTATCAACACCGCACAACCCCACCGCCAACGCCTGGAAAGAATGGTCCACCCCAGCCCTCTGGTCTCACGCTCGAATGCGAGAAGTCTACAAACCCAAGATGACCAAAAACGGCATCCGAATCACCAAATACGCCGCATTAGCCGTTAACGCGGGTCAACTTAAGTGGAATCCGAACAAAAACCCCGAATCAACGTTGGATTATTATAAACAAGCCGCGGGGGTACCCATCAACGACGCAAAGAAGATATATGACAAGGACACCCCGGAGTGGAAAGTTCACCTGGACAGCGTGAAGTCGAAGTTGAAGGGTAAAACCTGGAACCCATTTACCAGACTTTCCCCCGCTGCGGTGGCGACTTTGAAACAGTTGAAAGCAGAGAATCCGGGTATGACGGTTGAGGAGTACGCTCCCATTTTCAAAATCTCGCCTGACGCGTTGAGAAGGATATTGAGGAGTAAATGGACGCCGACGGCGAAGGAGGAGGCGGATAGGATTGAGAGGTGGAAGAGGAGGGGGAAGAGTGTGTGGCAGGAGTGGGAGGAGAAAGGGCTGGTGATGTCGAGGAAGACGAGAATGGATAAGATGGAGGAGAGGATGGCGGAGAAGGAGAAGGAGAAGGATGGGAAGGGGTTTGTAGTTAGACGAGGGTTGAATTTGAAGAATCGGATCTTGTAGGTTATACTCGGTCACGAGACCGTTATACCTTTGTGGGGTCGTTGTATATAAGTACTTTAGTGTCTGTATTTTAGCCATATCTCCGTTCTACCTAATAAAGATCGAAAGGATATCGTATAAAACCTCCCATCTTCATTCGCATACCATATATTACTGTCTACAGTGCTGGTCCTCCGGGCGACAATGCGGGCGCCCCTTTTTCGGACGTTGCTGAGGGGATATCCGGATCCCCATGTAATTTGGTCTCATGGCAATATATGTGTATATTTATATTCAAAAATATTAAACACTTACCTAGGTATTTACTTAATTAATTTGTTCTTTGAGCACCCTACCTATTAATCATTCTCCTTCCAGTTTTTGCGCTACCGTCCAACGTTCCCTCCCCACCAGTGGCAAGGTTGAACTATACCTCCGAATCAACCCTTCCGTTAGTCTTCTCCCCGCTCTTGAATCGTCAATTAATTACAGGACCAATCTAAGAAATGAATGTGCCTATATAGATCCTTTTTACTCTTAAGGTAGCTGGGGTACCGAAAATATAATCAAGGCCCCATACACGAGGAATAACCCCTCTTTACCTATGGCTCTAGCAAAAGTGGACAGAAGGCCATTACCGAAGAAAAGGATGTCTACCATTGACAGTCAACCGATAATACCTGCCCCCGAAACCCCAGAAATAACCTTGTCATCATCACATAGTCCGGGGCGGTGTTCAGCCCATCAAGCTTTTCAAAACACGAGATCGATTCCAAGATGGAAAGGACCCTTTCACTGCCACTCTAGGTTTGCTTGCCGAAGCTGGCCGTGGTCAGGTCGGGTGGGTGTTTTCTTGACTGGTGGCGGTGCAGATGAAGACATTTATCTTGTCACCGCCCGCCACACGGTCCTAGTCAAGACTTTCGAAGAGAGCAAGACCGACTACAAGATAACCAGTACGGTACGGACGGAAAGGGAGACAACGTGCACGGGCCGAAAGCAACGCAGATTTGAAAGAGGTTGTCGACGATATGACTTCTGATATCAGAACTCTCGATAGCAGGCCTGTCTCGGCAAACGAACAATACTATGGCAAATGGGATGGGCCCTCCTGATGATAGGGCGGACGTGCCATCCGGATATCGGTTTCGAGCAAGGTATCTCAACTTGGGGATCCTCAAGAACATATCGGTTCTCAATTGGGAACTGTAGAGAGTCGGGTTCTCAGGGGGTTCGTTTGCCCCGTCAATTCTTTTCCACTGAGCCGGGTCACACTACACTAGACCTGACTGGTATCAGGATAGGTCCAGGGAAACTAGACAAAGGCAGTTTTCTCGGTAGCTTTACTCACCTTGGCGATAAACGAACCAACGCTGAGATCAACCAGATTGTTTTTACGGATCCGACAAGCGCTACGTCGGTTAAGATCCCCGAGGACAGGCTTGTTCGCCTCCGTTGCCAGGCGCCAAAGGCGGAATTTATTCTTTTATCAATGATTTCGCAACAATGATGATTGAACGAGTGTGAACGTTTTCACGATGGGTTTCATTCGGTTCTCTATTAAACGTTGCTATACCGTTTTCTATAAGGCTTTACGTGTCCATCGTAACACGAGGACATAAGGCTTCCACGTGTACATAACTACATTAGATAGTTACTTACTTACTTAGTCATTAGACGTTTTTTCCGGCCTAACGCTTAACGTTAGGGGGATATTCAGCACCTGCAAATGAAGACACCTTTAACCAGAACACCTTGCATGCCTACATACAACTGTATCATAGTGTTCAAACACGGTCCCAGGTCCGGGACTACCCTTTATTCCTTCCTGTGACAGCTAGTCCCTCTTGTTAGCTAAATAAGAACTCTTCGACAATTCTCCTCTCACTCGTGTTGTTTATGTTGCAGTCCGACCAGCCAATAGCAGAGCTGTCGAATTTAGCCGACTCTTCGGCCCCAGCCAATTGGACCGGCTCGTATTTCGGACCCCTGCAATTAACCCGGCCGTCGAGAAGACCCGGAAAAGCGAGCTAAGCTAAGCTATGATGAAAGACCGAAACCAAGAACAAGACATCTTTCGCGCAGGCCGGGAGTTTAAAGGAAAAAGGAAATTGAATGGAATAGACTAGAACACCGTTTTCTCTTCTTCCAATTCCACTATTTATATTTCATCCCCCTTCATCCCTCCTCGTTCGCGTAGACATAGACTAGACTCGACAGACTCGATATACAGACACGATGAAGCCCACGCTCCTCCTCCCCCTCCTCGGTCTTCTGTCACCAGCGCTGGCACAATGGGACCAGATCCAGCAACTTCTGAACCCCGTCCCCAAACCGGTTCGCGAAAAGGTCGTGCCGGTGCCAAATGTGGTGTACCCGATCGATACGGAGAATTTCCGGGAGATGCTGCAGCATAATGATTTGGACTGGTTGGTGCTGTTCACCACTGGGCCGGAGAGTTGTCCGGGTTGTATACTTTACGAGGAGGTTAGTGTCTTCGTAGCCTTTTTTGTACAGGATGGAAATGCTAATTTGTTTTGGTAGACGTTTAATGTAGGGATTCTATCTGTGATGTTGATGATGTGGGGGGTATGAGCTAAAGGTGTTATAGAAAGCCGTCTCACTGCTCCAAGAGAACAAGAATATCTACTTTGGAAAAGTAGACTGCGACACCCAGGCCGGTCAGTATACCCACCTTATCACCAAATACTTACCCAGTACTAACACCGAATCAAGTCCTCTGCTCCATCTTCGGCGCCTGGGGCTCCCGCGTCTTCCACATAACCCACACAAACCCTCCTTCAAAATCCTTCCCAGGCATGATAGACCACACGACCCACATCCACCCGGTCCCCTTCCACCGCCCAGGTACGGAATCCCAACCAATACCCACAGACGACAACGGAGAACCCATCAACGGTGCAAAACCTCCCCCACCGCCTCCGGATGCAAAATGGATCTCAGAGGTGATCAACGAAGAGAAATGGAGGGAGTTTAACGAGTGGACGGGTATGAATCATCCGTTCGATGGGGCTTTGCATATGATATTTTATCAGTTTTGGTGGGTTGTGGGGCTCTTTTCACGGGTGCCGCCGATGGCTATGATGGTGGGGATTGGGTTGTTGTCGAGGTTTGTGACGTGAGTATTATATTCTTATTCTTTAACTTCTTGGGTGAGGGCGCTAATGGGATATATATGGTATAGGAGCCGGTTTACGGGGAGGGTGTACGCGCAGAGGGAGCAGCAGGCTAGGGCGGCGGCGCAGGCGGCGAAGAAGAAGGAGTGATTGTTATACGTTATTACTGGCTGAAATGCTTGGTTGATTGCATTCTTTTGCATGTGCAGTTAGTAGTTTTTTGTAATAAAGTCGTTCGTTACGTGATAAATCGCATAACTTTCATATGGCCATTCAATGATATCGATAGCGGCCTGGCAAGCATCGGCTAGTAAAATGCGGCTCTGCGAATGCATCGGCAATTTCTACATGGGCCTTCGTCGCCACCTCAAAAAAACCACACTTATAAAACTTATCTCTTCCTCACCACAACTACCCATATGCCCATATAGCCATCCACCCGGCAACATCACCAACAATGCTCCGCCGTCTCTTCCCCCTCACCCGCTCAACCCGGCGATTCAGCACAACCCCTCTCACCCTCACAACCTTCAAACCCACCCCGTCGCCCCCCCGCCTCCCAAAAGCCGACCAAGAAACCTTCGAATCCCTCACAAAAGCGTCGATGGGCGCCTTCTCAACTTCTCATCTCCAACCTACTACTACCACCACCACCCCAAATACCAATCAAAAAGAAAATAAGGAGGAGGAAGAGCTACTAGAACTATCAGCGAAGCATAAGGACCTCCTCACGGGTGGAGAAAAACCATTGTTTGAAGGGGAGAAGAATCCAGTTACGGGTGAGATCGGGGGACCTAAGACTGAGCCGACGAAGTATGGGGATTGGAGTTTTAATGGGCGGGTTACGGATTTTTAATGCTACTAAAGGTCAGCGGCTGGTTTACGAGACAAATGCTACTGCACTTTTTACTTACTTAAGTATTTTCTGGGGCTAATTCGGGTTTTGGTTGAGAAGAGGGTGGGGATGTAAAAGTTGTATATGGGTGGGCCATTGGAATAGTTTGTATACGGGATTCTCGATTACGGAGCACAGCCATTCATGGTTTTTTTTTTTTTTTTTTTTTTTTAAAAAAAAAAAAAAGACAATTTGTACATATATAATCTCCCGGTGAAATATATACTAAGAAGAGTATTCAAAAGGAACGGTATACCGCCATCGCCAGACGCAATGCAATCGAAAGAAAATGCAGAGTGCAATGCAATGCAAACGCCCTTTGTTCACTATAAAGCAAACGAAGACGTGGAAGAATAAATAACCCAGACGCCAAGTACCAGACGCATTAGTCATAGAAAAGAAACAGAACTAAGCTCTGAATGCAATATGCTAAACAAGCCTAAATCATCCAAATCATGCCGTAAAGCGTATATATCAACTAGAAGAAGCAGGAGCCTCGGGCTTCTTAGCCAGCAGAGCCGGGCCAACCTTGCTGTTGTTCTTCCTCCCGATGGCTTCGGAAATCCAAGCTCCGACCTCGGATACCTTTTCCAGGTCTACTCCGGTCTTCATCCCCACGCTGTGCATGCTATTCCCCATATATTAGTATTCCATCACCGAGTATATTTAAAGCAGGGATACTCACAAATACACCAAATCCTCCGTCGCCACATTCCCCGTCGCACCCTTAGCATACGGACACCCGCCCAACCCCGCAACGCTGCTATCGAACACTCTAATCCCGTTCGCCAACCCAACCATGCAGTTCACAATAGCCTGTCCGTAAGTATCATGAAAATGACACGCCAACTTCTCAGGTGGAATTCCAGCGTTCAAGAGAGCTTTCATAAGGACATCAATACTGTACGGATTCCCCACCCCAGTAGTATCACCGAGAGAAACCTCATAGCATCCCATATCCAACAACTTCTTCGTGACCTCAACCACCTTCTCGGGCGGTGTATCACCGGAGTAAGGACACGATATGACCATGCTGACGTATCCGCGGACTTTTATGTTGTTTTCTAGTGCCTTTTGAACCACTGGCGCGAATCGCTCGAATGAGGTTGCGATCGTGCAGTTTAGGTTTTTGAGGGAGAAGCCTTCGGATGCTGAGGCGAAGATGGAGATTTCTGAGGCTCCGCCTGTGGGGGGTGGGGTGGTGGAGGGCAGGGCGGATTCGAGACCTTTGAGGTTGGGGACTAGGAAGGGGTAGGTTACGGGGTGAGGGGCCGGTGGCGGGGAGCGCAGGAGGTGGGTGAGGATTGAGGTTGAGTCGGCCATCTATTTATGCAATTATTAGTTTGGGTGTGGAGGGGGTCCACTTGGGGGCGACAAAGCTGCCAGCCTCGATGACCCGGAGACCGGTCGTGCTGAGGCGCTCGATCAGGGAGATTTTGGTGTGTAGCGGGACGATGGCCTTCTCGTTCTGCAGGCCGTCGCGGGGGCCGACCTCCACGATCTTGACGAAGTCATTGTCGGTCGCAGTGGAGGTGGATGTTGAGGTTGAAGATGAAGAGGGTTTGGGAGAGTTGTAGTAGTAGAGGTCCTTGACGGAGGCGAAGAGACGGGACTGGGTGAGGGTGCGCGAGGGCAGGAAGGACGGGCGCAGGAGGGAGGTTGAGGCCGTGGAGGAGACGGATCGCAGGGGGGCCAGGCGACCGAAGATGTGTTTCGAGGCGCAGAACATTTTTTCTTTTATTCCTTTTTCCTTGTTTTTTTCTGATTTTTTCTATTTAATTGGAGCTAAGAAGAATTAAATAAAGGAAGAGAGCAGAGTAAGTACAGATAAGATAAGATGAAAGTAAGGAGTGGAAGTCTTGCGATGTTGTATATAAAAAGATAAATATAATGAACAGTGTATTGCAATTGTGGGGTATATTTGGCGGGGAAGAAAAGAAGCTTTCTGTCGGAGGGATGGCCAGCAATAAATATTAAACAGACCCGGCCAGGCCGATGGCAATGACATCGTCCCGCATTCCGCGCTGAAAATAGTTGAAACGCCGACTGAAAAGCCCCGAAGCTAGCCGGCCGAGGTTAATGCGTTTTCTGGCGCTGCATCTGGCAAAACTTTTGAAGCTCCAACCGACACTATCAAACTGCACCATCAAACATCTCGACGGTTGCGGGCATCCGACATCACCCAACCGACACGGTATACACTCGATACGATAGTATAGGTTGTGTCTAGATACGGGGCATGGCGGACGTCGGGATGCCGTCCGGGCTGCAGCCGGAGACAGCCCCGGCCCAGAAACAGCCCCGCCGCCGCTTCATCGGGAAACGGGCTGCGGCCGAACTGCTCCGAAACGATAACAATAACAACATCGAGGACGCCGTCGCCGTCAGAGGTACCCTCCTACCCCCTCCTTATCCTCTGTTATTCTCTCCGGGCTGTATACCGTGTGGTGCGATACTAACAGGAGACAATGGATAGCACCCCGCACCGCCCCCACCCGCTCCCACATCCCCTCCTCCATCCTCCAAGACCCCGCCCTAAACGCCGCCATCGCCCTCCTCCCCGCAAACTACAACTTCGAAATCCACAAAACAATCCACAACATCCTCACCCACTCCGCCACCCGTGTCGCCCTCCAACTCCCCGAGGGCCTTTTAATGTTCGCCTGCACCCTCTCCGACATCATCACGCAGTTCACCCCGGCCGAGGTCCTGATCATGGGCGACGTCACCTACGGCGCCTGCTGCATAGACGACTACACCGCCCGAGCCCTCGGCTGCGATTTCTTGGTCCATTACGCGCATAGCTGTCTCATCCCCTCCGACGTTAACAAGTTAAAAACACTCTACGTATTCGTCAGTATCGATATAGACGCCAAACACTTCGTAGCAACCATGACCCGCAACTTCACATCAGGAAAACACGTTGCCATAGTAGGGACAATACAATTCAACGCCACGGTTCACGGCGTTAAATCCCAGCTCGAAGAAGCGGGTATAAAGATCACGGTTCCGCAGATATTACCGTTATCAAAGGGCGAGATATTAGGCTGCACCGCTCCAAAACTTTCGAGTCAGAGGAAAAAAGATGGAACTCCGGTCATACCACTTGATAACCCCGTCGATGCGGTGGTATACCTCGGCGACGGAAGATTTCATTTGGAGAGCGTGATGATACAGAATCCGAATCTGCCGGCTTACAGATATGATCCTTATTCCAGGAAATTCACGAGAGAAGAGTACGACCATAAGGAAATGCAAACGCTGCGGATGGATGCTATTAAAGAAGCCAAGAAGGCTAAGAAGTGGGGATTAATATTGGGAACTCTGGGTAGACAGGGTAACCCGAACACACTCGCCAATCTAGAGGATAGGTTGAAGCAGATGGGGATTGAATATGTGTTATTATTGTTATCCGAGATATTCCCGGGTAAACTGGCGATGTTTGGAGATGTGGAGGCGTGGGTTCAAGTCGCGTGTCCGAGGTTGAGTATCGATTGGGGGTATGCCTTTCCTAGGCCGCTGTTGAGTCCGTATGAGGCCTGCGTGGCACTAGGGAAGAAAGAGGAGTGGACGAAGGAAGGGGATGGGAGTTATCCCATGGACTTCTACGGGAAGGACGGGCTGGGGAGGAGTCGGCGGGAGGTTGAGATATCATAATGCAATCCATCGATTCTCAGCCCTATAAAATCGAGAGTGATCTGATTGGCCAATTGATATTGCCTTCTCTGCGATGAATCACTCAATTTCCAGGCCTGAGAAACTTTGAAGAGAACTTCCAACCCGCCTTTTCTAGCCGTTCGAAGGTATCTAAACTCAATCCGGCTAGCGGCCACCAATTTAAACAACTGCCGGGGTGACTCAACACCACAGGTCCTGAAACCACGATAATCTCAGGCACCAACATTTGACTTTTCAGGCGTGCCTTAAAAGGTCTTTTGCAGTTTCTTCAAACATGACTACTAACAAAACACGCTCAGGCATCGTGCCTGGTGTGAGGGCTTTGTTCATAGCGGGTCTACGAGATCAATGAAATATTTTGCTAATTTGGGGCTTCGAGATGGGGTATAAGTATTGCGCCAGTTCTCCAATTGAGGACTTCTTTCGACATCAGCATTCACTACTATCACGGACTTCAAATATATACATACAATCCTCTGAGCATATTTCCAGAGGATATAAATACCCTTTCCATTGTATCTCATACATACAAAAAACCTCGAAACCACACTTTCATTAGTCGCTGGTTTCGATCCCTCATTATCTCCTATATCGATATCCCTTTAAGATCTATCAAAAAACAATGTCTTCCATAACCCTCCCCTCCGCCACCCGCCGCCTTCTCCGCGACCTCGCCGAGATCCGGTCCTATCCAGTCTCCACTTCCGTCACCGCCCACCCGCTCGACTCAGACATCTATCAATGGCACGGTAACCTCCATTTACCCCAAAAGGGCGGCTTCACCCTCCACTTCTCAATGCTGTTCCCGTCAAACTACCCGACCCACCCACCTTCATTGTTACTATTCACCCGTCTTCCTCATGAAAACGTACTCACCGCTGTCGGCGGGTACAAAGTCTGCTTGGACATGTTGGACGAGAGTATTGACGGTGAATACAAGGGTTGGTCGCAGAGTTACTCCGTCCGGAGTATTCTGATGCAACTTGAGGCGTTTTTGACGGATGATAAGGAGTTGGTTAATCACCGACTCGGGGACTTGCATAGTGCAAAACTCGAGGCTGGGGGGTTTGGGTGTAGGAAGTGCGGGAGTACGCCTAAGAAGCCTTGGCCTGCGTTTCCTGGGGAGGAGGAGGTGAATAAGAGGGCTGTTAGGGAGGTTAGGAGGCCGAGGATTGTGAGGACGACGTTGAAGAGGGATAATGCGCGCCCTGGGTCTTCTTCGGGGAAGAGGAAGGCGGAAGGGGAGGAAGGGGATGGGTGGTGTTCTGTTTCTAAGAAGCCGCTGGTTGAGGAGGATGTGAAGAAGGAGAAGAAGAAGCCGGTGACGGATTTCTCGAAGGCTGCTGGGAAGGTTATGGTTATCAAGCCCGGGCATCAGATTAAACGTGCACCGAAGATGGTGGCGTTGAAGGATCTTGAGGCAGCTAGGATCGCGAAGCCGGTTCAGGCTCGTCCTGCGGATGGTGATGCTGAGGAGGAGAGTCCTCGAGAGGTACACTTCAAGCGGGTCGAGCGAGATAACGCCGGGTTATTCGCAAGGCTTCCGTATGAGATGATGCTTCAGGTGTTACTCTCCGGTGGTCTGAATGCGAAGGACGTCGTCAACCTGAGCATGACGTGCAAGCATATTCATTCCTTCTGCATGGACGGGTACTTTTGGAAATCATTCTTTCAACGGTGCTACCCCAACTCCGACCTCGTGGCGTCGAATCTGGACGACTGGCTGTTGGCGTTCGCTCAAGAGAGTAACTTCGCCGGATCGGAGATGAAGTGCTTCGCTTCCAAGGTCAGCATGGACGACGACGTCCTCGGTGTTCCGATCGATTGGACCATGAATCCGAAGACCAAGTGTGTGGATTACATCTACATCGTCGACTCCTCCGACTTCCTCAGCCGATCCTCGTTCCACGATGACCGTGTCAGGAAGACAACCTGGAATAAGGAGTTCAAAGCCTGGTGTCCCATGTACCTCACCGAAGAGCACTTTCAACGTGCCTTGCCGGATATCAAAGAATTCATGGTGGAGATGTGTCCCGAATACGGAACCCGACTGTTTCAACCGCGCATGGTACTGGACGTTCTCCCAAAGATGATGAATACCCTCGTCGTACTTCTCATGGACAACGGAGAAAAGATCTCGAGCAAGGCCATCGAAGGGTACTTCCTCCTACACAGGTTATTCCGTGCTTTACTCCTCGAATTCCCACAGTTACAACGAGAGGTCGACGAGAGGATTAAACGGGTCCTCTGGAGCGAAGATTCAAGGACCAAAGGCGCCCTGCCCAGTCTGGGCAACTTCCTACCTTTGCTCGCCGTCAGCACGGAGTATACCTGGGTCACCCCGGGCCTCAGTCGCGCCATTATCGGTGAATTCTTCGATAGAGCCGTAATATGGACGGCGCGGGAACACCCCAAAATCGTCAACGTCGGACGCTCCGCCCCAGCAACCATCGAACCGAACGACAAATACCTAAACCTCTGGCTAGACGCCGGACAGGTGTCAAGAAGACTTCTGGTATTCCATGTTAGGTTGTTATACATGATTCAGCAGAAGCAAGGGTACATGGATGAGATCTCCACCGCGAACGATTTACTCTACGGACGACCTCCCAGACCTGTGGTTGAGAAGTTCCAAACGACGGTGAAGAAGATTATGACCTTGGGATCTTGGCCGGAGTTCTTTGACGCCCTGTTCGTGAAACGACCTACGCGGGCAGCGTTGACGGGGTTACTTCAGCAGTCCGTCAGGAACTCCTTGAGGAAACGGTACCACCGCCTCGGTATGGATTTTAGCAAAATCCACGCATCGGGTGTATCCAGAATCCTACTAAAAGGACAAAGTTACTCCGTCCCACCCAACCTCAAAAAGCTGGAAATGAAGGAAAGCTGGCGGTGGGATTCGAACAGCGGGTCCAACTTTTTGGATGCTACCTGCACGGTGTTTGATTTTGGAGACGAGATGGTCGATGAGGTTTCTTACTGCAATCGACTGGCGTTTTGTAGCGATGAGGGGAATAGGAATAAAACTGCCGCTCTGAGGCATTCGGGTGATCAGATGGATCATACCGTCTCAAGGGGAGAACATACGATTGAGATTAATCTCCAGGAGATGGCAAAACACAAGAATGTGAAGAGTCTGGTGTTCTGCATGAGCGCTTGGAGCGGTGCTCGTCTCGGGGATTTTAAGAGTCCCGAGGTTAGTCTGGTGGATAAGATCGAGAAGGTTGAGCTAGCCAACTATAACTTTGGGAGTACGAGGGGCAGTGAGGCGAGGGAGAAGAAGAGTGTGGTTATGGCGATACTGTGGAGGAGTGAGGTTGGCGGGAAGTGGGATTTGAAGGCTGTGGGGGATATTGGAACTGGAGATTTGACAAGGGCTACGGTTTTGAGGGAGGAGATGAAGAGGAGTTTGAGGAGGATTTGATCTATATCTCTTAATGTAAATTCTTTTTATATATGGGGGTTTATAGTTTAATTAATAGAAAGGCTTCTCTTCATGACTTTGAAACTTTTGGAAGCTTCTGTGACCATATCTTAGTATTGGTATGTGATTCTGCTAATGCTATCATAATCCAGATAATAGTTGAAATCTAGCAACTTTCACGATCTGATTTGAAAATTTAGTATCTGTGTTACTACTGTATCAATCCCACGGGGTATCTCTTACGGTAGGTATAGGGGCACAGAGGGAGACCCTTTGCTTCACTTGTGCTTTCTGTCATATATGCATATGAACCGCCAGTTCAAAGCTAGTATTCCAGGGCGATTCTCCTGGCCGACTCTAAACCAGATGAATACCTCCAAAGATCTAGCTAGATCTAGATTCGGATTCATGTAATCCACGGAAGATGCCGAACAGCAAAAACAAAAAAAGAACCAATCGGTTTTCTTGCCCACATTAATGACCAACTCTTGTCCCAAAGATGCTTCTCCAACTATCACCCGATTTCCTCTCTCAAATTCTCCACTGGTGGGTTTCGAATAGCGTAAGTGTAAATCTGTAAGTGGGGTAGGTGGAGGTCCGAACACTCCTCTCGCTCAACATGTTATAATATTCTTGCATCAATTGTCGTTGTCGTTGCCGCGAGCCGGTGTGAGCATAAGATATTTTCATTCGAGATGTGTAAACTATCCGACTCGTTAGTCATATTGATTTTTCCAACAAATGCCATCCAGTAAAAGATCACCATATGGGTACCCCCACTGAAGTCGCACTCGGCAGAAGCTTGAATTCACATACCCGCCCTGGTAAACCCGACTGCGACAGGCATGTCTGATCGAGCGGAGCAAATCTGCATGAACAACGGGTAAACTAGCTCACGAAGTTTGACCAGAAGTCGCCTAGTGGAGCTGGCTCGCGTTCCGAACTGCGGGACGAGGTGCATCATGCAGGATTGAAATCTTCATATTTGCGCTGCTGATTTTGCTACACATGGTTTTCGATGGTGGTATAGCGGAATGGACTAGACAGTAGCTTGACAGAATTCTAGAAGTCATCTTCGTTAGAGGGGTAGCATGATTTAACGACAATTCTAAGTCGCAAAGCTAACAGAGAATCGTCTAGAAACCTGGGACGCTGCGGATATGTTATAATTACGGGCCTGGCTAGGCCCTTGCATAACTGTACAACGTAGGACAACTAACGGTATGTTCCGACCCAGTATCAACTGCTCCTCTGCAGAATCCATGGCCAAGCTACCCCTCCTTGAAACTTCGCCATTCGACCCGGATTGTGTGATGAGAATCAGAACTAACTACCCTAGGAATGGCACCCGCACTCAGGAACGGTCCGTAGAAGCCGAAGGAGAACTACTGGTGCCGTTTGAGACGATGCTGGCTTATAATTGAAGGCTATTATAGCCAACTTCGGAGAGATATTCTCAAAATCTGCAGTACTGCAGTGTGATTCGCACACAGGAATAGCTGAGGGTTGTGACAATTGTGCATACAAAGGATTATGGAGGGTCGAATGACGCCATGATCCGCTACAATTACAACCTATCAACAACAACTCCAGAATACTTGCAATTGAACGGGTCGAGCGAACGACGAGTGCCTTAAGAGGTGCTAGAAGTTGTGAAGGTTCATTTTTAACCGCTGTTAATATATCCCTTTTAGTGCGGTTATAGAAGGATATTCGAATTAATATGATAGGTAACTGAGGTTTTGATTCCAGGCTGCACATGGTGTGTCATTTATAAGACTGTAAACAATATAAATATATCGAGGGTGAAATTTACACACGTATCCATGGAACCAATTCGGTGAAATATTTTAAGACTTCGCTATATACTACTAGGTAGGTAAGAAGGGAGCAGACTCAATTAACACGGGATCTGCAGAAGAACTAAATATCACCATCGCAAGCGGATATTACGATCGAGCCGCTGAACATCGAACACCACGATTGTGATATGCGTGCATGCTGCTACAACAGAGCAGATCCGCACGCACGTACATATGTGGGGATGCAAAATTTTATGATATGACAAATTCACAAACTTGAGAGAAGATAGGTTCGCAATATCCTAGCTTATGGCATCAGCTGATCAGTAGAATATCGATGCGAGGCAAAGGGAGCAGGATCACCGATTCGGCGACCACGAGATCCATTGTGGGCTTTTCATTGCATATCGAAAATTTCCCAGTCTCTCGACTCTAGGACGACGACAAGATGACATTGTGCCTGATCTCTATGAACAAAAAATTCTATATAAACCCCCCGAATTGTCCACCTTCGATAATAGAATCCATCAACCAAATCCACAGCATCAAGCCAAACCCAAAAGCATCCCTCCCAATCTAAAACGCTTAAACGCACCAAATAAACCTTCAAATCTTGTATCTTATACAAAAATCTTTCAAAATGTCCCAGAAAGTTACTTTCACCAATAACACCATCCACGTTGGTACCGATAGCAACACTGTTAATGTCGCTTTCGAAGGCCAGCCCGGTTTCGTGGCTCCAATTAGCACCCAACCAAACCAAAGCTTCTCAGCTGTCACGGTCACCGTCTTCTTCGGTAGTGGAATCGGTCCAAAGACCTACACTTACGGGGGCGCCAGTAATTTAACTTTCAGCGCAAACGCCACCGTTAATGTTACAGGTACGAGACACAGTCTATCTAACCTCCTGCGGAGATGATTTCGTGTGAAAAGATACTGATGTACCTTTTTTCCTCTTCATTTTGATATGAAAAGGCCCTGGAGCTGGTGATATTGTCACTGTTACCAACCAAAACCACCCTGACCAAGTTGCAACTTTCACCATCTAATCGGGGTATGAATTGATACCTTCGGGGTCTCTGCGGCAACTGCAATCCTATCAATATACAAACGAGTCCATTCAAGACCAAGTTATTTCAATTTGCCGGCACATGTGCGGGGGATTTCTTTCTTAGGTAGTACTGATCTCGCAAGATCTTGTACAATCGAATGTTTAGTTAGCTTGATCAAACGAATCCTTCCGGGTTATCCTAAAAATCGACTTGAGTGATCGTGTAAACAAAAAAAAAGTAAATTGATAAAATTGAGCGAGCAGTGGTTTGTTATCCGCCAAGGTTGTCAGTTATCGGCTGAGGGGCTGAGGGCGGTTATATAAAGCCCAGTGCCACCCTCTTCCTTGCAGCAATTCTAGATTTCTTTCCCTCTACCCAACATACGTCCGATATCTTCTCCAATTACCTTCCCCGTGGCCCATAATAACCTTCTTATTTGCCCTACGGACTTACCGTATCGATCAGGCTACACCCCAAACTTCAAAAGCCAAAGAGACAAAAGAGATGCCTGAACCCATTGTTAAATTCGATAACAACACCATGTTCCTATCCCTCGCTGGCTATGTATCCGACCTTACCTTCGATGGTATAGTTGGTGTGTCATTCGTCCCGGGTACTGTGCATCCTTCCGTCACAGGCACTGCTAGTTGGTGTACCATCAACCAGATCAATGGCAAAGGTCCCAAGGTGTTCAAGTATCAGGGCGAGCAGGACCTTCCTTATAACTATGGAGGAGATGTTTACGTTACTGGTGTGTGGTAGCTCCATGTGCTAGATTGCTTCAATCCAGCTACCAGATCCCACTACTCCAGCGAATGGTGTAGAGCGCTGACTTGGTTTCTAATGCAGGTCCAGTGGAGGATAATGGCCTTCTTCAAATCCTAGTCAAGAACAAACTGGGTGGGCATGTGGCCGTTTTTCAAGAGCCGCTCGCCTATTACCCAGGTCCACCTGCCATCGGTCCAGAACCTCCGGCACCCACCGAGAATAGTTCGGAGTAGTTCCTCTTGGAATGGAAATGTCTTATAGGCACTTTGAAGGAAAGCCGATGTAACGATGTTTAGTATTTTATCTTACCTGCCCGTTACCTTTTCGCCCTTCTATTTTCCTAGCTCTTCACTCTGTGTTGTTTTTGTGGTTTCTTTTTGGTGGTGTTCAGGCCAATTCGCATGACCCTCTGCAGCTCTGAACCACCCATACACATACTTCTTTCCATGGGAAATATTATAAATCCTGTCTAGTCACTCTTCTGGAATTAAATATCGTTTTGGTTTTAGTAATATCGCGCTCCTACTCCAGTAGTCTCCCTCTCGTGATATCCCTTCCTCTCGGCTTTCGGCCTCCTACGGTTTACGAATTTAGGGAATTGTAGATGTCCAGAGGCTGCTACGCTGATTCCAGTCTGTCATGTCCAAAGGATCTAGAAATTCAGTCTAAAAGGTTCTATGACTAGTGTTGAAGCAGGTGAGTCCTCTTAAACTGTTTACTGTCACTATAATATCAAATATAATATCTGACGCGTCGACGAGTCCTTAGACCAATACACAACCTTGTGCACCATTTTCAAGTATATTTAGCATATGGATCAACTCCTATGCCGTAGGAAGTTAAAATTTCGGATCATTGAAATTAAAAGATCTTTAAAGAACGAGATTTAAGAAACAAAGCGAAACCCCGTCACCTTTAGTCCCATAACAAGTAATATGGCGAGAGGAATTATAAAATCTAATGGCTCTGTAGTCTGATTGTTATTTCCTCTCTCTTAAAAACGTAGAGACGGTTACGCACAGCACGCAGTGCATGTAGTACATCTGCACGGTGCCAAATTCGAGCTTTCTTATCCCTGATTTCGTCCCTGACCCAACGGGTTGACGCTGCCGGAATGCTGCGGAAGGTGCTTTCGGTCTGCTTAAACGCTTGTCTTGTGAAACTGCCTGCCTATCTGTACTGTCTAAACGCCCCAATGAGTGGATTCATTATTTGATTCTTCCACGGAGCTATTCTATGACACTAGTTTATATTTCCTTTATACCGTTTTCCTCGTACATCTAGGCCTTGATAGATCGATGTAGCACCCAAGAGGACGGCATGGACGCATCATAGCGACTTTCAGAGTCTTCGCCCGGAATAAAAAAAAGCTTAACGAAAAAACGCCGAGTTCCTACGGATACATGCCTTCCCGAGAACAGCGAAGGGTTTGCGTTCGGGGTGGGGCCACCTTGAGAGCTTGCTCTGCTTAGGGCTGAGGATGAGCTGTTATTGAAAACTCTGTGATGCGGGCTCAAGGGCGGCACATCCCACTATAGGCTCGAGGCTTGGTCTTGTGAGGCAAGAAGTTATTACTGTTATGTAAAGGATTGTGAATAGGCTATATCGACTACCACGTATCGGACGAAAGTGTTGAAAAGGTTGTAAATTGGTTCGGTGCGGCAGCTGAACTTTTAAGTTATAAATTTTTTTTGCATATAAATGTTCAGCTCTCCGAACCCATTGTGATTCAGCTCGAAAACCTCGTCGACGGGAGGAAAGGATCCGCTTCTGATAACCTAATATACTCTAGCGGGACCCTTAGTCGCCCGCCCTCAGCACTCTTTGCCACCGAACCCCTGGAGGCGATGTTGATTCTTGCGCAGAAACATCCCCTGCGGCTGAACGCAATTAATTAAGCTTGTCGGCAGACGGATCGGTTTCTAGCCAAAGTGGGTCTACGCAGCCAAATCTAGGGATCTGATTGGAGCGCACTTCGGAACAGGCTAACGTCGCACGAGATGCTTCATTTCCACTATTCTGTAAAGAACCACGATTGCACAGATACCACATGGGATTCTCTAGAACGGGTTAGTCGCGACAACGGGATTCGTTCTTTTGGGAATTTCCCCGATCAGGGGTCGGCATGTGCATATGTGGCGAGCCCCGACTAGCTAGCCAGACTCGCGCCGTTGGATTCGGTCCATCCGGAATCCGAGTCTTTGGGACCGTTTACTCTTTGTCAGCTCGACGCGGTTATGCCTTGGATCTCTGAGTGGAATCCGAATGCATTTGAATAACGGTGAAACGAGGTCCCGATTGCGACTACGATTACGGTTTTGCGGGGACTCTATATCGTGGGCCAATAACTTAAGCTTCGCACAAGGCCGGAGTCCTATGCCATGCGGCCTATAATCCTCAGTCATGAGAGAATATTTCGACCCATGCCTATATGTGGGAAAAGGGACAGCGCAAAGGTGACAGTATGCCGCCACAATCTCCACCCTAGAAACTTTCCTTCGAGTGAAGTCGCATTTTGAAGCTGAACAGCCCAATGGCTAACTGAAAATATCGATTTAGCGTAGTATATACAGACGCCACCGGTCTAGAAGAGATTATCGCCCGGGGATGCCTGATCCGATTGATAATTCGGTGAACTGGAGACGCCGATGCTTCAACTGACGGGAAGGAAGGTACAAGAAGGGGCATATTTCCTCCAGAAACCATGGCGTCCATCGTCCCTCGACCTCATCCCTTCACTGTAGCAATCTCATAGCCAAACATCCGCTATGAAGGTCCTCGATCAACTCAGTGTGCTAGCCTGCCTCGCGGCGGCGCTGCCAGCCGCCAATGCCATCACATTGGCTTCAACCCAGACCCTAGCATGCCCGCCTGTGGCCGCCACGGCCCCTGCCGCAAGTCTTATTTGCGAAAAGACGGGTGATGTTAACGCCTCGAAACGAAAGTCGATTCGCATGTTCAAGAGCAAGTCTACTCCATTAGGAGACGACTGCATGACGGAATGTCTGAAGGATACCACATGTCTGAGTTTCTCATACGACTCGAATGCTGCCAAAACTGAGTGCCGTCTGATGCTCAAGACGGTGACGGAGCAGCAGTTCACGCCGGGTAGCACCGGGATTACATGGTGGGATCGTGGATGTTGGACGGTTCCGACGGCTTGTAACCCCCCTCCTGCCCCAACGTCTTCCGCACCACCTATCGTGTGTAATCGCGATCTCGTTCTCAGAGAATTATATCAAAACAATAATGCTGCCAGCTCGTTCTGCAGCTCTTATACCACAGCCGTTGCGACGCCTGGGTATGTGTACCCTAAGTACCTTACATCATGGTCCGCGACATCCTCGCGTATCTCCAGTGCTTGCACCTGCTTGAGCGTTTCTCCTCTTACGACATCTACGACATCTACTTCGACTACATCTGCTGCCGAAGAACCCGGTACTCTAGATCCCGGCTGGACGTCCACTTACACATGGACCGAAGCCGTTCTCCCAACGTTCACTACCTTTCCTCTATATGAGGATACACCGGTTGAACAGCCTCCTTTCCCGGAAAGTACACAGACCCAGGATGCACCACCGGAGTTCACACCGGTTCCAGTTGATTGTATCTACGACCCTCTCAAACCCAATGCCCAATTCGTAAGCTCCCCGAAATTTTATCACATTCTGGGTTGGCTCAGGTATTAACAGCCCTACGCAAGGAACTCTTTATGTTCGGACCTGATGAGACCACCACCGACTTCGTTGTACGAAAAAACGATTTTATGTTCGGTGTCAGGGGCGATCCTGATTTCGCAACCGAAGAGGAGGCATTGGCATGGACCGCACCCGTTTTCCGCTTTTCCCAACCAGGAGGCTCTGCGTAAGTCGCATCAATCTAGATTTAAAACTTTATATCCTTATTTTTGGTTTACTTACAACTACTCTAGTCTCTTCGACCTTATAATCGAAACACCGCAGGGTGACCGCTATCTCGGTTACGATCCAGTTAACGGTAATATCCTACTGTCCACTCAAAGCGGAGGAGGAGCGGGGCAGACAGTTCCATCGATCGGAGACATCGCGCCTATCATAACAACCGCATTCTCCGTCGATTGTGATGGTTCGGTGCGGATTTTTCACTCGCAGGGCCAGTGGCGTTGGGGCATCAGGCTTGAGGCTGATGGCCAAATCTACGGATATGGTACGGCTGGGGGAGATATCAGCATCAAAGCCACACCCAAGGTTACAGGAAATGCAGTGGTCCAACGTCGTGGTAAGGGAAATTGGGGATCCAATCCTCGTTGCCCGAACTTGGCGAATGCTTGGGCTTCCGTCCGAGGCGGTGCTCCGGGAACTTGGAACATCAATGGCTGCGGTGAGGGCTATACTCAAGGAATTGAGGACGGTGGTTTCTACTATGTCAGAATCACTTGTCAGGATCTTCACAGATGCTACAGTAAGATACTACCTTGTCTAGACGCCCGCCCATTGGATGCGTTGCTAATATAAATACTATAACAGGCGACTGTGGTAAGACCTGGGAGGAATGCAACGATGAATTCAATACACGTGGACATGGTGTATCCGGCGATTTCAGATGCCGCAGCTTGAACTGGAAGAACGGCAGTCAGGGAAGATGCTTCAGTGAGTGAATACAAGTCCGTATACCGTCGGGATCCAGATGCTAATAATCCTCGCAGGGGTTGTATCGGATATGTACGAACGTTTGAAGGGCGGCGTCGGACGAAATAACTTCAACCGGGCCAATTCGGATAGGTGTACCTGCAACTGTGACAATGGTGGAAGCATTTGCAACGGTCAATGCGCCGATTCCAACTTCCTAAGCACCAAGGAAAATTGCGGAGCCTGCGGCCGACGCTGTGAAGGCGATCTGGTCTGCAATGCCTCCAAGCAATGTGACTGCAACTGGGGTCCACTTGGTAGAAATAACCCGGAGAACTGCGGGTAAGATATATCCTACAAGATAGTCATATCGAAGTGCATGCGCATATGCTAACAGGGATCTTACAGTGTTTGCCGTCGACGATGCGCAACAGAGAAGGGTGTTATCTGTTCCAATGGCGAATGCGTCTGCCCTAAGGATACTCAAAACGATAACAATAACTGCGGTGCCTGTGGAAATAACTGTCCAACTGGAACACATTGTCGGGGTGGGCAGTGCATCTGTAACGACGATAGATGCGGGTAAGTTATCTCCATTTAAATATAATTTAGTGGACCCAAAGTCCTAACGTTCCTTGAATCGCAGAAATGTTTGCCTGAACCTACTCTTCAACCCCAATAACTGCGGGTTTTGCGGAAACACCTGCTCAAGCGGATTCTGCAACAGAGGAGCCTGCTATGATCCCCCTGCCAATACCCCCGTCTGTATCCCCAAGGAACTCATCACCAACGGCGGATTCGACGGAGGCACCATCGCCCCTTGGACTGGCCCAGAGAGTACAGGGCGTACTTCCGGTAGCGTCAGATTCGACGTAAGGTCACCACCAGATTCTCCAGACAGCTTGCAGATTATACTCCCGGAAAGTGAGCTCCGATATATCCAATTCGCGGATATCTACCAGAGCATCGACATCTGCGTCGGTCAGAGGTATGCCATAAGGTTCAGCGTCAGGGCCGAAAGAAAGAACTCTCAGGAAGGAGCTTGCAATGCCTATGTGCTTGTCCCGGGACAATCGTTCATTGGTTATCCTCTTGTGAGTATTTATTCTATCTTCCAAGCTACTGAACGTCTTTACTAATATATAATTCGATAGGACATCAACAAACAGGAATATACGAACTTCTACCACGAATTTACTGCCGACCAGGGTGTTGTCTCCTCGCCCATGTTCTTCCAGAGCATCGTTGCACCGGACGGCGTGAACGGCCGTAGCACTGTGACCTTCAGAATCAATTGCAATGGAGGAAGCAGACTTGGCGGTTTGATGCGCATCGATAACATCAGCATCGCTCCGATCTAACCGCGAGCGAACTGTTAATGTTTTCAGTCCCCGCGACTGTTTCCGGGGGGGTATTAGCATGTTTCATTGGGGCGACATATAAGTACTTATTTACTTTTAATTATCTATTACGGCGAAAAGAGCTTCAGCATTGCATCTTGTAAAATAAATTTTTGAAACTAGCATTGCATATTTGGGGGTATTAATTCTAAATAGCTAAGTCAACGAATAAAACAAAGTGCAAATTACTCCGCTTCTCTAATACAAATCAAGAGTTCCCAAAGCACCGTGTCTGCGAGTTTTTTTAATTTTATTGACCGTTAGCCCGGCCATTCATCGTTTTTTTTTTTTCTTTCATTTTTTAGTTTCGTCCATAATTTTTTGCACTGCTGCACCACCCCAATGCTACCGGAATCATCGACTACGCCTTCTCCCCTACGGGAACGTTGGTCTGAGGAAGTTCGTCGGGCTCCACGTAGGCGTATCTCGAATGTTTCCTGATAGCAGCTCCCTTAAAGTAAAACACATACGGAATGGCACAACATGCAAGCCCGATGAAGGCCAGCAAGGTGCTTGCCCACTGATATCCGAGACGATGGTACCTGATCAATATTAACAATATTAGTAAAGAACCAACGAAATAGACTTGAAGGAATTCTTACATTTGAGTAGTAAACAAAACGGTACCAGCACCCCAAATCGACCGAATAAATGTCTTCGCCGCAAGCGCCGATGCAGCTTGATGCTGATACGTATCGACAAGGTAGTTATTCGCAGAATTGTAAAGGAATATAAACCCGAATCCGACAGGGAATCCACCAAGACACGGGCCAACCCAGGATAAACTGGGATACGAGGTCCATGCGAAGATAAATAATCCAATCGGGATTGCCCAGCAAGATATCATCATGGGGATAAGTCTAGCTTCCGCAGGAGGTTTTCCACCATGCTTTTCTACCAGCCCAAGGTAGTGATTGTTTACCCACGGCGAACAAGCGGCGCTTATTAAGACCCCAACGGCGATGGGGATGAACATCAATCCGGTTATTCCTGCGCTGTATCCCTTTCCTTCCTGGTAAATGATCGGGTATGCGACGAAGAACATGTATAGGAGACCGTAAAGGACGGACATGTAGAGGGAGATGAAGAGAACGATGGGTTCGAGGAAGAGGAGTTGTAAAGGCCGGAAGAAGAAGAGTTTCATTCGTTCGCCGAAGGGTCGTTTATCGAGGGATTGTTCGGTCGTGTATCGGTCGTCTCCGGTTTCTTTTTGTAACTTTTTGGCTCTTCGGGCGAGGATGGTGGAGGCCTGGGTTTCGGGGACGGTGAATGTGATAAGAATCCAAACGAATCCGGCGAGAATGAGCTGGATCCAGTATAACCATCTCCAGCCTTTGGCATCTGAGAGGAAACCGCCCACAAGAGGTCCGATAGCAGGTCCAATGAAAGGAGCGGCGCTGAAAGCAGCCATCGGAACCCCCCTCTCCTCATTCCTCCATAGGTCCGCCAATGTCCCGCCGACTAAAGACATAGGAGCAGAGAAGGCGATACCGTCTATTGCTCTCGTGATAATCAACGTCTCGATGTTTTTCGCCACCGCTCCAGGGATAATGAAGATGACCGCGACTCCAAGAGTAACCGCATAGACTATCCTCCTTCCTGATAACTCACTCCATGGAGCAAATACCAAAGGACCAAGACCAAAGCCAATAACAAAGACCGTAATAGTAAGAAGCGCAACTTCCTCCGAAACATTAAACTCCTCAGCTACTCCGATAATATCACTAGTAATGACCGCAGAGGCAAATGCAACGACGAAACATGTCAACGCCACGACCATGGTGATGTACCACTTGAACGCCTTCGACCAGTTCTTAGGATTTTCTGGATCATTGATGGTAAAGGTGACGAGAATGTGATCCTCGAGTTTTCCTGTGACATTAGATTTTATTGTTTTCAGGATTTCACCGTCTGGGGTTTCTTCTGTAAACTCGTCGAGGTTGGCTTGGTCGCTGAATGTTCTGTAAGGAGTGTATACGGGGTCAGGAACATCTCGGTGTGTGTGAACATGCGTAAGTGTTGCATTGTCAGAATGATGGCGTTCGTGAGGAAGGGATTCCTCGATCCTGGTGTCCAGGCTATTGTCTATTGCCATTTTGAAAGAAGATAAATCCAAAGGAAAGTACCCCCAAAAGATAAAAAAAAAAAAAAAGAAAAGAAAAAGAAAGGGAAGCCAAAGCAAACGAAGCTGAACGATAATAATATTGGCTTTTTCTTGGATTTCAAAAGCGCCCTCAACGGCCTTTTATAATTGACCTTGTATCACGGGAATATCAAGATTTCGTTTTGGTGCGACATATGCATATCGAATCGAGACTAGCAACATGGACCGGATGAGTCGGCATGCGAGAAAACTCGGCTTCTTCGGCCGGGATTGATAAGAGCTCACGTTCGGCATGCCGAACTTCACTCTGATTGGCTGAAAATAGTCGGGCTGCATCCGGAAGCTTAGACCGGCTCAGCCGAATTGGCGGTTAAGCTTTTTTGTCCCCACACATTTCGGTATGCCGGCCCAAGGGAGGGGCGTTGGAAGCATTATTTCGTCACAGTTTCTTGATGCGGTTTGGTCGATATCAAGGATTTTTAAAAGCCTTTCATCGTCCTTCATGTTTTGAAGATTTGAATTCTATTCTTATCGTTTCGAATTCAGTATCAATTCGTTCTACGGCTTTAATATGATAGTACGACCTGACCGACATGCTCGAAAGCCGGGCAATTTGGACGGAATATTAGATTGAGAACAGAAGACAGCCAAAGCACGATCGAACATATCTGTCCTCCCGTTCCCAACCCAATCACAGACGGCTAGCTCCGTAGCCTCAAGGATATGTCTGCACGACTAAGTTTGCATCACAATTCAGATCCTACATACGCATGCCGCTATCAATTAGAATAACACGTATCAGCAGCCTCTTGATAACGGCTCGAAATACCGGATATTGGGTGTGGGATCTCGGAGTAGTGGTGTGGGGTCGCTATCTCCACCAACCTACTCCGTGCAAACTTCGGCCGAAGGTGCTCGTGGCACCATACGTTCGGAATTTGCCGTATCTTTGCATGTGAAGAGAATTTTTGTTTAGACAGTCTACGGCAGGGCACCGAGGGGTTCATGGGGTATAAGCCGTCTGGTTACAAATACGGTTGTCATTGTGGAGCTTTGAATCTCTCATGAAATTAAATTTGAATGAGTCCTGCGTTCCTACGAATATTCGTATTCGGCAGCACAACTAGATCGGTGAATACAATATCATCACCAAAAACAATGAGAAGCTACTTAAGTAGTTATTGAATCGAAGGCCTCCAGGTTTCAGGTCGAATGAAACTTCCATTTGTCTCTACCCGCAATACATATCCGTTGCTGTAAACGCATGGGCACTGTGTTGAAATTGTTGCATATCTGCCATGTAGACATCGCTGAATACTATGAATTATGACATCATAACCGGTTAGCATATGCAGATATGACGTTCCTGCGGTAGCTGCTTGCTATTTGAAAGCCGCCACTTTTTGATTGAACGGTTTTGCTTGAATGATTGCATTTCAAAGTACCCGACATTCAACCTTCGATTTCACGCAAACCTTGACGCAAACTTGATCAACCAACTGACATTTCAATTAATTCTGGTTGACACCAAGACCCTCTCAGAAATACTGGTATATCTTCAGACCACTTCAATATTTGGTTTCTTGTGAGCTGGAAATATCCGACAATGAACCGATTCTCAACCAAAGTTATACGTCTGCCACTGGCCTCATACCCCAACCTCATTCGGCCACAGCCCCAATCCTCACTCACCAAATCCGGGGTTACACACCACCAAAACTTCCTGTCAACAAGCTCTGCTTTCCGCAACAACGACCCTGCGGGCGGCCAGAAACGGCCCGGGTTAGCGAGTGATAAGGAACGAACATCTCAATCTCCCAAGTCAAGCGACGAGAAGATATTAGATCGCGCACACGAGGCGGAGAAGGGTAAGGCGCCATTTACTGAAGAGGAGCAAAAAAGAAAACAGTTGGATAGGAAGGAAGGATACGGGGAAGATGAAGCTGAATCGCACGGTCGGAAAGTTTGATATTGGTTAATATTATCATGCAGCGGTTATGTGCATCATACCGGGCCGGTGATATCTGCAGGTGGTTAATAGGTTTCCATTGTATTTTTCTCTCTCATGTGGAATAATGTGTTTTAATTTCCTTTAAAAATAGCTCTTTCGCTCTGTTCTAGGCCAGATTACTGTAATATTCTCCTAGTCTGTGCATATAAATATTCTCCAGTGGTAGTATTGGGCACCCATGGAAGCTTGAGGGTGAGAGGCGCTTACCGATACAACCCGTCAACCAGCAGAAAATGGACGGCGCGGAAAATCGAATTTCCTTCGGAATTGTCTCCGAACGGGTAGGTCAATTATGCGTAGGCATAGGGCTACAGAAGTATGACAGACTCGCTATCAAGTTTGAGCTCCTCCGAGTAATATGAGAGCGTTTGGGAAATTATGCTGGACCATGGGATCAGAATGTTATTTTTGGGCTTCTCAAATAAATAGTGCCTGCCATTGGCTGAAGGTGTTGATTGGCTGTGAGCGCTGCGAGCTGGGATTCCACGTGGGAAGGCCAGCAAGGGCCCGGCGGCTACCAGCTTAAGCTTAACACTGACCGAGACAGCTCCTAGACAGCTTCCGGAGGGAATTCCAGAGACTGAGATCGAAAGTGCGCCTAGATAATGCAAGTTGATGGCAACGATGCGCGGTGCTGACGACGCTTTCGGGCTGGTGAGCGCTGGCAATACCGGGCCAGTTTCGCGAGCCTCAAAGCCAACACGATATCTAACCTGCTAGCGGGGGCCTAGCCATGTGGCTGTCGATATGAGGAACGGCGTAGCTGATAGCCTTCGTCATCGTTCATGGCATGATATTTCTTCCCTGGACTTGTAACGCATATTGTCGGCGCAAGTACTGTTACATCCTGACGAGGTGACATTCGGTCGGAGACCCTTCCTGAGTTCGAAGAATTCCAAGCAAAATAGCAAGAATTTGCTCTTAAACGGTGATCATATAGACGGTTTACGAGGTTGATCTTGGAAAGCCAGCCTCTCATGTGGCTGATATCATCATCTGCCAGGAAAACCGGATCCTCGAAGCGGTGGCAAAACGTTCGAACGTTGGTGACCGTTCCTTGGAGTGCGGAGTGCACCTGCGCAAGTCGATGTCGGTGCATGCATGCATAGTATGCGCGAGGTATGTAATAGTAATGTCCTGTCTTTCAGGGTCCGTGATGCCATGTTCGCCAGTAGTGCCGGTGGACTGTCGCAGGCGGTTACTCAGACTTCAAGGCAAAAATAGGTGAGCGCACAAGTCACTCCCGTCGAATTTACTGGTTCTCGATCGGCCAGCGCCCTGCCGGGATTCTGCGAACGGGTCCCCTGTCCTTCAGCGTTCTGGCGATGCAATTGGCTGTGGCATCCCTGCGACCACCCTCGCCAAACGGGCCTGTTATGCGATATGATGCTATTGCAGTCACCAGCATCTCGAACACCAACAACCGGTTTTGCGAAGACCGGATGAACCCAATCGCCTTCCAAGTTCCTTTTTCTGATGTCGAGGCGTTAAAGCGACGCCAATAGACTCTTGAACTGGCAAATGCAGGTTTGTGGAGTCGCCTGTCGGTTCCTGTACCTTCTTTCGCCCAAGCCAGGTTCCTGCTTAGTACCCTTGCAGCTAGAGCGATCGAGTAGCGAAGCTTTCGAGTGTGTTCACCGTTGATAAACGTCGAAGTCGCCCACGGCCTTCTGCAGCCTCTCTTTTTTCTCCCCTCCTGCTCTTCAGGTTGCTGTATGCTCAGGCTTCCTCCTGTCGATTCGCCTTTTTTTATATATCCGCATCCTACCCCTCTATTTCAAGTTAGATCTTTTGCCTCGTCTTTTCTCCCTCTTCGACTCGCAACTTGTGTGAAGCTGTGTTTCACCCTGCTGAATCCGAACTCGAGCCAGTAATATATTGTTAGCGCCTCTTCAAACACATACCTGACCGCATCAAATATATAACGACGAGGTCATCTGCATCTTCAGTCAGTCACAGAGAAAAGGGTATTTGAGAAAAGGTATTCGTGAAGCGTTCACTCACTTTCATGGGTTCCTGTCTCTAAATATTCTTCTTTCCAGCAAGAATCAAGACTGCAGAAGTCAAGAAATAGTTCGAGGGAAGACAATCAATTGCAACACCCCAACCCACTTACAAATCGACAGACATCCGACACTTCATCGAGCATATCCTTCTTCGCCGCGACTGTTTACGAAAACGAGTTCCCTTGATCTGAAGCATCTATCCATATCGTCTTTGCATTTCGAACAGCGTGTTTCCTTTTGGTGGTGAATTTCTCTCAGGAAGAGTTGTTGCGCTGCCAAATATCTCTTTTTTGCTTTTTTGCTAGGCCGTCTGTCGACGCTTCATCCCTCTTCGTTCTCTCCTGTGCTCAGCATACAAAACATTTTTTTTTATTTAATTCTCTCTCTCTCTCATCAACAACATCATCACTCCAGACAAAGCTTCATCAACCTCTCCTTCTCCTTCTTTTCTTTGCAGATATATACCCTCGGATCATCGGATACCCCAGTTCTTCATCTTTCTAGTCCCTTCAGGTAGCGAAGGAACATCGTACACACTATCAGTCTTCTGACATCCTCGACGTCGAAGCGTATCGTTGCAGAACAGGTAATTGACTCGAACACTCGAACTCGAATCACACCCAACACGCAAGCTAACCGTCGCTTCCTTGCTAGATACCACTCGCCTCTGAACCACAACTACTTGTTTCGACCACTATCATTCCCTAAAATAGCATATTCAGTATGGCGACTCTGCGAGATAGGATGCAGCGGAGTATATACCAGCATAGGGATGAGCCGTTCCCATACCCTGACCTGCCACCATCGTTAACACCTCATCGGCACACTGACGACCAACAGCAGCAGCCCACACGTACAGTTCTACCGTACCATACACCATACCTTGGCCTAAGAGCCCGGCTTTCGCAAATATGGTTGAACCGATGGACAATCCTGCTGCTCTTGATCGTGGTACGAATGATCATCTTGGTCGCCGGTATGAATAAAGATCTTGATTCGGCTCAGATCCAAGCTCAGTCCGCCTGTACCGGCGTCGAAAGCATGGGTAGTGCTATGGCATCTATGCCACACTACATGGCAACTGGTGTTAACGAAGCTGCAGCTAAGGGCATTGAAGCCGCTGTCCGTGGCTTGCAGAAGACCCTTGTCCTGGGTCTTACAGCCGTTGAGGCTATCGTCATTTTCGCCATCAACGTTCTTGTCCAAACCTACATCTGTCTTCTCACTTTCGCCATCAGGAGCAGCTTGGGAACTGTTCTCAACGCAGCTAGCGAGATCACAACCTTCCTGAACAGGACCATCACTGGAATCGCCGAAGACATTAGAGATGACGCGAAGAGCTTCGAGGAGGGTCTTAACCGCTTCGTGGACGGACTGAACTCGATCGGCAACTTCTTCGGCTCTGAAACGGAGATCCCCAAGCTTTCTCTTCCTTCGCTCGACAGACTTGGCAACATCAAGATTCCCGATAGCGTCGCTCGAGGCCTCGAGGACCTTAACAAGACAATTCCAACATTCGACCAGGTCGACGCCATGTATAACTCTGCCCTTCGGGTTCCTTTTAACCTCATCAGGAATGAAATGAACAATACTCTCACTGTTTACGAATTCAACCGCGATGTTCTCCCCATTCCTGAGAAGACAACTCTGAGGTTCTGTTCCGACAACCCTACGATAAACAACTTCTTCGACATGATCCACGACAAGATCAAGAGTACCAGGAACATCTTGTTGGGCATCCTGATCGCCTTGGCCGTTCTAGTCATGATCCCAATGGCGTACCGAGAATGGTGGAGCTACAGGAGTATGCGTCAACGTGCGTATATGCTCACCTCCGCCAACCAGTTCGACCCGGTCGATATCGTCCACATCTCTACTCACCAGTACTCCTCGACTCTCGGGTTGAAGGCTGCCTCTTGGTTCAAGTCTAATCGCCGCCAAGTCGCCATGAGATGGTGGTTCGCCTACATCTCTTCACCCGCCTGTCTTTTCGTCCTTTCGCTCGGTATCGCTGGTCTCATCTCAGTCCTAGGACAATGGATCGTCCTCAAACAGGTCGTCAACTCCACTCCTGCACTAGCTAATGAAGTCGGGGAGTTCGCCGATGTTGTCGTTAACCAGCTTACCGATGCTTCTCTTGCTTGGGCAAATGATGCCAACGGCGTCATCGATCAGACATCGTCCAAAATCAATGATGACGTTCTCGGATGGGTTCACAATGGCAGCGTGGCTCTGAACAACACTCTCAATGACTTCGTTGACACAATGCAAGATGGAATCTCTGATATCTTTGGTGGTACTCCTCTAGAGGAGCCCATCAAGAATATCTTCTTCTGCTTGGTTGAGCTTAAAGTCAAAGGCATCCAGAAGGGCTTGACCTGGGCTCACGAAAACTCCCAAGTGTCATTCCCATCCTTCCCCAACGACACATTCTCTCTTGGTGCAGCAACCAGTGTCGGACCAGACGCGAAAGAAGGATCTGCTAGCTTCCTGGCTGATACGGGATCCCAGGCCGCGGATAAGATCACCAACGTTGTTGTAACCCTCGCTGAGAAGTACGAGAGCTCTCTACTCATTGAAGCCTACATCTGCTCCGGCTTGATCGGTATTTGGCTGCTCGTCTGCATCATCGGTGCCATCCGTGTCGCTATCATGATGGCTGGCCGTGACAAGACTAGAGCCGAAGGTGGTCAGAGAGGGCTTACGGGAGACAACCGCCAGACCTTTGCCGATAAGCACGAGGATAGGATTGCGCCGGTTTTCCCACAGTTCTCGGAAAAATCAGACCCAGATCTCAGGATGAGAGGTAGTTCCGAAGATGTGGGCTCCCCTGCAGCAATCGCGAGCCCGACTCGAAGGATACTCACCAATGACAGACCGTTCATCAAGAGTGAGCATGGAGATATCAGAGGGTAGGTGGCGGGTGGAACAGAGTTTCGAGTGAGATGGTCTTGAGAAGCCTAGATGGTGGATCTTGTCATCTTACTCTACATATTCGTTTCTAATATGGCATTTTATCACGGCGTGTTTTGAGTTTCTTTCTTTCTTGTTTCCTTTGTTCATTATAAGCGCCGTTTTCTGCATTTACAAAATACCCTGAGGGATGACGGTTCATTCCGAGTTTCTCTACTGCATACGAGAGTTCAACTGAGTGTATGATTTCCTTTGTTCCTACAAGCTTCTTCCTTGAGTCCAAAAGCCCTGTTATCGATTATACTGTGATACGAGACTCGAGTATCCCCTCACCAACCAAAGGAAAGAAGATTATACTTGTTCTGAGAGTCATTATAATAATTTAATTTGTCTTTTTCGTTAATACCCCAAGCTGGTTTCCCACAGTGTGGGCCCTACCAGTTAGATCAGTCGAAGTATCAAACACCGAAGCAATCCCTTCCAGTGTCATAAAGCGCCCTGTATGATGTTTTGAATTCCGTCTCGAACCTTGGAACTGTTTATGGTCGCGGTCAGCTATATATCCCCTGTATGTTTGCCTATCCACACCATGTTAACCTCGCTATGCGCGGTTACGGACATCTACACGCATATTGTATACCCATATATTGTATACTAGCGTGTGGGTGGATTACTTTCACGACTATCCCTAATGAACACCATTGCAACTCCACGCTACTATTATCGAAGCAAGTAGATCACCTCACTGGTTTCTGAATAATTCTTTCAGTCGAGGATAGACTAGAATATATAGCTAGTATTGATATGTACAAAAAATATGTTACAAGAAGCACTGAATCAAGTTACATATCTACTCAGATGGGTCCGTTTGAGCGGATATGGTGGTGGTAGTATTAGTAGCAGTCGTGGCAGGAGCCGGTGCACCTCCCCGTCGAGCCGCCTGAGCCTCCGCAAGCTTGAGCATCTGCTCTTCCTCCAGCCTCTTCTTCTCCTCCTTCTCGATCTTCTTCCTCTCTTGGTTTGCCTTCTTCTGTCTCGCCATTACAGCTTCTGCCCTTCGTAATCTCGCCTGCTCCGCCTCTGTCTTTGCTTTCCGTTCGCTGGACGTCTCCTTGCTGACATATCTCCTCGATCTCCAAGGCTCCCCAAATAACACCTTCTTCACCTCCGCTGACCTCTTCCACCGTTTCGCGAAGCCCTGAGGTATATCCTTCACCTTCACCCGTCTTTGTTTATACGTCGGCAGAGCCTCCTGCACACCCCTCGCAACCCCCAACTTCACATTCTCCTCCATCATCTTCTCCTTCGTAATCAACCCCATCTTCAACCTCTCCTCGTTATACTTCCTCTGCACCGTCTTCGTACACTGCAGTCTATACCTCAACTCCCACCCCCAAGGCCCCAACTCCTTCAACCTAGCAGGTTTCTCCGACAACAGATAGTTATCCAACCCCCCGACCTTATCGATCGTGCGTAACACGCTGGTGGCGAGTTTACACTCAACCCACTCACCGAGCCCGAAGCTCCATAGCTTCTTGTGCTTGATGTTGGGGTACCATCGACGCCGGGTTATGGTGAACCGTTTATTCGGGATGTTGTTGCCGAATTGAACGTGTTTGGAGGCGTAGAGGCCGAACCAGGATTGCTTGTACGTCTTCTTGATTGGGTACGGGTAAGGGGGAGCTTTGGCGAGGAGTTGGTCAAGTTTTTGTTTGGAGGAGTGTTTGCCTTCTAGCCTTGTGGTTGTGGTGAAGGCGCGACAGGCGGCGAGGAGGAGGGTGGATGGTGGGGTGGTTGTGGTGGGTCTTGGGACCAGAGGGCAGGGTATTCGGGGCGGCATTGTGGATTTGTATGGTGGTGGAGGGGCCGCCGGGGCCTGGGAGGATGAAGTGAGGGATCGGGTACCCTCTAGCGTGAGTCAATGGGTGGAGGTGTGGTCGTGATCATAAGGTTGTCGCTGAAGTCGGGTAACGTTGAGGTTGGTGAAAATATTCGGATGGTCGGAGATAAGAGTTTTCGCCGACTTCGCAACACGATTCGGCTGTTGCATTTTCGTGAAGGGATTCGATTGCTCTGACTAGAAATCTATCGATACACAGAGAGAACAGAAAGCAAACGTCGGTCTGCAAGGCAGACGGAGAGGGTATGCTAATTAAGAAATAACAACTATGCAGATAATATGCTATGCAGAGTTTATGAAATTACCATTAAACAAAAAAGAAGAAGAAAGGGTTTTCAAACTCTTGAAAGTCCTGACACATATTTTACCGATCCCGGACCCACCCCATGACCACCGGCCTACCCAAAAATCCAAATATAATCATCAAAGCATGCTAGCATAAAAGCAACCGCTAGAAAAGAGCCTTACCCAAGGAAATACGTTAATAGAGTGGCCAAAACCACGGATATCTCAGCCTTGGACAACAGTCGTGGTCGTATGCCCTTGGCCCAGTCCCACAAACTGGAGCACCTGCAGGACCACCAGTCCAACCACCATAAGCAACATTAAAACCCCGATAACGAGTACGGCCCAGAATGTATACCAAGACGCCGGGTCCATCCTCTCGTTCCAAATGCTCGGCCAAGCCCTCGGCTTCCACTCTCTCAAATTCTTCTGCATCAACGCTATCCTCGCTCTCAGTATTGGGAAGTCCCGTTTGTGTCTGTATGCCTCCCTTTCGTGGACTTTCGCTTTCTGAAGGAAGTCGAGCGAGGAGTATAGCGGCGTCGTGCATAGCTTTTCTAGTAGAGGATCGTGGAGTTCCTTTGGGGACTTTTCCTGGAACGGGTTGACCGTTCGGAATAATTTCCGGGACTCGGGTGATTGTCCGAAGATTAGACGGTAGCTGAGCAGTATTTCCCGAAGATACTGCGTGACATCTTCTCTTGATGCCCATTTGTCGAGACCAACTGATGAACAACTAGACGCGTTCCAGGTTAGCATACATCAATATCCGACTAACCTCGTCCAAATAAAAGCAATATTTACCTCTGAATCACCCCTATACTATCACTATTCTCTGGCAAATTGAGTAAACAGAACGTCGGGTATTTAAACAAAAACAGTACCCCAGCATCCGGATCAAACTCCATATGCGCAGATAACACCTCCGTCCACGATATCCTAATCTCCCCAAATCTAGACATTAACCAGATATTAAACTGCTCCGGCCGCACCATCGTCATCCTATCAAAATTCTGACAATCCTCCGTATCCTCACTGATAAACACATTCCCCTGCGGAAGCATCAACCCAAACCCAAGCAGAAAATCCGGTATCGGTAGATGCGTAAGACTACTATCTTGCCGTATCGCCCAAAACGCGGGTATCGTGTGTCCGTCGAATACGTCCGCCACCGCAAAATTTCCAGGCGGACACGTATTTATCGATGGGAGGTATAACATCGTCTGCCAGCCTAATATAGCGAAAGCAATCGTTCTCGCGAGATCTCGGGACGCATCATCTTGTTCATCGGTCACAAAATGACCGAGGACGAACTCCGCAACGTCGTCGAGGGATTTATCGGCTTTGAAGAAGAATGCGACGGGTATGAGTAATTCCCCTATATCGGGCACCTGGTCCGTGACAAGTCTCGGGAGGGCGTCTATTTGCTGTTTAAACCAGGCGAGATACCATTTCGACAGCTTAGTCCCTTCTTCGGAATTGAGTAATGATGTTACGGGGAAGACTGTTCTGAGGAGGTCGTCGTTCAGGTTACCTGCAAGGGGGCCCACAAAGTGTTACAAATTAGATACTAGGGATCGATGCGGCACGCGTCATGTTGATGAGGGGAATCGGGAGTTTAGGGCTTACTATCGTGAGGGGCGCCGGTATTGCCGTTTGTGACGACAGGCGCGTTAGCACTCATCCTTGTAGTTTCTGTGGTTGGCCGAATCCGCGAACCCTCTCCAAGAAATACCGAGATCCAATTGTCGAGATATCGATGCAGGAATGACTTATGTTAAAAACGATACGTCGTGCCCTGGCGTAAATCCCCTTTCGGGCCCACGGGTTCAATTATATATATAAGCTTCCATGACCTAATTATTTTTCCTCCAGTGGGGCCATTGAGTGCGGGTAAGCAGCCGATAAATTAGATATCTGCAGACAGCGGCGGCGGCATCTTTGAGGAAAAAAAGGTTCAAATCAGGGCAAAATTGCACGAACCTTTCGATGGCTTGATCAATTGAAGCACCTCTGCGCCGCGGAGGCTAATCTTATTACGCTTTTTTTGTGTCTTGTTTAATGGAAAGGTTGGGGTGCGATGGAAGTTCAGATCACCGCACAAAATTAATTGCAGCCTGTTGGCTGAATAATGGTGCGTCTTGTCACGGAACATTTTTCTCGAAGCTGCAGCGTGCTAGCGAAGGTGTGGGGTTCTTCCCAGCTTTAGCTAATGAGCATCTGAGGCTCGCGAGCTTTGGTCTGCGATTTCGCTGTTGGATTTTAACCCGATTCTTGCGTTGTCGGAGTCTTTGCTTTTTTTCCTAATTTGGCGAAACAAACAAAATTTGTCTTGGCACGCGACACATAAAAATCGTCAATCAACAAAGAAAATTTCTCTTTTCTTTCTTCTCTCTTCAAACACCAAGTCCCCAATCCAAGACGTCCACAGTCCTGACTCTTCGGAGGCAGTCGATAGTGGCTACGCTCTTTACGACATCACCCCTACGAGATCGGACGACACTGCCTTCGCTGGTTCGATATTTTCATTTCAAATCATTACATAACTGTATAGCTCTGTCGGTTGGGAGACGAGAAAAATCGGCCGCCTGCCTCTTTACTTCAATGTAAAGCCTGGTTATTTCTCCGGAACCGGAATTTATTTTCTATTTCGTTGATGGAATTCCTGGGTGAGGTGGTGGTCGGCGAGTCATATTCCAAAATCGTCGCATAGGACTATGTCTAATGACCGCGGGGAATAACCATGACACGAACATACCTTTGGGTTCGGAAAGATAGATTTTACGTTTGATTACGTATGCACTATAGACTGTGGAAAAGAATGATGATGAGTCATGTTGGGGCGGTGGAGGCTGATGGACGGATGAACTGTTTCCGGGGGTGCCTTATGGCGTGACTTCTCGCGATACCTACGTAGACGGTCGGTCGTGTGATGTGTATGTGGCGTGAAGGGATTTTTTTCTCACACGGAACCGGAAACACTGCACGGGAACACCTAAATCCGAGCCCTGAACCACCAATGATGGACGTCGAATTAAAGTATAATATATACACAGGGTGATGATGCTTTGAAATCAAGATAAACCATCTCGGATACGTAGAATCGCCGCCGGAAGCATATGATTGCCGCCTCCCGCCAAAGACAAATTAAAAAACTAAAAAACCAAATCTCTGATTGCTCAGAAAGTAATGAATGAAGGAATATTGGGAATCTATTGTCAGTTTGGGTATCTGAGAACTCGTCGTTTTGCCATGCAGGACGTGATCCATGGCCTCTGAAATTTTCTTTCTAGGAAGAAGAAGAAAAAAAGAATAAGAAAGAGGAAGGAGAAGGTGTTTGCTGAACAACGTGGATATATAAACTCGTTTCGAAATTTCGCCGCTAAAGTTCGAGATGTGCTGAAGTTTTGAAGGAAAATCTTAAGAATGACATTGATAAAAGATCGATAAACCGTATACGAAAAAATCTAGGGTGCATATATTTGCGAGCGAGAGTATCATGCGCCGCCACCCAGTTCGATCTTCTTGCCCTTGACCGACTTCATTTCCATCTATTGAAGTAAATTCATTAGCACACTCATTCCGTATTGACTAAACATAAGAGAGAACGCGGTTACTTACTCCTAAGGAACACAGCCAAGCTATGCCACCGACGGCAATAGGAAGGATGAAGCAGGTGGTGATAGCTCTGTTAAAGGCTAATATAACGCCGGGGAGATTTTCAGGGCTGACAAATGCACGGATAGCAGTAGCGCCTGCGTGAATAACCAACTGTGGGTTGACCCTTGGCGCGAGCTTTGGAAGTTCTTGAAGCAAGGTATTCGAGAAGATGTTCTGTGCGATAGAGATGGAGATTGCGCCTCCGAGGGAGTTGAAGAAGATGGCAAGAGCATCTAGTAGAATACGATTAGTAAAAGTTTATTTAAAAACCGTTTGATAGTGAAGGGCTTACTTCCAACAGGCATATCCTCAGAACTCAGGACGACCTGGACGGCGACAAAAGGAATCTGGATACCCATCCCTGCGCCAAAGCCGGCCACGATCTGATACCCAATCCATTTTGAGGATGGAGAGTCCACCTCCAGTGTATACAGGAGACCAGCGCCAACGGTGAAAATAGCAGCGCTAGCCCACATGAATGGAGTGTAATATCCAATAATAGTTACGGACGCGCCGACTATAAGAGACGCAACAGTAACGGATATAAGGTACGGGATGCACCTGATACCGGATTGGACGGCGGTAGTACCTCGCACAGCCTGGAAATAAAACGGTAGGAAATAGATGTGGGCGTAGAGAGCCATGGAAAGGAAGGCGTTGAAAGTGCAGGCCGCCAGCACGGTTCGGTTTCTTAAGAATATTCTTGGAGGAATAGTCGCAAGGTCCTGTTCTCGGTATTGGATATAGATGAAAATAGCAATGATAAGACCGAATCCGAGAATGCAGCCCCAAACCTTGGAATTGCTCCAGTGGTATGTGAAGCCACCCCACTGAAGCGCAAGAAGGAGACATACAATGGCGGAAATGAGGAAAAAGGCACCAAGGATGTCGATTTTAGCGATTCTTTCTCTAACTGTGAGGTTTGTGATCTTCCTCTCTGGTGGCTTGAAGAAGAAGAAGACGACTGCAAAGGCGACTCCACCGATCGGAAGGTTGATCCAGAAGCACCATCTCCATGTGAGTTTCTCAGCATCAGTGAAGGCGCCACCAAGTAGTGGCCCAATGACGCTAGAAATACCAAACATAGAGCTGAGAGCCGCGATGTACATTGGCCGCTTTCGAAGAGGAACCGCGAATCCGATAATTGTCATACCTCCAGAGAAGAGAGCGGCGGCGCCAATACCAGCGACGGCACGGCCAACGATAAAGGCAGTGGAGCTAGGAGCAGCCGCGCAGACGATAGAGCCGACTTCGAATATGAAAAGCGATAACAAGAACGTCCATTTTACACTGAAGTAGGTGTAGACCTTGCCGAAACTTGGTTGGAGGGAGGTTTGCGTGAGAAGATAGGATGACCCGTACCAACCGACGTCGCCAATCGAGTTGAATTGTGTAGTAATTCGAGGGATGGCAGTGGCAATAATCGAGTTATCTAGAATTCATCGTTAGGGGCGTTTAATTTGAAGAACAAATATATCGGCGGGGCTGTACCAAGTGCAATAACAAACGTCGAGAGACAGAGACCAATTGTCAAAATAGCTAATGTAAGCCCGTTAGGGTATTTGGATTCGTCGTCGTCGTCCTCTTTGGAGTCTCCAGCTTTCTCGTCCGTCGAAACCGGAGAATCGTCCTCCCTTTTTTCAACAACCGCGGTCCCTTCATTCTCCTCTCGAACGGCGGTTTTTTGGGAATCCCCACTGCTCCCGGGAACGGCTCGTTCCGCAGATACATCTAATGCGAGTTTATCCTTGCTATGAAGAGCCTCTTCTGGACCCTGCGTTGGAACGGTGGTGGTTTTCGCATCGGTAGGCTTAACATCCGTTGTCTCCGGCACGGAACTTGCCGGGTTCTCGCTACCCTCTAAACCCATCTGCGGCAGGAATGCGCGTTAATCAAGGCCCCAAGAGGCCGCGTGGGCGACAAGAATGGCTGGTCCTGCCAATTAACTCACCTTAAAAGGCTTGGATCTGAGCTTATCTGCAATACAGACCAAAGGTATTCGATGATGATGAATAATCGTCGACAAGACGTCGAAGGAGAACTGATTTTTCAACCTGCTGACGAAGAAAATAATCCCCATAAAATTCCGGTCCCCGTTGGTCTTTAAGGAGCACAAACAGCATCGTGGTTTGCTTTTTCCTTATTTTACGGAATTGGACAGATCCGAACGCCTGCGCACGCCAATGTTTACACGGGCTTCTTTCGCAGCAGACGAACAAAATGGTGGGCAACAAGGTATCGTCGTATTTTCCCTCTGAAACTGTCGTTGGCTCGTCGTAACCCTGGTTCGGGCGGTTCATTCATCCTGCGCTAGAACGGTGTGGTTGGCCACCACGGGTATTTCGACTGTTCTAGCGACTCGTCCAAGCTTTTCTCAGTGACAGATGCGGGAACGGCCTAAATTTCGTCAGAATGGGGCTCTGGAACTGCAGTGGCTTCCTCATACCGCATTGCAGAATGAGCCGAAAGTCATGGCATGGACTGTCCAAGGCTTTTTTCCGTCATGGGAATCTGTGGACAATCCTTGAGTTTATCGATATGGCTTGCGAATCCGTCTCCTGATCGTGAGCACTCCAACTACGTGTGCCCGCTTCCGATTCAGCCTAGCCATCACAAAAGGATTCCGTAATAGCTAAGAGAAATTAGTTCTTAGTTAACTCTGACCAAGCCATGGAACGAAGAAAGACATGAGACAGACTGCAAGTTCCGAAGTCCCACACAAGTTCGATCGCTGAAAATGTTACCTCTCATACCCCTGCAAGTCCATGTGCATCCTGCTGACATGATGGATTGCCTGTTCAGGTAGTCGTTTTACGAGAGGGGCTTCCCTTGGGTTTTGCTTGGTAAGTAACCAGGAAACAAACCTCACGCCTGACTGACATGTTATCGGCTCTTCGTCAGAGTCGAAGAGCCGGCGCCGCATATCGGTACGCAGAGAATAAAAATTTTCCCGATAGATGCATAAAGGCTGAATGGGCTAGCTATGATCACAAGCATGAGAATTGAATGTTTTAAAAGAGAGGGCTGAGGTGTAGTCAGCCCAATCAACCTTAAATTCTGGTGTAACAACCGACCGTAAGAACTTAACCCCGCCCGGCTCTGTGTCACTCGGCTTCACAGCCTTTGACGTTCGGGATCGCGCAACTCGGAAATTGGCAGGGAAGTCGTTCTAGAGGAACCCAGTCTGGACCTGCATTTTGTGCAACGGGAATAGGCAGGAAGCATATTGGGCCATTGTGTGAAACAAATGATTGGTCACTCGCTGGACAGCTTCCTTTGATTTGCAATATTTGTTCCTGTGGTTGGATCGATAGACTGTGGACTGGTATCTATAGATCCTCGGGGCGTGCTGTATGACGAGTCACGGCCGCACATGGAAAGGTCGGTGTTTCCTGTGAATATTTTAGGCATTCGAATAGTCAGATTGACTGCTTTTCGATACGATGTGGTTTTCGACACCGCCCAACTATTGCAAATAATAAGTTGCATTCACACGGGTTGCAACGTTGGGTTGGTCGTTGGGACTCGGTGGGATGGCTCCGAATTCGCGAACAAAGGCTATGCAATAGCGGAGGAGAGCTATTAGATACCAGAGATCTCCACGCGTACCCATGCAGGGTTCGAAACAAACCTTATCCTTTGTCCGGCATCTGGCCCAAGACGAAGATTTCTGATGGGGTTGAATTCACGAACGACGATGCAATGCCAACATCAGACCTAAGTATGTACCTTGCACGGTGGAATCTCGGAACGGATTGTAAACCAAAAATTGTAAGGTTGAATTTAAAGCCCCCGACTCATCTAGAAGCATCCTGCAGTCCCAGCTCGCATACATTAGAAGCGGATAAACGAAACACCGCAAATATTAAATGAGATTCAACACAAGGAAGTCAATAATAGCATATAATGAAAACGAGAAAGACGATACATCAGTTGCATATCCAGGTACTTATATATAGCCTAGTTTGAGCCAAAAAAAAAAAAAAATCGAATATCTCCTCGACGTCTCCTACAAGTAACGTGATAGCCAGTCGGGCCTAGATTCTGCTCGAAGACCGCTTTTCCTATTTAACCTAGAAAGGAAACTCCAAGTAAGCGCGCGGGCCTGCATTTGGGACGCAGGAGAGGGTTATCCAAACTTCGGGACTGGACCTCAACGCTTGCTACCGCTGTTGGTATAAGGATTGATTATAGCCCTTACCTTCTTATTTGAAGTAGAAGCATTATTCTTGTAGGATAGCTCCATAATGTCTGGAAAGTTGCCTATTACCATTAAAAATTCCTCGATGTCGTGATCGTGAAGCCTTCTAGTCTGGATTCCGACCTCGACCGTGAATCTATCAGGGAATACCTCTTGCTTCAAAACCACGGATTAGGTTAGCCGCAGTGCCGTGGGTATCTCCGTCGATTTCAGGGACCCAGAAATCAAATAGAGAAACAAAGAAATAGTTATGGTGAAGCCCATTCTAGAAGCCGTGTCAATCTCTAAGACGTGTCGAAACGGATTTATGCTTACGATGGGTGGAAGAGTTACACCTCGGCCGAGGTCATCGATGTCCTCCCTAACGACATCCAATAAGCCTCTTTTGGCGAGATTTACCTGCTTGGAATAGGGTGCTAACATGAACCATAAATATTAAATGTTAGTAACGATCTCAGTCGAACTGTGGAGACTATCTGAGGAGTGGGGGAAAAAAAAAGTGAGAGCCAGATGGGGTTGGCAAATATTACCCGCGGATGTTACGCAGGACTTGGTATAAAAGCTAGAATATAAATCGGTGTCCGAGTTACGGATGATAGATCCGTATGTCTTGGGATTCAGAATGAGCACAGGGCTCGCGTTCGCACACTGGTCTGGTTTAGCCAGCGCGGGGGCGAACCCGGTGACATAAGAGCGTCCCTTATCCGATTGGATTGCTGTTCTCTCGACCCGCAAACTGCAAGGCACAGCGTCGCACTTCGAATTCGCAAGATCGCTGGTCTTCGCCTTACAGCAAATGACGGCCAGCGATGTCCAGTCCAAAGGGCGAATCGATCTGATAGTAGCCTCTGGAGCGTCTCCAGAAGCGGAGTTGAATCGAATAAATGTGACGGATTTCTCCTTTGGTTCGCCGGCACATTTGCGATTTTTCTTCTTAACTGCCTGGGCGAAAAATCCGGAGAAGGTCAAGTCGCCCAGATCTGTGAGGAGTTCTGGAGGTCCACCAGCCTTGAGACCGAGTGGTTCGAAGTTTACCTGTCCCGAATTTTCAAAGATTTAGCATTGATGCGGATGTGAGGAGGAAGTGTCCTGTATATCCATGTATAGATAATCGAGAGAATACAAATGCTTAAGTATAAGATATTAGTGGCTTACACCGAAAAGTTCATTGATGGGCCCTGTAACCGGAAGCCCAGTCGATGGGATAGAGAACGATGCTATGGCGACTGCAACCGGACCGATAACTGTGAACGCCTTCATGGTTCTAGGTTTCGCTACTCTATAGATCCGTGAATTGGGTAAAAACCTCGAGATCTAGATACCGGTGTTCGAGGACCATTAAATAATAATTTGGGGGAAGCAATCTCTGTCTCGAGCACATATATCCGAAGTCAGGAGCGGATAGCCAGTGAGCATTACATAACTACAATCTATGCAAGTTTGGGTGTAGGTGGCCATCATGCATCATGATTTCAGCTTGTGAGAATGGAATTATCGCATATATTGTGGTTAGAAATATATATCGTGATGAGATCTCGCATCTAGCCGCGGAGAGGAATATAATAAGGTGTGTAGAAAACAATGCACTCAACATTGCATGCATATTGTAGATTGATATCGAGCGAATCCAGTGGCTTCAAATACAGACACACTTCGTAAAGTACTGAAATAATGATGTCAACGATCAATCCAGACCTCGTCGTCCGCAGGCCGAGATCTGGGACCACATGATCCAACAGTCTTTTCAGGTTGCACAAGATTGTCATGGAATGTCCGCCCATGTGTCTGATAGGTACAACGCGCATACGCCGACCAAAAATTCCAACAGTCTAATCGAACTGCTCGAAATCTTCAAAAATATGATCACATGAGTATATGTACTATGCAAATCGAAGTCAGGAGCCCTAGGCAGGCTATCGTGGGAAAGGAATCAACCGTCCGAATTGACCGAGCATCACCGGCGTAGACGCTAACATTATGAGCCTCGCGGTCACCCAATCATTGATCCAACATCTCCTGCGGAGCCCTCACAACTTTTTCCTTTAGGCACCTCAAACAAATCTCCCAAAATCGTGACCCCCCTCTTCGTAGCCTTCGCAATACACTCGCCCAAATCCTTCGGTCTAAACCCCCCTTGGCACCAAAACTCCCTAAGTCCGCTGACCTTTACGCTCCCCAAATCAAAATCTTTCGCCCCTCCATTATATGGCCCCCAGTCTTCACCCTCCGCGACAAAATAATCATCATAATCATTCTCGCTCATCCAGCAGAAATGCACAGCCTTTGTATTATATACGATCAAATCCCTCACACCCTTCAGCTCCGCTTTCGCAAATTTTCGCCACCACGAGACGCTCACTATGCATTTTATTGTCAAGGTGTGGACGCTATCGGGCGGGGTGACAAAATATGACGGATGGAAGATAGTACCCCAGAGGTAGAGCCATTCCAGGTGCTTTAGGCCTAGGAATGCGTCTTGGAGCTTATTAAGCATCGGGGCCATCAGCTCTATCCGTGGGGGTCTATAGAGCCAACCCTCGTTGTCCGTGGCCACCTTGAGCGCTCGTAAGTTGACAGTCTTTGTTAAGAGCGTGGTAAGATCTGTGGCTTGTTTCCAAAGGATGGTCTCGGATATTCTGTCCTCGTATACGAACGCGGCAGACTCATCCTGATGGTCATCATGGAGGAAGAACTGCAAGTCCAGGCTTGTGACTTTCTCTAGGTCGATTAAGTCGAACAGCGAGGATTTAGGTGTATAGTACGCCGAGATTGACCGTATGAAGTTCGTATCTAGTATGATGTTGAACTCGTCTAGCCTCTTCGCTTCGGAATATTTTTTCAAGATCCCCAAGAATTTTTCGATCCCGGTAGGTGGATCGTCTGAAGCTTCTAGGTCTGTACGTTCCCAAAATTTTAAAAAGTGTTAGCCATAAATCCTATATCAACTGGGGGAAGAAACATTAAAGCTGAAGTGGTAGAAAATACTCACAACTCCCCCAAACACTGATCTTAACCCACCTAACCCCCACCACCCCCTCCTTGATCAAATCCCCAAGCAAACTCACCAACCCATCCTGCAGCGAAGCCGTACTCCTCGCAAAAACCTCAGGCTCCAAAACCAAACCCCTCACAAACCTCATCCCAGGCAAAACCTCACCCATTTCCGTGTACTCTTTAATAACCTGAGCCAAAGCTCGACATCCATCATTTCCTACCGCCCGATGCGGGTTATGAGTAAACGGCGGACAAGGCGGACCCTTATATTTTTCCGGGATTCGGTCGCAGAGGTGTAGGGTTGAGTAAAGATGGTGGAGGGAAGGCGGGTAGAGGGATTTGCAGGTTTGTAGCAGGGAGAGGGTATCGCGGAGGGAGAGATGGATGAGGATTAGAGATATCAGTTCAGATGGAAGAGAGACTATAGATGATGGCATTTTGTCGGAATTGATCCTTCCCGCTCCTATGGCTGTCGAGGAAGTGTATATCTAATACCCCAAGCCTGGCAGAGAAGCCATATACATCTAGGATATCGGTATGCGTTGAGGTAGCGAGAAACTGTTGGATTTTGAACGCCCTGCAATTCTACCAATATGACCGAAATGGAGAAGAGTGCTGCGACGCGACGAGATATAGTCTAGAAGACGCTCAAGGTACGTGCCCATACGAGATAGAAGATTAAAAGGGAAGCTACGGAGATACATGCATAGGGTGGAGTCACAATGCGCTGGAAGGATCTATGATACGCGCGAACTGAAATCCGGGAACCGGATTGCCAATCTATGTCCAGAGCTAAAGCCTGTTGGGGGACAGGCTGGCAAGCAAGGATGGCCCGCTGTCGCAAATCCACTTGCAAGTATAATCCCGCAAGGTAGCGCCAGGTGAGGCAGAACGAAGAGCCTCAATCAACATCAAGAACAACAGCTATTGTTTATTCTATTGTTCCAACATCTTTCGCAACCATGTGAAATGATGAACAATAATGCAAACCGCGAATTCGAACAGCATCTACGCCCCAGTCATAATCTCATCAGGTAGCTCCTCCACAAGTCCCACTTTCCTAACACCTCTCCTCCAAGCTGTATCTTGCTTCTTGAAAACATCTCCGACCGGGGCCTCCAACCAACTCTGTGGCACTCCCACAAAGTTTCCACTCTTATTGCTGACCCATCTGATCATCTTCGGTGGTTCAGTAGGTTCCGGTGTTCCTGCTTCTGCTACCTCATCCGCGGCGTTGTCATCTTCCAGTTGCTTCTGGCTGCGCCGGTTAACTTTCGTCGCTTGACGTTTAAGTAGTTTGTTGATAGTTTCCATCTATATACCCAAACAAAGAAATTAATTAGCGAATGTAGCGGAGAATAAACTAGACAGTTGAATTGCCTTACCTTCTCCTCTTCTCTTCTTTGTTCACTCTGGTTCTTTCTCCTTCTTGCCATCTCAGCACGGCGGCTAGCCTGTTCCGCGGCGGTCAACGGTGCCGCCTTCTTCGTAGTCCCAAAGTCGTCCGGCAGCTCCATCAAGTCCGCCGCATAGAGAGAGTCGAATTTCCCCAGCTGCCTCCTCGTCAGTCCCTTGAGATTAGGTGTATCCGGCCGACTGATATCAGGCGTAGCCATCATCGAATCGTCCATCTCCTCGTCTTCCTCATCGTCATCCACGGCTTCTCCTTCCGCGTCCTCATCTTCTTCGTCGTCCTCATCCTCGTCATCGTCATCTTCATCCTCTTCGTCGCTCTCTGGCTCCACAATCTTGGGAATTGGTACTGATCTCGGTATGGCCTTGGCAGTCGGTGCTCGGATCACGATGCTATCCTCCTCCGGCTCCCCTTCCGCGTCCTCATCTTCACTGGCAACTGCCGGTTTCCCACGGATGGTACCAGGAACAGCCAACGGTGGACCCTCATCAAGATCCATCCCGTCGTCCGTCTCTCCTGGCGCATCTTCATCCGAAAATACGGCTTTAGCAGCCCGTCTAGCCGGCATTTGCCGTGTACCAGCCCCACGGGAAGGTCGCTTGGGAGCAGGTTCAGACTCTTCTTCCTCTTCCTCCTCTTCCTCCTCGGATTCTTGACTGGCTTCAACGTCGTCGTCGTCTGCTATATCTATATTTGATTCATCATCCTCACTATCACTGGACGGCAAACGTCGTCTACTCCTCGTATTGGTAGAAGAAGCCGCGGCGCTCCGAGCAGGCTGCGAACGGCTAGATGTACGAGATGGCTGTGACCTGGTATTCGCCGCTGCAGATGTGCGAGTACTTCTACCAGCCGGGACGCTTCTAATATTCGATGAAGTTTTGGGTACTGCACAGGATAGTTCAAAATCAGCACACATACACACCCTAGTACAATCCGTAGAGAGAGGTGGAGGGGGAAAATGTAACTTACACCCTGTCTTTGGATTCTCCACCGAGGCAGTCCTAGTATGCGAACGAGTAGAAGGCTGCGAAACGACGATAGAATCGTCTTTATCTTCTTTCCTGATGCTAGACCTAGTGCCCCGCGAGCGCTGGGTCTGGAGGACAGGCGCAGCAGACGGTTGAGACGATGCCGCCGCAATGCGACGCGAGGAGCGGCGGTCCGCCATAGCTGGTGGGTAATCGATGCTGAAGCTGTTCAATTCCCGGACCGTTAGCACACGACCGAGATCCGGAAGGTTTGTAGCAAGGAGTGTGGTTTAATGAGGTGGAAGACGGCGGTGATATCCAGGAGAGGAGAGGACTTACTCTTCGAACTGCCTTTTCGACGGAACGCGAGGCCGGGCGACGGCTTCTGAGGGAGGCGCCGAGGGGTAAGCGTGAGGTTTATACGCGCGCGTGTCGGAGACTAATATCCCGTGGAATAAGGAAGCCAGATGATGTAACAGTTAGCACGGTGAGTAAGTTTCACAAAGCACCGACGGCCGTCGCAATGGCCAACGAGATGGTGCCGGGATAGAAGGTTGCATTCCCCCCGAAAGCAAAACGCCGTCCAAGGATACAACGTAGCAAAGGCATGAATTTCTTCGTGTCATCAACCACGAATGGAGCTAGTGCCCATAACGACAACCGGTATGACATCCGAATAGCATTATGCCATGGCCATGGCAATTATTAAACACGAAGCAGAGAAAAGAAGAAAAAAAGGGAAAGGGAATAGCTCACCTCGCTCCAAACACCTCTTCAAGATCCAATCATACGCCTGCTGCCTATCCAGCGGTAGCTCGTATTCCGAATTATCACGCCGACCCACGCGATCGCGATGGACACCCACGTCGATGGAGCTGGAAGTGGAGGCGACGGGAAAGACCAGCAAGCCTGTCATATTGAAGGGGGAAAAGAAGAGAGCAAAAAAGAAAAGAGCGGGTATCACAAGGGTCTGTGCAGCTGTGTGCCAATTATAATAGGGCAAAGACGCTTCCCAGACGAGAGAAGCACAGGCGGCGTGGGCAAAAAAAAGGTTGGCCGAAAACCCCAACTAGGCGAATGGGCAATAATGACGAGAAGAGTTCTTCGACGGCGGTGTATCTGCTATAGTATAGTGCAGGAGGAGCAATGGCTGGGTTCGAACGCGCGAATGAGATGTGGAAAGGAGATGCCGTTCCGACGTCTTAGCCGGGCTTGGCTGCCGTTGGCTGCAGGAGCTAGCAAGATATCACACTGCCCAACGCGGTTTACGGATCCTGGATCCTGGATCCTCACTAGCGATGACTGGGCTGATGACGGGAGCCGGTAGAGTCGTGGGATGCCGTGGTTGATGCTGTGGATGAGCCTCCGAGATATATATCCGTGGAAAGAAGACGGAGAAGAGATCGATCAGAGGAGAACGCGCTGGCTTTCAGCGGAACCGTCCAGTCCGAAAGAGGAAATCTTCAACGTCCCCCGTCGACCCGCTCAACACACACTGAACTATGAATGTCAATACATACATCCAAATGCTGTCTATTCCACCACCGCCAGACATCATGCCCTCGAACAAGGAGGAGGACAGGCACGAGGATGAGGAAGAGAATGGGGAACCCTCAAAGCCAGTTCCTCAGGACCCTGGTTTCCCAAAGATATCCAAAATCATCCAAAATCACATCAAGAAGCCGGGATACCAGGACGGCCTGACGGTAGACTTCGAGAACGTCTCCCCGCATACCGGCCAGCAGGTGGTGGACTGGTACAAGCGCAAGATCTTTTACTTCGAGAACAATCGAATAAGGTATATCTATGAACTCCCAGAAGTGGCTCCCTTATCCGTAACCGTTTCGATGTATAAGACCCATCTTCCGTGACTAAAACATATATCACATGTAGACTGACGTATCTCCCCAAATACCGCGCCGTCAAATTCAAATTCGCGCACCCGGTCGGGGAGGGCTTCGTCAGGGCCTTTCAATACTACATCGTGGACTGGGCCCAGAACAGCTTCAGAAGCATCAGTCGCATATCCAAACACCTCCACGACCAACTCCGACTCATGCCGTTTAAAAGTAAATCCCTCTCTTTCCCTCCCAAAGTAAACATGCATAGTATCCTATGACCATGGTCATAATGATATCAAAGTAAACGTTCCCCATATACAGTACATTAACTTCTTCCATAACCTACACCAGCCTGCCCAACCCAATCCCCAGTCCGCAACCACACCCCAATCCTCACCCCGGCCCTCTCCCTTTACCCCTCCAACCGCCCAAACTCCTTTCCGACCATAATCCTCGACCACTCCTACAGCCCCACCAGCGACCCCGCCGCCCTCCTCCGCCACTGGCACGACCTCTACCGCACCCGCGACCTCTGGCTCACCCACAGCAAATACCGCACCAAAATAATCATCCTCGCGCTCTTCTACTTCGACGAGGAAAGTTCAAGAGTCCGCGGCTCAGTCGACGTCTGGCGGTACGATAAACAGTGGAAAACAGCCCGATTGACCGACGAGGCGATGTTATTCCCTCCTCCTCCGATCCCATCGACATGGTCGACGGTAGTACCCGACGAGGAAAAGATAACCTTAAAAATCCAGGAAATATTCGGCGAAGATTGTGATTTCAGGTTCAAGGAGTCTAAGATTAATGAAAACATGAAGTTTTCGATCAGTTTTCAAAGGCTGAGGAGTAAGATGAGAGAGTATCGGGACTTTTCATGGGTAAGAGTACTTCTAGAGTACCTCGCTGTTAGTACCCTGCTGACCCTTCTTAAACCGTAGAGGCTGGATGCGTAATATACAGAATGGTGGTGCGAATAAGTTTATGTCACGAACGTATATTATTATCATCATTAAGGATATTAAGATCAACGACAAAAAAAAATGACCCAAGAGCAGATGTAATATGTACATGAATGCAATGGTACCCCCAAAACCAGATCATACCTCAAAATGATACCAATAAACAGGGCGAATATATTTACAGGAGTATGATTATTATCTGGATTAAAAGGGGAGAAAGGAAAAAAAAAGAGAACTTCCAACTCCACCATAAGGAAGAAAGACCCTTAAAAAGTCGCTAAGCATGGCATCCAAAAGAATATCATGATGACCCCTCCAAAGAAAAAATGATAATATGAGAGAGCAAGGGAAATAGGAGAAAGACGCCATACCAAGTCTAACCTTTGTCTAATATCGGAACATCGCAAAAAAGCCATGCATCATAACCTCATTCCATCGAGGAGCATTAGTGAGGACCCCAGACGTTGAACTCATAAACCTTTTTGAACTCGTAGTGTCAAACCATTACAACTGCACTCCGCTTTTCTCTGCCATCAACATCTCCTTCTTTCTGCGTTTCTTGTGTTTCTGTTGAGTCTCCAAATGACTCTTCTTCAATTCGTCAATCGCATTCAGCATCCCCGAATCCTCGAGGGGTAGGTATTGCAGCGCAATTCGTTCAATCTTAACCACATGTGATTTGAGCCCTTGTAGATCGGACTCATCTTGTGCCTTGTGTCGTTTCCTGTGATGACGAATTAGTAACGCTACCCCAGAAGACTATGTTGGTGGGTAGGGGGAACATACAAAACCTCAAAAGTCTTAACTTGCTTCTCTAGTACCGCAACCCTCTCGCTAGCCGCAGCAAGAGTAGCGGCTGCCCTCGCCTCCTCAACCTTCATCTGCATCTCCAACTTCTTCATCTCGTTCTCTGCAGAGTTGACTTGCTTCTCCGCGTAACCCTTCGTCTCAACCAACATCCCCTCAAGATGCATGATCTTCTCCTCCGCGGCCGTTTTAACCACGTCGAGGGCATTGGTCAACTCGTTGATCCTCGACTCCGCGGCCTGCTTAAGCGCTTCCGGTATCCGGTTGAGCTCCTCGATCTCCTGCTCAAGCGACGATATCTTGTCCTCGGCTTCGGTTGCAATATCCACGGTGTGAACCTTGGCTTCTTCGAGATCCTTCGCCAAAACTTCGATTTCGAGGTCAGCCTCCTCGATAACCTTTTCCAGCTGGGAATTCACATCGGCGAGCTGTCGTTCCAACTCCCTAATCCTCTCGCTGTTTCCCTCCCCGGCGACGGCCGCCTCATGACTCTTCATCTTCCCCTCGAACTCCTTCACCATAGTCTTCAGAGATTCCAGTTCCTTTTCTGCGGTCTCTTTCTTCGCTTCCAGGTCCACGACCCTCTCCAGCTCCTTCTCCAGCTCACTGATCCTCTTCCTGGCTTCTTCGAGAGCGGTGCCACTAGCCTCATCCGCTTCCTTTAGCCGTTCAATGGTCTCATTCAGAGCTTTCATAACATCATTCCTCCCCTCAACCTCAATCACCATCTCCGCCAGCCGTCCAGAAACCTTCTTAAGTTCCTCCTGGCTTTCCTCATCCCTCCTCTTCCACCCATCTACATCTCTCTGATGTAGTAAGGTCTCCTGCTCCTTGATCCTAATAACATCTTCAAGCCTCTGTCTCATACTCTCTACTTCCACATACTTGTTGTGCCGGGAACCGTCGTCCTTCCTATCGGAAACCAACTCATCGTACCGTTTGCGAAGGTTATCGAGTTCCTCCCGGGTTCGGCTGAGCTCCAACCTATCAGACTGCCCCATGAGGAGACCGTGCAATTGGTCGCGGAGAACCTTCAGATCGGTGTCCTTTCGCGACTTCTCCTGTTCGACGGCCCGTTTCGAGGATTCGAGTTCCGAGAGGCGAGTTCGAAGAGTGGTGAGTTCCCTTTCTGCGGCCTCCAGTTTCCTATGGAGGGTATCCACATCGTCTGTCGTGGTCTGTGTTTCACTCTTCTCACTCGTTTCATCATTTTCCCTCGTCTCGTGCTTCTCCTGGTTCAAAGTCTCAACCAAGTCCTTCAAACCCTGCACCTCAATCTTCGTCTTATCCAACTCCTCCTCCAGGGCCGCTTTGTCCTTCTTCACCTCCTCGATCTGAGCCCTTAGGTCCCTTATTTCCGAATCGTCCTTGATGATGGAGACAGAATCAACCTCTTCCAGCTGCTTCTTCAACTCCTCATACTCTTTAGTAACCCTGGTAATCTCCTGCTTGTCCACGACATTCTGCTTCAGCGCACTCTCCAACTGTTCAAACATCGCGTCCAGATCATGCTGCCTCGTCAACAGCTCATCATGATCCAACTCGTGCTGTTCCAGTAAATCCTCAACCTGGAGCCTCAGCTCCTTGGTGACGGCTTTCAGGTGGTTGTACTCGTCCTCGCGGGACTTAGCCTGCTCGATCATACCGATGAACTTCTCGTACGTGACCTCGAGGTCCGCCCGTTTCGTTTTGAGTTCTTCCTCTTCCGCTCGCCGGTCAGCGATCATACCCAACAGTTCCTGTCGCAAGTCGGAGATATCCCTCGCATCGGCTGATTCCTCAGTCTGCACACCCGAATCTGCAACGTTGGATGTAGGGCTCGGAGTTCTCCTCTGTTTAGTTGGAGACGGCGTTTTCCTCGGTGACATGGACCCAGGTATCCTTCGTGGCGAGATGGACCCAATGGTTGAACTTCTGCGTATTCCGACGTCCGGTAGGTCATCAAACATCTCCGGTGGTATCATATCGCCGAACTCTTCGTCATCTGTTCCACCGAGCCCGAAGACTCCTTCTTCGTGGACTGTTTGTAACCCTTCGGGACTCATCCTGCTCTCGTTTATATGTCTTTCGAAAATCTCAATTTGGCTCTGCATCTCCCAGACGCTGACGTTGAGTTCCTCTTCCGTCTCTTTGAGCTTTTCTTCCAATCCGACCCGTTTTCCTCTTTCCAATATCGTGTCTTTTAGGGAGTCCGACACAGCGGTTTCGAGACGTCTGCAGCGGTCATTGAGTTGGTCGATGTTCTGGTTTGCAAGGGATCGCTCTGAGTCGCGGGCGAGAGATTGTTCTGTGAACTTGGTGAGGAGTTGGGAGATCAGGTCTTCATAATGGGTTTGAATTTTCTCATAGCCTATTTCGTGAGGTTCTTCCCTCGCCGAGGAGGTCACGGAAGGGTCTGGGCTGGGAATCGGAGCTGGGTGGTAAGGCGATACATCCTGGTTTCTGGACAAGAGATCGATTTTTTCTAGGCACGTTATATATATTAGTAATTTTAGACCACCGACCGTGCAATTGGCTCCGATAAAGTACCTTTTAGCACCTCATTCTCCTTTTGTAAGGCAATGATCTCGACCTTGTGCTTAACAGTCCCCTGCAGCTCGTTCGACAGCGATTGGTTCTCCGCCTGAAGCTCGTGGAGCTGTCGCTCGAGACGGTTTGTAGCGTCATGGTGTTCGAGAAGGAAGCCGCGGAGGACGGAGATCCGCTCCAGAAGTTCTTGCTGGGACGATTTCTCGAGCTCGTGGAGGCGGTTCTTCCGGGACAATTAGTATCGATATCATCACATACCAAAGAAACGAGGGGGGCTGGACAAGTTTGCTATTACTACTACTACTGCTACTACTACTCACCTTGTAAAAATTGAGCAAATCCTGCGTCATCAACGGCTCCGGATCACCAACTATCGCTACCGGCGGTTGTTCCTCCATGTTTGTATCATCAGGTTGTGCCTCGTCGAGCGGCGCAGCAGCGAAGTCCTCGTGCCTGGGCTTGAAGGTGGTGTTGGTGGGCGAGATGTTCGGGGTGGTGAAAGCGCTCCCAATGGATTTGACCTGGTAGGTATCCACCTTTGCAGCGGCCGACCGAGGCAGCGGGCAGGGGGTGGTGGGAGGGCTGCCGGCGACAGGAGTGGTTGAGGCGCTGGATGGGGAGGGCGGGATGAAATAGCGCGAGAGAGGGATGAGGCCGGGGAATTCCTTGAGCTTTCGTCGACCCGAGCCCGGCCCAACAGCGGAGAGGAGGGACAGCGTAGCGTAGGACGTGGTCGTGTGCTGCGCCGTTGGGGACTCGAGACTATTGTTATTGTTGGAGTCGTTGTAATTGCTGTTGGCTGCGTCCTCAGGATTATAATTATCGAGAGCTAGGGTAGGGTTAATATTGTTGTTGTTTGTGTTCGTGGCGATGCACAGGGGCGAACGGCGATGAGCTGAGGGGATGCGACGCTTCGACGGCGAGTGCAGCAGAACCAGCGACTGCTGCGGAGGCGTCGATGGCGGGATGAAGTCGAGCAGGTCGTGATGAGCTTCGGACGGGCATGTACCTGCGCCTGTATATGTACCTGTGTATGCACCGCTGTCCGTGCCAGTGTTTGTACCGGTTGCGGTAATTCCAGCGTCGGCGGCTGCGGGAGAGGAATGGGAGCGGGAGTTATTCACCCGCCAGATGGCAGCCATGATTGCGGTCTATTCGTCTTCTTCTTCTGCTTCGTCTGCTTCTCCTTCTTTTCCTGCCTGTAGCTGTGCAGTGCTTCTGGAACGACGCGCCGAAATTAACTGGCCCTCAGGAAGCAAGGCGCATGATCCCTTTTTTCTCGCTGCTGGCATCCCGGTTTCTTCTGATTCCAGCCGACAGAGAAGGTGGTTAGCATCAGTCGAAGCGGCGGAGGAGTGCAGGAAAAAAACACGATGCAAGGCTGCTGCATGCAATTTTGCTATTTTACCCGAAAACGGCAGTCAAATTGCTTTTACTCATTTGCGGCGACGCGGTTTCGAGTTCGCGGATGACTGTCACTGGTTCGAGTGGGTACTTTGGATATTACGCCATGCAGGGGACTGTACTTTTCGTGATATATTAAGGACAGGTACTCCACCCAGGCACGTTGGTGTTCCACGGTACACCGAATCTGCTTAGCACGAGCAGCTCCATGTGCTGGTTAGCTCCAGCTAGGGCTGTCACATCAAAGCTTGCCCTCGATCGAGCTGAGAAAGTGTGCACAGTACTGTACAGTGTGCATGTGTGGGATTGTATCACGAGGCCACGGGAGGTCGAAGCCAAGTCGTGGGTTTGACAAGAATCAGTATTACACAGACACACACGATAGATATACGCCCATGAAACTTGAAGGCAGGTTCCCAGCAAGAATTCCTATAATTCGAGTTAAAGAAGGCCATAATGGTTCCTTGAGTCCTTATGTATATCTATAGTCCACGGTAACACCGAATCCAGGAGCATAAGTATACATAAGCCTCTCGCCTGGTTTCAAGGTGTAGGACAAAGGCGACCCAAGAGATGCTGTACCAGCTCCACCCACAATACACTGAGCTGCATTATCAATACAACTGCATTTGCAATCCGATGGTCGTTCTGACGGGCCAACCGGACCAAGTATATTCGCATCTAGTTGTTCCTTCGAGCACCCCACCAACGAGCATCCGCCCGGCTGGCATTCGACCTTCGGGCACTCAATCGCCGGACATTCGATCGCTGGCGGTGGTGGCTCCGGAGCGAAGAAGAGCATGTTGACCAACAAAGAGACCAACAATGGCAACCAAAGCGTCAGTACCACCCGTTCCGCAAACCCGTGGACCGTCATAAACCCCCACTTCAGATTGAAAGCCAAAACATCAAAGGCAGTCGCCGGAATGTGTCCCTGTTTGATGTCCTCGATCCAAAGCGTAGCGTGCAGGCCATCCCGCAACCCCGTCGACAAGGCCACAAAGTCGGCGAAGGACCAAAGTTGGTTCCATTCACGCGCATCCTCGTCGTGGTTGAAAATATTGATATTGAGAGCGTCGAGCCACTTGCACTGAGACCTTCTATAAACCGGACACCATTTAAACCTGCGCCCATCGCTGTAGCTGATAGTAACCCCATCCGCAAGCTTCGGTTTCGCGCAAGAAACCCGACGGCTCCCCAGGACCATCGAGGGGATCTGATCAATCTCATCCACTCTTACAAGGTCCTTCGTGACCGGGTTGAAAAGCGCAGCGACATATTTGTTGAACTTCGGTTCGACATCTCTCTGCCAGGCTTTGAAAGCGGACCGTTCAGGGTCGACCGAAGGATCGGTGTAGGGTACGTCGTATATCTTGTAGTAGTTGTTAACCTTCCGAACGGGATCGTACTGGGACCTGAATAAACACTCCCAGCCGGACTGATTGGTTACGTGGAGTTTGAAGGTTTTGACATCGACTTCGGGGCTCTTCCCCAGCGGGGAGGGTTCTTTCGTCATCGTGAGAGATCTATGGGAGTGTATGAGTCGGCTGGTCGTGTATCTCGCATACCGGGTTGGTAAAATTATACGTACGTACCTTCGAGCCGCAGCTGCTAGTTATAGGGTACGTTCCGGGAGTCCGTGAGGTATGCTTGGAAAACTTGATCGGGGAAGGTGGGATGTTCTAACATCGGCCTCCTCAAGTTGGTGTTTTGAACCATATATGTGGCCGGATCCATAGTCCTCGAGACCGTTGCCGTAGTACACGTGTGCGTGTATTTAGACATGTATTTCATGTTGGCTAGCCGATGCATGTTTGATCGCCTGTCTGATCTACGAGATCGAGCTATAATAGATTATTTTGTTAACAGTTGGAAGAGATTGACAAGAGAACGTAGATCAGACAGTCCCAGGGCTAAAATAATGCAATTTTGGTATAAGTACTGTGCCAGGGAAGAAGCTTCGAAGCTTCGAAGGCGGAGGCCTATAGGTATCGATACGGGCTACACCGGTGTTCATTGAAAGAATTATAATTGAATACCCCGTGTGTGCCAGAAAAGAGGCAGTATAGGACCAGTACTAATACGACATATCGTCGCACTATACTACTAGATTCAGCTCGCACTTCAGCATCCAATACGAGCCACAATAGGGTGCTATCGAGTATGTAAGTTTCTTGAACCTGAATTGCAGTGTTACGGGACAACATTCTTCGGGGGCCATATGTATGATATCTAGGTTAGGATGGTGTTCAAAAGCGTCGTATACTAGGTAGTAATTAGTGATTAGATAAACACCGCTTAGACTAGCTTCGGTATACTACAGCACCCACACTCCACAAACTGGTCCGTGCATACACAATTATATAACAACAGACTAATCTAGCAGTAACACGGATGCATAGCAAGGTCTTAATTGACAATTTCATACACGTCAATAGGCTTAGATGAAAGATATATTGATATGTCCCTCTTAACCGAGAACCGGAGAACTGGAGCACCTTCGTTCCGGCCCATGGAGCTAGACATACTTAGTATGGTAGCGTGGCCTGATATCGTATCTGCACGTTACACAGGACCCCTATTCTCAACCCACTTGGATTCGAGGCTACCACTTTCCGGTATGGTTCGATTTGCTTACCGTGTAATCGATCTCGGTAATTTAGGGCGCAGAACGGTGCGCCAGGGCTTGGATGCAGGAAAAAAGCATTGTTGCATGACTGCCGAGGGTATTCGGGCTATGCCTGGTATTTCTGGTGAGCGAAAAGCATGCGTAGAAAATATCTTCATTTATTATCATTGCCCCAACGAAAGTGCTATGGTACTAGGTATCAATCAGGCCTTGGAGTGTATCACACTCTCAAGGGCTTTATCTTGATATTAATACATCATCTTTCTAAAGTTTTATGAGAACGATTCCTGGGTATCATTCAAACTCTCCGATGGAACGATTATAAGCTAGATATTAATAAACCCGACCATAGGAACCGGTCTTGACATATTCTTGAGCTTATGAGACACTGTCTTAGATCTGTACAGTTATAAGTGGCGGGCGGATAACAAATTTAGATATACGTTGGCGCCTGATTAACAAAACGGATACTATATACCTATGTATCCGTTTTCTGTTTTAGTCTCATTTTCAATGCTTTATTTGAGCCTCGATGTTTCAATATTCCTTTTCCTCCTTGTCATATGAACGTTGTAAAAATCGTGACAGGACTAGTGTATCCGAGAAGGGGGTGTTGTTTCTGTGGTAAATTTCTGCTGCAGGACGCAGAGTAACACGGCACATCTTGGCTTTCCTTGACGTCGACGCGACGTCAATTTCGCAGTCGGCATCTCATGGTGGATGTGGCACCACGGCTAGAATAGGCGAAGATCGATACCGTTTAGCTAACTAGACGCATCGTAGTTTCTATCCCCGTAGAACGAGGGACGTCCCAATTTGCCATTTACCCAGTTGTGGGATTTCTCTCGCAACCGGTTACCGAAATGCTTAATCTGACTGACGTTTCGCCTAGCTACGCCTGGAAGGGAGATTCCTTGCGGTGCCGAGAGACGAACCGGTACCCTCTGTCTCGAGCGCCTGGATCCAGGGTTAAGGCTGACCTGGCGTCCGATAAGGTGACGGAAATTGAGACCGAGTGCGAATCTGCAGGTATCGTTGATATCTGTTAACCGTAGGTTTAAAAGTATGCGCATAATCTCGGCGACCCTGGTTATCCGGCATCCTGTTTTAGGCATGTTAATATCGATGGTATTTGTGATACGTCGTAGACTTACGAGGTGTACATATGTATCGATATTCATGTCAAAGAAGAGCCGCTAGCGGCGGGTAGAGTCGAGTGTCTATATAAGCTTGCGGAAAGTTTGGTTCATTCTAACTTGATTTTTCTGTTCCGCATCAGCGCTATCTAGGAAGCGTTAGCAACTGTCCTTTAGTTCTTTCTAGCTTCCGTTGTCTCTCGCTATACTTCAGTCACTCCTTTAAATATATATATCCCACAAGCTCTTCAGCATTTATATAGGTCAATATGCGTTTCGAAATCGCATACGCCCTCGTGGCCTTCCAACTCCCATTGGCATTGTCCCACGTCCTCGTGACAAATGCCTACGGAAATGGCGATCGCAAAGCTAGGACTTATGGCATCGGTCTGCTTGAAGACACGCAGCGGGGTAGATTTGAACGATGGAACAATCAACGAGATGTCACCGTTTTTAGCGATCCTACCATGGCACCTGACGGGTCAGGTAGCGCGGGTGCAAAGGCGGGGGACAAATGGAAGTGCACGAAGTGTCCTATCTACGATCAGGAATGCGCTGCGTGCAAAGGTGTGCCGAATTGCAAAAAATGTTACCTCAGAGACGATCCCAATTGCCCGGCATGCAGGAAGAGGAACCTCAACGGTTGTGGTAGGACCTATGCCGTTGGTAGCCCGAAGTATTATATCGTCGATACCACGGTGCTTCAACACACGGATCCAAATTTTCCACATTATAATACTGCCCGTTTAAATACCACTTCGTGGCTCGAATGGATGGTTGATCGGAATCTTCTTGCTAAAGTCACGGCTGGCGGCTGGCTCAATGTGACGATGGCTCAGCAGAATACCGACGGAGGTGGACCGTACATGTGCGAGCTCGACGAGTCTGGTACAGGCGCGAGTTTCACACCGCTCGAGACAACCGGTCAGGACTGTCTCGGGAGGTACGGCGCCAACCTATGTAACAACCAGAATTGGTACGTCGGTGCTATCTTGCCGAAGAACCTGAACTGTCGAGGAACTACGATTGGAGAAAAGAAGACCGAGGTGTTGAAGAAGATTTGTATGATTCGATGCAAAAATGACGCTCCGTGAGTTTAGGAATTCCGTACCCGTACCTTGCGATGCGACTTAGTTACTGACAGATGTAACTGACATAGGAACGGTCCATTCGGAGGTTGTATCCCGGTCCAACAGGTACCAGGGGGGCCCGAGAAGATGCCCCCACTTGGCAAGCAGAACTTCTGTAAGAACGGGGCATGGAGGGCTACCGGTCCCTACACTGACAAGACCATTCGATGGTTGGCGGGTAACTACAATCTCAAACAAGCTGATATGGACTACTTGGTCAAAGAGGTCGGCTATAAGAGGGGTCAGTAGAATATATCCGCACATTAGCTTAGAGTTGCGGGATACAAAGGAGCGACCGGCTTCCTAGAGGCTACCTTTGGTTGGAGGATTATGGTTGATGGGTTTGAAGGTGGTATGAATTTGGGAAAACCTTACGTACCGCTTCTGTTTTCCCTATATCTTTCCTTTCTATGCCTAGGCTCCACGCACCAACCGATGTATACAGAAATCCAGGGCGTAGGTACGAATATACAACCCTGTGGAGCTACATTCAAGTTCTATGTGCATGTGTCGCAAGCAGTAAAGAGCTGGGTATCTCCTAGCCTCGAATCCAGGCGGGTATCTCCGTACTTCGCTGCATTATTTCTACTTCTAAGGGCGCATAAAATGGGTCTATATTTGAGTAGGAATATCGGATGTAACGTTATATCATACTCTCTCCCTCGCTCCGGATATGTATTCTGTTTCTGGCTTCCCATTTCCGTATACCACACCATCCTTCACTCGTAGCCCGTCTGACGTATATATCGCCACCGATGTGTGTCCCGGATGAGCGTGTTCCTCGCCTGGACTCGAGGCTAGTTCCTCACTGGTCTCCTGAGGCTGATGTTTGCGTGTCCAACCCAAGCGCTCCCGCACACGTTTACTACTCGCCACGATCACTAGGAGTACCAGAATCACCGCTACGACCGTGCCGGCTGATATCCCCGCAATCACCTGACTCGATAGCCCTTGTTGTCCGGTGGATCGCTCCGGTGAATTCGTATTTGTCGGCATTTTATTTCCGGAGGACATTGTTGCCGTTACTGACATAAATGTCGAAGGTGAACTTGTCTTTACCGGCACGGACTCAACTAACGAAGTCTTAGCCCCCTCTATTGTAGTATCGTCCGTAAAAGCAGAAACAGCACCTACCGAGAGGATAAAAACGTGTTAATATCCGTATATATCATCACAATCCAAACACCATCAACACCGTCACAACCATGACCAGTACCAGGAGTGATAAAATAACAGTCCTTCTCGCTCCGGACGATGTACTCGTCTCCGCAACGACTGTAACGGTCACGGTCCTTTCCACAGTAGTAACAGAAAAAGACCCACCTGTCTCCTTTGCGCCCGTACTCACAGGCGTAACCGTTCCCCCCTGTCCACGAGAAACGGCGCTGGCACAGTACCCTTCGTACAACCCGGTAGCCTTACTAACATCAATTCTATAATCCCCAGGCTCACCTCCACATTTTTGACTAACACAGCTGCTGATATAGTTTACCACATCGCCTTGATAATCTGGGCGACACCAGCAGGATTCGAAGGCGCCGGAGTAGATGTCTGGCTGTGTGCAGGAGAGGTAGGAGGCTACGGCGTCCGAGCGGAAGTTGCCTGGGTAAGGTTGCCAGAAACACAACCGGGCGCAGGAGCGGAGGCCGAGGTAGGCGGGGGAAAGATCGATCGTTTGGGGGGAATCTGTTAGTTGGGAGGCTATCGGGGGAACGAGGAGGAGGAGAAGGGCGAGGTATGATGTGAATGGGACGGGTAGCATTTCGTTTTTGTTAAATTGATATTGAAGTATCTTCGACGAGTACTTATATTAAGTGTATACTTGTAAATTTAGCTACGTCGATAGTATACCGTGCGCATAAAAAGGCTTATCAGGAGCCAGTCCAAGAAAGGGGGGTAGAAGGGAGAGACGGATGCATATGGGAATTGAGAGAGATGAACGAAACAAAGTGACCAAGGAAGCACCAAGGCTCTTAAATATGAACAAGCTTTCGCAGCCCAGCATCCAGCTGTACTTCCCGTTCCTGCACGCGAGTTCAGAACGCCGTCTGCTTAAATTCAGCCTCACGGCAGAAATCCAGCAGCCCTGTCGTGACATTTTATAACGGGCAACGCGGGCAGCTGTTGGATTTTGGGCTCCCGTTGGTCGAGCTTGCCGCCGTCACGCGCTGTGGCTGGCCGGCCCCGACTTCGAAGTATCTGTCGGTGTAAAAATAGAATCCGAAGGATATAAATCCCGCCGGATTGGTGTTTATACGTTCCTGATGCTTAAGTAATCTGTAGATATCAAATATGAGCATTCTTCCGTGTATAAGATGCATAGTATGCAGCATTCGCTGGCTGTCTGGATCCGGAACCGACACTCTTGCAATTTATTCCCCGGATCGATAGATATATCCCAATAGACACTCAGTTAGCCTTCTATCGCGGATACTCGTGCTAATTCTACCAGTTCCCGTGATAGTATCCGTTCAATCCGTCTACCGGTATAAAGTATCCTGCCATGAGTAACGAACCTCGTCCCGGCTCGTCTCAAACGGCGCTGCCCCAACGCACAAAGCCGGACGCCAAAACCACCAAAACACCAAAACCAGCCCGCCCGTTTCAGCCCGCAGACATTCATCAGACCGTAACTTCTGCACCACAATGGACCCCTTCCCGCTCTCGGACATCTCGTAACCACCCTCCGGACGCATTCTCTGCAGTCCGAAGCCCGTCATCATCCCGTATCCTTCGCCATCCTTCGTCTACTCCCGTTTAAACCCCATCAATCCGTCTGCTACACCCCCGCCACCGATGGCCTCGAATATCCGAGTCTTCGTTTCTTTCGGCGACAAGGCCGCCGTCTTCGCCGGCGAGGACATCGAATGCACCATCACCTTCCGAAACATCGCTCCCGCCCCGGGTTCGCATCGTACCACCGCTTCCCGTTCCATCAACGGCAGCATAGCGGAGCATCCCGACCCGAAGAGCCCTTACCATGAACGACGGAGCAAACAGGCACCCTTGTCCCTCACGGCGGCCGAGAAGTCGTCGTCGGGTTCGTCGTCTCGGAAACAACGGCCTGGGAGTATTTCCACCACCAATGCGAGGAAGCACCGGCCGAGTTTGTCGCTGTCTACCCCGGCGAGTGCACGGCGGCTGGCGCAGGGTGCTCCGTTGGGGTCGCCGGCCGCGAGTACGGTTCGTCCGATGACGGCGACGACTCAGGGCAGCAGCACCATGGAGGGAGCGTTAGGGAGTGCCGGGCACAAGCATAAAAGGTCGATATCGATAGTGTCGATAGGGTCGGATGCTGGTGGAGATGTGCAGGCGAGGACTCCGGGGAGAAGGTCGACACCTCATTCGAGGAGTACAAGTTTAAGTTACAATCCGAAAAGGAGTCCGATGGGTGGTGGCTTTGGCGCAGGACCACAGTCAGGTAGGTTTCTTACAGCTTCCATGTCCATCTGCTGCCTCTCGAGATACGTGTCAATGCTAATAGAGCGTAGCTACGCTTCCCAGAAGACATGACAGGACTCAGACTCCCACTCACCACATCGAAGAATCCCTCACATCGTTCTCCGTTACATCTCCTCGCCGAAATCCAAGTCCGAGACACGTTGCCAATGGATCTCTGAACCGGTCCTTCAAGTTCCCTCCTCCTAACACCACAAGCACACCCCCCACGACTGCCAAAGATTCTCCAAAAATCGTGTCGACCAAGCCGGACGCTCCGTACGCCTCTGATCTCCTCCTACCCGCTGTTGCCAATATAGAACTAGTTAGCCCGGCCGAAGAGTCCAACAACTCCACGTCGGAATTCGAACATGTCCCGCCTAGCAAGATTATCAATTCACAGATTATGAGCGACGATAACACTCCCCGCTCCAGTATCGACTTCTACTCGTTACCGAATAGTACCACGGATACGTTATTATCGGATTTCGATACGCAGCTCAACCAGCGACTCTTGATGCGTCAGGGAAGTCATAGCCGGAGGTCTAGCTTGCTCTCAGGAAATGCTACAACACGGGCGCCCGAGGTGCTGATGATGGGATATGCTCAGGTGCAGGGGAGTTTCATGTTGGATGGGTCGCTAGTCCAGACCGGGTCGTTTGAGGAGGTCAAGCGGAAGGGAATCGTGGGAGGCCAAATGGGTGGCGGTGTCGTGGGACTTGAGCCCAGGAAGAATCAGACTGGGTTATTTGGGGGTCTAGGTTGGGGTAATCTATCGAATGGGTTCCAGAATGGCCTTACAAATGGAATTACTAGCGGATTTACAAGCGGGTTGGGAAGTTTAATTACCGGAGGAAATATCAGCTCCATCGCTGAGATGAAGAATATCGCGAGTATGCATGGTACTTTTCCGCAGTGAAATGGGGTTGAATGCTGATAGTCGGTAGATTCGAGATCGATACCGATACTTTCCACCCCGCAGTCTATTTTATTTGTGGATCTTAAGCTCGCACCCGGAGAGAGCAAGTCGTACACATATACTTTCACATTGCCGAAGCAGCTGCCGCCGACTCACAAGGGTAAGGCTATTAAGGTGGTCTACAACATTGTGATCGGGACACAGCGGCCTGGGAAGGGCGTTCAGCATCCGAAAGTGATCGAGGTGCCCTTCCGGGTCTTCCCACACGTGAATGGTAAGTTCCTCCTATGGACGATAGTCAGAATTAATCTAACTTTTGCCAGCTCGCGGCGGCCTACACACATATGACCTTCTAAGCCCCATAATTCTCCTCAAAGACGAAGCTAAAGTCAAGGCTCTCGATGAGAATAAACCGGCCCCAGCTACTCCAAAGAAGCCCAAGAAATCCAACAAGCCTGAATCGTCGCTTGATGAATTCCTCAACTATGCGGAAAAGCTACTACATACTGAAACTCAAACCAATGGGTCACACTCACCAGGAGGACACACTGGTATCCTCTCCCCTTCCATTATGATTTCTAGGCGAAACTCTTTTGCGATTCCCGAGCAACCTACTGCAAAGGAGGCTATAGACTTTGCGGTCACAAAACTGCAAGGACAGACTGGGACATCCCAGATCTTTGGAATCACAAGAAATGGGAAGCAGGTCGCAAATTTATCGCTTGCTCGGCCAGCGTATAAGCTTGGTGAGGCGATAGTTGCGGTTATCGACTTCTCGAACGCCCAGATTCCTTGTTATCACGTACGTATAACCTCTGTATCCCGGACGATTTCAATAATAGAGTATTGAATTTTTTTTTTTTTTTTTGGAACTAGGTAAACGCCACACTCGAAACCCACGAAACGGTAAACCAATCCCTCGCCTTAAGATCCGGCTCTTCAATCTACCGCGTGACACGCAAAGTCCATGCTCAACACACCGAAACCTGTCTCTTCTCCAAACGAATAACCTTCTCCCCGACAATCCCTCAATCCGGAACACCCGAATTCTCGACGTCGGGTGTATCGCTCAAGTGGTCTTTGAGGGTGGAATTCATCGCTGCACACAGCTTTAGCAATCCGTCACATAGTAGGCACCACAGCTCTGCTGCCGGTCCAACGTCCCCTCCCGCGCACGTTAATGAAATGGGAGAGGTTATCCCGGCCACTCCTAGCCAACAAGACGGGTATTTTCCGTATTACGGGTATAGAGACGGGGCTTTGATGGAGCGGACGCAGAAGGATGAGAGGGGGCAATTGTTCGCGGCGGTGAGGGATGTGTGGTGTGACGGGTTTGATTGTAGCATTCCAGTGAAGGTCTATGCTAACGATGTTGGCGGGCCTGGGGGCGCCGGAGGTGGAGTACATGGGGGGTTCGTAGTGTAAGCGGTTCAACTTGCTGCTATTTCGTTGGGCGTGCTCTGGTAGATTTCTTCTTTTATTTCTTCTTTTATTTTCTGTTTCTCCAAAACTTTCTTTTTCTTTTTTCTTATGGGAAGTTAGTACATAGAGGATGGGAGACGGTTAAAATTTGTACAGTTAAAGTATCCTGGTCCTTTGGCTTCTTTTTGTCTCTTTCCCTCTTTTCTTTGAAACTTTCAATTGGATTCAGGTACATACTTCTTTAATGCTTTCTTAGTGGGTTTTTCACGCGGTTGAGGGTTTTACCAAAATGTTTGTTTTTGTTCTCTTATTCTTTTGGAAATATAGTCGGGGTTTCCTTTGGTGGGAGTTTTGTAGTTATATATACACCAGCGGTCCTAATTCTGGTAGGGTGGATTATAATTAATCGTGAGTTCGATTGTGGGAGTTTTGGAATGGATGTTGACACTCTTTTGTGCGGAAAATTAACTGTGTAGTTCAGCTTTGCAGGATGCTTCCGTTAAGCTCAATTGATATCGCGTCGGTCCTCAGGTCGGCGTTTCTGGGTGATTGTTCGTGTTGACAAGTGCAAAATGCAACGCTTGGATGTTACACAGGTTATGAGACCCATTGTGAGACTACCATTATCGTGGAGGTCGATATCAATCTCTGAGGACGGTTGTTATCTCGCAAGCTAGATACATACTTGAATTCATTCTGACAGTTTCATGTTTCGTTCAGTATATAGTTTGGTTGCAGATATCGATGCTGTATAACTATAGGACTAGCATAGCTAACATAACTGATGGATATAAAAGCGGAGTGGCCATGGTTCACGCAAGAGAATTTTGGAAATGCATTCAAAGTACAAAATTGCAAAATGGTAAAATTAACACGTTAATGACTGCTACATGAAGGACTATCCGTATGCATACTAATATTTTATACAAGATCTTTAAACAGGAGAATGAACGCCGCCGTTAAATGAGTTAGCATAAAAGGGAGGATGTTGTACCCGGTGCCGGTTTAGTGGCTTCGTGGGCATATTGGGGTATGCTGCTTATGAAGCGTATCGATTGTATGCTTTTAAAACTTTGTGCAATAGTTTCTTGACGGGCTTTGCGAGACGGTGGAAGGGGCGTCGGTATCGGTGAGTCTTGTGACGTGGGCCTCCCTTATAGTGCTTGGTCTTTTTTGGCTTGTATTTGTTCTTTTTTGGCTTGTGTTTGGTCTTTTTTGGCTTGTGTGCATGAGGGGTTTTGGTGGGAGGCTTTGTAGATGTAGTAGCAGGTTTGGTAGATGTAGTAGGGGGTTCCGTAGATGTAGTATATATAGAGGTTTCCGTAAATATAGTAGGGGTTTCCGTAGTAGGGGTTTCCGTAGATGTAGTAGGGGTTTCCGGATCCGTATCTGTGGTGGGAGCCGCTGTAGATGTAGTGGGCGATTCGGAGGATGTAGCCGTTGTTGTATCTGGTGATTTAGGATCATGGCCACTAGGTGCTTCATCAACGTATCCTCCTGCTACGCAATAGGCCGTTCCTACGAGAAGGTTGCTACAGTCCCGCTTTAGGGATGGATTCAACGAGATGAGATCATCCAGAGAAATGCCGTAGCTAGATTCAATCAAAGCGCAGAAATCACCCGAGACTACTTTGTGCCATTCGTAGCATGCCGGGGATGTCCCACTCTCCGTCGGGGCTGGCGGAGCGATGGTTGTTCGTGTCGTCTCAGAAGCCGGAATACCCTCCCAGTCTTCGGTTGGCTGCACGCAGTACCAAAGACCGACGACGAGGTTCGAACACTCCGAGTTAACGCTCGGGTTGATACTGTGGAATAAGTTTAGTGCAATCTTCATCCTCAACGAGATGATTTGACAGGCATCCTTGTTGGACGCTTGGTACCATTTCCCGCAATTCCTGGTGGTTCCTTTGGCTATGGCCCCGGGGGCTGGGATTGGGGCATCCGCATATGCTCCGGTGTTAGTCGCTGTGTTTTCAAGCATTACAGGGACGTATTCTGCGAACGGTGAAGTGACGCAGATGTACGTGTTCTTCAGACCGCTGTTCGAGCAATCTTCGTTGATAAATGGGTTATAGCCGATTAAAAGGGGAGTGGGGAGACCTAATGTGCCGGCGATTGCGGCGCAAGTATCTCCACTCTTGAAGAGGTATGTACTGCATTTGTTTGGTAAACAGAGTGACCGGCCGACTTCGAGGTTTGAGCAATCTGGGAGGATTTGGTTGATAAGACGTAAGGTGCCTTCAGCCACGGACTCGGACTCGGATATTGAGTGGCAGGAGTCGCCGGCCTTAACAGTATATCTATTGCCCGAGATACAGGTATTATTTCCTTGGCTTGTAGTGTTATCGTAGGATGCGGCATTGGGCATGTTAAAGATGTAGTCTGGTTGGATTTCGGTTGGATAGGAAACACCGCATTCTAATAGAATCTTCAATGTTAACAAAATTCTGTCTTAAGTTTCTTTGGAGATAACGATCCTACTGACTTTCTTGGATTTTGATCCACTGTTCCTGTTTCACTTCGTCGTACCCTAGCACTGGGGATTCTTGGAGAGCCCTCCATCTTGAGATATGGCATGGTGTGCATAGGATAGACGTCGGTAAGTCGGTGTAGTCTATGTCTGTAGATCCTGTGTACGTATCCATCTGATGTGCCAAATAATCTGCCGGGTCTGGTCAGCCGTTATATCCATGAGGATAGCGTATCCATCCAGCTCGAATTCGTGCATACACAAAACTCGAGGCTGCAATTTGCACGAATGCCATCAACTCACCAGCACAATACAACCCCGTCGTAGGGTCTTTATGACAAGTAGTCTTCTGCCACTGCGTAATAACATCTACCCGATATGTCACAGGCAAGCCGCCGAAGATATCCGTCGACGTCCCACAAGCCTCCTTCACATCAGATTCATAGCTTGCTAAGCTGTCTTTACAATCTGTGGTGCAAACGATTGAGTAACCGGTGGCACCCAGGCTGGTAAAATTTAAGGAATCCGAATAACCACTGACGGCTAGACGTTGGACCATTGGATCGCAGGTAATAGTCCTATTAAGCGCTTGCTGGCAAGCGGTTGGAATCGGGACTCTGTTACCGAATCCTCCGGTATCGCCAATGGCGTTACCAGCTGTTCCATCTCCTGAGGAGTAAGGGAAAAGAACGAAGTCAGCGGAGACAATAGAGGAAAAAAGAGTGGCAAAGCCCGTGATGTTAAAGATTGTACGTCTCATTCTGCAATTGAGATATATGTATGCTGTTCGTAGATCTGAATTAAACATATCGAGTCAAATGAGAGATCATCCGGCAAGATATAGGCGGCGTTTTAAAAAAAATAAAACCCTAGGGAGATATACACATAATTCTAGAGAGAATCGACGGCCATACCTTCTGTAGATAGGTGCGAGTCAGTTCGAAGCATGTCAAAGGCGGTGCAAATTGTTGGTCGCCATGAAGATGTTAGCGAGATTGCACGTTCACCGCCATGGCCAATCGGTTCCCAAACAGATCTGGATAGACTTCCTTCGCGCATTTGCGCCACTCCAAACTGGGGGTTCTGAGACAACATTAATGTATTTCCGTAATCGATCAGCTTACAGAACTCCAGATCACATATACAGACATTCTCGATTAGACAGTTCAAACTCAGCATTTGTACATACAACAGGAAACGATCAGGTGAATGCTCGGTTTTCGTTGATCCTGGTGCTATACTCGGATAAACCTGGTGTATATAAATAGGTCGATCGATCCTATCACATATTCGCTGTTCGGCCTTCGTACATCGCGAGATCCCAATTGGGAATCAGGCGCAGCTGGCCAAGTCGTGATCCCAGCACCGATCATATAATCATAGCCTATGATAGTATAGTTAATCCTTTTCCATAACATTAATATTGGCCGGGACAATTATAATACGGTTTGGTTGACTGTTATGTAAAGTGAGGTGTTGCAACTTAATATCTTACCATGAACGTCGAACAGTATCAGTAGCTTAGATCTCGGCGAACATGATGTTCGCTTGACCCTGCTAGTATCACGTTACGCTAGAATCTAGGCTGATCGTATGCAAAATGCTTCAGATCGGCCAAGTAGTCCCAAAAGCTTGAATTGTACGTATATATAGCCATATAGTTGTATATTTGAAGTACTTGAGTTTTACGAGACAATAGAATACTTAAATCGGCAATTAGTCTAAAGTACGATGTATCATGTATCGTCCCCTCGCTCGAGTAAAAATACATGGTCAATAATTTGAGTAGGGCTTGAAGTTTTTCGAAAGCACGAGATTGTTATAATTGACTTATTGCGCGAACGCGAACGTGGGCGTGAGCACATATACAAGCTCACCACTTACTAATAAAACTGGTTGGCTGCCATGGCCATGTATAGACCCTGTCGACTGGCCAGCGTCGAGAGCGATTTACCGCTTAATATATATACCCTTGAAATAGTCTCGAATTCGCGAAGCCAAATTCGCCCCGCTCTCCACGGATGTTTCTTCAAAGCTGGCCAACTAGTACTCCTTTGTCGATTTAGCCTCGTCAAGACTCCTTGAACCCTGCCACATTCGAAATCCGTTTAGCTCGATACTACTTCCTATCAAACGAAGGGGTCGGGTGGGCGAAGCGTCGGTCCAATTAACGCCCTCGACGAAGTTGCATAGATTAGCCGCGATGATTCGGATGTCAGCACCACAAGGTCTACAGCATTTACTGCCACAAGAAAACTTCGAAATGTTTTGTAATACCGTGATGTTGTGGCGCTAGTGTTCGAGTGGCTTTTCGAGCCCTCTCTAAGCCGTAGACGACGGCATATGAATGATTAGTCAAAGTAGAATAAATCCGAAACATAAGGTCCTCGGATCTAAGACCCTAATGTACATTAATAATTCTTCATTTGAACAGCGAAGTTCGAAAGCGTGCGAGATCACTGATTGGGCACGCTCCCAACATGCGCGAAAATAGAACTCAAATGCGAAGCCCCTGACCTGTGTGCGCGAGCCTGGAATACAAGATTGTAAAAGATGGGGAGCTGAATTCAAGGAGCAGCTAATTATAGAAAACATAGATACGGTTCCGCGATAGCTGTCTGGACGCTGTTGGTTCATATGTCTGGAAAAGCTTTTATAAGCCTGGCTACAGACGATCTCTAGATCTAAAGTGAGGTGCATCAACGAACATTTTAGCATCCAAATCTACAGAATTTAGTACCCGCTGCATTGATATCTTTTCACAATGCGGTTACATCTACCAAGTTTCTTTCGAACGTTACCGTTTATTATTTTTATTATTTCGCTTGCCGCAGCTCAGGACTTTACATGCTCGCCGACGAAACGATGTGAAATTGGCTGTTGCTCAAAGGATGGCTACTGTGGTTTAGGGCCTGAGTTTTGCGAGAAAGAGAACTGTGTATCTGACTGTGACCGCAAATCAGAATGCGACCCAGGGTGGGGAGCGCAGTGGTCTATCTCCCAGAAATGTCCTTTAAATGTCTGCTGCTCAAAGTTCGGGTATGCCTTTCTCTCAACGAGTCCCAATGTCAGTTAGGGACGATTTAGGGTTCAATCAACTAACAATTATACCTTAGTTTCTGCGGAACTACGGAAGAATTCTGTGGAACGAACCAAGTCACGAATCCAAGCTGCAACGGGAATTCGGCTGAGAAGCGAACTATCGGATACTTTGAAGCTTGGGGTGTCGGAAGAGCCTGCGATGCTCTGTACCCAGAGCAGATTAAGGCTTCCGCATACACCCATATTAACTTTGCCTTTGCGTTTATCGATCCTGTCACATTCGCTGTTGCTCCCATGAGTCCAGGCGATCCAGATCTGTATCGCCGCCTGATTGCTTTGAAAACTCATAATCCCGGACTTCAGGTATGATATGGCTTGAACATTACATTTACCATGGGCTGTGTATCTAGGTCTAACATCCACTTTCGAATGGCCGGTAGATATGGATATCTTTTGGTGGTTGGACATTTACGGATGACGATCAGCCTACTAAACATACTTTTTCAGAATTGTCTGCATCAGTAGAGAATCAACTAAAGTTCTTTGCGTCTCTACTTTCTTTCATGTCTACCTATGGGTTCGATGGCATCGATATTGATTGGTACGTTCTTAGACTGGCTAAACTCCTCGAGACGTTGTGTATACTGAGAAAGCTTGCACCTGCAGGGAGTACCCGGCTGCCCCAGACAGGAACGGTAGACCGGAAGACTACGTTAACTTCGTCACCTTTATGAAAAATTTGAGAGCCTATTTAGCGGCAACTGGCCATAGATACGGTGTCACGGTTACCTTACCTACTTCTTTCTGGTATCTTCAACACTTCGATGTCGTGGCCTTGGAGAAACATGTAGATTGGTTTAACATCATGAGCTATGATCTTGCCGGTGAGTACATAGATATCATAGGGTTGTGGAGTTTTTTAGAATATTGCTGATGCTTCATAGGCACATGGGACGCCCAGAGCATCTGGCGAGGACCATACGTCAGAGCTCATACCAATCTCACAGAAATTGATATGGCTCTCAAACTTCTTTGGAGAAACAATATCAACCCCGGCAATGTTGTTCTTGGCCTTGGCTTCTACGGTAGGAGTTTCACCCTGGCGGATCCGTCGTGTACAAGCACAGGATGCCCGTTCTCACAAGGTGGTCCGCCGGGTGAATGTACGGGAGAAAGCGGTACACTATCGTACTCTGAAATTTTGCGGAGAGTTGAAAGAGGTGCAAAGCCAATTTTGGACCCAGTTGCGGCCGTACAAACACTCGTTTATGACAATAGTTACTGGGTGAGCTACGATGATTCGACAACGTTTAAAATGAAGTACGACTACGCGAATTCTAACTGCTTAGGTAAGTACTATCCATTCATGTGGTAGTAGCGAACAGCGTCACTAATCTAAATTTATTGGAAAATTCAATCAGGCGGGATGATGGTCTGGGCGGCCTCACTTGATACCCGAGATGGAAGGGGAGCTTCTGCATTGAGAACGACGCAAGTTTCCAATCCCTCCGCCATCAGTCTATCAGCGATAAAAGACACTACCTCTTCCTGCGTATGGACGAATTGTGGAGCCTCTTGCCCCTCTGGTTACAGCGTTGCAGCACTCAGTGGAGGTGGTCAAGCCACATCCGGGAGACGGTGTCCCAAAAAGTCCACAAGGTCTTTCTGCTGCCCCAGTAATAATCTTCCAACTTGCGAGTGGGCCAGGTATAACAACGGGGCTGCGAAAGCGTTCGGAGTGTGCCAAAAAAAATGTGGAAGTGATCAAATTGCAGTTGGCTCTGATACCGATGGTAAGCTTTATACACAATTTGAGTATACGACTGATAGAGTATACTGATCATTTACTAAAGGTTGCACCTCGGGACATGGAACGTTATGCTGTGAGAATAAAAACTCAGTCAACTACATCAACCAATGTGAATGGAAGGGGGAGGCTGCCGCTTGCGCTTTTATTAACCAAGGTGCAGAATGTAAAAGCGACAAGCCTTTTAAGCTCACACAATCCACCGCTGGAGATGGGGGGGAGCAGTCATGCTGGAGCGGCTGGAAGAGTCTGTGCTGTACGGATCCACCACCGTATCAGAATTGCGCATGGTATAAATCTGGCAGCTGGTGGGACCGATTCCTCGCCGTATGTGATGGAACCTGCCCCCCAGGGAAAGCTGTGGTTGCAGTAGATGCTTGGGCCGCCGGTTGCACTGGATGGGGAACTGGGCCAGGGGCATTTTGTTGCAATCCTCCTAACCCACCAGGATCTAACGCCAACCCGAGTACACCAACGAACCCGGAGTTAGCTGAATGGGAGACTCTCGTTAAACAATGGATCGCCGGAGGAGTTTGTCAGCTACTGCCGGGTTCGGATGACCCAGATCTCAAACGATTACGAGTGAGAGGGCTACAGAGCAACGGCACAAGTCTGGCAGTCAGGCAGCAGAAAAGTCCTGATTTAACTAACTATGTTATAGCAGGGAAACTTTTACTCATTATCAACCAGGCTGGAAATAACGCTATATATAGCTCTATGGCCGCGATCTGGAATAGTATCATGAAGGGGGCAGGCGATGTTTGGGATTCACTCACCATTGAAAATCTCAAGGATGCTTTGAGATTTCCATATGGTGACCCGAATCCGTTCCTCTCTCAGATTCTGTGTGACCGAATGGATGCTGCAGCTACCGTGGAGGCCCTGAACAAGCAGAAAGAGCTCTGCGTAATCCCAGGCGAAGGGCCTGCACTTCACAGCAAACGTGGCTTTTCGCTTAATTTCAATCCACAGGCCCAGACTGGGGCGACACCTCCCGTTGGAAGACTCCTTGACAGACTTATATATGGGCGACTGAGGCCGGAGTATTACAGGTGGTTCCGTTATCAGCGTGCGGGCGAGTTCGAGCTTGAAGGTAACTAAACTTCCCTCAATCCCACATAGCCAGGAGCTAATCCCTTGCTAGTCGTCTATTTACTTGGCAGGACGCCAGTCCCAGACTCTAATGGCCAGGGTGGGCTTGATGGAACTATCAGGCACATTCATGCCACTCAGGGAGCCTCAACCGCAGATGGGTTTGTTATATTCCACATACATATCGCACGCAATGGCCGCGACGGGTTACAAGTGACTCAAATAAATGTTAGACATGGCACTCAAATACGTCCCACATTCCGGCCTAACCCAAATAATCCGCCGACAGCGCGCAACCACCACGAAGGGGAGTGGAGAGCACAGCAAAATACTGGCCACGGGACCCAGGCTTTCGCTTGCGTACCTGGGCTCGTGTGGCAGATTGGTCTTGACCCATGGGTGTTGAATCTGCAGACAACGCCGCGACCACCCGGGCATGATCAACAACCGTATCTGATTCAAGCTGCAATGAACCAAATAAATCAGGATTTTGGGGGGATTCTTGACGGCGCTCTTCTACCTGCTTCCCTGGAAGGTCGCTTGACTGGCGATGGACTTTGGGACTTATCTCAATCCCGACAAACCGAGAGCTATCGTCCTGGTGGGCAGCCTTATAACCCGTTTTTGAACGATCTGAGAGGGAACCTCCTTGATCTTACGAATCAGGCTAACTAGATGGTTGGGTATACTGGCGTTATCATGAACTAACTTTTCTTTTGTTTATGTCTATACCAGTTCAAGGGATTGTATTATTTCGTCTGTAAAGTTTAAATAGATAAAGTTGTTAGCAGAGTTCATGTGGAAGGCAGAAGCGTTTTGTTAGCCAGTTACAGGTCTAGTGAAGTATAAGGACACTTTGTTTAAAAATTCACTTTTTGATGAGTGTTGCGAGTGTTGCATTCCGTTTTGGGACATCTCGTGGTCAGCTGTTGACAGGGATTGTGCGACGCGACCTTTGAGCTCTAATTTCAACATCATTTGTGACGCGACGGCCAGGACCTCCTGCACAGCATTACACGCATTACTAAGCACCATCTAGGGACAAGTTTGAACGGACAGTCCCTTCCTCGCCGGAATTGAAGTCGCCATAACTCAATAACTTCGCCTTCCGAATTCGAAACTGACGATACTGCCTGATCGAAAGAGTTCTAGCAATGCCGGCAGACATCCGGTCTTTCTTCGCCCCCAAGGGCGGAGCTGCTCCAGCTCCCAAGAAGCCGGCACCACCACCCGCTGTATGTCTTGACCGCGCAATTCGGCATGAAAGCTGCCTCGCATACTAATGAGTGGATCGTGACATTTTAGAAGCCCACTAAACGAGGACGGAAAGTTGGTTAGTTCGCCGATCCTGTATTTCAGAGGCTTGAATTTCTAGGACTGACGCCGTTGACTGCGGTATTAGTTGAATCCGATGAAGAGGAGGAAGAAGTTAAACCGGCACCGTATGGATAAACTCCCATCTATACTTCTAATACTTCGATTCTGATGCCTTCTTACCGTGATAGAGTCAAGAAACCTGCTGCTGCCAAACCGACCCCGAAAGCGTACGGCTTCACTCCACATCGCGTAAAAACAAGGCGGTATTGACAAACTATCGAACAGAAAAAAGGAAGAACTCATTGAAGATGCGTCCGCCTATTTCGCCTCATCGGGGAAAAATAAAATCACCCGCACCGGCCCTGTCCGTCCTGCTCCACCTGTCAAAAAGAAGATTAGCATGAAGAAACTTAATTTGGACGACGATGCTAAGTATCTTGATGACGACGATGAAGACTATGGTGATGATATATTTAAGAGCGAGTACGGAAAGGCCACGGAGGACGAGCCTATGAGAAAGAAAAAGAAAAAGGATGACGATATGGACGTGGACGACTACAAGGATGACGACGAAGACGGCGAAGACGAAGATATGGACGATTTCATTGATGACGAAGAAGAGGATGTTAAGTCAAGGAGCAGAGGTAGGCCGGCGAAGGGTAGTGTTGTGAAAATAACCCCGAAGAAACCCGCTGCCGCACCACCTAAAGGAAGGAAGAGGAAGTCTATAACACCGGAAGATGACGACGATGAGGAGGACGAACAGCCGAAACCGAAGAAAAAGGCAACGGCTGCTGCTAAGAGAAAGACACCGGTGAAGAGAAAAGAAGCTGAAGAGATTGAGGAGCCAGATTCGATCAAAGACATCCTAAGTTCTGTACCTACTGTGCGGCCGCCGACACCGCCTCCAAGGGACGAGACCAAAAAGTATGGGAAACCTCCAAATCTCAAGCTAATGTAAGCGCCGTTCTAATGACTGTCCAGATTCAACTACCATGCCTACAAAGCAAAGGCGGCACCCCCGCCACCTTCAGGGACCAAAGATATACCCACAGGCGCGGAGAATTGTCTTGCTGGCCTTACGTTTGTGTTCACCGGCAACCAGCATTCTATTAGTCGAGATGATGCAGTCGAGTTGGTTAAACGCTACGGAGGAAAGGTCACTGGGGCTCCGTCCCGTAAAACCAGCTATGTCGTCGTTGGTAGCGAAGCTGGGCCCAAAAAACTTGAAACCATCCGGGAGTTAAAGTTGAAGACTATTGACGAGGACGGCCTCTTTGCGCTTATCTCCAAGCTCCCTGCACACGGAGGCGACAGCACTGCCGCCCTGGCCGCCGCGAAGAAGGCCAAGGAGGAAGAAAAGAAGATTCAAGAAATCGCCAAAGAAATGAAGCCGAATACCTCTGTTGCACCGGGTAAAGAGGCCAAGGATCCGAAATCACAGTTGTGGACTGTAAAATACTCGCCTTCGACCATGAAGGAAATATGCGGCAATAAAGGACAGGTTGATAAACTTCAGAAATGGCTACAGAACTGGCCAAAGAATCTGAAAAAGAATTTCAAAATGCCGGGGCCCGATGGTAGTGGCCTGTACAGGGCTGTGATGATACACGGGCCGCCCGGTGTGGGCAAGACGACAGCTGCGCATTTAGTTGCTAAACTGGAAGGATATGACGTCCTTGAGTCGAACGCCAGCGATACCAGAAGCAAAAAGCTGTTGGATACATCTTTGAAAGGAGTTTTGGATAACAAAAGTCTGATGGGCTACTTTAACGCTGGGCAAACGAAAGTGGACGCATCGAAACAGAAGATTGTCTTGATTATGGATGAGGTGGATGGTATGTCAGGGGGCGATCGAGGAGGTGTCGGGCAGATGGCTGCAATTTGCCGGAAAACACAGATACCCGTTATATGCATATGTAACGATCGCCGATTACCGAAGATGAAACCCTTTGACCACGTCACCTACGATCTTCAATTCCGTCGCCCTACTGCCACCGAAATCAGGACTCGGATGATGACCATTTGTTATCGTGAGGGCTTGAAACTTAGCCCTCAAGCAATAGATTCGCTAACAGAAGGCTCGCATTCCGATATCCGCCAAATTATCAACATGTTGTCAACTTTCGGCGTTAGCGGGAAAGAAATGAGCTTCGACGAAAGTAAGAACATGGCGACGGCCTGGCAGAAACACGTCGTTTTGAAGCCATGGGATATTGCGCAGCAGCTCCTTCAAGGCCACATGTTTGCACCAAATAGCAAGAAGACCTTGAACGACAAGATTGAGCTGTACTTCAACGACCACGAGTTTTCGTACTTGATGATTCAGGACAATTATCTCAAACCCAACCCACAGCGAGCAAGTAACTCCCAGGGGGCGGAGAGACGTCTCAAGCTACTGGAGTTAGCAGATAAGGCCGCCGAATCGATATCTGATGGAGACCTGGTGGATGCAATGATCCACGGACCACAACAGCACTGGAGTATGATGCCCGTACACGCCGTTTTTTCAACCGTCGCACCGTCGAGCTTCATGTCCGGAAGTTACGGAGGCGGGCATATGCAGTTCTCGGCATGGTTTGGACAAAACTCGAAGCAACAGAAACTCAACCGATATGTGAAAGAGATTCAGAGTCATATGAGATTGAGGTGTTCTGCAGATCGACACGAAGTACGACAGTTCTATGTGCCAATCTTCTGGCAGATGCTGTGCAGGAAGCTGGAGCGTGATGGAAAGGAAGCCGTAGATGGAATGATTGAGCTTATGGACGACTACTTCCTGACAAAGGAGGACTATGACGCAATTATCGAGCTGGGTGTCGGGCCGCTGAATGAAGATAGCTTGAAAGTTCCATCGGCGGCGAAAGCAGCGTTCACGAGGGCGTATGTCACCCCCAACTCTCTTCGAATCACTTTTTTATGCTAACTTATTGGTGCAGTTATAACGCAGCTTCTCATCCAATGCCGTTTATGAAAGCGAGTAATGTTATCGCTCCAAAAGGAAAGGCTGCGAAGAAAGAACAGCCCGACCTTGAGGAAGCGATCGAAGAGGACGAAGACGAATTGGAGATGGTTGAAGATGCTGAAGATGCAGTCGAGGAGGAAGATGCTGATTTGAGTAAGGACAAATACGTTAAGCAGGCGAAGCCAAAAGGTAAGGGTAAGGCACCTGCAAAAGGAAAAGGCAAAGGTAAGAAGGCAGCGGATGAAGACGACGAGGACGACGATGAGGACGTTGGCAAAGGAAAGGGCAAAGCCAAAGCACCAGCAAAGGGTAAAGGAAGGGCGAGAAAGTAGAACAGGCGAACGTGACCTATTGCCATTTGGTGTTTTTGCTGCAATTCATTTACTAACACGTCATGAATATTTTTTTCCTTCTTTTCTTCAAACGCTCCTCAGCAATTAATCAAAAGTTCTACCGCTTTATTCATGCACCTAGATCTTTGCCCTATGAAACTGAAATATCGATCCGCAATTGAATGAGTACGAAAGTTTGGGGTATCACGCGATAGATTGTCAGGGAAATTATGTGCTAAACGGTTACAAGAAGTTTTCTCAGAGTTCTATCTCTTTTGATTCCCAAGTCTCTTTATTTTGACCTCTAAAATCAATGGAATCAAATTTATTAGGCCTGACATATCCAACGGTGCTGAGATAGAAGCAATAAAGGAGACTTACCAAGTTCAGAACACCACTCATCCAGCTCCTTGACGAGTTTCTCAAGGTCGCCGACTCGTTCGTCGATATCATCGACTTGCTTTGTGTATTTTTTCAATTCAGCATCTGTTTGTCCATTGAGAATGTTCCCGGTTTGAGTTAGCCCAAATTGTTATGCACTATCAATTCACACAATGCCATCGTTGAGACTCATGCGTGGATCTATAAGTCGAGAGAATAATCCTCAAACAGGCATATGTATAAAATCCCCTTCAAATTTGGTTTTACTTACACCTGCCGCGTAAATACTCGCTATCGGTCTCCAGCCCCATCGCAGCTTCGGTCATAGCCTTATACCGCTCCCGTGCCGCCTCGTTAATCTTATGCAACAAATCAAGGTCACCCATTATTGCCGAGCTATCAGCTTCGATAAGGTTCTCGAGAGATGATAGAACGGTTTGGACGGCCGCGGTAGGGTGGTTCTGGGTGGCTGCGCCATTGTTTGTTGTGGTGGATGTCGTTCCGGGAAGGGGGAATAGCGAGTTTGGAGGCGCCATTTCGGTGCGTTTAAGCGGTTATGGTGAGCTTGGCTGTAGCCTCGGGCGATTTTGGGGGTGCGGGAAGGCGTCTATAGACGTTTCGTCAGGCCTGGTCGTGATGTTGAGGTCGGAGGTTTGGATCGATTTGGGATGTGGCAACGCAGAAAGGATGTTGGAATTCGACGCCCGAGGTTACGCAGAGTTGGCCGTGGGCGTCACATCATTGAAAGCGTTAACCAATCCTTGATTCAAAACTATCTTATGTACACTGCGAAACTCTTATCTACCTAGATATTTACAATATTCGCAAGCCCCGTTGCCTCAAGTATCTACGGGTGGAACTGTGGAATCAACGCTTGTTTCACCAGCAAAGTATCAGTTCCATCACTGTTTGGCGTCTCAGTCAGCTCATAGGTCGGCCCAAAACTTCCCGCACCCCATCCGATATACCCCAAATAAACATCACTGTTCTGGTTCAAGAAGGCCAGCTGCTGATTCATATACGTTACGCAACTTTGTACGTTACCGCCTCCAGTTTCTGACAAGATTGCTTGACGACCCTTGCATCGTAGCCAGTACGAGAGGGGACGGAATGCCGAATCTACGTTGTCTGTTACGCACTCTACATGAGTACCGGAGTTGTCAGAGTCGAGATACTTGTGGACGTCGAAGATGAGGCCAGTGGTGCTGCCGTCTGGGTTTTTGACCTGGATCAAAGCGTCGGCTGAGCCGGATGAGATGAAAGCGCCTGCTGAGGCCTGTTATGCATAAATACCACGATTAGTATACTCCGTCAGGGGGGGGTTGAAGGTTAATTACGTACATAGTTGTTTCCAGGGAGAAGAATAGGTTGAGTTTTCGCACCGGCGTTACGGATGGCGGTGACGACCTTTTGGACTGTAGCAGCCCACGTTTGAATATTCACATCGTGAGGTTCGTTCATAATCCCAAACCAGACCTTTTGTTGGTTGGCATACTTTTGGGCAAGTTGGGTCCATAAACTGACAAGCTGGTCATCAGTTGGGCCGCCCTGGCCGACGATTCCACCGTTCCAGCGAGCGCTAAAAGTTCGTAAGGAAAAGTTAGCATGCGTAGTTGAAATGGCGACCTAGGCAATATCGAAGATGGGGCTTACTAGTTATGAATATCGATCACGCAGTATGCGCCAGTCTGCAAGCACTGCTGAAGTGTAGAATCATACTGGCCAATCAACCCAGAAAGTGACCCGCCGAGCTGGGGCGTCAGACTTTGCCAGCCGATGGGAATACGGAAGGTGTTAAACCCGTCGCTTCTGAAGTGCTGGAATTGCTGCGTAGGTGGAGCGCTAACCCTTCCATTGCAGGTTCCCTACGAAGAGTAACAGTTAGGAAATGGGAAGGCATATATTTGTGGGGGAAATGGGAACATTCGTACATCGGTGGTACACCCGAAATCGAAACCTGCAATGTTGATACCGCCATACTGAACACTACCGGCGCCCGCTGGTGGAGTGTTGGAGGCGCAGCTTATCTCTGTCGCGGTGGTAGTACTAGGAGTTGTCGTGCGAGTGGTACTAGGGGTTGTCGTGCGAGTGGTATTAGGGGTTGTCGTGCGACTAGTGGTCGAAGAGCTTGGTGGATAACTAGTTCGAAGAGTCGTCGACTGGGTGGTGGAACGGGTCGTCGTCGTGGGGGACGCCGTCGTCGTTGTGGTCGTCTTCGTGCTAGCGGTACCCGGTAAACACTGAGAGTAATATGGGTTCAAACTTACGATTTATCAGTCTCTCGTATCCTTGAATTTAGGGGTCTGAGTACATACGCATTACAGTAGGAGCCTGAAGCACAAGTTGTGGGTCCAGTATAGCCGATGCCTCCACACTGTAGGCTTGTCAACAAAAGGTCTCCGAGGCAGCTTATATAGGGATGTAGTGTCAGTAAACTTTACCTGTCCCCAGACTGACTGTTGTGCGGCTGCAACCCCAAGCAGCGAACCAACTGTTAAAACAGATTTAAGATACATTCCGAAGACTATATAAGCCCAGTTTCCGGGGCTACCTTCGTGCTTCAGAGTCAATACGTTGTGTTGAAGTGTGGTATTTTGGAGGTGGCGCCCAGATTCACCAAGAACGCTGAAAGCTTGACCAGTCTTGTCATTGTCTTGGTATTGTGGTCTGGATATTTATACACTTTCCGTTGCTCAACCGAGAAAATACAAGGCTCGAAGCTACAGGCATGCATCGGAACGAAAATCCAGGATACATACCAAGAAGTTTGTTCCTAGAAGAGTCCATTACGGAACCACGCTCGACCAAGCCGAGAGTTACGACCCTTGTCGTCCCTATATAAACATTGATACATCATGGACAACCCCCCAGTCCCAGACCGGCAAACCAATAGATGAATTCATCGATTGTGCAAAGTCAATATAAACTTTTAAATAGTCAAGTGTGTCTGAAATCGTGAGCCCTAGCCTACAGCCTAATCGGATCTCGTTCCTGGATTCTGTCGCGTTTTAAAACCGGGAGAACCCCAGTCAACTTATATCTCGATCTCGTATATTTCCCGGAATAGCTTACCGCCGGACCGAGGAACGTTACGGCCTACTCCAGCCCTAAAAAAGACGGACACCCACGGCGCGAACAAGAATAAATTTAATCCGAATTCTCTGAAACAGCTTACAAATAGAATAGATTACAGGCTTCGGTCTGAGCCATGGGGAACTGTAACGGGTTATGTTCGAGAAGTTCAATATGGATAGGCCGTACGTCTAGACGTCTGGAAAACAACTCGAGACTGATCCAAAGGTTAGCTTACGTACAGCGCTTATTTCAATCACACAGAAGAAAGGTTTTTCGGCCTAGAGCCTTCAGCTCCTTTGCATGATATCGACAGATGGAGGCCGCAAGAAACATTTTGAGAGTTTCCCTTGTGATCTTGATGCCCACACAATAAAACTATCTAAATGAATCTTTGCGAGGCTCGGAATATTAAGGATAAATCACGTCAAGACTCCCGAATAAAAATAATCACAGAATTTAAGAGATGTTACAGACTGTCAAGAGATATCGATATATATATATCTCGATATATCACAGCCCGAAACGTTTTCCAACACTGTGCAACACATATGCAAGTCGGCATACAGGACGAAAAATCGAGAAATGCCCAGGCTAGCATCAACATCCAAGAATGGCGGGCGCCATTAGATCCCATTAGATAGTATTCCCGACAGTAAGCTAAGAAAGCTAAGGTCGCCTCAAATTCACACGTACAAGTCTGAGAGTGGTGACATAGCATCGGCTGTTCTGTTAGTTGCGGGCCATAGTGTTCTTTCAGTTCGGCAAGAATACCCGAACTGTTAGTCCGATCCTGTTCTTAGCCACACTTGCCGGTTTTCCTTGCATGCGAATTGGCATGCTTTGCAATATTTGTCCTAGGTGTCGGTATAGCTGTGAATATGGGGAAGTTGCGCAGGCCAGAAAGGCGTCTTCTACCTTTAAATACTTCGTAGTCCCAGCAATTTTATTGCGCTTTGTCAAGTTTGCGCCTCGAAGGTCCCGCCCTGCCCCTCCATCCCGAGACTTGGGGTTCGATGTTTTGGATATCGATATGAATCTCTCAATCATGGTGTATCCGATATAATCAAGATTTTTTCTTCCACGGTACCCTTGAAACCTATAATTTCTCCATATACACGACTTCAAAATGGTATTTTTACCTAGCCCCGAGATCCTGGCGAAGCCGGACGATGCATTCGCCCTCGCCAAGCTTGGATACCAACAAGAGCTCAAACGAAACTTCTCCAAACTCGAAATTCTCAGCGTCGCATTCTCGATTTTAGGCCTTCTCCCTTCGATCGCCTCGTCTTTAGTATTCGCTATACCGGCCGGGCCTGTTGGTATGGTATGGGGTTGGTTCATCGCCAGCGGGTTTACATTTCTGGTCAGCGTTGCAATGGCGGACCTGGGCTCTGCGATGCCGACGGCGGGAGGACTTTATTGGTGGACACATTATTTCAGCGCTCCCCGGTGGAAAAATCCGTTGGCTTTTCTCGTCGGCTACTCTAATACGCTGGGAGTTATAAGCGGTCTCTGTTCGACGGATTATGGGTTTGCACTGATGTTTCTGTCCGTGGTACACCTTGCGGTCGGGAATGGCGGGAATTTTGCGCCAACGGGCGGAACGGTTTACCTGGTTTTCATCGTTTGCGTTCTTTCTCATGCGACTATTGTTACTTTCGCATCGAAGATTATGGCGAAGTTGCAGGTGATGTTTATGGTTGCGAACGTTCTGTTGATTGCGGTGACGCTCGTTGTGCTACCTATCGGGAAACGAAGTACAAATAGCGCGGAGTGGATCTTTACGGAATCGGCGAATCTGAGTGGATGGCCTCCCATATGGACTTTTTTCCTGGCGTGGATGTGTCCCATTTGGAGTGTGGGAGGGTTTGAGGCTTGCATTCACTTGTCCGAGGAAGCGCAAAACGCAACGACGGCGGTCCCATGGGGGATCATGGGGTCTTGCGGGTTGAGTTGGATACTAGGGACAGTTATTATGATTGTTTTCGCTTCATGTATGACGACGGATCTCGAGAGCCTGCTGAACTCACCGCTCGGACAACCGGTGGCACAGATATACTTCGACGTGTTGGGAAAGAACGGAGCAATCGTTATGATGGTGCTGTTGTTCATCAATCAATGGTTGATGGGGGCCAGTGTTTTGGTAGCGGCAAGTCGACAGTCCTGGGCTTTCTCCCGAGACGGCGCATTACCGTTCGCATCTTTTTTCAATAAGATTTCAAAGGAGTTTGGGTACGTACCCGTCAGGACGATATGGGGTTGCGCAGTCTGCGCCGGAATTCTCGGTCTTTTCTCCCTCATCGCTCCAGCCGCCGCGTCAGCTCTTTTCTCGATAGGAGTTGTAGGAAACCATCTCGCCTGGTTTATGCCGATTTTCGCACGGGTGGTCTGGGGACGAAATAAATTCATACCAGGACCCTTCTACACCGGAAGCTTCAGCATACCGATCGCTGTCGTCGCCTGTTTATTCTTGATTTTCAGCATTTTGACAGCATGGATGCCTATCGATGGACCGAATGTGACGCCGGCGAATATGAATTATGCGATTGTGGTGAATATTGCGGTGTGGGGTGGGGCTTTGTTATATTATTATATCGATGCGAGGAAGTGGTTCAAGGGACCAAAGATCACATTGGATTCGTCGCATTCGCAGCTGACGGAAGAGCAGGAGGAGAAGATTGCGAAGGAAGCATTGGTAGATCTACGACAGTGAAGCAGCTGCGGGGGTTGGTTTGCATTAATGTACATATACTGAATCAGATAATAAATAGAATCGAAATATAGATTTCGGCTTTGGCAATCCAAAATGAGGGGAAAAATTAGTAAAGATAGTGCTGATATTTACGTGAGAACGAAATACAGCCAGATGTGGTTTGGATGCCAAGTGGGACGAAATTGCGTCCTTGCAACCACAAATATGTAGTACTGACACTCCAACAAGACTGCACTCCAACAGGATATCTTGGGCCCGGTGGTTATATCGGATAGTCGCGTAATTGTATAAATATCGGACGCCCTCGTCGGGAACGTCGCAAATTAGATGTTTAGTGGTCCCCTGCGTTGTGATGTTGTATTTTTTCCGCGCCTAACAAAGTAAGCGCGCCAAGCGCCGGCGACGTCTCCGAGACAGAGCTCGCAGCCGAAATTTTTCAGTGGTTAGCGCACACGACCAAGCCCGACTTCCTCCCACCATCACTCTTATCCTACACTCCCATCCATCCGAACTATCTCTTCCTTCATCCTTCTCTCAATCCCCTCCCTCCCTCCTTCCATCTATACGTTCGCTGTGTTTGAATACCCAAGGGACTACTTGACTGTCATTCTCTTCGAGGACCAAACCTTCAACTAAAAAACCCATATCGATAACTCCCTCAACAACCCACCATGCTCCGCCGAACCCTCCTCTCCCCGGCCCGGATACGTCCGTTCTCCTCTTTAGCAACATCGGCAGCGGGGGTCCGTAGCTCTTCCATGTCGTTATCCGTACAGCCTACCACCTCGTCAAAGATATTACAAAGATCACAGGCGACACCGTTACAATGGCGAAACGCCACTGTTCTATCCCGGTGGTCGTCGACTGAGACTTCTGCTGAGAAGCCGGCTGATACAACGACTGCTGCTCCGGCAGACGGTGCGAAGGCTGATGCGTCTGCCGCTGGGTGCGGAGATGCGGCTAAGGAGTTGGAGGCTAAGGCTAAGGAGGTTGCAGATTTGAAGGTTTGTAGGCCATTTCGTCGGTATTTATAATATACAATCGCGGTATCTCTAATACATCGGTAAAATGCTATAGGACAAATACCTCCGGTCAGTCGCCGACTTCCGCAACCTCCAGGACCGCACCGCCCGTGAAGTCAAATCCGCCAAGGACTTCGCTATTCAAAAGTTTGCCAAGGACCTGCTCGAATCAATCGACAATCTCGATCGCGCTCTCACGGCTCAACCTAACAACCAGACACCGGACCCGGTGAAGGATTTCCAGAACCTGTACGACGGATTGAAGATGACCGAGACAGTGTTGATGGGTACCCTTAAGAGACACGGATTGGAAAGATTCGACCCCATCGGCGAGAAGTTTAATCCGAATATGCACGAGGCGACGTTTGAGGCGCCAATGGAGGGTAAGGAACCCGGTACCGTGTTCCACGTGCAGAGCAAAGGGTTTTCGTTGAACGGCAGAGTTTTGAGGGTATGCTTTTCTCCTACCCCTTTGGAATCTCTAGTGTGTTTGTATGGAGATGCTAATACTCAATGGTGTTTTACAGGCGGCTAGAGTAGGTGTCGTCAGGGCTTAAATCGTCGTATCTTTGCGACGGTATCAAAGACTCTGCACACCACGAGTACACAATTTCTTGGGCTAGCACGCGGCACCGTGCTAATCTGGGATACACGTATTCCGTATATACTATTCTTCTTTCTATACTGTACATATTATTTACATATTCCCTATCTTACTAACCACCTTCTTCGAGTATGAAGAAGAAGGATAACAAAAAGCAGCGTCTCATGGGGGGCACAAGAAGTTGCCTTACCCATCCTCCCGATCCTCCCCTCTGCAGCCGTAGACGGTCACGGCGGTCGTCTTTCTTTTCTAGCTAAAAGTCCATGTTCCTCAAGGTTGAGGTTTTTACCTAACCTTGTTTTGTACTATATTATAGATGTTCAAAAGAATACCTCCCCTTTCGTGGGAAAGCGAAAGGGAGAAGAAGAAGAAGGGCTAGTTCTTTTACCCCACCATATATATTCGAAGTTGATTCATCGTATTTGGACTCCCATCTTTTCCTCCAGCTGGGAGCAAACTTTTGCCTGTAACTCGTCGACTTCCTCGTTCGTTAGGGTTCTCTCGAGAGAACGGTAGTTTATGCGGTAGCACATCGACTTCCTCCCCGTCTTCGGATGGGTGAATTCATCGATCTGGAAAACCCTTTTGTCAGTATAACCCCGGATATAAAAATACCTGGGCCAATACATACCAACTTAACATCCTCCACCAAATCCCCACCGACACCTCTTACCAACTCCATAAAATCATTCTCATGAAACTCCTGCCCACCAGCGGTAACATCTCCACCAGCTCCACCGGCAGCCGCAGCCCCTCTCCCCTCACCGGGTACCCAAAAGGCCACATCCTTAAAACACTGCGGATACTTACTAAACGGTTCGAACCTCTTCACGGTCCCTTCCTTAAACTGCGTCAAAAACCGTTCATCCGCGCTCCAGAATAACCGAATATCCGGAATGCCATACATCAACATCGCGATCCTTTCGAGTCCCAATCCGAACGCCCACCCGATACTATCCTTCAACCCCGCGTAGTCCAATAAATCCTGGCGAATAACCCCGCACCCCAGAATCTCCAGCCACTCCCCATTCCACCAAACCTCCAACTCATACGACGGCGACGTAAAAGGGAAATAAGCAGACACCCATCTAACCTTCACCTTCTCCCCTTTATCACCACCGTTAGCAGCAGCAGCCTCCCTAAAAACCTTCGAAACAACCAACTCCAACTGCCTCCTCAAATGCTTCCCCACCGCCACCGCCTCCTCAGCACTATGCCCCTTCTCAACCTGCACCGGATTCCCATCCTCAAAGATCTCACAACTCTCCACAACCTCCACCTCAGGCTCCTCCATCCCCTCCAAATCCGTCAATATCTCCTCCACAACCTCCGCACTCCCCCTCCCCCTTCTATCAAACACCCTAGCCCCCTCCATCTGATGAAAAACCGGATAATGCGACCTATCAATCGCATCCCTCCTATACACATCCGCAGAAATCAAATAACCCCCCTTCCCTTCCCCTTCCAAAGTTCTAAACTTCTCAGCCTGATGAGCGGAAGTATGAGTCCTTAACACCGTATGCTTGTTAACATAGTAAGTATCACTCCTACTCCTCCCGACATGATCAACCGGGAACCCCAGGCAATCGAAATTCTGTGCAACGGTAACGACCGGTGGGAGGGTATTGTACGTTGCGAACTTGGAGGGTGGGAATAAAGACTCGATTATTTGGCGAGTATTTGAGATCGGGTGGTTTGGTGTTAGATGGAGGTTACGGGTTAGATATGGGAGTATTGTCTGCGGGATGTTGGTGTGAGAGTCGGTGTTGTGCGTGATGTTGGCGAGGGTGAGGGTGTTTGGGAGGTCTGGGAGGGCTGGATTACCATATCATCGAGTCAATTGATGTTCCTTATGGTATTATTTAGGGGTGGTAGTCACTCACGTACGTTGTTTAGAAGAGGATCTGGAAGCAGGCGTATAATGTAGAGCCCGTGGACTGGCACCGATGCTGCACCGGTAATAGGACGGTGACCATGATAAAGGAGTGAGCCTCGGAGCCTGCCTGGCAAGCACCCGGCAGCCGAAAGGATTGAATATGACGCGCGACGCCTGCATCACGATTGTTTCGGGAGATTCAATTGGAAGTCTTTGGTCGGGTTATGACGAGCACATTTCGCTATGCACCGGTACCGCAGGAAGACGTGTTGGGGAGGAAAAACTTAGTGTCGTCGGTTATAACACCCCACCACGCTGCATCGCGGGGCATCGATCTCAGGTGTCAGGCCACGATATAAGCACGCATCAACGGCAAAAGTAAAATCGTAGATGGGAATTTTATACAGTGTCGTTATATCGTGTCTATGTCTAGAACTACTGCAATCGAATACGGGTACTTTTACGAATACTTCATGATCAAGAAAAAAGGTCACACTATAATACAGTTACAAAGGGCACATTACCGGCGTAAATCAAATACGGAAATGAAGAGGGAAAAGGGAATCCCGAACAAAAACCCAGACAGAAAGAGTGGAAGGGGAGGGGGGAAGGGCGAAGCGTGATCGAGAACCAATTGCAATGTCAACAGTGAATGGACATCCGGACGCGATGTCATGTTAGTAGGCACCTGATATAAAGACCTTTTCAAGCTTGTTTTTCACCATATAGCAACTAATGACCCTTGCCCGATGCCGACACTCAAATATAAATATCTAGTCGCCTACCCGGGATTCCGGGACAGTGGACGCTCAAGCGCTCCGGGTTGGCTCAGAGGGATGTATCACGAAGTGATCTCGCATACGGATCCGCACTCAACCGAGTCGACGTGGGAAGAAATGAATAGAAATAAAAGAATAAGAAGCCGTCAAATCCACTTTAGATCACGCCGTAATACCGAAGGAAAATATATGAAAAGTTGAGGGGGGATAGTGAGATAGAGAGCCTGTTAGTCGTTGTCTCATGCTCGAGTCATCAAGCATGTTCTCGAATCAATTGTGGAATGGCGACCATGGCTTGACTAGTCGTATCAACCCAGAGGCATGTTGTCGTTACCGAGAATGGAAGAAAAGAAAGTAGTCACCAGCGAGAGGCATATTCTGAATGCACCGGTCATTGTCAAAGGGCGGTAGTAATAGTATGCGTATAATCATCCAGCACCGGGTCATGAAAGAATGGCATAGAAGGGCGTCGTCATAATGGCGATTATCCACGCATGCAAGGGTTGTCGGTTCTTGTTTCTCAGCTTATGGCGGCGATTCACGCGTCTTATCATGCGATGTTCATCATGGCGAGTGTGGTCATTGTGGCATACGGATCGGCAAGGGCGAGGGTCATGTACCGGGAGCACCGGGTCCGCCTGGTTGCTGAGGTGCCTGTTGCTGTTGGGCTGCCATGGCGGCATAGTACATCTGTGCATAGGTTTGGGCATACGCTTGGTACCCACCGTAAGCCTGGTAGGGGTCATTCGCTGGGTCAGTAGATCCGGGTTGTGCTGGTGCTCCACCGCCTGAGGCTGCAGTTGCCTGAGCGTAGGCGCTAAGCGCCTGCTGATAGGCCTGTGGGTCAATACCGGCTGGGGCACTCTGGCCACCAGCGGGATTCACATTAGACTCTTTCAATTGACCTTGGCGGCGCTGCAATATAATTAATTAGAATGGCTCATTCTTGAAACATCCGAGAATCAGAACCTACCGCTGTTTCAACTTTCTCATCGATGGCTGCTTTGGCACGAGCGATAGCATCTGGAGGCCCAGATAACGAAATCTCACGCTCACCGTCCGAAGTCTGCTGGCTGAGCACGTTGATACGGCAGCCCGTGATATTCTGCATTTCCTTGATCGTTTCGCCACCTGTGGGAGCAATGAGCTTGAGTTCGGTGTTTTGGGCTGGGACTGCACTGACCTTTTCCTATAATCATTCCGACGGCGTCGATTGGAACACGAATAGTTTCACCATTCTTATCTCCACCTTGGTTACCATACCCACCTCCTTGTTGACGACCGCCGCCGCCGCCGCCACCACCCCCGCCTCCGCCGCCGCTACCTCCTTGAGGTCCCGGTCCGCCGGGGCCGGGGCGTACGTCGGACTCAACAATTTCCATGATCAGGGCTTTAGCGCGCATCGCCGCTTCGGTGGTACCGATTAGGTTGACCGGCCTGAACCCGTTCACAGATTTACTTTCCCCCACGATATTAATGTGGCATCCGGACCTGTCCTGGAGATCTTGGATAGTCTCGCCTCTGCGACCGATGATGAGGCCGACAGTCTTGTCCGGTACCATTATTTGCATGCTGTTTTCTGGAGGGAACATTAGAACTTGAAGCCTAAACGGGGATTCGGTGTACTTACCGCCTTCTTTGAGAACAGGATGGTGAGCGGGGTCTTGTCTCCCGGCACCACCCTGCCCCCCAGGGCCTCCACCGCCGGGTCCACCGCCGCTGTGACCCCCTCCACCGCCGCCGCCGCCGCCTCCACCACCACCACCATGCCCTCCACCATGTTTTCCGTGACCGTGGCCGTGCCCATGATAGTTATTCCGTCGATGATCGTCGCGGATGCTGCTGGCGCTGTTTTCGGATATGATGGTCTGAATCTGCTGTCGGGCAGACTGGACGGCAGCTCTCGGGCCCGTGATATTGCAAACACGTTCCGGTTCTCCCCTGCTGTCGGCGACAAACTGTACCCTGGCACCGCTCATTTCTTCCACCCTCTTGAGAGTCTCTCCACGGCGCCCAATGATCAAACCGACCAGGGACGCGTCGATCATCATGTGATCAGTGATATTCCCCTCACCTTGAGGGGACCGCTCGCGGTAGCCCCGTGGAGAGCCTCGGCGATTACGGTTCGGTGGGCTGAAAGACCTGTCTCGAGGGCGAGGGGAGTTGTATTGGTTTCGTCCCCGTCGCTCGTCTCGGTAGGGATTGGGGTTGAAGTTGGAGTCGCGAGCACCCCCACCACCACCCCCACCGTAGTTACTCCCTCGACCTGGCGACCTCGAACGTGATCTAGCATCCTGGTTATAAGACCTGTTATTGCCGCCGCTGCCACCCCGATCGAAGTCTCGAGGGCCACCAGGTTCTAATCAAACGTTAGCAACAACGGACGATTGGTCCGAGAGAACCGAAGTGAATGGTTAGGACATACGCTGATAGGCGCCAGGTTGGATCCCACGCTCGGACGCGAAGTTTCTCGCCTTCGCGATCGCATCTTGAAGAGACACGGATCCGGAGTTCGACGGCCGGATGTTGGAGAGGTCCAAGGCACCAGACCCGGTCGGCTGAGGGAGAGGGAAACTCCCCTGGGGAGGAGCAGCTGCCCCTCCAGGGGCGCCAGGCTGCTGAACATTGGCGAGAAGGGATTGGAGGGCGGCGAGGGTGTTTGCACTAGCGGGTTGTTGGGCGGATGGCTGCTGCTGTTGCTGTTGAAGATTTGCGAGAAGTGTTTGGGGAGTCTGCACGCCGGCTCCACGCTGCTGCTGTTGGCTCGCTGTTCGGTTTAGGAGAAGTCCGTCAGTATCTTCCGAGAGGTGAACGACGGAACGACGAAACTGTGAGGTCAGGAGACATACTCAGGGCAGCGAGCAGGGCAGCGACATTGTTCGGGTCGGCCATCGTTCAGGCAAGCAAGTAAGCACGGCTTAACGCCAGGCCAACAGGAGTGAACGACAGAGATCAGGGGATTACGGTGAACGAGAGGGAAAATAAATCTGCTCGGAGTCGCGTTTGAGAGAGACGGATATGAACAAGAGGCCCGACACAGGAGAAAGAGGACTGTGAGAAGAGGATGGTGATGATGATGTCTGTGGTTGATCGGTGAGGTCGAGCGGGAAGGAATCGAAGGGATGGATGGGACTGTGCAGAGGAGAGATGGAGGCTGGTCTGGTTGGCTGGGCTGCTGGCTGGGTTGCCGGCGCGCGGCAGCTGATTGGCCGTCTGCGCGAAATATTCGCCAAGCCCGGCACGCTCTGCGTTTGTGCTGAAACTGCAACAGCTGCAACGCAACAACACAGCCCGTTCGGTGAAACAACACAAGACAGGTCCAAAACAACACAAGACAGGCTCAAAACAGCACAAGAGAACCAAAACAACACACTCCAGGCCCATTCATCCAGCAAGTCACAGTGAGAGAGAGTATGCCATAGAAGACGGTGTATACTGTACCGGGTACTATGCAATGGTAATGCAATGGCAGGGAACCTTCCAGAGACGCACGGCAGCTCCGCCGTGGCAAATCCAACCCCCCCAAATTCTACCGTAGGCAGTACTGAGTACTACTTGTTCCCTATCTAGATGCTGTATAGCCCAGACTGGTCGAACAACGTCTGCTGGTGCCTTCTGCAGTGTTGTCGACACTCCACACCAAGCAACCACCTCCCACCCATCCGTAGATACCATCGTGTGATATACTCTTATGAACCCACATCGGAAGTCGTAAATAATCCTCCTGATAAAATCGAGAAGGCTATGAAATCGATTGTTCTTCAATCTGCCCTCTCTGCTCTTTCAATTCGTGCGCCTTCTTGATCTATGCCATATATCGTAGACGTCTGTAGCCCTCCCCACCGGTCAACCACGGCCATTAATATACCACCTAGTCACCCTCGACATAGACGATTTGTAGCGGAGCATCTTATAGCTAGGTCCTACACGGCGATATCAGCTGGGTGCCCGCGGAGCTTGGAACGGCGTGCTTCGTCCAATTGATCCTTCTTAAAATCCTCGGCCAACTCTTCTTCTCCTCCCTCTCCCGAAAATATTCTTCCAAACCTCTTCTCCTGCTCCCAACCACCAAGATCCATCTCCAAACGTATCCACCCACATCCCAAGGTACGATCGAATTGCAATCTTCATCTAAGATCTCTCGTTGACTCTCCGGTTCTAGAAAAAAAATTCTCTACTTCGCTTCATCTGCTCGAGTATCCTACTCCGTAGTTGAAAAACATCCATCCAGCTCATTTTCACAACGATGCCTGACGGTGTCCAACAATTGATTATCGCCAGGGCCGAAGGTGGCACTCGCCCTCGGACCAAACGACTTGCCGAAGATGTATACCTTATGCAGCTTCCACCCGGATACGAGTTGACCAACAAGCTCAAGATCAATGGCTCCCTTCTCCCCAGCCACGGTGAATTCAGCGTCACGTACCTTGATGATCCGAAGCAGGCCGCTGAACTTCTGGAACTCGTCCGTCTCCGTGCTTCGTCTCCCTTGGTAAATGCCATTCCCCCGACCAGGCGAGACAAGCCCCTCCCTCCCCATAACGAGCACCCTGAAAACATCAAGTACATCAGTGACTATCTTGATGAAGACGAGGAAAGTCAGGCGATTCAATATCGTCACGTCATCGGCCGTATCCACGAGGTCATCGTCAACGGTCTCATCAAGTTCGTCAGCACTGAACCTTCAGACGACAAGAAAGCCAGGATCCTTCCTTATTTGCAAAACCTGGGTTACGCTTCTCCTATCTGGGAAGAGCGTGCTAAGAGACTCCTGATCGAGGAACAGCAGGTTCTCCAGCAACTTATCAAGGAGATCCAAGGCGGCTGGGCTTTCCTTCAACACTTTCTGAGCAACAATATGATAACTGCCGCCAATTGGGAGCGTTTGATCATCATATCCATGTCAGAGACCGTCCAAAAATCTGCCGTCCTCCGGGACTACCACATGGTTGCTTATGATGTCAACATTGACCACTTCGTCCATGGCAAAGTCGGCGAGGCTCTGCTTACGCAGCTCGATGCCTGGAAGTGTCAACCAAGCATTGACAATGACTCCTTCCGCCTTAACTCTGGATTTATGACCTCCCGCAAGCACCCCATGCAACGTCTCGACGAGCTTGGTGAGAAATTCTTCCGTAAACTCACCAATACCTATCAAAGCGGAGAGATTCTATACACACGTGCTGTCCTCTGCCGTTCCATCCTAATGACCTACTTCTTCCAATCCTTCATCAGCGTCTGGGATGATTGCCTTCTGAATGGACACCTCCGAACGTTCAAAGGTGTTATTCCTCCGTACTCAAAGATAGTAGATCGCTTGCGCGACTACATGGCTCACGGCAGCTGCCCGCGCGAGAGTCACCCGGAATACAAGAATCTTGCCAAGGAGTTAGGACAGTTCGAGGAAATTGCACCGGTTCCCCCTGCCCGGATTTCAGAGACGGAAGATATCGAGATGGTTGATGCCGGTCCATTGATCGATAATTCTTCGGACACCGTTATCCAAGATGAAGAAGGACTCTCTGCCTCCGCACTCGTTAGCAAGCGAGTTCAGAAGAGAAGGAATAGACGGGACAGGAGGAAGCAAATCAGACAGACGATTATAAATAGTGTAGATGACGGTAAGTATAGTAGCAGCCTTCACCCGAGCATCTCACACGCTGAACTCTAACGCTTCTGGTGGAATAGAATCTGTCGAGTCCACCGAGGAACCGCTCTCCGAGGTCCAAGTTTGTCTTGAAGCCGCCAGTGCTGCTTCATGTTTGCCCGTACTGGCGGATGAGATGCCCATCGTAGTAACCGCAGTACCTAAGGCTGCAACTAATCTGCAGACGCAATCCCTTCTTGACGATCTCAGTATCGACAAGAAAGGAAAGACCTTGCAATCGATCAAGACTCGTGACAATGCATCAGGGAGCGGTATCAAGACCCCTGAGAAGCTAGAGAAATCTCGCTCGGTCGAATCGCCAGCGATAGGTCCTAATTACGCTAAAAACAAAGGTGAGGCCGTCCATTATTGTTTTTTTCTTTTTCCTCTTTCGGCAACGTTCTGTAGACGGTAGAGAGCGTGCAACGAAACCCTCGGCGGGGAGGACCTACTATAAAAGGTCCTCCCCCCAACACCTATAAATTCTCTTCCTTTTCCTCTTCCTTCTTTTCCTCTCTCCCTCAACATCATCCTTCCTCTCCCATCCGTTCGCAATCATCTCGCTCAAAAAAACCAATCCCAAAGCTAACTCACGTACGTAACACAGCGAAAAAAGAAAGACGCAAGGCTCGAGCTGCAAGTCTAACTGCCGTTCAGCAGATTGAAGAGACGTCTCTCGAAGTCCATAAAAGTGCAAGTACTAGCTCACCAGCAAACAAGGACACGATACTCGGTAAGTTTCTTTCCATTTCTTGACACAGACGCGTCTCCCCTCCCTCTTGCAGCGGTATTTCCTATCTTTGACTTCCTCTCCTTCCCCTACCTCCTCCTCGACCCTCTCGGCGGTACACCCAGCATTCCCCTGCAACTTCATCAATCGTCCATTTTTATCAAGGCGTCACCTCCTTGCTGCCGTGACTGCCTCTTTTTTTCCCCCACAAAGCCCACATTCCCGACAACTCTTGCCTTGCCCAACTTTCTCTGCAACTCCTTGCTCTAGACGCGTCTCTCGAGTTGTCCTATCGAGTCTATCCATTTAACTCACTATACTAACTTCTCAGACTCTTCTCCAGCTCCTAAGAAGAAGTCAAAAAAGAAAAAGAACCGTCCGTCAAAAGGTATGTCTCCTCCTCCATAATGTAACAGCCTAACCTCTGCTCACACCCACCTTTCAGAAAATTCCGAGCTAGCTCAGCCAACTGAAGGTCTTAAATCAAGTGACACCAGTAAGTTTTTTCCCCATGACGTTTTTCACGCGTGGTGGTCTTGGGCCCTATCTTTCCCTATCCTCTCAAACGCCTCTCTTGCCTCAGGATACCTACCAAGGGTTTCCAGAGACGCGGGGCTTTGGTCCTCCTATCTGCGTCTGTAAAACTATTCCTTCCGGCTGATTACTAATACTGGTATCATCAAGGCGTTCTGTCACAATCTATCGAGAAACTATCTGAAGCCAGTCCTAAAAAGCCAGGTGAGTAGATCATTCCTGATGATGTGTTCTGCTGAAAACTTTCTAACTTTCGATATCAGATACCAAAATGCCTCGTCGACGCAAGACACAGGTAGAAAAAGAAGAGCGAATCGTTCCGGGTGCATCCTTTGTGGAGCCCCGAATCGAGCCTAAGGCTACGAAAAGCCAGGCTACGACGCCTTCCAAGCCAGATACAGAGTTGTATGACGACCCAGAGGCAATTGCTGCCGGGATCAAAGCCTCAGTAGAAGACACATCCTCCTGGACTACAGTTGGAGGGAAGAAAAACGGCCACCCCAAGACTATCAGATACATGAACCAGAGGCAGGTTCTAAATACCGGGGGCCATAACGCCGTATACCCGAGCCAGAACATTCCTGCTCGACCACCCCCACGCCCAAAGCAACAAGTTCACAATCAAGCAGCCCCGGTGAAAGCTGTTCAGAACCAAGCTCCACAGAGACCGGTGAATGGAAAGATTCCTGCGCCAGGCAAGAGACAGACCCCTCAAGAGGCACAGAAGCAACCGGCCAAGGATGCCCCAAAGCCTTCGTCGAAAGAGAACCAGAAGCCTGCGGCTAAGGATAATCAGAACAAGAACTCCCGGCCCAAACGCGACAAAGTTCTCCCTGAAATGGACTCAATGAAAGAGTTCCCGACCTTAGATGCGAGCACCAAAGTCCCTTCTCGTAAAAAGAAGGTTCGATCAGTCAAGGGAGCAGCAACTGATATAAAAGCTGAGCTTGCATCCATTGGCCACAGGTCGTCCGCGGCCCCAGCAACGCTTCCCGGGTCTATCAGCGGTGCGGAGAAGTCCAGCGATCGTGACTCTCTCAAGCATAATGTCCAAAGTGTCTCAACGCCATCCCCCCAAAAAACGGCTACCTCAAACAGGGCTCAGATGAACACATCCCCCATCCCTCTCGCTACTGCCAAGCCAAAGAAGGAAATAAAACCTGGCCCAAAATTCACGCCAAAGTCTGTTGTCCAGCCTGCTCTCCCGAAAAGCCCGATCCTGAAGTCTATTGTTGAGTCTAAGGCTCCTAAGAAACATGTTCAGAAAACTCAACCAAAGGTGCCCGTTCAGGAGCAGAAGTCAGCACCAGCCTTGTCAGGCCCCAAAGTCCCTGTAATCAAAACACCGCAAAAGGGCACCACAGTCACGACTGAGACTCAGCAACCAGTTAAAGGCGCTACTAAGAAAGAAAGACGCACACTGGCGAAGCAGGCCGCGGAGGATAAGAAGGCTCCAAAACCTCTAGTTGAAGAGCGACCAGAGGTTCAGTCTCCAGATTCTACCAAAAAGACGGAAGGCGAGTCGGAAGTTACGATCGTCACTAAGGGGCAGACTACCCCCGCTAAAAGTCCCGGCATTGCGCGTACGGGCACCGAAGTTGAAGGCCCTGGTAATACACACCCAGGCACCCAGACCACAAGCCCGGGAATTACGCTTCAAGATACGTATGAGATCTTAAGCCCTATCCTAAAGCATACAGGAGGGCCCTTCACCAGTGATGGTATTCCGATTCCGCCCACACCAGTTCTTCGCCCCGTCATCGACGGTGAGCCGTTTATTTCTCCCAGCTCAGTCCCGACGGTCAAATCGAATACGTCCGCGCAAAGTCCTGGAATTGAGCATCCAGACACGCAAATTACTAGCGATGAGCTTAAAATGCCACCCACGCCAGCCATACGCCCTGTTGTTGACGGTGAGGCATGTATTACACCTAGCTCAGTCCCGACTAAGGTAGCATCGACTACATCCACAAAAAGTCCTGGTATTCAGCATCCAGGCAGCCTGAAGAATGGCCATGAAGATCCCGAGGTCGTCGAGCTTCCCTATCGCCCGCCAGAACCTATTGATACCCTAAATATGTCCGGGGTTCGAGATGGTGTTCAGTATAACGTTGTCGCATTTGGGTCTGCCACGAAAGTTATTATTGGCAAAGGCATCGTATTCCCCAGGGTTTATACGGGCCAGGGATCTATAGCTGCTTCAGCGGCCGATTCGCACTCCAGAGCCACACCAGTCGGGCACGTTAATCGTCCAGCCACTGTTCCTACTTATGTTGAAAGTCGAGATCGAGTACAAGGCAACTATGGAAGAGGAGCTTAGCACTCTGCCTCTCCTAGTTTTGCATTGCCTCATCCTGGCGAAATTCCTAAGGGACGTCTAACAGACCCCTATATCGTCGCGCAGATTCACGCAAGTTTCCATCCAGATTCGTCGTACACAGTACACGGGGAACAATATGATCGTTTCGAGGTGCGACGACCCGTCTATATTGACACCAGGAATTTGAAATTTTATACAGCACCAGCTGTGCTACCCAGTGCTATTGGGCAAAAGTCGAACAGAGCTTACGGACTCGGGGCGGCGCGGAATCCCTATATGCCACAAGGACCAATGTTCGTTCCTGTTGATGTACCACATCCACGACGGGAGATATACATAATCCCAGACCGTCCTTGCCAGTGGCCGACGGTTCCGACGGGATTTGTGTCCATTGAATGCCCACCAGCCAGACAGTATAGGTTCGATCCAACATCCAATATCACCAATACTGTGCAGAGCGGTAGTATCAAGGTCGATGAGCTCTCCTGGGCCACTAAGTAAGTATATTTTATTTCCTTTTTTGTCGTTGCTCCTGTACGCAGTTATGTATATTTAGTTTCTAATCAACAATTTTTCTGTTCCACAGTGCCGATGGATCTCGTGTCAAGAATGGTCCCATTTATACGACCGACAGCAAGTCGCCCGGACTTATCTTTTTGGTCTCAGAGCCACGATTTGTCCCCGGAAAACCACTGAGGGCAGATGGTTCATCCCCCCGATGCGAAGTAGTCAAGCTTGACCTGATCGAAGAGCCGATCGACTTGAACAAAGTGTTCTACCAGTGCTCGAACCCCAACTGTGGGAAGCGAATTGCGGCAGCGCTTACGAAAGGGTGCGGGAAGTGTGGCGGAGTAAGTACGACTAGATACTGCTCAGAGGAGTGCCACTGGGGCGACATTCATCACTGGCGAATTTGCGGGAGGCAGCCAGTCCTCCGAGGAAACGTCCTTCCCAAGACCGACAGATCGATGACCATATCGGGGAAACAAACCTACGTTGCGCCGAACGCGGACGCGTGGCGCCAACAGGTGGCCCACGTCGTCACGCCAGGCACGTACAGCCTGTTCATGAAGGTCAACGAGGGGGGTGTTGGCGGGCCATACCTCCGATCCCACGTGATCGGATTTCCCACAGGGTGGGAAGGAAACGCCTTCGGGTTTTTAACCCGAATGGCGGTGGACCAGGGGCACTTCGGTGCCGCAAAGTTATTGTTTCGCTGGCTTAAACGCCAGCTGAAGAGGACAGCACCGGTGGCGTGGAGCGGGACAACGTTCCGCTCCTACGTGGAGTCAATTTTCTGCCAATTGTGCGCAGAGTTTGGGCCGTGGTGGGCGAGGGGCGAAGATATCTTCGCCCTGGACCCCATGGGCTTCGCCAGCCGTCTCGATTTCGAGACGGTGGAGCTCATGGAGAGGGAGGGGTGGAGGTTGCTGGAGCAGGATGTTCCAGGATTTGTTCGGCCGCATGGCCATTTGTTTATGCAGATCCTGCCAGCTCTGCCCCCGCCGTTCTTGACGGGGCATCTGGGCTTCCCCATTCGTGGGGTTGCCTCCAGCTCCCTCCCCTCCTCCCTCTAAGCCCACACGGCCCAAACTCTGGCGTACCCCGCTCCACGCCACCAACATCACCATCACCATAACCATCATCACCACCGCCAACACGACCACCACATCCTCCTCCTCCTCCTCCTCCCACGCCTTACTTTTCCTTTGTTTTGTTTTTTTGTTTTGTTTTTCCTTTTTTTCTTTTTTGTTTTTCCTTTTTTTCTTTTTTGTTTTTCCTTTTTGTTTTTCCTTTTTGTTTTTCCTTTTTGTTTTTCCTTTTTGTTTTTCCTTTTTGTTTTTCCTTTTTAAAAAAATCTGTGGGCCGGGGGTGGGGCTGCCGACCACGCTATGGGCAAGCCTCGCCGATGGCGAGCAGATGATTTTTTTGCCAAACTTTGTTTCCTTTGACCAGTAAACTTTGTAGACGGGTCCCATCATTCTCGTGCTAGCAACCGGCCTACGTGATCTTAATGCCTACGAGTACGTTTGGGTAGGTGAAAAACAACACAACCGAATGGTGTTGAGGACGTTGGATTCTGCTTGTGCGACCGAAAATCAGCCGGGATTCCCAAACGGGACATGACCAAATTGATTTCCCGAACAGGACATGCCGGCTTTTTATGGTTCTTCGATGATGGGAACTCAATGAAAGGTTTTGAGTAGCAGGGTACGAATACAATACTTTGCTCGAGCATATATGATTACATGTAGTTAGGAATAGATACACGCTGTGATGCTGTGATGCTGCGAACGGAATCCACCTGTAGATATGGAACGGGTTGTCCGGCCTCGGGAATTTGAGCCGAGGCATTGCCTGCCGTTCGCGGGTGTCGTGCCAGCGCGTGTTGTCGCATGTCAACATCAAACCAACCAACCTCCACCCGACTGCGATCATAACATCCTCAACTTCAACCTCACGAACCGCCACCACCCCCGTCTATACATATACGGCAGCAATCATGGCAAACGATTCCGATCCAAAGGACCAATCTTCCGAACCACAGACGACTCCGAAACCCGAGGCTTCGAGGGAAGAACGGACGGAAACAGAGGAGGTCGAACAGGAACCGAAGGAACCGACACCAACCCCCGTCGAGGACCCTACACCTTCATCATCGGCGGAACAAGCATCGCCATCGCCGGCATCGCTAAAACCTCTCACCCGGCCTCAACTGATAGAGCAGGCCTTCCGCTTCCTCGGCGAATCCGATGTCCAAAACTCCACGCGAACCAAGAAAGCCGCGTTCCTTGAGAGTAAGGGGTTGACGAAGGATGAGATCGATGGCCTCCTCCCCGTCGAGAAGGGGGTCCCGAGCTGGCAATTCGCCAAGTCTGGCATGAAGAAGCCTATGGTCCAGTCTGAACCGCCGATGCCGCCGATGCCAAGTGACGGTGGTGCCGGGAGTAGCGTTAGTCGAGCGCAAAGGGCAGCCGCTAAAGCTGCCATGGTGTCGACGGCAACTTCGACGGTACGTACACCGTATATCCACGCTCATTATACCTTCTTCCAGATAGCTAACTGAGGTCCTTTCGTGCAGACTGCCCTACCACCACGTCCTCACAATGGTGCCCCCATAGTCACCTTCCCCGAATACATCCCCCCGCCACCCCCGCCACCTCCAATCTTCAACACCCAAACCCTAACCGCAGGCGCCTACCTCTTCGCCGGCGTCTCCGCCACCATCTACGCCGCCACAAAATACTACTTCCAACCCCTCCTCGACAATCTCACTGACTCCCGTCTCGAATTCTCCTCCCACGCCCTCTCCAAACTCGATGAGATGAACCAAAAGCTCTCAGAACTAGCACACCGACCCCTCCCCTCAGAAACCCATCCGAACCCACCCTTTGGCGTCCTACAACATAAATACCCCCTCGCAAAGTACACTAACCGGACTACATCCGACATCCTCGATGACAACGACGACCTCGATGACGATGTTGACAGGGAGAGTATCTACTCATACGCCTCATCTACACAACCAACCCGCACTTTCCATGTAGACGCGCAAACCCAAACATCGCCTCACCACTCCGTAGCATCAGCCGACGATTCAACCGCTCTGCCTCCGGATGAGAAGTTAGACCGTATCCAACGTCTCCTGAAGTCATTAAAGGACGAAGCGGACGACGTTGTTCAAGCTGAAGGCGGAGAGTTGGGCGGCAATGTTAAAGATTTAACGGAGTACCTGCATAATATCACCTACAAGGCAAACTACGGCGGTGCTGGCGGTAGTGCTAATAGCTACCTACCGCCTTATGTCAGTATCTCCGGTGGTGCCGGGGCGCAGGGTAAGGGTGATGAAGATGAGTTCGGAAAGGTGAAGGCAGAGATTAGGAGTGTTAAGGGTGTGCTTTTAAATATGTGAGTTCCCATCTCCCCTCCGTGATTGGCCCTCGGTTTTCCAAGGCTCGGAAAGGAATAAGTCCGCTAATATCCCTCTTTTTACCCTCTATAGAAAGAATTTCCCGGCTGGAAGCAGGTAGACTGATGAAACGGACAATATTCCGTCATTTGTTTGGCTTATCTGGGGTCACATTGATAGTAACCTTGTTCATTTGGTAGCGGTCTATATAGGTCACGAATAGGGATATATTTACCCTGTACCATCTATCTAATTAGTATTCATTGCGATATGCCACGGTCGGCCTTGCTCTTCCTTCACCTTTTTCATCTCTCATTTTATTGATATTTCATTTCTTTTAGCGCAATATGAACCTCAATGAGCGAGACATGTTGGAGAAAAGTTGTAATGAAAGGATGATGACGAAGCTCTCGGGAGGAAAGATTAGCACAGAAAGAGAGAGCAATGTATTGATGCCCCGGAATACCTTGTTTGAGTACCTTAAACCCGTAGACGACGGGATATATGAGTGAGTATATCGTGTGGGTAGGGAGTTGTATATAGTCAAACGCCGCCTATACGTTCGACACGCTGTTCTAGAAGCCTGTAATACGAGATTGACGTATTGATCTAAAGTAACGTTACGGCTCAGGCCACAACTTCTTGGTAAGGTGGTGCTATAGCGCTAGAGAAGGAATATGTAAGAGATAATCGATCAAGGTTGGGTTCGTGCATCTATGGTTAGAAAGCGAGCTTGCGCCGCTGACACCAAAGAAATTTGATACGAGGATCCGGGCTGATACATGATAAGGTATTGTTAATTGATTCCACGAACCCCGCTTTCTTGTCAGTCTCTCAGCCAGACTTTCTTGTAGGGCTTTCGTCTCCGGGCCGCCGAAGTACGTACATGTACAGTGGCACTGGCGAACACATGTGAAAGATTCTGGATACGACTGGGGGAGCCTGGGCCATGCAAGGATAATATTGAGTCTACGCCCAACCGGAGATACCATCGTTGGTATATTTAACTCTACTCTTGTATGATGTATGTATACTGGACTAGAGTCTTTCGTCGGGAGTCCGGTATGCTTACCGATCTCGTTAAGGTTCTCGAGGACGCTATATGACGTACACTCCATCTTGGAATCTAATCTATCCAGGGTCTCTTAATCCTGGGTAAGAGTGTCTAAATTAATTGGGTACTAGTTGCCAGACATCTGTCACCGTGGCGATAGCTGAGACATAGATCGTCTCTTCACGCGGTGATTGACCTCGTAGATCTCGGCACATAATTTTGAGTACGTTTACGGAAACAAAATAATTATGAAATATTCTTACTCCGCAGATCGTTAACGCAGATGAAACATCGTCTTATATACCAATCGTTTTAGCGGATGTATTGTGAAACATAGTCAATAATTGATGGGACAGCGTCGCTGTTGGGGTTACACCGTATGGTTTTGCCTGGGATTCCGGAGGCTGACGCAATTCTAGATTCTAGGGCTAGGACGCCGGTATCCCCATAACTCTTCACGGGATCCTATTGTGAATATGGTTCAGTCACCTTTGAAATTAACGATGAAGTTATTGATGGATTTCAGTTACGTAGTGATACCCGCCGCCCCATACATCGTTGTTGTGCAACGATGCCTCCCCTCCATCAGAAGTTTTTCTATTCGACTCTCTTAATATACTTTCCCTCAGTCGGCTTAAGAGTAAGGACAACTCTATATAGGGCTCGGTTGATCAGCGTCTGAGTAGCGCGGATTTGTAGAGGGCTTGCTTCATCTGCGGTTCTTGTTCAACGGGTTCCCTGTATATGTACCAAGACTGTACCAATGGGGATTCAATTTCAATACATGAGTTTTCTTGATGTTATATTGTACATCAATGGCTAGGGCTCTAGTATTCCAAAAAAAAAAAAAAAAAAAAAAACAATCCGCGCGATCGAGCTTTCTTCACATGATATCGTTCATTCAAATATTTAAGTGCTTGTTTCGGCAACTAGTATGATTGATCTTAAGAATGTGCTTTAAGTCGAACGCAGTGTCCTCGCTCCTGCTCACATACTGAACTCCATCAATCCATCGTGAGCTTCTCGAAAGGCCTAATATGTATATAGCCTATCTATTCGATGCAATCCATGGCCATGGCAATAAGCTCATATAAATCACGAGTGATAGAAATACCACAAAAACAACGCAATTCGATGTGGATACGAAGCCGCATCGATCTCGCACATCGCATCTTCATACAATTGAATTCAGCACATCAATTGCATGCTATTTGCTCTCTAATATTAGATGCTATTTTTTGTTTGTAGAATTCACCTGAAGGTGTCTCGTGAAACTAGCCGCTGACCCTTTTGACGGGAAAAGGGTCAGCGGCTGGCTTCACGAGGCGACCCAGGCTGGTGATATTATTAAGCCACTATCTATCTATAACTATCTAAATATCATGGATATATACATGTATGACTTAAGTCAAACACAAGCCGATGTTCCCAATAACTCAAAAGGAGTTGGTCATCTCTGCGGTCGCCATGCTGCTCCCATACTCTGCGGGATCGCCTTTCAGCTGGCTGGGCCACTGGTAAACCTTAATCTCGTGACTCTTCACACCTTTGAGGGCATCGACAGTCTCCTCAACTTGCAATGCGAGTAGACCGACGTTGCTTGGTAGCTGTAGGGCATATTCGTAGTCCTGGCCGCCGAACTCGCCGGGACTGCTAACGACATTCAATTTGCCGTTGTCGTTGGAGAGCTTTATAGAGTTCAAATCTTGTATTTGGAGGCGGAGATACTCCCCAGAGCTCTTGTCCGGGAGCTGCCATGTTTCGGCGCGTACAGGGACCGCATTTTCTGGCATTGCGAAGTCGCTTCCGCTTCGTCCCATCTCCTGGTGAGATTTTGGACTGTTGATGGCCGGATAGATCGTAGGAGGTGACAGTGCACGTTGTGGTGTTGTAAAATTTGACGATGTTCCCCATGGGACGGCTAGAATTTCACTGATCATAATTTACCACTATTAGCAGCGATACGATAATTTCACGGAGATTGGTGATCAGCAGTGTACCTTCGAAGCTTTCTGTGATGACTGGAGATAGAATATTTCAATGATCATTGGTGCTCATGCAGAAATGCCTTTCTACTTCTAAGAATCAACGCAAAGGGATTCGAAATCACACATCGATATACATGACCCCCACCATCAATCGATTCTATTGCTATCTGGATGATGCTCTTTTCTTCGTGGTTAACCAAATCAAGCAACTGGCTGCAGACCGTAAACTTCTGGAACCTTTACGGCTCAACGTGCCAATAGACAAACTAATACAGGTCGGCCTGAGGTGTGATATCTCGCTAAATTTTCTCCGACCACATACGGATTAAGGATGGGTCATTCATTGGGTTTGCAAGGATGCTCCCCTTGCTTGCAAGGTTTTCAGGCCAGCTCCCTGGCATCGATAAAGTCCCGGGTTTATACTAGATCTAGATAAGATTGCCGGGCAGTGTGAGGTTTCGCCGCTAGCGTGCCTATGTTGCATGTTGCGACGTCAAGGCGCGCAGCCACGGCTGCACGTATCGGTGCATTACTATCACAAATAGCTCTCAACTTTGTATTAACAGGGATTATCTAAGGTCGCCACTCGGTCCACTTCATTGTTTTGGGAGCCATGGAAATCTACTTTTTGTATCTGAAATCCCATATTAGTTCGGCACAGCCTACACAAACTGTTTAGGAGACCAGGGTCATGTGCACCGGGTGGATACTATACTATACACCTCGAAATTGAAAACGCCGACCCTGCTGACCGTCCAAGTCCACAGCATCCCAGGCCTGTGAGGATCTATAACGCTTCACCCGTTATGGGACTGTTCAGTGTAATAAGTTCGAAAAAGACTGGTGGCAACATGCTGCTGAGGTACAAAATGTTCACTTTGCAAATCTACGAGGTTCAACCACCCCGCTTTCTTTTGCACCAACCGCCGGAAATTTCTTCTCAGTACCAACCTGGCAAGTTGAAGCCATACCCGGCCTTAACCTGATTCTTCAACCTGTTTTTGGCGCGAGGAGCTCCAGCGGAATCGTAGGATTTGCGTTGCGCTACGTACGGTGTGCCCCGGCTCGAAATTTTTCTCAAATTCTCAGGTTTAACTTTCTAAGAGTTAAATTCTTCTCATAGGCTGTATATGCACGCTAAGATTTCTGCACATACTCATGGTGATATCGAGGTTGCTAGCTGCAGCCTCTTAATCACAACATTAAGCCTCTAATTTTGGAAAGTTGTCGTGCCGAGGACGTAAGAAAATTCGATCCTGGACCCATTAGAGTTAGTGCTAAGACCATTGACCAACTTACGGCCTCACAACTTTGCATTTGCAATGCCCCTGCACGTTCGCAGAGTTCTTATTACGTTTCATGTGGCTAGAGAATCCATTGTGTGATACAAGGTAGTATTTTCAAGATCCTATGTCGACCTGTCTATGTACGCGGAAGGAACTCAGGTGCCGGCTTGTTAGACCTCTCGAGCTCTCCCTTTCTGACATGATATTTGACACGAGGATAATAAATACTGGGTCTAGAATTATAGCACGATGGAACTCGAGCATCGTGTCACGAGTCTTTCGTTGTAACATGTGGGCTGGTTATCCGTCTGACTGGAAGTAGAGTCGAAAAGCTTTGAGGCCCCATTATAAGATGCAATTATTGAAGGTGTTAAAGCATGCCTCTGGGCTACAGGCCTTTTATTCCATTTCGAGCGCGCTCTCGCTCACCACCCGAACCCTGTGCGCGATGAAAACGACATTATATTAGGAACTTAAGTACATAATGGCGGAGAAGAGAGTGTTAGATTAACGGCTGGGCTTAAGCGTGGTCTGAAATCCATATTGGTCCCATTTATTGGTTGAGGGTCGAAGCAAGGCGGGATGAAAGGGGGTGTGACCGTGGCCCCCTGTGAGTGTTCCGTTCACCACACTAGTAGTTTTGTCGATTTGGTCGGCGGGTTTCGTTGGCGGCTGGGTTTCTGGGCCCTTTGCTCGATTCTGCTGCTGCTGAGATTGCGCTATTTGCTGCCTCAATTCCTCATTGAGGGTGCTTGCTGCAACCTGTTGCTTAGTAACTTCGGTTTGGAGAGCAGCATAATTTTGCTGGAGACTTTCGCGGTCGGCTTGATTCTTTACAAGCTGATCGTTAATGTCCTTGATGGCGTTGGCGTGAGCCTTCCTTTCGTCGAGCACCATCTGGTGTTCGTTGGCCAGAAGATTGTTGTGTTTGTCGTCCATGGCTCGACGTTCTGCTTGCTCGGTGAGAAGGTCGTCGTGCTCCTTCTTCAGCTGGATCTGAAAGGCATTCTGGGCGGAGATGCGTTCAGATCGGTCATTCGCCAGACGGCTATCGTAATTCTTCTGAGCGTTCAGGCGCTCCGTATGCTCCTTGAGAAGTTCTTCGTGGGCAGCCTTTACACCGTTGTCGAGATCAGCTTGTGTCGCCGTGAGGCGTGTCGCGAGGGTCTGCTGGGCCAAATCGCGCTTCTTGTTTTCCGCTAAGATACTTTCGTTGATAGTCTGCTCAGCAACTTGGCGTGTCTTGCGTTCAATTTCGACTACATTCTTGAGTGTCTGCTCAGCGGCTTGACGAGAGGCACGCTCCTGCTCAATCAATTGGTTCAGATGCTCTTCGGCGGCTTTATGGCCAGCACTATCTGTGTCCAGTATCTTGTGTACGCCTTGTTCAGCAATCTCGCGGGCTGCCGTTTCTCTGGCGATGCTTTCCTGGATCTTCTGCTCTGCGATAGCTCGAGCATCCTGTTCTCTGGCGATGCTTTCATTGATCTTTTGCTCGGCAGCCATTCTCGATACTTGCTCTTTCGCAATTGTGTTTGCCAAGTTCAACTGTCTGACTGTGTGGTCGCTATCGAATTTCCTGACCAAGGCGCGGATGATTTCGTAGTCAGACTTTCGTTCTTTGATCTCCTGGAGTACTACCGTTTCTAAGGTATCGAGGCGCTGGCTGAAGAGTATCCAGGTGCTTCCTACAACCAAGACAAACATAATATCAGTATCTACGTAATTCTATCCTTGATGATGTATACGGATATTATGGCGATGTGCTCGAGGCAAAATACGTACTTATCTTTATATACAAAAGCCATGAGGCATAAGCCCCACCGACCATAAATGCAACCGTTCCTAGCGTCAAAGTAACACTCAAGAAAAATGTCCACAAAGTTGAAGTAATAGCCTCGGCGACACCCATTCTATCAGTATAGAGTCACCCGTTAGCTTTGGTTCGGTGAGAGTCGGCCTACTTTGTGTCTATTAACTTACTTAAGAAAAACAGCTTATAAGGGGCAAATTCAGGATTTAGTGACCGTTTGATGACTACCCCTAGGATGAATCACAGGCTTTTAGTCTTGGAATAGAGACGAGCAGAACCTGAGAGTAGATTTAATTCTCCTTGAAAATTTCGGTTTGTGCGGACACGCGATTTATATGATACCGTAGACTTACTGATCTTTATACGCAAGTGGATACCAATAGCCTTTTAACGTGTTCGAATGGTAATTCAGCGGGTAGCCTGCTCTAGCACCTAAAAAGATGTGGGTATCAGAGGCCCTTCTCCCACACATGGGTATATGAAGTCTCCGTACTCCCAAGGCCATCCCAAGTTAGCGCTTATATATATTTCAATACCAAAAACCTTGTTGGTTAGATTTTGAGATACACTACTTTCGAGCCCGAAAGGCTAAGGGCCTTTCATTTCGTTGCTGTGCCAGCTCTATGGATCTAGTTAGTCGGTTGGAGCACCGAATTCTACATATACGGAGAGTGCCTCTACCATGTTCTTGCTTTCCGCGAACCATATACGTATGCACCCAAATTCCGACCGTACGGAATCTATAACTTCGATTTAGAGACAGCGAAGGTTTATCAAGATCAAGTCTCAGCCTTTTTGTGGACATAGCATTTCACGAATTCACTGGTTACAATGGCTAACCTGGGTATGTTATAATATCTGTCTCTTAGTCGTGGTTTGACCATGTTAGGATACTGAGAAGATATAATATTCACGTAGAGAGAATTACGGAAAAATCGATTCTTCAAACCCACGGTGCTGCGATCGATATCGATGGCATTCAAACCGCCCATAACGGGGACTACATTCGGGGACGCCTTGGGCAAGCCCAAGCTCTAGGAAACACAAATATAGTGGCAACTGCAAACGCACTCTCCGCCGCTGCGACAATGCCAGCAAATAGGGCCTCACCAATAACGGCACTTGGAGTAACTAGGGACCAACAAAGTCCACCCGAGATAACCCTCCCTCCAATTCGATTCCAAAATACACCTGAAATAACACTCCCTCCAATTCGATTTCGAAGTCTCGTGGTGTCAGAGGCAGCGGTTTCTGACGCCCGCAAAGCAATTGTAGCGGAATTAGTTAGTCTTTTAGCCCGATCGAATTCGAAAGCTAGCAGTGAGCCCATACTTCATCATACGGGTATTAGGCAAAGACGCTTGCTGAAGGGTACACGTTAGAACTACCAAGCGGCATACTTACAGAGCCGCACAAGAGCGACCTCGAGGCTGCGCCAGTAGAGGAAATAACTCGGGGTATGTAAGACGCTCAGTGCAGCCTATTTTCGAACTATGAGCGCGTTGGTTCTAATTTTTATTGATCCAGGTGGAAATAGTAAACCGGGACAGCAGGTCGAACTTGAAGTTGAAGAAGCTGAAGAAACCTTGATATCGCTGGTAACGAAACATGACCAGAATGCAGTCTCGTTCCCAGATCAGGGTGCTTGGGGCCGGGGGCACCCCAAAATCTCCACCTCCTGATGGCGGATCGGGGGACTCATAATATAAGCCCTTCAAGAAAACCGCTATTCTCTCATGTTATGTTTCTCTAGTTTTCTGTTTATGACCATATCGCGTTTATTTAAGGGACCGAGAGCTCTTTAGACATGTTTGAATCGTCTTGCCTTAAAGATAAAGGCAGTTCTTAGGGCTATTGCCGTTGAATCGTGGGAGATAATATTCTAGGGAGCACTTTACAACTGCGATACAAGTAACCATGAATAAAATTTAATTCCACAATGACATAACCTTGGGCTGTGCCTGAAGTTAATAGTGAATTGGAAATCGCAGCAGCCATTTAAATGCCTTTACCAATAGAACTCAATAATCCGCAGTGGTGGATGTAATTTACGGGACGAAACAGAACAGGAAGCGCAAAATTCATTCTCATTTTCCCCTTCCATTGGTTTGAATGGTCCCAACTAAATTTTAAGTAAACACCGTTTGAAGCAACAAGACCTGCGGATCCTCCAGCATACGAAAACAGAGAATGGGATAACTCCGAGCTTACGGCGGGCCACAGCGGGCCTGTAGGGCCACAAATTATTTGACTAACCTATCCGATGAATAATGTAAAGAACACATTGATATTGCCTGGTGCATCTTGAAAACCTTGTTTGCGGCTAACAGATCTCTCCGTGAATGCGCGGCTATCAACTCACGCCACTTACATAGGCCAACCGAATTCGGTCTCTCTTCTCTGGTTCCCGTCCTGGGAAATAATTCAACTGGCGGTCGAAGAAAGTTACTCTAGGGCGTTCACCTTGAGAGAAAGTATAGCAATGTGAAAACTGGATTCTGGAACCGGAGTAACCTTCCATTATGAACTAGCCGCACATTTGATCACCTTATATCAAGGGTCATTAGCCCGGCTATTTCCATTTCGCTATCATAATTAAGATGCATCGTTATATCGGCATGACCATATATGAGACATAAGATTTGGAAAAACGAAGCGAGCAATGTATTAGGTTCGAACGTTCGAGGGCCGACAAGAGTCTTGGGTTCCCAAGGGATTCGGACCGTTGCTAGCTAACGTCGTCGAGTCCCTAACCAATTAATATTAGCGGGCGCGATGTAACAATATAAACCCAAAAGAGAAAATACTAACATCGCCTAGGGACGGAGATGGTCTTCCGTCAGCTTCGTATTCTCCAATTATCCTCTCCTCCTCAGGTGAGGGTTTCAATATTGCGACAGTTTCCATTGCGTTGTGGATGCGCTGAGCCATGTTCTTTTTAATTTCTTCCTGTTTCTATCGAACTTGTTAATTAGACTCCAGCGATTTCGCCTGTGCTAAATTTACGTACCTTTGTCACAGAATCCCCGATAGCTTTCTTTGTTTTGTCTACCCAGTTATCCAGCTGAGACGTTTTGGCACTGACGTTCCCACCCAGATCTCCGACTTGCTCTGCTAGCGAAAGACCACTGTTGAAGTACTGTTGGGATAATTCGGTCCACATGTGACAGACGTCCATGAAGACCTCGAAATTTGCACTAATACGAACCATTGACTGGAAAGCGGTTGTGCAAAGGAAGCTGTCCAAGGAATAGTCCTGCAGGTTGCGAACGTCGCCACCAACACCCTCGGTGATGGTCCTTAAAAGTGGCCGCACTGTATACGCTACGATGGCATTGATCATCGTCGCTAAAGAGGTAAATAGTTTTGTCAGGTTCGTAAGATGCGTCTTCATTGCGATCATTAAGGTTATTGATTGCACCAAAACGTCCTGTATGATATCCAGTGTAATGGCCGTATTCCTCAGCTTCGCGAGGTTGATCCGAACCAAGCCTAAATCCTCCATACCCTGTTGGACCTGTTTAGTTGCCTCAACGTAGTTGTCGTGGGCCTCCTTCAAGTTTTCATTTGCAAGTCTGGTTCTCTCTCTCGCTGCGTCCATAGCAGAATCGCCTGCACGTTTTTTTGGTGCACCCTTTTCTTTCTTCTTTGACCCCCCTTTCATGATGTTTATTTGCGCGGCGTGTGCAGTCTCTAGTTGGTTCGATATCCCTAATATCGGCATCTGTAACCAGTAGCCGTGTACTATGTTTAGGATTCGCTAAACCCGTTAAGATATAAGGAATAAACTCACCGGAGCTTCGGCGCTTCCTAGGACCTTTGCAGCTCTCTGGTTCAGCTGTCCGGCCATGCGGTAGCGCATGTTGAACGTATCTTGCCATGCCTTCACCTGAGTGTCCGTATGATCTGGAAGTTCTAATTTCGGTTTGCCCTCGGGTCCAGATTTACCCTCTATATCCTTTATTACAGCTTCTATCTCTTGCAAAACTTCCAGAGAGCCGTTTAAAATGTCCTGCAACATTTTACTTTGGCCCTTGGCTGGCTCTTCGGGTGAGAATTCATCCTTGACTTTTGTGAGCATTCTGGAAACATATTTAAGACTGGATTTATCATCTTCGTCACCGGCGGCCAGCTCCCAGTCGATCCCCTTATCCTCAGCGTTCACGATTATTTTCATCATGTTGAGATACGTCATGACTCTCCGAATCTGAAATAACGCCGGGTCGGCAGTCTTTTTGTCGTCCCCAGTCTTCTTTTTCTTGCCGTGCTGCAATAGAGGCTCCAGAATAGGCTCAACGAGTAATTTCTGGCCCGTCTTCATTGTCTCCTTCATTGCGGTTCCTAACAACGCTGCAACATCGGGGGCTCCAGGTAGATCTAGGCCTGGCAATCTCATCGCGCCGCTGACATCGCCAAGGGCGTCACATGCTCCCTTTGTGATATCTCCAACAGTGTCGATAATATCTGAGAGAACATTTCCGAGTACGACTTGCATTCTAAATTTTCCGAATTAGCTTAGGTACCGTTTGTAGTGGCATACGCAGCTGCGTGGTTTATTAACATACCCATCTGGATAGTGGTCAAAGGTGTCTAAGAACGCCTGGTTTGCTTCGTCTACTCCTTCTCGGTAGTATTCCATGACCTTCTTAGAATTCTCCAGGTTTAGCTCGTATGCTTTTTCGTACCCTTCCCATCCTAGAATATTCATCTTATTCGCACTAGCGAGCCTTTCTGTTTCCGTTTTCTCCTTGGTACACGCGGCATGTAAGCTGCATGTAAAGATGAGCCACTGGGTAAACTTCAGCTCAATCTCTCTTGCGATAGTAGAACACTCATTTGCTGACCGCTCCAGGATATCCATCCTCTTGGCCAAATTCTTCCGCGCCTCGTCCGGGTGATTTCAAACGTTTACGATCGCTGGAATAAACTATTATTTTTAAGTATGAGAATTAGTCCTCCAGAACCCTGGTAGCAAGATTCTTGACTTAGCCGAGTAGCCCTACTCTACTGATCGTTTTGAGCCCGATTGTGTTAATCCTATCCATACCTCTATTTGCCTCGAGGAATGCATATCGACCAAGATTGCTGCTTTCAACAAGGCAGGCCTGTAAGGTTTTTGGACTAAACATTATGTTAATATTCAATTGGTTCGCTGACTATAACCATACCAAGTTTACCTTTTCTTCAATACAATTGGTGTTTGAAGGTCCCTTCGTGTGGAATAGTCGAAAGGGGTGATCGGAGTCGTAGCTGCGATACGAGCGGAACTGGCAATAAAGCAAGCCCCAAGAGAACAGATGCTTATGGGGACGCCCATTAACAATTCGTCCCAGCGGTATCGACAGAGACTCGCGTCTCGAATCTGCTGTGAAATTGTATGAACATTAGAAAGACTAGCGTCGGTCATACGCCCTCGCTGCTGTGCTAGAACCAGTTCCAAGTTCTCTACGTTGTCAGTCATTGTGAAATTGCTGTATGCAAATATCGGGCTGAGACTATGAATGGAGATGGTATATATGTTTGTATCTGTATCTTGAGTTGATTGTTGATATCTATTGGAAATCAAACTCTATGAATCAGGTCTGAAATTGCGGAAAATATACTTTTTAAATCTAGATTTGTGTAGAAGGCACCTGCGCGTAAAAGCTAGCACATAGACCCTGTTTCAATCCTGTGGGAGAGGAAATCATTCATTATAGGCTCTAAGACGAATCAGCAACACTATGGTATGCAGAAGCGGACCCTAGCATATGCGGCATCCCTGAAACTAGCTAGCTTGCGATAATATCACGACAAATATATGTGCCCGTACTAGCTAGCCAAACCGGCCCACCAAATTCATGTCGTGGACTGCAGCGTTGACCGATTAGTCAATTTTGTCCGTTGAGATAAGGAGATTGTGTTCTCCGTGCTGCCCAGCTGGCTGTACGTGGTTGCCTCCGCCGTGTGCATGCCCGACTTTAAAGCTTTACGCAAACACTTATTGTTTTGGAAATCATGTGGCCATATTATATGCTTCCTTCATCAATCATTGCGTATTTATTCATCGTCTCTCCCTTTTAATATTTCCGCCGTTTCATTTCTAGAGATAGCGGAAATTTCGCCTAAACGAAGGACAAACCTCACCGAGAATCTCATTTTTGATCTCATTCACTTCTAGGTTCTAAATCTCTTTGAGTTACAAGAGATTACAATGCCTGCTCAATCCAGCTACTATGCATTTACAGACTTATCGCAGCTAGGTACAGCGATGTTCCAGGTTCAACAGCAAACGGCAATCCAGTCTCAACAGCAAAGGGTTGATAGGGAAGTCGATGAGCAAGAACGGGGAATAAAAAAGGCGGAGAGCGAGTATGGGGAAGTTGTAGACAATGTCAAAAAAGTTCCAATCAAGATACGGAACCTAGTTTCCAAGCTTGTGCCAGCCGTTATCGGGCTGGAGGATGTGGTTGGAGCAAGTGAGGACGATATAGAGCTTCAGTTAACGAAGGCCATTAAGCCATTCAAGACAATTCAAACGGATGCTGAAGATGCGCTCCATGAGGCTGGTAGCCTTCATGTGCAAGTAAGATTATACCCCAGGTCTATGTGATTATTAGGCCCGAGTTTGACTAAGCTATTCGCTAGTTTAAAGAGCTCCTCACTGCCACCGTTCTACCTTTGGATAACAGGATCCACGAGCTTGAGGTAGAAATACACGGTTTATGGACCACCCAGCGTGGCATCGTCGGTGTCGGGGAACAGAGGCGAGCCCAAGAGCAGAAGACGCTTGATTCCCAGCAAAGCAGGCTGTACGAGGCGAAGGCAAAACTCGAAAAACTTAGAGAAGAGGTCAGTCTTACCACGGATGACTCCAAAAACTTTCTCACCATTCGACTAATCTAAATAGAGGAGGAACGGTATCGAAAAATATGTACCCTTTTTGAACGAGGGCCAACTTAAGGATATCGCCACGCAAAAGGATATTGCCAAACAACTGGAAGAAAAAGTAAGGGACCAAAGGAAGAATTTAGACCGGGCCAGCGCAGACCTCAAGCATCAAAGGAATATTTTGAGCGGCGTGGCGAGTTCTGAAAAGAACGCCTTTAGAGTGGGAGGAATGGCTGAGCAACTGCTAGGACACATGACTGGATTTCAGGGAAAATTCTCAGGATTGAAGGACGCAATCACGATTGTCGTGGAGAAGATCAGTAGAATCGAGGCATCGGCCCGTGATTCAGTTGGCGATTCCGTCGACAAGGACGATTTTCTTTCCGGGATTATGGACATCTGTGAGGCGGTATTGGTAGACCCACGATTAGGGGATGCCGTCGCCAGTGTCTACGCGAAAATACGAGGAGTGTATCCGAATGGCCTTCCTCCTCATATAGACGACTCCAAAGTCAAGAAGGGCTTGAAGGGCCTTAAATATCAACTCAGAATGGAAGTCCCGATCAACTTGGCGATAACAACAGAGAATTGGGAGGAGAAGGCTCGAGTGGTTGATGAGATACGGGTGGAAGTAGGGGCAAAAACTGGGTCCATTCGTCAGCTCATCGTCAACAATGGTGCCATCTATAAATTGGACAAGGATGGCCGGGTATGGGCGAGAGGTGTCTTGACCCTGCTGCGAAGCGATGCGAGTGAGATTGCTGAGTTCGCCACTTCTCTGGAGAAAAGAGAGGCTTATAGACGATCACCAGAGTGGAGATGGAAGCAGGAGATGGAACGCCACGGGGGCCGAGGCGGGTGGGGGCGGCAATACATTCCGCCAGAGAAGTTGAAAGAAACAATACTTGACTTACTGGCCGGATTCGAAAATTGGTACAATCCGAATCAGCCTGATCGAAAACTAACTCCACAGGACCGTCTCAGGATAGTATTAGTTAATAACCGCGGTTTGCGCGGCGCCGGGCAAGACCTTCTCCGCGATGCTGACAGGATCGTGCAGAACGGGATTGAGTGGGTAGCACGAACCAGAGGCTCCCCGGCTTCCAGACTGTGGCGTCAAGGGGATGTGGTGTACAGTTCGCACTGGGACAAAGGCAGAACGATCACGAAAAACGTCTTGGCCAATGAGTCTGGCGATGCGATATTGCGTTCTAGGGATATCGATGAAAAAGTCGACTGGGATGAAGAAGGGCGTCTCTCTTTCTCCCTCTGTGGAGTTTGGTTGAAGTTCGATCTTGACACCAACAAGCTACAATTCTACCGACCCCAAACAAGCATCCAACCTGCAGTATACCCTCGCGGCCGGGGCTGGTATGACCTATCGCTTATATACCAGAATCCAAATGGTCAATACCATATCGTTTCCGACGATGATGACGCGGTTTTCTTCATCGCCGCAGGCGTCGGGATTACAGAACTCAAGTCCAATTGGAATCCATATAGGTTCCTCTATGAGCCGCCAAAACAAATCGCTTTTGCCACCTTATCACCTGAGGACTGTATTTCCGCGAAAGATTTTACATATCATAATGGTATCATGTATTGGATAACCAACGGGAAACTCGTCTGCAAACCCAGGAACCACAATGGTAAACCCATTCGGATATACGAGAACCATGCTGGCTTGTTCACCATCTCACGGGATGGGATTATGTTCGTGTATTGCCCCGTCCTCGATCTTATCGAGCATGCCCCCTCATTCAACAAGAGCCCCGAAGAAGGGAAAATAATTAATTGGGTTTCGCTGAAGTGGGACCGTGGAGTTGTCCTCGACATGACGACATCTGAGGATTTATTAATTGTTCACAATGGAGACGATGTAAACGTCTATTCGACCAAGGGCATGGAGCACGAGCAAGACAGTACGAAGCCGGCCCAGCAGAAGGAACCGGATATGCCGATTTGGAAGATGATGGCTCGATAGAATGCCGCATCCCTGATACCGACCAGGCTAAACGTCAATGCCCTGTTCCTTGTTTGTATTGAGTTCCTTCGTAAAGATGTCGGGACGAATTTCCTATTCTTTAGGAGCTCCAGAGGTCGAATTGGTCGATCCTACTAGCTACTGCGAATAATGGCACAGGGAAAAAAAACCTCAGCTGAAATCCGGAACATCTGTTCAAACTGTCCAACCGACTAGCCTTCGTTAAACTAAATTTACTAACGTATACCTAATTACTTAATTGCTCAGCGTCAATAAATAGGGAAGCATGTGATGAAGATTCACATCTTATAGACGTCAGACGCTGACTAGCTTGAGTCGACCCGCTTCGCTATAATATTTCCTGCTCTGGCCCGTTCTCGACAGGACAAATTTGCCTGCATGTGCATGCATGTGCAGGAATAATTGGTTTTTTTAGCGCTATAGCTAGCTCTTAGTACTTTACATGTTAACATATTCCGGTCCACTGGATTTTAACCCCGCCAGGCAGCGGGCGTCCAGACTCAATTTATCAACCAATCGGGACCGAAAATTGTCGAGACCATACCGCCAAAGTAAAAAGGGATCACCAGAATTACAATACTGTTTCTCAGCATGCTAGCAGTAGTTGGACCCACTAGATATGGCGTCGCGCTAAGAATATCTAGGGCTATATGGAAGCCCCGATATATGGAGTTCAAGAGCAATAGGTAAAACCTTATGTTGTAGCGTCGTAGGCCCCACTATGGCGAAAATTTGTATAGTAGTAGCCAGCTTGGGCTTAAGTTGGGTAGAAAGGGGTGGGAGTTTGCAATTGCATTACCAAATACTATCGATCTGTGGCAATGACCAATCAATCGCGATAGATCGCTAGGATATGCGTATATCTGGCACCCCTCTCAACGTTGCACCTTGACTTATATACTTAAGTACTTAAGTACTTAGTATATATATATAGTGTCATCGTTTTGACCAGTCTATCACCATCTTTGCAACAAACATCCGCCCAGATTTAGATCATTCAGTACACAGATTGTCTAGTAGCTAGCTTCGCCTATCCGCCTCATCATCTTCAAAATGGCTTCTTCAGCGGGTTCTCCGGAGGAAAAGCTTGCACTCGTGAAAAAAAAGGAAGCTGACCGTATGAGGGAAGTAACGTTCAAGCAAGTCAATGTAGTGACTAGTGAGATCAAAGGCTCGATTCTGTTCCATTACCGCTGGGAAGAGTTGTTGATGGCAGCTCCCGTGGCGATCAACTGCATGGGGGGGTGCTTCATTGCGAGTTCCGCCCCCCGAGCTTCCACTACCATGATTCCTTCTTTCAAGTACGAGGTAACAGAACTCGGAGAAGTCAGGAGCAGGAATAGGTAAAACAGTGCCGAATCGAGGTTTACTACAACCTCGATATCTCTAACAAAGGTTAAACTAATAAGTTTACAAATGCTCTAGCTCTGAAAGTTTGCAAGCTGCCCTCGTCGAATGCAGCAATCTTGGGTTATTCGCATTTCGGGAAGCGGAGGAAGGGATGGGGTACATCAGCACTGTGGCTTTTACTATGTCAACTTCCGTATGTTCCCAACCCCGCTAATTGAAGTACTTTAATCAATATCGTTCTATGAGCCTCAATTCACGGATTAATTCGCTAATCTCGGATATGACTTTCGCCGACCTAGCACTGTAAAGCCGTCATCGAATGTCTGAATTCCCCCGCATACGCCAAGAAGTACCTTAAATTGAAAATGGATCTCCTAAAACAAGCAGCGGATGATTGTTACGAATCCGCAAAGCGCATAGACCGAAGGTTTGAGGAGTGGCTTTTGTACATTGCAAAGTTTCACGTTTCTTGTGTTCATCAAGAAAGTAAAACAACTGCAGAGCAGCTACAGAACGAACTCGACTTAAAGGTTGAAGCAGGCCGCGAAAAAGCCGCGAAGGACAACGTCAAGCTTATGGAGAATCAACTCGAGGAGTCCAAGCAACAACTAAAGGAAGCCAAGGAAGAGTACAAAGATGCTATGGACAAAATTCCAGAAGGGTAGGCCGAATCTATACGGCAAGTCGTCCGAAATCCAGTCTGCTACTAACAAAAGTGTAAAAACTGTAGATGGCAAGTAGTCCTGGGAGACTTGGCTTCTAGCTACATAAACAACATGGGCGCGGCTTTCAATGCCGTGGCTTCTGTGGGAATGGCTGCAAGTGGGGCCGGAGTTGCTTCAAGCATCGGAGGCGCTCTCGCAGGCAGTCTTCAACAAGCTGGGCAGCAAGCGGGCCAGCAGGCTGCGGGAATAGGCGGCGCAATTTTGACCAATGTTACCCAGGCCATACCAGGAATAGCAGATCCTGCATTTGCTAAAATTGATACGGTGATGAATAGCATGAATATGCTGAGAGATATCGTCTTTGGCCCTGATGGAGGCGTTGCCTGGGACAAAGTAATACCTGCTGGCCAAGAACAAAGGAGTGGAGCAACATTTGCCCACGATGTTATATCTTCTGCACTCCGGAACTTTGCTCCCCGAGCTGCGTCCCAAGCGGCAGAGAGCGCATCGAAAAGACTCGAGGAAATTATGACTTCCACCGTGAGAGTAAGTGGTCCACCTCCCGAGATATTGACATCCCCCATGGCACAGAGTCGTTAATCTTACCGATTATCTCCAATTGATTTAGATAACCAAGGAAATACAAGATGCCGTTGCTCAACGTCCGGATAAGAATAGTGAGGTTGTCAAACGATGGCAGACTGAGTTTAATAAGCAATACAAACGTGCCTACAAACTATCGATGGAGGCAGCCCAGCTTCCCGGTAAGGCCGTGGGAACGGTAAGGAATTTAACCCAATGCTTAGAATTGATATTGATGTCAGTGGCCAGTAGGCTGACTTGTGAGCATTGCTATGTGTACAGCTTCCGATGATGGGAGCAGCTCAGCAAGCCATGGCTGGCGGCACTCAGGGCGGCGGGCAACAGCAGCCACAAGGCGGCGGCTCCGCGGCGGCAGCTAATGCCAGAGGGAAGGCCGATATCGCACAGAGCGCCTACAAGGAAGCTAATAAAAGATACATGGAATCCAATAAAATGCTCGCGGAACAACAGAAGGCCTTGGCGGAAGTCCAGGCAAACTTGGCCACTCTCCAGGACGCCAAAATCACTATTGAGGAAGTCAAGAAAGTTTTGCTGGATTCAATTAAACTGATTATAAAGATGAAGGAACAAGTGGAAAAACTAGCTACGTTCTTCAAATCAGTATCGAGTACTATTGGATTTGCCGTCAATCACAAGGTGGCACCGTTTATGAAGGAAGCCACAATTGCTGTCGGTGGTGATCTGAACAACATCAAAGCGGACTATGTTCTTAGTGACATGGAACGTACATCAATATTTCACGGGGTCATGACAATTCGGGCCTACTTCAGCGTTTTTTCCGATGTCGCCAAAATGTGGGTTCAATTGTCTCACTCGCACATAATTCCGGGGATCCACCTCACCGAACAGCTCCAGTCGGCCTCGAAATCCATCAATTTAGGGCAGCCGGATTCAGGAACTAGGAAAATAATGGCAGACAAAGCATGCGAACTCGAGAATTGGGTGAAGGGCGCGGTGAAAGGCATCAAGGAGATGTCTCAAAAGGTACGTCCTAGTTCGACCCGAAGCTGAACTTTCCGAGCTTTTGCAGATTAACGGGCCTTTGGATCGATGTAGACCCAGAAACAAATAGAGGGGCAGATGCAAAGCCGAATTGAAGACATAGCAGAGACGACTACTTTACTGTTACCATCAGCAGAAGAGGTAAAGGCCGCGGAGGAAGCTAGGAAAAACGGTCAAGAAGTAGCATACGATCCGGGTCTTGGTGAAGTAAGAGCACATATAACCTAACTCCATTTTGTGAAAACACTTCTAACATCTTGAACAGGAACTAGCAGATGTCTAGGCGCCGATGGGTTCGGTTTCTCGTTTGTCCGAGGAAGGTCATGAGACATGTTAGACCGTACCTTGCGACACACTATATCGATATCTGGCTGCGAAATGTGTGCGCTTATGTGTGTGTTTGTGTCTTCTATCCTTCAAGCCCGTTGTCCGCGAGGCAACCCATCAATCATATTCGTTCTCCAAGTGAACTAGTTTTGTGCATCCATCACCCGTGGGACTGAACATCGAAATGTTAACAAATCAAACCTTCGAGTAATTACACCGAGTAGCTATTAATATTAGCCAGAAATCAGTCTTCTAGGTGCGGGACGAGCGTTGGGCCCTAAAGTTAGACAGCTTTTTTTTTCGGCGATATCTACCGAAAGTACATGAGTATTTACCCTAGTTAATTAGCGCTGTACACATGTCATATTCTTGCCGGAACGTTTGATCGGGGCGCTTGACATCATGATCAGAACTGCATGATGACGGTTAATATCAGCACGAAATTTTCGAAACCTTAGCCATTGTTGCATGCTACATTGGGTACCCTCGTATACTTACCCACTGTAGCTATTTAGCTGTCGTACTAAATCTTATAAGCCTAGTAAAGTGCAATGTAAAAAAGTACCGTATCCTAGTACTTGCGGGCGCAAACCGCGGCTCGTACGCGGCCCAATTTGCAGACTTCAAATAAAATGAGTTCTTTCTTGTAAAGAACACACAGGTGGCCGGTAGGCTCCCGACCAAATTTCCTTAGAACAGCAGGTATTTTTGATCAGTCTACAGATTCTCTAGCGGGTTTATGGGGCCTTCAGACTTTTATTTTTGAGAACCACACGCAAATCAAGCCAAAGGTGACTTTCCACTTGGTCTGGGCATGTTAATTTAGGAGGAGCCAACCTCATACACGCTAGATACATCACAAGGACAATTTGATTTTTGGAAAGTCTCGCGCATTTAATGCTTCTTTCGCTGTTGGCGCTTCCCCTTCTTTGATTTTTTTACGGCCTTGTCCATAGAAGGACTCGTTGGTGTGATAGGACTCTGCATTTCACTCAATGTGGAAGTGCTCGGGCCTTGATCTGCTGCCTCCTGCGTTTGGTGGTCCTTAGGAATGTTTTCCTCGTCGCCTTCAGAGTCGGTTACGTAAGTGTATGTGACCTTCTTCTTATACCTCTTAGCCCTTTTTTCGGACCTATGTATGGAATACAATATTAGAGCTATTGATCGGTCATACTGAAGGGAGGGGATCATACGAATCTGAAGATGGCGTGGGAGAAACGGCCCGGTTCGAACCTACTTCTAAAGATTGGTCTGGGAGGGTTTCTTGTCCAGCTGATGCAGCGTCACCTTTAATCACTCAAAGCTAGTTAGTCCCCATGCCTATTTATCGAGATAAGAAGTAAGGTTTTCAGCGAGGTCTCTGAGGCCATCCCCTCAGCGCGTTCACTCACCCTGTGCTTCACTATCCTCATCATTGTGGTGGATGTGCGAGTGGCTGTTGTGGCAAATTTCATCCAAGTCATGTAGTGATATTTCTACCATCGGGTTGGTACGATGGTGATGTAGATAATCTTGAACAAGCTCATCTGAAGATTCATGGCTTGACGTCGGGCTCGGTGCTCGACTTGATGCTCGACTTGATGCTCGGCTCGATGTTGGGTTCATATTATAGTGGATATGGGAGTGGCTATCATGACAAATTTCGTCCAAGTCATGGAGTGATATTTCCACCGTAGGGTTGGTACGGTGATGATGAAGATAATCTTGAACAAGTTCATCTGAAGATCCATGACTTGACGTCGGGCTCGGAGCCCGACTTGATGCCCGGCTTGGTGCTCGACTTGATGCTCGGCTCGGTACTCGGCTTGATGCTCGACTCGATGTTGGGCTCATATTATAGTGGATATGGGAGTGGCTATCATGACAAATTTCGTCCAAGTCATGAAGCGATATTCTCACCATTGGGTTGGTGCGATGGTGATGTAGATAATCTGCAAGTTCATTTGAAGATCCATGGCTTGATGTTGGGCTCGATGCTCGGCTTGACGCTGGGCTCATGGTATGATGAACATGGGAGTGGCTATCGTGGCAAATCTCGTCCAAGTCATGCAGTGATATCTCAATCATTGGGTTGGTACGATGGTAATGTAGATAATCTTCTAGTTCATCTGAGTATGAAGATCCATGGCTCGATGTCGGGCTCATGGCATGATGAACATGGGAGTGGCTGTCATGGCAAATCTCGTCCAAGTCATGCAGTGATAGTCTTATCGTTGGACGGGTGTGGTGCTGATGGAGAAAGTCCTCGATCCCGTGGTCTTCAACATCGCTCAGCTGATCCCCTAGGTTCTTATGAAGACCTAGATGTTCGATGCAGTGGTCATCTACATCATCGAGATCTCCTAGGTTTCGAGGAGACCCTTGAGGCTCCGGGTGTTGGGATTCGGGGTCTATGATATTCGAATACTCGTTGTCAACGTACTCAGGAGCTCCTATGTCGCGGTGATTGTGGTAACAATTGGGGTGGTCAGGGCAAATGTCGTCCGAGTCGAGGTCGTAACCGTCATAGTAGCTCGGACATCTCGAGCTGGCGTTATCTCTGTAGTCGAGAGTATTTTGGTTAAGTAGAGGCTCTGTTGCAGCAGGTTTATGGTGAAACCCGTTTGTCGACGGAGCAGGAACTTCGCTCTCTTGGGGCTTTAGTAGTGGCGGGGTAGCTTTTGGACCTTTGGCCTCTCCGAACTCCAGCTCCTTATTCTTCTCCGTGACTACCGGTGGGGCAGGGCTTTTGTCCCGCTGAGATTTTGGCTCTTTGTGCTTCTCTATGGCTACTGATGGAACGGGGCTTTTGCTCTTCCGAAACTTTGGTTCCTCGTTCTCCTCTGCGACTGGCAGCGGGACATGGCTTTTCTTCTCCTGGAATTTTGGCTCCTCGTTCTCCTTTGCCACTGGCAGCGGGACAGGGCTTTTGTCCCGCTGAAATTTTTGCTCTTTGTGCTTCTCTGTGGACATTGGTGGAACAGGGCTTTTGTCCCGCTGAAAATTTGGCTCTTTGTTCTTCCCCACGACTACTGGTGGGACGGAGCTATTGCTCCTCTGAGACTTTGGCTCCTCGTTCTTCCCTGTGGGCGTCACAACCGATGTGCGAGGTCGAGTTTCTCCCTTAGGTGCTGGGGGATAACATACTGGGCATCCTTCGTATCTGCGTCTGCTTCTTAGCCTTGGTGGATAACATTTTGGGCATCTATCGGAGCTTGGTATGCTTCTTGATGGATTATAAGGCGGGGTTTTGTGGTGCTGTTTAGGGGCCCCCGCGGTTGCAGGTAAGGCATGGTGTCTCTCCGAGTCCGGAGGCAGAAAAACCGGCGTCGTCTTGGATAAAGCTTTGATCAATGGTTTAATCCCACTGAGAGTTCCCCCTTGATGCTGTACGAGTTGCCAGGACCTCAAAAGTTAGCCAAAAAGGTATCGCCATGGGCTCTTAAGGGAAGTAGTCAAAATGTACCTTCTCCGCTATCGGTATTATATCATGCTGCGCCCTTTGCCACCAAATTTCCAACCCTTTTGTCTTTTCTTGGACTTCTTTGCTCTCGGACCCTGATATCGCGGACATGAATACTTCCTCTGTCATGTTGAACATTGGACCCATGTATTCAGTAGAAACCTCGATCCACGCCTTCGCGAAACTGGAAAGAACGCTGAACTGTGCCCGAATAGCGAGATTCCGCTTGAAGAGAGCGGTACGATGGTTGACATCACGTTTGCTTTGTCGTATCTCCATCAAAAACGGCCGAATCGTGAACGATAGGGTATGCGTAGTTGAACGGGGCAAAACCTGGAGGAGGTCTTGGAGCAATTGTGCACGACGCTTCAATCCGTCAATTAGGTGTATTATTCTGTCCGCCGCGTGGTCTTCCGGGATGTGATGGTTGAATCGATCATACAAGTATTGCTTCAGTTTATCCTGCTCTATACAAACAGAGAATCGATGTCATGTCAGTCCCGCATCTCTCACCTGAACTTCATGGGGCGTTAGCGTAACAATTGCACCTTACCTTTCATTATCTTTTCGTTCTGTACCCTAGAAGGAATGGTACTTGGCTTCCCAATGCTAGCCGGCGCGGCTGCGCCCCTCCGTGGCAATTGGATGAAGGGGAATATTTCGGGGGCTAGGAAATGGGCTCTTGCGTGAACGAAAAGCTGCACCTGCTCCCGGATCCAGATTTCCTTTTCTGTCAAGTTGGTAGTTCTCGTAGATGTAGTCCCGTCAAGCACAGCTGGTTTTCCATTCAGCGGACCCTTATCCCCTTCACCTACATTGCCAAGTATCGGCCTGTCACTATTGAGAAAGGCATGAAAAGACGAAGGATGGTCGTCTATGATGCTGTGACCCATGGATACTTTGCCGAGGCCCTTCCCACACGACGAGGACATGCCCCAATCGTCATTCTTGATGAGATCCATCTATGCCACATTAGGGATCTTAATCAACTGCACACGACCCGCGCAAGTTACGACCGGTATCACTTACCGTAGCCTCTTTCCCTTTCTTAGCTACCGTCGTTTTGATCAAAGAGTTTCGGAGCCCCTCGACGAAGTCGTACCATAGTTCGAACTTGTCATGCATTATCATGGCTTGCTCGTCACACACATGGGCATCTTCCTCAAAGGCGGACAAAATTTCGGAAAAGTTCGCCGCTACATCATCTGGTTCGTTGAGCCTACTGATGGTTTCGGTACAGCCCTAGCATGCTGCGTTAGAAAGTAGGTTCCGGATTCCCGCAAATGAACGTCTGGTACTATCAACTTACCCTGTGTATCATCATATCGGCGCCATGTTTAATCCGGCCGATACCTCTTTCAATCTCCAGGAGGGCGGAGAGGCCAAGGCTGTTGCATTCAAGAACCGCTGATTTGAGGCTCTGTGGGCTAGTATTCATGGTATCCCATCCATTGAAGGATGCAATTAGTTATTTTATACCCAAAACGTTTCGTAAAGAACAAGCCGAACAACAGCTCACCTATTCTCAGTGTTTCCCGTGAACGTTGTGTATTTGAATATAGGGATGTTCATGGAAGCAATTTCCGAAGTACAACAGTTGACACTACATGCCATAAACCATAAACTCTCAAGTGCGGCCGCTACGGCCGGAGCCCAGGTGTGTCTGAGAAGAGCACTGTGTATTATCTCTCCAGCGATTTCATCGCTCAACGCGTCACTTATCGAGGAAATACGTCGTCTTTCACGACGTAGCGAAACTGCTCTCTCATCATCTTTGGCGTCCATCATAACTAAGTTTGCGGTGCAGGAATTAGTTCAATTCGCATGAGAAATTTTGTTGGAGGTAAACATTCGGCTCCAGTACTTGCGTTCGATTAAAAGAAGGTGGCAGGACGTTTTAGTTCCGAAGACAATGATGTTTATGGTGCTCTTGATCCGAATCCACCAGGGCATCTCACCAACAGGCGTCCCATTCAGCACTTAAGTATACTTACCTGACCGCCATATTGCAAACTGCAGTGGTGGGGCACTCCGTACGAAAGCGATATATACATATAGGCCAACGCCCGCGGGATCACGGATTAAGCTGATACTTGGTTGAGAAAATTCTACCCTGCTCTTTAACCATATCTTATTCCTTGGTATGGACAAGGGATGTAGCGGTCTTAGTGAGCTGCTAACTGCTAGGTTGCAGCAGACCAATATAATATATACTTATACATACGCACGCCAGCGGGGCGAGGTGGTACAGCATGTGGAGGCATTGGCAAGGTACCCACCTGGCTTAGCGGATCTCTAGACATCCAGCCGATGAGGTAATGGGCTCTTTGATATTATACTGCTAGACAAAGCTTATTATACATGCTGTCAACCAGCTGCAGTGTTGGATGTGGTTCACCATACCACTACCGCGTGCCGCTTCGAGAAACTTAACAGGCATTAGTGTGGACCCACCACAAGAGGGTCAAACCGCGAACGAAACCCACTGACCTACGAATCAGACCGGGAATCGATTCAGCCCAGCCACCCAACTTGGATTGCGGGGCAGGTACTAGGCCGGTTTGGGATAGGATTCACTTGGTCTCCCGGCATACATGGAGGTTTTTCAGATTGACATATTTCGAAATTTCGCGCACGACGCGTACCACAAAGATCAGTTATACATGTCCAACAAGTCATCCATCTCCATAAGCTCGTCAAACAGCGACTTTGGGCGTTTGGCAGACTCCAAATTTCGTATGTCCTCTTCAACTCCGTCGAATTTCGATTTAACTTCCGCCGGAAGACCGTTTTGACCGTAAGCCGCACCAATCTTCTGTAGAACAGGCTTTGCCTCGACGATTAGCGACGATAAGAACAGTGTAGCACCTGAAAGATCTATGACTCCCACAGCATAATCGTTTTTCTTGGCGTAGTGCGGTGATGTTCCCGAGGCTAGTGCTCCAAGACTCCGAGTGGTTCTTAACGCCAAACTAAAGCCGCTTTTAAGAGCTGGAAGCTGCTTTTCTAGATTCGTCAACTTATTGATGAGTGTCTGCGATCTCCCCCCTAGGGCTGACGATAGGTTTTTGACGCCATTCATGTCACCCCGAGCGCTTTGTATGAGCTTTTTACGATGGTCAAGCTGAGCCAGCCGCTTCTGGACCCGATATATCTCATTCTGGACAAGCTCAATAGCTTTGGAGTAACCACTGGTATCTCGCGGTAACCCAGCAACATCCGCAATGAATTGTCCACCGATTGGGAGTTTTTTTAACTGTGAAGAGGCTTTAGAATTCGGGCTTCGGTATCGCGACCCAAGAAACAGACTTACCGTATCAACCATGTGTTTCACGCTCTCCAACTTGCTGGGAAGCTTCTTAAACTTCTCGTGGAGGTCCTCCAAACTTCGCTGCGATTTTTCTATCTCAGGGCCCTGTCTTGCTAACTCCGCCTCACAGAGACCCAACTCGTGATCTACTTCTGTCAAAAGCTTCTGGCTTTCGTCTAGAAAGTGGACCGTCCTTGAGTTCAGATCAACAACCTGCCACATTTTCGTTTCGTTAGCGCTCTTATTACAATACAATGCAATCGATATCGTCGGCTAGTTGTGGGCAGCATTCGACTTACATGTACGTGAAGCGTACCTAGACCGTCAAATTCTTTCTGTGCGGCTTCCCCGGCTACCCGGAATGTCTCCAGTGCAGTGGTGAGGTTTTTGAGAAATTCTTTCTGGGAGCTACTCGGTTTAGCCTCCTTCGAATCGGGATAGCTTTTAAGCGCCATTGCCGCCTTTTGGAGCTGTTGCAGCCCGGTTTTTAAACTCGCGATTAATTTTTTGATCTCTTTAGGGATGACATCCATCGCTTGCGAATGTTTCGCAAACTCCGTATTCCGTTCGTCATTGTCGAGTTTGAATTTAGTGGCCCGAGATTTAAAGTCAGCCAGGACCTTCTCTAGCTGCTCGTCAGCCTCTGTCCCAAGTTGCTTGGATTTCTGCTTCGCTGCTCTTTCTTCATTCTGTTTTCGATAAACCTCCTTTGATCGATCATCCATTTTAATTTTGCTCGCCAGATAGTTAATAATTGTAGAATCTAGACATTCTTTGTACCCATGGAAGTATGAAATAACAACCATTAAATAAGTCCGGGAGGTCCGTCCTTAGCTTAGGCAAGCAACAGATCTGTTACAACGCTGAGCTGGCGGCTGGGAAGTTGGCCAAGTGTGAGTGGGCCATGAACAGGGGTATTTCCCGTAAAGAATCGGTATATAGGTACAAGGGAAAAGGCGCCGTCATAATACGCGATGACGGCACAGGTTTAAACCTCCTGCAGTATGCACTTGCCGTTACATATACGCTAGTAATAACGAGCTTGCAGACATCAGGGAGGGCCATCCTGGGCTGGCCAGTTGCTAGGGTTAATGGTCCTGGCGCTGCAGCGCAGTATAATAAGTCCCCCCGTGTCCATTCTGTTTGGCGGCCTCACAACCTCCTCATACACTAGTTTCTCAGACCTACATTTAATCGCTCTTGTAGCCCTTGTTATTGATACACCGCCACTCGTGGGCAACGCATTTCCGAACGGGCGAGCACCCGTCTTGATAGCTAGACTACAGCCACGAGACTAGGTCCATATTTGAGATCATATACACAGCTATACGTATATATATATAACCCGTAAATATATATATATATATATACTTGTTCACCCCACAACGTCAAGAAAAATGAGTGCAGTTGATACCCAGGCCCTTGAGAAGGTCCAAGAGACCGAGAAACGACGTCTTGCGGACCAGCAAATCATCATGAAAGTGGCTGGCGAGATCAAAGCCTCTCTTTTATTCCAGTTCAACTGGGGCGAGATGCTGATGTCCGCCCCTATAGCCATCAACTGCATGGGCGGCTGCTTCATCGCCAGTTCATCTAGAGCAGCGGGGGCTACGTTTCCGAATAACATGAACGGTAAACTTGTGTATGACTCTCCCTGTATACCCCGAAGTGGTTGTTCATCAACTAGGCATCGGCCACTTGATAATTCCTGAAGTAGCTAGCTAATATTAACCAAAAATTGACAGGGTCACGAGTTTGCGGGGAAACCTTGTTCACGTCAGTAACCTGGGGCAGACTGCTTTCATGACGGCCGACACGGAAATGACTTCTATTCATACAAGATCCACGCTTATGCAAGGAACGGTAAGTTCTATCACCTTTACCGTACATCTTATGAGGCAGACGAATATAAAATCTGATTTTTGACGTCAGATACAATCTTTGATCAGCGCTTTGTCAGCACCCGTTTTTGATAAAACGGCTGCGAAAGGAGTGGAGATATTCCTAGGGGACCTGGGAAAGGCGGCGGAGGACTCGGCCAGCGATGCTAAGAAGGTCGATGTGGCATTTACTGCGTGGCTAACCTATGCGATGGACTTTTATACAGCATGTGTGGATTTGCAAAGCCACAACGTAGGGGCGATAGACAAAAACACCAATGATATTAAGGCCCAACAGAAAATCCTAGACAGCCAGAAACAGGTCACCGCCAATGCTCAGAAGACCCTTCGCAGATACGGAGAAGTTTTGGATGAAACTAAAAAGGCGTTCGTTGACGCCTCAAAAAATTTCCCGACCGGGTAAGTCCGAAATCATCTCGAGGCATCCCCCCATCATTGCCTACAATGTCTCTAACACCTCCGAAATCAGCTGGGTTCTCGTTGGACAAGACGCCACAAGAACCCTGGTCGGTACCATACCTGGTGCTGTGAACACAGCCGTGGCCGCAGCTGTAGGTGGGGTAACCGGTGGGCCTCCGGGCGCTCTTGCGGCGGCCGGCACTCATCTTGCCACCGCGGGTGCAAATGTGAGCAAACTGTCACGTGATTTACCAGATGTTTGACTTTGTGTTGTCAGTGCAGGATTCGCGACCGGTTTTTGAAATTCCTTACCTTTGTTTGGAATTGATGATGAAAGACTTAGACCTCGAAACTTCGAATTGTGTGAAGATACTGTTGTTTTGGGTGAGACCTATCAGTACTACTTGCTCGGTAGTACTTCGGTGGGAATATGCCGGCAAAAACGTGAGAATCATACGGAATACTGACTGCTAAGTAGGCGGCTCCGCAATAACTATACTTCTTTTCGTCATCGATAGTAGTTTACGCGTATACGTAACGACGTATCTGCTTACCCATTAAATTCTAGGTTACTTAAGTTTAAGCACTAGTTAGCTACTTAAGTGCTTGACTAAGTACTTACTTAAGTACTTAGGTACGTTGTCGCTAAAACACTCCGATATGGCACCGAATTCGAAAGCGACATCACGTCTCGAATCGCTCCCATATGACATATTTGTCCTCATCCTCTCCGCCATTGCCGACAAACCTGACCTCGATAACTTCTGCCTCGCGTCCCCAAAGACCATCGGTGCGTTCGTGGAAGGATGCCCGAGCATAGCGGATACCCTCCACTGGAGGGAAATCGAGGAGGACTTCCTTCTCTCTGTGGTCCTATTAAACGCCAGATTTAACGCGAGCAAAGCAGCAGATGGGGCATTGAAAACCCTAGTTGGCGTTTCGAGGTACCAGGCTGATCCCGGTGGAGCGAAGAACATGAATGTTCATCCCAGTGAGAGACTTAAGGCCTACACGATCGAATCTCTGGATGATACTCTGAGGTCTCAAATTAAGAGTATACATGTACAAATCGAGAATATGGCGCGGATGTTCATAGACCACCAGCTCGGAAGCGACTACAATTGTTCGGAATCATCGGCGACGACACTAAATAAAAAGCATCATCCTGCAACAGCGACAGAGCGGCGACGGGTTATGAAGGCGATTTATCGCGCCGGTTAATAACCATTCCTCACCTTTGGTTGAACGCCTGGGCACCGTCAGTGGCATTGTTCAGGAGTGTGGTCTCGACTTTGATGAGGGAGTGGACGTATTGGGAGATTACCCAGACAGAGGTCGTAATAGACGTGCTGTGGGATGAGATACCAGCGAGAAAGGAGAGGCCATTAATGAGAGGATCTGATGGCGGGAATCTCGCTGGAAGTGCTATGAAAGGTGAGATACAACTGCTCTAGCAGTATCTGAGTCTATTTCAAATGATGGGATATCTGACGATGGAATTGTCGAGATGCAGAATTCGTACGAATACAGTCTTTGGAATATTCGCGGTTTTATCTAGGTCAACGAGGAGAGGGACTGTCAGTTAAACAGTTTACAGACCTACTTGATTTCATGTTTACTCAGCGTGCGTCTGCAAACCCTACACAGTTTTAATATTATTATCCCTCCATTCGTAGATATCCAGGGTTTATCATGCTAATTATACTCTAAAACATAGTTTTTACCGACGACAAGCAAACTCTTCCTCAAAATAACAACGACAGCAGTTCCAACGAAGGTGCAACTGACTCCAAAGTGTCGTGCGTAGTAGGCATTCAAACTATGGATGCGGAATTAATTGACAAATTCCGCGCCTGTCTCCTCCAGCGTTCTAAACCCTTCCTTCAGCGGACGATAAATAATAACTGTGTGAGGGCCGCTCGGAATAATGGTGACAGGTCGACCAGTACTCTTAACCCGCCGGCGAGAAGGCTAATTGCTAGTGATGCCGTTGGTGAGGCTGCGACAACTGGGAGCCCAATTACATCGGTGCCGAAGTTGGTAGATAGAGGCAATGATGGGCTGGAGGTTAAGAGCGGGGTTGCAGAGAAAGGAGTCAATGGGTCGGATTGGACAAAATTGGGAAATGTGAGGATTAGGGATTGTCTCTGGGATGATCGAAGGTTGGAGGAAATGGGCTATTCTATGCCGGTTTAATCTCCGAAGTCTAGGTAAAATCACACTTGCCTTCGATTATCAAATTGTTCATGTTCATCAGCTTAATGAAATCACCGATCGAAGTAATACGTCCAAGGTGGTATGTATTTGATAAAATTTTACTTCTCTTCATCGGTTTTGAAATGAGATCAGATTTTGTCTCACAACAGATTGGGATCTCGGTATAGTTAGAGGTTGTATATATATTTTCGAGTTGGGAGGCGCTGAAGCCGGCATATCGATAGCGAATATGTGATAGCCAAGAAAAGGCTAGTCAGCATGTATTACACCTTCGGTACATGTCTCTTTCGCAGCTGATGTTGCATTTTGTTCAATGCGGGGTTCATACAGGCGGAGTTTGTTCATATATTCACCAACTGCTTTCCATGAGTCCGGACGGATCTGTGGGAATATGTGTCTCGTTCCTCAGCCTTCACGGATATTTTACTTCAATTTGACATAATCAACCCGGCCCAGCCTGGTCCGAATTCTACATAATTTAAAATATTAATTTTCTGGATCCAACATCTTAAGTCTTCGTGATGACCAAGTCGTCAGCCATCCAATTGCTCCCCCACGACATTATCTGGTGCATCCTCGCCAGCATTGATAACATACCAGACCTCACCAACTTCTGCGCCGCGCTTCCAAATTCCGCTGGGACTCTGACAAAACAATGGACTAGCTTGTTAGATGGGCTGTACTGGGAGGAAATTGAAGAGTGGTATTTCCCGGACCTTGCCGCTATAACCCTACTACTTGAAGATGACGACAGTGCGGCAAGGAAGCTCGCATCCTCACCGGTACGCGGTCGAGAGCTCGAAGAAGCTAAATGGGTGGAGTCTTATAAGCCAAATACCCAGTTTCATCGATTCGTAAGGATGCATGGGGTTAATCCGGGGACTGTATCGAAAATGAAAGATATTCATGTGCAGATTGAAAGAATGGCGGGGCTGTATATGAAATACCGGCTAGACGGCCATTATTACGCGAGCACAGGTGTAGGGAATTATCAACCGCCCACGCTTGAGGAGAGACGGAGAGTCATAAAAGGGGTTTACACCGCCTGGCTGATCACGCTCAAGGTATCAACGGAGCCTCAGGGTCCTGGCACGACAATTTGGGATTCCAAGTTACAAAAGGGAGCCGTGGATTTCTACCGGGTCTGGTATGCGAAACTCGAGAAAGAATGGTTGTTTTGGGATGTCAAGGTTGCGAAGGCGGTGTATAATACGCTGTGGAAGGAAATTCCGCGAGAGATGGCGAGTCCGTTTCTCAATGATCCCTACCTTAGATCTCGAGGTAAGATACATATTCCATCGATGCATCGGCGTCAAGCTTAAGGGATCAGTTGAGGATCGTAAAACTAATGGTACGAGGTAGGGTACGACGGCCGCAATGATGTAACGTCCCAGTTTCTCGATTTCATGTTCTCAGAGTATCAATGGAGCCCGGGGAAATACCTAGAACTATTCGGCTGCCGAGAGGCCCAAAACAAGGAAAAATATGAGACCATATTAAGGCGTATCAGAAATTACGTCGCTGCGACAATCGGTCTGTCCGCCGGGCCGCCATCCATCTTTACCTCTCAGTTTTCCATAGAGCAGATGGATATAAGTAAGCGCCTGAAACGGCCATTAATTCAGCAGATCGATCAAAGAATACAGCTGCATGAAAGGACTGCTGAAACGAGTAGGGGGTTACCAGGTGTCCCTGAGATGAAGAGGTTGTTTGCGAAGAACCTTCCACCGCAGGCGTCCAATGGTCCTTCGGAATTTAAGAGTATGGGACTGATATACAGGGTGCCGTGGAATTGGACGAGGATGGGAAATGTTGTGGTGGAAGATTGTGTGTGGGATGACTGGCGACTGGAGGAGTGGGGGTATGGGTTCGGTCAAAATTTGGATGAGTCGAACACACCGTCTGGTCTCGAGACTATGATATACTTGAGAACGTAGTCACTAGTAGCTTCCTGATTAGAATTATATGAAAGAGTTGGCGATTTATTTTCATAGAGCACGTACAGACCACTTTCTATCTGAAGCTTCTCTAGCTCCCTCACTAGGACGAACTATATATTTTCTCAGCCGTGTTGTCTCTGCGTAAAATACAACATTGTCACCTTCGCTCAGCTAGGCCGGTACTTAGTAGCTCAAAGGATCACGGTCATATAAAAGCAACTGCATCCACATCGATATATCACTGTGACAACGACGAATTAATTCAAGTACGCAGCTGGTTTACGAGATAAACAACGACCTCACTTTAAGCTTGAATCACCATAATCAAGAACTTTCCATCACTCCACCACGATGCTTTCTTCAACCATTGAATCCCTCCCCTATGACGTCTTCGTCAACATCTTGCTACAAATCGATGAAAAGCCGGATCTCGATAACATATGCATCGTGCTTCCGAACAGTGCTGGTACGCTCGTACAAGCCCATCCCGGTATCGTCAAGCACGTATATTGGAACGAAATCAAACAGCACTATTTTCTCCTAGCGACCCTAATAAACTATTGGATTCACCGAAACTATGAAGCCGCTAGGATTATCGACTCCTTGGATATAGGCAGTTCCACACAAACGACCAATTCTCAAACGAATACAAAATACAGTATGGCGCTAAGAATCCTGGCTCCAACTTGGACAATGACGACGGAGGTTTCGGCGAGGTGGCCGGTCATAATTCTTCGGCCATGGATAGATGCGCTGATGAGATTCGAGAAACCGGGTCGTTTATTCTTGCAGCTTCCGCTCATAAAACCGCAGTCAAGTGCCTTGACGATAGGTCCATCTCTCAAATGGTGGAAATACACCAGCAAATGCTAAGGCTGGCGGATGTATTCACAAACTACCAACTTAAAATGCATTATGTGGATCATACCTCTTCTTCCCAGGGCTATATACCGTTGACAGCCTCAGAGCGAAGGAGGCTCATAAGAGCGGTATATAATACCTGGTCAATCATCTTAGCGGTTATCAGTCGCACTCACCGCCTAAATTCTCGTCGGTTACATAGCTCCCTGTATCGAAGTCTAGATACGAATAGTTCGACCGAACGCAAGAGTGAGCTGCATAAAAATCTTGAAATATATCGAGGTTTGCTACGTAGCTGGGACTTCTGGGAAGTAACGGAAGCAGATGCTGTGATAGAGGTCTTATTCAGTATTATTCCGTTGGAGCTTATTGGTGAGGGGTACTATCTGGAGCGGGAGGAGGAGGGGAGCGGTTGGGTCGTTCGGATGGGTGATAAAAGTAAGACGTCCATCTTTCTTTAATTTCTATCTGCATATGCCCATAGACTTCCAGATGGTTGCTAACGTTGGCATTCCCCTCTCTGCTCTCTGTCTCTTAAATAGGCAAAGCAAATTTTTTCCTATGCTACCGGGATCAGTTGACGGACTATATTTTCGCGAGGAATGGCCTTGATCTCGAAAAATACGCAGAGATGCTAGAGCGCATGGCAGACAAAGACAAAAGAAAAGAATTGATCCAGAGTTTAGTACTCTCGGATGATGATATGGGGGCAGCGCTGAGTGACCGCGATCCTGAGATGAGAGGCATCCTACGCACACGACCCCGGATAACTCGCTCCTGCGAGGTGGAGATCGGCAAAGCATCCAAGCATGAACCTACAAGGTCACGTACGTGGAAACGGGAACCATCATGTAGGAGAGTGGTAACAATTCGCAAAAACGCGATGTTACTACCGCAAGCCGAGGGATGCCTGGCAAAAGATGATAGTGAGGTGGCGGAGAAGGTCGTAAACCTGGTAGATTGTATGTGGGACGATTGGAGACTGAAGGAGTTGGGGTATACATTTCCTGAGTGGGGTCTCCGTGGCTAGTCATAGTACTAGTTAGGCCTAGAGAGGCACAGGATCCAGATCCCAAGAAATTAACCGTTTAAAATAGAATATCAATGATGTAAAACTATTTTGAACTCTGCCTATGCGTAAGCGTCTCCGTGGGCTTCGGCCTTCGACGTAAATATTTTGAAATTCTACATTCGAAGGCGTCAACGTATTCCGCGAAGTTGACGTCAGCGTTAGGTGTAAATCTAGCAGGCTTATATGTAAAAGAATGGATCCAACGGTACATATGCATATATCTGCTCAATCCGCTGAGGGGTGTATCGTATAAACGTTATAAACCAGCACCGAGATCCCGAAATGGCCTTAAAATATTTTCTTCATGGCATACTACGTACTTACACGACCGCCCTATTGACGAAAAAAAAAAAAGCGAAAGTTTAACAGCAAAAGAATTAGAAGCAGCAGGACTTGTACTGACATCCGCTAGCTGATCTTGAATCTATCAGCTGATCAGGCAATTCAGGACGTTTCCAACAGGAACGAAAGACTTCCTTAAGAGTTCGAACTTAGTTCAACGAAGCAATTTCGAGTTCTTCGCGATCATGTCCGCTAAAAACCCGTAATAAAATCAAGGCCGAACGGGGTTCCTGACGGTGCGAGCCGCTCTGTCCACTATCTACTGGTTTACCCTTTCTCGAACATTCACCAAACCTTTAAAATGGATTAAACGGGAGAATCTTACATCAAGCGGTTATGGTTTAGTGGTATAATTCTCGCTTAGGGTTCTTCTATCCAATATGCGAGAGGTCCCAGGTTCGAGCCCTGGTAACCGCCTGAGCTTCTTCTTTTGGCTCGTCTCCCGCAGGATTGGCTCGGTTTTGCCGATTTTGGGTAGAAGTGTGTGGCATTTTGAAGCTGGCAACACACTGACTCATCTACCGAATTTGGTCTGGTGTTGACGGGAGTGTGGGTTTATGGTCCCTTTGGGTATGGAGTTTCTGTGACTCTGGGAGACTAGGGTATACTTCGTCTGAATAGGAGAGTACTCGAGTACCATTTTTTGTGATTGAGGCGTCAGCTGGAACGTCACCAAATGCTACACGCAGGCAGAATTACCCGATTTTGTTCAATGGAGGCCTTCGAGCATCGCTAAGATATTGTTGGAGTCGCAAGCTGGATAAGACAAATAGGCGACCCCCAGACCAAACAAATAGGCGTTTATTAAAGCTTCAATCCAGTTAGCCTCCCAGTGCATCCCGAATTCGCAAAGTGTGAAGTCGATGGCAAACTGACGCCAAGCCAGAGTGTTATATAGTGGCTGAATCCATATGGCTAGACTAGCAAGCCACTTTCAATGAAGGAGAAAGATGCTGTGTAATATATAATCGCTCTGCTTGTAGAAGTAAATCGCCTGGAAATTGAAGTCTTTCAGAGATTTTATTGTGAGTATTAGGTAGTTGGTACCAATTGGGTTTGGTTAGTTGTAGCCATAGATCGAATGTTACACCGGCATTTGCGCCGATTATGATAGTTTACACCAGATGGCAGCCAACCGCAATATTAATATATTAATTTGTATGCGCGTATATCCTGTATACATTTAAGATCTGCCATCGTCCGCGGGATGCGACCAGCGGGCCAGAATTTCTCGGAGCTCAGATCTTACATTCGCATGGGATCTGGATAAATCCATAGGAAAAACCCGAAGTTTTGGGAACTGAAAATCCAACTTGGCGCACTTGAAACAGCTTAAAGATCGCATAGACAATCTTAAAGATTTAAAAGCAAACCCAAAGAACTCTTCAAAACGTCGCACAGTGCGCATATCTGGGCCAGGGGTGGATCGCGTTGCAACGTTGGATATCCCGAACAGGCTAGCCCCGGCGTAACCTGACTCTTGGCAACCTTCAACGCGTTTTGCGGGATGTCATTATGACGTTGGTCCTAAAATGCTATCCTTTGGTATGCATGACGACAGTACTGTAGGTGCAGCAACTTTCACATCACGCTACGAAGAAATGGCATTTGAAGATTTTCAAGACGGGCCTATAACTCTAGTTTGTTACGTGGATGTGGATCCGGGTCATTTGACCGCTGTTCCGAACGCAATCAAAATTGCAAAATGCCCTCGATCGAGATTTCGATTAATCGAGGGTCGAATTTACTTTTTAGCCCGGATTAATATTCGAACATTGGACGCCGTTATATCTGAGGATCGCACCGTCTAATGCGATTTGGTTTAGCAGCAGCGTTACAACTACTAGCTGACATCTAAAGCTTTGAACAATGTGGTATCTAATCGATGCGGGCAGCGTCAACTTGAGCCTAGCAGCAAGTATAAATCTATAAAGTGTACCGGCCGGTATATAAGAATCAAAGATCGATGGATCGATGTATCTAGGGACCGAAACGTCTCCTCACAAGAAAACGACCTGAAGAATTAAACCAAACCTAGGCAAAGACTTGAAGATCGAGGACAGGAAAGCCCCGAAACATACTTAGATAACGGGTATATCACCACTAGAGAAGCTGTCTTAGTTCGTCTGTAATTTCTGGGTTAGTTTCGCCCGGTCTATCGAATTGGACAGATCGGGTGGCGGGCGCGAGAGCTAGAAAAGCTAGAACACTGGAACACGCTCCTGTTTCGTCACTAATATATCATACCCACACCAAACAACGTCCGCACAGGCACACTTTTCCAAGCACAGAAGAATCAAGGAACCACACTTTGGCAACCCCCATTTCGAAATGTCAAACTTTCGGTGCAGTATAACGAATACGTATCAATACCGCCTTCATGCTGCGGCCAGTACCCTACTGCGCCCTATATAAGGAATGCCGCCCGCCATGCGGACGCGCATGGGCAGATCTTATAGAACGCTCGCCTCTGAGACGATTCACGCTATATAAACACAAATATACAACTGGCCACAACCTCCGCGGTATTGGCTTCGTTATTATTGCCATTCCTGCGCCGACGCAGGTAAAAAATTATATATAAAGGGTCCCTCCATTGATCCTGCTCTTTTTTTTTTCTTCTCTTCTTCTCCGATTACATCTTTCTTACCTCTCTTCAATCGCATCACCTCTTCCAACATTACAATTCTCCATCGATCAAAAAGAAATCATCGTATCGAATAACAATATCCTCCAAATTACCACACCGACAATCGTTTCATCATGTCGGTAAATCGTCCAGTGGACCCTAAGGTCCGCGATGCTGATATCGAGAACAAATTGAGATTATTTGGAATCTACAGCGCTTTTGTCAATGGAAAGGTCCCATCCAACCAACAAATCGACGTTGCCCTCAACAGCGTCCTGGAATCGAAGGCCCTGTCTTCGCCTAGTGATAAGCTCTCCGATGAAGGGAAGTCTCTAGTTGACGATCTCAAGAACGTTATCAATGAGGCCAAGCTACTCCTCCTTACCAAGAACCATGATCAAGCCATCCAGGAATTCATCTGGCATGCCCAACAAGCTGCTAAGACCGCCGCTGGCCCGGGTCCCAATGCTCCTCCTGTTAGCAGGGACCAGGCTAAGCAGGACGGGCAGAATGCTCTCGCCGGCCTCCGAACTTTGGGCACTTTGATGATTACCAATGGGCAATTCCGAAAACTCCGTAAGTGCTGGGTTTCATCTAACCACTTTACAAACACGTGTTTGTTAACAATTAGCTCATAGTTTCGGACTGCACAATTCTCTTGCGAGATATTGCCTCTGATGCCGCTCAAAGGGCAGGAGGAAAGCTCCAACCATCCCAGGACCAGCTGGGTCAGATTGATAGACCTGCTGAAGACAATACCTGGCATGAAGCACCCGACCTCTCACGCGGTGCTCTCCAGAACCGTGCTAAGGGCGCCTTCAACAAAAATGCACCAGTCAATACTGAGGATGTCAAGCAGGCTGTTGGAGATGCCACGGCAGCTACCCATCCAGAGGGCTCTAGGGATCCACAAAATCTAGCCCAAACTATCGCTAGTGAATATCAGACTGGAACGCAATCTGGCATGAACGTTCAAGGCGGTGTCCAAACCGGTTTGAACACTCTAGATGCTCGAAAAGATGACCAGAAGCTCGAGGAACAGAAGAATAAGGTTAAGGAGACGACCAACGAGTACAAGCAACGAGCTTCGGACTACCTTAAGGGGAAGATGCCTCAAGAGCGTCGCGACCAAACAATCTACCGCCTCAAGAAGATGGTCGTCGAAATCCAAGGACACGAAGACTACCACCAAGCCGTTGATGCTTTGTTGTACCTTGCCGAAACTTACGCTGGGCATACCAAGGCTGTCGGAGAACAAGCCAATACGTCCGTCTCAACCGTTCTTGACGACAACCACCTCAAATCTGCCGAGAATTTACTCCGCACTGTTCTCGAGCGATTCGCCAATAATACCTCCTCCGAGGACCTTTTCGATGCCATCAATGATATCTATCGAGATGCTGACAAGGATTCTCAACTCAAAGACTGGTTCAAAGATGTTGACGGGTACATTCGAACTTGTTTGAAGCAGCAAGGTTATATTTTGACCGACGATGCCAACGACAAGTACGATGTCCTTTACGAACGTGGTCGTTTCCTCCTTCGTGACCGCTACCGAAACCATACCGATCGTATCGTCGATGAATTCAAGTTCTTGGGCGATCAATTCGCACAGGATCCTCAGAACAAAAAGTTTGCCGATTCTATCACGGCGCTGTTGAACAATCTCGGCAAGGACTCAAATGGCAAGGCCGTTTTCAAGAAACACCTCGTTACTGACGTTACTACCGTCATTATCCCTGGTTTTTTTGAAACCGTCCGCTATGTACCTGTCCCACGAATCGAGTACAGCGACAAGCAGTTCGATGTTATCATCGAAAACCTTGTCATCGAAGGAGACAATCTCATGCCCAATGTTTTTGAATTCGGGAATGACTCGTACTTCCGCTGGGGGCGTAAGGATGTCACCAGCAAGAATAAACAAAAGGTCATGCTAGCCGTCTCCGGGGTTCAGTGTGATCTCAGGGATGTCAGCTTTTATATTAAGAAGAAGCAGGGATTCCCGTCTCTCACTGATACCGGTTTGATGGACATCTATTTGGGAGGCCAAGGTTTCAGCTTCACCATTAAAATGTCTTCGGCTGAGAAGGAAGATCGTGCCCATTTCTTCCAAATCGACAAGGTCGACGTTGATGTCAAGCACATCAACATCAAACTCAAGCAGAGCAAGCACAAGGTGCTCTTCAGTGTTTTCAAGCCGCTCTTGTTGAAGGTCGTCCGCCCTGCTTTGCAAAAGGTACTTGAAAAACAGATCAAGACTTCTTTCTCCGAGCTCGATCGCAAGCTCTTTGCCATCAAAACGGAAGCCGACAAGGTCGAAGAAGACTTGCGCGAGAACCCTGATCCCGAAAGGGCCCGCAACATCTTCCAGCGCTACTGGTCCGCTGCTCAACATGAATTCACCCAGAAGAAGGAGAAGGCGCAAGAGCTTACCGCCGACAAAAAGGCCAATGTTGCCGTCACACAGGAGGACTCAATGTTCCAAAACATTCAACTCCCCACTGGCACTTCGACCGTTGCTACCAAATACAAGAATATGGCTCGTGATGGCGAACGCTGGGAGTCTCCAGTTTTCAGCATCGGGTCTGCTAAGGAGTCCAAGGACATTCCTAAGCCCGTTGGGATTACCCGCAAGTCGCACGGCACTGGCAGAGCTCAACTCCGTGCGCCTCGCGATTCTGGAGCTGACTTTGAGACTGGTGCTCTCAACCTTGACGGGGCTGGATTCGCTCCTACTGGTCATGCCACCGGCCATACTCATGCCGGTCCATATGCTCAACTCCCGGAAACCAACAAGCCTGGTAATTTCAATACTCCGATGCTCGGCACCAACGTTCGCTCCGCTCTAGGTCACTAGAGTTGAAATATTTGTCCAATTTCTTTTGTCCACATTGCCATGATACGGTGCTGTTGCATTGACAGCAGGGTTGCTCAATACGGTTTTCTCTTAATAATCCAGGCCACTAACGTCAAAGCTGGACTGGGTCTCTTTGTTTCTTCTTCTTTCACCGCCCCTGATAAGCTCTAGAGGGCGTCTTTTTAAGAGCCAATTTCTTATAACGACTGGTGTTTACTGTGGACTCTTTCTTTAATTCAAAACTTCTCTGCACTCAAAAGCGTTATTATGACATCCGTTGAACTCGCGATTTCGTCACGTTCGCGTTCACGTTCACATTCTCCAACTGCTGTTTCTTTCACTGTTTCTTTTGATTGTTTGCTATCTGGGGCGTTATCCTGTCAAGTAGTCGGTACACCGTAATAAATAACAAACTTTCTGTAATGAAATGAATCTTTCTCCTTCCACTTCTTAGCTTGTGCTGGATAGTGATCGAATGGTCTCGACCCGTGCGGGAACTCGTGCTGTGGTATTTTGCTGATAAATCATGGATATCGTGTTGTCCTGCTTGTGACGTTTTTCCCAACTGTTCCTTCACACTTCGTCAACCATGTCGCGCCGAAGCACGGTCCAGAGACTCGGCTATATCTGCCGCTCATGCCTTCAAGCACGCTCAATCTCGACCTCTCGGGTCCTTCGTGATGGTCTTCCTGCAAATCCGGAGGTACAGAGGATTTTATTGCCCCCTGCGGTGCCCACTGAGCATCGGGTCTTTAAACTCTCGTCGTCAAGAAAGTTGATATCGATTCAAGGCCGTGATGCGGCAGACTTTCTGCACGGTATCACTACGAATATCGTTCCAGACTCTAAGAATGTAGAGGGACTTTATTCAGCATTTTTGACGGCGCAGGTAGGTTATCCTATGCCCCTCCTTGTAGGCATATACATCTTTCTCCCTTGATGCTAATGGAGGAATACAGGGAAGAGTTCTTTATGACGTCTTCATATACCCCACCAACCACTCCAGGCATGCCTTACTCACGAACCAAGATAGTGATGAACCCGCTTTCTTGATCGATGTGGGGGCGGCACTGGCACCTGAGCTGCTCAAGCATATCCGGCGGTATAAACTCCGGTCAAAGTTTGTCGTGAAACCAGTCGATGACTTTGACGTTTGGTCCGTTCCTAATTCCTTCCGGTTGGGGGAGGACGAAGCAGTTGATCATCCGGCGAACCTCAAGATCGGATGTGTGGATCCCAGGGCACCGGGAATGGGACGCCGGATTGTGCTGCCGGCGGATGTTTCGTTGTCTGAGGGGCTTGCTACGGCTCCTGATGATGAGCTGGCGTATAAGCTGAAGAGGTACCTACTGGGGGTACCTGAGACGCCGACGGAGATTATTTCCGGGACTGGGTTGCCGCAGGAGTCGAATATTGATTATATGTCTGGGATTAACTTCCATAAGGGCTGTTATGTTGGCCAGGAGCTGACGATTCGGACGCGACATACGGGGGTGGTTAGGAAGAGGATTTTGCCGGTGCAGCTTTATACTTCTTCCGAGCCGTTGAAAAATACGACGCCGGTTTACGATCCGGCTTTCGGGACTACGTTGCCGGAGATACCGTCCGGTGGGAATATTGCACGCGTGAATAAGAAGGGGAGGTCGGCGGGGAAGTTCTTTGGGAATGTGGGGAATATTGGGCTGGCACTTTGTAGGTTGGAGATTATGACGACTACTAGTTTGGGTGGAGAGGGGCAGAGCTTTGATCCGGATGTGGATGAGTTTAAGGTGGAGCTCGGTGAAGGGGTGGGGGATGGGGAGATTGTGAAGATTAGAGCGTTTGTGCCGGAGTGGCATACTACTGGGGCGGTTACTAATGAGGCTTTGTAGATAATGGGACGGGATTGGTCTTGGTAGGCTGTATGATATTTGGATGTGTATATAGAATGCTATCCTAGGCTTGTACTAAGCCGACACCTGTCTTGATGCTAGACTAGGGTTATACGACCGGGTTCACTCAGCCTGTTCTCCCTCTTCGGCTTCTCGTTTTAGTAGCTCTTCTGTTAGCTTCTGCTGTTCTGCTTTCCGCCTTTCGGCGGCTTTTGCCTTCATCCTCATTAAAGTGACCGATTCAAAGTCCATCTCGTCTGCTCGACTCCTGGAGTCTGCGGACGTTGTTGACGGCTTCTTGAACGACGACGCTTTAAAACTAAACGACGGCGTGGACTTTGAGGTAGGTTTGTAGTCCTTCGAAAACGTTGGGAACTTATCCTGGTCGTCGTCTTTCCTAGAAGCTTTAGAGCTCGACCGTGGCTCGGCCTCCTGTGGCTTCGACGGTGCCTCTTTCTTTGCTGCCGGTTTAGAAGGCTTTTTGAATGTCAAATCCGGCTCCTTGCCTGATGCCCATACCACTTCTCTAAAGATCCCCCATTCGTCGTCCTCTTCTTCGAGGGCCTTCTTATCTCTGTGTACGGCGGCGTATGCGTGTGCGATATTGTGAAATATCAGCAGGGCGCTGGCGTGCCTCTTTTCCTTTTCACCGCTGCCGGAAACCACTACACACTCATCGATCTTCCCAAATCGGCTGAAGAGGTCCAATAAACCGGCCTTATCCATCATTTCACCAGCTCCCTTCCGTCTCCATTTCACCTTGATCGTCCGGTCCAGTTCCGAGAACTTCGATTCTCCGACCACTAGCTCCTGGTCATCCTCTTGGTCGACCTCCATCTCGGCTGACGCTTCTTCTTCCGCTTCCTCTGCAGCAGCTTCTTTTTTCTTCCTCTCATCCATCTGCATTCTCCTCCTAGCACCTTCTTCCTTTAATCGTTCAAACTCCCGTTTTTCCTCATCAGCATCGGTCTTCTGTCGTTTAAAACTATTCTCCCGAGCCTCGAGCTCTTCCTTCATCTGCCGTCGGTTGTTATCGTAGGCATCGGCGCGCCGTTTCTTGGCTGCCTTCGCGGCCAGGGCATTGTCGTATGCGGCGCGTAAGGTGGCATCGCAGAGGATCTCTTGGGCAGCAGTGAGGAGGTGGAATTTTTCGACGGCGGAAGGGTTATCCTATTTTTTTTGCGTAAAAAGCGATGGGTGAAAGAGATTTCGAGTTGGTATGGGTTTCTTCTACTGTGTATTTATAAGAGCAAGGAAGAGATGAAGTTTTGGTAGGTCGTTTCAGCGGCGGTGTGGCAGTTTTTATGACGGAGAAGGAAGGGAAGGGCCGAATGTGAGGTGGGAGGGTTTTGGACTTACGGGATTCTTGTCCGGGTGGTATTGAAGCGCGGTTTTGCGGTACGCGCGCCGGACGTCTTTGGCTAGAGCGGTTGTGTCGAGGTTTAGGAGGTCGTAGAAGGAGATGGGCGAGTTCGCGAACTCGATCGCTTCGGCTTCCGAAGGCATGCTGGATGGTCGGATATCTGATCCTGATGGTGATGATGGGGTTTATCGTGAACTGGAGATGATGATGTTACCGTTGGATGGTTTTGGAGGTTGAAAGTTAAGCGACAGGTTTTAGCGGGTGAACTTCACCGCCTAAAATCCACAATTCGAATTCCAGGCCGCGGCATATATACACATCGATACAGAGAATATCGGAATGGCTATGTACAGTATATATTATACTCTCCCATAAAATATCTTCCTTGTTAAATTATATCATACAATAGAATATACGCAGATGTGGGTGTGGTTCTGTTAGAACACCCGGTTGTCGGCCTGGGCCTTTCGTATCTCCTTCTTCTTCCTCTGGGCTTCGAGTTCCTCCGGGGTCTTCTTCACAACCTGAGTCTGCTTTTCGTCCTTTGGCTTCTTCGGCTGTGGTTTTCTGCCCCAGAACAAACTGGGCGTCTCACCCGGCCTGACGAGATGTGTGAGATATCCTCTGTGCGCTGGGTCTCTGTAGTATTCGATATCCGCTCTCGACGTCGGGCCGGCTAACCTGTGGCCGTCGGGGAACAGATGTGGCCTTGTGATGAATCTGATGCCCTCTTTTGTGTAGAATCTGGTGGTGATTTTGCCGCCTACGGATTCTATCTTTGCGATGGCTTGTCGGGAAGCTTTGTTAACCTCGATTTCGATGGGGGTGGTGAAATGGTCGACATCCTAGATAACAGCCGTTAGACTCCGATATATATCGGTAGGAGATTGTTTGGAAGGTATTTTCGTACTCTTGCCAACAGCTTGACGCCGTCCTTAATACCATGCACCGCTCTCGAATCGTATATCTCCTTCAGGGTGATAGGTTTGGTCGGATCAATCCGGCCCTGATCGATCCACAGTTGCAATGTGCCCAGATTCAGTGGCGAGAAATGCTTAACCAACGGGTTCTTAAATCCCTTCTCCGGATTCACGATATACTGCGGTGTCTGGCCTCCCTCGAAATTCTTGGGAGTGTGTCCTCCACGCTGACCTTGACCTTTGTGACCACGGCCTGACGTCTTGCCCTTGCCGGACGAAGGACCGCGACCGACACGCTTCTTGTTCGTATGCTGCGCACGTATATCCCGAAGACTTGAGAGGATAGATGCGAATCGGACCTGATTGATCGGAGAAACAAAGGTCGCTGTCGACGAGGAGGGGTAGTGGGATATCGGAGAGACGCTAAGTTGACGGAGGGTCTGCTGCAGGGCTCTCAGAGCCGTCGTAGAGGGTATCATCATCGTCACAATCTGTGGGAACCTCTCGGACTCTCCCAAAGACGAGGAGCCCGGGCAGGAAAGCCAATGGCCGGTGCGATCGATCGATGGTTGGAGGTTGGTCGGAAGAAGTTCTGTGAAATGGCGAAGTCGTTTCTTTGGCGTTGTTAACAATTGAAATTTGCTGGCCCGCCAAAACCAGCTCAACGCCGAACTTCATATCGGCAGAAACACACAGACACACTCTCTTCCTCCCCCCAAAACCTTCAGTCTCGGAAACGACATCGCAGAGGCTTCTCCACAATGGCCGACACGGAAAACGGCACGAGCGCCGTCGCGGAACCGTTGGATCTCGTCAGACTATCCCTCGATGAGGTCGTCTTCGTCAAGCTACGCGGGGATCGGGAGCTCAGAGGCAGATTACACGTGCGTTCTCCCCACCATCCCCAAACGCCAGATGTTTGGATATCAGACGAACGGGGCGGTTCTAATAGATTGGACGGTATATATCCTATAGGCCTACGACTCGCATTGCAATCTAGTGCTGGGAGAAGTTGAAGAGACGATATACGTGGTGGACGAGGACGATGATGATACAATACGGGTACGATTCGATATCTATCATCCACAGTTATCCTTTAGAGGACGGTTCAAATGCTAAGTGCTACGGCATAAACAGACGGTCAAGAAGAACTCGGAGATGTTATTTGTCAGAGGTTCGTCAACTGTACCCTGGCCATTGCTCTGGTAGAGGGCTAACTTACGCTGCTTGAAACCAGGCGACAGCGTTGTCATTATAGCTACGACAACCTAATGGAGCCAAATCTGCTCACAAGGCTAGAGCCGGACCCTCTCGGGATAGCCGTCAGGCTCGAGGTGGGCTAGAATGCATATTAAATGCTTTCTCAATACATTATACCCAACATACGTTCTCACATGGCTGCATACATTTGTTTAGACTGAAAGGAAGAAAGCAGCGAGTCTTGAGGGCTGGGAAGACATACGGGTGTGAATAAACCACCTCGTCCTGCTGAACGCTGGCTGAAAGCTGAGATTTAGAATATTTCTCTGGGCGTCGACTCACGCGGTGCACTCTCGAACTTGATATAATCTAGCTCCAAAAGCAAATTCCCCTTGACGAATCAAACCAATCCTCCACCTTCGCCCTCCACGTACTTGGTCCCCATGCCGCCTTGCTATTTTAGATCGGAGCCGCCCCGCCCGGCGCCCTTGGCATATGCACGGGTGTGTTTGGCGTTTACCCACTGACTCGCTAGGCTGCCCGTTGATACACAAGAAGTTGCACACATTGGGCGAGCAGGTTTGATGAAAATCGTAAGACGGGACATTCTGATGAACCAGGTTGATGCCAGTCCTTAATCGTCTGGTTATATTATATACCCCTTGAACCCCATTATTCAAAGCCATTGTTCAAAGCCATTGTTCAAAGTCATTGTTCTCAATGTCGATAAAGCCTCCTTCCTTCCTCTGCTCTGCTGTCCCTTATATATTGTCGAAATCCCAAATTCAAACAGCACAAAGAGACCTTGGCGGGATTCGATTATAGAGCGGCGCAAACCCCCCCGCGGCTATGGCGTCGATGCAAAGCCCAGAAATCACTGGTTATCATTATGAGAATAATCCTTACCTCCAACAGAACTGGATACCGCAACCCCCTCCGGCGCCCTTCATTTCGCGAAGACCAGTTCCTTACCAATCTATAGATACGCCGATATCTGGTAGTGCAACGGATGACGAATCCAAGGGCACTTTCAAACCTGAACCTGCGCCTGAAGGACCGCCGCGTCAGAGTAAATGGGTATTAACATGGCAGTCTCCGGCCCTTTGCCTCGTTTCATACATCACTGGAATAGCTCTTGCGATTGGAAACCACGTTTATTTCGACCGCCTTGATGGCACCCCGTACGAAAATGTCGTCTGGGTTGGACGATATGGTCTCGTCATGGCGCTAATTATCAAGACCTGCTTCGCAACATCCATCCTGGTGTGTTACGAGCAAGTCGTCTGGATGGGATTAAAACATAAGGAGGTTGGGACCAGTTTCCGCGCGATCGATGCATTATTCGGGGCGACATATCAGATCGTTTCGCTGTTTTACTATACGATGTGGATACAACATCCGCTTGCCTCTGTAATGATCACTATCCGCTGGCTTCTACCGATTATGTCGATTGTATCGCCGACAACGTTAACAGTTCAGTCTCGCGGAATCGTCACATATCAGCAATGTCAAGTGCCCACGCTCAACCTGTCCGTCCCCGATTTAAACCGAGCATACGGCCCGTTGGGCTTCGAGCCTACAAGCGGCACCTACCTTGGAGACCTGGCTTATCAAGAATATACTGCCAACACCTGGTACCCGTCTCCATTGGCTTCAAATATTGGGACTTTGACGGGTTATCTTGGGGAACCAGTCAGTTATCCGTCGCCCTGTGTAAATAATTGTTCCTATAGCCTTAGTTACAATGCGGCTCTTCTGAAGTGCACTGAAACCGATCCCCGTGATATAAATTCGCCTTGGGAAATCGATAACACCACTTCAGCGCCGTGGTCGACAGCTAAGGCGAAGAACCCATACGATTACACATCCCTTTTCCACTACGTTTCAATGCGTTCCAATGAAACAGGAAAACTCTGGGTGGGCCATCTCATCAGAAAAGCGGCCTGGGAGAATTCAAGCGAACCGTTTGGGGACAGATTCGGCTTTGAGACGTTTTATTGCGACGGCTACAACTCGACTGTCTCTCTCCGGCAAGAATTCATCAACGGCGAACAGCGCTACCCGATTGTTGAGGACATATCATACGGGCGGGAAATCAACTGGACGCTCAGCGAGTACTGGGCCGATGAGAACGGTATCACCGATGTAGACCTTGGGCGTCATCAGATCATCTACCAGATCTTACTCAAGCTATTCGTAGGAACGGTGTTCTACGAAGGTCGGGCGGGCAAATTTTTCAGCAGAGATACCAGCATCCTTAATATGCCTGGGTTTCTCAAACCGAACACCGTCAGAGCGGAAGGTGGCAACGGACCCAACGATGAGATAAAAGATTCCATCAGGGGTCTTACCGAGCAACTAAGTTTAAACTATTCGATGTCGCTGCTGGCGTACCCAGATCTCGGAGTTAGGAATATAACGACGGAGAATTGCACGGTCACGACATTTCAAAACTTATGGAAGTATGATCAAAGAAATTTGATTATAGCCTACTCGATTGGTACCGTGGTGACATTGGTATCTTTAATCGTTGGTGCTGTCGCGCTTAGCAAGAACGGGCTTGTGTCGGAGATGTCGTTCTCGCAGATTGTTGCTACAACAAGGAATCCGGAGTTGGATAGGATCATGCACGGGAACTGTTTAGGACGCAGTGATTTGGAGCCCAGGAGTCTGTACGCGCAGAGAGTGAGGTTGGGAGAGTTGAAGAACCAGGATGGGGCGCTGAGGGCTAGTGGTGCTGCCCACGCCGCCTTTGGAACACCGGAAAGCGTTGGGCCTATTAGGCGGCAGGGTTATTATATTTAAAAATTAGGCCTTGTATGTTGGATTTACTGAGGGGAGGGTGGTTCTGCTAGCCTTGAGACTGAAGTTCTACGAACTCGAGCTGGCTGTATAATTAAATTACTTGCATTCTAAATACTTTTCATGTAGAATTTTGGATTTGTATACGCTATATAATGACATACGAGATATACAATGACTGTGATATGTCCCTCTACTGAAGCAACCTTGACTGGAACCCTGAATCCTTATTTTATATTGAACGTGCATACGTTGGTTACGATTGGACATGCTAGCCCGACATTGTGACGTATATTCAGCTAGATTTTATTCATTCCTTCTTCTCGAGGTGTCCCTTTCCAAGGCCTTCAAAAGCCTTGCTGGCGTCCTCCCAAGCAGTATCCCCCTCGAAAAGTTGACTCCGTAGATAAGCCCAAGTCATCCTCTGCACAATACCCAAGAGCTCAGGACTTTCATCCAAAGTTTCACCAGCATCCCACCCGCTAACACCACCCAATCCATGTTTTGCCCCAGTGAGCGTGAGCAACTCCTTTGGTCCTGAAGCTTGATGATATGGGTCTGCGTGCCAGTCAGCCTCTCTAGTAGTCAAGTGCGGACTAGCATCATCATCTCCATAAACCACCAACGCCGGTGCAACCATTTTACTAAAATCTGCACCGTAGAATGGTATCATCCCTTTCCCATTTTCTGACAAACTCTCACCCGCAGCCCCCGGACCGGCAAGAATGACACCAGCTTTAACACGGCTATCGGGTAGATAATGAAAAGCACCGTCCCGAGGATCGGTATTGGAGAATCCTAGCAATCCGTAGACCGCAAAGCTGCCGGCTGAGTGGCCGACCACGCTGATTTTAGAATGATCAAGCCGATTCTTAAGCCCTGGGACAGTCGATTCGATTATATCAAGACTGTCAAGAATCTGCACCATATCCTCCGCACCTCCCCTCCACCACATCTCATCACCTTGTGGCCATGGACGACTACCCCCAAGAAACTCGGACCTCAAATGAGTCGGTTGGAGGACCGCAAATCCGTGTGCAGCGTAAAACTCAGCCAGTGGGGCGTACCCTTCCAGCGACGAAAGATAGTTGCTAGAACCCTGGCCGTGCGAGAGGAGGATGATTGGGAGTGCGTCTCCACTTGTGGCTGGGAACGTGACACGTAACTCCAGGTCTGAAAGACGCTTTGGGGCGGGTAAAATGACAGGACTGTAGGAGATTATTGGGGTTGAATCGTTGACTGGGATTTGAGCAGCCGCTCCAGTTTTGGCGTGGTTTCCAGAGTGTGCCATTTTGGTATGAGGTTTATTATTATTTTGATATAGATAAAGAACAGTTTATATTAAAGGCTTAGGAGAGATCGGTTTGCAATCAGGCAGAAGTTAAGGTCTCGAGTTTATCTCGTGTAGAACGGTATATCGATAGGCTAGTTTTGTCTTGAAGTCGATTGACAAAGTAATTGTGGTTTCTGGTGGTTTTGAATGCTGTACTGGTATTGTTCGACACTATTTAACTGAAATCAGCACTACTTATATACAATTCAACCTTCAATCACTAACTAGTTGTAGCTGCATGTGTACACCAGCCAACCTGCAACAGTTGTAAGCCGTGGACATCACTTCGGAATTAATGGAAGTAATACTATAATCTCTGAACGGAGATATATTGAAATTATTCGGCATTAGCCTGCTGATCAAGAAAATATTAGTAAAGAAAAACATTTAAACGTTGAAGTTGTGAGTTCAATGCATCGCACATGTAAGGGATTGAAAAGACAGAGGAGGTCATGACAGGGAGTTTATGGCTGTTGAGCGTCTGAGCTCTGATTGGTCAACGACCATTATCCCAATTAGGAAAGTGCCGTCCGCCGCGATTAGTCAGCTTCGAGCTGACAGACTCGCACGGAGTCGGACACTTGTGCTTACGATGCAGTACCCGCAATACTTGCTACAACCACTTGAGAAAGGTATCGATCGGAATTGCTCAGTGACGACTGCTTATAAGCTTCCCCGTGCGAACATTCTATTTGATTCCGTCATCCGTCTTTACGCCGTGCTCGGCCGAGTTGTTCCCAGCATCTTGCAACAGCCTCAACGCATAATCCAAAGTCTTCCCACAAAAGAAAAAAAAAAATGGAAGACTACGAAATCCTATCGGAAACCCCTTCGCCGGATGATTACTTTCGCCTCCGTCAGATCTCCGGGCTTACGCCAAAATCACGGGAAGCTATAGCGCGAGGCCTTCCAAATACCTTGTTTGGGGTCGTGGTTCGTCTGAAAAACGATGGGAGAGTTATAGGAATGGGAAGGCTTATCGGAGACGGGGGTCTTTTTGTTCAGGTGGTGGATGTTGCGGTCGAGCCGACATATCAAGGTCGTGGGATCGGGAAGGGAATCATGCGAGCGATTATGGGATGGGTTGAAAAGGAACTTTTTACCGGAGCGTATGTCAGTTTAATTGCAGACGGGGAGGCGTACAAGCTGTATGAACAATACGGATTCGAAATGACGACACCTAAGTCCGTTGGAATGGCCCTGTGTATTAAGTAGGCGCTCCATTCAAGCGTCGAGGACTGAGATCAATACCCTGTAGATCTACATAGTTTTATAAATGTCTAGATCAAGGCTTCCTCATTTGATAAGTTAAGTTAAAGGTTTACAATATTAATCGTGATGCATCGATGAGACAGCCTTCCCTGGTCTTACACAAGAGGTGGCTTAATAGTATTCCTCTGAGAAATCCTCTTTGCACCTATTCCTTTCATTCCGGTCCCGGAACGTAGTGTACTTCTGTATCCAAACTTCATCGCCACGCGGAATTCCATCCAATTTCCAGCCGTCGGTATTGGCATCCTCAAACATGAACTTCTCTGCTCCAAAGTTCACTTTGCATTTGCCAGTGTAGTTGGAGAATCCGAAGAAAGGATAGAATATACTAGGAAAGACTGGAGGAGACTTAAGGACCATCATTCCATCAACGGTGACAAACGGGCGCAGGGTGACCGGATTCAGTCCGATTCCGAAGCAACGATACTTTGAATGGACAAACGGGTTGTGTTCCTTGGACGTTGCATCCTCACTCATAAGGTATGGCCACTGGTATTCCCACTCCGTTATAACGAACAGCCCATCTGATATGTCGACGGAAACTTCGGGAGAACTAAGGTGTGGCGTCCGAAAGCCAATTTCACAAAACGCCCTGTTTGGTAGAGAACTAAATTTATATCGTTACGTATTCGTTAGCTATACCGTATCTAAATATAAATATGGGTCTCGAGGAAATAACAAAGAGAGCACACGTGCTTACTCCAGTGTTTCACTGCTAAATGTGACCTCGAAATAGAAAAGGGTGTGTCCGGGGGGCAGTGGGTGGTTGGATATAGCAAATTGATATTTATCCGGGCTGAGATCTGATTCAAAACCAACAATCAGAGGTTAGTGAATCTTTATTCTTACTAAGAACTAATTGGGTTTGTATACCAAGTGGGGAAGCTTCCAGTCCGTTGTCCGAGAGGTCCATGGGGCAGGACGTCCAGCCTATGCGGGTTGGCTTCGCGAATTCCGACGACGGTGTTGGACTACGTCCCTGATACCGATCGCTTCCTGGGAACTGCCCCCCGGTGAGAATGCGATAGTCAGCTATTTCCCATCCATGTTGGACCTTGCAAGCAGCCTCGTATTGGTCGACAATAGCCAACATCCCATTCCGAGATAGGAAATCCGGATCGGTGGATGAGGCTGAAGGGGTCCATGTTCCTTTGAGAAGCCCGAAAGGGAATTGTGACGGTATCGAACCGAATTGTGAAAAGATGTAACGAGCTGTTTTAAGGATTGGTTGCATCTTATCATCTAGGTATACCGTACTCCCGTACTGCAAACAATTCGACCATTCCCATCCAAGCTCACACAGTACGGAATCGCACGCATTTGCTAGGGAATAATTGATGACAGTACCAGTGTGTGGGTTTATAGAGACTATCGCCTCAATAAGGGGAAGGCAGCTGCATGAAATGGCAATGTGTAATGGAGAGTTACCACGAGAGTCGGTTTGCAAGATCAATGTGGCAGTATCAGTGTATTTTGATAGTCTTTCGTTCAATTCTTTGAAGAACGCAGTAGCGCCCGCTTCGTGCGCACCAGGTACTCCGGGGGTATGTGAGTAGTGATCCGGGCTCCCCCGAGCGACTGCATGGAAAAGAGTCTCTGTATTCCCCAAGGACATCGTGAGAAGTGGGTTACCGACGGAACTATCCGCCCGCGACGCTTCGGCTATCTCATCGTATTTCTCCAAGAGATAGTGTGCTAATGGCCAGTTCCCTAGTCGGGCCGCGCGGTAGAGCGGGGTTTTGCCACGATCATCGGGCTGTGTACAGTCTAGGCCGGCTTGTAACAAGATATTAGCAATTTGTATGTCGTTCTTAGTACGATATCTTATCCGGGTTAAGTGATGAAAGCAGTTTGCGCCGCCTGAGTCCTTGTCTTGCGTATCAGCTCCTGTACTGACAAGCAACTCGACGGCCTCTATGAATCCTGCCATGACGGCATAAGCCAGGACATTCCGACTCTCGTCATCCTCAATATTGATGAGGTTCTCGTCTGTCTTCATCTTCAGTATCATTCGATAGATACTGATGATATTCTGTATATCCCCAGGCTGTTCCGGGCTCGTGTGATCGAAGAGGTGATGCAGTGGAGTTTTCCCCACATCATCTCTAGCATGGACGTCCCAATCCCAGAAACGCAGAGTAGTTTGAAGAATTTGAAATCTCGTATTGATGCGGCAATATGGAGGCACGTTAGATCTCTAGGGCCTCTTGGTTTTAGATTCGCGCCTTCCACGATCAGCGATTCAGCTGACCGTAGAAGACTCTCTCTGTCATCTGGGTGACGGAGAGCCGTCCGAAGTATGAATTTTAACGGTATAACAGCATCCTGCGGGTATATTAGGTTGCCTCCATTGACGTTTGCGCCGTGGTTGAGAAGCTGCTTGATAATGGCCGGGCGAAATTGTGCGAGGCATAGAGGAGTTCGTTGGAGGATATCCTCGACGTCGCAGACAAGCTCACACACGCCCTCTGCGTTCCGCGACGCGGTCGCTTCGCGTACTAAAGTAACTATTCCCTTGGAATCTGGGCTGTTATCAGTAAGTACTTCAAGGACTTGAGCAAGTTCTTGAGGCTGTAGATGTGTGTGAAGAAGATCTAACAACTTTTCGCTGCCCATATCCAGCACCAATTTACTTAATATGATTTTGTGCTTCGTCACCAAACGTGCATTTGGCATTTTCCTTTCCTCCGGCTGTGGCCTTCGTACTCGAAAGTCTCTGAGAAACGCCTGGAATCTGATCTTTCCGAGGCCTTCGGACCTGGACTTCCTACTAACATCCGCCTCTGACTTTCCACGAGACCCCGCCGACTGTCTGGCCTGATGGACGAGCAGGTCAATCAAGAGGTGCAACCCAAGCTTGCAAGCCCGGTGTATTGGCTCTTCAAACACTCGTAGCAAATATTCTGCTTTCCATATATCGGCGTATCGATATCTTATGTCATCAAAACGTCGGGTGCCGCAAAGTTTGCGTCCTCCCACCCGTCAGAGACCATCTGTCTTTGAAGATTCCATCTGTACCAGGTATCCGATCCCATGAATATTGAAATCTGGCTCAAAAGCTCTCCCCACCAGTTGTCGTTGAGACTGTCTTCTGTCCACCATTTCTGCAGGACTTGAACGTGGTCATGCCAGTGTTCAATTTCGTACCTACGAGAGTCTTTGGGTTCTGTAGGGAAGGTGGTGGTGGGATAACTTTCGACCAAATTAGTCCACCAGGGCATCCAGGGCATATGCTTATTCTGGAATTCTTCATTGTTTAAAGTCCGAACTATAAATACGGGAGTTAGTTAGCTCGTTAATATTCTCTTCGATCGAACTCGGCCAGCTCCTATAGTTATCGGGTGGATTGAAAGAAGAACACCTACAGATATCCAGAGCAATGGACATATGGGCTTGCTTCGCACTAAATAATTGCGACAGGGTGTCACCGTACCTCATGAATGAAGCTATATAACGATATATGTTAGAATTTACGAGACCACTGGCGAAAGCTTCGGTGATGTAGGGTTAATAAACTCACGAGCCAACGTAAACTGAAAAACAGTGTGACCCCGCTTATCACGAAACTTGTTGAAACCTCTCGAGTCCCTGACCAAGGACCCGGATTCCGAATCGTCTTGCTGTATCCACTCTCTGATAGATATATCAACATTGACGACACCAGTATTCCGATCGAACTTGAAAAAATCGCGGCCTGCATTTTCGATATGGTATATGGTATCCTTAACTTCGGGGTCGTCATACGGACTCTTGTATTTTGGCTCCGAGTTTCCAATATCTGGGATATTGACCTTGTTATCGGGTTCCGCAGCCGCCTCAACATCTGTCGTTCTCTCTATAGTTTGATCTGGATCCTCGGATTCGACTGGGACTTTTGATTTTGGGTTTTCTTTCCTCTCACCATCGGTTTCATCCTGATCCGCAGAGGCGTCGTCACCCGCAGACCGAGAATTTTTGTAGATTTCTTTATAGTGATCCGATATCTCGAGGACGCTCAGCCCGGAAACGCACCAAACCACCCATTTCAGCGCTGTAACCACGAATTCTTGTTCATCCGCAGTCAAAGACTCCAAGCTAGCCATGTAAATTTCACCTATCGCGGAGGGTAACCGTTTAATTCTTTTCTCTAACGTATCCTTCGACGGTTGCTGGAGATTCGCAATAATCAGTCTCGCCAAGGTAAAATCTCCGTTCGCTTTTTCGTGGATTGTTTTGCTGATGCGAGAAAGTTGTGAACTGTAATAGGCACCGTATTGAGAACGGTCGATACGGCGAGAAAGTACTTCTCCTACTGCGTGCGTCAGGTACTCCTCAAGGTCGCTTGAATTCCTCTCTGAGGTTATGTCGATGATCTTGATCCCCCCTGACAGGGTATCTTTAAATGCTTCGGAATTTGAATTTCCAGATTCCGCGAGTTCTTTCACGACGTCGACACTATCCCTTGCAGATATTAAGAGCTTGAGATTATCGGACCCCGTGTCATAGACACCATCTTTTGTCCCTGAGTCATCATATCCGGCCTCTTTGCCGTTGACTAGAGAGCTTAAGTGCTCCAATAAGCGCTGTTCTCTGCGGTCGAGACATTCGTCAAGTGCATCTATCATCAAGTACACGGGAACTATAATCGTCGCCGCAATTGTTCTTATCGTACTGCAAAGCGACCCGAGACTCTCTAGAAAATCTGCGGAAGGTTTTCCAGAACCTCGGGCGTCCATTGATGAATCTGGGTCCTCCCCGAAGCTTGGATTAAGAATAGATATGGCTGTCGTTAGTATATTGGTGTCCCTTCGTATCTCCTCGCTGTCAAGTAGCTGGTATAGGATAGACTCTAGTGCTGATTGCGCTCGTTCTATATCCTGCTCACCCTTTTTGAAAAAGAAGTGACAAACCAGCGGGTGGCGGTGCTCCGCTTCGTATCCCAGGCCAGCTTTCGTGATATCCCTGTGCACACTCATCATGGCAACGGATTTTCCGTGACCACGAGGTCCTCTGAGGCAAAGGAAATTGGCACCGCTTTGGACATCACATTCGGTTTTGAAGGGTTTCCAGCCGCAATACTCCTCCTCTCTGAATAGCCAGTTTGCTGGAGGTCTTCCATTACGATCATGAATGATCTTCGTCAATCGGTCATTCAAAGTTGAGAAATGGAGTTTGTAGGACGCCGGGTGGGCTAGCTTCGCCTGTTGGCGATCTAGTTCGTCGAGAAGGATCTTTTTGTGGAACCCTTGTACAAGATTCACACCGACGGATACGTAACTCTGGAGATTCTTCCGAATTTGTTCCAGCATTTGCCCGGTTTCTAAGAGTTTGTGGCAATACGTTAATTATAACCGTAACTTCTTTCGAATACCGTGGCTACGAAGAGACTTACTGAAGCTGCCCTGGAGCATCGACTCTTGAAATTGTGCTTGCATAACTCGAGTCAAAGTTTCGTACTTTTCAAGAATGGAGTTAACTCTCTTGCAATTCCTTGCTAAACAGTTCTTTCAGGTCACTTCTGAATCTTTTGACTCGACTCTGATCGAAATGCGGTTTTGCAGTCCAGAGGAATTCCAGAATCAAGAATACGAGGTCGGGGATATCGGACTCCCAGACTTCAGAATTTTGACCATCATTAACCACGAGCGCCGTCATGGACTCCCATCTGATGAAATCTGCCACCATATGCGCAATGCTATCGCAAGCCTCGCATATCAATAGCCTTGTCTGGACCTTTGCACTCCCGATCTGTAGAGAACCATGTCAGCTCACTAGCCTGTAAATACAAATCCACGAAATTTCGGGCTTTATACGTACAGTTATCAAAGAACTTATCCCAAACCAAACAATAGACACACTTTCCGGTGCAAACTGCAACAGCACATCACCAGCCCCTTTAAACTGGTCTAAAGTAGTCAACAACTTCGACGCCTTATTATTCGCTTTATCTTCCGCCTCTTCACTCAAATTCCGACACACCTTCTGCAGATCATCTAGTTTCGCTCCACGTAAGAACTCCTCGATGTCTGAAGATCGTCTCTCATCCTTCTTCATCAATGGCTTTGCGACCTTTTTATCAAAATTTTGGCGAGCTTCGTCGAAGCATTGGATGAGAGTTTTGCGGGCTAATGCCGCTTCCGCTGTCGCTTCGGGTACCGAAGAAGCTGTAATTGCAAAAGTGGGCCGGCGCGCGATTGATTGGAACGGACGGACTTGTATGTCGTCCAGCATGGACACTGTAGCATCGGTTCGAGCCATTGAGGCCGACGTTCCCATTGTTAAAACATCCATGGTGGCAACTTATACTAGTCTCGAACTACGTCGAGGATCTCGACTAATGAGTTTCTGAAATCGAATTTAGACTGCCATATTCGCCGTATATACCTATCTTTTCATATCGCGTATCGATGTTGGCATCGATAGGCAAGTCGTAAGTGGGCGGTGGTAGATATATAAGTACTTCAGTATTCAGCAGGATCCTTCCCAAATATAGGCAATTAATGGGACAGCATGACCGCCCGTCAAGGGGTACCTTGACGAGACTGAGGGGTAGTTTCATGCGCATTTCCCCACTCAACACAAGAAAAGACGAGAATGCACGTATGATACACGGCACGGCAGATATGGCGCTGACGGGGCTGATATTGCCTGCAAGCTGCAATATTTAAACTGCTTAGGTATTTAGATGTGGTAAGTAGAAGATCGCGAAGACGAGGAACCGTCGAATCTACAAGTAATGGAAGTATACCTTTACCTAGTTAGTATTTCGTTCACATAGATTATATGAAAGGCGTTTAGCGAAACTTTGCTTGATTTGGAAAGGAATTCGAATACCTCTGGTCTCGAGACTACACCAAATCAATTTCCAAGGAGATTAAATTGCAAAAGACAAATATTATACGGGGATCCATCGCCGACAATAGCAACGTTCTAGAGAAGGAATAAAAAGACGGTCAAGGTGTATGTCGGCGCGATATTCGAAAAGTAAGCGGTGATTCTGATGCAGAAAAAGGTTACCCCTAACGCTTCAAAGACCACCTAGCTGCAGACTCGATGATAGAAGAAGATGACATTCCAGGACCAAAGTTCCAGTCTTCGTCATCATCAGGGTATCCTTCACGCGCCCCGCCAGGCTTATCTTCATATATCTCCTCATATTGTTCTTCTTCAGCTTCCTCCTCTTTCTTCTTCTTCTTCAGCTTTCCACCTCCTGCTTTATTACTACCACTGGTTTCGCTTTTAAGCTTAGTAGCACTCTTCCCCTTTCCAGCCTTAGTTTTCTTCTTCTCGCCGAATTTCAACGGTTTCCACTTTTCAGACAATGATTTTATTCTTCGTCTCAACGGGAACTGCTGTATCTCCGGGGAAGCAGGGCTAGTATACTGTAGACCTTCCATCTCCGCCTTCTGTCTATCCTCATCATCTCCCATCGTCAACTCCCTCATCCTCTGTCGTTTAGATTTAGGAGTCCTAGTAGTGCTCTTCACTGAATTCTTGCCAGAGGATCCTCCATCGGAACTCACGCTCCTCTCCCTCTTCCCCGGTTTCCCCGGTTTTCCCATTTTACTTGTCCTTTTGACGGGTGATGGAGTGAAAGGTTCTAGGTTTTTTAAGAAGCCCACGGTGGCGGTAGGTGACCACGGCGTACTCTTGCCCAGTCCAGGAGCAGGACGCTCCCAGAGCGCGAACAGTTCAAGAAGCTTCTGACGTTGTCTGGCGGGGAGACCGTATCCTTCCGGGTATATCATCGGAACGCCCACAGCCCTCCCAGCGTGGAGGATCAACGCCGTAGGAGAAGCTTCGGTGTATATCCCACCCGTTAATTCGCTATCAACGCGTTCCTTAAGTTTTTTAGGAAGAGACGCGGGGTGATCTGTGAGGACGTAGATTTCGTATTTCCCATTGTAGTCGTCGTGTTCCGGTACCGTGCGAGAGGAGACGATGAGGCCGGAGGCGGCTTCTCCGGTTCGACGTTCGAAGTCGCGGTGTTCCCAGAGGATGAAGAACTCGAGGTTTACGGGGAGAAGGAGGATTGTTGGGGTTGGGTGGTCGAAGAGGTCGCCGCAGGGAGGGCAGGTGAGGAGACAGTTCTCGATTTCGTCGAGACTTGTTAGGGGGTCGGGGAGGTATCCGGCTTTTTGGAAGGATTTGAACTGGGATTAGGGTGAGTTAGTTATGTCAGCAGTGCATGTGATGGATATATATGAGGTCAACGTCGTTTTAACGTACTTTCTTCTCCTCCTGCTTATCAAGGATAAAAGCAACTCTGACGCCCTTTGAAGAATCTTTACAGAAGATACAATGCTCTTCCGGTTTGGTCTGGTTATCTCGAAGAGCGAGAAGTCCTACCGTTTCGGTTGACAGAATCCTGCTTAGCATGCTGTCGTCTTCGCCCGTCTGCGGAAGAATATCTAACGACATCTTTTCGGTGTTCGTTCGGCAGATTGAGGCAACCTTGTGATAAAACGAAGAGGAGATAGTCTTGTGCGATTGATGATAGCCAGTGATGAAGGCCTCGACGGGGTAGGGAGCGGTAGTAGTGGTTAATTGCTAGAACGTTGTCGACAGGATGAAGGTTTCACAGGAATTGTGTTGAAAATGTGGGATCCCCAGGCCGCCCAATTCCCGAAAAGCAAAACCAGGAAAGTAGCACATGTGCAACCTCGAAATAAAACGTCCAGCCAATTTTTTTGCCGACACTTAAACTTCAAACTTCAATTCCGACCGAAGATACCTTACACTCCCTCGATCTCGACCATTCAATATAGCCAAAGATGTCGGAACCTACAGACCAACCCACAGCTCCAGCAGCGGCAGCGACTCCCACAGGCAAAGTCTACCGCATAGGCACCCGCTCCTCCCGGCTGGCAATGATACAAACCAACATCGTCAAAGATGCCCTTGAAGCACTGAACCCCACCGCAACCTTCGAGGTGACATCGATGAAAACCATGGGCGATAAGGATAAAGTTACGGCGTTACACTCCTTTGGTGCCAAGAGTCTGTGGACGTTGGAGCTTGAAGCCTTATTACTGGAGAAGGAGGTGGATTTGATCGTTCATTCGTTAAAAGGTATTCAAGTGATCCATGAGGCGATGTGGTTAAATGTGCGTAGACAATTACACTAACCATGAATTTATAGACATGCCGACTCAACTTCCACCCGGGTGTGTAATCGGAAGTATATTAGAACGTGAAGGTACAACCCAAGATACACCTTACCCTCCAAATCCCTTACGAGAATTACAATACGTCTTATAAAATCGAAGAGCTTCTAAAACCGCATTAAATCCAGCACAGACCCCCGCGACGCCTTAATAATGAAAGCCGGTTCACCCCACAAATCCCTCGACGACCTTCCACCGGGCAGCGTAATCGGCACATCCTCCGTCCGTCGCGGCGCACAGATATTAAAACGATACCCTCACCTAAAACTCGAGAATGCGAGGGGTAACGTGTGAGTATTACCCATACCTTTCATTCACTACTAGTACGTTATAGATTGACGAATGACCCAAAAATAGCGACACCCGTCTCCGCAAACTCGACGACCCGGAGTCACCTTACAGCTGCATAATCCTCGCTGCAGCGGGATTAATCCGCATGAACCTCCAACACCGCATAACAGCCTACCTCTCCTCCCCAACCCTCCTCCACGCCGTAGGCCAAGGCGCAATCGGTGTCGAAATCCGCTCGGAAGACCCGGAAGTCGAGGAATTGGTAAAACCGCTGACGCACATCCCGACATACCTGTGTGCTCTTTCGGAAAGACAGTTGATGAGAACGTTGGAAGGCGGGTGCAGCGTGCCCATTGGAGTCGAGACGAAGTTTTTAGCGGAGGATGGGGGGAACGGGAATAGAGTACAGATGAAGGCGTCCGTATCATCGGTTGATGGGACGCAGAGTGTGGAGGTTGAGGATACGCTAAGTCTGGATGATGAGGAAGGCGGATTGAAGCTGAGTGTCACAAGGGCCGAGGACGTCGGAAGGTTGATGGCAGCCAGGATGTTGGACCAAGGAGCAGGTGTCATCCTTAATGCGATCCAAAGGAGCAAGGATAGCGATCCACAGGCTGCTAAAGTTGCAGAGAAGGAAACCGAGGTCGAGGAGGCGATGAGGAAACTGGTCGAAAAGCAGGAGGCATCGGAGCAGTAGATACCCCTCTAGGCCACCAGTTCATCACATACATGACATGACCGCATTGTAGATGTCACATACCGTATATATTTACCAAAAGTTACCACAGAGTATTAGAGTATAATACTATACCATCATTCCCCTCTATATCGATCACATAGTTAAAAACGTCTTAACAGAAAGAGCTACCAGCCGAAAATGAGCCGCACCCAAGAACCACGATTACCACCCCGCACGCAAAGATTCGAAGCAACGCCCAAACAACCTCCAATGCCGGCTCACAGAACTAAACAGACCCCCAAAGGAAAAGCCGTATGCTATAGAAAGGAAATTACCAGAAAAGGAAATCTCCGTTGAGGATTCCTTTACGACCCTTCGCCGGCATCATTCCCCTCCAGTAGAATGTATCTCAAGATATCACTCAGCGTCAAAATCCCCACCAATCGCTTCTTCTCATCCACAACCACAAATCGATGAACACGCGAGTTTCTAATCGTGTCAAAGATCGTGTCGAGGCGGTCCTGCAGGGTGCAGGTGTGTATTCCAGCGAAGTCCTAAATATCCGGTGCATGTCAGTGCCAGTCCAGCCAAAGAGATATCGGAGATATTGCCTCACATCGGGCCTCTTGAGGAGGGACTCTCCAACCGTAAGGCTCAGCTCATCGTAAATCCCACCCTTAATGAGAGTTAGGATGTCCACAGCCTCATAGCAGTTGAGTACAACCCCTATGTACAAATACGATTAGCTACCCCGTCATCACCATTTCTCTCAATAGTAAGGTTCAACCTACCATCAGGATTAACGATAGGCACGCTGGCGATGTCCCTCTTCACCAACAGGTGAATAACGTCCAACACCGGCGTGTCCATCGTGGCCGTCGCTAGATTCTCATAACACCCAATCTTCAGATCTCTAAGCGGCTTGCGAAGTTGCTGCACACCCTTCACGTTGATAGCTACAAATCGCAGGATACGGTACTGAGTGACCACGTTGACAACCATCTCCTGGCCGGTTTCGTCGTCAACATCGATAAGCGGTATCCGACGGGCACGCGAACGAAGCATCTGACGACATGCATCGTAAAGCGGTTTCATCGGGTCGATGTAGGAGGTTTCAGGTGGAGCGACACCGATGCGACGTTCGACCTCTTTTTGCGTCCTAATCGTTAGCAGATACCTAAATAGCTATAGTGCATATGCTATCGAGTAGTTCGGAGAGTACCTCGCAAGCTGTTCAGTCTGAATTTATCAATCTCCTTGAGGTCATCCGGGAACTGAAAGTAATACTGTATGACATTGATGAAATCGGTGGAGGTGAGGAGGCCGGCGAATTTGGACTGTGTGGAGTCCCAAAGTGGTGCGGAAACGATACCTGCATTGCATATGCCGTTGACGGGATTGCTTCATGTTAGCTCCCAAGCTGGCGCCAAAACGGGTACCTGCAGCTGCTGGGAAGGAAAACCGCCGTACCATTCTGGACTAGTATCGCCAAACTCTGCTTCACCAGCAGCGTGGTATCAAGAACTCTGTAGACATTCCCAAGGCCGACGTCAGTGATCCAGAACCTCCCTGCAGACGCACATAGCTCCTGTCTCCAGCCAGCTCCCTCATCCACCCTCAATTGGCCCCGATCCATAGCCAAAACTCGTCGTCGGAAAGAGGTGCATCCACTCACATCAACCTAAACGACACGGGTAAGACGTCATAGCTCGTCCTGAGCCGCAGGAAGTCTCGAATGGCCTTCAACCCGGCCCTCTGCTCTTCGTCCACCACATCCATCGTTCTCTGGCCCGATTGGTCGATATTGCTAACGCTGGTAGAGGTCGAAGGAGGCGTGGGATCCGGTGTCATGGCCGAGGACTGAACGGCAGGTCGTAGGAAGGATGAGGGAGTTGCGGGAGTTATCGTTGGCATCCTGTTGTCCCAAAGGAAAAGGGAAGGGAAAGGCAGGCAGAAAGCGGGTTAGTTGCAGTTCCAAAGGGTTAAGTGCAGCATTTTGGCCGGCCCTGGCTTGTTTCCCGGGGCAGCTGCATTCCCTCGACCGACTCGACACCGGTCAAGTAAGCAGGCAAGCAAGTAGGAAGTACTCACCTGCTCGACATCTCTTCGGCTTCCTCTTCACTGGCAGCTTAAGTAAGAGGTACCTAAGGTGCAGCAGCTGAGGGCTGCGGCGGGCTGTTTACCAGGGAAAGGCTCCGAGAATGAGACATCCGCCCACCAGCACTGGGTCTGTTCGGCCTGGAGAACCCCGCAGGAGGCAGCAGGAAGCAGCGGCGCTAGCGTGGGCCTCGATCTGGGCCCCTCGAATCGGTTCCGATCAGTCCAGGTCTCCACTGTCACAAGCTCGGGTCGCAGGATCTCGAGTGAAGCAAGCGTGTGTGTCTACTGAGAGGGGCTGGTGTGTGTGGACCGAGAGAAGCGGAGTTTGGAGTCTGGTTGAGTTAGAATGGATTGTTCCTGGTTAGCGTAGCGTCGGTCGAGGTCTCCAAATCAATCACCCTCCATCGACTGATTCCGTCCACGCCACACACTCAATCGAATCAGTGCAATCGCAGCCCGGTAAATTAGATTTCAAGCATGCACATGGCCTGGCATGGCGGGGCCGGCGGGCACCAATCACAGCGGCCCAAACCGCAAACCAACACGCATATCAGATGTTGCCCGTTGGCTGGGTCCGTCATTTTGTGACGACGGCGGACGCTCTGATATCATTTCTGGCTCGGTCACATTTTACGATTACTTGTTTCCTACGAGGCCCTATAGACAGTACCGTGCACACCAGATAGCGCTCATTTCCATTTTTTGCGTTCAAACATTGCCCTTACGACCTGTTTTTCCCGTAGAAGTAATATAACGAAGGTCTCGTAAGGACGAGAAAGACCGGGAGAAAAGAAAAGAAAAGAAATACCGCCCATAAACCCAAGGAAAAAGCGTTAAAACGTCATTTCGTCACTGCCAAGAGCATATTAGACAGACCTAATAGGGCTTCCCTTCAGGAAAAACACTCGATTAATGCTTGGGAGGCTTTCCACCGCCGTACTGTCCCGGTGGAGCTCCGTACTGTCCCTGTGGTGCTCCGTACTGTCCTTGTGGCGCTCCATATTGTCCCTGTGGTGCTCCATACTGTCCCTGCGGCGCTCCATACTGTCCCGGTGGAGGGGCCCCATACTGTCCCGGTGGAGGGGCCCCGTATTGGCCTTGTGGAGCACCGTACTGGCCCTGTGGAGCGCCGTACTGGCCCTGTGGAGCTCCATATTGTCCCGGTGGGGGAGCACCGTATTGGCCTGGTGGGGGAGCACCGTATTGACCTTGCGGGGCACCGTGCTGGCCTTGTGGACCACCGTACATTTGTCCACCGTACTGGCTGGGCCCACCCTGCGGCGCGGAACCATGACCAGTTTCATCTTTGCGGTCATACTATCATACCTATTAGCATACCCTCCGCATCACAGCTAGCTAGCACCTCATAGGTTTACATACCGATGAGTCGATAGCACCGAGAAGAAGTTTCGTCAACTATGGTCCCCTTTGTCAGTATCCCAGTACAAGTTCTCCGTGCTAAACTACATCCTTACCCAAAGTTCCACGGTGAGATTAACAGGTGGCACGGCTCTCGCCATCTCATCGGCCTCGACCTCATAATCTATCATCAAATAATATCAGTGACCAAGACCTTCCAACAAACCGATCGGATAAACTTACTAGACGTGCAATCGATCAAGTGGCCAACCTTAGGGTCTTTATCCAGTTTGCCCAAGAATTCACGAGCACGGAGGTCGTTTCCAACCTGGGCAAATTGGAACGAGACAGCTGCGTAATCATACACACGTTAGCATTCGCCAAAAGAATAGGTAGTGAATCACCCATCTCAACTTCTACATACCACCTGCGCCGTACTGAGTTCTGGCGAGTTCATCCGAAGCGCTCCTCACGGCCTCTACAACCGCGTCCTGGGGCTCCCCGGCAGGTTGCCTACCCTATATTTAGTACCAAATATGTTCCACATCAATTTTGAAATAAACGTACCCATCAGTTACTACAACGGTAGTTAGAATCCATGTAACCAAAGTAAAATAATTAATACATATGTGTACGAAGGCGGTTGGAACTCACTTGCAATGATGAGGATCGGTTTCTGCAGCCGACCGCTACGGGCAGGGCCGATGACCAAAGGGTCTAGGACCTTTTGCTTCAACGAAGTCCCCATCGGTGTCAAGCCCTTGAACTGGACACTGGCAATGGCATGCTCGACTTTATCGTCAGTCGTGATGTTATCGAAGGAAGTATCGTTGTTCATGAAGCGCATGCTGATGCCGTCATTGTCGAAGAGAGTAGAAGCAAAGGCAACTCGCTCAAGTATGAGCTTGAGGTCCTTGATACGCTCCCCATTTTCTTCGAAGGCCATGGACCCGCTATCATCTATACCGAACGTGTCAGCTACGAGCAAAAGAAATCAATACATCTTTCATGTTTCAACCATACCGATGTAAATGATGATATCGAACAAAGCCAGCTTGACAAAGTCGACAGCAATCTCAAGGGGGATATTCCATTTTGCACGAAGTCGGTGTATTTGGTCCGTAACGCTTCTACTAATCTGGTCGAGTCTCTGGGGTGGGAAGAAGTTCTGGATCTTGTTATCGACAACGGTTTGTTGTAGGATTTGCAAGTATTGCTGCGGGTTGACTCCGCCTTGTGGACCTCCCATTGGCTGTTGGCCTCCCATTGGCTGTTGGCCCTGAGGTGCCTATGTGCCACAAAGTATTCCAAGTTAGCAACTCTCACGTGTGACCCCTTCTACGACTCCATAAAAGAAAGAAAAGCATTGATAGCCGCGAGCAAAGCGAAACAAAAAAAACCAAAACTGACGTAATAATCTGTCTGCGGTGTGTGGGGCTGTTGTCCGTATGGTGGTGGTGCCGGGCTCCCGTACGGATCGGTGTACTGCGACATCCTCTGTGGCTGGCCATACTGCTGTTGCGGCTGGCCATATTGCTGTTGACCATACTGCTGCTGCTGGCCATACTGCTGCTGCTGCTGGGGTGCGTACGGATTCGACTGGCCGAACGGTGCATTCTGATAAGGCGGGTTAGGTGAAGGCGACCCATAGGGATTATATGGTTGCTGAGGAGCCGGACTTTGATATCCACCACCATACTGAGAGGGGTTAGGCATTCCGCCAGCCATAGCACCAGGCCTGGGCGGTATCGCTGGGGCTCCTGGATATGCAGCCGGCGGCGGCTGATTATAGCCATATGAAGTGGGCGACATTGGAGTTTGCTATGGTTTGCGAACAAAGAATCCTCGATCAACCGTCGGCCTCGAGAGATATGTTGAATCGCCCTTCAGGTTGCTTTTCCGGCTTCCGGCAAGGACGACAGGGAGCAGTACAAGCGGAGAGAGCAGAGAAAGAGAAAAAACGGAACAGCGGAACGGAACAGAACAAAGACCAAAAGAACTCAACTACCCAAAGGGGAGGGTGTGCGGGAGATATAATAGACACTGTACTTACGCCATATGGAGCGGGTCCACCGGGTGGTTTGCCCCCAGGCCCTCCAGAATAAGCCTGGTACTGTGGAGCCTGGTAGGCGCCTTGCTTCTGGCCACCGGGTGGAGGGGGGCCTCCTGGACCGCTAGGAGGATACTGGCCCTGTGGAGCCTGGCCAGGATATGCACCTGGAGGGGCACCCCCCTGAGGACCGTAGTAGTTTGGATTTGCTTGCTGCGCAGCAGCTGGTTCCGAAGAACGGTTAGCCCGGGACGACCTTGCATTTGACAGCAGCGCAGTGCATTAACAGGGCAGCGGCTGGAGCCATCCAATCTGTTGCAGAAACTGCGTTGCGTCGGGTATCACAGCCGGAATTACCTAATTTGGAAGCGAGCTGGAGGGCGGCGGAAAGCAGAAGTTGGTCAGCTGAGACTGTGCCGTCGACAGGATCCGGGATGGATGACGACGATGGGAGGGGCTACTTACACCCATAGCTTGTCGGAGTACGAGTGGTGACGGTTTGGATGATTGCGGTAGGAGATGAGGAGGATGATGTCGGGGCTAGCTAGCTGGGAGACGGTCAGTGGGATATGATATGGCTGCGGCATTTTATGGCGGGGCCATTGCACAGCATGGCGGGGTAGCAGTGGCGATGGCAGCCGGCAGCACAGCTTTACGGCTTAGACGACGAGTCTACTGAGAGCACACGGTCCCGCGACAGAGAAGGGACAGAGAAGCTATGATACGTACCTGGGATGGAACGAAGGGGGTATTCGAGTGACAGAATCTAGTCGCGTCGGTGGATGAAATTGCTAAATGTAGAGAGTAAACGAACGGGGAGTGGGCTTATTTGTACCCTTCGGATTAAATATTACATGCACCAACGATGCCCAAATCCTTGGTGAAAGCCGTCCCACAATGAAGGAGGGGGCTGACATCAAGCTAACGCAGATGGAGAAAGAAGTCCTGGCTGCTGTTGCTTCGGCATGGCTACCGACGAGTCAAAGAGGACATAGCCCGGCAAGGTTGGGACCCCCAGGACCCCCCAAGTGGGTATACGTAAGTAAATACTTTGTATGTGTATACCATCCTGGCAATAATTAACGGGCTCTGCTGCGCCGCAATGCACTGTCCCAGTTGATCGCGAAACAAACTTCGAGTTTAAAACGAAAGCATGAAGGATCCACGGTTTTCGGTAGACGGTGGATATGTCATGTACCTGTCCTGTGCCACGGTTAATGTTCCGATGCCAGAAACAGCGACGTTGCAAACGCAGGTCAGGCATGACGCAAGGCTGAGGCAGCCGGGAACGAACGAACGCGGACGCAGGTGGTGTCGTCCGTAGTATATCATGTCCTTTATCATATCATGCAGTGTGTAGGCCTGATTTCCTTCATTCGCTCGGTTGGACTGCGGGACAGATATAAAACTAGGCCGGGAAAGTCCGTATGCGAGACCGATACTCCTTTGAACACACGCGGAGGGGTACAGAAGCGAAAGCCTCGAAGACACGGGACTGTCGACCGATATATAAGTAATGTGCACTTCTCACACCGCACTGCATTGTACCAGGTTCACGGTCTCGTCTAACAGTTTGGCTCGTTATCGCTTTCCGTCGGCTGGCAGCCACTAACCATTGGATGGTCTGCAGGGTCTCGCATCTAGCCTCTCTCCAAGGCTGCTTCTCTTTCACAAGAAATGATGCAACGATATAGTAAACTCTTAAGCACTTCAAGCACGATCGCTCTGTCTTGGAACGCTTGTAAGCAGAGTCCGCGGGTACATGCCGGCAATCCGCATCCGTTTCACGCGGGTACGGGTCACCGCTCGATCGAAGCTAAGATGTGGGTGTTTCGAACGGTTCTCGCAGTCAAGGCCTGCAAGGAATTTGGAGAGACGCCGTCTTGCGTGTCGATGCAATGCAATGCCAACCTCAAAGTCGAGATGTGCTCCGCTTGCTAAATTCCTGAGGCAGCGACTGTGGGCCAGTGAGAGGCTGGCACCAATCAGTACCTGCACCGGGACACCGCTAGTGCAGCGTAGGGTGTGCTGTGATTTCCAGAAGCGTGTCCCACGCATCCCTCGTGATCTCGAGTCCGTTGGATGAAACTGCCATATCGGGCACCCCTGCTCCTTTGAGATCACAAAAAATGTATGAAGTGCTTGACGATGATGATGATGAGGAACTTGGAAAAAGCAAGCGGCATCGGAAACCATATGCCCTCGAATAGATTATTATCTGTCTCGAGGGTAGATGTTCGCACCGTCTGGTCCGATCGGTCTACGTCGACAGACGGCCTTCCAGAATCCGGTACTCCATGATAGATATATCGTTAGGCCATCCAGTCGACCGGGAGGATATTTTGAATTTCTCGCCATACCGTCCCGTTTTGAAGCGATACCAGCCTGGGCGCCTTCCGGATGGGAGAGTAAAGCCGCGAGTCTAACCAGACCTTTGGTATTAATCGTCGATCTGCGGTTGGCTGGCAGCCACCGAGATTCCCTTAAACTTCCCGACGCCGTGATAGCAGTTATATCACATCGGTGAACGACTGATTTGATGAGACGGAACCGACCGACTGGCCTGGCCGGGTCTGCATTTTTTTCTTCCGTTTCGAATTCTCGTCTTCCTGGATGACACACACACACACAGACGCCTCCCGCATTATATCAGCATCGGATACCCAAGTAGACAGCAAGTAAAAATAAAAACCGGACATGCAAAATATTCATCATCGTCAGAGGAAGAGCCAACTTACTTAGCACGTTATCAAGTCCGCCGACGAAGCTAATCCGTTCTGTTCGCTGGCTGCCAGTTGGCCCTGCAGCCAAACAGCTGTGCGGTGTCTTAACGCGGGAGAATATTACTGGCAGTCGCCTGCCCGACTTTCCCTCGAAAACAAACACCGCCAAAACCCCTTGACCCTTCATCTCATCGTCGACAGTCTCCCTCCCACAAAAACCCCTCTCCTCCTCCTCCGAGGCTTCTTCCCTCGAAACCTGTTCCCTGCCGCTGGCTCAACAATTATATTATCGTCAAACTGCCTCGGTGCGGCTTCGTGATGGGGAACTGCAGCTCTTGCTGCGGAAGTACGTCCCCGGCCACAACTTTCCCCGACTCTTTGTCGTCATCTCTGGACGCTAACCGCCCATCTTCTTTGTAGACCGGTCGGACGGTTACAATGAAGTCCCCCAACTAGCTGAGAGCGAAAGGGAAGCCGTCTCGGATCTTCTACAATATCTCGAGAACGTAAGAACCCGTCCGATTTTCTTATCCGGTGAAGAAAATGGAACAAAGGCTGACTTACGGCGATGTTATCTAGCGAGCCGAAACAGATTTCTTCACAGGGGAGCCGCTCAGGGCACTCAGCACCCTCGTATACTCAGATAATGTCGACCTTCAGCGCAGTGCCAGTCTGACATTCGCTGAAATCACGGAGCGAGGTAGGTTTCCCGAAATCATCTATCTCTAAACACCTTATCGGCCGGGAGAACGTCCGCTAACCGCCCTTGAATCCAGATGTCCGGGAAGTCGACAGAGACACACTCGAGCCGATATTATTCCTCCTTCAAAGCTCCGATGTCGAGGTCCAAAGGGCTGCCAGCGCAGCCTTGGGAAATCTCGCCGTTAATAGTATGTCGCACTTTCGGCTTATGCCCGATATCCGTCTGCTAACTCGAAGAACCTACAGCCCAGAACAAGGTCTCGATCGTCCAGCTGGGTGGCCTGCCACCCTTAATACGACAGATGATGTCCCCGAATGTGGAGGTCCAATGTAACGCCGTCGGCTGCATCACCAACCTTGCGACTCACGAAGACAATAAGGCGAAGATCGCAAGATCCGGGGCCCTCGGGCCTCTCACAAGGCTGGCTAAATCAAAGGATATGCGTGTTCAGCGGAACGCTACTGGCGCCCTTCTCAACATGACACATTCCGACGAAAACAGACAGCAACTTGTTAGTGCCGGTGCTATCCCGGTTCTCGTCTCCCTCCTCTCCTCCCACGACCCGGACGTTCAATATTACTGCACAACGGCGCTCAGCAATATCGCCGTCGATGCAAACAACCGAAAGAAGCTCGCTCAGACGGAGCCCCGCCTCGTTCACTCGCTCGTACACCTCATGGACTCTTCAAGCGCCAAGGTTCAATGCCAGGCGGCATTGGCTCTCCGGAATCTGGCTTCTGACGAGAAATACCAATTGGAAATCGTCAGATCGAAAGGCCTCCCCCCACTGCTGAAACTCCTGCAAGCTTCGCTTCTCCCGCTCGTTCTATCGGCAGTTGCATGCATCCGTAACATCTCAATTCACCCGCTCAACGAATCTCCTATCATCGATGCCGGATTCCTGAAACCACTTGTCGAGCTCCTTGGTACCACTGAGAATGAGGAAATCCAGTGTCACGCGATTAGTACTCTCCGTAACCTGGCCGCTAGCTCTGATAGAAACAAGCAGCTGGTTCTTGAAGCCGGAGCCGTGCAAAAATGCAAGGACTTGGTTCTCCACGTTCCACTTAGTGTGCAGTCCGAAATGACTGCCGCCATTGCGGTGCTTGCCCTGAGCGACGAGCTCAAACCGCATCTCCTCAATCTTGGCGTATTCGATGTCTTGATTCCACTGACGGATTCGGAGAGTATCGAGGTTCAGGGTAATAGCGCCGCTGCGTTGGGTAATCTATCTTCGAAAGGTGCGTCTAAACCGTAACATCGTCTTACTCAACCAGTGCGAAACGATACTAATTCGGCTTCAGTTGGCGACTATAATATGTTCGTGCAAGATTGGACAGAACCTTCCGGTGGGATCCATGGCTACCTGAAGCGCTTCCTCGCTAGCGGCGACGCCACATTCCAGCATATTGCCATCTGGACTCTTGTTCAGCTCCTCGAATCCGAGGACCAGCAGCTGAAGAAGTTGATCCTCCAGTCGAAGGAAATCGTGACAACCATCCGAAGCATCGCCGAGAAGAACATCGAGTCGGACGACGAGAGTGAAGACGGTGAAGCAGAGGTTGTTCAGTTGGCGAGACGAGCCTCCGACCTCCTAACCCAATCCGGAGCCGAGCAGAGTCAAAAGGATACATTGGCAAAACACCCGTAGTATGGTGTTCCTCCGATAACCAACTGGCGCCGATATAACACCCGACGAATTGAGCCGACCACACAATGCTTTGCATCGGCTCTCTTCCCACCCGATCGTTCCGAGAAGTTTACGAATAATATGAATAGGAGGCTGAAAAGGGTTATCACAATACCCCCGCGTCCTCTGGAGGCTTGTGAGATGGCCACGTATGCCACCATCCAGGATAGAGAAGAGATCATTGGCTTGTACACCGAGCAAGCCTGTCACTGCTTTTCCTTGCCGTTCTGAATGGAATACAAGATATCACCACACATAAAATCCTATCCCATCGATCTATTTTTTGACCGATTTGCTGCTATTTGCATACCCAATGCTTTCGAGACGTTCCTAATGAAGCGATTTGTTTTCCACTGAAGTTTTGACCTAGTGCCTTTCTTGCGGTTCGCGTGCAGTTCCTCTTCCCTACTTCCTTATTCGCGGTTTGGTTTTACTCGAACTTTGTAATTTGAGCAAAAAAATGGGGGGACGGCTGGAAGGACTAGGTTTTTGAATCGCTCCTTTTCCTTTGTGTTTCCTTCGTCTGGGCTTGAAGTTCTACTATATTCATGTTCTTTTTTCTTCCCTTGCGTGTTATACTTCTATTTTCTCTTTACGAGAACCCTTTTCTCTCGAATTCCCTTCTATCGAATGCTAATAACGAATGCACCGACCCTTCAGCTGCCAGACGATTCTCCTTTGGTTTTACGCCCTTCGATTCCACTGAGAGAAGCGTTTTTTAGATTGAAACATACCTTTTGCCAACAAAGGGGGGCGTCTCGAGTTTATACCAATGTCAATAACAAGATCTCCTTTCCTTTCACAAAACTCTCGAATTTAAATTGAAAGAAAAAGAATATGATAAGATAAGGAAATATGACTGTGCCTTGCATCCTTTAATTTCCAATGCTACCTACCTACTTGAATACCTACTCAAGTAGTTGAAGTAGCCAGATTGTCGTTAAATTTGCAAATTGAATGATGGACCTTCAAATTTATAAACTCGACTGTTGAAGATTCTGCGATTCGAGGAAGAATAGAGCTTGCTTGTACGACGAAACGCCCCACATGGCGCATATGTCATCCATACTCTCCTGCAATTCGGAGACGGCGGGGAACGTTGCATCATGCACGAGCTCGATTGAAGCATCTCTGGACACAGTAACCACATCTAGCCTTCCAAACTCTCGATCGGGCAATTTCCTCGCACGTTACATCTACAGTGTGTTCTTAGGCCCGCAAGCGTGGATCTGGCCATTGCACAGCCCATGATAATTTTACTTCAAAATAGAGTCATACTTAGGCCTCATTTTTAATTTCCCATCTATCGCGGTGTTTTTAACGTTTCAGGAACCCTAAAATTATACGTGTGGTGTATAGTCTTGAAAGTTAACAGCGTGGAAGATGGACGTTTGATGTGACCGTTTGTAAGCTGAATCAAGGCTATGCCAATTTACATTCTCCCCATTCCAATCCAGATGTTACCGATTGGGGTTGATACCACGACGGATGAGGGGCTAACGTGACGGGCGCCGTTGTTTCTATAAATTTATAAATTCAGGAGGGGATGGACGTCCGATACGACGTTCTTTGAGGGATTCATGCAGCTTAATCAAGGACTACCTCAGCACCTTCATGCATACCAGCAATCGGATTAATCCCCCACTACCCACCATAACTATCGACAACGCGCATTTTCCAACAATTTCGCACATTCCTTGGTAGTTCTTTGGAAGTCGCAATAATGTTCAGCCCTGGAAGTATTGTTGTAGTTTCCGGCGGTAGTGCCGCTAATAGTTTGGTATGTTGATATTGAATCTGGTGCTTTTGCATTGCGGATCGAATTTCTAACTGGAGGTTATATTATCAGGTGGATGTCTTCAACAATGTCAGTGCGGGGAGTCCGATTTCCTACATTATTGGTATATCGGATAACGGAGGTGAGTTATTCGACTTAAAGTGGAAATGGTGTATCGTATTTCTAATGAATATAAACTGCACAGGGTCGACTTCGGAGCTTATCAGTTAGTGATTCCTGCCATTCGGATCATGGAGTTGAAGGCTAGGACTGACTAGTGCCCGTTATTGCGTCACAGGGGTATTCGGTGGCCCGGGTATCGGTGACATACGAAGTAAGAAGATGCCTTTTTACATTATTCTTTATCATATCTATACAGATGTGCTAAAAGGTCATTATCAGGCCGTCTCGTCCGCCTTGTCCCGGAGGACACAGAAGACGGAGAACGTCTTCAAATCAAACGTCTTCTGAACTACCGTCTGCCTCCCTCCGCGGAGGCTGCTCGCCATGAATGGAATCTCATAGTCGAAGGCACCCATCAAAACTGGACCGGCATTCCCTCCGAGAAAAAGGAACTCCTCCGCAGCTTCTTCATCCTCGTCGCCGGCGAGATCACTAAACGCACCCGCCCGACGAGCACCTTCAACTTCCAACTCGCCTCCCTCGGTAACCTCTTCATCACAGGCTGCCGTCTCTTCTTCGGATCCCTCGAATCCGCCATATTCCTCTTCCGCTCAATCTGCGGTGTCCCGGAGTACACCCACGTAATCCCCGCACTAAATAGTAATTTCAGCCACCACATTGCCGCAGGACTGGCAGATGGCACCGTCATCGCCGGTCAAAACCAGATCTCCCATCCTTCAGAAGAACCCCCGTCCGGTAACCATCCCGTGCAAATAACAGGTAACCAAGCCCTCCTGGAGGTAACAGCCCAACTCAGGGCTTCAAATATCGCGTCGTACTCCTCGTCCCACGGACCTGCTACATTAGGTACCACTACCCCGTTAAACCCCGGATATTCCACGCCAGTGCTGTACCTCCACGATCACGATGAAGTTGAAGATGCGAATTTACCCGGTTCGTTACCGGCGTTGAGGAGGGGGAATATAGTGTTCACGAAAGAAGAGGAGGCGGAGTTGTCGGCGAGGATTCAGAGGATTTGGTATATCAATCCTTATGGGCAGGAGATTAGACCTCCTGCGAATCCGAAGAGTTTGGCGACGATAAGAGCGGCTGAGACGTTGGTTTATAGTATTGGGAGTTTGTATACAAGGTACACACACATTTTCACCCTTGCGGTTTTCCGTATATTTTATTTGCCTATTGTGGAAGTCTTGCTAATTTTTGGCGGGTTAGTATAATACCCTGTCTTATACTCCGTGGCATGGGCGAAGCCATCGCTGCATCTTGCAAGCACAAAGTCTTGATCCTAAACGGCTCCTATGACCGAGAAATCGGTCCAGGGACCACATTCACCGCTCTCGACTTTGTAAAAGCGATTGTTAACGCCTGCGTCGAGTCCCGAGGTATCATATCCGGTGAAACGGGGTTCGAGCAACTAACGGCTGAGGCTGAGTATAAAAAGTACATCACTCATGTATTATATTTGGAAGGGGATGATGTACCCAAGGTGGATGCGGCTAAGCTTAAGGAACTGGGGATCGAGTGTTGGAAGGTTTCGGGGAAGAAGAATGAAAAGGGGAGAGGGTGCTTATTTGAGATGTCTGCGCTGTGTCAGGCTCTGGATATGATTCGGGGGAGGAAGCGGTCGCCAAAGCAGAGGAGATCGACAGTGGATTCGTCGAGGGTTCAGTTTTTGCCGGTGCTTGAAGTTTAGAGTGTGGAAGTCTGGAACGTATACGGAGTCTTTTGGGTTATAGATTTAGGGGCTGTTGGTTCTCTCCCGCAATTTCAAGCGTTTATATTCTTAGAGGGCGCTTTATCTTGGTAGTTTTAATTCAAAGCCTGCTTGCATTCAAAACTCAAGCATGCCTAGACGCCTATGTTTCAAGAACACAATGAAACAAGTCTAACCAATGGATTGGAATTGCAACACTGGGAAGGCCATCCCATTATTGTTCAGATCAAAACCTTTATCCCAACGCCCAGGCTGATTTACTCAGATCTCTAGACATTCATCTCGGGAACCTAGCCCGAGTTCGAGGAATGTCACCCTCGGTTGGAGCACGGTGCAAGAGATCCGACAGGTTTAGATCCTTCCACAACGGTTCTCGTTCCTTCTGCTGAGCTCTGGCAATACCAAATGCAGCTATCGAAGTAGCGTTAGTACGGTGGAGCTTGAGCGTGTATATTAGTGGATGGGAAGATGAGTACCATGTTGGTCCGGAATCACTAGGTTTGTATTAGCAATGTATGGTTTAGATTATGAGAGAAGAGATTAGATGGCTTACCGTCATCTTCGTCTTCTGGGTTGATTGGCTGATGTTCTGGTGGGACGTAGACCTCTGCGTAGTGTTAAATATCGCCCACCTAATACTAGCGTATTGTAACCTACCATCATTAGGGAGTTTGTCTCGACAGTAGTCCTGCATTGTATAATCTTTAGTCGACACGATACAGATGCTGCGAAAAGAAGCATCGTACCTCGTATTGCTCGACAATGCGAGGGAGACGGAAATGGACGTAGCTAATCAACATGGGTTAGCGGTTGTTTGTATTAATACTTCTGGTCCTAGAATGATAGACTTACGTGCGGTTCGAATCGCGAGACTGGGTAGTATGGAAGTCGTTAGTTCTGTTGTCTACTAGAATACCTCCCTTGATTCCGGGCAAACTTACCATCGTGGGATATGGTATGTCCTTGCTCCACTGGGAAGGCTTTGAAGTTGTGAAGGAAAGCTTGGGGGTGACAGGGAACAAACAAACAGCAACAGAACCATGAAGCTTGACGAGGAAGCGACATCATGTGATCTTCCATATCGCATCTTATCTTATCTTGATCTTATCTCATCAAGATGTGTTGCCACACCAGCTTAGGGCTCCGGTGAAGGCTTGGCACACACAAACCAGAAAAAATCAATTTGGCTTTCGTCCTCCCAAATTCGACATCCTCATCTTCAAGCACCCATCGACGGAACCAAGCCATCCCAAATCCCGACCTCCCTTCTCCGATATACCATCCTCAAAGTCAACTGTACGTGCCTCCGATATATATACCATCCGATCTAAATCGAAAAACTACATTTATCGTTTTCTTGCTGGGGAATTGATCGCTGATTTAGAGCTGGGCTTTGCTCTGATAGATTTCGACTTCGAAGTAATCCTCACCTCGCAAACATGGCTCACGATCAAGTTTGGTACTCCCGCCCAAGGACCTACGGAAAGGGCAGCAGGTCTTGGTACGTCAGAGATTCTATCTTGGATTTAGAAGGCTAGGGAACATCGGATTGAACGAGGAAGAGGATTGAAATGTTATGGAGGACTGTCGTGTCATGAAATGGAATTGCGATGCTGACTATGTCGTCTTCATGGAATAAAGCCGCGTCTGCGCCCATCAGGCCGGTCTCATCCGCAAGTACGGCTTGAACATCTGCCGTCAGTGCTTCAGAGAACGATCCAAGGATATCGGTTTCACCAAGGTCAGTCCCTTCTTCGGTCCATATAACATGGTCTGCCGTGGAACCAACGAACTAACAAGCTCTGCAGAACCGGTAAATTGCTTCAACCTCGATCGCTTTTTTGTTCCAGGAGGAGGAAAGATGGAGGAACGGTGCATTTTTCATGATGAGCCAACATATCCATACTTACGATAACGAAAACGCTTCCGACCTTTACATTTCCTTTCTTTACCACTTCCACATTACTATACCGCCTCCCTTTGCTGTCAGAACGATATCTCCCATCGATTCCCAGCTACCGATAATGCCAAATCACCTTTGACAATCCGACGATTCCCGACACCAATTCTTTTGGCTCGATCCTAGATACTCCCTTTTTCCTTTATCATGTGTCATATACATTTCTCCCTTTGATTCGTTCGGTGTTTACTCGGATTAGTCGTTTTTTCATGGATAAGCTAGCTTATTATAATGCGAATTCAGCTTCGTTGATGAAGGAATTGCTGCCGTACCGTCGTCTTCCCAAGACTATCTGCAGTGGAGGATTGATGGGAATTTGGCATATAGTCCGTCTCGTAGTGCGTAGAATATGATAAAACTGCTCGATGCCTAAATTATAAATAACCCCGTCGTCCACAAAGGCTATAACTCGAACCGTTCTGTAATGATATGGTTATGCATGCCCAGCCAATAGCTTGGAGCTAGCCGGCTGGTAACTTGCCCTGGCCTTCGAGTCGCGAGATTCCTCGGCTTAGAACTTTGCCTTCAACCACAACCTCTCACAAACCAAACCACGACAGAGAACACCACAGACGGCGAGAAAGACCCGAATACCTAGTCGCAGTTATGGGAAAAGGTAAAATATGCCCGCCTACCTGCTTATAACCCGTTACTGACCATCTATTGCGTAGGAACCGATAAACTCTACGTAAGTCGCAGACCCTCATCGCAACCCATCGCCGTCAACAGAAAAGCGCACGAACCTGACTAAATCCCGCCCCCGTCGGTGAACTCCACGTTCACCGTACCACTACAACAGGGACATCTAATCCGAACAGATCACACAATCCGAATGGTCCAGCACCGACTCTCACGGAGCCTCCCGGGGCGCTCAGACCGGTAAAAGCGGCGACGCGACCTTCCGTCGTCTACCCTTCAACTACTGCGCACTCTCGTTACAACCGTACAAAAACCCGCTATGCACGTCCACCGGCGTCGTATTCGAACTCACGGAGATCTATCCGTGGCTGAAAAAACATGGCACGAACCCTGTCGATGGGACGAAACTCGCTCGGGGGGATTTGATCAAGATGCACATGTCTCAGAACTCCGATGGCGAGTATTGGGATCCCATTGCTTCTAAGATATTCACGAATAACACGCATATCGTGGTTATTAAGACGAGTGGGAACGTGTACGCCTATGAAACCGTTGAGAAGTTCAATATCAAAGCGAAGTTTTGGAGAGATCTTCAGACGGACGAGGAGTTTACGAGGAAGGATATTATTACAATTCAGGATCCGCAGAATCTGGCGTCTCGGGATATGTCGAATTTCAAGTATTTGAAGGATGGGACTTCGACATTGACCGATGAGCAGGAGGCGGAACGGGCGAATCCGCTGAATGGTATTAATATGGAAGGGATGGGCTCCAATGCTAAAATTTTGGCTGCAAGGGCTGCAGTTGCGAAAGCGAGGGAGACTAGGGCGGTACAAAAGGCGCAGGAACAGTCAAAGGGTGGTTCAGGTGCTAGCTCCGGTTCAAAAGGGAAAGCGGCCACCTCTATGTCAGCTAAACCGGCGCTGCCGTATAATGCGGCCAAGCATACAACAGGAAAGGCGGCAGCATCGTTTACATCCACCGGTGTCAGCGTACATACTGCCGCTGACCGCGCGTTACTGACGGAGGAAGAGTATATGCTTAAGCCAAAGGTGGTGAAGATTAAGGGCTACGCGAGGATTTCCACGAATATTGGGAATCTAAACGTCGAGCTGCATACGGAGTGGGCGCCAAAGGCGGTGTATAACTTCGTCAAGTTGTCGGAGAAGGGTTATTACAACGGCACATCGTTTCATAGAAACATCAGGAATTTTATGGTGAGATTCAAACGTGGTCACGGTAATGACGAGACAAGCTAACCGGCCTACAGATTCAAGGTGGCGACCCGACGGCTACGGGGCGAGGGGGGTCGAGTTATTGGGGGAAGAACTTTGAGGACGAGATTCAGGGCCCTCATACACACGATGCGCGAGGAGTTCTGTCAATGGCCAACAAGGGCAAGAATACAAACGGGTCTCAGTTGTGAGTGTTTATACGGTCTATCAATGGCTATTGAATCATAGCTAATCACGGTGTTTAGTTATATATTATACCGCCCGCAGGCACATCTTGACCGGAAGCACACAGTATTTGGAAAAGTTGTCGGTGGTCTCGACGTGCTTGACCGGATGGAGACTATGCCAACAGATTCGAGTGACAGGCCGACGAAGGACATCACAATTGAGGAGATAGTGGTGTTTGTTGACCCGTTTGAGGAGTTTCAGAAGGAAAGAATACAGAAAGAAGAGGATGAGAAAACTGCGGCGGAGATTAAGAAGGCGGGTGGAACAGAGGACGATAAGACCACATGGACCGGGAAGAGATTGCGAACGGCGGGAGACGGGAAGAGCGGGAAGGGTGGGACTGGCGGCTTGGGTGTGGGGAAATATCTGGCAGCAGCGAAGGCCGAAGCTGCAAAGGCTGCGGCCACAGAAGAAGAAGATGAGATCGTGGAATTTGTGGAGGATGATGATACAAGTTATTATCAAGAGCCAATTCGGAAGAAGGTGAAAGGGAGTGGCCATGGTGGGTTTGGCAACTTTGATAACTGGTGACATATCGATGTCTCCGAGATATGCCATGCATAATGATCGCGATACCATATGATACGAGACTTACTTTGTAGTTTAGCTTGTTCCTCCTCTGTATTAGTTAACTGATGCCGCGACGCAGCGGTTTAGTCTCGAGACCCGCGGAATTTCCTGATAGAAGTTAGTGGCGAGCAAATGCAACTTGACAGCGACAGGACTTTCTATAATTAGACTAAGTGGGTTTGCCATGGTGACGCCCTTGCACTCTGTGTTCCTGCGCTGGTGTTTTGCTTGGCGGCCTCCTTTTCAGTTTCCTCACCAAATTTCCTGCTTTCCTTGCCGGCGTTGCTTGGCCAATTCCTGTCGACCTCCATCTCCATCGCTGGTCGCCATTCCACCGCCGTTGTCATCCCACCGGGCTCCAGCCTCCCGCCGACCTCCCATTCTTTTTATCCGTAGACACTCCAACCACCATCGCCACCACCATCACCACCATCACCATCCTTATTAACCGCTGTCGGCCTCCTTCCTTCCTTCGACTCTCATCTACGACCACTTAAAGTACATACTTCCAATCCGACCAACGAGGGGGAAAACACAAACGCAATAGGCTGAAAAACCTCGCCAGGGAATAAAGGGGGACACAACCACTCGCAATCAAAAAAAATTACTCTCTCATCACGACCAACGGACGAGCCTAAATCACAATCCTTTAAACTCAACATTATACTCTCATACACGCAAAAAATCCGTGAAGTCTTCCCGCTTCACGAGATCTTCTTGCCTTTAAGTCACTGCCCACCATGGGGTTCGGGGACTTCGACCAGATATGTTCGCAGGTCAGCCTGCCGCTGTGCTCGCTGATCGGACCTTACGGCCAAAAGAGCACAATCGCAACCATCGGCCTCGAAGCAGAATGCTACTCACGGAGCATCGAGCTCGCGAACACAATCATCTTCCAGGGCGCTTCCGACTTCATCCACATCATCTCGTTAATTATGACAGCAATCATGTTGATTCACGTTAGATCGAAATTCACAGCGGTCGGCAGGAAAGAAATCACAACATTCTTCTACCTCTTCATGGGACTGACGGCGGTTTCGTTATGTCTCGACGCCGGTGTTATCCCAGTTGGATCGCAGGTCTACCTCTACTTTGTCGCCGTGCAATGTGGGATGATCTCCGCTCTCTGTTGGTGTCTGATGATTAACGGATTCGTCGGCTTTCAGCTCTATGAAGACGGTACACGGTTATCTATTTGGTTGCTCAGACTGTCATCCGTTCTCATGTTCCTGATTAGCGGCGCTGTGGCTTTGGCGACTTTCAAGGGATGGGCAGGTCTAGGTCCGACAAAAACGATAGGACTCTTTGTCGTGTTGTACATTCTGAATGCCGTCTTCTTGGTCGTCTACATCGCATCGCAGATCTTGTTGGTCTTGAACACGCTGCAGGATCGTTGGCCGTTGGGCGATATCTTGTTCGGAGTTCTGTTCTTCGCAGTCGGTCAGGTTTTGCTCTACGCTTTGAGTGATAAGATTTGCAACTCCGTAAATCATTATCTTGATGGCGTTTTCTTTGCGACTATTTGCAATTTGCTCGGTGTTATGATGGTGTACAAGGTAAGCTCTCTTCGATTGGGAGTAATTAAGACGTCTACTAACTCTCGAAATAGTATTGGGATTCCATCACCAAGGAAGACTTGGAGTTTTCGGTTGCCAGCCAGAACTTCGAAGTCAAGGAGCCACTCATGGACGAATCCAAGTTCCACAGCACCTACGAACCCGAACTCCACCCTCCAGGAACCCGATCGAGCGCTTATCAGTACTATTAGACCTATGCTTCGAGTTTTTGCTCGTCCTTCATCACCCATTTACGCAAAAACCTATAATGACTATAATGATACGACCGGACACACCGTGTGCTTTTTGAAACAGTAAGAGGCGGGACTTCGGGTAGAGAAGGACGGAGTAAAAGTTGTACAAATTAATTTCTTGTTTCGCTTTCTTTTGGCCGTTCCCTTATTGTTCTTCCATCTAATTTTGCGGGTTTCGGGTTCGGATTCTCGCGGCCTGCATCTACAAAGCACACATCCACCAACATCGGAAAGGGCATCAGCATGAGCGAGCATTCGTCGACACTTTCCTTTTGAGGCCAACATCCGTCACCTATCTCTTCTTTCGGCAGAAAACAAACTTCTTTCTTTGTAGGGGGCTCCTGTAGGGTTAATTTCTGTGTTTTCCTTGAGTACTTTCGACTGGCCGGCATGGAGTTCTTGTGTCTACAGATTGCATTGATGGTTGCTCTATCGCATCTTCGGATTTTACCAATTTCACCTTTCTTTTGACATTGACTTTTCGCTTTAGCTTCACATACAAGTGTTTCTTTAATTACCTCAGATCATTTCTTACTTTGTGATTTCACTTTCTTCTTTTCGTATCTGAGGGCCTGTAGATAGCTGCATATCGTAGAATAGGGTAATTCATTTCATTCCATCTGTTGGATACCGCGGATGTTGGAATGTATCACCTGCATTTCCAACGGCTGGAGATTAAATGCTCAACTATCGATATCGCTGTGAACTCGCCACCAACATCACCTCGTAAATTAGATGCGTGCTTGGATTAATTCTCACGAACAGGCATCCGTTGTGAGTCGACTATTCTTCGAGGGTTGGCGGATAAGCTAATCCTCACACGCGAAACCTTGACTACCAACTTTCTCGTCAAACATAAACCATCCAAGACTCCGCCACCAACCTCACAGCAACAATGCCGCCCAAACGTATGACCGCGAATCCGGTCCGTCCGGCGCGTTATCGCGCTGGGAAACCTTTACCTGGCGATCGATCCGAGGGCTCTGGTGACGAGGATGGCGAGGAAGAGGACGATGATGAAGAGCAGGAGCAAGCACCGGCGCCTGTTCAGCGTCCTGCGCAGGCTGGGACGATTATATCGACGGGACTACGGAAGGTTGATTTAAACCAGACTTTTCAAAAAACTAGCGACGACGAAGAAGAAGAGTCTGAAGAAGAGGAAGATGAAGATGAAGACGAAGACGGTGATGCACAAGGCGAATCTACTAAAGCTTCCCGACCTGCGCCGTCCGGCGACTATGAATCCTCGGACTCGGACGACTCATCAGACGAAGAATCTTCAGAAGACGAAGCACCGCGGAGGAAACTCATCCGTCCGACGTTTATCCCAAAGTCCAAACGTAACCTCCCTGAAGCAACGACCGAAGACCCAACCTCCACCGCTGCCGTCGCCCAGCGCAAAGCCGAGGCCCATAGTCTCGTCGAGTCCGCCATCCGTCGCGAAGCAGTCCAGAAAAACGCCAGAGCCAAGAAATCACTCGATACGGACGTCACATACACCGAACCCCCCGATGACACAGACGACCTCGACCCGGCCGCCGAAAGAGCAGCGTGGAAGCTCCGCGAACTGCTCAGGATAAAACGTGCAAGGGATGCAATCGAACAAATGGAAAAAGAACGCGAAGAAATCGAAGCCAGGAGAGCAATGGACACTGACGAACGATTAAAATCCGATCTAGAGTTCGTTGCAAACCAGAGACAGGAAGCCCAGGAGAAGAAAGGGAAAATGGGATTCATGCAGAAATTCTATCACAAGGGTGCTTTCTACCAGGATGATGAAAGCGAGGTTATGACAAGGAGTTATGCGACGGCGAAGGTAGAAGATGAAGTCACAAATCTGGATTTATTGCCAAAAGCGCTGCAAGTTCGGAGTTTGGATCAATTAGGGAAGAGAGGTAGGACGAAGTGGACGCATTTGGCGGCGGAGGATACGACGAACTTGGGAAGGGAGGAAGGGTATGGATTTGCTGGACAGGCGATGAGGAAGCCCAAGAAGTTTGAGGATTTGAAGGGGATAAGAGATGAGAGGTTCATGTCGGATAGAGAGAGAGAGAAGAGGGGGGTGGATGGAGGGAATGCGGATGCAAGGGATAGGCGAGGTGATGATAGGAGAGACGAGAGGAGAGATAGCAGGAGGGACGATCGGAGAGATAGGGATAGTTACCGCCCGGCGGGCGACCGGAACAGCAGGGACGACGATTTTAGGCGGAGAGATAGGTCAAGAAGTCCGCGAAGAGACCGCCACGACGATAGAAACGGTCGAGATTACGACTCTAGAGGCGACGGAAGGAGGTCAGATCACGACAGGGAAGACCACCGGGATAAAAATCAAGGGAGCTCCGCGTATAAATCCCGATGGGACCAGGGCGACAATACGGATCGAAAACGTCGTGGTGGCGGCGACGATGCCCACGTTGACGAGAAGCGGCGGAAGATTGATACCTGAACCCTAGTCGATGCACTTTGCAAGGTTGGGATTTGTTTTTTCACGAGCGAGGCCGTGAAAGTGTACAGTAATATGTAAACTACCGAATCCATACCTACGAACTAATATACGAACAGCAGTATCGTGTGCGTAAGTGTGTGATGACGGGCTGGTATCCTACACCAAATGAAACTCCATATAACGCCAAAGAAATGCCAGTCGCTAAACCCCTTATACACATCACAGTAAATACCGCCCAAACACAAATACCGAAGTAGGTATCTTGACCATCCTGCTTATCGATAACTGGGGATGACAGTAGAAATCAACTAGCTGCCGACTCTCAGCGCCTCACGCTCCAAGACCTCCGGATCGAACTTGATCAAGAACACCGTCCTACCGGGCCACAGCTCGCTCGGTGCCGTGTGTGCTGTCACCTTGGCCGGGAAGCAATGTCCGTCCAGCACCGCCTCAATAATCCCCGCGATAAAAGCCCCGCAATTCAGCTGGCTCATCTCCTTCGGTACGCTGATGTAGGTGTTCACGACGGGGTCGTTGTCCGAAATCATATACTCGTCTTCGTTCTCGCGAACTTTCTCAAGAGTATCCGCTTGTTTTTGGAAAATGGCGCGGTACAGTTGATGGGAAATGAATTGGAGGATCCCCAGAATTCGGGTTTCACGTTTTGCGGTGCGTCCGTCGCGCCAGAGCATGAGTTCCAGGAACCGCTGACCAACAGCGTAACCATGGAGGTTCAGTCTATGGCAGAATTAGGAAGCAGGAGTTAGTTATAAGTTAAGGAGACAAGGGAAACTGTGGCAGGTTGGTCCGATAGCGGTAACATCATCGAGGACGTTGGGGTTACGTGCTTTTTTTCTAAATCCTGAACACCGTAGACCTTTTTCTGCGCATACTGCACCATCTCGCCGAAGAGGAATGCAAAAGCGGATTTGGAGAGCTCGGAGGTCTTTGTTCGGTTGAGGTGTCGGTCGTAGATTGATTTCCGCGTGAGAGAATACCGCAGATTGGTGGATGCTGTCAAATTGGCGTATTTTGGCGTGGGAGAGGTCGCAGTAGATGCCGTCGACGCCGTGCGGAACGGCGATGGGTCTCTATTCATTGCAGTGTCTCGGGCTGAAGCCTTTGAGTTGAGGGGCAAGGCGGCGGGGTGGTTGCAATTGGATGGGTTGTCGTTGAAGTTGGATGGTTTCAGGATGTATCAAGCTTGCTGTGCGTGGACTGGATTGTGTTGTGGCCACCCTCACCGCGCCAAAATGTGGTCTCCGGAGCGAGCTCAACGGTATCCACCACTTACTACACACACACACACGCACCACGGATAGATAGATAGATAGATGGGACGAGAACTAAAGAGTGACTTGGTAGGATTGATGATGAGTGAACGAGTTAGGTACAGGTGAAGGTAATGACAGGATTCTATCTATGCTTGCTTAACAACACAACAACAACAACAACAACAACAACAACAACAACAACAACGAAAAACAAACAAAAGAAAATTTGTCCACATGTGTTGTCACTTGTGACCCGGAGCGAGGCTCAACGCAGTCTCGTAACCAGACTATTTTTGTGTTGTGGGCTCAACGGTATCAACCACTAACACACACACACCGCCGAATATAGATTATTAGATATGGGACAATAGAATAAGGAGTGACTGTCTGGTATTTTTGGTAAGGACTGAAGTAAGTACATGAAAAGAAGGTGTGATGAAATCTATTTAATGAACTTGCAACGAAGACTGATGTTGCCTAAATTGGAAATGCAACAGCTTCCAACACGGTTGCTGTTGCATGCCTGGCACAGCGGGCGTGAAGACTGCAGCCCGTGCATATACCGTGACTACCATATGTGAGGCTTCAAGGGCTACGTATAAGTATGACAAAGAAGCCTCAGAAACAGCTTTGGCATCAATCCGGCCGATAGACCCTACAAACCAGTGCTGTTGATAAACCCCTCCAGAGATTTAGAATAGGGTATTCAGCGCTGCACTGGCTCTTTTAAAATGATCCCGCACGTACTCCTCCAAAGTTTACTAGTATGCGCCTCTATACTCGCTGCGTCCACTTTGGGAGCGCCGTACATTGACTCGGGATCAACCACTGCGAGCACTGTCGTTTTGCCAGTCCACCAGCCCACTTCATACCCGAAAAACATAGTTCTGCTCCCGAAGCCAGATAAGGCCTCATACATTGCTCAAAATACACCATTAGCGATCGTACCACCGTTAGCGACCGTACCACCAGGGCAGAACCTACCAGAGACCCCCTCTACGCCGGGAAAATACCAAGAAAACCCAGTACTGGAGACACCGGACACGGTTCCTCCGGTAGGCTTCTCAGAACGGGCCGATGGTGATCCTATACATCCAGCTTATTTCTACACAAATGGCAAAGTAGTTTGCCCAATTGGACAAGAGATAAGGAGGATGGACCCCAACCCAGACAATTATCCTACTTTCCCCGGAGAAGATGTGCCCCGGCGGCCGCTATTCAACACTGGATCTTATGGAGTGAACAGGGACAAATCCTGGAGGTGGCGTAAGAAATGCTTGAACTGTAAATGCTCTGAGGACGGGGAAATGATACCTGGAGAACGCTCCGATCCCGCCAAGCGTGCCACTCAAGTCTATGGTTGTCAGAATAATGGTATAGTAGCTAGATGTAAAGCCTGGTTCCGTAAGTCAAATTGCTGTACATCCTTATAGGCTTGCATGGTGGCCTCTGTACCGCCTACGCATAAATGTTATTCAATCCCACGGTGTAGAGTTGGAGATTGCTAACTTATGGTTGCCTTAGGATGTTCTTGCTCTTACGAAATGAGGCAGCCTCCGAGATTTAAAGAAGTGACAGTCGCTGACTACCAGGACACACTAAACCGGATCCCAGATAATATCAAAAAAGCTCATCCAGACTATGTCTGGAAGTCGTACAGGGACGGGGACTGGGAGATGAGGTGGGATGCGGATCCGACTGAACCCGAATCATCTCAGTCACATCAGGAGAAGCATAGAATACTAGTCCCGGACACAAAGGAGCCGTACTACCTAGAAGGGCCAAATAGCGGGACCGAGAACCCTTTTGATGTTCTTAGGAGCCCCTATCTTAACGGTGGCTATGGACTTACCCATGGATCATCACAATTTTTCAAGCGTGAGGAAGAGAACAAAGATAACTTGGCTGGGGAGGATTAAGGCTCACATCTTTGGACTGTAGCAACTATTCAACATAAGCCTTAGTATAGATCATGTAATACGAGACACGAGCTAGAGAATTTTGAGTTTTTTACATACACTGAGGACCTCCTTGCGAAGCTGAAAGGAGCCTACATATGTACATGATACTAGGCGAGACAGCAAGTCTGCTTCAAGAATAGGAGCAAACTCAGGTTATTCAAGTTAATACCGTATACTCTGGGAACGGGGCTCCCGCAATGCCGTTCTATACCGTTCAACAACCATTTTCCGCTACTGCCTGGTCTGCGGAATAAGGTCCTACATGCAGTGATTTTGCTAATATTTTGGAAACCTTCCGCTGCCCCTATGACGTATACGCGTACATACATAAAACAAAAATACGAAAACCTGAGGTCTAAAATTAAAATGTTGATTCATTAAATGTTTTATAACATGTAACCGTGATCCCCTGAACACCTAGACCCTCCTGCATGATGGCCAACAGGTGTCGATATAAAAATTTCCTATGCCGGGGTATACGTAGGTAGGCCTTGCAGCTAGCTTGTAAAGTTGTGATCTGTGCGATTCGTGCAGAGTAGCCAGCCTGGTGTATATGCAAACTAATATATGTACAATTGGGTTGGTGTGTGGTTAATTAAGACTGGTTTCGGAGAAATGTAGGCCAGTCGAGCTCGATCGAGACTACAACGTTGCTGCCAACTGTGCGGAATATTGCGGCCTAGCCCCGTTGGACACCTAGTGAGCTAGTATTTACGTATACAAGATCCTAACATCGGTTTCCTAGACGGAATGCTCTAACCCATGCACAGAAACCAATAGGGTCCATATACTGAATTTAGGTCCGCAGCTATTCGCTATCTGAGGCAAACTGTTGACCCGCGACCACGTTGGAACCAACTCAACAGCTAAATACGAATTGTAACAAAACAAGATGCATTTTGTCCTGTGTAGTACTAAGCGCGCGCATAAACCACGTGAACGGTGGAGGTTGTGTAGTGGCCAGGCTGGTCAGTCCTTAAACTAGCGTCTCTATTGAATTTTGGGTTTTCCAAGTGCAAAAGTGAGCTTGACCTATTTGACATCCATAATTCTTAAGATGTTGTTTAATTAAGTGTCCATTTATCTTACTGCGAATCTGTGCAATACACGATTATCTACGTGATCTTTGGAAACAAATCCTTAACGTTAACGCATTTGCTATATACAGCATTTAATATTTGCGTCAAATTTCAAAACTTTAGTTTACTATCGGTTGCCACCTGTATATACCCCCTAGCATAGCTTCTCCAAATATCTTTCGTCGATCGTAGGCTACCATTAAACCGTTTCCGTTTCTGCATTCCTTTGTGTTGGGATTTTTGTGGCCTGACGGGCACTCTGGGAACGAGACTGGGTTCATTATACAAACAATCACATAGCTATAGCCCTGTATATCCCGACCTCATACCGTGTGCAATAATTGGTGCTGTGAGTTTCCTAGAGCAGTATCGATTTATGGCGAGGGTACTTCTACAAACCCTACTATCCTGTCACTCTGAAAGAACTTTGACTCGTTATCAAACATCGAAGCGGAGATCTAGACCGTCCAAAACACTGAATCTACTCTACCGGTAAACGGGGGAGTTCGATTCTTCATGTCTGGGCAATTCCACTCCAGAGTATATTTTGTAACACTGTTACGGGCCATGACACTATCTATGAGGTGCTTGCGATGGAATATAAAAACTACGAAACATTCAACAGTCCCTGGGGCAGGTATGGGGCGCGCTCTTGCCCACAAGTTTGGCAACGGAATTGAAACGGCAGGAGGTTAGCGAAGAAATGGGTAAACCTATCTAACTCTTGCCTCTGCAATGTGGAAATAGACGGGCTCATCTCGTTCATTCGCAGAAATAGATGTTTATGGCCTTCGCGATTCGGTTGGGGTATTGTCCGTTTATGTCAACGAGGAAATGGGAAGGGTTTAAGTGAGATATTTAGGAGGTATAGACATCTTGTACTCGTAGGAAACAAGTCAAATAGATATGTACATACAGCAATACTTGGTTACTGAGCACGGTCGCTAAATATAAGTCAACAGCGACCAATTCTTCGAGAACTCTCTCCCACCAACAATTCTCACCTCCGGATCTGAAGATTTTCTTCGTCGAAATGAGAAAAAAAAGGGACCAAATGTACAAGAGCCGCCCCCCTCTATCAAGCAATAACTTTCCTACAATTCACGAATGAGAATCCCCGGACATGTGGTCTCTCGCAAATGCCCTCAGCTCCTCTTCTCTCCGTGCTCTCTTTTCGATCAATAACTTTTTCCTGTCCTGCAAGAGTGACATATGCTTGTCCTCAACGCTGTCGAGCCACATTCCGATACCGACGCAGACGGACATGTACAACGGGTAAGCGACGGCCTCGGATTGGAAGTGGTGAGGACGTTTTTGGATGCCCAGTTGCATGAAACGGGTGGCGGCGCCTGGGTTTCCGGGATTTTCGGGTTAGCAATGGACGTTTGGATTGGAGGGTAGGTATGGATATGGAACGTACCGAAGAAGGCGTAGAAGGCGAGAGAACTCATAGTTGTAGGTGAGCAATTGAGATCGGATGGATGAGAGATCGATCCAGGGATGGTAAGTGTCCCCTTTGCGGTCTTTCCGGGGGAGCGGGGGACGTTGTCGTCGACGGAAGGTGGGTTGGTTGATTCCGGTGACGTTGGAGACTGAGGTCGGAGGTTGGAGGTTCGTTCGCGCCAAGCCTCACTGGCGGATACGGTGTGGCGGGTGGGTATCCTGGCTGACAAGTCTTGGCACGTGACATCGAATTCGGGTCAGTTGCGGTGCAACCTCAGTTCGCATGGACGGGCTTCGTAGAGTTAGCGGTCTCGAGACTAACCTTTTGCTAGTTTCGAAGGCAGCTATCTTGGTTCAGTCCTTTTATAGCCACTCCGCCTGGTCTCTCCCCTAGGATCGAGGCTCTAGGCTGAGTATGCACAAGATCTGATGTTAGTTCGGATCTTTAACCGGGCTTTAGTGAGGATATCACTCCTCCACTATGAATATAAACATGGATGGCCTTAGCTGGTCACATAGGCTTATACTGATTCAGAAACCCCGCCATTGCACACTGTACATATAAGTCCGTAGATGACATCTTCACATTCATCCTTTGCCATCAAATTCTCCGGGATCGAACCACGGAATCGATACCAAATCATGTGACCGACGCGCTCGAGCCAGCATCCAAATCGGCCAGAGCGCGGCCCAAAAGCTGCAAACCCAGGGGTCGAAATCACACATGCTGCTCCCGATTTCTCTGCACTGTCAACAACCACCCTGCCACAAAATACGAACATCTGCACACGAGCAGTCACCCATCACTCACCACTCCCAGCCATCCGTTGTATTCCCCTGGTCGCCGGTTTGGCGGCACAGTTATGGCCGGCGGTGGGATCCGGCCTTGGCCAATTTTCTTGCTTGCAGTAGTCGGGTGGACCCTGTTCATATTCAATGTGGTCGTCCTGACCGGGGTCGACGTCAGAGGCAAGATTTCCAAGATAATCTTACCGAAGGGTGGGAAGAAGGATTTCCCGTATTTCGACGTATGATATACTTTGCTCTGCATTTTTTTAATTTCCAGTATAACCGAATCAAAGGCTAAATGAATTTCACGCCGTCGCTGTCGCGTTTAAAATCTATCAGCCTCCAAACCGAATCGATGACGACTTGGAACTCCCCGACGAACTGGACCAGCACCCTATTGTCGCCTTAACACGCGACCAGCTCAAGAAATTCGAACGCTACAAGCGATCACAGCCGAGGACGTTCGCCCAGGTGGTGGAGAGATACCGTATGAAATATGGACGGCATCCACCACCAAAGTTTGACGAGGTTGGAAGCTCCCCGTGGCAATTCATGGCTATATAGTACGGAAGGAAAGGTGCTAAGCAACCTTTTATTCTTTCTGGGTGGTAGTGGTACAAGTTCGCGAAAAAGCGGAACTGCGTCAATTTCGATGATTTCGACCAGATCATGGACGACTTGCGGCCGTACTGGGGCATTAAACCGGCAGATATCAGGGCTATGGTCAAGGCTATGGATAACGATGAGAGCAAGGTCTCCATATTAAGAGTAAGTGCAACCGTTATCAATTCTAAGTGTGCAGGGGATTTTAAATTTAATATCTGACAAGGCGTCTTGAGATTGGTTCTATAGGTCCGAAACCATAAAGTCGCACAGACTATCCGGCCGGACGCATGGCGGGCCGCTGTATTTGAGAAAATGTTGGCAGTTGCCGCGCAATTTCTCCCGGATATCGATATTGCTATGAATTTCCTCGACGAACCTCGGGTGGTCGCAACATGGGAGGAGGTGCAATCGAAACTAGCCGCTGAGAAGAAGAGTCGGGTCCAGCACCCGGAGACCGTGAACGAGTTCTCGAAGTTTGATTGGGATGCTGGTATAATAACCCGGCGCGGTTTATCGACGGAATCATTGCTGATCATTCACCGGTGCATATAGAGAAGAAAGTAGATGTCAATCTCGGCTTCTTTGATCACAGCGGGAGACCGTATATGGACCTCGCATCCAAAGCCTGCGCTCCGGATTCGTACGCCCGTCGTCCAGAAATTGACGTTAAGCATGTCGAAAGCAGGTACAAAGACCCCATTGGCGGATTCATCCGAAACTTCAACCTTTCATCCGACCTCTGCACCGTCGGTCCCGGTATCTCCCATCTCCACGGGTTTCTCTTTAGTTCTTCAACGACAATTGCGACCCAAAAACTAGTTCCGATATTCGGAGAGTGCAAAGTCAACGTCAATAACGATATTCTATTCCCGGCGAATAAATATTACGATTTGACTGATGTCCGATATGCATATAGCGATGAGCAAGATGTCCCCTGGTACGAAAAAAAGGATAAGATGGTCTGGCGTGGTGTCACATCCGGTGGCGTGCAGAACGTGGATATCTACACGAGACTCCAGCGACATCGCTTTGTTGCCCTGACAAATTCTACAAAACTCTCCGAAGCAGAAGTCACGATTATGGCCGCCGTCAGCGAGGATAACACGAGTGGGGAGTATGCTCCAACATTTTTCCATCCAGCTCATTATGCCGGTATCACCATGGACGTGGCGTTTTCAGAAATCCTCTGGTGTGTTCCCGACTGTCACTTCCTCGACAATAAGCTAGCCGCCAAACCTGGTTTGGATTTCAAGGACACGTTCAAGTATAAATATCTTCCCGATATCGACGGACACTCGTTCAGCGGCCGTTGGCACGCCTTTCTGAAGAGTAAGAGTATGGGACTGAAGGCTACGATATTCAAGGAATGGCATGATCAACGACTTTTCGAATGGGTTCATTTCGCGCCGATGGATAATCGGTTCGATGACTTATACGCTCTTATGACCTATTTCACGGGCCTGGAGAAGGGTGTTGGCGGGAGTGACGGGGCATATGTGCCGAGGCATGATACAGAGGCAAAGAGGATTGCGGATCGGGGTAGAGAGTGGGCAACACAGGTGCTGAGGAAGGAAGACGTTGAGGTTAGTTTTTTTTACCTTGGTTTATCGAGCTGGCTGCAGAAGAGAATGCTAACTGACTGGTTAATAGATTTACATGCTACGGCTGCTTTTAGAGTATGCCCGAGTGTTGGATGATAATAGAGATAAGATTGGGTATAGCGGCGATGGCAGTGAGGTTGATGCTGCCGATAAAAGTAAGTTTGGATGGCGGTGGAGGAACTAATCCGAAGAATCTTACCGCTTGGGTCTTATTTTCTGTACATGATTGCGGTAGGTTATCGGCGCCCCGTGTACTAATTTGCATGAGGCAATTCTTACCTTTCTTTGTAACTTTTAATTAAGTATGAGTATATAGAAATTTCATGGAATATAATACTAGACTAGGCTTCGGTGCTGGGTCTGGGCTTGAAAAGTCTTATGAACGGACCTCTACTACGGAAGTAGTCTTAAACTACCACAAAGGATCGTATTGTAGATAGCGATATATAGGACTCAAATAAGATACACCGTGAACGCCATTTCTTCCCAACGCCGGTAGAAACCCAAACGTATATATAGTACACAGCATTCCTCAGCTTCGATGACGTCTCATACCGGTTCGATGCGAACTCTGGACTCTCACACCGACCCGGCCAGAGCCGCGAAAGGATTAACTCCAACCCGCTCCTCGATCTCCCCATCCTGACCCACAATCTTCGAATTCACATTCTCCCAATCCCCACTCCTCTCCTTAATAACCTTCCCTCTCTTCCTACTCTCCTCCTGTTTTACCTCCAAAACCTCCGCGAATGCCGCAGCCTTCTCCTTCCCCATTTCTTTCCTTTTCTTCTGAGTTTTAGATTTCTGACCACGTTTTAAGTTTTTATTCGGATTTGAAGATTTTTGAACACCGGAGGATAAGGTGCGGTGGATCACATCCAGGACTTTTCGGGTTATCTTTTCGGCGGTGGGGGTTGTTAGGGATGTTCTTGTTGGCGAGGAGGGGCGAGGGGCTGTGGTTATGGACTTGTCGAGGTTCAGGGAAGGGGATGCAGCGCGACGGGCGGCGCGGGAGTGGATTGATGGAGCTAGAGGGAGTGGCTTTGTTAGATGTATGGATAAGAACTGGATGTGGGTTAGAGGGGCACACACCTTTCCTTGCCTTTGCCATTGTATGGTTTCAAAAGTTGGATATGAGGGTTTCAATGAAATGAATAGAAATAGTACTAGTCAGCGACCTAAGGTGCACTTGTTAGAATGCCCTGTGGCCTTGTGGTGGCTGTTATCGATTCAACCAAAAAAATGTAGTCGCAAGTTGCGCTGAAGATGTTGTAGCTTCGACACTTTTATGTCGCAGAAACATTTTTTTTTTTGTTAGCAGCAGAGCGACAGGGGTAGCTAAAATGCACTAAACCCAATTCGGAGTACAACGTGGTCAACGCACAGTCACAACCACGTTTCGTTATCTTCTCTGGCGCAGCAATTATAGCCTCGAGTATGAAACTAGTCCTGGCGCTTCGCTTTGTCTAGCTGTGCTGGGCACTTGTAAACAATATAATGTGATTATGCGGTTTTCTAGGTCGAAGATGCATTCAAGCTCGATCTCGTGATCTCGCCAACATCCTGGAACTCCCTATCGTGCCTGCGCATGACTCCAAATACCGCAAATTATTATGCCAAATGACTCGACCCTATCTTCTCAGCGTATTCTCGGACTGGAAACGACGCTACCTTTCTAAGGCTATATCTCCGTCTAAGATCTCGGAAGCTTCACTTTCGAGCCCATCGAAATCTTTAGAGCAGAAGCCGAAGCCTAAGTCTAAGTCTAAACTGACGTCGGAGTCGAGGTCGAAATCAAAATCAGGGCCGATAGACCCGCTCAAACCACGGCATGACAATGGCATATCGAACAAGGACAAGAAAAAGAAAGTCCGATTCCGCTCGAACGTTTCCTTCGTCAACATACCTTCTAAGCTCCATGGGAATAGCTCAGGCACGGAAAGCACCATAGAAAGTGAGGATACTCAAGAGGTTGCTGATGGCGACGAGGAGATATTAGCCAAAGATGTATTCTTTGATGACCAGACGTACGAATTAGTCTATAACTGTTTACAGACGATTAGAAATAGGTTTGGCGACAGGCAGAGTGTACGGCGGACGAAGCGTTTTCAGATTAATAAGGACCATACCCCGGGTTCGGAAACTGGCAGAATTCTCTCCCGCCAGCCGGAACGGTGCGGATCAAATCTCCGTAGTACCGATACTGGGGCCCAGCCTTCTATTGCTCCGATATATCATCCTGTCGATATGGCGAATCATCCCGCCACAGTGGCTGGTGGTTTCAGCTCTGACGAGATGGGAGCCCAGGATGGTATTCACGATGCACTTGAGAGCGTCGATAGGATCCGAAGAAAGTATACGGCCTATCTCTCAGCATCTATCCTCACATTACAAATGGATCGGATGGAGAAGCAAACTGATGCTTGTGGCTACATCACGTGACGGGTATAAATTCCGAGAGTGGCTGGTATCAGGTTTTTTACAATTAGATTTGTATTGCCAGCTAGGTACTTACTTAAGTAGGGGTAGATTGATTGATTCGATAGAGCGGATGGTGCAAATTTCAGGAACTCTGAAGTCTCGCAGAACGGATTTCGCCGTAGCTTAAGATCGCACCTTGTTTGGGACAATAGCCTTCGCAACCGGAGCATGCTTATTAACACCAGTCTTCTGAGCCGTACCATTTACGTGGTTCCCGTTAGTTTCGGCTTCATCTTCGAAAAGCCCTTCATCCTCCGTCTCTTCATCGTCTTCATCTTCCCCTTCCTCAGAGTCTTCCATGTACTCGCTGCCCTCCTCACCCTCGTCTTCCTCCCCATCCTCGCTGCCCTCTTCTTCGTCCTCTCCGGCGTCCGAGTATTCCTCATCCTCGGCCTCTACACCTCTCAGCTTGTTCTCCAGAGCAGTTCTCTCAGATTGCAAAGCACGGCAAATGTCCTCCAGTTTGGCGCTCTTCTTCTTCGCGGCCTCGAGTTCGCGTTGCTGACGGGTGCGCTCCTCTGCCATTTCGAGGATGTTTCGGTTCATCAGGTCGGACTTTCGGGTTAACGCCATGTTCTCCTTCTCCAGGCGCTTCGTTTTCTTGGACATCTCCTCCATTTCCTTACGGAACGTAAGGAACAGGTCATTGCTGTTGTTGAGGGTATCTTCGACCTATCACCACCGGATTTTCGTCAGCACTTCCTCGCCCGATTCAAGGTTTCCGTCCGATTTACCCCCGCACCTGCTTGAACTTTTCAACGTAAATGTTGAGCTGCGAGCGAAGTTCGGTTTCCGTCTGGGAGAAGGTTGAGACTTGTGCGTGGAGTGCTTTGGCTCGAATACTTTCGGCATCGGCCTGCTTTCGCTTCTGATCGTATCGGGCGAGATTGTATTGAACCTCCAGTTCCTTGGTTCGGAGAAGAGACTGGAAGTGCAGCTCGCGCATCTCGTACTGGTCGATGAGGGTTCGAAACTTAACCTTGATCCTACAACAATCTCCGATATCAGTATCTACCCCATAGCCATATTAGGCTAACCGGCAGGTTCCCGTTCGTCGCTCGACATGCGAATGGTCGTTCTTACAGGTTATCGGCTTCCAGATGGATGGCTTTGCTGCTAGTCGTATCGGAGTCCTCTTCCATCCTGTTCTTGATCTCCCAGATGGTGTTCTCGAACTTGGTGGAGAGTTCTTCCCGCTTGTCCTTCTCGCTCTGCTCCTTGATCTTGCTCTCGTCCTATCACGGCACCGTCGCGTTAACCTCTGCAGCCGTCTCTCTCGATTCCGGAGTTCCCGCAAGATACCTTCACCCTCCTGTTCTCCTTCTGCAGCTCCCGGCACAGCTGCTCCAGTTTATTCTTCATATTGTTGGCCTTCGTCAGCTCGCTCCGATTATGGTCCTTTTCCTTCTGCAGCTGATCGGCGCGGCGTCTAGCCCGGTTGTAGTCCCGCTCGAGTTTCTTCATTTCCTGGAACAGCTCGCTGTACTTCTGCTGTATCGCTTCGACTTTCGCAAGGTGGTCTTCTCGATTGTTGACGAGGTCCGCGAGCTCCTTATTCGCCTTTCGGACCGCTCGGGCTGTGAAGTCGACGTTAGCCACCCTTCCCAGGGAGAAAATCCAACATGATCCGTGCTGTCCTCACCCATCGCCTTCTCTTCTTCTTCCTCCAACGAAGCATCCGTCTCGAGCTGCGAAATCCGGGTTGCTAAGAGGTTATATCCCTACAATCCAAACAAGACCCGCCGGGACGAAAAGCCACCAAAGAACTGCATTAGAAACTGCACAGAAACACCCAAAGCTAAACCAGCAAAATGACAACCGTCAGGAGAGGAAATACGTCGTCGCTTCGCTCTGGTTTTTGCGTATCTCTAGATTGATTCGGCTAACCTCGTTCGGATCCACCGGCTTCTTCTTTCCCCCCGCTTTTTTCGCCGCCTGGCCGCCTCCCGCGGCTCCTCCACCCGTGGAATTGGCGGAATGGTGATGAACATGCCCATGGCCACCGTGGGCGTCGGTTCCGTTAGTTACATGTTCGCCGTGACCGTTAGGCAGGTGTTCCGAATGGTCGTGTGCGAGGTCATGGCTCCTGTTTCCCTCCACGGTGGCAGCCATTCCTCCGGTGAATTTTTAACGAGGACAAAATGGGACGGAAAGGGGAATTGAGAAGGGTGGATTCTATGCGAGATGAGTGGGGCGGCTCCCTATCTTGCTACAGTGTTGTCGGAGGAGGTAAAAGGGAGGTCGGTAAATGCCCGGTGATGTAGCAAATGAGTCGTGGAAGTCGTTTACGGGGAGTAATTTTCGATGGGATCGATCGAGGGTTTTTGGTGGTTGGCTGGTTGGTTGGTTCCTTGCAGGTTACTTTAGCAGATTAAGAGGTGGGCTGGCCACAGGCATGGTTTTTTTTTTTTTTTTTTCTTGCTGTACTCTGTAATCAACTCCTTTCAAGTTCAACCTGAGATCTGTTTTGATACTCTCGACAAGCTCCATTGCTACTGGTAAAATCTATATCCAAATGAAGCTTTGATAGAATTGCACACCTGAGGAACCGATGTTGGATTTTTCCCTCGCGCTACACGAAGCTCAATGTGGTTATCCTGGCGGGAACGTGGGCGCGAATCAATGATATCACGGACTTCCCTCGAGGGAGCTTAGTCAGCAATGCAACAGCACCAACACAGACCACCGTGGTCTGGACTCTCAAATCCCAACAGGATATTGCAATATGACTTGATATGAGAAGTCATTCGGCGGAGGAGGCCTTGGTTTGGAATAATAGCATGGTAGTCAAGCATAGACACGTTGCCACAGCGTGAGTCTGTAGCCCGGCCTGCAGAGCTTGTTTGAGAAGTTAACCTCATGGTCGTCTTGATATGGCTTCGTCGTAGTAAATAGAATCCAAAGATTGGGCTTTGATGATACTTCCAACTCGTCGTTTCGATTCTCCCTATGCCCTCTATCATCAGTATCTTAGCGTTATTTTCTCTAAGACCAGGGTTACATATACATAGAGTTCAGTGTATCGACCTGTTCATCCCAAAGTCTCCCCTGAATTCATGACCTCAAACTCTGAGAAAGATAAAACCCAATAAACTCTAATGTCCGCACCGCCCCGTCAGTATGAACTCTAATGTTCTTTATATATCCACGAGAAACTGCGAGCGGGTTTTCCACCGTGGCCTCCTCGTGAACACTGTGGTATTCTCGTTTTCTCGCGGCTTTGTTTAAACGTGGTTCGGTTGCGTGAATCTGGTCCGTTCTTATTTCTATACCATCTCTATGATATAGCATCTCTACACGAAGAATACTTCGTTAAATTCCCAAATATTGGTATCAGACCCCCGGTACCAGGCGACGGAAAGAACGCCTCCAACAGGGCTACACAATGCCATACACCTGTCCAGTTGGCTGCGAATACTGCAAAACGCAAGGTTCAATGCATCCTCCGCACTTCTTAAGCAAAATGATGAGTGACCATCGCCACGAAGGACATAGTGAGAAACATATTCCCCTACTTTCGCAAAGCCAAACGGCGGTTCCCGAGCCATCAGGCGGTGAGTGTAAAGTCGGAAGAGGGCATCATTATCCACACCATCATCACCATCACCATACGCATGGTCAGCATGGGGAGATTATTCCTAATGCTCCCGCTGCTGGTACTATTGGCACCGCTGTTCCGAATGCGGCGTTGGATATTCACAGGTTGCCGTTGAGGGGCCATACGCCGCCTCTTACGGAAAAACACCGGCATCCGCATGACCATCAGCATCACCAACATGACCATCAGCATCACCAACATGACCATCAGCATGACTTCTTAGACGATAGGATTCACAATCGTAAGGGAGCTGAATCCGCAATTATACATCTTACTAAAAAACATGGGTTGGATCTTGATGGTGTTCGAGCCAAGGCTTTAGGTATGAATGAGAGTATTTTGAAGCTACAACAGCGTGGTTCTGACGGCGGTGTGTGTGCAGAGCGAGATCTGGAGCATATTGCGACCTCTTTATCATACTCTATGATGGCACAACGGGTACATCTAGATCCCCATGCGATGGTAGGGGATGCACCTACGTTTCAGGTCCACCGAGCCCGAATAAGAAGTTTGGATTTTCGACAAATTGTCCAAGATTTTGAAATTCTTGGAAACCAATATGGACCTCCCGCCGACCACCTTACTGAGGCAGGGAGGTCCCGTTATATCAGTGCCGTAAGTAGCAAATTAATATTCCAAAATATCAGAGAAAGGACACTAACCGATCAACTTACAGGCCTTCAATCACATTGTCGCCTGGTTCCGCCTAATGATATACAACCGACCCGAAAACTTCGTAGAATCTGATAGTCCTAAAAAGAACGGACTACGTAACTACTTCAAGTGTTTCGGCGGATGCACCATCCTCGTCCTAGACATCCGTCTAAACCTCGGCATAGGCAGGGATAGGCTCAACTACATCGCCCAACTAATCGCTGAACTCGAATCCTGTAACTTAAGCAACGAGAAACAAGGATTTTCCGTCCCAATACTCGGAATCCTTTGCGATGGAAGCTCATTCGAATATTTCTCTTACGACGGGTATTCCAAGTCTTTTTCTAGAGGCTTGTTGGTTGCGAAGTCAACTCCGGGAAGTACTGCCATTGCAAGAGTTACCTTGCCACCGATTACCCAAGCTACTGGTGTGGAGTATATCAGAGCTTTACGTCCTCTGTGCGAGTCGTTCTACTTCTTGCTGCTTAAGGGTTTCTTGGCGGGGTTGGAAGCGTATATTCGACGGGCGAGGGATTACGGAGCGGGCGACGGGACGAGGAATTATGGTAGCGAAGCGGAGTGGGAGTTGGCACTTGCGAAGGCGGTATTTGCAAGGAATAAGAGCGTTGAAGCTGGAGAGATGGCTATTGGGGGGGATGTGCAGAAGGCGGAAAGGTTGGCCGACGAGGCACGGATGTTATTGGAAGAAAGGTTGGTTTTTATGAAGAAATTTCCGTATATCTGAATATTTGAAGTTTGAAAGACTAACTGGGGTGTTTCTTTTACGTAGTTTGACGTCTATACCTGCTGGGTACCAAAGGAGGGTTTCGCTGATGTCTAACTTTGAGATTGCAGATTCTATGACAGCATGATCAATCGTTTCGCGTGTCTCGTTCTGGTCTGGTTTAAATTTATGAGGATGAAATTTTTAACTTCGCCTACTCCATATGTCAGCTTAATATGTAGTTAGACCTTTGAAAATCGATTAAATCATATATGCACCTGTGTAGAGAGTGATATAAAGATAGTTGACACATGGAACTGGGGGATTTAGATTGCATACACCTTACTTGACTCGACAGCGGATGGATCTCGTTATGCCACATCATCGAAGTCACAATGCAAAACTTAACTGTCTAGATTGGATTAGGAGCTTAAACTACGAGAGGAAAGAACGCTACATGACCAGGCACTAGCTTGTCAAGCAAGTACGATACCAGCTGCAGCAGCGCTATTATATCGAGAGCTATAGCTACAGGGGTTTGTTCGCAACGTTTGAATTCAGAGCGGTGCCAAGCCTTGTGTTACCACAACTAAACAAAACTTGGACTTCGAACGCGACGGGACATCCTCCAAGTCTCACAACCAGACGGTTGCTGACATCATCTTTATTTCTTATTCTTCATTTTGGTAAAAACCGCACCTCTCAAGACGGCCGGGAGGTATACCACCAAGGAAATCGTCTCCTCTGACCGATGACACCTTCTCATCGAACAGGCCTCCGTCTTTGCTCTTTTGGAATCTCAAGCCCCATGACGACGACGCGGGAAGTTCAGCCGCAGGCTTGCAGCACCCGATCCTCAAGTCTTATCAACTTCGATATCTTCGAAGATACATGTCTACGGGAATTATTCGACGAAAGCGGGGTATGCAGATGACTGCAGCCCTGCGGGATCCTAACAATCCCGATGTGCGAGGGCGACGGCTTTTCTTGTTCAATGGATCGTGCTTCCTTTGTGGGATTTAGAAGGATTTGGGGCCCGTGAGCAATACCGCGTAGACGGTACGTGCCGTCCACAGCGGATACGATATACTTTGCGCAAAGGTCACCTGCATGCAGGACCCACACTTTTGATATCCAGGCTCGCCTCATCGGCCCTTCGCCGACGATGCTCTCGTCCCGCTCAACCAGCTTCGTCTCGAGGGAGTGCATATAGTTGCTTTTGCGGCTGAAGCAGCGATGCCAGGATCGTGTATGCATGCTCTGGACCTTGAGTTGAGATTTTGCTACCCCGGTTTAATTTTCGCGACGACGACTTCGACTTGTGGTCAGAAGTGGTGATATAGTTCAAAGATCGTGGAGCTGCTCCTATGCCTTGACAGCCTTCTAATCGTCATAGCGAGCGGGTTTCCTGGTGCAATACTAGGCGAACATTCACACTCTGTTCAAGTAGCCTACGGCTACGAGCCAAAACTTCGAATTCTGGTCTGCTGTAACCCCTTGTTGGTATTTTCAAAATGTTATCCGCAAGAGGAAATGGCGATAGTTCCAATAAACAAGAACAAACGAGCGATGCCGCGAAGGGAGCTCAAAGCGGGGCGTCCAGCACTCCACCCACGTCTCAAACATCACAGCCATCCATCACACTGCCAAAGGGCGGTGGAGCAATCCGTGGCATGGGTGAGAAATTTGGTGCCAATCCGGTCACTGGGACGAGCTCTTTGAGCGTACCTATTGCGGCAAGCCCGGGTCGCTCTGGTTTTGGTCCACAGCTTTCTCTCTCATACGATTCCGGCCATGGTAACGGACCCTTCGGAATGGGATGGCATTTGTCATCGCCATCAATTACTCGAAAGACAGACAAAGGCCTTCCGCAATACAAAGATGCCATCGAGTCTGATATATTCCTTCTCTCTGACGCTGAAGACTTGGTGCCGCTGTACAAGCGGAATGCGAATGGTGACCTTGTTCGTAATGCGCAAGGAAACTTTACCTATGACGAGGTTGACCGCGACGGATATACTGTTCGTCGCTACAGCCCACGAGTCGAGGGAATGTTTGCGAGAATCGAGCGGTGGACTCGTCAAACCGATGGCGATGTCTATTGGAGATCCATCACAAAGGACAATATCACGACGGTCTACGGGAAAGATGATAACTCCAGGATATTTGAACCAGACACTGCGAAAACGAAGAACATCTTTTCCTGGTTGATCTGCCAAACTTATGATGATAAGGGAAACTGTATCAAGTACGAGTATAAAGCAGAGGATTCAAAGGGAATTGATTCCGCTCAGGCCAGCGAGTATAATCGGACAGATCAAAGTCGGTCGTCAAATCGTTATTTGAAAATGATCAAGTATGGAAACCGCCTTCCGAACCGCGACGATAGTTGGAAAGTAATCGATCCTGGCCAGCTTCCTGAAGACACTTGGATGTTTAAGATTGTATTCGACTATGGCGAGCACGACCAGGGCAATCCAAAGCCAGGGGATAAAGCTACATGGGTCTGCCGTCAAGATCCTTTCTCGTCCTACCGTGCCGGATTCGAGGTTCGCACCTATCGTCTGTGCAAACGGGCCTTGAATTTCCATAGCTTTCCAAACGAGCTCGGAACAGCGGATTGCCTTGTACACGCCACCGAGTTTGCCTACGACGAAAACTCCATTCTATCGTTCATAAATAGTGTCACATCGAGTGGGTATTCTCGCCAATCGGGTCCAGGCCAAGCAGATAGGTATCTCAAAAAGTCACTGCCGCCCGTGGAATTCGAGTACAGCAAGCTCCCTGATTCCAAACGGCTTGCCCAGCTCTCCGTCAACGAGATTGACTATGAGAGTCTCAAGAACCTGCCCTACGGTGTTGACGGCACTAAATATGAATGGGTGGATTTAGATGGAGAAGGGCTCTCCGGCATCTTTACGGCACAGGCTGAAGGCTGGTTTTACAAACGAAATCTAAGCACCAATAACAAAGTTACTGTGGACGGAAACGAACTCACTGTTCCGAAATTTGGCCCCATCGAGCTTCTCGGTACAGGCCCCAATGCATATTTTGATAAAGCACAGTTTATGGATTTAGCAGGGGATGGACAACAAGACTTAGTGCGACTGGGAGGTACTGTCCGTGGCTTCTACGAACGGACTGAAGACGGTGGCTGGATGCCCTTTACAGAATTCCACTCGTGGCCGTCTCTGGACTACGAGAATCCCAATCTCCGGTTCGTGGACCTCAACGGAGATGGTCATGCTGATATCCTGATAACTGAAAACGAAATATTCACTTGGTATCAGTCTCTGGCCGAGGACGGATACGCTCCTGCCACTCAAGTTTATCAACCGTCAGACGAAGAGAAAGGCCCAAGACTGGTCTTCGCTGACGCCGCCGAGTCAATTTACTTGGCCGACTTTTCCGGGGATGGATTAACCGACGTAGCGCGTATTCGCAACGGCGATGTATGCTACTGGCCTAACCTAGGCTATGGACGTTTTGGTGCTAAAGTTACGATGGACAATGCTCCCTGGTTCGATTGCTTTGATATGTTCAATAAGCAGCGAATTGTCCTGGCAGATATTGATGGATCCGGTACAACAGATATCATCTATCTGGGCAGAAACGGGATTGATATCTACCGCAATCAATCAGGGAACGGTTGGAGCGAACCAGACCATCTTACGAGCGTCCCACAAAGCGACAACCTATCTCATGTAGCGGCCGTCGATTTACTCGGCAACGGTACCGTCTGTCTGGTTTGGTCGTCACAACTACCGGGAGACATGCGTCAGTCTATGCGTTACCTGGATCTAATGGATGGCCAAAAGCCGCATTTGATGGTCAAGATGGTCAATAATTTGGGAGCAGAGACACGGGTCAAGTACGCACCCTCGACTTACTTCTACCTCAATGATAAGCAAGCGGGCAAACCTTGGATTACAAGGTTGGCCTTTCCCGTGCATTGCGTCCAACAGATCGAAAGCTACGATCACATAAATCGCAACCGATTCTCGACCAGATACGCATATCACCATGGTTATTTTGACGGAGTTGAACGAGAATTTCGGGGTTTCGGTATGGTTGAGCAGTGGGACACGGAGGAACTCGGTGCCCTGAGTGCGAGCCCTCTAACGCCAAATTCATCAAGCATCAATCCTACCCTCCCGCCTATTCACACCAAAACCTGGTTTCACACTGGAATTTTCATGAATAACCAGGAAGTGAGTCGTCACTTGGCGCGCGAGTATTATGGCGCGGATACTTTGAACGACCAACAGTTTGAACAGTTCATGGGAACGCTTCTGGACGATACGGTTCTACCATCTGTGGAGTTGACAACAGACGAAATGCGTGAAGCCTATCGCGCTCTTAAAGGGTCTATGTTACGGCAAGAGATCTATACGGATGACGATAGTGAAAAGGCAAGGATACCTTACACCGTCTCGGAAAACAACTTTAAAGTCGAACTTCTCCAATCTCAAGGAAATAACCGGTACTCTATCTTCTACACGCACTCTTGCGAGAGCCTGAGTTATCAGTACGACCGGAATACCGAAGATCCCCGGGTCCAACATCAGTTAACGCTGGACGTGGACCGATACGGAAATGTTCTCAAGTCAGTAGCTGTTGGCTATGGACGAAAACCGGGACGTAGTCCCCTGCAAGGAAGTGATAAAGCAAAGCAAGAGCAACTACTCATTACTTACAGCGAGAACGATCTCACTAATTCTATTGACACATTGGACGATTACCGAACTCCATTGGCATCTGAAAGCCGTGGCTATCAAATAACTGGCTTCGCGCCTGCGGCCGGGAGCCCTGCTCGCTTTAGTCCGGCTACTTTCAGTGCTGACGACTTCGCGCCGATACGAGTCTTAACAGAGATCCCATACGAGCAAGAGAGCAATCCAGCGCTCAAGCAAAAGAGGCTCCTTAGCCGTTCGAGAATCATCTATCGCAGCGATGACCTTACAAAGCTCTTGGCTGCCGGAGCCGTTGAGTCACGCGCGCTGGTAGGGGAAAGTTACCAGCTCGTTTTCACGCCAGGGTTGCTCTCCGGTGTTTACAAGCGCGGCGCAGAGAACCTGCTACCCAATCCTAGTGGTATTCTTGGGGGTCCGGGCGAGGGAAAAGCCGGGTACATCGATCTTGATAACAACGGTTATTGGTGGAGTCGTACTGGCCGTGTTTACTTCCATCTTGATCCCTCTGCCACTACACAGCAAGAACTAGCCGAAGCAAAAAAGAGCTTCTTCCTCGCAAAGCGTTTCGTCGATGTATTCGGCTCCAGCTCTACAATCGAATACGATAGCCATCTGTTGCTTCCCATCCGTGCCAAAGATGCGCTAGGAAATACGATAGCATCGGTCAATGATTACCGTATCCTACAGCCGAGGATTGTGACTGATCCTAATGGCAATCGAAGCGAAGTTGCCTTCGACGCCCTCGGGCTCGTTGTCGGGACTGCGGTAATGGGCAAAGATAGTGAGAGTTTAGGGGATTCTCTTACTGGATTTCAGGCAGATTTGACGGACGCTGAAATCCAGCAGTTCCTTGCCTCTCCGAGAGGACCTGGTACGGCCGCATTACTTGGTAGCGCTACATCCCGTGTCATCTACGATATTACCCGTTTCTGGCATGATGTTGATAAGAAAACGCCGGTGCTCACCTCGACGATTGCCCGTGAGACGCACGCAAGCGATCCTGTACCTCAAGGAGGACTCAAGTTTCAAGTTTCATTTTCATACTCTGACGGATTCAGTCGTGAGATTCAGGCAAAAGCCCAAGCCGAAGCTGGTCCACTTCAAGATGGCGGGGCAGTAGTGAACCCACGGTGGGTTGGAAGTGGTTGGACTGTTTTCAACAACAAAGGCAAGCCTGTTAGGCAGTACGAACCTTTCTTCGACGATACCCACGACTTTAAGTTTGCAAAAGAAGTGGGCGTGAGCACGATTCTTGTCTATGATTCTATTGGACGACAGGTTGCATCGGTGCACCCGGACCATAGATGGGAAAAGACTATTATAGACCCCTGGCAGCAAACGTCGTACGATGTCTCCGATACGGTTCTGATACCTGACCCTAAGGCTGACACTGACGTGGGCCGTTTCTTCCAAGGCTTTGAGAAGGCGGATTATCTTCCGACCTGGTATGATGCACGCAAGAACGGTCAGAAAGGCGCTGATGAACTATCTGCTGCTGTTAAAACTGCTGCTCACGCCGACACGCCGACGGTAACACATTTCGATGCCTTGGGTCAAGTAATCTTCACAGTTACCGATAGCGGAGTAGACGGAAAATACGAGACCCGGGTCAACATAGACATCTTGGGAAACCGACGGGAGCTTATTGACGCTAAAAACCGGCTCGTATTACGTATTGACTACGATATGAAGGCGACTCAAATCCGTCAGGCTAGTATGGATGCCGGTGAGCGTTGGACGCTGAATGATGTACTGGGAAAACCCTTCATCACTTGGGATCTTCGGGGCCGTCAGTTCCGGACAGCTTGCGATACCCTACGACGCCCGATTGCGAACTATCTTAAAGAAGCTTCTGGACCGGAGATGGTAGTTGGCCGTATCGTCTACGGCGAGACTCAACCTAATCCCGAAGTTCACAACCAACGGGGTAAAGCAGTTCAAGTTTTCGATCAAGCAGGTATGCTCACTAGCGGTGACTACGACTTCAAGGGCAACCTCCTAGAGAACCAACGCCAATTCGCCCAAGAATATAAAACGACTTTGGACTGGTCTGGAACTATCCAGTTGGACAATCCGTCCTACAAAACTTCTACCCGGTTTGATGCCCTCAATCGCGCAACTGAAATGACCTCCCCTGATAATAGTATCTACCGCGCCATTCATAATGAGGCCAACTTCTTAGACCAAGTCCTGGTAAACCTTCGCGGTGAGCAGGAGAACGGTCAACCCAAATGGAGGTCTTTCGTAACCAACATCGATTATGATGCGAAGGGCCAGCGCACATTAATTGAGTATGGCAACGGTGTTCGCACGACATACTCCTACGATACTCAAACCTTCCGCCTGACCCATCTGCAAACACAACGTGGCTCTGACTTCCTCCAAGACTTGTATTATACGTATGATCCCACTGGAAACGTTACAAATATCCGCGATGACGCTCAACAGACTATATTCTTCCGCAATCGCCGTGTGGAACCGAGCAATGACTACACATACGATGCAATATATCGACTAATCGAAGCAACCGGACGGGAACACTTGGGACAAGCAAACGGGCAAACAAATGCACCCACTCCACCGGGGCCATTTGATACTTTTCCTAGTCTTGATCATCCTGGAGATGGCAAGGCTATGGGAACATATGTCGAATCGTATGTTTACGATGCTGTTGGGAATATTATGTCTATGAAGCACGTTGGCAGTGACCCCTCGAATCCCGGTTGGACACGTAACTATAGTTACAACGAAACAAGTCAACTGGAGGGCACCAAAGTGAATAACCGTCTTAGCTCCACTGTTGTGGGTTCCAGCACTGAGACCTACGGTTATGCTGGGGACGCAGGGGTTCACGGCCTTATGACTGCCATGCCTGCCCTGTCATTGATGCAATGGGACTTTAAAGACCAACTTCAAGCTACCTCGAAGCAGATTGTCACAAATGGAAATACGCCGGAAATAACTTACTATGTATACGATAACAGTGGTCAACGTGTTCGAAAGGTCACTGATCGGCAATCAGCTCCGGGTCAAGCGGCTACCCGTATGAAAGAGCGTACTTACCTAGGCTCGTTTGAGATATACCGCGAATACGGTACTGACGGCACAACGGTGTCTTTGGAACGAGAAACCTACCATATAATGGATGACCAAAAGCGAATAGCTATGGTTGAGACGCGGACCGTGGGAACTGACCCGGGTCCGGCACAGCTCGTTCGGTACCAGTTTTCCAATCACCTGAGCTCTTCCACTCTCGAGCTAGACGACACCGCTAGAATTATATCATACGAAGAGTATACTCCATATGGTAGCTCGTCGTACCGGGCGGTGAGCAACCAGACAGAGACGCCGAAACGTTACCGTTATACCGGCAAAGAAAGAGACGATGAAACTGGGTTATATTATTGTGGAGCACGATATTATGCATCCGGGATAGGAAGATGGATTAGCGCGGACCCAAAAGGCGTGGTGGATGGCACTAATGTTTTTGGTTATGCCAAAGACAATCCCATACTGTATAACGACCCCTCCGGTACACAATGCGATCCGACTATGTCGTCTTGCGTCGATCCTACAATCCCCACAGAACGCGAGGAAAAAGCCCAAGCAAGTCTTCCTGAGGCAGAGAGAAATGAACCGCCGGCACCTCCCAAAGCGAAACCGGCGCCTCCACCTCCTCAATACGAAGTCGGTCCAAGAGGGGAGAGAATTCCAACTGCAGCGTGGACAGGAGGTCCATTAAAAGAAACAAATCAATATGTTCATCCCATGGCACGCGACCTGGCAACAATGGGGAATTATGAAGCTGCTGAGCTTGCGGAAAATTATTTGTGTGCATCTTGTCATATCTTGACGAAAGTCAATCCCGCGGATTTCAGCCTACGAGGGTACGTAAATTCGTGGCAGGAAGGTTACATCAAAGGCTTTGTAGAAATACCCTTGGGTAGTACTGTGGGTGCCGGATGGGAAATTGGTATCAGCGCTGTTCAGGCATATACGGGAGAAGGAACTGGGTTGCATATCAGCAACATCAGTAGCTATCTTGTATATCGGCAAACGGACGAAGGCGTTAAACTCACAACTGGACAACGGGTACTGGAGGGGGTATCGGCGGGAGTAGGGATACTCTCAATCGGCTTAGGTGCCGGTGAGGCTGCGGGATTAGGCAACGCTACGCGCGCGGGCGCAACTGAAGCCTCAGGAGCAGCCAATGCTGCCCGAGGTGGAATGACAGGGACTAACGTGGGAAGAATCGCCCCGACACGACCAATATCTGCTGGAACGACGGCTCGGCTGACACGAGCGATCGAAAATCGGATGAAGGCTCTTGGTATTCCTAAAAACAGAATCGGAATAAAGATGGACGGTGGCAAAGCATACAATCCTCACGGGTCAACAGTCGGTTCCAATCAGATAGGTCAAGGAATAAATGTAGATGCTGCCATACTGGGGGACTTTCCACACGAGCCATGGCCTGCGTTCGACAGGGCAAGCCTTAGCACAAGGGTTGATGCTACTATTGCTCACGAGTGGGCGGAGCTTGGGACTAAGTCGTATAATCATCCACTGGCGCTCCAGCTTGGACCACAAACGTCACTAAAAATCTCTCAACCGGCGAAGGACTTGCTGATTGATATGCTTAAGAATCAGATTGGGGTTAATCCAAAGATACCATGAGCTAAGTGGGAAATGTTCTGTTGTCAGAATGTATCGATGTCACGAGCCCGACCTATTTTCCAGGCTGCGAACTGTTATATACGGCTATAAATTACTATGATTTTATCTAGCATAAGTATAGGTAGTTATATGTTGATTCAAATTGGGTTATGTGAACTTAAGACGCTGGGCCGCCTCAAATTAAGTTAGTACACGTAACCACTGATTTTAATTTAGTTTTCAACGAGTTAATTATTCCCCAAGCACGAGCCCTGTATTCCCCAGTTATAGGCATTATCTCATTCGCTAGGCTATAGGTTACTACCTAGGTAATTAAGTCATTATAAACATTACATTTTGTTAGCCGTCCCTTGCAGGTTAAGTCCAAAACTTCACAAACTTGTATCTGTTGCAGCCCGGTCCGTTACTGACGACTGACTCTGGTTCAGTAGTGGTATAATAGAATTCAAACCCATGGCGACGGCACAAACCCGGCGCATTGGACGCAGCAATAACTAACTCGCACTTGCTTCGGAACTCGGGTTCGAAAGGTTCGAATTCACAATCTGGATCGGAACCACACCCTGGGTCCCCTCCCCAGATCAGAGAGCGCCATACACTGCCAATGCATACACCTCCTTGATTATAGGTTTGGCAAGCGACACAACATTCATATGCCGTGTCATTGCTGAAGGTCGCTATGACGCCTTCGCCGGGGTCAGGGCCTTGGTGGTAGGCGGCCCATCTTGGCTGCAGACTGGGTGGCGGCGCCCTATTTCTCCAGCTGCAAGCCGCGTATTCAGTCTCCACGGGGAGAACCGAGGTGACGGTTGTGAGGTATTTCACAGCGCCAGTATAAGTGGTTTTGGTGACAGTCGATGTGGTGCTCGCGAACGCGACTTTATATTTGCTGGTTGTAGTCCATACAGTCTTTGTATTTGTCTTGGTAACGGTTTGAACGGGTGGCCAAACCACTTTAGTTGACCAGACTGTTTTAGTAAGGATAGTTGTCTTAGTGGACGTCTTCCAGAGGTCGCTCGTTCCGGTCTTGGTGAGCAATGTCTTCGTGCAAGTTACCGCAGATGCATGCTTGGCATTGACGGGTACAGGCTCTGGCGCTGGCGCTGGCTCCGGTTTGGCGTCACGACGATCGAGTTCGGTATCTAGCTCCTGCTCAACGTCGCTGCGCTTGCGTCGGTTTGGAGGTCTTCTTGCATCCTTATTATCGGGATCATCGTTTACAGCAAGGAATCCTGAAGGGGCCGGGATCGTATAGGTAGAGGATATAATCAAGGTTGTAATTGGTGATGTCTCGGTATATGTGGGAGAAGTCACAGTGATTGTAGTTTTGCGGGTGTGTATGGAAGTTCCAATCCAGACAGTGGTTTCACTAGTCACAGTGGAAACCTTTGTCACGGTGATAAACTTTCGCGAAGACGTAACAGTCTTGGTCTTTTTGACAGTCTGCGTGGATTTCGCTTTGATTACTGTCTTCCAACGGGTAACCGTATACCGCGCCGTCTTATGGATGGTTTTCGTGACTCTGTAGACCTTCGCGACTGGATAATCGCAGTAGCGAGTGGCGCATGTTTGGCTGGTGATTACTGTTCGTGCGGTAACGAATGAAACGAAAGTGATCAAAGCGACAACCAAAAGGTTGAAGCGAGAAGAGCCGTACATTATTTTAATCGATTTAGTCAGGGCACAAGGCGCCTGTATTCGAGTTAAACGAGGGGGTAGCGAGTGTCAACTTTGAGGATCGAAAAAACCTGGGGAGCCGTTACTTAGGTGGCAGAGCCCCGTTTTTAAATTTAACAACCCCAATCCCAGCTGTCCAGAAGATGGGAAAAATCGGGACGGCACTGGGATGCAGTTCTGCATGTCAGGGAATAACGAAATCATCTTGGGTTGCAACGGGGCTTGCATATGCGCATTCCAAGCTAATAAATTAATAATGTTAAGCCGTTAATAAAGCTCTTTGTGCCACGATTCTGTGAAGAATCGCTGTCGGCGAGAAGTGGAGTGACAAGCATCGTACTTGGCATCATTAGCGGGTTTGCTGGGCGTCCAAGCTCGCCAATAGTTTTCGACTTTGCCGAAAGAGCGATAATACCTCTGCACACTCGTTAATTTTCAACGGATCGAGCTGGTCTTTGGGCATGAATTGAGCCGCGAGACCCTTCGTTTATCAGAGAAAAATAAGAAAAGGGTGGTCATGGGATTGCTTATAATGCCCCCAGTTTAACGGCGATATTAGAGAACCAATATATATGCTTTCACACCGGATGTCGGTGAAGTCTTTCAACTGGTCACAGTATATTTTCCAACTCCATGGGTCCACGTGGTACTGCCTGTCCTTTTTCTTCGTACGATCGTGGACGTCGGCACCCAGTGGTAATAACGTTATAATAGACCGTTAAGTTGGCTACCAGTGCAGTGCTTACTTAACTATGTACATACCACAGAATCCGCCCGCTTGGTAGCAATTGTACGTTTCGATCTAATATTCTAATGTTTCATGTATTCACGAATTCACTTCCAACCCGTACTTGTATACTATCTCCAAGCTTCAGGCTTTCCGCACAGCAGCGGTCCGAATCACTCTTGGGAAAGCTTGTTGATCAAGCAACAGGACCAAGAGTTTGATGTTCTTGATCCCCTGGCTATTCCTCTTTGGCTTTAGTCTGAGGTCGGCAACCGGTTAGCACGGCGATCTTCGTCCACTTGACCTGGGACCAGGGTGTGCAGAATACAACATATTTTGTCGTGAGAAATGTGTTGATGTGAAAATGCAACAGCCAATCTAGTAAATTTATAGAGCGTGGGTACCGCCCTTGAATATCGGCTGGTGGGACTGCCCGATTACAATTGATGGGACTCGAGGAGCCTTGGGTGGGAGCTGTTTTGTCGCTACTTCTACAGGGCCGTTCAGGTACAATGTCTGTTACCAGAATGGACAAGGCTTAACGGTAATACGCGAGGAGTGCAGGACAACCCCTCGACTTTCAGCGCCAAATTGTTAAGTCCGTTGGGCGCGATCAGCCGGAGTGGAGGCAACTAAGTATGTATAATATCCACCAACCATTATCACACTCAAGCCAGACAATCTAACTAACACACTGTAGGCTCGAGTCTACTACACCTAGAGGCCGGGTATCTTCAACAACCGTACTCTTCGTCTAGACAAGAGGTTGACATGCTACTACCAACCTTATAAATTCAAAGTTCCGTGTCGCTACGAAGGCAAACTTTGCTGCTATGCATTGGGATGATAGTGAAGCTAAGCTAAGGACTTATGCCTAAAGGAAGATGCGTTTGACTATTGCAACTTTGATAGATCAGAGCCGGACTCTGATACAATTCAGGAGTACTGCAACCGCAGCCTGAGGCCAAAAGTGCTACTTTACCGGCTGCATATACGAGTACTAGTCTCGCTGCCGTTGCTGGCATAAGGATGTGATACACCTTCGATGATACTACCAGGCCCCTGATATGACTCTAAAGAAGAAGCTGTTATGACGGGAATTGATATACTGGTAAGTAACAATCACGGATATTTTTCTTGGTTTCCGTGATATGTTCCTCCGGAGTTATCGAGTAAGGGATTTGGTCATTTAAACAATGCCGCAGCACACCTCAATCGTCGCCATTGGGTGGCATACCTCAGCTGCTCCACTCCGAGCTTATTGTCAGGACGCCAGAAACAATATCGTGGCGTAAAAATGGAGCGGAGGGTCACTAATGGCACCGCTACTCGATCCCTTATCGGAAGACTTCCTTCGATCGGTGTTCCAACGGAGTAGTGCAACTGGCCTGAGATTCTATCGCCCTATGAAAGAAAACACTATCCGTAAGGAGTGCAAATTAGTGAAGAGACCTGGTACAAGGAGTTTCGACTGTCTCTTAATTATTTGACCATCAGTCATGCCTGACGATCTTGTGACCGGAATGTACCTCTTTTGTGCATCAAAACATCCAGATTGCTACCTGTCGCGCGTTCCTAGACGCAGAATTACCATGCATAACCACGATTTGACCATATACCTACCTTTTTGTAGTTATTAGCGGTCATCGGCATACTAGTGCACTATTTTGATAGGCTTGGCCAATTTTTTCTAGTATTTTAAGTATGCAGGATAGTAACTATATACCAACACGCTAGGGCCTATTACCAGAATTTTTGATTCGACAGCATGGTCCGATTGCAATTGTATACCCTTATCCGATTTTTGGTGACCGGGCCATTATTTCGAACCGATATACTTAAATTTAAAGGTACGAACTGGATATAGACCACAGGGTGCTCGGAGCGAAGGTGTAATAACGTCAATTACAACATGTCGAAGTATACGTATATACGGATTTGTACTTAGCAGCCGGATTTTCAAGCTTACTGTTATAAATGATATCTCAAAGAGTAGATGCTAGGGTAATGCTACACCTGCACAGTCATATATGTAGCCATTAGCTGCTGGCCATAAGTAAGTAAGTTGAGTTTTGCCTGATCCGGTGCCCGTCATGTGGTGCCCCGTGCAGGCGCAGGACACGGCTCGTTACGAAGCCTAAACGCTAACGTCGCGTCAGCTTCGACGCAGTTACCGGAATTTTCCGATATGCCATCGGACCCACAATAAACTTTCTCCCGCTGAAATCGATATCACCTCATAACCTTGGGATCAAATTTTTTCTGGTTGCTGAGATGGTGACTCTTCGAAGCCACATAGGATCCGCACAGGATCCAGGACGTAATGCCAAGTGCATAGATATTCGATGCACGTGGGCCTATCGGCAGAAGCCCGTTCCTGCGCAACTTGGCTGAAATCCCGCAGTTTCGTGCATGGTCAAAGCGACATCGCAACGAGGGGTTGAACATGTTTTAGCTGAAAATGATGCGAGGGTTAGGATGGCGGAGAACACAAGCTTTCAGCCTTATCAAAATTTTCCACGGCTTGTGTTACACAGCAGGCGCATATGCGATAGCATCAGACCAGGGACTTCTATTCGCTTGTTACTAGTCGTTTCTCTTATCCCGGAATCAGCACTAAAAACGGAGGCGTACATACATACATCTACATACATTCCTCATGACAGAACCGAACGTTAACTTTTCAAATTTCGTTGCGGTGCAGTGGCCGACGACACCAGCGCGGGACCGTTCAGTTTTTGCTCGGGATCATGGTATGAAATTGGCTTTTCATGATGCTCTAGGCTCAGAGCAAACATATTTTGTCCACAACATCCACATTGCACACGTGCACACTCACGCACCGTAAAATTTAAAGTCGGTGGAAGTTAGTTGATTTGATGGGAAATCAGGAAGAGGTGTGTTCCAAGGATCCAGCTGACCAAAGGTTATTTGTCGGTTCATAGATACATACATTTCTCGATCGATCGGGTATGTAGATATATTCGTTTTCCCGGGACGGGAGAGCCTGCAGTGCGGTTCGGTCAACAGACCTCTCAGCCGCACCTCGCAATCCTTTCCTTTCACTGGCATTCGATTCGAACTTACCCGCACTCGTCATCGATAGGATGAGACCTTTTGTGCAACGATATCACCTTTGGCAATATGACCTGACTTGACTCGAACTTGGATACTTTTTGTTATATTATCAAGTTAGATATTTCAAGCACAGCAATCCTATACTGGATCCATGGAGGTTGAAGGCAAGTCGAAAAGATCATTGATTTTCATCAGATACAGCAACGACTGACTTCATACGCAATTGTTTGTCTCGTACCCAGCGCAATTGTTTTGAAATGGATACCTCAGAGACCCTTCGCGTTCGAAAGCGTGTTGAGTTGATACATTCTGTTCTGCAGAACAAAGATGCCGCCGCTATCGACACTTTTGTTGCCCATCTTGAGGCATCGAAAGGCGATATTCCACCGGCCTTGAACGCTTTCAAAGACGATCCCCAGGTGTCCCTACCCTCTGAAAAGAAAGATGAGCTAGTCACGGAATTGAAACTTACCACAGAACTCGCGGATATATCCGATGACAACGTTGACTTTGTTAAGGCGGCGCGGACCCAGCGTTCGACGGATACGACGCTTCGTGCCTTCGCTGTCAATTCGAGTCTTCGTGATCTTGCTGAAATGCTAGCGCCACCGGCGCCCCAGGCCATGGCCGCGACAGATGCAACGAAAAGGCTGTCTATGCTGAGCGTAGACGAGCCCCAATCACCATCGGCCGCTTTCAAAGATGCTGCAATAGCATTACGGCGCAGATTGTTTTTGCGAGAACCCACGGGAGTGGTCATGAGGATGATTAAGGACAATGAGATTGAACTCGAGTCTTCCACCAATGCTCACATTTTCCATCTCCTTGATGAGCAATCCGATTTTGATATTCGCCAAAACCCTGTCTCCAGACTGCTAGCCAGCTCTACTTTGTTCAAAAATCTCCCTGTCAAATCGCAAGAGGCCGTTGAAACAAATCTTAAAACTCTTCAAAGGGCACAAGCTCTCTCCCCTGCGCCAGAAGCAATCAACCCTTTGATCAAAAATAATTTGACTTCAGCACTTCACATCAGTAATATGTCCCAAAGCGCTTTTGTTCGTCAGTTAGAATCAGACATTGGGGACGCCCAGCTATCCACAAGCATTCACCGCCATGCAGTTGAGAGCCGGATTCGAAATGAGAACTTCCTCGTGTCATCACTTCAAACAGTTCGTGGAAGCGGCCTTAGAGTTATCGATGGAGGAAATAGCAAGGCGAACGTTGAGCTCCGCAAACAATCGTTCGACGCCGCTGCGGATGGTATCAAAACCCAAGTCAACCTCGAACAACTTTTCGGCAGTCTAGACTTTTGCGAGTGTTCAGATTGCAATTCTGTCTACAGTCCCGCATCATACTACGTCGAACTCCTAGAGTTCTTACGACACAATAACCTAAGCGACAAAAACTCGAAAACGGGGACTAAGACCGTCAAGGGCACTCAGTTGGAAATGCTCCTGAAGCGGAGGCCAGATCTTGCTTGCATCGAGCTCACTTGCGAGAATACGAATACTCTCATTCCCTATATTGATCTTGCATTGGAAGTCATGGAATCTTACGTCGTTCACGCACCTATTATCACAGCCTATAACGTTCACGGAGAAACTTCCAACGAATTACTGTGCTCACCCCAACATACAAATTTGGATGCGTATCCCATTCTTCGTTCTTCAGTATACCCTCTAAATCTTCCGTATCATCTCCCAATTGATACCATGAGGGTTTTTCTCCAATTCCTAAAAACCTCGAGGGAGGAGCTGCTTCGAGTGTTTCAACCTGGGAACTCGAATGGCAATTCGACGTCGTCGCCATCTCCGTCCGCTACGGCCGTAATTAGAGCTCACGATGCCGAGTTTAATCTTCTTACCCAAGAAGAGTACGTCATTTTGACCAAAGAGGCGTTTTTACCTAATGTTAGCAACGGAGGTGAATGTAAAGACCCCTCGGACTATCAAAGAAGGATTGGTCTTCGACCGCCGTGGGAATACTATGGCTACTACAGCAAGGCAGAAATGCTTAATGATGATCCCCAAGCAAGACTAGGTTTATCCTGGGTCAAAGCACAGTTCTTGAAACGCACGGGCATTTTATATTCCGATTTGGTGGAGCTGCTTAAAACACGGTACATCAATCCAAATATGCCAACCGGCCAGGCCCTTACCACAATGGAAAGGATCAGATTTAGTTACAGGTTCTTGCAATATCTCGTCTTTAACCAATACCCAGACAAACGACGGCGATTTGCACAGCTCATCAAGTTTTTAGAACTAGCTGATGTATACCTACCTCTCGCCGAATTGGTTGAAAAAGCCAAGGAGGTCGATCTTTGTGCGGACCAAAATAGTGCAGGTTGTGGATGCCACGATCAGAAGCCTCAAGCACACCATCGTTGCTGTTGCGGGAACGACGAATGGACGGACTGGGTGTACAAATGGTTTGAGCGGGCTGGAAGAATCATTGTTCTAGAGTCCGGCGAAGGGCCCCGTATCCCTCTTGAGGGTCGGGTATGGGCGGAATATCAGTCGCAATCCGTACGCCTGACGCATACATTAGGACCGGTCTCGGGTTCCAGATCGACCGAAGAACCGGTTCCGGTCCCTACCTCCGTCTTGTTGGGGACGTTGAAAAATGATGGTGCCTTGATTGATAGCAATGGTACCGCCGTTGGATTCGTCACCCTCCAGGGAACACTTATTGATATGGAAGGGAAAGAAATTCGAACGTCCTGGCCGAACCATGAGATCGCCGTCTACGCGGAAGACGGCGACTTGGGTGACTGGAAAAAGCTATTGGGATACATTGATAACGAGGAAGGGGTTTTCTATTATCGATACAATATTAGAGGATTCCACCGAATTGAATGGTCTTCGGCCCGCGATACCTGTGATATCACAAAGACACGTTTGCTTCACCTGAACGGCACTCAACTCTGTCCAGAAGAGTACGACTCTATTACCAGATTCTTACGGCTGTGGAAAAAGCTGGGCTGGACAATGGGCGAAGTGGATGAGGCGATCATTGGCCTCGGGAAGAAAGCAATGCAGAGCTCTCAGACAAATCAAAACGAAGAGGGCAGTTCAGAATCTGATGAGGATGATTACACGCAATCCGCAGTGCCTCGCCCACAGTTTGATATCAATGCCATCCTTATCCATCAACTTGTTGCGGTCAAGCAGCTTCTTGATCTTACGGGCCTAAGTTTGGAGGTGGTTCTCACGTTTTGGACCGACATTCCAACATACGGGGATAAATCTCTCTATTCCAGGACGTTCCTTACACACAATATCCTTCGCATGGATCCCGTTTTCCAACCTGATGCAAACGGGAACCCTCTCACAGCCCAGATCAAAATTACCGACCACCTACCAGTTTTGCAAGCCACCCTACGGTTAAAGGCTGCCGACATAGCTCTGATCCGCCAACTTAGAAATATTCCCGATCTTCTAAATCTGAGCACCCTGTCGGAGCTCTACCGGTTTGCGACTTTAGTGAGGTATCTTAATGTCCGGGTAGAACTGCTCCCCGATATCCTCGCAATTATAGGCGGTCCGTTCAACGACGCGGACACAACGTTAGCGTTCATCCAAACATGGCAAAGTATCAATGACAGCAACTTCACATTCCAGCAGTTGAATTACCTAGCCCGTGGCGTGGATAGCGTTTCCCGTCCCATTGCACCCACGCCGCAAAAAGTACTCAGACTCGCAAAAACTCTCTTAGATAGCCTTGACGCTATCAACCTACAGAATAGCGATGTCTCTCAAGCGGACGTTGAGAATAAGGTCGTTGTTCTAGCGGAGCTGATCCCATCTAAACTTACCCTGATATTCGATCCTACACTATCCGTTAGCATCAATAACTTAATCAACGGGTTGTATGTCTTCACCACGAACGCACCCTCTGGGCTAGATATCAAGGTTCCAGATGCATTATCTGGTGAAGTCAAATACATTGACCAAAAGTCAACTACACCGCCTACTGCCAGCCTTGTGGTGACTGGAATTCTATCTGAGGATGAGTCCAATTCTGTCAAAGCCCTATCAAGCCACCCGCTGTGGCCCTCTGCCGTGGATCGAGTTAAAAAGCAGGGCATTACATTTTACAATCAGTATCTCGCGATTATATTCCCGCCAGATGGAGCGCAGACACTATTAGCAGGTGATACACCTGACACTCCCACAACCAAAGGGTTATACTTTTTGAAGTATTTCCTGCCGTTCCTACGAGCACGGTTGTCTGTTGCCGCCGTCCAACAAGCAGTATCAGATGCAGTGGGAATTGAGCCTGTGATGACATCCTACCTCCTCAACATCGTCAAATCGAGCTCTGGAGAATCTGCTCTCACTGTACTCCTCGCCTTGAAAGAGTCTCATCAAGCCGGCACGCCAACCTCATGGAAAGGGTATCTGATTCCACCAACAACCGATAAGTATATACTTGTCGCGACAAGTGACACTAAACCCGCGGATTTCGTTCTGAACGGACAGCCGTACCAGTTCCCCCATCAATCAGAAGATCCCAATAATATTTGGTCTTCTAACGAGATTCCATTCGTTGCCGGTACACTGTATGAGCTACAACTTTCGGGAATGACTCCGGATGCTCTATCCTGGAGAACAGCAATATCTCCTCCAACACCAATCCCCTCGAGCTCACTGTTGCCAGCAGTATCCTCTAATTCAGTCTCTGAAGTACTTGTAGGATTAACCAAAATTTCGCTTCTAATCCAAGGATTCAACTTTTCAGTGGATGAACTTGTCTATCTTCACGACAATGGTAACGATTTTGCGGCTTTGACGGGCGACATGAGTCCATTGGACTTGATCAATATTTCACTTGGAACATGGAAAAGGCTCCTATCGTACTCGTCACTGAGGGATTCTCTCCCAAAGCAACAAACCAGACTTATTGATCTTTTTGCATGGTCTAAGCTACCTACAAGTACGCCATCCGGTGTCGTGGGAGAGATTGTGAAGGTTACACTCTGGGACTCTGACCAATCTACTGCGGTTTTAACTGGTTATAACTCTCTGGCGCCAAAGTACTTTGGAAACGAGCTTACTCTATTGAAGCTACGAGAAGCATTAGCCGTTGTCAGAAAGACGCAGATCCCGGTCCCCCTTCTCTTTGATTGGGCTAAACCGCTGAGCCTCTCAGAAAGGTCATATCAAAAGCTTGCGGGACAGGCTGAGACTTTGAAGAAGGCTCTGAGAGCAAGGTATAATGCAGACGATTGGGAGAAGGCTGCAAAGCCTCTTTTCGACACTCTTCGGAAAAACCAGCGGGATGCGCTTGTAGCATACCTAATCGTGGAGCCATCACTGGTTGCAACTGGGCTCGTCAATGACGCGGACGGTCTATTTGAATATTTCCTTATTGATTGTCAGATGAGTTCGTGTCTCCAGACTAGTCGCATCAAACAGGCGATATCTACTATTCAGCTCTACGTCCAACGGTGTCTCCTCGGGCTCGAGGCCGAGGTTGCTACGACCGAAAACGATCTCATTGATAGAGAAAGATGGGAGTGGATGAAGAGATATCGGGTCTGGGAGGCAAATCGAAAGGTTTACCTTTATCCCGAAAACTGGATTGTCCCCAGCTTGCGAGACGACAAGACCTCCTTCTTCCTAGACCTTGAATCTTCGCTACAACAAAAGGATATAAACTTGACTAGTGCCGCCGAAAGCTTGAAGGATTACATCTACAGCGTCGCAAGTGTCGCCAACATGAAGGTCTATGGCATGTTTGTGAAACAATACGGTACAGATATGGAGAAGAATCCAATATTCGGGGTCCATATAGTCAGTCGCACCATGAATCCTCCTTTCATGTGGTATAGCCGGGAATATGCCCCCGACGGTACTTGGTCGCCCTGGGTTAAGATGCCAGTTGATATTCCAAACTACGACGTCGACGACAGCAGTGGAAACAACCTTGGTTCGGGTTCATATGTATCTCCGTTTCTCTGGCAAGGAAATCCAGTTATCTTCTTTATGCAAATGGTTCTCAAACAAGTAACCGTCGACAACCCGTCGGCTCTATCATCAAGATGGAATAGCGACGGGAAATCTCAGAGCCAGAATCGGCCTGTGTGGCAGATAAATCTCGGAGTTAGTCGCTTCAACAATGGGAAATGGACACCAAAAGAGCTCTCACAAACCCCGATCGCGCACCTTGCTCCTGCGTATACGATAAAAGACGGACCAGATAACCATGATTTGGATACATACCCCGTCCCGAATCAAGCCCGTTACCAGATAATCCCGAGGATGATAGTCGGAGATGGTACGAGTCCTGAGCATGTTCAAATTGACGTCGTTTACACCGCAGACCTCCCGGATCCAAAGGACGATAAAAAGGTTATTCACTATAATACCAACGTTGGACATTTCTTATATGTTGATGGAGGTATCTCTCAGAGGGTGTATTCTGGGGGTGGGACGCCCCTCAATACCATAACGAACTTTCAATATGTCGAATCTTCGAATACTATATACGCCTACCACGCAGACGACGCCGTACAATCGCCGCCACACTTCAATCAATCTCCAAGTGTGACCTATCCTACTGAACCCAAATCAGCCACAAGATCTACCATCCAGATTACTTCAAACAAGCAGTACACTTTCAATCATACATTTATTGACCCGCTGCTGAAGCAAATCAACACCACAAACAATCTCAAAACGATGTATGAGGACTTCTCGAGTCTTTCCGTCACTGCCAATGCGAACATCCCCGACGACCCGTTTGGAAGAGTTATACTTTCCAACAACTCAGTGACCTATAACGAACTTATGAGTCCTTACGGTATCTATAATTGGGAGCTTGGGCTGCACGCTCCAATGACCCTGATCGACTCGCTGCTCAATGCCCAACAGTTCGATGACGCTCTGAAGGTTTGCCATTTGGTTTTCGATCCTAGCGCCGTTGGTGCTGCCTCAAGCACGGATAACTCTCAGTTTTGGAAATTTGCCCCCTTCAAGGCTTTGGCGAATACCAATGCAAAAGAATCATTGGAAAATATGTTTCTCAATCTTGCACAGAAACGCCAAACGTCTGATCCGGATGTATCGTCATGGCGGGATAATCCTTTCTCTCCCCATAGCGTTGCACGCACTCGTCCCGTGGCATACATGAAATGGATAGCGATGAAATATATCGAAGTTTTGATCGCATACGGAGATTACTATTTCCGCCAGAACAGCCTCGAAACAATACCCGAAGCGATTCAATGTTATGTTCTAGCCTCTCACGTCTATGGCCCTAGAGGACAAAAGATACCAAAGCGAGGCAAGACCAAGCCTCAAACCTATAATTCTCTACTCAACCGCTGGGACGCCTTCGGAAATGCAATAGTCCAGCTAGAAGTCGAGTTTCCATTTTCAAATCAAACTTCTCAGGTTATCGGGTCGAGCAACGGAATTTCTGGGTTCGCAAATATCTTTGGCTTTGCATCTTCTTTGTACTTTTGCATTCCGGCAAATCCTCAGCTCACGGCCTTACGGGACACCATCGACGACAGACTGTATAAAATACGCAATTGTATGGATATCAACGGTGTGTATAGGCAACTAGCGCTCTTCGACCCCCCAATCGATCCTGCCCTGCTTGTCGCGGCCACGGCACAAGGTTTAAGCTTGGATACCGTCCTTAATGATCTTAGTGGACCAATTCCAAACTACAGATTCCCCATCCTCCTCGCGAAAGCCGTAGAGCTATGCGCAGAACTCAAGACCCTCGGGGCTGGGCTCCTCGCGGCAAAAGAAAAGAAGGATAACGAGGCTATTTCCGTCTTGAGGGCTTCACACGAAACTATACTTTCCGGGTTCGCGCTGGACATGAAAAATAGGGCGCTGGACGAGGCAAAATCAGTTTTGGATCAACTCGTACAAAGCCGTGAGGCCCCGAAGTACCGACTTCAGTACTACAAGTTCCTCGTTGGTTTAACAGACGGTGCTCCCGGGGAGCTCGATTCCTTTGAGGAAATACAAAACCAATCTCTAGCAGCACCAGTCGCAGACGGACAACTACTTCTCCTTCCGGAAGAAAGTGAAGAAATCAATAAGTCGATTGCGTTCCAAAATTGGACCACCGCCATTGGTGCTGTGGAAACCCTCGCCGGAATACTTCACCTAATACCCGAGTTTGACGTTGAAGTTAAGCCATTCGGTATTGGTACTGGTATCAGATGGGGTGGTAGCTTTCTAGGAGGCTCAACTGGTGCTGTAGCGAGGGGCCTGCAAATCTATGCAACCATTCTGAACAATGCCTCTACGAATGCTGGACGTAAAGCCAACTTCCTGAGGGCTCTCCAGGATCGAGTCGTCCAGGCCAATAACAGCGGACACGAGTTGAAGAATATCGACAGCCAGATCGCGACACAAAGACTCCGAGTTGCCACAGCGGAACAAGAAATCACAAACCAACAGACAACTTTAGAGCAGGTCACTCAAGTAGAGCAGTTTCTCCGGACGAAATATACAAACCAAGAATTATACGCATGGATGGAATCCCGGACTCGATCATTATATAATTCGGCGTATAATCTAACCTACGATCTTGCGAAGAGAGCCGAAAAATCCTTCAAATTCGAACGTCCACAAACGTCCACGTCCAGCTATATTGAGACAGGTTATTGGTCGAGTTCCAGAGACGGTCTCTTAGCCGGAGAAGCACTCTTCTTGGGCCTTAAGAAACTAGAGGCAGCATACCAGGAGAGCCTTGGCCATGACTTCGAAGTGGTCAAGCATATCTCAATCAGACAGTGGGCACCACTTGCGCTCGTTGAACTCCGTGAAACAGGGAAAGTTATGCTCCAATTCCCAGAGATTCTCTTCGATATGGACTGTCCGGGCCACTATATGAGACGTATTGTATCTGTCTCAGTTTCCATCCCTTGCATTATTGGTCCATACTCTTCGGTCAACTGCACACTACGTCTTCAACAGCATAGCATGCGAGTCACTCCTCGAGCATCTTCTAAGAACGATTATCCTCAGGCTACTGATGGATCGGATGATTCTCGCTTTCAGGTGCTCAATGTGCCAATATCCGCCGTTGTTCTTAGTAGTGCCCGTGATGATATCGGTCGCCTAGAGAGCCCAGGAGATCGGTATAATCCTTTCGAAGGCGCAGGGTGCATCAGTACATGGAGTCTTGAGCTTCCAACAGCCATGCGCAGCTTCGACTATTCAACGATTACCGATGTTGTCATGACTATCCGCTACACATCACTGGACGGGGGCGATAAACTAAAAGAAGTCGCTTCGGGCGTCGTTGCAGACTACATTAAGGCCATCCGCGATTCCAGCAGTGCAGACGGCGAGGGGCTCTTTACGTTCTTTGATTTAAAGGCTGAATTCGGATCGGAGTGGTACCGCGCAGGCTTCGGAGCAACATTAAATCCAGTTCCGCCACAAGTTTCCATGAATTTGAATAATCTATCGAACCGCCTGCCCGTCTACGCTGCGTCTACCCCTCCTAATAAAATCATTGCAACTTCGATTACAATCCTCGCTCGAGGGACCTCGGTAAATCCTTCAGACATCCAAATAGCACAGAAACCAGACCGACCAGGACAAGAGGGACAGACGGCTGCGTTTAAACCAGGCGTAGACGTCGGGGACTTAGTGGCGTGCGTCTCGGCTGATGACGGGCTACAACTGCCAATGACGAACTGGGTACTTACCGTGAAGCAAGGCAGCATAAACCTAAGTGGTATGTGGGTGGTCATTCGATACTCTTTGACGGGCTGAGGACTCTCATTTAATATTTCATACGCCGGGTTCGTTTAATGTCCTATAGTTTATCATTACTCCACCAAATTTGACAACGAAAGTAAGATCTTTTTTTTTTGAATACATTCCCACATAAGCTTGTCATTAGTAAGTTATATATAGCTAAGTATGCTATGCATATGCATGCATCCCACAAGGCTTTAGATAACCCTTAAAGGTAGCCTCGATTCCCCTTAAAGGCCCTAGTTATAGTTCATTCGTTAATCCTAATTGGTAGCGCAAGACTAATTGGTAGCCATGTTGCTGATGCTAATCTTATAAAGCCCCCGAGGATTTTGCCAGGGCCTCTACCTACTCACATAAAAGAAAAATTCCTTATTCAATGTGAAGCCTGACCGGATCGTAGTTATATGAGCGCGTAGTCTTGAGGCAGTTAATTACAGCTGTGGCAAGCCAGCAAATGTGTTGGCTGGCCTGTGTCACAAACATCCAAAAAATTTCGACCAGCTCGGCTTCCGCGACCTCCAAACCTCGACCTCGACCTCGACCTTGACCTCAAGCCGCTCCCTCACCAGCGTGCAATCGGGATAACTCGCGGCGCATATACCCGTGACGTCGTCCGCCCAAACCCTCGCGATCATGCTCCGGGCTGCACGTCCCCTGATACGGCGGCCCCTGCCGTTGGCGCGCCGCTTCCTCGCCACTCCTTCGGTGATTGACACATCCAATCTCTCCAGCCTACCCGAGCCCGGCCTCAGGCTCAATGGCTTCACACTCCAGCGAACCAAACACGTGCCCGAACTTGAGCTGAGTGCTCTTCAGTTCAAGCATGACAAAACCGGAGCAGAATATCTTCACGTCGCCCGTGAAGACAGCAATAATGTATTCGCGATCGGATTCAAGGTATGTTTTCTCCGATTTCCTTATTTCTCAAATTCTCTTTAAGGTTTCTAAGGTTGATCCGTAGACAAATCCACCAGATGCCACAGGAGTACCGCATATCCTAGAACATACAACATTATGTGGATCCAAAAAGTAGCCTTCCTCCTAGGTCACGCCTTTTGCAGAATATGCTGACCGGCCGGACTCAGGTACCCCGTCCGTGACCCGTTCTTCAAAATGTTAAATCGGAGTTTATCAAATTATATGAACGCCTTTACCGCTTCCGATCACACAATATACCCGTTCGCTACGACAAATCAAACCGACTACATGAACCTCATGGATGTGTACCTCGACGCAACATTGTTCCCACTTCTTCTAGAAACCGATTTCAAGCAGGAAGGGTGGAGGCTAGGTCCTGAAAACCCGCAGGATAAAGAATCGCCGATTCTCTTCAAAGGAGTCGTCTACAACGAAATGAAGGGTCAGATGTCGGATCGAGGATACCTTTTCTACAAGAGATTCCAAGACTATTTGATTCCGGACTTGAACAACAGCGGCGGAGACCCTGCTTTTATCCCGGACCTAACCCTTGAGCAACTAAGGGGCTTCCACAAGGATCACTATCATCCTTCCAACTCGAAGATATTTTCCTACGGCAATTTCTCCATGGGGCCGACGCTTGAGAGACTCGACGAGAAGCTCTCCCATTTCAGCCAGATCCCCGTTGACAAAGACCTAAAAGAGCCAATTACGATCAATGAACCCATTGAAGTTACAGTCGAAGGCCCAGTAGACCGTTTGTCTTCGGATACGGAGCAAATTATCACATCCCTGAGTTGGATCACATGCGATACCTCCGACATAGTTGAAAATTTCGGGCTAGTGGTCCTATCATCTTTGTTGCTCGACGGATACGGGTCTCCTCTTTATAAAGCGTTAATTGAGCGGAACATCGGTGGTGCATACTCTCCGAATACCGGTTACGATACGAGTAACGCGAAGGGAGTGTTCACGATCGGGCTGCAGAATGTGAAAAAAGAACACGAAAGAGTTGTGGCCAAGGAGATCTTAGACGAGTTGCACAGAGTCCATCAGAAGGGATTCGATAAGCAGAAGGTCGACGGTATTCTACACCAATTAGAGATTTCCCTGAAACATGTAAGGTGGTTCCTACAATACGGAAGATATGATATTTACTAACGGTCGGCTGTAGAAAACAGCGAGCTTTGGCATGTCTTTGATGCACAGACTACAGCCTAGCTGGTTCAACGGGGTCGACCCATTCGAGACACTCAAATGGAACGAGATTGTGGCCCAATTTAAGGAACAATACGATAAGGGCGGGTATTTGGAAGGTTTGATCGAAAAATACCTGCTTAACGGAAAGACACTTTCGTTCACCATGATACCCTCTGCGAGTTACGAAGACAACCTAGAAAAGGCTGAATCACAAAGACTACAAGAGAGAGTCGAGGAGCTTGGAGGCTTAGACAAAGCTAGCGAAGTCCTGGAGGCCCAAGAATTAGAACTAGCAGAAGTGCAGGAAAAAGCGAAATCTCAGGATTCGGGGTGTTTACCAACCCTCCACGTCAGAGATATCCCCCGCGTGGTCGACAAGGTCGATTTTAGGACCAACAAAATTGAGGACGTCAGCGTCCAGTGGAGGGTAGCGCCGACAAACGGATTAACCTATTTCCGAGCTTACGTTGACATAGCCGGATATCTCGATGTTGAGCAACGAATGCATCTGCCAATGTATGCGGCCGCCATATTCAGGCTTGGCACCGCTAGGAAAACGATGGAAGAAATCGAGGATCAGATCAAACTCAAAACCGGGGGCATTAGCTGCTCACCGTATATTTCAACGGACCCCAGCGATCTTGACAGGCACCATGAAGGCCTCGTATTCGCTGGTTACTGCCTGGACAGCAACGTTCCCGAGATGCTCGAGCTCCTACGAACCGTGATCGTTGAAACTTCATTCACCAGAATATCGAAACTCCATAATCTTGTCAAGGGTATGGCAAGTGGAGCGATGGATGAAGTTGCGGAGCGTGGTCACTCGTATGCTCAAACACTTGCTTCCTCGTATCTAACGAATGCAAGCGTGGCAAACGAGTACATCGGCGGGATCTCACAGGTTAAGCTGATTTCTCATCTTGCTGGATCAGAGCTGTATGCCAGCGCGATGCATCACATTGAGCAAATCGGACGCTTTCCTCAGGCGAGAGGGACTGATATGCGTATCGCTATTACTTGCGGGCAGGAGGCTGTGGCGGACAACGAAAAACATATCAAGAAGTACATTAATGGGTTGCTCGACAACAAATTCGAGCGAGACAAAAGGCAGCTAGGTGCCCTCGAAATCCAGCAGACGAAAACTTTTGTCCCGACACCTTTCCAGGTCAATTACTCGGGCGTTGCGTTGAAGACTGTACCGTTTGTACATGAAGATTCAGCGCCCCTCTCCGTTCTCGCGAAGTTGTTGACACACAAGCACCTCCACCACGAGATCCGCGAAAAGGGAGGGGCCTATGGTGGAGGGGCTGGGAATAACTGGCGTTCTGGGCTGTTCAGATTCTTTAGTTATCGAGACCCGAATCCGCTCAACACACTTCAAGTTGTAAGAGGATCGGGCGAAGTTGCGGTCAACAAAGACTGGACAGAGCGAGATTTGGAGGAAGCCAAATTAAGTCTTTTCCAGGATATTGATGCACCTCGCAGTATTAACCAAGAGGGTATGGCAAACTTCCTAGACGGCATCACCGAAGAGATGAAGGCAAAGTAAGTCTTTTCTAAAGCTCCACACTTTTTACAATACCACACAACCTAACAAACTATTTATCACTTCAGGAAACGCGAAGAGGTTCTTGATACTACTGTAGAGGACGTGCGAGAAGTGGCGCAGAAATACATCGTCGAGCAGTTTGAGCAGAGACTAGACTCCACCGTCGTCATTGGAGACATTAACAATGCGTCAAAGAACGGTCTATTCGACGACGATGTTGAAAGCTGGAGTACTTACGAGATGGGTGGCGACGCCGCTGCTCCACCAAAAGAGGCTAAGGTGATGTTATAAATACCACTCTATCCGATATATTTAAATCTTACATCTCACGCCATGTAAGATGTACATACGTGTCTCCAAGTATATGGAGACTTGGGGTTTCTGTATATATCTACTGTATATTATATTCGGGACCAACCTGATAATATTCTCCCCCAATTTCCCCAACTCCATACCCTTCCATTCCCATCATGACCAATTAATAGAGTCCGTGCCATACATGAACAAGCGCCAGGGAAAGAACAGACCAAAGAACAAGTACGTCTCCAACACTGTGGAATACTCGTATTCCACACTCAATTGTTGCGAAGATCACTGCCCTGGCGCGAGAGAAGGAGACAGTATTTTGTCATTCTGTTATCTCCTCGTTTGCAGCGGAAAGACCTTGCCTCCTCCCACCTCCGGATTAGTAGATCTATCTCCTTCTCGAAGTTAACTTGTCCTCTCACATCTCGCGTTTTGATTCGTTCCAAACAGTCAAAGCAGGGAATAAAGGGAAGGGGTTTCTGAAGAGATGTGATATAGTCGAAAGTTTGGAGAAATGGGGTCTAGAGCTTTCTGTGAGAGAAGTAGCGGAGTACGGTTGAGCGCTGTATCTCTCCGAGTCTTCGCTCGGATAGGTGGCTGAATATCTTCTCGATGACGGATCTTTCAGACTTGTGCCTCGGAGAGATTTACCGGGTGCTGGCTATTATCCATCGTACATATCTCACAGAGATAACACATACACCTATATAGATGGGTAGCACGGGACACAGGCTAACAAATGAGCAGACGAGAATACAATTTCGCTTTCGCCAATATAGATAGATAATAGTAGAGATAGGCTAAGTGGCTACGAGACAAATGAATAGCGATTATATAGCACTTCATTCTTAATATTCCTCCTTCATAACCAAGTACAGAGCTGCTCTCGTAGTATTCTGGGCGACAAAAGTAAAGTCTACGTCAACCATGACGGACTCTGTATCTCGGAGACGGACGTTGGTAAATTGATTCAATAGTTCCCATCGTTTCCAGTTAAACGGTGGGTCTACAAATTGGGTCTTGATCCATTGATCAAACCCTCGGCCGAATTCGCCGAGACTATCGAAGGTAAATCGTTTAGGACCAGGTGGTTCTTTTGAACTTGGTATAGACGGTAGGCGAGTTATCATGAGAGTATACTTCTTTGCAGTCGATACGACGCCAGGAAGTACTGATACGGGTGGTGCCCCATAGTATATTCTCTCATAGCCCGTAAAGTTTTCCAAGCGCGGAGGGTCATGGATACTGGGGTCGTAGCCATAAGGAATGGGGTCTGGGCTCGCCCTACGAGATTGTATCATGTCGGAGGAACTACTCTCGCTACTTTCGCTCCTCGTGGGGGACGGTGCCCGGTCAGGAGGCCGATGCGGACCTTCTTCGATCACATCGGCCATGTTGAAATCTATAAAGCACAAATACACATGTTAGTTGAATTCAAACGAAAATTATGAGAGGTTTCCACATTAAAGGGTGAAGAGACGCGCAATATCAACATACAAGGCGAGGGCTGAGGTTGGTCCCTCCAATATGGGAAAGCGAATTTGAATATCCCTTCCCACGACCTAACTGCTCTGAGTTCAGTCGGAAAAGCGCCATTGTAGTGTTTCCTTTTAAGATGTTCCCTAGCATGTACACCGAGTTTAGAAAAATCCTTCTTCTGTAAGGATTCAGATGCTTGACGTACTTGATACCAGATAGATTTTGCCTGTTAATACGCCAGCACGCGGGATACCTAGGTGGATCACCTTTTGCGAAAGGACAAGCCAACCTACGATCAAAATCCTCAGTGGTAGTCTCTTTACGGGACAATTTAGCAACTCTGATAGGAACATCTTCTAACTGACGCCTCCGTTTCTTGGATACCGGCTCCGAGTTGGAAGACCTCTCTGGCACCGAGGCAGGAATATCCGGATCCGGAACCCCTGGGTGAGCGGAAGAAGCTTGCAGGACAGTACTCTCGAGGGTTGGCCCCGAATTGTGATTATATTCCAAAACCATTTGCAATGCCTCCATCTTCGACGTCCCCTTTGATCCCTTGATACTAAAGACAGCGTGTATCAACTCCTCGGCCTCGAAAGAGTCCAGCAAGTCACAATAAATCTTATAAGCGTAATGGCCAACATTCATCCGGCGAATGGATTCAAAAACTGCGTTGAAGAGAGACGTATTCTTGGAATAAGATAAAGCTATCCCCTGATCCGTGCTCTTAACTTCTTCATAGGTACACATCCTGGGTACCGGCAGAGCAACTGTTTCGGAAATCACGGTCAGAATCGATATCGAGGTTCAACTTTGCATCCATTCGGACACGAAGTTTACGCAGGCCAGGACGCTTTAACGAACCTGAGATATACTCAACAAAAAGAAGGACAGCCCGCATCCTGGTTCTGAGGAAAAAAGGGTTGTGTACCACGGTCAGGAAAAGGTGGGCGATAGACGGCACGAACGGCCAGCAGATGTTTGATACAGGACCCGACGAGATCAAAGCCAGATTTCCGGAACTAACGTCACTGATGAAATCAAGATCCATGATATACATTGGCATCGGCGGGACCGGCGACACGGTTCTCGATGGCGTGCAGGTAAAGAATGATAGGCCATCCGGGGGATTATCTATACCCCTCATATTGTCCAGTAGAATCTTGTAGCGAGGCGGCGGCGGGTACCTTTGCAAGCCTCGCTCCAACTTCCGACGCGATATTGGGAAATTATTCAGATACACATATGTTGCCGCTCTATCTTCCTGGGCCCTTGTTGAAAGGCGATTATGGATAAACTGATACTCCCTTTGAGTCAGGTTCTTGCGTAGACCCCAAAGCTTGAGGCGATATTCCAGCTGTTTTCTCCTAATAATTTTGTATGAGGTCAGCCAGTTCCTCGATTTGGTTTTGCATGTTTGCCAGCACATGTACACGTACGTTATTACAAACCCTTCCGCCGCCAGGATATGCTGAATCTGCGCCTGTGTCCGGCCCCGATAAAACAGAGCAGTGATCCGTTCGCGATACCGATCCCATATATCTCCATGCGATTTCTGCGGTCGCATTTCGCCGACTAAGATTTCAGGTTCACATCGAGAGGTTATGTTGCATGTTCTCGAGGATTCCGACCGTGAACGAAAAGTGATTTGAACCAGTAATACTCGGGCTTGGCGGAGATTGGATCTGACCAACAGGCCCGGCTGACAATTGCGGATTCTGGAACCAGCCAATCGGGAGCTCCCAAAACTCGTAGCCTTGTTGCATTCTGACATGCACAACATTTGGAGAGCACATGCAATGCAATTCCAGCCGGGAGGAAGTTAGCCCTCGTCGTGGTACGAGCCCCTATCTATAAAAACCTCTATAACGGATGAATATACCCCGGGCTTACAGCCAGTCTACGAGATAAAACCGGGACGCTCGCAGAACGATAATTCAAAGATATTAATGAAGGCCTACGATCCAAGCACTTCTATCAAACAGCTACGTAAGAGGTATACGGTGGTCACGACAGAATAAACATACTTACGTAGACACTCAAGTACTGAAGTATATACTGTAGAAGAGCGATATCAGACAAAGTGACAGAAGTGAGGATTGAACCTCGGTCATAACGGGCAGGAAAGCCGGGCTCATAACCCGTTAGACCAAAAAGGCTGCCTTGGTTGTCTACTTGAACAGATCCCCAATATATCCTAAAATTCGCAACGTTACACGAATCTAAATAGCCTCTAAACCTCGAAGCCTTCATGCATGGCGTACGGCACACCGACGCGACAGACAAGGTGCTGCGAGAGGGTACACGTGAATAACCTGCAGGAAACTTACTTAAGTAGTCAGATACATGGCTGCATAGATGCCGATACATTCCCGTTCACATCCCGTTCTATCGCCGCGCCTCCGCGCATGGTTACCCTCACACGCTGGTTTGGTAAATAATCTCGATGAATTCTCAAACCCTCGAACGAGATATTATTTTTTTTACGCTCATTCTCTCGAGCTCCCGAGATTAAGGTCTCGGGTAATGGCCCCATATAGGTCTACGAGAGCTGCGCTAACCAACCTCTCCAAAAGCAAAGTAATTACAGCTGCCTGGGGCGGGATGTTTCAGGGGCTTCTTGGGCCCCTTGAGCTCCCATTTTACATAACGGACTTTCATTACCGAAGTACGCAAGTTTCGCAGGTGGCCGGTAGAGTGACAGACCTAACCAGCGGGCATGCACAGTAATCGTTATGGAAGGAAATGAAAATTTATGGTAAAAGATTTCTCAGAAATCTAATCATAATATATATCAATCGCGATGTATACGGACATTCTAGAACTCTAGCTCCGACGAGATCCGTCAACCTAACAAAGCAACCTCGATGCATGATGCTCAACACCGGGGTCGATCCGGTGTCGTATGCAATGTTCGTCGTGATATCAGAAGTAGCAAACGGATTTGTCAGAGCCGGCAAACTCTGCAGCTCAGTCCCCGACGCGATAGGTCCGTACGTCCATGAATCTGAGAGCCATCGCGCAGGTTTGCAGGAGACTTCGCTTGGAGCACCGCTATAGCAATACTTTCATGACACCCATCCCAACGGAGGATCCAGAACTTGAGTCAGCTCTCGAGGGAGGGAAAATGTACCGCTATGTTCCGAGAAGTTGGAAGGGTGACGTGGCCAGTACTACGTTTATTGGTTGAGGATCTGCTACCCCTCTTTCTGTACAGCACCCACATTGCGATGAAATAAATTCCCTCAGCTGCGACGCCGCCGCGCGCAGCTACCGGCTTACTATAGCCCTGCTAGCTATCTCTCGATAGATACTTAAGTAGCTACCAAAATCCGAATCTCGGCATCGCACGACGAGCTTCTGCGGACCCCCCGTCATCACACCGAGAAACTAAAGTTATACTTATCGCACCATATTCCACAAAACAGAAGTCTATGTACAGTGTGACTTCCACGGCCTTCGGCATGTGATTTAAAAGTATTTTTGCTCTCCGCGAGAAAAAGCAAGATCTTCTAGGACCATATGTAGACTGATAGATTTAAAATGCATTTAAATGCACCGTTCCGCTTGAGTCTCTCCGGTATTCCAAAATCCTTCTTCGATATTAATATACTCTGCATCCTTTCGACGACGTCGACTTCAAGTCACTTTCTGAAAATATTCTATTTTATTCTGGTCTCGTACCCAGATTCTATTCTCACGATACCAAATCTGCCTCAAGCCACTGCTTCGATTTGAGATCCGTTCCTACTATATATATCTCAAGAAGGGTTCTTCCGATTACATCACCTCTTCATATCTACGTCCTTCCCTCCCCAACCCCTAGCTCCGACAGTAAAAAGAGACTAGTCGACTAAGATATTGCTTTCCTACAAAACGCATATCCTCGATGCCAGCTTTCCTCCTTACGCAAGCGAAGGAAAGGTTCGTCTCCCTCGAACTCCCAGAACCGGACACTCAAGGTAAGGATAAAACATGCACCCACGTATGCACACGGCCCTATGCTAGGATATCGCTAATACCCAGTCAGAGATTCCAAGTACACTTCCCTCCGCGGACGTCTCCGACCCTATCAATCTCCCTCGCCAGCCCACACCATCCACTGAGCCCGATAGTACACTTTCGATTCAGCAGGAAACACACGGTGTACTTGAGAACTGACCTTGAGGAGATCTCAGCTGCGCGCATCCATCGGATATCTTGGGTTGTTTGAATCGCCTGTTTGATTACCCTAGCTTGCTCGCTGTTCTTTAGAGGCCCCAAGGCTCCCGAACACTGCATGTGTGACATTATTATCGCCATTGGATTATAATTCTTCTTTATATACATGTAATGTAATTAGCCAGAGCTGCGCTTAAGCTCTGTTTCGCAGGCAAAGCCCCAGGAAGACCAGTCGTACCTCATATAAACGTTCTTATGCGCCTTGCCCTTTAAATTGTTACCTATATGCGAGCAGAAAACCAAGGAAGGATACCGTTTTGATACAGCCGTATATACCTAGGGTCGTTGCGCAATCTCGAATCACCAATAGATACCTACTTTAAGTACCTCAAGTAGTACTAAATGCTGCGCTAAAATCATATTTTGAATATTACCGGTATACGTACCTTAATCCACAAGACTACCTTAATCCTAGCCTCGAATCCAATTATATAAATTTGATCGTATTAGATACGTTACCAATCGCCGGTCAGTTAACAACACAAAATATACCACATGTGCATGCATGTGCAACGGCAAGCCGCTCTAGCTTTGAGTCCGCAGATCGATGTGTAACGTAACCACTAGGGTAGCCGGTCAGACTGTGTAACCACTTGGTAGGCCAATGCAACGTCAATTCGTGAATATTCAGTAACCGAGCCGCAAGACCAATCTGGTAAAGGTGCTTTGGTAAAAGATCTTAAGACGGCATCCAGACTCCCTGGAACCGTCCAAGAACCTCTCGTTTCGTAGATTAATCACACACGATCGATATCGGGATCTGTCAAATATATATACATATACTACCGATGCCAAACCGCCTTGTCAACATAAACATACGCTAAAACCTTTGATTTGTCAAAAATTATATACTAGTTGGTAAATGATACCTAGTCCGCTTCCGCTTGAATCCGGACGTCCCGGATTATTTACATGGAAAAATATGTTCCGTAGAGTGAGATAATGATCACAATGCGGTTTCGTAGTGGGTCCCCCGGGCCATCCCTTCAACCCTCAGAGATGAAGACCAAATTATACGTTAGTTGTAGACTTCGTCGCAGCTGTTCCCTTCTCTTCCGCTGTATCATTGGACGCGGCAGCTAATGCCTCTCTCGTTTCATCCGAAATTCTCTGGGCTAGTAGAATTCGAGCGGGGTCGGTACCAGGCTTTGTAGTTTCGGTCAGAAACATCCGAATAGCCTTCTCAGTCTCTGCACGTACGTCAACGCCCCCATTCTCCTCCTGTTCCTCTTGAATTTCGTTAATCCGTGCCAACATTCGTAACATCTCTTCATACAACGGCCAATTAGGCAAAAGTTGTAGCGCAATCCAATTCAGCCCTTTCAGTCGGCACTCTGGAGTAATCTCGATCGTAGCTCGAATAATTCCCTTAGTCCGAGTTACATTGTCATCTACCAGTCGATGAGAAAACTCTCCGCGCGAAGCAGACTGTAGTCGACGGGAGATTTGAGTGGCGGCGATCTCCGCTACAGAAGAATATACCAGAACCGCTAGGAATCCGAGCTGCATTTCCCCACGCATATTGACCATACACGCGACGGAGGCCACGGCGGCCATCGTTCCACTGATCATCCAGAACCAATGGAAGAAAACGGTCCTCAGCTTCTTGTTGAACTCCAGCGTCTCTCGCGCCCATTTCTCAAGTGTTTCTTTTCGGCCTTTGAAAACGACGGTTCCGCCTTCAGGACGTTGATATACTGCGTAACGAAGATTTTGGTCCGGTACTATGCTTCCCTTGACGTCGCTACGGATCATCTCCGAGAAAGATATAAAGGTTGACGCGAGCCAGTGCAAGGAATAGAAAAAGAACAAAGTCCCCGCCCAGACGTCCGCAGTCAGCACACTGAAAGCAACTCCGGTTAAGAGCAGCAGACCGTTTGCGAGCCCAATAATCTGCAGAGCAATTCGTCCGGGCCAAGACCCCATACCCAGTTTATGCCTTCGCCGCGCCTTATCATCCAGATCGTCCATGTTTATAACCATGAAGTCGTTTCCTGCACGCTGGGAGGACCTAAACTCTATCAAATCGTTGAGACGATAGTTGCTGCTGTTGACAGGGAATTCTTTGAAGATCATATCGGACCGGACAGGTATCATCTTAATGTCTATCCCACACATCGTAATGGCAGGATGTATGGAAGTAACATTCATGCTTAAGTGCGCGACAAGAGTGTTCATGGGTGGTAGTGTCCCGCCAATCATCATTGTGTGAGGCCATTTGTAGTTCTTGCGGTCCAGTTGAAGATAGAGCTTTGCTGCGCTTAGGTCCGCCCGTGGATTAGAGAGAACCGCGGCGACGGCGAGAGGGTCGAACGTAACATCATTATCATCCTTTAGCTTTGCAGACGGTCCTCCATCTGGAAAAGGAAATCGATCCGAGCGTGAGAATAAACGCATGGCGCTACCAGCCCGTAGTTCATGAATCCAAACCTGATGCGGGAGGTGAAAATTCGCGATCCACAGGAACTGATAGAGCTAGACAAAATTTTATAGGCGAATGTACCAGATCGCAATCAATGCAATGCAACAGGCAATATCCCGACGCGGTCGCGCGACTAGGCTAGGGCGGTCCGGAGGTAAACAGAGAGGGCTTTCGAACCAGAACTCGAACTCGCAGACAAAATCCAAAACCCCAAAAGAATAAAATAAAGTCGTTATAGTGGAGTCCGTACTATGGTATCGATAACGACAGCTGCAGAATTGAATCAACATGCAAGAGGAGATATGGCGACATGATGGAGTATCGAGCGCCTCCTCCTTTATGAAGTTCCCAAGATTCAACCCCAATGGTGGGTCCCTGCCGAACTGCCGAACCTATCAAAAGCCAGTATTTCTGAAGCGCCCCCAGCCTGATATGGGAAAGCTCCTTGGTAACGCTTCTTGTTGTTGTAAGTATCTCCACGTGACATATCTGTGGCGGAGCATTCAGGAATGCTCAGCCTCAAATCCATTACATCCCACAAACAGTGTAGCTGAGCTTGATCCTCCGCCTCCAGCATACATGCGCATGCTTCGATTAGAGTCGAGAACCTGTGGGGCAAGGAACTTTCCGACTGATAAGTACAAGGATAGCCTATAAATGATATCCTGGGCTGAGATCTTCTCAAGCTCCTCATCCGAACCGGTACCGTAACCTATATCGACAAGTTCCCTAGGTAATCAACTCTCTATCTCTAAATTATTGCACGGAGACTTTTGTACAGTTTTAAGTTCTTCGCAGGCATACAGTCAAGTGTATTTGACTCTGAGTCCGTCCAACGAAATGAGCCAGGGCCCAACCAGTGGGTTTCGAAGCACTGTCTCGTCGCCCGCTCAACTCTGCGAAAAGTTCGACAAAGGGGGTGGTACAGGCATCGGGAGTACGTTTGCTATATACTCAATAAGGCCTTTACCACAATCTTGGGAAAGTCTAGCGAGCCCTGAGCTTGCTTCACGACTTAGACAAGCCGCAGCCGCTGTCGCAGACACTATCTCGATATATTTCCAGCTTTCCGACGTTGAAGAAAAAGATCTTCATTCATTTTCAACCTCTTCACCTGCTCCGCACGCAGCACAAAGCCAAATACCACGCTTGCCATGGTTCTTGGTCAACGCCGCCATCGCGGAGGACCATTACATCGTGGGGCGCGAAAGCCTTGTGGAATCACTACTCATCATACTCCGACGGCCGTGGTGTATCCTCGAAGTCTGCTGTTGCGAATATGACACCGTTAGAGCAGCACTTGAGTTTGCAAGTATTGCGCGGGAACTAGAACCCAAAGCATATGCTGCCTCAGTTCTTCTACTTTCACACGAAGAATCGAAGCGGCGACTGGACCCAATAAAACAGGTTCCTTCGCAACCCCTTTTCTCCGGTAGACCGTCGCAACCAGAAGTAAATATGTTACAGGAGGTTTACATGGCACTCTCTGCAGATGGGATGCAATCGCATAATCCATTCTGGCTACGAGTAATATGTGTTTGCGGAGTGCAACTTGGAATCGCATTTTCAGACTTCCTACGGGGAATGTGTGGAACAAAGGTCGTCCTGATACCTGAGAGAATAGGTAGCCCTGTTCGATATGGCCCTGGGATGGTTCGCAGAGCTTTCACCGAAGATATTTCCGCTCGCCGCCAGATCTCTGACCACGAACAACGAGGCGGTTTCCAAGTTCATAGTCTCCGCTTGGTGTCTCTTTATACACAAATCTTGCAAAGGCTAACAGAGGAGGTATCATAAAGAATCTTCCGTATTTTTTTTTGTAGAACAGCAATTTTTTTTGGATTGAGGGTATCTTTTATTCCGTAGAACATGGGCATAGGCCGCATATATACTTCGTCGTCTTTAAGCTGTTTGCGGCGTTTTTACAGCCAGTTTCTCTCATAAAGATGTGTAGACGCTCTTCTGTGTACGCAACCATACGAGCTTGATTTACCGCAATCCTGTGTTACTTGGCATGAAAGTTGTTCGACCCTATCAAGTCTTCAGCGAAGCCCTTGTACTGTGCAAGATTAACCGGCGCCCAGGTACATATCACGATCTCGGTTAGATCCGTGCCGGATCTGAGATCCCATCACTTGGCAGATTTTTGTGACTCGAATCCCGAATAAAAGGTGTTCGTAAAGTGCCTTGCTGCTCCCTTCTATGCATTCCAGTGCCAATACACATTGAGTTATACTTGAGCAGTCGTCCCAGAAATTATCCCATTAATATTAGTTGTATGTGCAAACAAGAATTCGATACCAAACGTGCCGACAGGCTCGGGTACTAATAGAATAGATCTCGATATAGGATACCCTCCACCCAAATATTTACAGTGCAATTGCAAATGCAGGAGAGAAATGATAACTTGACCTGAGCTTAGATTCTGCTCAACCGCCGTCTTTTTGTCAAAGCGATACCCCGCAGCATTTCATTTGTCAGAATTGTCAAACCTTCGTCGGCTCCGATTCCTGGCTTGGACAACAAGAAATCTGGACTTGTTGCGAGTGCGACTTGCGCTGTGATACGGGCCGATATTTCAGTCTCATTGGCCGAACCTCCTAGACAGCAGCCGGTTCCTTTAGCCCCACAGTAGAGTACAGCCTCAATGCTGTTGTCGACGCCTCCGAGATCAGGCATTTTGATCTGCACATAATCTACTGCACCGGCGTCTGCGAATTCCTTGATATCTTCCAGTGTATTGCACCATTCATCGGCTACGGTTTTCACTCGCGTGGGGTTTCGTTGAAGCAATATCCGTAGCTCTGTCAATCGTTGAATCTGCTCCGCTTTTGATGACGCAATGATTGGAGACTCAATTAGAATGTCATATGGCTGGGCGTGGTGGGCTAGCTCGTCAAGGAATGCAACCAGTCGGGTTGGCTGAGGGAAAAGATCTCCTAGTGTCCCGTAAACGTCGAAGTGCAGTCGCGGCCAATATCCCGTGCAACCCCGCGCCCGAACACGGCCTGCAACGAACCGGACATAATCCGCAAGGGCCGAGCCGTTTGGCCCCACGTCTGATACGTGAACGAAAGAGGCATGTGGGAGAAGTGATGCCTGTTTCATGATCATTCGGTCCAACTGCAATGTGTCATTTCGATGACAGGATGCGAGAATATCGATCGGCCGGTTTGATATATGGGTACCCCATTCGCGGGATATGACCTCAGCTATCGTGCACCCATGCACCTGTGCCGTCGCCGCGAGAAGCGCTTGACTAAGCCCGTATCGGATAGCGGAGTGTAGTTTGCATCGTTTTTCGTGGTCTAGCCACCCGGACTCAATCTTTCGAGCATTATGTCGGAACCTTGAAACGTCACACCCAAGAAGCCACGGCCTGACCACCAACTCTAGAACTTCGAGATGTTCGTCTGCAACGAAGAGAGGGTCTCGAGAAGCTGCCCCCGAAAAAATAACGTCAACGCAATCACCAACAGCAATTCCTCCTGTTGGCAGGTGTAAAAGAACTGAAATTATTTGTCCAGCCTGTACAATGCTTTTGAACCCAGGAGTCCGTGGTGTGATATTGTTGTCTCCTAGAGGATTGTATTGCGGGCTCTGACGGACAGCTTGGAGGTCTTTAACGAAGTAGCCGGAGAGACCTACAACGAATTGAACATCGATTGGGTTGATCATCGTTATAAATTAAAGAAATGAGAAAGTCTTAAATAGTAGTTACTTTTGACATCGATTCTTCGTACTTATAGCGTGTTTTGTATACGATCTAATCGGCGGGAATAGCGTCTTTAATCTTGAGACGGACCTCATGATCGATTAACCTTTAAATTGTCCCAGATCAAATAATATGAACTAAACATACTAGGTTTAGTATAGCTACATGCATGTGCATATGTGGGCTGGCGCAAGGTTCTAGTCGTGGAAATGCTTGACACTAAATCCCGCCATACTCGTCCCCGCATTGGGATCACTCGGCGATCGACTCCAATTCTTCTTGATGCGTGCCCTAGTCCACTCCGGAGCCGGAACGTCGATTTCATTGATACCTTCCTTGTAATAACCCAGCCTCCTTAGAAGTGGGCTTTCAACCGTTCTCAATTTGAGCCGATCACTCGGACGCACAAAATACAATAGCCCCAACCTGTCCTGATGTTGCTGGTCCTTGGGGGGCACGATGACGCGATGTACCCCGCTTTTCAAGTATCCATTTGACAAAATGGTTAGGAGGTCGGCGATGTTGACTGACATTGTGCCTTGAGGGATGCGACAGTACTCCCAGTCCGAATCGTCGTACTTCTTCACCTGCAAGGCGGCGACAGGTTGCTGGAAAACAAAGGTAATTGTACCGTTGTCAGTATGGCCTCGAGAATAGAGGTTTTTGAACTTTGCGTTCTCCTCGGGCGATCGGGCTCGATAGCACATATATCGCAGGCCGCTATCACAGTCCGCCTCGTACAAATGGCCATTCATCAACTCATCCTCAGGTATTTCAAGGATTATTGCGAGAATTTGAAATAGCTTGTACGCAATATTCTCGTGGCAATGGCGGTGAAACCTTTCGATTTCCTCGTAATGCTCCCGAATGATATCGGGATGGACCCGATCATACTGTGGCAGGAATTTCATGATATTGTAGAACTCAATATTGTCGCGGAGTCCAGGTAGAATTTCGATCATACCCAATGGTCGGTAGCCATTGTAAATACCCTCCTCCAGAGGTGCTCGGAAGCTTCTCCGCTGGTCCTCAGGCAAGGCGAAGAATTCCTTTGCGATCGCAAACTGGCGGTCAATTTGCTCTTGGGTAAGGCCAAAATTGGTGACGTAGAAAAAACCTAGATTCCAGGTTAATTCGCTGACTTCTATCATCGAAGTGGGAGAGCCGCTGGTACTCCGTACCAACTTTATGAACCGCTTCTTTCAACTGTTCAGCTAGTTTCTCTTTTCCGCCTGGTTTATCGAACTCCGAGAGATCGAGTGTAACAAGGTCCGCATAGTTCACTTGTAACTCATCTGTATCAGTAAAGTATTCCTTGAGAGAAATCTTGATATTATTGAACTCACCATCTTCCTTTGTCTCTGGTGGGTGCGTATACTTCTCCAAAGGTTTGATTGGATCGGTTTCTGCTACAGCTCCAGGAGCCATTTTGATATGAAATTTAGGGGTTTCAAGGTGGACTTGATGTATCGCAATCACTAACTGGCTGTGACCTTTGACGAACTGTGTAAACCATCCGCTATGTCAATAACCCTACTATTTAAATAGTAGTATTCTGATACAGGCTAACGAGGTGAGCCGCCTACCAAGCGGCCTTCAGGATCCCAATTGACGTATCTGCCAAGTACGTACTAGTTGGTGGGCTAGGCATGAATGAAACCCCACTTTCCCCGCTCCGATCATACGGGAGAAACTCACGGTTGAATCATTATTTTTCGTTATCTAGAATTCGAACTATCCGTTTTCTCGATAGCCCTGGTGTATTGCATGTGCGGGCTAAAGCGAGGCAGGCGCAAGGTCAGGGTTGGGACATGTGCAGACCGGCCAATTACATATCATGGTCTCAAAGCATGCCGTAACACATACCATCTGCTTTAGGTAAGTAACTACTTTTGATCTGGTAGAGTATAAGGATCGGCTGATATTGACCTGATCCACGTTCTTGGGCTGCAGCGCTGGCTACCGGAATTACTACCGTAGTAAGGTGTACCTATAGCATCTCAATAATCAGACAACACAGCGTCGTGTTGGATTTTGATAGGTTGTAGTGCCACATTGCACGCAATAGACCGAAGTGAAGGATTCCCAGCCGTCGGAAATGCCGATATATTGATTCCCCGGACGAGGCGTGTATGCCGTTTTCTTTTGGTCTATTTAATCCTTCACCAAAGTTGAAGTGGCTGAGTAAGGGACATACTGACGAAGATCCACATTTCCTAACATTAGCCGTGCCGCACAAGCGCTGCTAGCGACCCCATGAATTCATAGCTAGGCTTTCAGACTAATCCTCGAATATGAAAATACCGTCTCAATACGCCTTAGCGTGGGCCTTTACTCTTAATATGTATTGAAGCGCGAAGGATGCATGTGTAGCGCTCGAAACTAGCCCCAGAATTTGTTTCGTCAGTGGTGATTTGGTATATCCTGGCGTAATGGGCCACGTTACGGGATTATATGATGCATGAAACAATTTTCCAGTTATATATCAAGTATATATACAGCACACGTTCACCATTTAAGGTTGTGGCATCGGCCTGTCACACATCCGGATACAATTTCCATTGCTACTTAGAATTGCATTGGGCTGAGAATATTTAACCTGACCGACAGGAAAGCATATATCGTTACACTCCAAACCCGCCGTGAAGCTAGCTCTCAGTCACCTGCGACATGGACTGCAAATCAATTTTAGATTTGCCTTTGGACATCAAACTAGATATCCTAGGCTCGCTATCTTCCGTCAACTGTTTACGCTCGACCCTATTAACATGCCACGCCTTCTTTGATATCTCTCAAACCAACCTGTGGATACCAATATATACAAGGGTACTTGAAAAAGACATTGGCATCGCTGGTCAGGCTCTCGTAAAGCTGAGAAGATTCAAGGCTAATAGGAGTGAGGAAGAAGTATGTGATCCCCAGAGGAATGGTTCTAGCACACATAAACCAAGGCCATCACACTAACTATAGTCTGCCTTTCTTCAGTTGATTGAGGCGCTCCCAACCCCGGAAGATGAAAGACCAGAATCACGAGAAGCCTATCTGGCTGAACTACTTGCGGTACACCGGCCAGTACGCTTCTTCACCCGCCTTTTCTTCAGAACCCGATTTGAGAAAAGAAGAGAGAACCCTTCTATCGATCTGGTAGATATAATCGCGGATATGGAAACTGTTACCTGGTCCGAGTACGCGAGAGTTGACGAGGCTTACTATACCCTCTGGCTTTACAAGGAGTTGAACGACGACGTGGAGTTTAGGAGCCTCGAACAGGTTGTCGCCATAAACGACTGGGTGTTTTGGGATGGCAATGGGGCCCTCCAGGTTGTCCCGGACATAGGTATCCTGAGCCATGTGCTGAGGGTAACAAACATAGGAATTATATATCCCCATGTGCGGAAGTACGGCAAGACATTGACTTTTGATGACCTCAACTCTGTCGCTAATGTTGTTCACGCGTTATGCCTTTGTAAGTCCTCGTTTGCGGAGATGGTATTTTTCTTTAATGATCCCGTTAAGAAGCCGCAAAGCTCACAATCAAGTACGCAGACGAAAAACACGGAGTAGCTTCAATTCTCATCACCAAGTTGGGATTCGATGGGCTTCAAGGGCTACTGGAATCTTCAGAAGAACACATACAGAAGACCATCTCAGAGATCTATTGGTATCCGGTCCAAGCGGATCGACAAGGAGTAGTCCCACCAAACAGTATTACCCAGTTCCCAAGCATTATCACGGACTTCTGGCGATACCTAAAACCGAACTATAGAGGTGACCTGCGGAGAGCTTGGAAAGAGCCAGGCGGGGAATACAAAACCAAAACTGCGCCTTGGAATCAGCTCCCACCATTCGACATCACAGCCCTCGTGTGGGATGACGATAGGCTGGAATCTTGGGGGTACTATTACCCCGTAGGTGTAGACTCCGAAGAGGACGAGCGTGCGTATGATATGACTCTAGAAAATCAGATATGTACTGAAGATTGCAGTTTTCTAGGTCGTACTCAATGGGGGCCGGATGATGAGTTTGCTTGTCTGGGATGTGGTTTCGACTTGGCGCGAGTTCCTCTGACCGAAATGATCGCTTTTCTGAACGAGGTACTGACCCGTTATCGGCTTCGAATGATGGGGCTGCTTAATTATGCCAACATCTAGATCCTTAGCAGCAACACTTCATACATCAGTTCTAAACTGCAGCTGATTGTTGTTCGGTGTATAAATAATTCATGCTGGAAAAACTACGTAGATACCTCGTCATTGTGAGTTCGCGTATGGATCAGAGATTTTTTGTGTAGTGACCCTAGATAACTGACCTCAAATAGGTTTCCACAGTCTTGACACTAAGCTAGGGCCTCCAAGCTAACCGAATTCGCGCGAAAGTCGATTCAAACCTCAACCCATGCCACAATGTTAAAAATCTTTCAACATACTAGGGAGCCTACTCAATAATCAGACATGTACGACCATAGAAAGAGGTCCAGCTGCGTATCCCGTCCGCTCTGCGCTACATAAGCCTCTTATCGAAGCCTTAGTATTGTTGTGGGTGACCAGACGAGAATCGGCTTTGTTGTACATTCAATTTTTTTGGTGTTTTGTCCGAACTTCCTCTTTCGACGGAGGTAGAACTCTCGCAATCAGACTATTTAAATTTTTCGCCTCGCAGTGACCAGACTATAGTATTTATTGCGCCGCTAGAGCATTATTTCTGAGAACGAACGCAGACCAGATGTATGTATGTATGTACGCTTCTCCTCACACAAGAATTACGTTAAGCGACTCGGCATCTCAATACCCAAACACATCCGGATTTAGAGAGCTAAGCTTTCAAAATTTCAGCCAATATACACAAATATCAAGCCTAGCTTGCGCTTGTATGTTTGTTCCCTCTGGAATATGCCAGCCCGGCGTTGGCCGTTAGTGACTGTGCCTCATACGCACCCTTCACCATCGAGCGGACGCTAGATCTCGCTTCCCAAGGGCGATATCTGGCTGTAATACACCTAGAGTCTCGGGCATATGCATCAAGCACGCAGATCCGAAATAAAATCTCGAGAATTATTTCTCGTTCTATTGGAACCTCTAAGCTAAGCAGACTCATTACGAAAAATTCCATGTTGGGGGTTTTCGTGTTGTCCAAACATGATTGGCTAAATCGTTCTCCGCTTAGAACAAAAAGGGGAAAGCGTGAGCAAATCTTTCCTAATTTGGCTCGGTCAAAGAAATGCACCATTTGCCAAGAGTTCCCACGTCTGGCTATACAGACACAAAGATCCTAAGAATTCAACAACTTAGAGTGGCGGCTCGATATCGATCTGATCACGTAGGATGCAAAAGGGCCGACGTGCTGCGTAAAGCCCTGCGTGGCCTCTCAATCTAGGCGGGCAGAAACTTTGCAAAATTTAGCTGCATCGGTTCCAAAGTTAAATTTTGCATTGACAAGAATAGTGCTTTGGCCGCTCTAACGTTCAAATTCTAAAACAAGCTTATATCAAGTATATAAAGCCTTGGAGGCTCATCAATTAATCCGAGGGTGTGGAGGGCGTACTATAAACTATTCCACACTAAGGCCCGAAAACCCTCTTAGTTAGGATCTCGCATTTTGGCATGAGATCAATATTCCTACATCACCGTAATTTTAATTTCAATTTCAATTTAGTAGTGCAACCACGATGACACTTACTCTTTTCTATATATCGATATATCTGCGCTATCGCTAACATCGTTTTAGTAACAGTGACTGAAACAAGCAACATTGCCGTCTCCACGGCCGTTACTGCGGTTACAGGATAAGGCAAGATTGTCCTCCTATAATCATATGTTGCAGCCGGACTATTCGCAGCCCCTTGACACTAACATAAGCATTGATTGGTACTGTAAAGGCTACAGAAGCGCAGACAACCGCCACTATTTCGACAGTCGTTGCAAAATCTACTATTTCATCAGTATTGAGGATTGCGGTCACTGTCACCATACCGCGGGTAACGTCGACGACCTATACTAGGCCTGTCTGTTGTGAAGCGCTCAGTTGGACTTGAGAAGCGGACCGTCAGCCTACCACGTTCCGTCCGTGGGTTTGCGTCCACCGTAATATCTTAGGGCTGCAGTTATCTCCCTATCCCCGCTCCATATGTCAGTCAGACCGTCGCTGAAACTACGACCAATATCTCTACAGTTACGATAACCGAGCGCCGCACGAACATATTTCTCTCTACCGTTATCACAATCGTCACTGACACTAAATCAACGACCCTCATTGCCCCTTCAACGCGGCCGCGAGAGGGTTTCCACCTCATGAGCTCAACCACCACACCCAGAGTAACCACGACTGTTACTCTTAACCCCGCTACTACCACAATCTACAAGCCACTTCCAACCGATTGTCAATATCATATCCGGAAACAAGTTCTACCGCGCAGGACACGTAGGCCGTGGAAATCTTCCAGCCGCGCGCCAACCCATTTCTCACTCGTACATTTATAGGAATAGACGCATACAATCTGGCATGGTCAATGCTGCGGTCACGCGTTCGACTTGCTCGACGTCGGTAACTTCTATAGGCCTAACGACGAATACTCATGCAGCCCCTTTAATAATTAATTGACTCCAAGGTGGGGGACCTGCAAGGTCGGTTGAGATAGCAATTTCTCAGTTCTATACACCCGGGTGTCGAGACTAGTTCTATACCTGTACCAAGTTAAGATCTTAAGAGTGCAATCAAGTTCACAGCTGTCTTACCTTGGATCACCTAAAAGGTTTGTTTATCAATGACAATTACCTAGTAGGGTATCATATGATTGTATTCGTAGCTACACAAATTCGCTTTTCAAATAACTATAGCTTCAGAAAGAGCTGAAGCAACCTTACTCCGGCCATACACGACCCTTGGCGCCTACCCAGACCAGCTGACAGGACACTCACAGACTTTCACCCTGCTTCTTCTCCAATGCGAGCTTAGCCCCCTCCACAATCGCGACATGTTCGATGGTATGAATCCTCTCTGTTAATTCCTCTACTGACTCCCCAGCTTTCAGCTCCACCTTTTTGACCACAATTGGTTCCCCTCTATCAACCTCCTTGATAACATAATGTATCATAATCCCAGTCTCTGTGATTTCGCCCTTATTGAACGCTTCCCACGCCCTCTCGATCGCCCCAGCGCCATCGAAAGCCCCCGGCAAAGCAGGATGCAAATTGATTATCGGAATACCTGCGGCTTCTATCGGTTCCAGAAACTTGGGCGACAATATATGCATCCATCCAGCGCACACGATCAAGTCCGGGTACTGATCTTTCGGTAGATTCAAGATCAATTTTGCCAAATCTTCGTCATATGCTCCACGGGGATCCGACGGGTGAGATGTCTTATATGGTGGATATCCATGATAGGATGTTTGGATTGGAGGGGTAGCATTGGCGGCACGGGTCAAGCCATATGCGGCCTTGCGATTGGAGATTACATGGACGATCCGGGCGGAAGGAAGAAGAGGTGTTGAAGCAGCGTCGATGAGAGCTTGGAGATTGCTCCCGGAGCCCGAAATAAGAACCACGATTCGAGACGGCATGGCAGGCTGAGAGGTTTTAAGGTTTAGCGGGGTCTGAAGTGGGATGTTACATGCGAAATAGGAATGTGTTGCAACTGAGGTTGCAAGGAAAAATCTCGAGATGTTTGCCCTGTTGGAATTACCGTATTGGGAACGTAGGGCAACAACGCGCACAGAAAAAGAATTTGAATTTTTGTGCGGTTCGAACGCCAAGAAGTTGCAATATTCATCGGTTTTGCTGGGCTGCTGTTTTGTGCTTTCCCTCAATCATCGACACCTCCGACGACACATCTCCGACACCGAACTCCCTCCGACCTCATCCCCACCATTCACGATGTCCGAATCTAAGAAAACCGGTATGCCGACGATTTCCAGTTGTTCTGAATATGCAGGGGACGAGGGTTCTGATGGATTATGTTTTTGAATTGCAGGTCTCGCCATCGGTCTCAACAAGGGCCACAAGGTCACCGTACATACACCTAAGGCCAGAATCTCCCGTACCAAGGGAAAACTCTCCAAGCGTACCCAATTCGTTAGGGATATCGTCAGGGAGGTTGCTGGGTAAGAACAACTCCGAATCTATGTTCAAAGCGTCAGAATCGCGGGAAACAGGCTGGACAAGAGATGGAACGGAGACAGAGAATTTATCCGACAGATTTTGCACCGTTGGAATGGACCAGACAGCTGCTCGTGGAGGTTATGGGATATCATTGAATATGGACTAATACTGGGGATTTCACTATAGTCTTGCTCCATATGAGAAGCGTGTTATCGAATTGATCAGGAACAGCAAGGACAAGCGTGCCAGGAAGCTCGCAAAGAAGAGAGTTCGTCTACAACCCAGTGCCTATGGATATCAAAATTCATGATAAAACTAACCTGCGAATCTACAGCTCGGAACATTCGGCCGTGCGAAGAGAAAGGTCGACGAACTCACCAGAGTTATCGCCGAATCGAGGAGAGCGCACTAAACGTGTTCAACTTGCTTTGGCGTTCCGTTTTCCTTTGTTACCCTTGTCCTCTATCTTCATAATCGACGACTTTTCCCTACATTACTACTACCTCCTCTTTTGATATGGGGACTCTTCTTATATATCCTCTTGCTCCATGTACATTTTATCACTTTCCGCGTTCGTCCAATGGGTTTTTATGGGAAGCAGCTGGATTTTCATAATATAACGTCCTCCTGAATGACGATAACCATCGAGAATAGACACACGAGACAAGACAGGCTCTCCAATGACTTCAAAAGCGTGAACGTGACCTCCAACCGTAGTCCGTAGACGCCCTTCGCATGCCGTAAAAGTGTTGTTTTCAGGCGAGGGCTGTAACCCTATGCCGCTCCCAATCCGGATTAGGCTGCAAAATTAAAGATTTCTTGGCGCCAGAATCCCAGCTGCTCCAAACAATTTTGCTGCATTGGAGCCGTAGACCGTTGACATCGAGAGCATCCATCAATTCCTCCCAACATATCACATCATTCAATACCGTCACAATGCCACGCGCCATTAACGACATCAAGGTTCGCAATTGCCGTCGATATCATGTTGTAGCATCTGGGCGTTATGCTGACTGAAATCTGCAGTACTTCATCGAGCTTGCTCGCCGCAAGGATGCCAAGGGTACGAAGCCAGTCCACCACGATACACCACCCGTATACGATGCTGCGAGAAATATATCCAATCTATTTGAGAATTCCGACTAATTTCTATATTTTTTGGACGATTTATAGCCGCCAGAGTAAAGAAGAACGGCAGCCAGACCAAGTTCAAGGTCCGATGCCACAGGCACTTGTACACCCTCACCCTCAAGGACTCTGAGAAGGCTGAGAAGCTAAAGCAAAGCTTGCCACCTGGTACGTTGAAAGAAACGGACTTAAAACGATTTCTTTTTGAGTGCTAACAGGGTCATTTCTTAATTTACAGGACTCACTGTCACCGATGTCCCAGCCAAGAAGAAGTAAATTCGAAATAAACTGAAGAAAATAAAACTTACTATTTCCTTCGACCTTTTTCATGTTTCCAATACACCTTTTTCTGGCGCCTGCTTCATTAGTCTTCTTTCGCACCCTATCATCCGATTGAATCCTACGCTTTTTTTCATCCACATGACCAGACGGAGTTTTCCCCCGAGGGAGGGAAGGATCGAGGCATAATTCTGTTCTTGACTGTACATATATAATGTCGACGACGAGATGTGATATATCCATTACTCAATGGAAAGAGGAATGATAAAACACTGGCCAAGGTGCACAAGATTAGGCTAAGGTCTAGATGGGTTGATAAGGGTACTTGCTATTGAGGCTTCCACGATATCATAATTCTTGCGATGTAGAACTACTATTCGCTTTATGACGCCGACTTGTAAACTAGCGTCACGCTTGTTCTGTGTTTGAATCCGGCCGCCCTCTAACTTGTACTCTGGACCCTCTTGAAGACAACTTCTTCACTCCATTCCACTCCACAACCTCTCAGCATCTCCTCCACCTTCTTTACTACCGCCTCCGTGGGCTCAATACTTAGTCTCAACTCCCACTCTCCAAAGTAATTCGGTTCCTCTGTCGTCCTCACAAACCCCAACTTGTGGAACAACCCCAAACTCCTGGTGTTCTCCTTCCCGATCTTAACTCTCAAATACTTCAGATTCTTCCCTCCTCTCTCATACCGCGTCGTATCCTGCATCAATATCTCCCGCCGATGACGTAAAACATACAAAACGAACACCAACACCGCAATCTTCCCAAACCCTTGTCCTTGATACTCATCCCTTGCGATCATGAGTTCGATTTCTCCGACCATACCTATCTGTCGTTCCTCCTCTACTCTCTGCCTTCCCTCTGTTTCTTCCCCTTCTTCCTCATCATCCTCGTAGAGAAATAGATTAACATCTCCAACGAGTTTGGAAGCCTCATCGTCAACTCCCTCGATTACCTCGTATTCTCTTCTTGCAGTACTCTCAGGGTTATCGAGTAATTGAATGTTATCGGATGGAAGTGATAGTATAAATGTTAATTTATCGGCATCCTCCCTCCAGGACTTTTGCATAGCATACTCTTCCGGCAGGGAGAGGCGTTCCGAAGCCGTCGCTTCACGAAGGGACTATCAATAAGTTAGAAAAGTTAGAAACTTCAGACGTTCTCGATAGTAGTTAGTTAGGGGGAATGTATTTACCTCGCTAGACATCCATTCTGAATAAGTTGGGACGTGTGAGGCCTATGAGATTGAGAGCTGTGGATAAGTCGACAGCCAAAGAGTCTGGCAGATAACCAGGCCTTGAGTTTACGGCCGTATACGGTTAGATACACACCTCGTAGGGGACAAAAACGAGCTTGTTAGTGACGATGGCGGTAGATTCGTTGAGTCTCATGTCTGATAATTTTCTCTCTGCCCGACTAAATTGGTCCCTTCTAAAATCACACGAGACAGCTCTGACTACTCTTTTCGTCAAAAGTCGAAATTGTTCAGCCTTGTGAGGATTTCCGATAAACTTGTGTTGCTGGGCGAAAAATGCAACAAAGACCCTCAAAATCCTCTAGGATCCCGGATGGTTATTGATATATCGATATATCTCGACCTCAACCTGCAACTATGGACGAGATTTCCCCCAAAGCTGCTGGATGCTATCTCTGAAGAAATGGAGCCTCGGATTGGGCGTAGGGGAGTCCTGATAAACCAGATACGAAGATCCACGAATTTCTTTATCAGGCCAGATCGGTCAAAGGTTTAAAGCTTTGGAGGAGAGAGGCAGGAAAGGGTTTGCTTCGCAAATCCGCCAAAGGGATTAACGGTTACATGAGGATATGTCCAACGCGTGGGCCCGAACTCGAACCACGAACGATTGTTTATGACCTCAGAATTAGATATCCAAATCCTTCGATTCCTTAGCTGGTACGGTGTCTAAATTTTCGAAATTATAAACTCTAGGGGCACGTGCACATAATTCAATCCGCAATACTGCACAGGGGAAGCAAGCCCGGAAACTGCTCGCAGGAGCGGAATCTTCGATTAACACTGAGGCACAACCAACCATATTTCGACCTTAGGCTACCCCCGACAAAATACATTAAGCTCTAGCTAGCTCTCACCATAAAATTACCTAACAATACTACCACCACAAGGCCCAACGGAATACAACTCATTCAGCGGCCTTGCTGCCGTAAAAAAGGTTCCGGAAACCCTGCCATTTGGACACCTCGCCTTTTGGCACTCTTTACTTCCCTGATCCACCACATAAACGGTACAAACATTCGCATCCGTATCAAACACGTAATTGGCGCAATTCTGAATGGTCTTCGAGCAGTAAGTGCAGCATTTCGAAAGGGTGTTTACATCCTCCGGTATGTCTGCTTGGGGGAGGACGTTGGAGAAGTAGAAAGCGTTCCGACCGGTGTAGGTGAATGGTGTTGCGCAAGCGTCGAATTCGACTGTTTCTGTCGCATGGGCGGTTTCCGTGGTGGTTTCTGTGACGGTTTCGATAGTGGTTGAGGTTGTGATTGAGATTTCGGTGGTGGTTTCGTAGAAGGTTGAGGTCTTAGCGATGGCAGTGGTGAAGCTGGTCGCGGTGGCGGTTTTGGTGATTGTCTTCACGACCGTTACTTTTGGAAGTGTAGTGGTGACCGTCTTAGTCTGGCGGGCGGCGGTCTTGGTGGATGTGAGGAAGCATCCTTTAATAAATTCAAGCCGGATCCGTTAGTTCTTGATACGAAAGCATATATAGTGGACCTTATTGTATCTTACCGCAGCACTTAGGAAGAGCGGCACGCTTGACCAGACCTTCAAATTCAACTTCAGCGGTCGGCGAAGCATCCCTCTTCCGCCTGGGACAGATCCAGTTCTCGTCCGCGATGGTGGTTATCGTGGTATATGAAATACTATCGCCATACGAACATTATGATATTAGTATCGAATAACAATGATCACCTGTTTTCAAAGACACCTTGAATCCTTAACTTACGTCGTCTCAGTATCGGTCGCCGAAAGCGTTACACTAGTGATACTAGTCTCAATTTTGGTAGTCTCCAGAGTCTTAGTAACCAGAACCGTAGGGAGTGATCGAGTAATGACAGTCGTAATGGTGCGCATGATGGTTTTGGTAGACGTCGTCGTCGGTATGACCCTCTTCGTCACTGTGACGGCCGCAGGCACAACCGTGCATGTTGGACGCTTGACTTTGTTCTTGACTGACGATATTCGTATGGATGTTAGTCGATACCCTCGGGTATATGTATTTTAACAGATACCCTCTACATACTGAACAAAGCGGTGCAAGGTGCCGCCTGACGAGCCGAAGCCGCACAGGATTTCGGAACTGGTTTACACAGAGGGTTTGAATAAGCGTAGACGCTGTCGGCGCATCCCAGAAGTACTGGAAGCACAAGGGCGGAAATGATATCGAAGCGCATTATGAATTATAAGATACTCGTACAATCGATTAAATAGGAAAATAAAAAAAAGATTGGGCAAGGGGATACGCAAGAATATAACGAATGACTGGCGTCTTGCAATTAATTATAACAATCGCAGAGAGCCGAATAGATATCCTCTTGACGCAAAATCGGGTCCGCGTCTATACTTAAACCTATTCCTGTGTGCGCTTCCAGGGGGTCTCGACGCATCCATCCCTTTTAACTAAACGCCACATTTTTTACCCTCAGCTGATCAACCACATTAACCTCGAAGCGCCATTTAATTTCCCACTCTCCGATGACTACCGCAGACTCGGATAAGTGCGTGAGGATCGAGCTTGGTGCACTGGCAAAATGCTTGTCCTATAACTTGGCGGTTTGAGGCTGAAAACCGAGCCACCAAGCGCAAGGTTGGTTGATCCCATGGGATTCAAATGCAAGAATGAACATATAACGCTCTAACTTCGTTAGTCGGATCTAAGCGAGAGCTCTATCAAAAAGTGCAATATCGCAGCATTATAATACCCTCCATTCTGGAATGTGCCAACTCTTCTATGACTTGCTCTCTGTATAAACTCCAGAAAGAAGCCTCAAACGGAAGGCTATAAAATAATTTCAATCTTGCAAGATTATCTCCATCTAATCGTCGTCGGCCCGTGATAGGCACAGAAAAAAAGAGGATCTGGAGCATACCCAATATCCGTGGGGATATGAAGAAGGAAAGTGGGGCTCTGCCTTGCGCGTCTAAACGTTGTGAAGGTTGTGAATATGATACACCACAAAGAGATTACGCGTGGATGCCATATGATTGATTATATTGATCGTCGATATATAATGTTTTCGAGAATCATCTACTTCGGCCCGTCGACAAGGAAAATGCGAGGTATAGGAAGGATACAATCACTCCCCACCGTCTTCGTCACTTTCGCAAACAACCCAATCAACCTGAACCCACAGGCTACAGCCCAAGCACCCGATGATCATCGACCGTGCTTTATTGTGGCTACTACCTTCTTGTTGCTGTCGCTGCACCTCATTCTCGATCTCATCCATATCTTCCTCGGTCAGAATGTATCCTTCGTCCGCCCCACACCTGCAGGACTTCGTAAACCTTCCCCCTGCTGATCCATCTTTGTCTGATTCAGAAGGATGGTAGGTCATATCATCGAGATCGATGGTGTCCAGGCCCGTTTTATACTCCCCACCATTTGTGTTCTGTGACAGGGAGGATCGAAGTGATAGATCGTATTCCCGTCGAAGTGATGGTGAAGATAGCGTTTTATACGCGGTATTTATCTCGTCGACGGTGTATATCTCTCCTTCTTGATGTATGCCATCGTCATTCTGGGTTGATCGGCCGCCAATCGAGGTGCCGGCTGGAAGCTTGTCCGGGTGACATCGGAGAAGCGTCCTATGATATGACTTTTTGAGAAGGGATTGGTAGTTTCTATGAGTTGATGGCAGAGACTGGGGGATGGAGAGGATGGTGTAGTGGGTTTGGGTCATGTTATTGCTGGCATGGTGGTGATTTCGGTGGTCGACGTGCCCTATCTTCGTTCGTTGAAGGTGAGAACGTTGAAGGGACTCTTTTTTTTCCTGGGCCAAGAGTTTATCATGTTGTGTTTCCTCAGCGATATCCAACAGTATCAACGCACATTCGCCAGCCCCCCATCCCCAACCTTTCACTCCTGAGGAAGGCGGTAACTCCGGAGTTTTAGATAATACGCTCTTGTATTGTGCAAAATTATTCGGAACATAGTAGCGCTCTATAGCTTGAATCGAAAAGTAAAAATAAAGAACAAAAATAAAAATAAAAATAAAGTAGGAACGCTAGGGAAACATGCTTCAATGTATAGTAAACTCGTTCCTTTCATTCTGGCACGGTAGACGCTGCTGAGTCTCTCTGGGCGATTCCCGGCAACCAGACGTTTACTTTATAATCGAAGAGACGATCTAAAAACTGTAGAATTTTGTAAATATTTTTAATAGTTCGTGCGTTGCTGACTATGTAAGGACCAAGAACACATCGGGAATATTTGCTACGCGTCAGAATCTTCTTATTGTTTTCACTGGATAGGTTAGTATACACAATGATATACGACCATATATAGGCGTTGACATGCACCCCGAAGGCGTGGTCAATCCCAATACCTTTAGCATCCGTCACGGTCGTCTCCTGAGCCATAACCCGTGTAGGGTAAACCAAGTTATACGGCTGGGTAGTCAGGAGGCCGCCCGTTTCGGAATAAAGAGACGGCGTTCCAAGGCAACGCCACGCCCGCAACATAGAATTCGTACAAATTGTAGCTTGATTTTCTGCTTCCAGAAAACTGCCATCGAGAGATTTAATTTTAAAAATAAGAATTGGTAATTCATTTATATTTTTCAATAAAAACAGCAAATTAAAGAGGCCAAATTTTGTAATAAAGTTTGTTAAAAAGGATTCAGTATCATCACAGTTTTGGAGCATGACAGCTATATCTGCCCTAACCGTCAACATTTTCTCCACTAATAAGGGATGCAAAGAAGTTGTGATTTTGGATACCCATCTTTGCTTTTTATTAAACGAAGAAGAGCAGCTTCTTGATGGCTACCATCTCACCCGAGAACAGAATTCTCGGTACAAGTCAGTTACAGTACTTCAAGAGTCAGTATACCTCAGTAAAAATAATAGAAATGGAAAAGTTAAACAAAGAGATCTTACACGCTATCGGCTTGAAGAAGGTAGGCCTGCGCACTTTTTTCTATCACAAGCTGTAGGAGAGAGAGTAAATAGGTCATCCAATTATTTTCCTCACTCGCTATAGCATAAATATTATTTACACACCTCACCAACTTTAGAATGTTGAGAGCCTCTAATTGACGCGAGACTTTAACCTCATTGCTGCATAAGTAAGATTGGAATCGGTCATTTTCCAGTGCGCCGAGATAGTCTTTTTCGAAAAGTAGGTTCTAAAATGGAGAATGTTAAGATTAAATTTTTGATAATTAGAATAAGATATATAAACATAAACTCTTAAACAACTACATAAAATCCATCAATCTAAATTATTTCTCCTAAATGAGGAAATCAGTTTACGAATGTTTGGTAAAACCTATTTGTCAAGACTGTCCCTGATATTCACTACGCCCCTACCGGAGGCACCAAGAAATCGAAAATTTGGTATGTTTTTAGCCAATAATATACGTTTCTATTTCAAACTGGCGGTAATTGTACCCACTAATGTTGAAGAAATTAGGAACGTCCAAGCTAAATTGGAAAGGATAGACTGTCCTTCCGCGGAAGCACTTGCATTGGGATCGAACTCATCTTCATCGAGATCACTCAGGACGGAGTTCGGCGCAGGAATAGTTGGGCGGTAATTCTTGCGTTTCTGTACTTGAAGGGGGTCATCACTTGCTTCGGACATGTTTGAGAGCTTTCTCTTCCGGACCCAAGCTTGAGGCTCGCTGGAGATATCACCATGAGCGGCCTCGCTCTCGTCTGTCTGCGAGAGCCAAGTCACAATACGATCCATATGCGCTAACGATTACTTCGTCGGCAGGGGACAGCTGTCGACGCGGCTTGTAAATTATATGAGAAAGGAGTCGCGTTGTAGCTGTTGATGTTGTCGCTGTAAACGGAACTGTTCCACAAGCCAACATGCAACCATGCATATTTAAATCTTGGTAGCCGAATAACCATATTAATATATTGTGTATAGAACAATTGTCGCACTCTCTATGGATACCGATACGGCCTTTGATACCTTGGGGATAATCTAATAGATACTGTGTCAGAAAAGGGTGGTAGATTGATACGGTATCAATACGGTATTGGGCCATAATACAGTATTAATACGTATTACAATGGTATTGAGAGCGAAAGTTGCCATATAATTTGGATTGGAATGGTGTTCAAAAACACCCCCTTCTGGCTCAGTACTCACACCTGTGTACTTCACGCCCGCCTTTGGACTTCCATTGGAAGGGATTCTGTGTTCAAATCACTGAGGATGCGCCTGATTGACCGCAGATATCATGCACGTCGCCCAGGCGCTATGAGGTCATGGCGGCCATGAAAGTCTTCAAAATACGCCCCGACTTCTTGTAGAATACGTATGCCCATTTTCTCCTGTGAAATCAATCATACTTCACCATCAAGCTCAGACTTCCGAGCGTATATCTCCATTTATTTCTATTCAAGAAGTCACCATTATCGAACAAACATCATGGCGTCAAGTTTCGCAGGAAGCTCAACCTCGAACTACTTCAGTGCATCCGCCAATTTGCGAAATGTAAGTTCGATCCATCAAACAAAGTGTATCAAGGAAAAAGGGATTGCTTGCTAACATGGTACCCGTATAGGCAAATCCGTGTGGTAGATTTGAACTAATCGGGGGCCGGAGAACATATGTCTCTCAAGCGCCGGATGGATCAAAGGCCAAGACGTTGATATATATCACCGACTGTACGACCCTTGCAATAAAGACGCAAGTGCGGTTATAATTGTGAGGTATCACGAGCTGAATATGCAATGGATTACAGTGCTCGGCGTGGACTTGCTAAACCACCAGGTGCTGGCTGATACGTAAGTCCCCAATGCAATGTCCTCCATTGTCATCCCCGATCTAACCAGAATCACCGACGTAGGTACGCAAAAGGCGGCTTCCACGTCGTGATGCCGGACATTCTTGATGGAGATAGCTTGCCGGCGGCGTTCATCGAGACCGCCGAACCAAAGTTGCCCGATCAGGAGAAGATGACCGTCATCGAGAAAGCGTATGCCCGGACCTTCAACCCATCTATGCCCTGGAAAGTTTCCCACTGACCAAAATCTCCGTTCCAGGGTGACTCATTCAAACCTGATGTCCATCATGTCTGTGAAAGGACTTAAGCACCGCGAAACGGTCTCAAAGGTCTTTTCTCCCGGCCAAGTATACCAACAGCCCGCCACTAACTCATCCAACAGCCCAAAATAGACGACTTTATAGCCACCCTTCGTCAAGACCCTGAGATCTCCAAGCTGGGCGTTATAGGTACCTGCTGGGGCGGTCGCCACGCCATCCTCCAAGCTCGTGTGAACACCGGTATCTCCGCTGTTGCAGCACTTCAGCCTTCATTCACCACGGAAGATGATTGGGACCCTCTTTGCGTCCCAACATACCTCGCGTTCGGCTCAAAGGACACGATTGTCCCCCTAACCACGCCCACCATGACAACTCTTTTCACAGGTGAAGAAGCAGGCACCAAGGGCCCAACAGCGATGCTAAGTTTCAGTGTCGACGGCATTCTCCAGGTAATGGGGAACAAGCTGAACGTGAAGAAGCAGATCCGAGTGTTCGAGAACCAGATTCACGGATTTACGCACCGTGGTGATTGGAGTTCAGATGCTGATCGAAAGGCGATGGATGAGGCGGCGGAAGAGGTTATTGCGTGGTTTAAGGAATACCTTGGTTGAATTGGTTAATAGACGGTTTCTTTTTTGTAGAAGGCTGAGCGGATGATAAGTGGTATTGTCTAATCTGCTATACGGAAATGGGAAAAACAAGGCCCCGGAACGCCGCTAATGTACTCTGGGATAACGCCGTGGAAGTGGTCGAAAAATTATAATACAATGCGGTAATATTGGGATGGGATCAATACTCCTTCTTAAAGGTCTCCTGTATCGGTTTCGAACTCTGTGACATAAGATCATTAGTATCGTCTCAGCCTTGGAATACATACGCATGCATACCTCAATGAACTTCTTCAGATGCTCGTCCAAGCTCGCCAGGTCGTCTTTCCGCTTCTTATTCTCCGCTATCAGCGCCTGCTTCTTGGCAATCAACTGCTTCCTCTGCGCCTCCAACTCTTCCCGAACGGCTCGTTCGTCCGCCAACCGTAACTTCATAAGTTCGTGTGAATCCTTATCCACATCCTCAGGATGTCGAGCGAGATATTCCTCCTCATCTACGAGCGGGATATCCTTATAGGTATGCGGAAAATCCAGGCACGCGTCTATTTCGCCGCGTAGGTGGCGTTGTTGGTAATACAGATTCTGCAATTGGAGATGTAATCGGTCCTGTTCCTGACGGGCTTCTGACGTTGTCTGTTTCGTCTGTCGGACTGTCATGTATGCCGTTCTATGGAGGGAACGTAAACGGGACATAGCGGCGAAGAGCTGCTTTTGGGATTTCAGGCGTTCGTCCGATGGCGATGAGGTTTGTGATGTGAGGGCGCGAGCGCGGTCTTGTGATACTATCTGCAGGCAGACTTCACGGGTTTGTTGGAGGGCTTGAAGACATTCCAGGAGATCCTGCTCAGTGATTCGGGAAGCGGTTTCGGGCGCCATTGTGGTGGTGATGATGATGTTGATGATGAGGTTGATGGTGGTTGTTTTGGACGAGGTTCCTTCAGATCGAGTGAGCGTTCAACACTTCACTAAACCTCGCCGGGATTCTTCCATAAAATGCACTTCATCCGCTTCCTCAAAGTCCCCACCACCTCCTCCAAACCCTCATCGAACATCATCAACGTCTCCACTCTCATCACCATCTCCACCGACCTCTCCGAGGCATTTTACAATGGCAATGCCACTCTCCGAGCCACTCTTCGCGCGGACACGCCGTCCCGCCAACTACTGGCCGCCAAAACCGTGACTTGGACTCCGGGACTAAGAAACATACCCGTCCAATTCACATTCACGGCCTCGAAGGACACGCCGTCTAACGGCATAGTCTGCATCTCGGCGACCGAAAACCGTGCAGACGACATGCGATCATTATTCGCTGGTTCCTCAGAATCTCGAATTCTTTCAGCATGGAGCACGTCCTTCGATATTCTTCAGAACGGGAGCAAAGCAGATGCATTCGTGGAGAGAAAACTTCAGTTATCGGCTGGTAAGATGGTCCGGATATGGGAAGAAACCAGGGAGGATATCGCAAGGCATATATGGTATTACCATCATCCATAACTTCCATACGAAATCACGGGATCATACAGAGAATCTAATAATTTCCCTACAGGCCCGGCGGCCTAGCCATGGCTTCTTACCTCTCCACCCTCCCCACTCCGCCCACAGGAGTCTTATCTTCTCTCACCCCTCTACTTTCAAACCCTTCCTTGTGTATCCTAGAACTCGGTGCCGGCTGCGGTCTAGCCGGCATAGTCCTACATACACTCATACCCTCCACAGCAGTAACACTAACAGACCTCCCCATAACCACCGAAATAACATCCAAAAACCTCACAAGTAACCCTAGTACATCATCTAACGGCAACAGCATATCCTACAGTCCGCTCGACTGGTCCGCTCCATTGCCGGAATGGTGTACCTCTACAACCTATGATTTGATATTAGTAGCGGACTGCACATATAACACCGCCAGTATTCCCTATCTGGTCGGAGTGCTCGATGAATTGTGTAGATTATCACCGGATGTGGTGATACTGCTGGCGCATAAAGTAAGGCATGACTCAGAGGAAATGTTTTTTGAGATGGCGGGTGAGAAGGGGATTGTGAAGAAGGAGAGTGTGGTGTTTGAGATGGCGGGTGATAGAGTCGATTTGTATGTCATGGGGAGGTGACACTCATCATGATATCGAACGATTTGTATATATATCGGGTATTGTGTAGTCTATTAATATAGACATCTCCGCAGAGCAGAGTGGGCTTGAAGATCGGGATCTCTAGGTTCCATGCAGGGCAATGAACGGAAATGTCAAAGAGTGAAAGTAGTTGGAATTTTTTCTATCTGGTTCTTTAACACCGGCCATAACGCCTGAGATGTACCAACCTCTCTCTCAGACGGCCTCCCCGTATATATATCCGAACAGATTTCAAATGCAAACACTAGTATATTAAGACATGACTTTTCTTTGGTAATACCGAACCGAACAAATATCGATATAAGTCAGTTTATGTTCAAGGATCCCATTAGTCCTGAGATCTCACGGTTATCCTTGGAGAAGGGCCGCTGCCCCTGGCTCACTGCAAACGTAGACAACCTCGTGGTCATCAGAGAAGCCATTGAACTTGGTCGCCGAGCACTTGGAATAAGCTATATCACCACACATATTAGCATATCTGTCCCAGCAATCTTGCAAAGATCCTAGGATATTATAAACCTACCTCCCATCTCCGTAAAGTACAACCAATCCCCAACCTCAACAACCTCCGGCAAGTAGCTCTCCGAGGAGATGCAGTCCAACCCATCGCAAGTCGGACCCCAAATCGAGTACTTCACAACCCTCTCCCCATCCTCTCTCTTCTTTCCATACCAGAAATCATCACCGTTCGTCAAGACCCTCGGAATAGGAGTCTGGTGATCAAACATCACACCGGAGAAATTTCCATAGACCCCGTCGTTCAAATACAACATGAAGGAACTCTCTCCGGTAACCGGATCGACGACAGTGCGACGGGCGATGACGTGAGCTGCGACGGTGAACGCCGAGGCAACATAGTACCTCCCAGGCTCCGCGATAACCCTGACGTTGCTGGGGAAGTATCGGTCAACAGCTGGTCCGAGAACCGAGGCAATGGCCTCAAAGTTGTTGTGTCCGTATCCGCCACCGACATCCAAAAGCTTCATATCAAATCCAAGATCGGCGCCCTCATCGAATACACGACGGGCATCCTCAACAGCGCTGATATAGGCGGTTGGATCATAGGTTCCAGATCCAACGTGGAAGCTGACTCCGACGACGTTGAGGCCGAGATCCTTGGCAAGGGCAAGGAGTGAGGCTGTGGAGTCAAGCGGAGCACCGTATTTGACACTAAGACGGCAGAGAGCCTTGGAGTCATCAGTGGCGATGCGGAGGAGCAGCCGAGCGGATGGGAAGTAACGCTGGCACTTGTACAGCTCCTCGGCATTGTCGAAGGTCATATGCTCAACACCCTCGGAAGCAGCATAGCGGATGAAAGACGCCGTCTTGCAAGGATGGGCATAGATGATGCGGGACGGTGAGATATCCATAGAAAGGATAGTTTCAATCTCCTTCTTTGAGGCACAATCAAAGCCACAGCCAAGATTGGCGAGGAGACGAAGGACCTGAGGGTCGGGGTTACATTTGACAGCTGTGAGTTGGATTAGCTAACTGTGCAATTTTATATCAGGTTGCGTATAGAGTTCTTACCATAGAATGGCTCAATGCGAGGAAGATTCAATTTCCATCTAAGATGCTGACGGTAAATCTCCCCTAGGTCTGCGACAAAGAAAGCATCTTCTCCACCCGCCGGGCAGTTATCGACGTTGATGCTGTTGATGCGACGGGCCAAGGCAGTGCCAATCAAGGCCTTCGAGGTAGCTTTTTCAGATCCATCATAGTATGGGTGGCCTGCAGCTACTGGAACGAAAGCAGTACCGGGCATCTGCTTGATAGATGAAGAAGTCGTTGGTAGGGAGAGACTGACAGGGACCGCAGACTCGATTTCGACGAAGACCATAACTAAGGCGATTTGACTTCGACGAATGTCGACTTCGAGGATTTGGATGGTATGATTGACTGTTATCCGTCCAAAAGAAAGGAATGAACAGTTAAATGGAAGAAAATTGTATGTAGAAGGAAGAAGGAGCTGAGAAATAGATATTTCTATGCTGCTTCTTGTGGACGTCGACTCCTATACAGTTACCGCCAGAATAGCACCCAAACCACGCCGTCTCAAAACAATTCTCAGGAATCAAAAAATGATCTCTTGAGAATATTAAGAAGGTTGAAAGTTAAGTTCTTGAGTTCACAATTGAACGAATGCTAGGGTGGTCGAAACACAATTCTGCCGAAACAGACAAGAGGCGGTCGCCGCAAGCCTTCCTCGTGAAGAGGAAGGTTACCAGCGGGAGAGCTATGCGGCAGGGGGTTTGATTGGGACTCGTCGGCTGGATTTTGGGATGACTCCTCCGCACCGTCTACCTGGGATCTATGATGGCGATTTTCAGACTTGGGATGAGATCTAGGGATGGGCTGAGTTTGTGGAGGGGGTTTGAGAGGACGGAGGGAGGAGCGGCAAGAGCCTGGTGACGGGATGGTGAACGGTTGTTCCCGGAGCCGAAGACCTTTGTCGGCGCGAAACAAAGGTTTCGGTGGGAAAAGTAAAGATTGGTGGTTTGGGAGTTATTAAAAGAAGACTGAAGCTATATATCTGCCTTGGTCGTCGATATCTCGATATTGGTCCGGTATGATGACACCGTTTCAGTTGAAGAAAAGTTTTTTAACGTTGGATGCAAGAAGATCGGGACTTGAACTTCAAAGACCAGTGATTTCTCAAGCTGGAAAGGAGAACACTTGTCAGTCGACTATCCTTCAGGTTATTATATATCTCTCCTTGTCGGTCAATTGGCGGTGGTTGGCGATGGTGCTGGATTTATTCCCTCAGGCCGGGAACAGGTAACGCTTCGATGTTGTGGATGTGGCGAGACCTCGTTCTTTTTATATCCGCCACGCGGGAAGGAACAGAACCGGATTTAGCTTACCAACCTCGAGAAACTGGATTTGCCAGGCCTTCCAAGTGTGCTTATCTAGCGAGACGTCTAGCAGCTGACTTTGGTTTAGAAACTTTCTACGATCGTGTGCCTTCCTAAGCAGAAAGATAAAGGAAACGGGAAAGAAAGGGTGGTGAGCAGGGCGGACTGTGTTGGGGGTGTGGTTGTCTTTTTATTTCAACTGGCTCGAGCAGCCATTTTCTGCACCCCGGCCGGGCCAGCGACAGAAAATTTAGACTTCTGGGCTGGCTTGCCCTGCGCACACTCCGATTCGCATATTTCTTATTCTCCACTCTGCTGAGGAATGACAACGATTGGAGGGCGGTGTATGGATGCACCTTACGCGGCAGACTTGGTTGCGGGCGATGCTATCCGATCGAGTCTACGCAGTGGCCATTGCTACTCCAGCTATGATTCATGATCTCGCTCATTTCTCCGTCCAAGCATAACAATAACCCGGCCGGGAAAGAACCAACTGAAAAGATCATGAGAAGCGGCTCTATCAATATCGGATCACGCAAGCTCATTTCATCAGACGGGTCGGCCTGGGTTTTGTAGCTTGGGATCCACCGCCGACGCAGGCAGAGATAACCCGCTCCTTGCCCTAAACCCACCAGCTACTTAAACGACCTCCTCTATTTGATTCACAATCCGAATTTTTCTGCTGGTAACACCGTGGATTTAAGCACCGAGGGCCAGGGGCCGTCAGGCAGGCAGGAAAAAGTACCTCATCATCTTGCATCGGGGACGGCTGGGGGGGGTCTGTGACGGTATGTAATGCGATACCATTCACAGCGCAGTATGGGGACCAAGATGAGGGATTTCTTTCCTGGTCGAAGTTCCAACTGGAGAAAACCTTCTATGGGTCCAACATCGGCCTCAAGTTAATTTTTTTGACGCTAGCGAAATCCACACACCAAGATCAAGTCTGCAATCGATGACTTTAAACGAGCGAATTATGGGTTCTAGAATATAGGTTGCAGCTCGTCGATTCTTTCTACCGATTGTTCCTTGAAATCATGAGACAGGGCCAGCTAGCCATTGCATTTGCATGGCCAGCTTTTAAAACATAGCTCGAAGCTGAGCTCTCACATGCTCACACCCTCGTTCCTTGCAGTCGCGCCCACCCCTCATGCAAGTTTTTTTATATATACACACCGAATCAGGGAAGGATATACGTACCGTGTATTGCAAGATTATTTTGCATGTTCCAGCTCTGTGAAGGCACCGCTGCGACTTGGAAGGCGCTCCGGCATATCTGCACATTCAGGAAAGTATTTATCCGAGTCGATCTATGCAGTGGACTGCAGTCTAGCGAGGGAAAATTCTGTCATGCAGCATGCACAGTCGAGTCCAAAGCACTCCGGGTTCGAGGCCTCCAATAAGCTTATAATCCTTTATATTCGCGAGGAAGCTTAATGCAAAGGCGGGCTACTGCTGGAATGTTGCACAGAGAGCTTCACGGATTCAACATTAGTACTATAGCTACAGTATCCCTGCAAGTGCTTAAGTATGATAGTGTTGTCCGACTTCGATCCCGTCTCGAAACTGCGCCGGGCATGCGGGGTTAATGCTAGTAAACTCTTCTTTTTAAAGTATATTCCCGTTTCTACTGTATACGGGATAGTAGATATCTTATGCAACCATCGACGGAGTCACATCCGCCCGGATGCGATAGATAGTACATATATACACGTCATGCACTATGCCGAATAAGATACCCCGATAGGATATTTTTCTGGAGACTACCTCGACCAATTATCTTGGTTTACATTTTAGCCAGTTGATTTACAGCGGACCGACCTCTTACAATTTAATTATTCAAACGCGAAGAACAATTGATAGATTGATATCATCTAGGCTGCCGAATCCAACTCCTCGTACGGACTGCATCTTCCTAACGTTATAAAATTGCACAACCCTCTTTTTCCTATCTTTTCCCCCACATTGCTCCATGTACGATTCAAAATAGCCGTCATGCATCCGAAAATCAAATAAGAATTAAAGAATTATAATTACTGCAATACCCCGCAAAGCCATATTCCGGATGCGCCGTATATATTACCCATTCCCGTCACCATATATATCCCGACTAACTCCTCAATTCCCTTTCGCCGCCGCGTCCTCCGCACCTCCAGGCCGAAAAGCAGGATTACCGTTCATTTCCTTAATTTCTCTCTGTCGCTGCTTCAGTAAAAAATAGGTTATATAAGCCAATAACCCCAGCGCCGGAATTCCGATTCCCAAACCGAGGCCTAAGCCAATCTGGCTTGCGGTGTCCAAACCGCTCGAAGAACCTCCGTTCCCTTGTCCAGCGTTTTGTTCTGCTGATGAATCGCGGACCGTCGATATTTTCGTAACGAATGAAGTTACTTGTCCAACTATCATAACACATGAATGCGTTAGCAACTACTAATCCCACACTATAATATAGCGAAGTAATCCGCTCCCACCTGTGACCGTCGTAGTACCCGCTGCCACCGTCACAGTGGCACCCCCGGGCTGACCATTACCCGCACCAGTCGTTATCCCCGCATTGCTCAAGTAAACAGAGCAATAAGCACCATACGCAAGATGTGCGTCGGCAATATCCGCTGTTCTCCCTTCGCACCGACTACTCGCGCATCGGTCAAGAAACGACGAAACCGCGGTGCTGATGTCCGCTCTACGGCATAAGCAGGAGTTTGCCCGACACTCCACGGTATCCACGAGGTCGGTTACATCACCGCCGCAGCCGGCGCTGTCGAAACAGCATAGCAAGCATGGACGGATGGTCTTGAAGTTCGAAACTGTGTCGATGTTGTAGGTTTCGTACCGCGATATGGTTTGTCCCGCGCTTAGCGAGGAGAGGAGGAAGGGAAAGAGAATGGAGGCGATAATCCTTAAGGAGACCATTGCACCGGAGGAGTTGCGCGAATACCAGGGTAAAGACTTTATATATTATATCATTGAATCGCGCACTGAATATATCAGAATGATATCGATATCATCGGACAGCGCTCTGCGACGTTGAATCCAGCTAGTTGGATTGGAAAAAGCGGAAACCAAGCCACGCTGACGTCGCCCAGGCGGAGACATGGATTTAAAAGGCGGAGGTAAATTAAATCTGATAGCCTCATGTTGCGAACATTCCATTGAGTTTGTGTCACACAGGCATTGGTTTCGAAATTTCAGGGTATAGGCTAAATCGGGCCCGTTTATTGGGCGGCGACCAGCGGGAGCAGATATATCGACACCGCGTTGCATGTTGCATATTATTGCGCTGCTGCCTACTGAAGAAGTACTGGAAAGATCCGTGACCTCTGTGCGGGCGTGGGTGGCTTCGCAGACGCTGCTTGAGAAATTGATGATAAGTGGTTCTGGAATTCGTTCGTGTGCAAACCAGACGGTCCTCTACCAGAATCGTATATATATCGTCAGACCATCCACGATATATATCTAGAATATTGATGCTCCTACATCTATCGTAATCGCGCCGTTCCTGAGCTGTGCCTAGATCATTCGAAAGGAAACCAAAAAATATAAATATATATCCCTGGTACGGACCATGTGCCTCGGTCCAGCTTTCCAATACAACGGCATCACCCCACGCCTTGAAACTCTATACTAGTTGCTAAACCCCAAGATCAAGGGTCCTTCCCGCGAGCGTGCATATGTTCGGTTCCCAGACACGGCCGCGGAGCCAAGAGCTACAAACACGACACCTGCACTTAGGGTACAAAGTATCGATACACTGCTAACATCCTTCCCATGCATATTCCTGAATGCATCCGCGAGACCGAGTATACCGATTCTATCAATACATAACGTTATAAGTTAACCGCATTCCTAAACGGAAACCATGCAGGAATCCGAACCCAAAGGTCAGGCCGAGCAAGGAGGCTTCACGAATCTCCCAACGGAAATCCAGCATCTGATCCTCGAAAACCTTCCACGTGAGGACCTGGGCGCCTTTTCGTTCTGCTCAAAACTCTGCTACGACGTCTCCTTGCGTCTGCGACTGAGGAGAATCGAACTTCGGCCTGATAAGATTCAGTTATTTAAAGACGGGGGACCATGGCAGCGTTACCGCCATTACACACAGTAAGTACGCGTACGGTGCATGTGGACTTTGTCAAGCAAAATCTAACACAATTTCAACACAAAAGCTATTTGGGGATAAAGTGGGCCAATTATCACTACGGCCAGCCGTTTGATGTAAACGAACACTACTCCGAACTTCGAGAGTCATTGGAGTTATTATCGCTCTTCCCAGCTCTCAAAAGTGTACATATCTCACTAAGACTAGTGGGATGGACTGAAAGAAATATCTACTTTGCAATCCTCAAAGCCATCGTAAACTCTGGCTCCTGCAGTACCCTTGAAACATTCTACCTTGATATCGATCAAAGAGCCATCGACCCTGAATACATGTCGGATGAGCAGTACGGAAAACTGTACTCCGACCTATCCCCTGTCAATCAGGTATTCTTTGGCGAGAAAAGAGTGGACAACGATGTATTCGACGATTTTATCGAAGAACACGGAGGAAAGCTCCCTCTGTTGAAGACCGTCACGCTCTCAATCGACAACATTCCATGGCCTATGGGCCACGCCGGATCAGAAGAATTCCAAGAAACTGGGTTTTATTACACCATCCTCGCACTGGCCGCCAACCCGCGTGTGCTAAACGTCGATTTCACGCTGGAAGTCGGCCCGGATCCCTATGAGACGGCCGAGGGAGATACAAGCGGAAACCAGCCGTCAAAATTAAACCCAAAACTTCTTGATGCCTTCTCAAAGCTTACAACTCTATCGATCGAAACTCGAAATTTGCCTGAGGAACCAGATATCCAAAGGCTCGGAGACAGGTTCCCTAGCCTGGAGCATTTGGAAATCGATATGTACAGATTCCGCTTATGGGATTTCCACTTGGAAGAAAATATACACCTCTATGAAGGTATAGGAAAACTGAGGAATCTAAGAACCGTATCGCTGCCGTGGCCGAGAGGAACAGATGATGGATCCCTGAGTCCGGATGACTTGAGACGAGTTGGGCTCAGGTGGCTCCAGAATGGGCTGGATTCCTTGGAGAGTGCAGTGTTTTCCGGGACGAAGGCCGCATATAAAGGCTATGATGAGATCGAATTACGCTTGGGGTTTAGTGCGACCGATGTGCAGTTCGTTACTGACACGGAAGATTTCGCGTGGATGGATTACTCGTAGGCCATCGATAAAAATCTGAGATATCCGACACGAAACCGGTGACTTACAATTACTTAAGTAATTTATTATTTAAAGTAGAGTAACAGCCTTGAAACTATTCGACATCGGCAGGCTCGCTTTATACCGCAAATAGTGTAAATTAACTGCATAGCTTAATCAATCAACGGCGTGAATGTATACCGGTACCACAGGTCACGCAAAAGATTGTCACGCCAAGGAGATAAATATTTACGACTTGGTCCATAAAGCGTATGCGGGCAAATTGGTTGCTTATATATATTGCATGACTATGGGGTATCTAACTTTTCCATTTCGATGCTTTGATCACTATGACTACCCCGACACTACTAAGCCCTACACTCAGAATTCAAGCCCACAAAACCAAAAATTGACAAGATCGCCAGCGTAATATGCAGTTTCCTATAAAGAATATGGTATCTCCGAACAAAAAAAGAGAAAAGAAAAGAGAAAATGCAGAAACTATGCAATGCAAGATGAAGATGTCATAAAAGAAAGAGAAAGGTAGCCCCAAGCTTCAAGCTCGAATGTAACTATTCTACCTTCTTTGCATGTTTACTTCCCTGTGACACCACGCTTCATAGCATCATGCTCCCTCTGAGGAGGTGGGGTATGTTGTGGTCTTCGAACGACAGTTCTCAAGGTCGTGTGCTCTGGAGCAGCACGGTGCGGCGGCTGTGGCTTGGGTCTGCCCATCCTGTCGTCGTCGTTGCCCCTGTATTCCTCTTCACCGTCCTTCCTATCATTCTTCCTGTCGTCCTTCTTCCTGTCGTCGTCTTTCTTGTCATCCTTTCTCCTATCATCTTTCTTATCATCTTTCTTATCGTCCTTCTTATCATCCTTCTTATCGTCCTTCTTGTCGTCTTTCTTATCATCCTTCTTATCATCATCTTTGTTACCTTTCTCCTCCTTGTCTTCATCGTTCCGGCCAGTTTCTTCTGGAGCAGCTTCGGTGGTAGTTGTCTCGTGCTCGGCGACGGTTGTAGTGGTCTCATGTTCTGCGGCAGTAGTTGTCTCGTGTTCCGCGGCTTCGGTAGTGGTTTCATGCTCAGCCGCTACAGTGGTACTGGTCTCATAAGCGACGACTTCCTCAGTAGTGGTGGTTTCATGGGCCAAAGCTTCGTCAGTGGCAGTGGTTTCATTGGCCAAAGCTTCGTCAGTGGTGGTGGTTTCATGGGCCAAAGCTTCTTCAGTGGTGGTGGTTTCATTGGCCAAAGCTTCTTCAGTGGTGGTGGTTTCATGGGCCAAAGCTTCTTCAGTGGTGGTGGTTTCGTGAGCCAAAGCCTCGTCAGTGGTAGTGGTTTCGTGAACCGCAGTAGTAGTCTCTTCGGCCGAGGAAGTGGTCTCAGTAGCAGCGTCACCCTCGCGATCGGTTGGGGCTTCGTGCTCAGCGGTGGTAGTGGTAGTCTCTGCGTCCGCGAGTGCGTATTCAGTGGTAGTGGTGCTAGTTTCCGTAGCTTCGTGACCGGCGCCAGCTTGGGTATCGGTGCAGGTGGCAACGGTCTCGGTTACTGTGACGGCTTCACCGGCTTGGCGAGAAATTTCGGTCTTTGTCTCGGTCTTTACTTCAGTCTTGACCTCAGTCTTTGTTTCGGTCTTTATGACTTCTTTCCCAGTTTCACGGATTGTCTCGCGGACTGTCTCCGTCTTAGTGACTTCCCTCCCGCGTTCACGGACTGTCTCCGTCTTGGTAACAACGTGAGTAACGGCGACCTATATTGTTTATCTTTTGTCAACCACATATTCAAGGTTAAGAATCTGTAGGAGATTGGGCTTACCGGTCGATGCTGGGTAACAATAACAGTACGAACCACAGTCCGTGTCTCAGCAGCGGGTCTATCTCTTGATGGAGGAGTATGCGCAACGATGGGGCCAGGATGATCAAGAGCTCCGACGGTAGGAGCAGCGATATCTCCTAGTTCGCTTGAAGGAATGATCCTGAAACCTTCAGTGGTAGAGGTAGGCTCGGCTTCATCAGTGGGTTCAGCGTCGTCAGTGGGTTCAGCATCGTCAGTTGGTTCAGCTTCAGCCTCAGTAGTTGGCTCTGCACCAGCTTCATCGGTAGAAGTGGTCTCCTCGCCAGCTTCATCGGTCTCAGAAACCACGACGGTAGTTTCAGTAGTCGCAACCCTTGTCTTTGTAATAGTCGTGGACTCATCTACCTCCTCCTCATCGTCTTGGTTCCCACCACCCTGACCACCCCTCCCGGGTCTCCCAGGTCTCCCGGGTCTTTCTCTTCCATTCCTTCCACGCCCATTCCTTCCCTGATCATCCTCATCATCATAATCATCCTCATCGTCGTGGTCGTCTCCGTTACGTCCACGTCCGTTCCTTCCATTCCCATTACCCTGGCGACCCCTGCCATTACCGCCTCTACCGCGTCCATTGCGTCCGTTACGGCCATTGCCTCCTCGGCCGTTACGACCCTTACCGTTCGTCCTCTCTGGCGGGGCAGCTCTGGTGGCAGTTGACGTTGTGACGATGTCAACGGTACCGGTACCAAGGATTGGTGCGGTATCATTCGTACCAACCTTTTCCGTACGTTTTAGAATAGTATAGGCTGCAAATGAAAGTTAGATCCAAACTTTTCTTCGCGATACCTTGATAAATGGTTCATGGATTCTTACCAGGCTCATCAGCGGGCTCAACCTGCCGCGACTCAACATCGCTTCGGCCGAACAGTTTTCCCAGGATGCTTGCGGATGAGACGGAAAGTAGCAGAGGAGCTACTATTAAAGTTGAAGTCTTCATGTTGAATAATATAGAAAGGTACACAAGGAGATTGAGGGAATGAAGGAGATGAAGAGAGTGTGACTAGAGAATAGGAAGTAGAAAAGGCCCTGCCTCAAATGAATGAAACGACAACCTGTGCCTATAGTATAATAATCTACTTTTGATAGGGAAAGAAGTGAAGTAACAAAAACGAGCGTTCACAGAACAGCTCAACCTCCCAGAGGTAAAAAAAGAACGAAGAGGGGGGGAAAGAGAGTGGAGGGAAAGGTTTTGCGCTGGGTGGAGAAACGAGAAGGAAAAAAAACATCGATATCATCCAGGGCCGGATTGTTTATAAGAACAACCATCGTCTGTGCCCGCTCCCTGGCGAACAAAGAAGGGAGCTTAATTCCGCCCTAAGGATTCTGCCAAAATGCTATAACTCTACTAAAAATCCCTGGATTCGATCATTAATCGCCGCCCGTCTCGAATGTACCGGCGTCAACCCGGCAAACGAGGTTTGAAACATATTGCGTTGGTCCGAATCGGGAAATACCACAAAGTCTCCAGCGTCCCAAAAGGGACGGGTTCACGAATCCAAAGCCCGTCGTCAGGCCATATTCGTCACACCAAATATCTGTTATTCGTCAGATACGTCTCCATGAGCCCTATCACCTATCCATTTGGGAAATCTATGTGCTACTACCGACCGAAAACGTACACGCAACCCCCTGCCGGACTTCCCGTTTTGTGCAACAGAGCTCAAGCGCCAAGCGCTTCATCGACAGGGTGGGTTAAAGTGTCTGAAACGTCAGTCCGACAGTTCTGCTACGGGAGCAGCGTTATGTCCGTTATCGAGCCCGGGTCCGAGCTATAAGGTACCCACCCGATTAAACATCTCGCCGAAGAGGAGGACAGCGGAAACATTTTTTTCTTGCCTTTCTCCACTGCAGCCAGCCATAGGTGGTGATTAATATATATCCGATCAGATCACACCAAGCTTTTTTTCCTCCCCCCTTCCCCAGCCGCGCAGGGGTATTCAACTGTTTAAAACTCGATGCCTAGACAGAAAAATAAGGATTCCAAGCCTGAAAGTGTAAAGCCTAATGTTTTAGCACTGTCGGCGCGAAAGCCGACTTGCTACACGGGTATCCTCGAAGCCTCTTGGCTTGCGGAACTCCCCTTCAGTTAGTTTCGATTCACGAATCCACAGCTAGGATTCCTATCAACGATTGAGGCTGTGTAACTTGTCTAAACATCACTACGTGCGCTATGGTGGGTTTTGTAAAACGAAACAGTGGGGGGGTGCATGCCCCATACTATGAAACGGACTCCAGACCCTACGATAGCGTTGAAGATTCTTCGATGATCTCGATATCGGACGGCGCATTTTTGTCTTAGTGATTACATGAATCACATTACGTCTGTATTACTAAGTAGTCGACCGAGCCTAGGCGCTTAGGATGCCGAGGTATTCCTTGAGAAACATTAGAAACATGTTTTGTCATCCTATGGATCCTTGGTTCGTGAGATTGGAAACAGCCTCAAGGGAGTTTCTGGAACCAAAGCTTGCAACATTGCATCCATAAGCCTATAGGATCGTCCGGAAACCGGAATACCAGCCTTCTCGACCTCCAGAGCCCCCCACGAATCGTGGTCACAGCCGGTAGAGACATTAATTTCTGTAGGTCCAGCATACACTAACCTACAGGTGAAGGTTCTACACCAAAATACCATAGATTGATTCGTGATTTACCCGTATATCCGTATATCTTATATACACAAACTCTGCTCCCAAACCCCATCTATGCCCCCAACAAACCCCATCGTACCCTAAACGCCCTGGATCCAAAACCCGATTCGAATGGTAAATTTAAAGAATCCAAACCAGAACATGCAAAATAACACAAACAAAAACCCGAAAAATGAAAGAATCTACCTCTCTAAATGCGTCGTCGGATTCTCCCTACTATAATCCGTATGTATAAACGCCCTTTCCACAAACGGTAAACTCTCCACCGTCCACCCAAGTGCCTCAGCAACATCATGACTATCCCTCAAACTCAGATCCTCATCGAAAATAATTTCCACCTCAACGTTAATCCTATCCCCGCTGTAATACGCCTGCACCCCCGTGATCTTCCTAATACACCTCGCAAACCTCATACAGACATACAAGATCAAATTCCTATCCTCCGCCGGCGCCGCCGCTCCCGTCAGGTGATCTATGTGCTCCAGCGATGTTTTGGACCAAGCGAAAACGACATAGAGGGATAGTAACAACCCGCCCAAAGGATCGAGATACCACTGTCCCGTTGCGTACCCGACGAGCGGGAAGAATATCGAAAACGTGTTGAAGAAGACGTCCGTGAGCGCGTCCTGGGCTAACGCCTGCACACTCGAAGATTTGATCATCCGACACCATAGCCAGCAAGCTCCCTTGATGCCTATTGTGACTGACATGATTACTATCGCCGAGTTTGAGAGTTGGATTATGCTGTGGTCGGGGTTGAGAAGACGTTGGACGGCTTCAACAGCAACTTGGATGAAAGACACTATCATTATTACTGCGAAGACGAGAACGCCGATTGGTTCGAGGCGGTGGCGACCTATTGGGTAGCGGTTGGCGTCACGACGAGAGATGAGGTAAGTCGTCAAACCTATTATGGCCGTGGAGAGGAAGTCGAGTGCGGACTACTCTCGTTGGCTTTCGTTAGCAAAGACGTACCATCAAAACCAAGAACCTTATACATACGTCAACCAAACTAGCAAGCACAGATAGCGAGCTAGATAACAGCGTAACCACGACTTTACCAGCAAGTAATATCGTATTCGCCGCCAGATTCACATATAAAGCCACTCTCCTATCCCCCACATCTACCCATTAGCCAATTCATCCCCCCAGTAGCCACACATCAATACTCACACAATCCTCTCATCCCCACCCTCCCCATCCCCCTCACCACCCCAATTCCTCCCCTCCAAAAGCGGCGCCTCCTCATCCACCATCTTCCTCACAAAACTCGGCCGCCTCCTCAACGGCGTCTTAGGCGCACTACTTCCCCCACTCAACAAATCTCCATTCCCATTCCCATTCCCACCATCTTCATCCTCCTCCGGAATAGCACTATACCCCTCCCTCTCATAAGCCCCCACCAACCTCGGCACCAGCGCCGAATCCAACAACTGATCAACCCAAATATACCTATCAATCTGCCGATTAACATTCTCATAATACCGTCTAACCTTCGGATTTCTAATCTTCGCCAGATCAACCTCAGAAGTTCTATATCGTTCCCACTGATACCGTCGGTTATTCGTCCCCACTAACCGTTGAGACCGTAGGGAATCAGAGGTCATGGCCATCGATGCCCTACGTAACGGATCATGCGGGTGAACGTGGTCTGATGTTGTATCTAACGTTAAACTAGACGAGTGCTGTCGCAGCGACGCTAGCGATGGAGAATGCAGCAGCGATGGGAGTAGAGGCGTTGTTGAGCGGGGAGTTGGGAAGTCAGGGAGCGTGAAGCTGCGACGTGGGGGACCTGGGGAGGTCGGAGAGGTTGGGGTTGATGCGCCGGACATGATGGGCGGTTGAGGATGTTTTCGGTAGACTGGCTAGGTTCGGTGTAACTATGTTTAGTACTATGTTGAATGGGGGGTACGGGGAGGATATCGATTCGCGGTGATGTGTGAAGAAACGACAATCTCGCGTCGCCCGATGTTATTATTATACCACGGTGACGGTATCGGCGCTGCGGGTTATTGCGGTCCTTAATTGAACGAACATCCCAGGGAAGAAGAAAAGTTGAGGAGGAAATACCTTTTCAAGCCTCGCTAGCGCAATCAAAAAGTCGCGGGCGCAGTGGCTAGCTCAGAAGTTAGTCAGGTTCAACGATCCATAGCCATGGAATGAACCGTCTGCATGACGTCGGGGAAACTTAGCCGAACGAATCGGCGCCAGGCTGCCCAGAGCGTGAGCTGATTCCCACATGGCAGCATCACGAGACGGTGTTCCTTTGTGCATTGTGATACCCACGCCATATATCAAAAGAGAGTTAAAGATGTATACTTGGTAAGTAAGTAGGAACAGAGAATATTCAGAGAACAGAAAGAAATCTATTTCGTATATATAACTGGTAAATATCGAGATCGTGGTTAGGTAATCAATCTCCAAGGAAAAAATGCAACAATAACAACACTGCGCTCCAATCAAGTCATCTAATACTTCCTTTTCTGGATCTTGCGGGCGATAAGACGAGAAGGATGGGCTCTTTAATAAGGAATACCGTTCGTCAAAAGCTGGAACTGGTCGTATCCTCTCGTCGAATAGCTTCCATAAGCCCTCTTCACAAGTCCTCTCATATAATCCGCCGCATCCCTCTCACTCCGATCCAGCACAAACCTCGCCTTGAAATTCTGAATCGTCTCCGGCTTGAAGCACGGCAGTCTGTCGCCACAAAACCCTCAATTAGCACACCAGTAATCTTTCCAAAGAACGGAGGAAGAGAACATACCCGCTGTCCAGCATCAACACAACCAAATGCGCCAGCTGCTCACAATACGGCCTGCACGCCAAAAAGCTCTTGACGCACAACTCCTCGAACCACCGATATGCCTGAGACTCCAGATTTCCACCCATAACCGCCACCATCTCAGCGGTCAACTTAAACGGCGCTCGCTCAAACGTAATCCCTCCAGGCGCAATATCAAAGCAGAACCCAAAATCTAGATCCCAATTAGCCCTCCATTCTCTCCACATAGCCAAAATAAAACCCAAAATGGAAACTGAAAAAAGAACCTACCAATGTGAATAATATGCCCCTGCCCATCAATCATAATATTCCCGTTATGTCGATCCTTGAACTGCAACAGATACGAGATAACAGAATACGCCGCCATACTCTGCACAAAGTTACTCCGCGCCTCCTGGAACTTGATCGAATCCTCCCCGCCGTGCTTGGTCGTGAAGTAATCGTACAACCCGTTCACCGCCTCACGTCCCAGCATATCTCTGGAAATAGAGTCCGGCAAAACCTCAATCACACCGCACTATTCAAAAATAACCACCATCATTAGCCTACTAGCCCCTCGAATTATAGAAAGCCGAAAAAATGAGAGCAAGTACTCACCCCAGGAGCCGTCGCCACAACCCTATACGGGAAAACAAAAACATCCAATCCCACACTGTTGAAAATGCTCCTGAAAGCGCTAATCAACTGCAACGCCAACATATCCTGCCTACAATCATCCCCAACCTTGAATATGCACGCCTGCCACTTCTCCTCTCCAGTCAATCCGCCAGAGACCCGACTCTCCGCCCTCGGGCTCCCCACCTCATCCCCAGCAACACTCGCATTGGCCTTCTTCCTCACCCTAAAAGTAGCCATGTACGGCGCCTTAGCATGACTCTGCAACGGCTTTCCACTCTTCCTATCAATCCCAATGACGATTCCATCCGGGTTAGACGGCAAATAAACCCCAACGTCAACTTTAATCTTCCTCAGCTCCTCTTCAATCTTCTGCTTCTTCTCCTCCTTAGGCTGTCCAATAAACGGCCTCAGCTTCCCAGAAATCGCAGTAACCTCCCCGAAGAAACTGAACTCCCTCTCATAAAAGTTGCGATCCGCAGGCGAAAAGCTAGAGATCAAATGATCCATAACCTTATCCAAAGTCGGCTTGATCGGATCCGGCACCTCGGAATCTTCGTCCTTATACGCATTCGCCTTCATATTCCAAATAATTTGATGTGCGAATAGCTGCGAAAACTTCCCGGTCTCCAGAATCCACCGCTCAACGTACCCGAGCGCATCGTACCGCAACGTCTGCACAAACTGTGGAACGTAAAAGAACGTGACATCGATCGAATGATTCTCCAAGGCCCGAACCGCGTATTGCAACAGGAACGGATTGTTCGCGTACGAAGGCAACAGATAAGTCGCCGCAGAGATCGGATTCAACGGCGCCCAGAAGAGCAAATACCGCTGCTGGAGACCGACGTCCAACGGCAGCTTATCCCCGAGGATATAATACAACGCCTCAGGTATCTTGACCACCTTCTCCGGAAACGCCAGCATCATCTTCCTCACTTCCGCTTCATACCTCTTCGAAGGAAACCGCCCAATCATCTGGATAGCTAACGCCGGGTTTTCACTCCACGCCGTCTGCAGCAGAGTAACCAGAGTAACATCGCTAACTTGCCGAGGCACAATTCCAGGAACAGGTGCCTGCTTTCTCGGTGCATCCAGTGGCGTAATCCAAGTTGAAACCCTCGCTTGCTCATTCTCTAACAGGAGCAGTAACAGCTCCTGCTTGAGTTCCAGACTCTTCACCGTCGTGTTCCCCACGGCCGAGAGACTTTGGATCGCGAGGGCAACCTCTTTCATTACCAGACCCTCAGCCCTCAACTGCATTCTGTTTCCACCGTAGGACCACCTAGGCTGATAAGTAAACCAACTCAGCGCTGCCGAAAATATCTCCTCCTTCAGCTTCCACTGCATCACCGCCGGCATAATCCCAGGCGTATACTTCAACACCTGCAGCGACAGCAGAATAAACTGAAACCTCGCCTCTCGGGCCAACGGGTGCGGACTCGCATCCTTCAACCCAGTCAACGAGATTCTTATCAGCCTCAAAAACACACGGATGACATTCGGATCCCCATGCCTCGACGCATGAAAATGACTGCTCAAAAACTTCAACAACGTCAAATGCGGCGAAAGCATATTGATGGCTGCGGTTTGGTGCTTCGTAAGCAACCCCTTATCGGATGGTACATACTCCATCTTCGTATTAAACGCATCCGGCGCATCGAAGTTAGGATTAAACAACCCTTGCTTCCTCCGCACCGTCAACTCCCAGTTTCTGGCAATCTCACAGAGTATCCGCGGTGCGATACTCTTATTCTCATTCAGCACCCCCATCCACAGGGAAATACCGAGCTTGATACTCTGCTTAGTGAATATCGCAAAGGGGATCCCCACAAAGTGCTGGATGAGTATGCTCTGCTCCGCGTGCGCCTGGCAAAGCAGCCCCGCCGTTCTTCGCAAGATATCCCTAACCTCGCTGATGGCCACATACTTGCCGTTCACAGCTCTAGTCTCCAAATGCGTGAGGAAAGCCTGCGCATCCCCGTGTTTCCCATAGATCTCAGCCATATGATCCGGCCGGTCAGAGTCATGAATCCAGTCTGGTGCGTGCTCCGGCATATTATCGTCGTACCGATAAGCCTGACGGATCGTATACTGCGCCATGAAATCAGAAGCAAGGTTGATATCCGTTAGCGTCGAAAGTCTCGGATCGCTCTTAGGCACCGCAGCCCCAATATCATAAGCCAAAGACCGCCCCAAAGCCACATGCCCGAATACATTCTCGTCACTAAACTTCGCAAGGTACTTCTGCAGCAACCCTTTAACGTCTAGCGGCGCGATATCCAGCACACGGAGCAACCACCCCTTTGCGCGCTCATGATAGGTCTTCAGCGTCTTTCTCCGGAAGGGGAACGAATCCGACAGTTCGATCTGTATATTCGCCACCACGCTGCGATACACAGAATGCCATCCGTATTCATCCGTCTCTGCTTCCAAGCAGCTGTTCCACAGAAGCGTCAACAGTTCAAGCAACGCAAACATGGACGATTTCTGACATAGAGATGAAGGTACAGCGGTGATGATATTGTTCGCGCAGATCGCGGACACAAACTGCACCTTCTCAACCCGATGGCAGCACCCCGTGAAGAATTCCACCAGCTGCTTAGCCACGTATGGAGCCCGGAACGCATCTAGATTACCTAGTTGCACGTTCTTAAGGTAGATGCTTATGACCTCTGCCGCTATGGAGCTCATGCACGTAGCCTCGTCGCCATGTTTAAATGATGGGTCAACGAAGTAGGTAAGAACCTTGCTACAATCTCCTTCTGAGGCTCTCAAACTCTCAACGAGCAGAGCAGCCTGCAAAAAGATAACCTTGGGATAACTTAAACCCCTAATCTCGCTATCATGCGTGGGGATGGCACTGGAGAGCTTCCGTTTCTGCTCCGCGATGTTCTGAGTGTTCATCCCACGACGAAGAATGGTGTTCAGATCCATATCGCTTTCCATATGGTTTATTCTCGCCTCGGCGACTAGAGGTGGCGTGTGCCGGGCGATGATACGAAGGAACGATTCATGGGTCTGCACCAACTCGCTTTGTCGGAGGAACCCATGGACGACGCAGTTGAACCAAGCGTTTCGGAAGAGCTGTTGGATGTCCTTGCTAGCATGTATATTATACGGTGGCATCTCCGGTTTCTCGGAAGTAGAGGTGTTGAGAAGTATCGCAAGCGGCTGTAAGAACTGCGATATCTCGCGAGCGGCAAGCTGTACGATATCAAGATGCAAGAACAATTGAGATCCCGCCAGAAATCTCAGTTTCGGTGGTTCCACCGGTGATGTCCTACTATCCGACTCCGTCTGCTTCCTCATATCCTGTTCATGGACGTCTCCCTTGTTGATGATGCACTCCAAAAGGCTGGTGAGATAAGTATCGTAAAGCGGGTTGTCTGGCTTCAGGTTTGTGGACATATGGATTCTCGCTTCCAGAACAGCTCCGGCGATATTGACATCACGGACACCGACCGCATTTGTTCCGAGCCTGTCAAGCAACTTCAAGACGGTCTTGAGTTCTGGTGGGCTGCCAGCCAGCGCCAGAACCGCAAGTTCAACAATTATCTTCGCATCAACAGCGCCATTGATCTTCCCGACTTTCTGGCCAAGGATGCTAGCCGCAAGCTCCACCATCTTCTCATCCTTCATTTCGCAGGCGACACCAACGATAGCTTCAATTACCCTCTCATACACTAAAAATTTCTCCTCTTCAGTGTTCAAGGACAGCGATATTGCAGAACCTAAGGCATTAGCGTCGAGAAGGTCCGGGTGCATTTTCTCCCTCGTGTTCGCGGTCAGAGCCCTCTCCGGATTTCCTGAGGAAAGAACATTACCCAAAGTGTACAGAGTCGTGATCATCGCATCCTGAGATAGGGTCTGGAGGACTCTCGCAAGACACTTCCCAGCGACCCTGATCGTCTCCTTCTCAGCTCCACTTCGCACGATGTATCGTGGGAAAAGTCTGATCACCGCAACAGCGAACGACGGATCGTTCTTCCCGACAATGGCCATGATTTTTAGAACCGTCTTGGCAAGATCCTGGTCAACCATCTGCATTGGGTCCTCGAGGCTGGTTTCGAGCAACTTTATGAGAATGTCGGGGTACTCATCCTGATCCTCAGCTTCATCAAGGTGGCTGACATTTGGATGACGATGGCGGTACTCGACACAGTTGCAGAAGGAGATGAAAGCGTATGCTTTGACGGAGAAGGCGAGCCGCTGCTGCCAAGCACTGCCGACCTGGAGATAATCGGCACCGTCTTCGACGAGGGCGAGGATTTCAGTTATCATTTCAACAAGGGATGATACCAGGTCGTGGTCGTGGCCGTTCGTGAGAGCATCGGAGTGGGAAGAAAGGCGCGATAGGCGTGGTTTTCGGGTAGAGGGAGAAGACGAGCCGGGAGTTATGATGGTTTCCTTGGGCTTATTACCACGGGCTAGGAGGACGTCGAGGACATCTCTGTCCCTCAGCAGCTTCGGGTCAACGACCAAAAGAGAGGTAGCAGCAGCGAGAAGGCAGGTGAAACCCTGCTGCAGAACCATTGCCCCCAAGGGACGACCGCTGGCAGCATAGTGACGAGTGTATCTCTTCCATAGCTTCAAATCCTTGTCGTGGGAGTTTCTAATCGTGGAGAAGGCAGTTTCGGCGGACAGTAAGAAATTCGGGGAAAGGACCTCGCGGACAGTTTTTATGAGTTCGACCCGTTCTTCTTGGTTCCACAGTTCCATACGCTTAGCAGCAGAGTTGAAGAAGCCGAGGAGTGAGACGACGAGTGTGGCAACGGGAATGGCGGCGCGGTCGTCGGAGAAGTCGGGAGTACCACCGGACTGGGCGGTGACACGGCGCAGATAGGAGTTCAAGGTGGAGACGATCGACTCCCTCTGAGAAGGGAACAGGATACCAATCAAAGCGAGAGCATCGGTAATAGAGGTAGTGAGGGATTCCCAGGGGCTAGGATTGAAGTGACGTAGCTGGGGGGAGTGCTCGACCCGGAGAACGGAAGAGTCGATAAGGTAAGGGGCTAGCAGACGAGCGAGCTTCGAGGCGGCATCCGTGGAATTGACGAATTCGACGGAGCCACAGAGGGCGAGGATGATCTCTATGTCCCTGGCATTCTACAATCACATGTCGAAGCAGTTTAGGCATTCCGTCAATACACATACTCAACAAAGTCACATACGGTAAAGTAAAAAGAAATATATCAACAGGGTACTTTTTAAAAGGGAGTATAGAATGCGGAGAATGGATTGAATAGTAGATATAGGATAGAGAGATACGGATGTATATAAGTAAAGCGACAGGACGTACGAGAGTCTGGGGAGACGGTTTGAGAAAGGAGGATCTTGGACCGCCGTTCAAGAAGACACCACCGTTGGGCAGTCGGGAGCTCTGAATCTCCTCCTCGAGCCTCTCGAAGTCGGTGGGGGGAGGTTGGTTGCGCCGGGTGGGCGACGAGGGAATGACACTGTAGTCGACGGGCGGCGCAGGGGATGCAGCGGCGAGCTTGGCCAGTCGCGAGAGGGCAGACCGGCGCAGGTTCCGGTCGAGACTTGGTATTGGGAAAGTTAGCCAATGGAAAGTAGCAGCGGGAGTAGGATGCAGCGACTTACGATTCCATGACGAACGACCGATGAAGCCGAACAGGTATGATGAAGGTGGAGATAGCTGAGAGAGAGAGATGAAGATGTGTAGACGGACAGCGAGGTCCGGATGGATGTGGAATATCAGGTCCAACCGAAGGAGAGGACGTCAGCGCGTGGCAACAAACAGTGGCTGCGGTTGTGATGGGGGCTGGGCTTGGCGTGCAGCAACCGAAGGGAGAGTCGACAGTCGATCTCCCAGAGCATCCGTCTTCACCGTCCAACAACTACCGCCCACAAGACTACCTAAGCCATTGCTGGATACACTTTACATACTGGAGTAGGTATAATATCTATGACAAGGAGACGGATTACATGTTGGCCGCGAGTAGAAATAGCTGCATCCTGTCTAGATCCTATAGACAAGAAATCTAAATAACGAGTTCCCCTGAAGCGAAGAATACACATTCGAACATTCTATAGATCTATAGGATCTAATAGAGCTTCAGTATATAAGCTACTTAGATACTTAGCACTTATACACAATATACACAAAGTACTGGACTACCATATGCACAGCAGTACTTCCTCAAGTATAATAAGCAATCGCCTGCCAATAAGATTAAAAGATCGAGATCTTATCAGATAGTGTCGCATCCACGGAACATCGTCGGAGTCCCGGCAGTCCAGACGCTGCAACCCTGCCACAGCTGCTCGAAATTAAAAGATTGCCACTGTCAAATTACCTAATCCGCCGCCGTTATAATATATCGTGAAGTTATATACCGTCGGAATCCTACACCGTTTATTTCAACTAGCGTCCGCCGCTGACGGTCCAAGCCATTGAACGATATGCTGCATGCTTCCCCTGAGCCGCGAATAGCATGAATCAGTCGCATTGATCGTGTGCAATCGGGCATCCTATCGGTATCAGGTCTCATCCATTCCATTCCAAGCATCAGCCCGTTTCTATTTTTGAGATCCCCAGGCCTGTCAGATACTTACATACTTCGCATCCCCACGAGGCTGCCCAGCTCCCGTTCCAGTTCCAGTTCCTGTTCCTGCTCCCGTTTCCTGCATCTGGCCATCCCATTGCGGCACTTTTCTGCACGCGAACAGGAGAACCCGAAAAGAAAAGCAAGAATCCCATCATCTCCACCTCACTTCGATCATTCTGTCTCCAACCTCACTTCCAACCATCTCCATCTCCTCTCCCTCTCCTCTCCCGCTCCCTCTTCTTCTTCTTCTTTCTTACTTTCTCTCTCTCTTCTTCTCCCCTCCCATTCTTCCTCCCTGTGCGTCGCTCTTTTTTTTTTTAATTCCTGCCACTCCTTGCTTACCTCTTCTTCCGCCGATTCTTATTATTCATCTCATCTTACCCTTCACCTTCAATTCCGCCTCTTCAGCAATTGCTCCCTCTCCATTCCCTGGCCCTTTCCTGTACCTTACCAGATCGAAATCGAACTTGAACAGAAGCAGCCGACAATGTCCTCCAAACGCCAACAGCAGCGGAATGAGAAGCAGCTGCACGATCTCATCGCAAAGGTTCCAGGCAACAACCAGTGCGCCGACTGTCGCGCCAGGAATCCAGGTTAGTCTCGCCCACATCCACATCCTCGATCTCTCTCACCTCTACACTCCCATATACCCGCTCTGCTCCTCCCCGTCGTCGCTACTTGAAACTTACTACCCAGCAAGGCTACAAGTTGTACATGCATGCTAACAATAACACCGTTGTCTTGTAGGATGGGCCAGTTGGAATGTTAGCAACCCCCTCCCTCTTTCCCCCGGTCGTCCCGTTGGAAGGCCTGGTTCCCTCCTCCCTCCCGGACAGGATCGAACAAAAACTCACAAACAATCTCAGAGTAATATGCTAATACATCGGTGCCGCCCATCAGTTGGGAATATTCCTGTGCCTGCGGTGTGCCGCCATCCACCGTAAATTGGGAACACATGTCTCCAAAGTCAAGAGTATAAGTCTCGACACCTGGACCAACGATCAAGTCGACGTACTGCTCCCCCTCCCTCCTCGTTTCGTTATCTTTGGATTACCCACTGCATTTTTACCCATTACCCGATAAAGTACCCATAAAATAAATCAAAAGGATAATAAAAATGAAGAAAGAGCTCCACCGAAAATCCTTCGCAATGCTGACAAAGTCCTCTCGAATCCTCCAGCTTATGAAACGCACCGGAAACGTCACATCCAATGCCATCTGGAACCCGGATCCTGTCAAACACCCCGCTCCCGTCGACCTCGAGGATTCCGAATCAATCATGGAACGCTACATCAGAGATAAATACGAACATGGCAAATTCAGACGAGACCGACAACCCGATTCCGGAAGACTCCTAACCCCTTCCTCGGGTATCAAACGGGATCCTTCTCCTTCGGCAGCCCCCAGATCAAGGGATGGAAACACACGATCATCATCACCATTCGAATCCAAGGGAAGCAAAATCCTAGGAATGAACGGAACGGGTTCTGTGTCGATACCCCCGGAGTACGAGGCGAAAGTCCAGAAACTGCGGGATATGGGATTCGGAGATGAGAAGCAAAACGCACAGGTGCTGAAACACACCAAGGGAAACATGGAACGGGCGGTTGAGGTTCTTATCAGCATGGGCGGTGGGACTACATCACCAATACCGCCTCCTAAGGATAGGCCGGTAGTCAGGAAGCAGAAGAGCGGCTTGATGCTCGGAGGTGTAAAGGAAACCCAAACCTCGGGAGGGAACCCATTCGACGAGCTGGACCAGGTGGAAGCCCAAAAACAGGCTGCTCTACAGCAGCAACAGCAGGCCGCACAGCAAGCCCAAATTCAGGCCCAACAGCAGGCACAGTTTCAGGCACAGCAATTGCAGGCGCAGATGCAAATTCATGCTCCCCAGCCTCAACAGCTGTTTGCGAACGGCCAGAACGGGATATTGCAGAACGGAATGGCTCAGAACGGTCTCAACCCGACCGCTCCATACAACCCGTTCCTCCAGCCTCAGGTGACAGGGTACCAGCAGCAGCCGGCGGTCCAGCAGCAACCTCAGGTTTTCATGAATGGAAACGGTCAATGGGTCCAAAACCCTTACCAGCAAGCAATGCTCCAGCAGCAGCAGCAGCAGCAGCAGCAGCAGCAACAGCAGCAACCTTTCACACAACCACAGCAGCTAGCCACTCCACTAGCTTCTCCCTGGGGAGATGTACCCCCACCACCCCAACCACAATATGCAACGTCGCACTATACCGGCTCCTCGGCATCCCAGCAGAGTCCTATCAGTGCCACCAATCCGTTCTTCGCCGGCGTTCAGACGAACCCGTACATGCCCCAGCAGCAGCAGCAGCAGCCGTTCCAGCAGACGTTTACCCCTCCCCTTCAGCAGACACATACCAATGGCGCCCTCCCCGTGATCTTCCAGCCTTCTCCGCAATCCCCCTTCCAAGATCCAAACCAGGCTTTCCTTCAACAGCAGCAGCAGCAGCAATTTCCGGCCCAGCCACTCCAACAGCAACATAGTGGTCTTGCTCCAGCAATGCAGCCTCTGATGCCGCAGCTGACAGGACGAGCTGACAAATCGACAATCCTCCAGCTGTACAACTACCCGCAGCTGGCACCAGCGCCTTCATCAGTGCAGCAAAACGTTTCGGGTCTCTCGGCTCAGCAAAGAAGCGTATCAACTCCGGCATTCCCGAGTTCGGGAAGCAACAACCCTTTCGCAGCAAAGATGAACGGTGGCAGCGCTGCTCCCAGCCCAACAATTACTCAGGACACATTCAAGAGAGGGCATATGACACAGGAGTCGGTCGACTTCAGAGGGTTGCAGAATGGGAGACACAGTCCGGATGCCTTTGCAAGCCTAAGTGCCAGCGCAGTTTTCGGAAGACAGAGATGATGACGAAAAAGATCGAGGAAATTGAGCAAACCAGCCCGGGTATTTAATGATCTTATCAGGTACGGACGAAATGGTAGGGATTTCAAAGACTTTTATGGCATTTTCAACCAACTACCGATTGTGGTTTTTTTTTTTTTTTTTTTTTTTTTTTTTTTTACGTGACAGCATGTTGTTTTTTGTTCATATTGATGTTCTTTCTTTGGCTTTGGAAGAGTCTGCAAAACAAAAGCGGTATGCATTCTTTGGATATTGCGATGTCCGTTTCATTGGAGCCTTACGTTACTGTCGAACTTGATGGGTTTCCCACGGGTATTCATATCTACCGTGGACACTACTCTATCTACTAGTATGTACGCATTCAACGGTGCATTTTCTCCTCGTGTTCTTATTCCTTCCCTGGCCCCCCGTGCACACATGCATTCCCAGGCTGCCCGTCCGCCTGCCCCGTTGATGTTATTCCTTGTAATTGACCGTACAGTTGTGTTATACAGCTTTCCTTCTTGCTTTCTCTCCTTCTTCTTTCCTTCTTCCATTCCTTCCTGTTATTATGCATGTGTGTGGGCGTGGAAACCCGTGAATGCAATGTTAGAGCCGGCGTGCTTTTCTTCTTTACCTTACTTTCCAACCTTCTACTTTTTATTTACGCTGTACATATGAACTGGTACCGATACTTCTTCTAATTTATGATACATACTTTGCTTCCTGGCCCGTTTTTTCTTAATATCTTTGGACCAGATTGTCATGTTGGATTCTTGGTAGAACTTGGGGACGTTCTGGCCTGCTGTCTGGATGTTGGCGAGGATGCATGTTGGCTGGTCGGATGAACCGATGCTACGGACTTAAGACTTGACCTATAATGATACCATCGATCAGGTTGGCAAACAGGATTCGATTACCGCCGTCGATGCACGATCTTGCAACCGTCTACGGGCTCCAGTAGATTAGTAATGTTGGCCGGTTGAGGTTCGTCGCGTAGACGCTGCCCTGCTCAGTTCCGCCGCGTCCGCCACCACGCAATTCGGATAGCTAAGCAGCTAACCTAACTTCCAACCCAAACACCACCTCGAAACCTCCAACCTCTCGACCCTTCTTCCCCACAGCTTCCACTACGTCCCACCGAAGTATCACTGGCCTCCCACCCGTTGAAACCACTCTTGTATATCCCCGGGAATAAGCTTTAGCAATACGAATTCTGTACTCCGGTCCCCTTTCCCAAGTACCATCGCGACGACCCCTCCGAAAAAAGAATCTACCCCGCAAGAGCCGCGAATCCGCCAAAGGAACCCACCCCACCATCACCAACATAACCACCGCCATCCTTCACCATAAAAAAGAAACAAGATGTCGAAAACCGTCGTCATAAACTCCCCGGCCCAGCTGGAACAGCTGTTGAAGAGTACCACTGTCGTTGTGATTGACTGTACGTTTTCGTCGTCCTTCTAGCTACCGTATGGATATCCATACATAGAACTCTCTTTGTACTTATAAAGGCTGTAAAGAGGTCACATTATATGCGAGATATGGTGCTGACAGAGGTATAACTACAGTCCATGCAGTCTGGTGCGGTCCTTGCAAGGCCGTTGCACCGATATACGAAAAGCTAGCAGCATCTCTCACCGAGACCGGGAAGATGGCATTCGCGAAGGTCGACGTTGATGATCAGAAGTCTATTGCACAGGCTTATAATGTCACCGCGTATGCTCCTCCCCTCCTTTATACCTCTTCTTAAACCCTTAATCAAAACTAACCAAAAAAACCCCACTATACGTATCCAGCATGCCGACCTTCATAATGCTCAAAAACGGCGACGAAGTAAAACGCATCAAAGGAGCCGACCCCGCCGGCCTCTCAGCCGCCGTTAAAACCCTCCTAGCTGAATCCGGCGGCGCCATCGCAAGTTCATCATCCTCATCCTTCTGGAAAGGCGCCGAAATCCCAAAACCTTACGAGGTAGTCAACTCCGAAATCGAACTCAAGAACCTCGATTGCATGAACTACAGCACCGAGATTGGTAGCGGTATCAGGGTCCTATTCGAAGGACCGGCGCCGAGTACCGACCCCAGCGACACTAGTGGGAAGGGTAAAGGGAGGGGAACCGGGCAGACAGCCGATTGGGTTGAGAGTGATACGGACGAACAATTGATGTTGTTCATCCCGTTCTCGTCTACGATCAAGATTTATCAGTTACAGATCACATCCCTCCCACCTATCCCCGAAGACGAAGATGACGTAGAACAACCCCGTCGTCCGTCAAAGATCAAGTTGTTCGTGAATAAAACGAACATTGCCGGATTCGACAATCCCGGCGTCGCTACGCAGGATGTTACGATTAACCCGGAGGACTGGAAGGATGGAACCTTGGTTATTAATACGAAATTTGTGAAGTTCCAGAGCGTGTTTTCGTTGAACTTGTTCATTGAGGATGCTGAGGCGGATGCGGAGAAGGTTAGGATTGATAGGATCAGGATTATTGGGGAGGTCGGGGAGAAGAGGGAGTTGGGGAAGTTGGAGAAGGTTACTGATGAGTAACTGGGGTTTGATGTATTTTGATAGATAGGGATGGATGATGTAAGATCGGTAGACTAGATGGTGTCTGAACTTCCTGTGGATACTTTGCAGGTTGGAACACCTCATGATGGGCGTGTGGCATATGTGGCATTAGAAGATATCCACGGCGCAAGTCGGTTTTCACATCTTTGTTTCTTCGAATGTGGATATTTACTAGTAGGGGAGACTACTATTAGGGACTGGAGCTCCTTCTTTTATGCCTTCCTCTTACGAGGGCGAGATAGGACCTCTTCCCCTTTCGTTGTTCTACTGGACCTCTTGAGTGTCTTTCTACAGACATTTCGTGCTCCGCCGAAATACGAGATGGCATTCATCACTGATAGACGGGCGATACTGAATTCAATAGATGGAGGTTCTCGTTAGGTATAGCATCGGTACCGTAAATCATATAACTCGTTGAACCAGGCAAAATGGTCGATCTATCCAGTCCATTAGCACTATCGAAACTTTGTGCACACGGCTTTAACCTCCACCCGGGCTCGCGATCTAGCTGCTGCATTCCAAATGATAATATATAATTGGAATTGACTGATTTCCGTCTGGGTTAATACGTGGGGACACCGAGAGACATCTTGTAATACATCTAAGAGATAGACGAACTATAAACCTCACACTCTGTAATGACGACGCGACAGATCTCGAGATCGTCAATAAAGAACAAACCTAGCGAACAAGACGGACCTCAGTGAAAACCGGCCGTCTAAGCCTGGCCTTGGGACTAGTAGATCTATAGACCTGTTTCTGGTATTCAGTAAGACCTTGAGGCTGTAGAGGTTAAGTAGATTGTATAGTTGAGTATACGTATACTGGCAAAGGTTCAGACGATCCACAGCTCCAGGGATAGCATAGGTATCATGACCAATTACCTAGCTACTTAGTTAGATACATAATTGTGATCAAGCGAGAGGGTGTTTACAGGGCCGTTTTATATTATCACCGGAGATCTCGAGAAGACATCTCGAATATGCATATATAGGGTGTTCAAAATGCAACAATGCGACCGCAAGTGCACACCAATATTCACTTGACGACGAATTAACAAGCTACGGAGAATCCGAGGCACTGATTCCATGTACTTGCTGTAATAAACGGATCACGATATATTCGATTGGTCCTTGGATTTTATATAGTTCTTTTGAGAGTTCTGCCAGCCTAGCTAGAACGAAGGTCGACGCAAACCTCAAAAGACCTCCCGGGCTTTCGTATACGGCCAATAACATTGATCTTGGTAACAAAGTACTACCTCTGAGAAAGACTAAACTTTTATTATATTAAGATATCTAGGTACCCTCAAGGCCCAGAACCGAAGGCCTGTGTCCCACGACGCCCGAAGCCCGCCAGATATCACCACCGGGACCCAGCCACCGAGCTCGAGGGCTTACAAAGTTATATCAAACTCAATTACCTAACATCTATTAAGCTTCATTAGTTCTTTCTAATTAATTGAAATCGCAGCAATTCTATCAATAGACCATTGCAACGTACTGAAACTCGCTTCAATTTCTTCATCACCGTAGGTGTGTATATACCTCACACCGAAAGTTATATAACTCGAGACAAAAGGTAAATGAAGCTCTCTCTTCCCCAATACGTGACCCAGACCCACGGGATTATAATTAGCAATGCCTAACTTTTACTCAGTTTATGTAATTATAAATTTCCCAGAAAATATTTGAAAACCCAGTACCCATTCGTCCCCGGGTCCCCCGCCAAAACGTTAAGTCTCACATTCATACGTTAGAGCATAGGTCCCCTCCATCTCGGGAACCCCGGGCTGTCCAGTCATATTTGCGAATCGTAAGCCTGTTTAAAACCCCGCAGTAATCAAGACTGTTATGCACCGTAGTATGTACGAAATGCCTGTACCTGAACGACCAAATAAACAGGGATGATGCCTTGAGATATTTGTTTCGAACATCATCAACCTTGAGCATCCAGCAGCAGCAGACGATAATTATCGGATCCGTGACTGGAGCAATATGTAACGGGAACTTAACGACGTCTGCATGTCCTTGCTTGTTTGAATGGCTTCCTGCAAGTGCAAGCCAGCATGCACGAGAACAGGTAAAAATCGAAGTGTTTACCAGAGCTAGCATTAGGACCACCCCTCTCTGTCTGGATGGCAGGGCTCTCTACCGACGATTCCGATATACAAGTTAGATCGATCTAGTTAATTACAGTTTCTTCTTCCTTCTCTCGAAGGCAAAAAAAAAAAACATTCACGTGAAATCCTCGCCATTCCAGTGGCTCGGAACTTCAGATACCGAAGTAAAAGAAACGAAAAACCCAGAGTCTAGGTTATATGCACCTACATATGGAGAGCCAAAGAAAAAAAAAAGCCTCTCCAAACGTTTCTATATATCCAAAATTCCCAAAAAGCCGGTTTAGACGTTTTAAACCCTCGTCTCAAAGATGAGGAAATCCACATGTAATCATTGAGCAATGCCTCACATGTAGGGCGGTGGGAAACATCCCGTGACAGAAGCCGTTTCAATTCATCACCAAATTCAACCCCAGATTATATCCAATCCAGCCGAAACCCCAAGTGTCATGCATGATGTATCCCCACAAAAAACCAGAATTACCCCTCCCCATGTCATGAACTCAAAAATTTTGTGGCCATCTACCAGGTGAATGGTTCCCGGCGTCCCCAGTTCATGCAAAAGACCAAACTCTGGCAAGGGAAGAGAGGGAAAGAGTGTGGTCGATTCTTTCCTTCTTTCTTCCTTTTGCATATCCTGGGACGAGGAAAAACCATGCTCGTCTACAGGAAAAATATCATAATCTCAAACATACAAGGTGGAGGGGCAGGTATGTATCATGTCACGAGGGATTTATTTTGGAAAATGCGGGATTTGGGTCCGTCTACGAAGACCAAGAGGCAGCAGGCCCGGCACCGGTTCCAACACTAAGGATTCAGGATTCTCGTTAGAGCTAGCTACATACATAGGCTAACTACATGGTAAGCTCGAGCTCGCTCGTGGTAACTAGCTAGGACTATGCATATGAGAAACCAGAGACGTTTACAATGTGCATGAGCCATCTGCTTCTATCTGCTGCAGGAATTTAGCCAACGAATTGGTAAGGAAAAAAGGTTTTTGGTTTTCGTTGTTGCCATGTTGCGAAGCGGCCGGGCCTTTTCCATTCCTCTCTTCTTGAGACATCGTTTATGCAGGTACTGTGCATGGATGATGGGGCGAGAGCTCAAGCAAGTTTTGATAGAGAGCATGGATTCGTGATATTGGCTTTTTGGGTTCAGTTCCCATGTATCATTCTCGTTCTCTTCATGTTCCGAGAAAGTTTTTTTTTTCTTTCTATCTCGTGATATCGAGAGCATTCAAGGTGCCGCATTGCCGTTTCTCGTGGAGGTCTCCACAAAGACGGACAAAAGACGCGGAATTTTCTATTCTTTCTTTTACTTTCCCATGAAAAGGCTTAGCGCGAGAACGCGGTCGTTACCATTCGCTGGGAGTTTAGCCAGAATATCTCGAAATCCCCAAAGATTAAAACCGACCAAGCCGTTTTCTACTTTTCTGGGGTTTGCTCCGTAATTACGCCTCGGAAAGCAACCCTCTACGCTTTTTCGTCTCTTTTCCCAAGATTAAATGCCGCTTGACCGGCCGTCGACGAGTCGACTGGGGTCCGGGTAGAAATTTTCTGGGGAAGGAATAAGAGAGAGGATTCGAGGAAAGGAAAAAAAAAAAAAAAAAAAAAAAAAAAAAAAAAAAAAAAAAAATCTCGACGATAACGCACCGTCGACGCTAGACTGGGGAATGCGGATGAAAGGTCACGCAATTCGCATTCTATTGTTGGTGCTCTTTCCTGCGGGAAATTTCCACCTAATCTCGTCGACGAGATGAGATGAAGTCTTCGTCTTTTTTTTTTCTCTCTTTCATATGAAATTCACACAAAGTTGCCACTAGTCTCGTTGATACGATATATGAGACACCGCTATATGCCAGCGAAGAAAGGACCCTTCCTGGCCGCCGGGAAGTGGGTAATCCGGTGGAACGTCGATCATATCAAATTTTTGGATGTGATAGCAGCCCCAGGTGGCTTCCGGGAAGTTTCCCTTGTGGTTCTTTGGGTGCTGTTCTCCAGCATTCGATGCCAGGCTAGCTGCATTCGAGATCGTGAAGCAACAGATGAGTTGGTGTTGGCAATTGTGGACGTCAAGGCATGCATCTGTGCTACAGACCTGCATGGTGGTGGACGAAATACCAGAAAAAGTTAAGCTATGACATATCAAACTTTTATATCTCCGTGATCGAAAGTTCGTGACATATCACTACAACCGAGTTGGCGAGTTATGTATGAGAAAGGTTCCAGCGGCTGTATCCTAGAGTTTTCGAGGCCAGAGCTTAGGTTTTGTAAAAAGAGCTGCAGTTTGAACATGAAACGAGAATAATGCAAAGGCGGCAAGACGCCAACAATTCATGTTGACACCCAAGCGCCGATTCGGTGTCTCATAGACACCGTCGAAAGGCTTCGACTCGGGATCCACATCCACATGCTAACTATGTGCGTAGATGCACCGTCGACGCACGGATTTCGGTGTGCTTTGTTGCATCTATTGTGGACATGACAATGTGACTTGAACTTGGCGATCAGGCTTTTCCCTTCATCTCGCTGTTGTTCACCCTTCAGCTTGTTTCTCCACACACACACACGCACAGAATGGAAGTTATATGCATGTTTTCGCTATGACACTCCGCATGCACTAAAGTCTGTGCCAAACGGAGGCAATGGCAGCGATTCCTGGCGGACCGTAGCACGAGACGGTCTAGTTAAGAATTGAGCCATTCGCTTAGGGAAAGATAAAGTATGTACAGCGGTAGTTTGATTAGGATGTCTCATTATTGGCAGATTTGACAAGTTCAGATACGATTGCCTTGCTTTGTTTCGCACTGAATCGCGGCACTTTTCTCGTCGACGCCTGTGCGCTGTTCCATATGGTTGGAAGGAAGGAATCGGCCGTCCGGAAAGGATGTTAGCGTCCGTCCGTAGATTCCTTCGAAAAGTGTGAACAGATCTGAGGAAAAGAAGAAAAGAAACCACGAGACCCATTTCCACACATGTTAGAGACAATTGAAACCAAACTAGCAGGAATGCGGTGCATCTTCCATCTTGTACGTCTACCTTCGCAAGGTCTCCAAGGGAAAAAAGTCACGTCTACAACGCACAACCCTGACCTGATATATTGTTTTCGCAATTGGATATAGCCCTTGCGCGTCCACACCCCAGAAGTCTACGGAATATAATGCAATGTCCGTCTACGAGACCGGGTCCCCATGCTCGTTCTGCCTCTCTTGACGTCCTATCCAGAATCAGGAAAAAATGGAACTTTTAGACAAGGTTGACAGCCAAGGTATTGCTTCAGACAGAGTAATCACCGAAAATCATATGTTAATTGGTTAGTAGCTACTATGGAATGGCACGGGAAGAGGTAACAGTCGTAATGGGGTAGTTGCGGTTCCAGCATAGCCACGCTAATCATATAACATATAATTGCCTATATTAGTACTATTGGAGCGGACGCATTTCGGAATAGCTTTCCCAGCGATGATGTTGTTTAAAATTACCAGAAATTGAAGGCGCGGAAGTTTAAATTTATTATTTTTAGAAATGAATGTTTTTTTGTTCCAATGAGCAAGAAATTCGGTCATCATGGGAAGATCTTTGGGTGGGCAAATGCATGGATTTTGCTCTCGGCTGTCTGATGTTTACGTTACATGCGTCGATGCATTGAAGAGCGTCTAAGCGAACCTCTGTCGACATCTTGATACTTTTGATCTGTAGATGACATCGATGCCCTGCTCTACCGGACCGAGCATTAACAGGGCGAACATATCGTCTGACGGTGGAATGCTGGCTCCAAGGTAGCGTTTTTTTACTCTTGCCGGAATAGGTTCGTGACATTTCAATCCCATCGATCGAAGGGCCCTGCATCCCAGCAAATTTGAGAGAATAGATGACGATGGTCCTTGGCCCCCGAGGCCCACATCCCCAGTCTGTGCCCCGGGATTGAAAATACGAAAGTTCCCAGGATGATGGGTACATTGGGCCCACAGAGACGACGTGTTAAGTATGCATGTGGGCTAGCAAGTGGTTTCCAAAAGTTTCTAAGCTTTTTGAGATGGATCCAAGAAATGTGCACAGTCACGGTCATACCGTGATAGGCTTCTGAGCACGTTTCTTAAGTGAAAGTTTGGTTAATATCCTCACCGGGGTAAAGGCTTCGGTTGATTGAAGCGAAGACGCTGCATCAGGATATGGGTATCGACGGAAACTAATGACTAAAGAATTTCAACATGACACACGCTTACGCTCGTTGCTTTCTACGCCTTTTCGGCCAAAATGCCAGCGTATTGAACGAGGATATCCAGTCACGTTTCGATCAAAAGAAAAGTTACTTAAGACGGTAAAAAGAATTAAAAAGAAGGTTTTTTACCTAAATGTTAATAGACTTTCAGAGATTTTAAGCGAAGGCATCCGGTCCGTCTATCTCGCATGGACGAGACCAGATAGGCAGGTATCCTGCCCCGTATCGTGGGCGGATACCAACGTAAGAATGGTCCCATATCTGAATACGTAACCCGAACGGAGCCGACAGGAACCACAATCAGGAACCGTCCGGAGAACAAAAAATAAAATAAGATAAAACCACCCCACGAAACCTATCGAAAACACCTGGTTCTCGACCGACATTATATCTCGATGTTGATCGTTACGATCCTTTGATATTGCACCATGCCGCAGAGTCTTCCCCACGCTAGCACTTATCTCGTTATCAGGCTGTGCGGTTTGAAGATGTCAGTCGCGCGTCGCACATAACCGATATATTCGCCGACGTGACCTTCTTGTGCCGGCGATACAAAGTTCCATACCAAAAAAGCGCCAGGACATGCATGCATATTAATTTCGCTCAGTCTTTCTCGAAAGAGAACATGCGACAGTTAAAACACCAGACGACGTTTTTTGGCCGGGTCTTCTTCTTCTTCTTTTTTTTTTTTTTGTCCTTCCCAAGGACGTGGGTCGACCTCGGACGTGGGTTGGTGGGACCATGGAAGGCGCTGCCTATTTCGAATTCTCTCAAAACCACAAGCAGTTGCCAATTGACCGCAAATGAAGTGTCTCAAGACGTGAGGAAGAAGGTGAATCCAAACCGGCGCAAGGCAAACCCGTGAAATGAATATAAGCAATTCTTCAACAAGCCTCGTGGCAAATGCAAAGTTCGGCCCTTGCAGAAGACCAGGTTTATATGGTATCCACTTGCTACCACACGCAACGCAGCTCCAGTCGAACAAAACCCAGTCACGGTCCTCAAATTCAAACCTCGATTCCCTTCAAGCGCCCCCGGGCAAATAAAAATAATAAATAATAAAAAATAAAAAACAGTAAAATAACCAGAGCACTCGAATTCACCGAAGATGGGGCCGCTACGCTTCTCGAAGTACCTCGGCATCTGGGTGTACATGCAGACCCTGGTTTTCCAAATGGTTCATGTTCCAACAGTCGCGGGCGAGATCGTTGAGATGCGTCTGAGAGACGTGACCGATTTCATCTGGGAGAACCGCGAAACGTACAGGAAAATCGGGGATGAAATTGATATGCTGAGAATGAATATGGAACAACTCTGTCCTATGAGAGAAGATTACGACATGCTGACGCGTAGACCTCTGACAAAGGACGAACGTCTTCGATCGTACAGTAATATTTTCCAGAGGGTGGGTATGGCGAAGAGGCAGATGGACCATACGATGTCACAGGCTATGGATGCGGGTGAGAAACTCAACCCGAACGATTCGGAGGACGAGGAACAGCTCGAGGCCATATTATCACAGTATGGATTCGACAGTGTTTTTTCTGTGCAGAAAGCTTGGCTTTCCTTATACCAGTATCTAGAGACAGTCTTCGAGGGCCCCTCTAAGGATATCTACGAATACTCAACCTGGTTGAGCCATCTGCCCGGCCGGAAATTACCTGTTAACCATGAAACATTCATAGACGGTCTCACGCTGCCGGAGCCGAACATAGTGGATCTCGCGGCAATCATCGATGGAATATATATCTACCCTATAGACGAGACGGCGGACAGAGTAACAATTGATACCGATACGCACTTCGGTAGAGAGGAAACCTTGGATAAGCTTAAGCAAATTTCTTCTAGAGTTAAAGATCTTGCACACGAGGCAGAAAGGGCAACACTATGGGCAAACATTTATATGAATCACCCGTTCTTTCTCAACGAACCACCCTACAGCTTCCGAGTCAACGATACGTTCTCAGATATCATGAGCTGGTATCAATGTTGGGAACCAGAACTTTCTAATATCGTGGAAATCATCGAGGACGAGCTACCGCCGTTGCCACTGGTTGACTGGGAAGACTAGGAGTTTATAATGTAAAGGTTCGGCTACAAGGACCGTTGCAAGGACCTACTTGGGTACCTCTCAGCGATATATGCAATTACTTAGTCTTAATTTACTACTTATGTGCATGCCTGCACGTGTATATACATCCGCACGGCCTCGCTGTAAGACGAAGACCAAAGCTCTAAGCCCTTTGACTGACGCGTGTCGAGACCACACGATACATGTGATACTAATACCACGATACCTACGCCTTCGTTCGCTTGTTTGTGCTCTCACCGTGCATGCAGAAAATCTGTCTGAGGTCCTGGTAATTTCCCGTCAACAGGAACAACGCATGCAGGATGCATATGCGCCGGCCAGGACCTCAGCGCAGCCGAAGACCGGTCAGCCTATCGACGCTCTTCCATAGCCCCACAATATCTGCAACGTCCTCTCCGTTTGACCTTTCGCCCTGCTACAACCCCAGCCGCTGCGATGGGTAGATCCAATAACTGCGGGCCTGTTCGTTGACAATTGCAATATAGTATATTCTGGAAGAGGAAAGGAACATCCTCGAGTGGCATGCATTGTTCTTGCCCTGGAACTACATACCCCAACTCCATCCTTTCCAACATCTCGTAAAACTAACAATACAGGCTAATATTCTCCACAAAATACGATACGATAGTTTTAACATGCTTTTGTGTAGTATGTAGACATATTCCTGTGCCACGCAGAAAGAGACTCTCGTTTGGGAAAATCCAGAACCATTTCGCTATATGCGGGAATTTACCTCGGAAAGGGCACACTTGTGCTCCACCACCATTATTTTGTCGATATTAATATCGCGCACGAGATTTAATTCCAAGTGTGGTTCAAACCTGGTGGCGAAGACTTATTAAACGTTCTATTTGCCGTTCGGCCGTTTTTCTCTTTAAGCTCTAGAATTTTCTAGTATTGTTACGTCGGAGGCGAACGAAGTTCATTGGGTCACACTATGAAACCTCTCACAGCCAACACTAGAGATAGAAAGGAAAAAAGTTTTTTTTTCTTCATTTCTTTCTAGTCGTGGCCAATACTTTAAGCTTTGCAAATTAATGATCGTCACATTATTATATCCTGTCCAGCATGATTCATCCACAGCTGTTGTGTGTTGAAGACTCGGATCGAGACCGTCAGCTTCTTCGGAGAAGAGAGATAACTCATGCATGAAGGGAAGGCTTGAACGGCTAGGTATCTGACATCCGAACGAATCGTCTCTTACGATTACCGTTTCATTTCAAGGAACATCCTTTGAAGTATTTTTTATGCCGACGAATCAACCAATGTTGGACCGCGGGGTAAACAAGGGAAACCCTGATCGATGTCGATGAGGAGTTCAAAGCGGTGGGGACAACATCACGACACCTGGGCATTTTACGAAGAAAGGAAAAATAAAATAATAATAAAAAAAAACCTAAACTTTTCTTGACTTATTAGGCCCCATTCTAACCATTCGTACGTAGCGCAGGCCCTTGTTAGAAATCACGGGAAGTTTGGCATTAGATGCGGCAGGACAGTTAAACAAAAAAAAGAAAAATTTTAATACAGAATACTGGAGAAATGGAAGAAAAAAACTTACGGTCTGGGGTATGTAGGCGTATGTCGCTCCCGATGACATGATACGAGATTACCCATAGACGACGAAGGATTCATTCGTCGACGTTGACTGCTTCGAAAAAAATAAAAAATTAAAAAAGAGTGGTGGTCAAAGCACACACCCTCACACGCTTGCCATGCCCTCGGGATTGGATAATAGCCGGTTCGGCTCTTTGGCAGGTTGCATGTTAAGGGCACGGCGGCACGGCGATCTCGGAGTATTGAGGTGGTGAGACTGACGACAGAGAAGGATATCTTTGGATTGGCTAGAACTATTCCGGCGGGTCGAGTCGTCAAGTTTGCATCGACAATCAGTCTTGTTTCCTTAGAGAGTTTCATCCCAGCCGAAAGACCTATGATAGTCGAGACAAACTTTTTTAGTGTTGTTTTTGTTTCGTTTTTCGCGAGGCTAAGTTTGCGTCTGAGTTTGCACTACTGCGAACCGTGCCGTGTGTGCAGGAACGAAATTCTTTTTTGCCGTATCGATTTTCCGTTCCTGCAGCTGGTCCCAAAATCCAGCGAATCACTAATAAACACCAGATCCAAGGTGTCATCGGTATATCATCAAAGTGCATCTCTCGTTTTACAGAGCGTTTGTCACGGCACAGACTCGTGCATACTGGGAAACCTTTCTTGCAGGTCTGGGCAAATTTGCGAGATGCAATCGCTATCACATTCGACTCCATATCGTGCCCCCGGATCCGCCCTCGGGGACGAGCGACAGTCGAAGTCTGATCCTCGGGTCAGGAACCCGTTCCCCATCTGGGTTTTGAGTTATCCTTGGCTTTTCACTTGAAAACTTCAAAGTCCCACACAGGCACTAGGGCTCCCATGTTGGAACCATGCGGCCGGATTGGATTCCCTGCCCCAGCTTAATCCCTTGCACTGTGGACCAGGACCCTGGAGATCAAACCTCGTAAGTGATGAGGAAGTGGAATAGTCTGTTGCTTCAGAGCGAGAACGAGGGCCTTGGCAATTTGCCTCCACTGTGTCGCCCAGCTCCACAAGGTGTATTTCCCATCAATAAGAAACTCGCAATGTTGGAAAGTCTCTGGCGTGAACCAGTTGCCTTTCGAGAAGCCCAGTCGAAGGTCCGAATCGTCCCAGCTAATTGTCTCTCTGGGACGAAGCGGGCTTTCTTCCCACATCCGCGGACACACCCAGCCCGCCTGCCTCTAAACCACTTCTGTCGGGAATTTAAGCAACTTTGGGTTTTCAATTTCACATTTTGTAAGATCTGATCCCAAAACCATATCGAATCGCCCTGAGACAATGAGCTATAGCTCGAGCGCGATGGACTTTAGGATTATCGAATTAAACCGTTTCTATAGCGGGTCTACCCGCCAAGACTTGGTGATCCAGCCACCCGGAACCTCGGATCAAGCTATTTTCTGTGAGGGTCTGTGAAGTCGAGACCCGGAACGAGCGAGCGAACGCCTTTTGGCCTTGTTCTTCGGAAAGCAAAATTTGGCGAGGGCACCATCTTGGGATTCAACCCGAGGGACAGGTCTAGCTTTTTGGTGGCGGTTTCATTTTCAAACAAACACGGCTCCGGGAGACACGTTTTTTTTCCTTCCTTTGCATCCTGTGTGATTGAATCGATTCGCGGGAGTGGAGAGGAAAAAAACGTGACGGGTACGCCCGGTGTGATACGAGATGAGCCGGCGGAATGGCGATGAGAAGGGTGAATTTTTAGTTTTTTCGGCCTCGGATACCAATCTGTGACGTCGGAGGGCTATCCGTGATTGGTATATCGAGGAGATATGAGCCCGTCGGCACTTGACTTTTCAAGACAGCGTTTCACCGAATGCCGATGCGCGGTTTTCACGTAAAAAAGAATTTCTTGACTAGCTAGGCGGCTATAACCAGAAAGTCAAGGTGTGCATGTTGGGACGGCGTCTGATCTGCTGTTCAGATGGGACTTTCCAATGTCGCCAAAGATGCAATGGAAGGAAAAAGATGCATCTCTAGAACGGGTGGATCCATGGGAGGTACCGAATGGGGTTGGTGGATATCGCCAAAAGCCTTGGTTAGGAAGGCACCGAGTGGAAGACTTCGTCCGACGAAACTCAATCCGCTTGATACGTCTTGCATTGGGATGATTGAGGCTGCAATCCACCAGGTTTTTTGCCACTGCACGTTTCTGTGCCATATGCAAGAGAAGACCGAGAGATGTTGCAGCATGGCATGATCGTCTGCGTGAAGTCTGAAAGAACTTATCACATGGCCGTCGGCTGAAGCGTCTAAACCCAATGGCGCCGAAGGGCTCTGACACCGGCATCCCATGGCATGTCGAATACGGTAATTCGAGACCCATTTGGAAAGCAACCCCGACTGCCAGCGCAGGCGGTCGAGAAGGCACCGACCTGCCTCTGCATGAGGCTTCGTTTGAGGATGTGTTGACCCAGGCTTAGTGTGTACCCTCATGAATGACTGACCGACCAATTCACCGACTGTGCTTCACAAATGTCAAAGTTCCCGCGCTGCCTGTTGGTTGGTTCTGTTGGATGTACCGGTACAAGCCAGCCAGAAAGTTGGAATGCAGTGTCGCTGATCGAGGTTTCTAAATTTGAAAGCGACCCGATCAAAGCGATGAAACTATCTTAGGTAGGCGGTTTCAAATGTTAGCCCGACCGACCCTACATAACTGACTGACATACATCATCCCGTCTACAGGGCCCGGGTGAGGTCAGCATCGAAGACTTGAGACCGGAAGAGGGCTTTCGGAAAAGCGTCATTCTATCAAAATTCTAAGAAGCGCCGACCGCTCTGATGCAGATGGATCGGGTTTAGTAACGTCAAACCATCGAGGAATCCAGTCTCAGGGTGAGATTCCACCGGTGTGTTTGAGCAAGGGGGACCGGACATTGCATACACAGACGGCTAGCAATCCTGTATCCCGCCTAAGACCTTGCACGGTGGATGATAAGATCTCGTATGCACATCGCATTCGGAAAAACCCAAGGAAACTGTCAAACGAATCTGTCAGACATGGTAGTGCTGATTGTCGAGCAAAGTCATGCCTGGGGGCACGGCATTGACAGGCTCTGTGGGGGCTCTGTCAAATAAATCCTGGATGCTTCGATATCCTGTTTATTCTTATCCGGCCGTCTGGGAATTTCGTGTTTCATGTCGATACCACAACATGATGCTTGGTGAGCTTACGGCCTGGATATAATTGCATTCCACTGCATACAAGCGCACTAATCGGTTGCTGACGACGTCGGTTCGAAATAGTGCCTGTCCACAGGGTTGAATTGATCAAACATGCACAGGGTCTGTTATTATACCTGCATCCTTCGACTGCTGTGGTACCATAAGAGAGACACGGCCAACATCGCTAACATTACAAACTAACATTTGAAATCACGTTTATCAACGGGCCTCGACCTACCGCTAACGTTGGTTCTCGAGTTGGCTTCCGGGAATGGAATATCGAAGGAGATAGCGAAATTAAGGTTGGTTATGTTTTCGTGACGTTGACAAACAGATATCGGTACCTGGCGCCGTCATCGACTTTGTACCTGGGGCATATCGCATCGAGCATCCCCGGGTGCAGAATCACTGCCCCGCCTCGATGATGCTCATGACATGCAATATGCAGATGCGCACGCTTTTTTTTAATGAATATCATATTATAGCTTCAAGTGTACCGAGATAATGTAATGTGGCGCACATACCGTTAACATGTTGTTGCAATTTTAGTTATGCGACGGCGGGGACAATTGATGGACTGTATGTACGTTTCGACTCCTCGTTTCAAGTGTCTTATAAACATCAGATTATCGCCGAACGTTGGCGGTGCCCGTCGGGTCTACAGACCTCCCCTCGGTTCGAGGCTACCAGACGAGATATATTGTCCCTGGTGCCTGGTAGATTTCATGGTAGTAATTGAGACAGGGTCGAATTGTGGAGATATGTCAAAAAGTACGCCCGTCTTCCACGATTTCACGACGTTATAGAAGACGAAATAAGAGTATATACGGGCTATAATTCGAAATACCGGCGCATGTACGCCATATGGCCCCATCCCGAAGACAGTCGCAGTTCGGAGAGGTGGACGATCACGTTACTGATACGGTGATTAATCCTGTCGACGAGAACCTTATATTTGTTTCGAAGGGGTGGAGAACAGACGTTCCATCCCGTTCGAATACGTATACAAGGCGTACTGGGCCCCGGTGAAGCCGTTGAGCCAGTAACAAGCACCCCGTGGTACTTCTTGGAATAGTATCTATCTATCAAAGGGTTCGTATGTATGTATGATGGAGTTCCCACCTCGATCCTCCGGGCGTGTAAACAGAGAAGAGATATAGATCTAGGATTCAGCCAGCACTTATGCAATATGTTTGTTCTATGCTTCGATTGACGCTCGTCTTTGACTCTTGACATCATTGATTCGATGGACGGGCAACACGGGAAGTGATAATCGAGGCAAGCCGCACGGAGACAAAGTCTCCTGATGAGAGAAGAAGAAGAAGAAGAGAAAGAAAATTTCGCGAAGCAGCGAATTTTGTATACCAAATTTTTTCTGTGCGTGTTGAGGCTTGGCACTTTTCACGTGTCGGGACTTCAGCTCAACACACGGCCGGTTGCACCAACAGTTGGTTCAAGGCAACATAAACCACGTAACCTTGGCCGTGTAGATGTCAAATTGGCCACCCCTGCCTGTACAACTTCTTACAAGGTCGCCCTGATCCTTCTGGCTGAGATGATCACAGATTCAATAATTGTTGGAGGGGTATTTGCAACCATCAGACCGTGCTTGGCACCGATGCGGGGCAATCGCCTTGGATGGTTCTTGATTGTTCGATACATTCCGTGCATGAGCCACAAAGTCTTGATTGTCGAAATGTTAGATCTTACATTCCGCAGCAGGGTTTACGAATCATCTGAAAGGAATAAACGAAATGAAGATTGTCCATCATGTACACACGGCCTGGAAGGCAATCGCATTTTTCCGTTCCATCGAGATCCGGTGATCCTGTTGATTCGTAGGAACGACTGTCAACATGTCACAATTGTTATATCAGAAAATTTCGAAACTTATAAAACAGCCTCGGGCAAGCAGAAAGACGGGAAGCCAGAGTGCGTAGGTTGCCGGCCACCGGCGGGGCGGAAGGCGGTAATGACAGTTCCTCGAGCGACCAGTTATCTAATCTCGAAGCGTCGGTCGCATCCAGAACACCATCTTCGGAGTTCTGTGGTTTTTATACCGGCCAACCAGAATCGCAGCTGAAGCGCGCGTTTTAGACACAGCATCTTTGGGATCACGAGCGCACCCCAACAAACAGGAAAGATTGGAGCAAACATTAATATTAGCTCGAATGCGGTTTCCATCGATTGCTACCATCGACGACGCTCTAAGACATGCGTCTACGGTTCTCATTGAACGGTCCGGCCTCTTGATTTTCAGATGCCTGTGTGAACGCACCAATGACCCGCCGAATTGAGCCTAACCCAGCAGACGCACCTTCTTTATCGATTGCCTTCGGTTAATGGTATGAAGCCACCACGATAAGGTACCTAGGTACCTCGACTTCTTCCACCGTATCTTCTCCAGTGGTGTGTTCCTGCAGTAGCTCGCGTTCAAGGTCCTCTTTCTGTAGGAGGGCAAATGCGGGATACTTTCCGTGGACATAAACTGGAGAGAAGGATGACAAAAGAAAATTCCTCGAGATCCACTCGATTTGTGCCTATGCAGGAGAATGAATCAAGGTTTGAGAATGAAAAGGAAAAAAGATGAGTAGGTTTCCTACTTTTTGGTCAACGTCTACACAGACGCCTTGAGGTAGCGGCGTCTCGTCAAGACTTACCCAGAAGAGGACACTTTTGCCTACGCCTGAAACCGAGTCGAAGATGCACCTAAGCACCCTCGAGCGAGCACATGGTCTATGCACGGCAGTCCATCAACCTATGGGCGACGGACTTATTCTGTGACGCCGGCCGGGTACTGGACGGTATATTCGGCAATATACATCTTTGGGATCGGGTGCGCCGCAGGAAATCAACGTGTTCATCAGGCGGTGTCCAATACGTACCATACCGTTCGCTGATAAGTTTAGGTACTCCGGGTCTAGTCGAGAAGCAGCCGTGAGCTGCGGCATGTCCTTCAGGTGATGGAACACAGCGTTCGACCGTGCTGGGACCGGATGAGCTGGACTGCGACCGAATCACGCACTATTTTTCTGGGCTTCACCAATTGTCCAGGGCTGTAGACGGTCGACCTCACCAGATCCAGCATGGGAAAAACTCTGCTCGACAAATAGCAGAGCGAGCGAGCCGGTGATAGGGCCTGGCCAGCGTGCGCATCGACAAATCGGGGCATGCGGACCAAGTTTTTTCTTTCGTCGACAGAATTTTAGCTCTTCCTCTTTCAAATTGGCTGCTTCTTTTTTCAGCTACGGCATTGCTTTTGACGGTGGCAGTGAGCGTGCGAATGCAAATGGGTACTCTTATTCGACGTCGTACTTGTACCTTAGCATGGTTCAGTCCATGTGCCCATGGTGCTAAGAAGTGAATGCTCGGGTACGTGTGGGTCCCGAAGCCCTTCAGGTTGATTCCCTCTTGGTTGGCTGCGGCCAGGGTTCGGAGGGCAACACAACCAGACCAGACACACCGTCACACCGCAGAGAGTGGACGAACGACGAACTATTACTACCACCGTGGAGCCATTACTTGCCAGCACTGGATGGACCGGCAGGGGCCTCTTTTCCTCCCAGCATGCATCTTGGGCCGGTGGGGACGGTGCCGGTGGTTTCTTTTTTCTGCTCTCTCTCGAGTTTCATTTCTTATTCCTGCAGGCTCTTAAAGTAAAATGTCTCTATACCCTTCTCCACTCATGCTCCGGACTAGCGTGAGAGGCGCATCCACTCTCAAGAATTATTTCGCCCACCAGGCTCCTTTGCTTTTTTCTCCTCTCTACCCCATCCATCCTCTTCTCACCCTCGTATGCCGTGGGGGAATTTCTCGGTTGCTGCTGATTGTGTGATCTTAGCGGCGCGTCGCCCTGGGTGTCGTCCACTAGCAGAATGCCGTTAGTGTACGAATCTACCTAGCAGGCACGTCTCAGCCTGTGAGGACCGTCGCTGGCCTGCACCCGGATTTGCTTCTTTTAGCCAAAAGGCATGGTTCCTGTACCAAGATAGAGTGCGAGACCATGCTCAGGCTCGCTGGCTGGTCGGTCGAGTCAAATACCGGCCAATATCTCCATCCAGATTCTGAAGTTTCCCACTCCAGCTCTACACACCGTCCTTCATCGTAAGCTGCTCTTTATTCTTAAAGGCAAGGAAGCGTCTACGTCGGTCCTTCTTTGTTTTCCATTCTTCATGCTATATTTAATATAATCTAATCGCCCGCCTGCTGTTTCCACCACTCTCGTTTTTTATATATACACTTGGAAACTCGTCCCTCCCTCACACTACTACTACACATCACTACCAAAGAGCTTCGATAAGAACATACACATTCCCTCACTATACCAATAGTTAATCGTATTCTTATATATATAATTCTTTCATCTTCCTTTTTGTCTAATATCCTCTTCACGGCAAGGCTTCCGTCATCTCGCGGGATTCAGAATCAACCTTTTTTTTGTTATACGAAGACACACACAGTCGTTTTAGCTTCCCGTCTTAACAGATTCCGTTCCGGAAAGTAGCACAAAGCGAAGCCGTACGTTGATTTTATCTACAGCCTTTCAGAGGGAAAACAAGAGAAAGAGAGGAGAGAACTTGTGTACATTCCTCGACCGTATCGCAAGTTCAGAAAGAAAAGAAAGAAACAAAGTTGGATGGAAAAGACATTAGACATATTTTAATACGACCGCCGTTGTCTGGAATCTCCTACCCTATTTTTGGACTCCGACAACCTCACACTCATTCGTTCCGACCTGAGAAGCAATCGACCGGTTACACTACGAGGGCTCTGGAATTACACTACCATCGCACAATTAAAAACTAATCTCACCGCCGTCCACTGACGAGCAAACACATTTGATTTCTCTTACGCCTACGACTCTGGAAGCCAATCAAGAGTCGGTGATATATCCGTCAGCGGTAAGTTTGTTGCATCGATGGTTACCCAATCCAATATCAGAGCAGCGGACGACGAGAGAAAACTCGGGTGACATGAGAAAGCAAGAAAGAAACAATGTGGATCGATATGATCGAGATATCGTGGGATCGATTCCTCCGCCATGCCATGCCAGCCCCATGTCTCTCGTCTGCGCGGGAGAGCCGGTGGAGCAATTGCAAGTGACTCGCGGAGACTTAGTCTCGACTTGTCGTCATGCACGCCTAAATTTGGGCATTCTTCGCATGCTCTGGTTCTTTCGCTTGTGCTTCCTCTTTCCTGCTCCTTGCATCTCCCACACCACGACACCGCCAACGCAGGCCACGCCGGACGATGACCCCTTCATGCGTAGGAACGGCCGCATGAAGTCTAAGTCGGGTCCTGGTAGACACCTGCTGCGCCTGTTTTGCCTGGGTCGTGCTTCGACGTCTACCTGCCTAAGTGGTTAAGTTCCATATACTGATCGGGGTGTTTCATGATACTTTAGGCACAAGTTGCGTACGTCGGAAGGTTACTTGCCTCACCCTCGTATATACCTTCACAGGTCCTTTACTCTCTATACTTTTAATTTATATAAAATGGAGGCCGCTGGTTTCCTCTACTATTCCCCGGACCCACAGGGCCGACAGCAGAAGCAGCACGGTCATCACGGTCACTTCCTAGCCCAACCGAATGCATACATCTCTGCTTCTGCACCGCAGTTGCTTGCGCCAACCCCAATCCACTTTCCATCCCAGCTGGTTCTAGGTGGACGAGGTGTTCCTCTTACCATTACGCCTTCGGCTTCCCCATCCTTAATGGAGCCTTACGGTGATATGTGCTCCGAGTCTGCGACCACGGATTTTCTGTTCAACCCCGCCACTCCACCTTTGACACACAGTGCAGTCAGCACACCGTCCCTTCCTTATGCCATGCCCACTCCAATCAGCAACTGGCCGGAGGACCCCCGTATTGCTACTGTAGCCTTGTCTGATATCCAGCTCCCAGGCACCCCAACTGAATACTTCCCAAGTAAGTAGTCGAGTGATCATATATAGCCATGAATACTTGTGTCTAACAGTGTCTTTTTTTATAGTTGTCCCTGCTCCTTCAAATATCTTGAAATCTAATGCCAGCCCACCACCGTCGATTTCTTTGAATGATTTGCATTGCCCTGCTCTTTCTCCATGTTCTTCTCAAGACTCCTTCAACGAGTCTGACTGCTGTGACCCACGGGAACTCACCATCCAATCGCCCACACCCGTTGAGATCAAGCCGGACATCGTCTTCCCTCCAATGCTACCCCTGAGCGGTGACGATGACCAGTTCCTCTTCGGCGGCAATGTCGAGTCCTTCCTCCCATTGTCTTCCAAGACCACTCCATACATGGCTGGTGACTACAACGAGGAGCTTTCCGACCTTGGTGACTCCGAAGACGACTTCATCCAGAACTTCTCCGAGTCTGTCTTCTCCAACAAGCGCATGAGATTCGATGACGACTCCGAGAACGAGCAGCTTCCCAGCCCACCCATGTCTACTTCCTCATCCCGACATGGCTCCGTCGCCCCAACCAAGATCCCAAAGCGAAAGATCCAAAAGATCAAGAAGGAACACACCCCAGAGGAGATGTCCGAGGAACAGAGGATGCGATCCTTCAAGTTCGGATCCATCGATAGCACTGCCAGCTCCGAGCCATCCTCCCCATGCGCTGATAAGCACCAGCACTTGGTTGGACACCCAATCAGCCCCCACGTCATCCGACGAGGACGCAAGCAGTCTTTGACTGAGGACCCCTCTAAGACTTTCGTCTGTCATCTTTGCACCCGTCGCTTCCGCCGACAGGAGCACTTGAAGCGACACTTCCGATCTCTCCACACTGAGGATAAGCCATTCGCTTGTGGCGAGTGTGGAAAGAAGTTCTCCCGAAGCGACAACCTCACACAGCACAGCCGAATCCACGGAACCGGCGCTGTTGTCCTCGGTGTATTGACCGAGGGTGAAGTCCCAGTCCTCGGATCGCAGTTCATGGATGACGAACCGATGCATTCGCCTCAACCTTTCATCGTCGTCGACTCCATGACCGCTGCTTCCGGTGAGATCAAGGACAAGTCTTCGGAAGACAAGAAGTCTCGCAAGAAGAGAAAGAGGTCCGATGAGTAAATATGCTATCGTGTACCCTTTACGACCATCATGACCATGCCTCATCACGATTGAACATGAAAACCGGCTCATCAAGACCTTTAAACATTTTGCTCCTTTAGCTTGGGAAATCCTTTCTTTTTCTTTACTGGGTGGTATCTGACTTTAGCTTTTACAAATCGGAGTACAAAGAATTTGCTTTCTGGCGTTACACAATTGAATCCAATCTTGGAGTATTCGGAATGGAAAATTGAACCTTCTTGCATTTAAAGAATTAACATCTTCATCTTCACACTTTCTGTTTCTTTTGTTCATTTTTTCTCTTCTACTTTGGCTCGCTTCTTCATTTCATCATGTGAATACTTCGTATATTTGTATATTCGATTCTCGTGCAGGAGCGCAAGCCATTTTCTTCTCTTCTTCTTCGCAACAGCGAAATCAGTTTACACATTTATTTCCAATCTTCATTACTTCTTTACTTCGAATTCGATCACATCAATCGTGAAACTCTGCGTTTACTACTTTTCTCTTCTCCTCTCTTTTACCTCGCATTTCCCAAAAAATTTCCCACCTTTGATCGTTTTGACTATTTGGAATTTTATGTAGCTAGATGGATTAATCACAATACTGTTCCCAAAAGCTTAAGTGACTCTTCTGATCTTCCTCGTCGGCATCATGGGGTTTGCCTTACGATTGAGCCTAGAATCCCAAGATAGCACACTGATCCAACCAACTTTGCCCCAGTCCCAAGAAAAGCATCCAATTAGACATTTTAGCTTAACCCTCGGATATCTCATCATCCCAACATGAACTTCGGCTCTAACGAGGCCTTAGCGCAGAATCCCTCAGAGCGAATCGGAAATCGCGAACCGTTCCCAAATAAACCCTTGCAAATCATATAGTGCGTGGACGGAAGGCTTCGCAATGGGGTTAGGGATTCGGCCCTTGGTGTTGGGAAGGCGAATCAGTCCTGAGCTGACAATAAGCTAAGACGAAGGAATCATCCTTCGGTGAGTGAGCACGCGATTGGGGAAAACCATTTGATGATGAGTTCTAGGCCGTGGGAGTTAACTTTTTCTTTGGTTTTGTTACAAATTTTATTCCTGCTTCGTGATGCTTCGATGCAGCTGCCTTCATATGCATGCAGGCCTGAAACCTTAACACATCTATAGAGAAGGCTTTCGAGGCGAACGTCAGGTACAGATTTGGGGGTACCCGGGTTCCTCGCACATGGTGAATTCACGAAAGCCACCCACATTATCAACGTGCTTGATTGCATTATCAACCCACGGATGCATATATTGTTTATCTCGGCTCTTTTTACGGTGCACTTATGTTATTTACTATTTTGGAACTAGCGGCACTTGAGAGGTCGCCGAAGGGGGAACCTGCCGCGAGTCCTGATGCTTGGGGCAAAAATCCCAAGCTTCATCACCGAATGGGAGGATGCCCCACCGGCTTGTGATCCAAGAAGCAAATATTCCTCTCAGGCAAAAAAAGGTACGAAATTTGATATTCCCAGGCCAGTGGACTGTGGGAGAGCCAATTCACCTGCCTGTTCCCACGCACGATACGCGAAGGAGCATGCAGAGTTTACGGGTCATTGGGTATCCAACCAGCTAGCGTCGAAGAAATCCGAAAGTGGCCAACCAGATGCGAAACGGCAAGCCGATGCTTTTCGAGATGAAATGACTTGTATTGCAGAACCATGATGAGACGACGATTGTCACGCTCTCCGAGGCCTTTGCCGTCGCTTTGGGACTAGATCCTATACAGCACTTGCTTCGGTCGAATGAACTTTGATCATGATACTTCACATATCACAGCTGTACAGTTCATCTCGCTGCAGGCTGGGTAGCAGGCTTGTTACAATACTACGCCCTGGTATCATCCGTGGCAAGGCCCGCGTTCGGACGGTGCCATCCACCAGACGTACGGCCACCCCAAACCCTCTCTCCACTTCCCGGTGTCCCATCAGGACGACAAAATGCCGAGTTGAGTAAGAATCCGTGCCATTCCATTATAGTCAATATCACTATTTTTTGGTAATATAACTGAAGCAGGAATTAATTCAAATTGAGAGAGGGTTTCTTGGGTCCCAAATTCCCAATTCCAACATCCCCGCAACCCTTTGTGATATAATATAGTGGGGACGATTTACACTATCACGGCCCCCACTCGGTGTCAGAAGGTTGGGTCCACTAAATTTCGATCGAAGTGATTCGATAACGAGGGTTTTTCTTGGACCTTTTTTTTTTCAATCAGGATAAGTCGGCACTTACTATTAGCTTCAGATATCGCGATCCCCAGGAGAATAATTCCTAGGAAACTCCACTGAGTTTAACCCATATCGTCGTGCACCTTGCCTCGTCTCGAAACCCTCAACTGGGATAATCCTTTCGGGGCGTCAATAAAAAGCTGTTAATATGCTTCTTTGGATAGACAAAACATCTACTATCCCGCAGGGTCAGAAATGCTTCGTCCGGTTTGATATTATGACTATAAGAATGTGATATCGTGTGGGTCTAGACCGACATTTGGTCAACACAAAGAGCAAAAAAGCCGTTGAAATGTCACTTTGACATCTTACACACATATTTCTCCCTTGCTATAGTTCTCCCTTGCAGCATTTTTCTTATGCCAGGTAGAGTAAACATTCTCCGTTCCGCCGGTCCCCTTTGAAGCCCTCGCTTAGTGCTGCAGGATCACATTCGGTAAAAAGAAGATCCAAAAGGATAGAACCCAAAAAGATAGAACCCAAAAAGATAAAGAAACCATTGGAGTCAGAGGGGTTCGAACCCTCGACCTTCCGCATGCAAAGCGGACGCGCTACCACTGCGCCATAACCCCAATTGTTGGAATTTCGATGACGGAGGCGCTTGAGGAACGTATGAGCGTTTTGTGTCGTAGACGCTAACTAACGTCTTATGTTGACGTTCAAGGTTATGATCCGGTATAGTCACTACGGATAATCTGTAACGACGACCGTGCCAGGATTATTCCAGATTATCATCACCAGTTTGATAACTAATCGTTTGCTGCTAACCTCCCTTGACTCGAAGGTATCGTACGATCTTATTTTACGCTGTGTTGATTTGATTCCGCAGTGTGCAGGATTATTACCTCTTAAGACTGTCAATCCAGGATGCAGGGTGTAAAGTACTTACTTTCTCGGGTTTGACAGTAGGTGCTTGGGTTCGGAACGACGACCTCCACGATACGAGGGCGGAGGCGCCAGGTCGCGGGTATTAACGTGGTGAATCCTGCTGTGCTAAAACGATCGGAGATCCACAGCCAAAGTCTTCTTTCATAATCCCTGAGAAGTGATGAGACTAAAGGTTTGGATGATCAATGCGCTATGCAGACCACATTAGCAACCGGGTTGCTTGATACTTTAGTTACAATATAACTCAGCATTATCAGCTTTACTATAACAGGTCAATAAAGATCACAAATTGATTCTAATGCTTCGGATTTGAAGTTTTTTCTCTTTCTCTCGCAATATCCTGGTTTGATCCTAGCCTATCGCTTCGAATTTCGAACCGGAGGCGGACTCGGCGCTGTGCATGAATTCTTCGGAACGTTTTCCTTCATCCGAGGTGCTGGGTTACGGAAGTAAGGGACCCGGTGGCTTGATCTACACGGAACAACTCGTTTAACGAACCGTTTACCGCGATTTGGATTCCATGGTGCCCGAGAGTCGAATGATCGTGGGTCGACTGCACGAACTTCTTTAGTTCTCGCCTAGGCTTCGCGGCCGGGCGTATCCTTTAGACTCCAGAGCCTATTATTACTTCTTTCCGGTATGTATCGATACATCCTACATACTAGCCCGGAATCTTCCATGCACCAGACCTTTAATAGTCCCGTTTCAGAGACCTTCACGAAAAACTAGAGGGAAGAATATGCGAACACGCACAAAGGCGGCCTCGGTGATACAAGGGTGAAATCATAGTAAACTGCAATATGTGGCGGGTGCTATAACGTTCCAGGAAATCCTTTTACAACATGACTAACCGGTAGACATAGTAGTGCCGGTCTAGTTGGTGAGGGCATAGTCGAGATGCTGGGATCCGAAGTTTGAGGTCCCCTGCCCGAACTAGCCCTTCCTAACGTTCCGTCCGCATCGTAATGGGTACCTGAAGAGGCGAGCTAACGACATATCTCGATCTGGCCGCGACGCGACGGACATTTTCTTTTGCAATTGATAGTCCAGAACGACGTCTTCGCACGGCTGATCGGCGGAGCCTTTGGGTACTATTCTTTTTAGGTGTATAGCGCATGAAAAAGGACGAAGTGATTGGTGAACTTCCAACCGCCCAGGGACGGCAGACTATGCAGGGCAGATTTTAACTTTTCTCTTCTTGCCTGGTCCGAAAAGAAATAATAATCTGAATTATAGAGGCGTCGGTGTGCCGTTCGCCATAGATGGTCTTGCATCGCCCGTAGACGCCTGTGGGTTCAAATTAGGGAGTTGATCCTAAGTAGTAGATCCAGAACCGCCCGGAAAAGTTCCGTGGAGATGCGAAGCCACATTCGACGGATTTCGCGGATTGCAGCACTTGCATTTCTTGAAAATGTGGAGGAATACGTGTTGTTTTGTCGGCCTGTGGTATTTTTGCTGCAACGCAAGCCTTGTTCCGGCGATCTGTGGCGTTCTGGTGCGGGCGCAGTTGCTGTGGGCATGCATGTGCGTATGCTTTCTTCTTTGTGATACCGGTGTGTACAGACGTCTACATGAAGCCCACACGGTGTACATAACATATAATATTTGTAACGCAGCATCCAATATAGGTACGAATCGTTACTGCTCCGCTGGTTTTTGGAAGAATATACGTATGCCCAGAATTCTGAAGAAGACCGCGCGGTGTTTCATTCGCGGCCTCCGCTTTGATGCCAGGCCCATGGGAACTGCCCACCTCGAAAACAGGAAAACGATTCGGTAATTGAAATCTGACATTACTATAGGAGGGGTTTAAGTTATATTATTTTGTCGTGGGCCTATCTATCAGTGTAATTATACGTATATAAACTCGACGGGGGTATCCATGGCAGTGATATATTAGGTCTGAAAACCCATGAAAAGAGTCGGCCTTACACCTGTCAGTACGCTTGGGAATACCCATAATGGGGTATATTGGAGCCGCAGAGCGAATGACCATTTTCCAAAAACGCTATAAAAATCCGATTATCGAGGATATGATATATTAGACTTGTTGATATATGTGGCATAAAGTTGTGAAGCTCGGGGCTTTTGTTTGCATTGGCCGGCTGAGTAGACGTAGCATCCTGGGGCCCAGTGCTTAGATCCTCTGGTTCGTAACTGTAGAATCCTGGCTAGCTCTAACAGAATGAGTAAAACAAGGAACGAAGGCAACCCGCACGAGATTGGCTGCCCCGTTATCAGACGTGTGTACATGTACTGGTGCTCTGGTATTCCTTGGAAACGAGACTACCCCGCAGCGGTTGCAGATATTATAAAAAAAGACGGTATGGCCGACGAACAATACCGGGTACAAATCGATGGAAGGTGATACCGAGTGTTTACCACGGTTTCCATCGCTATGGGCGCCGAACGATATTGCCACTGCGGGGTTGCATCACGAAAGGCACTAATGGTGGTCATATGGTCTATTTGCCCACCCAGATGAGAGGAGAGAAAAAGCTAAATAAGTACTTAACGTACTCGGACCTATTCTCAAGGTCCGATCGGCAGGACTGTCGACGGTGCATGGGGTTTCCGGGGCAAAACTTACTATCTACAAGTCTGGATCGACCTATCCTAACCCCGCTCCTGCAGTAGCAGCATAAGGGCAACATTGGCGATACGGTGGTTTTGTAGTGGTAATTCCTTATAGCTGCTCTGTTAACATGTTGCCACCCTAGTCTCTCTTAAACGGGTCCTGGATAAGGCAAGGAGGCCTTAACGACCAAATCGTAGGGAATGAATTTTGCGCCCTAAGAAATTTCTTGGACTTAGGCGTCTAAAGGGTCATATTCAGAGGCGGTGAAGGCTCATAGATTGTGAATGTTGCCGTCCTGTAGGATATGGGTGTATTCATTTACATAGGGCCTACTACTAGTTCATAAGAAACACGTTCAATATGATTACGCATGGTTCCCAATCAAAACAACCAGGAACACAGACTTAAATAGGGTCAATTGAAAACAGGTCACAGTCTAGCTCTATGGCTTTCAATGAAGCCAGGAGTGAATCTCGAACAATTGTATTGAATGAACCCCAACGACATGATGGAATGGTTCCAGAAATGCCTAGGACTTGCCAGCGTAACAATAATGGAGAGCATATCAGGATTGTTGGATCCGAAGCGGTCGACGTCGAGTGAATTCAAAACCCGCATGCTCAGGACATTTTGGGTCTTCTCATATGCATCGTTTAGGAAGGAGTCCGAAAAAGGATATGGTCTTCCAGCCACGAGGCGAAATGCAACATTGCAACGCAGACCCAATAATTCATGACGGGCGATATGTCAATTTCGTGACAAGGCCACAGTGATATGCTAAACCCGTTCGAAATTTTTGTAGGAGTGACTGCTAGATTATAGATCTGGAGAGCCAGACTTGAGGGGCACTCTCAACACGAGGTAACTTAGAGGCATCTTTTGTAGACATTCAACGTAGAAGCTCTTGGGAACATTTCGTGCTATTCCCAAGCCGCAGCACACGCCGAAGTTTCGCTAGCTTTTATCATGAACGGCAAGCGGGCGTGAAGGAGGAGAGCTATGTCCTTACCAATATGGTTTCTAGGACCCCACGCAGCGTAATTTCATGTATTTAAGTCTCTGGCTCCAGACAATCACTCGCGATGTCCCTCCTTCACCTTCAACCATCTCTTGAATATTTTCTTCTCTCGATTGTCATCTTCTTATCCCTTTTACTCCTTCCATCCATCTTGAACGGTCGCGAAATACCTTATCATCTTAGAGCCATATTCCATCATCGAATCTTCTTTTTCCAGCTTTCACACATATTAGTTTCTTTCCCCCCATCCGCTACCATGCTCAGCTACCGGCGTTTTGGGACTACTCTTACACCCGAGGATATCAAGCTAAACCTCATGGCCATTGAGCTAGGTATAACTCTGCCACCAGTCACGCCCAGCGCGAGACGTCCTGAGCGGCCCCCAAGGCTACAGCGACAACATCATTGGATTGATAGAGCGCATCCGTGGAGACAAAAGCCTCATTCATTCAACGGGTTGCAGGCCTTCAAGCAGAGAAACCCGCAACGTTCAGTTAGCTATGATCTCGAGGCAAGTGATAAAGGGACATGGAGACCTCCGGTAATACAATGGTCGGCAAGCTACACAACTGGATACGAGTGGAGAGGAGCATCTCAATATTCCCTAGCAGAGGCTCGAAGGAACTACATGTACTTGCCAAACGGGGCAATTGGCACGGTTGGGGTTGCGCCGGGGACGCCAGGAGGGACGGTTATGGTGTTGGGGTGGACGCCCGACAGGCAAGTGGGAGATATCCATGGGAGCTATGGCGTGGTTACCCATTCCTCAGTCCCCTCAGCAGCCCCGCCAACATCCGCCAACAACAACCTTCAGACCTCCATGCCACAGCAACAACGACAACCGCACCACGGCCACCCACAGCACTTAACAAAGAAACACCATCACCCAGAAACCATCTACCTTCCTCTTGCTCCACACCATCCAACTCGACCCGTCTACAACTGTCCATCGACCTCCTACGAAGCATCGTCTCCTACACAGGACCGACCCACGATGGGCATGGTGAGATCGTACGGCATATCCTGGACGTCGACTATAAACGACGCTGAAGCTGTTAACAACGATACAACAGCTGCCACACCCACCGAATCCCCCGTGCCCGTGCCCGTGCCCGTCAAGGACGACTCTGACGACTCGTGCGATTCACTCTTCAAGAATACTCCTGTCTTCCAAGACGCTCCTCAGGAAACCTACTTTCCTTCCATCCCTCTGGCTTCTTGCCAGAACACCCTCCCTCCAACGGAAATGAACTCCCAACCAGCATCAAACACGATGCTTGAACAGAAGCTTGAAGTTATTCTCTCCAGTCTTGATACTGCCACAAATACCAAGCTAGCATCGGGTGTTTCGGAGTCGGTTATGATCCCGACGACGAGCAAACATAAACCAAGTGTTTGTGAAGTCATCGAGCCCGCGGGACCCTCTCACCACGAAATTCAGATGAGCGATAAGACTGTCCGTAAGGATACACAAACGACAAGCAGTGCTGTTCAGGAGCAGACAGGTAGCAAGCCCCAAACCGGACAGATTAAGCAGAAACAGAATACGGGCACCAAACTTGCGTCTCCGGAGACCATCAAGGCTCAGAAGGCCAGTGAGCAAGTAGGAAATGTCAAGAGCTCTACCAGCACTGGGAAGAAAGGCAAAAGGTCTAGGCACAGCAAAAGTGGCTCTAATAACTCCACTAAGATGACGAAGAGTGAGACAAACAACATAAGGTACGTAGACAAAGGTCCTGGTTGTCTAGGCGTATATGCCTTCAAATCATACATATCTCAATCCTGACTGACACCCATCAAGCTTGCAAGGGAAAAATCGTGCGCCTGAACTTTCACATGAGAGTAAGATCTCAAAAACCAAGGCTGCAGCAGAAGAGAGCCGATCATCACCTCGTATTCTGAACCTTGAAACCTTGGGGGCACCCCGAAGAAGACGAAACCCTAGCATATCTTCAGTGCCGATTCCTCCTCCTCCCCCTCCCCCTCCCCCTCCTCCCCAGCGGAACGGATCTTTGCAGGAGAACATCGCGTTTGCTTCGACAGCGCCACCACCTGCTTCGATCAGTTCCAGTGGCCCGAACCTTTCGCTACAGAATCCTAGTAAGCAGTTGCCAAGTCCACAATCTACCTATATCCAAGGTAGACTTATGGAAAAGGCTGCGCCCATTACGCCAGCGATTCTTATGCAAAGAAAGTTCGACAATCCTGGCACATACCCCTATCAGCCACGAGACAACTATCAGCCACGAGACAACTATCAGCCACGAGACAACTATCAGCCCGAGAGAGGTATTTTGAAGACTGAACCTCGACAATTTTACCCCCAACCCGTGCAACCAGTACAGAAGGGGTACCCGATGCAGAAAAATCCCCTCTTAAACCAGCAATTTGCCCAGAACCAAGTATCATATGGCCATGGCCCAAAACCTCAATATGCAAATACTCGACCCCAAATCCCACAGCCACACCACGCCCACCAGCAAAGTCAGCAGTATGGTTTCCACCAAAACTACCCTAACCCGGCGAGACGGGGACCTGAGCCCAATCCTGGATATTCTGTTCCCCAGAATTATTTTCAACAACGAACACAACAATATCCTAGCAACAATTTCCAGTACCAACAAACTCAGGTACAGCAGAAGCTAGCACCACCCCCGTTCCAAAGAACCACGAGCCATACCGCGCCACCGACCCCACATCGCAGCAATAGGTACGCTGGAAGTCAGAACTCGTATGGCGCGGGTCCGTTCAATCGCTTCCCAACTGGACAGACCAGCACTGGGAACCAGAGGGAGGCGGTGCCAACTTTCAATCGAGACCATATTCGAAACCGTAGCATCCAAAGCCAAATTGATAAGGTCACAAAGTCGGCGAAGCCAATGGTTTTGCAAGCGGCTCGATATAAGCCAAGGACGCCATCACCACCTCCTATAGTCAAGCTATCAGTTCGGGACCGAAGGTTGCTCTGGCCAATCGGGCCGTTCATCCCTCTCAACAGGATGACATGTTCACCATGGGAACTGGACAACCCAAGTTTTGTGAACGTTCTTTGTACGACTATTGGAGTCCTCAGGCTACCTTTCTCCATCACCTTTCTCCGGATGCTGAAATCCGTTCTCCAGCCGAAGCATGGTGATCATATTATCACTTTCCCAACGATCCTAGCAGAGCCGGCAGATATGACGTCTTATTGGGAAAGATGCTACTACTGTCAACAGTTCCTTTTCAAGTATGCGAAGCATTTAGGCTCTAAACCTTTTGAAGAGATTCCAAAGAGTGACTGGCCGCGGGTCGAGATTATGCTGGGCACTGATAATACTGCAACTTCCAAGTTCAACATATACCTCAGTCAGCCTGATGAAAAGCGCCTGCTTTTTCGCTGCGTTGAGCAAAGCTTGGGTGATGGGGACAAGGAGCCAAAAGCGACTTTCTTTGTCACTGTACACCAAACTGGCGTCAATCAGGTTCAATATTCCGACCCTTACCTCCAAAGCGAAAGGGTTCCGCTCCCCCCACTTGACGGCAGCCGTGATCCCCGCACGGCCCCAGAATTCCAGTACAATCTCCCGCACTACCTCTGTTTGAATGAAAGCCGAGGCCTCGTCAGCTGCGGCTTCACAGACATCGGAATACCCGCAAAGCGACTGAATTTCCATCCATTTGGTCCAAGGAACTTTGATTCACTCTGGTATGGGATGGCCCACCTACAAGAGCTTGTCACAGCTGATGACAATGCTAGTGTCAACGCAGCCCTTCGTTGGGATCCCGATGAGATCTTCGGGATCCCGGACGTGCTTGGGTATTGCAGGAAGAGGACAGCGGTTATGATGGGTAATGGCGAGCCTAAATTTGCGGAGCACGATGAAATCTTGAAAATGAACTGCAAAAAGGCCCCTAATCCACCTCCAAAGGAGCCGGTTGGAAGCGATTCATATGACGACGAGTCTGAAATGGAAAAGGAGTCACCAGGAGTGGGATCCGGTGGAATTCCAAAATTTGACGCTCCCAAGAGTAAACCGGCACAATACTCTTGAAATCTATCCTTCCGACTGAGTCTTTATTCTTCTTACTATTCTTATTATTCGGTAATTATTTCTCTGGTCGGATTTGCTACGACGAACTAACGATACGAAAGACATGAGAAAAGCCTAAAACAAGAAAGCGCCAACCAACGAAATAAGAAGTGATTGAAAAAAAAAAAAAAAAAAAAAACGAAAAAGAAATAAATACAAGTTCGGCGGGGCGATTCAGACTATTTACACGACAAGTTTATTTGATGGTAGGAGATTGGGTGAGGTTGCCATAGCCAGCAGACAGACCATCCACCCACCGTCAATACCCGCTCCTGTGTTATTTTGTGTGTTGATTCTCATGTTACACAGGTGTTTTGGGCCCGCAAGTGAGCTCCTCAGCCAGGCAAGCCTACCAGCTGCTCAGGGATTTCTGGTCACTGAGAGCAGGATTATGCTTAACTTAGAATGTACTTACTTAGGTAGCTATGTAAGTAGGTATAATGATACTTTATTTATTTCAACAGTATTATTGTAAAAACTGTTAGGTGGACACATGTGCACATAGTATTTGGGTTTTCACTGTAGGTTAGTAGATACGTATAGTATACTATAGAGGGCTTGTTACACGCTATGCTACTTCTAACAGGCATGTAGAAAGGATACGAACCCGAAGTACCTTAATACCACGAGATTGCTTGATCCCTAGGATGATATCCAGATCAAGGTCGCCGCATTATTCCACCAAGCTAGCTGCCAAGCCCTATTTGTGGCAAGACTGGAATCCACCGGATCGTGGCTTCCGAATTTCTGACATTATGTTTCAAATAGACCTTTCGACGGGTCTGGATACAGCTGTAATAGAATCTTCCACAGGGTTGAATCGTCAGAAGACGAGAACGTCCCGGCTGGCGGTGTACGGTCGAGGGTTTGGCGGTATTCCGGCTAAATGGGGAAGTATGGTTTGATGGCGGATGTACTATGTATGTGCATGTACGTCTACCGAAAATGTTTAAATAGTAAAAGTTATACCTGGGGTATATAGGCGGCTGCCGACGGGTAAGAAGTTGGGAGGGGTGTATTGTCCGATGTGCCGGTAATATTAGATCAATTTAGTGTTGAATGCGAAGTATACTACACTTGGTCAGCTGGCTTACAACATTTCTAGACAATGGCGTATATGTACCGCTAATGGGGTTCGTAATAGAAACTAACCTATAACATAGAAATATACGTACGGATATCGGGATAACAATACAATTATGACGGCTCCGGGCTGGGAGAACACGCCAGTGGCGCTTACGAGGATAGACTGGGAGGCTCTTGAATAACAACCTGGGTACCGCGACGTATGCATGCTTGATTGTTGCACGGAATGTCAGTTTATTGGGATTCTAGAAACAATTGGTATATCCACAGTCTTTTCGAACTCTAATGTTAAATTTGGTACTGGGATCGGAGCCGAACGATGGCATCGATATCCTCGCAAGGAAGTGTTATATTTGAAAACGAATCCGGGGAAAGAAAGCAGATGTACCCGTCTTACTGCTTTCCGATTCATAGGAGGCGTAAACCTGCGTCGCGAGAAACATGGAACTGTTTACGAGGTGCGCAGCTGCACATCATCATTCCGAATTTCAAGTCCGGTGGCTTTCGAAATCTAGGATGCAAGGTATTGTGGTGAGGCGAATAGAGGCTATTAACAAACTGGTATCACCCTTCCGACTCGTCCGACGGGATTATAAAAGTCAAGATATAATCGTTTGAGCCTTCGCTATGGCGATTTAGCCTAAACGTAGTGTGTGGGGAGCCCTATTCTGTTGGAGAAGCTTCGACTAAATGTGCCGTGGTAAATACATCTAAAACCGTCCCCACGCAGTAATAAATTTAATATCTAACTGACCCATGGGCGTATACGAAACCAGAGGGTGCGAATAGCTCGGAGGGCTCGCTAGGTATCGTTAACGTTAACCGGCTGATTCACACGTGTGACACGTCCCATGTCGTGCATGTCCTCGTTGGATCCAGCAATGCAACCCGTATATTGCAATTGATCAAATGGACAAGAATTATAAATTATACCCATACAGCCATATTTCAGTATCTCTGGTTCGCCTGAAATTTCCGTTTTACCCGCTCGATCTACTAACCCGGCAACCGCCAAGATCTGCCCAGGTTAGGATGGCATTTTATCCAAGTTGGATATCCTGAATGTTGAGGATTTTGGCTAAATACGGCCCTTTTCGTTTCCATTATAAAAGATCAAAACATGGGATGAGGAGGCCTGGGGCACGGTAAATACCCCGCTACTCCCGAAGATTGGCATGTGTCGTTTTTCTTGCGATTCTGGGGTAGACTGAGCGAGATGCTGTTCGCGCTTGGCATCTGCCTTGATGTCTGTTCCGCAGTGTGATTGTATATGAAACCCGCAGCTTCATTTTATATGCACATATGTGCCGTTGTCACAATTAACTGCAGTTTCTTGTGGAGACGGGCGAAAACTTCAGTTATAAAATGGCGTTTTTTTATATAAAATTGTGCATATGCGTTGGGTCCGCGGTTTGCCAGCGTGACCACGCTCAGACGTCTTCGGGCTGTGGAAGTGCTTCGAATGCTTCTTTCGAAGTCTGACCGACTATCTTCTGAAGGATTTGGCGGCGGTCGGACTGCGCTTGCTCTTCATTGTATCCACTTGCTCGACCAGCCCTAATAAACTTCCGACAGATTAACAACCGATGTTAAGCACCCTGGAACATCGACGGCCTAAATCTGTCGAATCAGAGGCCCTGGTTGGCGGACCGGGAACCTGGAGCAGGACCCCTGCGTATACTAGTCACGTTAATCAGGAAAAACGGCTGGTGTACCGTCAATTGAGCAAGCCGCTCGCTCCAGACTCGACTCCAGTCTGGTACTTGAACCAAGGCAGATTTTCGCATTGGCAAGAAGTAGGTATTGAAAAATCGATGCGGCCATACTCTATTCGCTATTATTATAACATCCGTCTTTTATGCATTTATCCAGATTACCCATTATGGCCCAGAGGAACGAAGAGAGCTTGTACCATGGCATGTCGTCGAGGGCTAACCACCTCAGCTCGTCACAATGCGCCGGAATGCGAATAATGATATCCCGACAAACGGATTAGCTCTCTAGTTGACCAGCTAGAGTTCGAATTCTGTTCCGCGCATGGGGCAATGCATAACCGGGGTTAATGAATCTGATCATGGTTATATTACGGAGTAGAGTGCAGAAATATAGCGAACAGACCGGGCAAAGAGGTATAAAAGGGACGCCAGTTCACGTCTTCGATGGAGATTTTCTTTCGGCAGAGTCATCACGACCTCGAAGAACATTATAGTGATTGGTAGCAACATCAATCAATATGGTCTCTTTCTCTAAAATCGTCGCAGCTAGCTCTGCTTTGGTCGGCGCTTTGGCCGTCCCTGGATTCACTCCTTACGACAGGAGCCTTTTCCCCCGTGCTGGAACTCCAAGTGCCACTGGTACCCACGACGGATACTACTTCTCTTGGTGGACTGACGGTGGCTCCGATGTCACATACACCAACCTGAGCGGTGGCGCATACAGCGTTCGCTGGTCTTCTGGTGGAAACTTCGTCGGTGGAAAGGGATGGAAGCCAGGTGGTCGCCGGTAAGATTCACTCGGATACAATATCTATAGATATAACCTGCTAACCCTTCGGCTCTCAGAACTGTCAGCTACTCCGGCAGCTACAATCCAAACGGTAACTCCTACCTCGCCATCTACGGATGGACTAGGAGCCCGTTGATTGAGTACTACATTGTCGAGAACTTCGGTACCTACAATCCATCTTCGGGAGCATCCGGCAAGGGTTCCGTTACCGTTGACGGCAGCGTCTACGATCTTTACGTCAGCACCCGAACCAACCAACCATCCATCGATGGAACCTCGACCTTCCAGCAATTCTGGTCCGTCCGAAGGAACAAGCGAAGTTCCGGATCCGTCAATGTTGGAGCTCACTTCGATGCCTGGGCCAACGCTGGAATGAGGCTCGGAACCAGCTTCGACTACATGATCTTGGCCACCGAAGGCTACTTCAGCAGCGGCTCTGCGACCATGACCGTTGGATCTGGCGGCTCCACCCAGCCAACCACAACCGCTGGAAACAATAACCCACCAAGAACCTCCACCACCACCCCAGCGGGCAACAACGGCGGCGGCGGCAACTGCTCTGCCAAGTGGGGGCAATGTGGTGGTATTGGCTGGACCGGACCTTCGTGCTGCCAGTCTGGAAGCACCTGCCAGGCCGGAAACGCCTACTACTCTCAATGCTTGTAAGAGATGGACTCGTTCTCGGGAAGCTGGCTGGCATGACTCTGGGAGTTTCTCGCCTCCCGCAAAGGCTCTCCCCGCGGTTGATCTGAGTATTGAATCTTTCCAGGTTATTTTGCATTATCTGTAAATATATATGAAGGATGTATATAGGATTTTATGAATTGAAATTGCCTGTGCATTTGAATTCAAATTGAATTTCCCTTCGTAGTGCAATCCTTGTCCAAGGACTGTCTACTTATATGTGTCTGTTGGATAAGTAGTTTTATAGATTTTAAGTACATATGTAGTCAAATAAGGTTGCTGCAGCCAACTACCTACTTGTTGGACACCCGATACCTACTTGGCTAACTTAGTGCTGATATGCTTGAGAGGCATTCTTGCTTCTGGGCTATCGAGCCCGAAGCTACTTCAATGCTCAGCGTGGACAACACAAGTTGGCCCAAAATACCACAAACGGTTGCTGGATATGTTCGTGCCTTCCTCCAACCTCATCCATCCTTCCTCTCTACTTCATCAACCTTTGACAGCTATGCTGCCGGTACGGACCTCCATTATAGAACTCCATCCTGCCTTCGTACTCTCGAGACTGCCCAGCTTTTAAAAGTCGTCGACCCACTCTTCTTCCTTTAAGTCCCAACCTACTACTTCTTTTACCTCAGCTCTCGATATCCTAACATACACAGTCTACAAACCCTCGACCTCTGTTCAAAATGTCGACACGTCAAGGGCATCCTTCCAGCTCCAGAGATAATGAGGACCTCCGTCAAAACACACCTCATCTCCATATTGAAAGCCCTATGCCCTGGCGACCCTTGCCACCGGATGTTGGGCTATCCTATCCTGAGAACGGAGTACCTGATCATATGCGATACTCTCCATCGCCTTTCTTTGCCTCTCCTACCTCGACTCCCTCAGTACCTCTAGCGCATGACCCGGAGTTTCATACTCCAATCAACGCGTACCAACCTCCAAGCCGGTCTCAAACTCGAGAGTTTGAATCAGAACGCTTCGGCCAGGCCTACCCTCATGACGGCCCACGACGTATGAACCCATCGCATATTCAGAAGATACCGATCGACCAAATGAACTCGCAGAGCTTCCCAATGTTCGCGCCTGAAGGTCCTCTAGACGGCTACCAGCAGCCCTACGCTTTTCAGCAACAACTTCCCCAAGAGTATCAGCCATTTATGGGAGAGCGCAGAAGAGGTGATTCCTTACAGAGAGAACAATGGATAGGACCAATGGGACAGCCTTACAACGAATCATCTGGTTATGGTTCTCAATACGGTCCAGTAGAGTGGGGATCTATGTCCGATTTCGACGACCGTAGTAGCGTTCATAGCTACATGCACGAGAGGGAGACGCTTGTCAACCAGCCGGAGATGGAGAATCCTTTTTTGTCTAGTCGTGGGAAAGCAAGATCGGATACGGAAGGTGGGATTCGCCAGCTCTACAGACCGGAAAACTATTCGAACTTCACCAAGAAAATCAACCATGTCGATACCTCTGGCTTTGTGTTTCCGCAGAAGCAACGCGTCGAGGCTGATACTCGGTTTACGCCGTCTATACTCCCGCCGAAGGTGGAGATGGAAGTTCCAATTTCCCATCCAGAGAAAACGCCGGAGGATAAAGATAGAACGCCGACGAAAAGTGTTAAATCGGAACAGCAGGACCCCAAATCATGGGACTTTCTGCCACGCCCGTCCACCGTCCATGGTCGGCCAGTCCATGATGAGAAAGAGAAGGAGACTGATCAACAGGAGACAAAAAGTGTTTCTGAAGCTGAACTAGCGAAAGAACCGTCCTTTCAGACCCCAGAATCAGTGGCGGCGCTGAAGGCAGAAGCGAGAAGACGAATACAGGAGCAGTTCAAAGCCCAGGTTGCAAAGAAGCTTGAAGAGAGCCAACGGGTGATTGAGCCAAAAGCAATCACGAATGATGCTTATAACAGGATGAATACTCTGGGGCTCCTAGCCCACCCAGCGCTACAACTAGGCTTGATGCACAACAAACCTGATACCCGTAACATCCATGAGAAATTTATAGCGCTGATACAGAGCATTAGGATGGAGGAGTCAACTCAGATGGATATGCATTTGAAGCTATCAGAGAAACTCTTGCTAGACCTAAACTTGACAGGATGGAATCTTCTACTATCACAGAGCAAATCTCCAAAACCCATAACGACCCCATTTGAGATGATGGGGGTTCCAATGCCGGAACCATATGGAGACTATGTGAATGAAGAGGGGACTTCTCTCAGATGGACAGAGAAACATCAACCGACACCTTGGCGCGTCAAAGCTGCCCCTCTGAGTACGTATCCGATGACAAGGGAAATTCAACTACGAACTGGCGAGTACTTTCTAAGAACTCGGTATGCTCAGTATGGTAAGAATCCTTTTGTTTCGGATTACGAAAATAATCAAGGAAATCCTGAAGAGAGGGATTTCCAATTCAAGGCATCGCCAAAACATTGGCAACCACCGGAGGACTTCCAGCAAAACTACCCATCAGCGGCCCGATGGGAAGAAATCTCGATTATCAAAACATACCATCAAGCCCTCATCGTGCAGCAGCACCTCTACCTCTCCTTCGTCAATCTAGGAGCAAACTTCTTTCTGGATTGGGAGCACTTTTTGATGGCAAAGGAGAGAGAAGCAATCTTGGTCAGGGCGTTCAGTCTGACCACGAGAATGACTGCGGACGACTGCCACGAATGGGTTGACACGGAATGGGCAGAGCTGCCGGAAGATGAGAAACGGAAACGGGCGGAAGGGGTTCCTGAGGCTCGCAACGAAGCGTTGAAGTTCAACCTTTCCGATTATCGACGAGTTGATGAACAAGGATTCCCAGTCCCTTTCAGTAAAGACATGTTCAAAGGCATCACGATCAACATCAATGAATCGCCCCCTCCGCCTAAGGACCCCCCGGAAAAGCCGATGGCAACATATTCTCTCTTTTGTCACGAGCTGCACCCTTACTACATCGCTCGGGATCCCGAACTCCTTCCGACTATCCTTGACCAATGCTTGATCATGCCCGATCTGACAAAATTTCCCACTGACCCCAGTGCGCTTGGTGAAAACTACTTTTGGAAGCCGGCCATGAGCATCTCAGAGCCAAGCAAAGTCAGACTTGGTGGGGAACTTGAACGAAGTCTGCCTTTTATGCCGGGTCTTCCCCTCGGACCAAACATTTTGGAGCGAGTGAAAGCCGACAGAACCTTCTTTTATTCTACTTTCTTTTACAATCTTCTAACAGTTTGGAGAGACTACAAGGACGAGAAAGTATGGTTCTACGGCAATGGGGTGCCCCATCGATATGATCCTAACGACCCACCTAAAAACTTGGGACAACCAAAGAGCAAGTTTCCGAAGGGCGAGAAGTGGATGGAGGGGAGCGAGATTGCAAAGCACGTTGGGCATTTGCAGCAGATGGCTGATCTTTTGAATATGGGGATTTTTATCGAGAGATGGGTGCCTGAGGACGACCCGGTGAAAGAGAAGGAACCGGAGGCGGAAACTTGGTTTGGGGCGACGAGGGGTACTTTGAACCGGAGGGCGCCATCACCACGTATGAAATAGAGGAAGAGATGGGGGCGCACTTGAATACGGGGGAGGTCGGATATTCTACGGGATGGTTTTGCGAGGTGGTGGCGACGTTCCCGACTGAAACCAGGGAGCTGCTGTTTTGAGCCCCCAACATTAAATTTTGAACATCTTGCCCTTCACCTTCTTGTCCTGTTTGCCCTCCATATTATCTTTAAAGGGGAGGTATTTGCCTTTATTCATAGCGCAGCACTATTGTTTTACATAGATAACCTGGGTTAGGCCGGATTTTGTGGCTTCCAGACGCCTTTATCATGTCATATAGACATCCTTTTAGCCAGCGGTGTTCTGAAATGATAACTATTATTCGTTTGATCCCTTCCCCTCGAGGTCTCTAGTGATAAAAATAGGCTTTCCATGCAGAGCCACACTCACGAAATGCATATCTATTGCATGAGCGAACGGGTGCTTGGCTTCTATAGCTTACCCGAGGTTATATATACAGCCTATGAAGACCGATATTAACTGGTTAAAGGGACACAAGAAGGTAAATTGTGAATTCACATTGAACCGTCTGCAATCCGGGAATTGATACTACTATATCCTAAACGCCTAAAGGAGCTATGCCGTCTTCCATAAGCCGAAATCATAATCCAACAAACCGATTTGCTCAACCCGTTACGACCTGGGCAAGAACTTTCATAGCTAGATCAGACAATAGCTAGATCCGACTGTCGTATTAGCGTCCGCGCATGCAGTAACAGTACCTCGGGACAAGTTAGAAGACTTACCTTTGCCTTCTCGCCCTGCGGCAGTTCTTGAAAAACTTCATAGACAGATTTCCCTTTGGCATCTCGGACCGCACCCAGCCGGTTCCCTGCAACGGCGCCCGCTAGAGATAACATGCAATCAGTCGAACTGGAATGTTGCAAAGGGTAAATATGTGCTAACGTACCTAATAAACCCGGAAAATTCGCGACGATGAATCCTAACGCCGCACCACTGACGCCTCCCATGATCCCATAAAACCTGCCTGTTGCCTTCCTCCTCGCCTCCGGGTCATCGGCATCTTGCAGCCCCTCATCCCTCATCATTTCCTCAAAGATATCACCGAATTGAGCCTCCTGCCATGATGAACCACCACGAGGTGGATTATACGCCCTACTTGCGTCATAGTCACGACGGCGTGCGGAGTCGGAGAGGGTGTAATATGCTTCTTGGACTAAATCCTTGCAAAAAAAAGTGAATTAGATATTTAAATCGTGTTTTTAATTGGCAAAGACTATATATGCGGACTAGAGTATATTCACCTTGTTGGAATTTTCTAGTCCGTTCAGGACGGGAAGGGTCGTTCACGGGTACTCTGTCGGGGTGAGTCTTGAGCGACTGGACTTTGTAAGCCTTGCGGATTTCATCCTGTGTCGCAGAGGTTGAGACACCCAGGATAGCGTAGAAATCAAGGTCGACTAAGTGTTCGTTAGCGATTTATAAGCCCAAAGTGGTAAAACTTTTGTGCGACATATAGAAAAGTCCTCTATGACTATTAGATGATATCTACTTGCCTTGTGGCATCTCTGCGGTTTATAAATGATGTTTGTATACGTCGGTATTGCACTTTTTAAAACCGGCTAAGCCAAGCACGGCAGGCTGATCAGAACTTCGATAGGAAATAAGCTTATAAGTAGAATAGAAAGCGTCCTATAACTTGAATGCGCCGATGTATCCAAGATGTTTACTTGCCTTCTTCATCTCTGGTTGGAGAAGACACAGTATACCTTTCGCATCGTTATATTGACGGACGGATGGCAGCACATGTACACGCGGCAACGTCAGAGGGGCACAGAGGTTTGCCCCTCCAAAGGCCAAGACTTTGGCTGTGTAATGTCACGTGATTGCGCAAAAATGCAACAGGGTCATTGAGTTTCAACTTATAACTTTGAAATTGCTCGAACGAGAGAAGTTAGCAGCGTATACTTCGCGGTGTCTCCATTCCGTGCTAAGAGTGAATAAGCATTGTCAAATATACTGGTATAGTATATATTTGTGTAACAGTGCCATGTGGCGTACAGTGCACTCGCGCTATCAATGAACCTCGGGGAGAAATGCACCCTCGTGGATAAATCTGACGGTTTTCGGAAGGGTCTCTTAGATATATATAGAGCGCTGAAGAGAAAAAGGGTCGAACTCGCTAAATAAGGTACTGCGGAAGAAGTAATATAGGATGTTTCTTTTGTGCATAAAACGTGCGTAGAGGAGGCTGGCAGCTTGCATGCAAATATCAGACGCTCATGACGAGATACTAGGGGTCGGGGCTATTTTCATGGGCTAATGAGGTTCAGAGTAGCCGAAAGGGACTACAATGTTATCAATCAGGCTCGAGATTTTGGCTGGCGACATTGCTTCTTCGATGGCCTCGATCATCTGCAAGTTAGTTATATGCAGCCGGAGACGAGCACATTTACCGTGTACGTGGGGCCGGTCTTTTATAAGTTATTTTCCGTCTTATAGGAGGGAGCTAGTAGAGCTACTAGCGAAATCGGGTTTGGTTGCCTCCATCCCTCGTAACAACTTTATTTGAGAAACGAGCATTATGCTCGTTAAGTAATTGGATGGTTCGAGACGGACCACCCGGTGGACCGGTCAGTCGATAATCTGTTCTTCGAGAGTGAGAGAGATATTCAAGGCCACTGTGCGGGTCCGGTGCCGCGGAAGGGATAGTGGAGCCGGAGTCCTGCTTTAGCGTCGGTTGGACAGTCGCAAAGCGTGGTTCTTGGCGATATATCGGGAAACCACAATGTTCAACTCAGCGACCAACGCTATTTCTTCTGACTATTCTTATGGGACCAGGCAAAAGAAATCTGTCGGACCGTATTGTTTTCGGGCCACGCAGGTTTATGGGTGTGGGAAGGGTTGTATAAAAAGGGAGCACGGATTCCCGAAAGCATGGTTTACTAACTTTTCCCGACTGTCGTCGGCCTGTCGTTCCTTGTTGTTTTGATGTCTGGCCGTTTGGCATGATATCATCCCGCTCTCTTCAATCACGGGTGGCTCTGTGATATTCTACTACTAATAGTCTCTCGTTATCGCTATTGGTATACTATAGTGGAAGTGCCTTTTCGGAAGGACTATACACTACCTACATTCTTTTGAAAGTATAGTACTGAACTTCGAGTACAAGTCGCTTACTATATTACTTGGAAACGATATCGATCACAGCTGCGTGAAAACGGAGTGACCCGAACTTGGCCAAGATGAAGCTAAATACACGATTTCTCGCACTTTTGCTGGCCGGGTATGTATAGTCTCAATTCACTGTGCATATATTTTTTTGCAATCCGAATGCTAATACAGTTCGTTCCACCAGGGCATCCGGTCTGCAAGGCGCAGCGGCTCAGAAAGATGGTTGTAAAGAAACAATCCTCACACATCTTATCACCGTTGTGCAAACCTACTCTAAAGTTTCGACTCTATGCGACAGCGCTACCCGAAAACCTCCTGGAGGAAGTTGCACGACCGAGCGATTCCTCGAAACTTTCTCCACCGTCACCGCAGTCTGTCCAAATGGTGCTCCTTGCACGAGTGTGACTATGACCACCAGACTCCCAAATATCAGGACGGTTTGCAATGGTGGAAATACAGTCTCTACAGGAATTCCGAAGATTCCTGGGCCCAGTTCAAGCTTAAAGCCTGCTTCAAGTTCCAAACCCGGCAGCAATACCACAAAGCCTGGTGGCCCGAACGGTTCTAGTACCGGACCTGCAGGCGCAGCATACACTTCAAAACCGGGAAATGGCAATAACAAGAATGAGAGTGGCTCTACAACTAAGCCTGACGGCTCTAATGGTGGTACTACAACCGGGCCTGGCGGTGCGAACGCCAGCAGTGGCACAAAGCCAGGTACCGGGTCTAATACCAAGCCAGGTGGCGGGAGTGGTAATGAAAACAATGGCACTTCGACTAAACCCGGTGGCTCCAATGCCACCAGTACAAATAAGCCTGGAACGCAAGGCAGTACTAAGCCAGCCGGTGGCGACAACGGTAGTACTAAGCCCGGAGACAAGGGCTATACGTCAACCAAGTCTGGTGGGTCTGGCGGTGGTAGTAGCACCGGGCCTGGAACCAATCCGACAACTAAACCAGGCGGCGGCAGTGGCGGTAATAACAGTAGCTCCAAACCCGGCAGCAATGATAAAACCTCACTCAAGCCAGGGCCTAGTGGCTCTCCTCCTAAACCGGGATCCAACGGCTATACCTCCAAGCCTGGATCCGGATCCAACGTCTCTGCTTCCAAACCCGGTAGCAATGATAAAACCTCAATCAAACCAGGGCCTAGTGGATCTCCTCCTAAGCCTGGCACCAACGATAAGGATAAGACATCAATCAAACCAGGCCCTAGCGGCTCCCCTCCCAAACCTGGCTCAAATAAAGACTCTACATCTAAGCCTGGATCGAATAATTCGACTTCCAAACCCGGGTCTAATGCTTCTACTGCCAAGACTGGGTCGAATACCTCGGCGTCTAAGTCTGGGCCTAGTGGTTCTCCTCCCGAGCCAGGCTCCAACGGCTCTACCTCCAAACCTGGGTCGAATGCATCTTCTAAACCTGGATCCAATGCCTCTACTTTGAAGCCCGGGCCTAGTGGCTCCCCTCCAAAGCCTGGGTCCAATGGCTACACTTCTAAACCTGGATCCAATGCTTCTTCCTCTAAACCTGCAGCTGGATCTAATGCCTCTTCCTCCAAGCCCGGATCCGGTAGCCCTACTACAAAGCCAGGGTCTCCGGGGGCTACTACTACCGGGCAAGGTTCCAATAGCCCCGGCACCTCGAAGCCTGGGTCTAACGGATCCTCCTCCAACTCCAACAACAAACCTTCCGGTACGAGCAAGTCTGGGTCTAACGGGCCAGCAACCACTGCTGGAACCGGATCTTCTACTGGACCATCTGGCAGTGCTGGGGGTGGTGGTGAGGAAAGCGGTGGTGGAAGCAGGCAAGATACTAGAGTTTCGGGAGGTTCTACTGTGAAGGCAGGGTCTGAGGGGTCAAGCTCCAAACCGGGATCTAATGCATCTTCCACCAGACCTAGTGCGAATGCTTATACCACCAAGCCGGGATCTAATGGTTCTAACACCAAGTCTGAGGCTTCCTCATCTACTTCAAAACCAGGTGGTGGGGGCGGTAGCGAAGAGGGTAGCTCCGGACCTGGGAAGGGCGATTCTACCTCTAAACCGGGATCTAATGCTTCTACCGCAAAACCTGGCAGCTCAATTAAACCAGGGCCTAGCGGATCCCCTCCTAAGCCTGGCAACAATGATAAAGATAAGACGTCAGTTCAACCAGGGCCTAGCGGCTCTCCTCCTAAACCAGGATCCAATGGCTCTACCTCTAAGCCGGGATCTGATGGTGCCACCTCCAAGCCGGGATCGAACGGGTCTACCACCGTCAAAGCCGGTTCCTATACTACTGCAAAGCCAGGTGATAAAAATGAAAACGGTAATACCAAGCCGGGGTCTGGAGACAATACTACTAAGCCAGGCTCGAATGGGTCTACTGATAAGCCTGGGTCTGGGTCTGGGTCTGCTACTACCTCTAAGGCAGGCGGTGGCAGCGACGGGAATACGAAGCCTGGTACCAACGGGTCGACTAGTCAGGTGGGATCTAATGGTTCTACTACTCAGAAGGATTCTAACGGATCTACCACCAAGCCCTCTACCACTTCGACCTCCAAGGCAGGTAGTGGCAACAATGGCGGGGAGAACGGAGGAACAAACGGAGGTTCTAATGGAGGTTCCAATGGAGGTTCCAATGGGGGGTCCAACGGAGGGTCTAATGGGGGGTCTAATGGATCAACCGCCAATACAGGTTCCAACGGCTCTACTACCAAGCCCGGTTCCAGTTCGGACACCTCAAAGCCAAGTGACAAAGGTGGTAACGAGGTTAATAGCAGTACTAAGCCTACTGGACCTAACGGGTCGACTTCGACGAAGCCTAATGGCTCCAACGTCTCTACCTCAGCGGGTGCTGGTGGATCCACTGGATCTACTAAACCTAGCTCGACCGCAAAACCTGGATCCAACGCTTCCACAGGGGCACCTTCTAATGGCTCTGCTACTACTAAGTCTGGTGCTGGAGGAGCTGGTGCCAACACTTCGACCAAACCCTCAAGCCCAGCCGGCACCACCGGAACTGGAAACAGCGGAGGCGGCGAAGGTGATGGAGACTACGGATACGGCGGCGGTGGATACGGATACGATTACAATGACGGTGAATCAATCACGACGATTCCTGCCGTCAAGACCGCCATTACAACCACTGTCAAGACTTCCAGCAAGCCGGGTACCACGAAAACCACAACCACTGCTGCTAATACCAGCTCTCCGGTCAGCAAGAATAACAGTGTGACGACCAGTGTGACGACTAGTAAACCCGCTCCCACAACTACCTCCAAACCTGGTACTCCAATTGGCAAGCCTGACACCACTAGCTCCACTATGCCTCCAGGGCCCTCCGTCACTCCACAGGTTGACTTGAGCTGCCCGCCATCCACCACCATCACAATCTCCACCCGCGCCTGCAACAAGATGCTCTGCATTGACAAATGCACGAAGACGGCAACAATGAAGAAGCAATACCCATGCTCTTGTATTGGAAACCCTAAACAGGTTACCACCACCATTTACGTCCCAGAACAGTGCCCTGGCGACTGTAGCTGTCCGCTTACTACTACTTGGGCTCCACCGAACAGTGGGTGTACAACAACCACGAAGGGTGTTCCAACCTCAAGTAGCAGCGCAGCTCCAGCCGGTAAAAGTGCTACCACCACATCCGGCGCTACGTCTGTCAAGCCACAGACCGCTGAACCTTCGCATGCTGGGTACGATTACGGATACGGCGGTGACAACGGCGGGTACTATTAGAAATCGGGTGTATACGCCGCTCTAGCTTATATTTCTTAGCGTTTGCTTGATCAAGGTCGAGAGGCTTGATTATGCATTCTGGGTTTACGGTTTATGACTAAAGGAAGCGATGTGATACGATTATAAGACGAGCTTTGCTGGAGATATCTCCCTAGAGAGTTTATTTCCGAGTTTGATATCTTCTTTCCATTTTTCTCCTACGCAAATGTATATATGCGGATACTCCTTGAGCGTCCACGAAGTTCTATTAACTTTCTTTTCTTTGGTTTTTACGGATTGGGATGTATACGTGCATATATGATTCGGATAGTGATGCAGAATGTTTTTTAGATTGCTTTTGTATCGGATCTGTGCTCGATACCCATGTTGATATTTATATAACCAGACGTTACACCCGACTCGAATAATCAAGACATTAAGAACCGTTCTTGTGACGAATTAAGGCAAAAAGTATCGATATATTACTATTACGGGACTAATATGGGCAGTCTCGTAACCCGATAAGGGCTATATGGGAATTGCTTCCACACCGCGTTGTACGTGTGGTATTTTGGAGCACCTTATCTGTGCCACAGTAGCGGGGACTATGACGGCGTGCAAGCACAAACAGCCGTTACGTTCAAACCCGCCACAGCAGCTGGGGGTCGTCTTACGTCGAGTCGCCTTTGATGTATGTACTCAGATGTAGGCAGGACCGGGTTCGATTCCTGCTGGCTGTAAGGTGCATAAGGGTGCAGTGGGGCAATGCTGATGACGTCGCTGCAAAGGCATGGCACGATATCAAGACCAATTTTAATATAACGAACGCGAGTTTTCTCGGAATCCCGGCCAGAAGCCAGGTTTTTTCACAATCCGGGTTTCTCAAAGATCGATATCGTCAGATCGAGTATCAAATACGTATTTCCTTGGGAAGTTTCTGTTTGTTTGGGACCGTTTCCCTCTTTCGCGGAAACGGGACAAGCTTTAAGCTTTCCCACTCAATGTGATATGTGGGTCTCGCAATCATCAAATCCGTTAGCGTGGGTATCGAACCACTGCCTGGGGAGAAACCGCGGCCTGTGCTCTCCTATCAAAAGAAAAAGATCGGACACTCTCCACACCGGATCCCCGGCGAGCGGTCTCCAAAGGACGGAGACGGACAATGGGGCTGTGTCGGTGTATACATCTGCATATTCGAATTCTCAGGCGTAGATTCGTTCGAATTGATGATGCTTTGGGTTTCATTTGATTCGATGGCTATATAGGCTAGACTGCCTATGCAATGTGCATTGACGCCGTACAAGGGCCTGCATGCTGGAGAACCGCCTCCAGACCACGCCCAGCTAAGCGCCTAGGTATGTCTCTCTTGTCCGTCCAACGTCGACAACGAAGCGTCGATGGGTGCATACGGAGACTATCTGGACCGTCCGAAGCTCCATGGCGGGTGAAGGAGCTAGCAGCGGGCCCATGGACGTAGTAACACGTACGGCGGACCAATAAGGCGGCGGGAATAGCACGGCATGAATGTGCCTTCGAGCAACGGCCCTTGTTCGAGGATAGCGAATTCAGGTGAGCGGCCAGCACACGAAAAATCAGCCAGAACAGACCACAGACACGGGAAGTCGGTTCTTGGGGAAGCCAAGGCTGTGTGGGTGTGACTAGCATGCTGTTTCTGGAAGCATCTGTCCTCGAAGGAAGGGGAGGACGGTGTATCCTGTGACCTGCGCATGGCCTGCAAACTGCAGATGCACAGCGGGAAGCCAGCAAGCAGCAAGCACCGGCGGAGCGTCAACCAACCTGCGTTAGAGGGGGCCTGCTCCACTGTGGTCGATTGATGAAAGGTTTTTTTTTTTTTTTCGTCGACGAAGAGTGCAGTGGACAAGTGCAGCGTCGTCGACGGCAGCTGGAAATTAATAGCTCATAGGGACCTCTGGAGAGGAGGATCCGTGGTACTGCACCGCACTAAGCTTCCCGGAAGCTACAACGGCAGCTTGTATTCTTGTATCTGTCCACGCTGAGGAGGAGGGACGAGGAGGGACGAGATAGATAGATCCTCGAGGCACCCCACCGTCGTCGGCCGCAAATGCAAACTCGCTTGCTGCGATTCCCGTAGGCATCATGTGTATCGTCGTCTGTAGGAATTGCAAAGACGAAGAAATAAGCAAGAAGCAAGAAGAAGAAGGATAATTGCTGGGACGGTATCATTTGCGGAGACGGAGCGGGCCAAGTCAAGTGAGTTTGAGTGGGCTCGCTTTCTCCCTTCAAATTAAATTTGTTTACGACAACGCCGCTCCTCTTCCTCTTCTCTTCCTCCTCTCTTCTCCCTCTCCGCTCCACCGCACTCTCTTCCTCGTCCCTGACCTCCTCGAGAACTACCACACCGTCCCCCAGCTCTGCATCGCCTTCGACCGTCCCGAGGTACCCTCTCCGTGACCCCTCCTGCCCTCTCTGGAGCTTCCCTTCGAGCTCGAGACCCCGTCCGTCAAGGTGTTTGACCGGGAACTCCAACGAACCCCTCGCTGACCTCTTAATCGATTATGCAGAACCATCGATAACCTGTTCCCTCCCGTAAACCCGACCTCTTCTTCCAGCATCATCATCACCATCGTCCACTCTATATACAATGGCCACTGAGGTACGTAAGAGGCTCATGCCTACCCCTACCTTGCTCGCTTGATCTTCTCTGGGACCTCTCAGCCGTCGGCGTGATGACAACGCAAAGCTTTTCCCCTTTGCGAGGTCCTTAGCGGGGCAATCCAACCGTTGCATGTGACATCTCGAGGAGAGACGTCCGACGGCTGCTGTCCTGTCAGACGCCCTGAGTAAGGCTCCGGTGGGCTGTTTGAGCTGATTGCTAACGAAAATATCTTTCCTACAGCGTGACAAGTTAGTGAATCCGTCCCTTTCGGGATCCTCGGCCTCCTATCCACACAATGGAAGCTCGGACCAAGTTTTGTTACTCGAAGCTAACGTCGGGATCACAGCAAAACATTCCTCGCCAGGTTGTGCGAGCAGGCAGAGCGTTACGATGGTAGGCAATCGCACATTCTCCTTCAATCTGGATGGCATATAGCTAACACTACTTGCAGAGATGGTTTCGTACATGAAGGTAAAGCTAAACGTCATACCCTCTCAGGAAGCTACACCCTGCTAAACAGGTTCATTCCGAGCATATAGGAAGTTGCCAAGGTATGTACCCCACGCGATCACTCTCTATCATGACAAGCCCTAACGTTACTCTGATAGCTTGGTGGCGAACTCACCATGGACGAACGTAACCTCCTCTCAGTCGCCTACAAGAACGTCGTCGGCACCCGAAGAGCCTCATGGCGTATCATCTCCTCCATTGAACAAAAGGAGGAGAGCAAAAAATCCGACAAGCACGTTGGCAAGATCCGCGAGTACCGTTCTAAAATCGAGAAGGAACTGGAAGACGTCTGCAATGACGTTCTCTCGGTTCTCGATGAGTACCTCATCAAGAAGGCCGAAACTGGCGAGTCCAAGGTCTTCTACCACAAGATGTGAGTAATCAGATCACTATCGAGGCGGCATCATTCGCTAATATCCGTACAGGAAGGGTGACTACCATCGATACCTCGCTGAGTTCGCAGGCGGTGAGAAGCGCAAGGGCGCCGCCAACAATGCCCACGAGGCCTACAAGGTGCATATCACCCTCACTCCCCCTTTTCAATACCGTTAACTAACACATTCAGTCCGCAACCGACGTTGCCCACACCGAACTCACCCCAACCCACCCAATCCGTCTCGGTTTGGCTCTCAACTTCTCCGTCTTCTACTACGAAATCCTGAACTCGCCCGATCGTGCTTGCCATCTCGCCAAACAGGCTTTCGATGACGCTATTGCCGAGCTTGACTCCCTTAGTGAGGAGAGCTACAGGGACTCAACCCTGATCATGCAGCTCCTGCGCGATAACCTCACGCTCTGGACTTCGTCAGATAGCGCTGACCCCGACACCGACGCTGCGAAGGATGTAGCCGGCACTACCGCTAAGGCCGAGACAGCCGACGCCGCTCCTCCCGCTGAAGAGTCGAAGTAAACGCCCTGAGTTTGCCCACTCGAGAAACCCGTAGTTGCTTAGTCGCCCAACCTTGCGACTTGCGCCAACTTCCTTGCACGCAACCCTAGCCAATTGGTTTTCCCGGTTATTATTTTTGTCATTGCGATTCTATGCAATCTTTTCCTTTCTCTTTCATAGGCTTCTTTTTTTTGGACCAATCAAGATATTATTTTTGGGGTAACCTTCCACACCAGTCTCCTTCGTAGAACGCCTAACAAAAAGCATCGCAATACGAGATTCTAATCGAGAATAACCTTCACCTCCCCACTTAGTAGCCATTCTGCTGCTTAAAACCCGCCCCTCCCCTAGTTACCACCCATCCACTATCTTCCCCTCCAAAATCACATCCCCTTTATTGCCTTCTATGATTCCTTGTCTATTATCATGTAACAGTTTTAGTGTCTCCTACTCCCGTATTCCCCAGTCTCCTTGACTATTAACGTTTTTCCCGTTTACTCCTTTTTCCTTTATTTCCTCTAAGTGGTTTTACACCGGGTGTTACTTGCTCTTTTTGTATTTCCCGTATCTCACCCAGTACCGTCTTCTTCCCCTATGCGGGGAAGGCAGAACGTGGAAAAGGAAGAACAAAGTAAAAAAATCGAATAAAATCCTTTACGGACGGGGGTTCCTCTGATACTAACGGCCGCCTTGGCTCTTCGATCGAAAGAGTGGGGGGCTTTCTGAGGAATCGGACGTCGATATTTTATACTATTAAATCATTGGGTCATAAACGTAGATGTGTGTGTATCTCGCTGGATCCTGACGGGCGCAGTCAACTGGCCATGGGTTTTGTCATTTGGAACCCCCATTGAGTGAGCACTGCATTATCCCCCCATTCTCGGGACAATTGTAATATCTAACATCAAACCCTCTGTGGGAAAACTACGTGGCTGAGAACGTATGCATCAAGAGACCCTAATATTTGTATCCATCGAGAGGTCAACCTCGGGTCTTCCAATCCCATAGATAAACCCGCATGCAGTGAGGGGTTCTATCGTATAACGTCTAAGACAAGCTGCACGTCATCACACCATGCGACGTTCCAAAAAAGCTTTTTTTTCTTTACCCCGCACCCTTGATAAGAAACTGCTTTCGGCTAGTGGTATCACAGGGTAAGAAGCTGGGACCACCGGAAAGCTTCTTCCCTTTGCTTTCCTGTTCGGCTTATGGATTTTTGTCTTGGAATTAATTAACTTTGGTGGTGAGATGGGGACTAGTGGGTTGCTGCGGTGGATTAGGTAATTGGAATTTGGGCTGTGAATCGGTTTATATATACGTCGCCGGAATATAATATATATCAGAGCTGGGTTTCTTTAATGGTTGGAACTAATTCTGGATACTCTTCAAGGTTTTTATGAAGAATCTACGCATTGATATAATTATAATATACTTAAGTAAGTAAGTATTTATAAGTTTAGATTATCATCCTGCATTAAAACTGTCCCATGCAACATTGTAGCTACATAGGTAGATTGTTTCGATGTTAGAGTTTACAGGAAAGGCCCACATCGATACGTACTGAAGGTCATAGGTACGTACCTGTCAAGGTCCCAAAGATACATAAAAAGGTTCATCTTTGTCATTCTGTAACGTAGAACGTATCATCGGACCCCACTTCATCGCTCGCCACGTTTTTTGCCCAGATATGGGGGTTTTTGCCACCAGATCATCTGCTGGCATTGATTGTTTCTTTGTTTGGAGATCATTTCGCTTTTAGCGAATCAGTGGGTTAATTGGCATTCTTTTAGCTTTGCGAACATGCGGGTTTGCCTTGAATTCGTTTTCTTGTCGTCCCTCTGCCCTGCATATACTTTATATTTTAGCGAGAAGGGGGGGGCAAGTGTGCGGATAATCGAAGATCGGGGTTTTGATCATTGTCGCTTTTGCCCGGCTGGATCGTGGATGAGATACAGTTGGCTTTGGTACCGGTACTTTGCTGGTTGTGTTAGGGATAATGTATTAATCATGGCTGCTTGATAAATTTAATGCTTGATGGCGGGTTCAAGGTTAACTTGTACATTTTTCCTCTTAACTTTTTACCATACCTACTCGTAAACCAGTCAGCCTACGGGGGCTAAATCTAGATAAGTAAGTAACCATATAATACTTCAAATCCGTTGAGCTCGATTATCGATCATGACCAAGTACGCATATAAAGTTGCTGGTTAAAATGGAACTCTACATCCCAACGTGCTAGTAAACTTTCCATTCGGAGCACCTCATGCCATTTTACCAGGGCATACGCGTGAGGATATAGCTCCGATGCAATGCGTGGAATAGATTTATATATCGATATCACATCCGCCATTCCGATCCTAACTTGTCAGCAGTTTATCAAATGCAAGCACGCAAAAGGATATTGCGTAATCCATGAAACAATGCCTCATTATGATCCAGCCGAGGTAGAGCAGTGCTTCCTAAGCTTCCATTCGCGAATTCGTACCTTCTCATACCATCGTGGTCCTAGAAGTACTTCCCTACCATGGTTATTCCTCGTATTCCGGGACGGAAGACGTAGATCAGGCACCAGCTGCAAGGTGTATATTGAGTCCGTTTCAACTTCTCCATCGGGTCCGGATTCAAGGCTAACTGACTATTAATATTCCAGACTAGCCTGGTATCGTGCAATCGCAAGATTCGATATATATATCTCGGACGGATACAGTCCGTGAGAATAGTGGAATTTTCCAGTTTATAAGCCATTATACTGCTAAAGCGTCTTTAGAGAGTGTAAGGCGGATTTTCCGGGCCCTGCTTTACCTGCGTATATCTGGAGGAAACCTTTTTTGAAATTTATTCGATGGTGCTGTGGCGTTGCGTGGTGATTTCGTGGTATTTTGATGTGAGGCGGCCCGGTAGACCGGCTTGCCCCCACCTGTTGGATTCATCCGGTGTTTCGACTTTTCTGCAAATGAACTCTCTCTTTCTCACCGATGCAGCGGGTACATACATAACATGCGTATGGGTTACTTCGGAGTCGCGTAGACCCGCTTTTTTTCAGGAACCAGAAAAGTATATTTCGCGTGGCTGTGGAGGTGATTGTGGCGATTTTTAAGTACTACTGAAGCTTTTATGATAAACTGTCCTGGACCCCGTGATATCATTGCTTGAGCTAAAATGGACTCATGCTATTCCATTCCATTCAATTTTTCCGCAGGTCCCGGTATCATCGATCTTTGCTTCCGGATCCCAAATTTGAAGTTCGGAGCTTGAGGCCCCGAGGAGGGTTCCTAGTCGGGAGCATTGAGGTTGTTCCTGGATTTTTCATCCGATGGGGATTTTTTTGATCTGATCAGGCGGGGATGGATAGATGAGATTTTTATATTAACAATTGGTAGGGATCGATGATGAAGGTCGGGATATATAAGTATATGGTATGTTCCCTATCGTGGGATTAAACCTGCCCGCTTCCTATCTGTTTGGTTGCGCCACGAGTGGTTGTTCCTTTTATTTCCCTTTGAATTGTAGTATATTCTTTGGATTTTTTTTTCTAGAGATAGGAAAAAGTGAAGATGTTGGGTCTTTTGCCTTTCGTGCTCGCGGCTTTGGCTGGCGGGTCGTCGGCGCAGACGACGACTTATCAGGCTGAGTCTGCGACTTTGACCGGTGTTACCGTTGGGACTTCTGTGGCTGGGTTTACTGGTATGTAGATGTATATTGTATTACGGGTTCGGTGGGATTCTTGACTGATATGTATATGGGACATAGGCACCGGATACGTCGAGGGCTTCGATACATCCGGCGACGAGATCAAGTTCACGGTCACCAGCGCCAGCCAGGGTCTCTACGACCTCAAGATCATCTACAACGGTCCTTACGGCGACAAATACACCACCGTTGTGTTGAACGGTGCCGGTGGAGGTCAGGTTTTCCTGCCCGCGACCACAAGCTGGGTTACCGTCTCGGCCGGACAGGTGCTGTTGAACGCCGGTTCGAATACGATTCAGATCCAGAATAACTGGGGATGGTATCTCATCGATGCTATCACCTTGGCGCCGTCGACTCCCCGTGGACCTCATCAGATTAGCACGACCCCTGTCAACCCCGCCGCTAATTCCGATGCTAAGGCGTTGCTGAAGTATCTCGGAAGTATCTACGGCAAGCATATCCTGTCCGGACAGCAGGATCAAGCTTCGCTTGACTGGGTTACTACCAATGTTGGGAAGACGCCTGCTATCATCGGACTCGATTTGATGGATTACACTGATTCGCGTACATCGCGCGGTGCTTCTAGCACTGATGTTGATAAGGCTATTGCCTTTGCTGCCCGTGGGGGTATTGTTACCTTCTGCTGGCATTGGGGTGCCCCCGTGGGACTTTACGATACTCCTGAGCAGAGGTGGTGGTCGGGCTTCTACACCGCTGCTACGGACTTTAACGTTGCGACGGCGTTGGCTGATACTACTAATGCTAATTATACGCTTTTGCTTCATGATATTGATACCATTGCGGTTCAGTTGAAGAAGCTTGAGGCCGCTGGTGTGCCGGTTCTGTGGAGGCCGTTGCACGAGGCCGAGGGGAAGTGGTTTTGGTGGGGCGCTCAGGGACCGGAGGCTTGCAAGAAGTTGTGGAACTTGGTGTACAGTCGGTTGACGACTTACCATGGGATTAAGAATTTGATTTGGATTTGGAATTCGGTGGCGGCGGATTGGTATCCCGGTGATTCGACGGTGGATATTGTTAGCGCTGATACTTACACGCAGGGTGATCATGGGGTGAGTGATATCTTATTTTCGACGATAGATATAGGGGATAAGAGGGGCTAACGGATATAATATGAAATAGCCAATCTCGGCGACCTATAACGCCCTCCTCGACCTCGTTCAGGACAAGAAGATCATTGCAGCCACCGAAATCGGGTCAATCATGGACCCCGCCCAGCTGCAACTCTACCAGGCCGACTGGGTCTACTTCTGCATCTGGAGCGGAGACTTCATCTCCGGCGGACAATGGAACTCCCTCGACCTCCTCAAGTCGGTCTATAACACCGACTACGTCCTCAACCTCGACGAGATCCAGGGATGGAAGAACCCGTCCACCACGACGAGCACCACCAGCGTTCGTCCGACTACGACCAGCACCACCAGCGTTCGCCCCACCACCACGACTACCTCCAGGGTTGTCACTACCACTACCACGAGCAGGGTTACCACCACTTCGTCGACGGCGAGGACTACGACTCCTAGCACTACTAGGAGCCCTACCACCTCTAGCAGGACTACGACGCCTAGCACAACCAGGACGACTACTAGGGCGACGACGACGGGTACTACGGCTACTGCTAAGAGGTGGGAGCAGTGCGGCGGTATCAACTTTACCGGACCGACCGCGTGCGAGTCGCCGTACACTTGCACTGTTTTGGTGAGTTTCTCTCTCTACTATTCTATATTCTGTGAAAATGAGTGGAAATACTAATAATGACTTTTTAGAACCCTTACTACTACCAGTGCTTGTAGATGTTCTGTTGAAGGGTAGGGTTGGCTAGTGTAAATATATGTAGGGAGTGTAATGTGAATAATGTACATAAAACGAATTAAAAGGAGGATGTGTATATAGCCTTTTCCTTTATTTCTGTTTCGTCGAGCACGCACGATTGTACAATTCTATTGTTTAGTATTCATTTCTCACGCTTTATAGTACTTTATTTCTTACTTTCCCGGAATTAAAAGGAAAGACGAGAAAGTGAAGTGAAATGGAAAAAGTATCGGTACCGAATACATCCGCTGCAATGTCGGCATCGAACCCCAGCGCTCGCGTCGACGCAGGTGACAGACAGGCTGATTACGTCGACGCCCTGTTGCATTTTCACGGCGGATTCTGCGTTGGGAACGGGACTAAATTTCCCCGCGAAATTCAAGTTTGTCTTCTTAGAAAGAAAGGAAGAAAGGGTGGAACAAGGGCAGCTGTTATACCAGGGTTCACAGTAAAAGGGTCTAAAGGAGAGGGAGGGCTACCGTGAGGACCTTCCCGTTAGTGAGGAGGGCATCCGGCTTGAGGGGATCCGGAATGTGCGAGTTATACATGTGCGTGTATGTGTACATGTATACATGTTATATGTGAGGTATGCAATGCCGGCAGAATGGTGGAAGGGAAAAGTCAAAGAAGAAGCCAAATATCAGAATTGGATTGACATGTGCAAGGTGAGAGAGTATAGATCTGGGTTCGAATGTCACAGGTACTTCTTACTTACTTCCCTTTTTTCTTTTTTTGCCTTTTGAATCTAACTTGCGAGTGGAGAGAAAGAGGGTGGCCGTAAAGTCCGTGGTTCAAGGTTCAAGCTTAGCTTTTTCTCTGGGGGGCGGCGGTTTGTCCAACAGTCGAGAGCAGGAAATCCGAGCCGGGCAGTTTCGATTGATCGAAGATTGGTTCAACGGTTATTCACGTTGGGGGTCTTTCTTTCTTTCTTTTCTTCTTTTCTCTGCTCTCTTTGTTCGGTCCTGTCTGTGGTATACTATGTAAGTATGCAATGATATGGGCGGTGGAGAGTACCGACGCACGATAGAATCATACCCACAACGTTGAGCAGCGCCCGCATGCAAGCTGATTGAGTAAGTACCATCCGTAAGTATCTGTACTTACATTGCATGCTATCTTCAGCGAATCCGTGAAGCAAGAGCAGGGACAGGGCAAGTTTATCCAGCTACCTGCAGAGGACTTGAACCTTACCCCATATTCCACTTATCCTTCTTGGTAAGCTTCGACGACGGTCTGCGCTAGCCTGCACACCCCTCTGCTCGATAATATTAGCACTGCTTCCTGCTTTCTGTAGAACCCTCGAGGGTGATAATTAAACAATCTGGAGAAGGATAGTAGCTGCCGTTGCCTCGCTTGTCTCTGCTCTCTCAATCTCAATTTCCCCAGAGTTTGGGTAGGTTAGGGTAGGTTGGCTCCTCCCGTACCAAGTACTCAGAGTATCCTGAAGTCTCACCGATCTTGCCTTATAATATATCCACACACCCCTCTTCTTCTTCTTCTTCTTCTTCTTCTTCTTCTTTTAATTCCCATCTTCTCCTCTTCTTTTAATCCTCTCTCTTCTTTCTCACTTCCCATCCTTTCCATCCGCGGCATCGTAATTCCCCCGTCCGATTCCGCCATCTGAACGTAATCCGCTGCTGTGAACATACCAACAACACCTTTCTCCTTCACGATCCTGTCTGGCTCGACCGAAACCGTAACTGTTGCCAATTGCCATACTTTAAATCCACCATCTCCTTCTGATCCAACTAAACCTCTCCTCCGAAAAGCATCTATCTCCCTTCCCTCTCCATCATCCATCCATCCATCCTTACTTTCCCTGTGATAAAAGTATCAAAAGAATCAAAAAGAGAACACGATGTCCTCCCAATCAGCCGGCTCCTCTTCCCCTTCCTCCTCGCACCCCCAACGTCGAGGCTCCATAACCGAGTACTTCCGCCCCCCACAGCCATCCGCCTACCCCGGCCCAATCACCACCGCCGCCGCCCAAGCCAACCACCGTCGTCGAATGTCCATCTCCGGCACCGGTCTCACCGGAACCTCCCCTCCCGCTCCCTGGTTCGGAGGCTACACGCCCGGTGGAGCTGGCGTCGCTGGTGCCGGCGGGCGCAGGGCCAGCATTAGCTCTGTCTCGTCCAGCGCCAGTTCTCCCTTCGACCTCGAGGCTGAGGAGAAGGATACCACGGCTCATTCGCCTCCTGGTAGTTCCAGCGGCAGTTTTGCCAGACGACTTAGTTTTGGGGCACGAGCTCTGAGGGATGTGAAGAGGAGCATGAGCTTTGGAACTGTTGGCGAAGGTGGTTAGTCCCACTCTCCTGTTATTTTTTTATAGATATCGATAGTACATCTTTATATCTATTTTTGTAGATGAGGATGAGAATATTTTTACTAACCTTGGTGATTTTTTGAATTTAGAACCGGAAAATGAACACCGTGCCACGCAGGAATCGATGGCTCCTCCACCCCCACCGCCTAACAGCGCTGTTCCCAAGCAGCACGATGAGGTTCAAGAGAGGATGTTGAAGGGAGACTTCTACTTCTGAGCTCTGAGTCCTGCTCTCGGCTCTTTATCAATCATCACGCTTTCATGACCAAAAAAATAACAGGCTTTTATTTTTAAGAGGGCCCTTCTTGAACTCTTTCCGTTCATCTCTTTCTCCTTCTCGGCACGCTGGCTCTTGTTCTTTTGCGTTCTTGCTCTTCTTTTCATCAATCTGGGGGTTTCATCATTTTTCGAAGGCTTCTCCTTAACTTCTGTTTTTATGGATTCGGATCTGGGGAGTCAATAGCGGAGGAGCCTAGGTTTCTTTTTCTGTCCTTTTCTTTTCTTTTCATTCCCTCGGTCTTTGTTTTCTACGGGAGGAAGATGGTGACTTTCATTCATCTCTTTCCGCTGGAGAGGAGACATACGCTCGTTTTTTGTGACTGGGAATCCTGTGTTTTCATGCATTTCATGTCTTCTTTCCTTCTCTTTTCTGTTTTTTGTTCAAAGCACAATGGGAAATGGGAATTACTCTACGATCTGAGAGGAAATTGGAAGGGCTACGGTACGATGGTTTTTTCTGGCGAATGCTGTTACTGGCGTTTACCGTTTCCACTTTTCTTGCAAAAACCCCTCGCGCTTTTTGTTTTTTCCATCTTGGTCCTCAATTTGGGGGTTTTACGTATGCTATTTCTTTTGGTTTCGGCCGGTCGGTTTGGTACTTTTTTGTGCGTGATCGGTATCGATGCGGAGTTATAATCGCGGGGAGCATTATTTACGTTCACGACGGCACATTGGAACTGAGGAGGATGAAAGGAGCTGGATATGAAAAGAGATGAAAAGGGACAAAAAAGCTGGGGGAAGGAACATGATACAGACCTTGTTATTTCCCCCATGGTACTTATCTCGAGACTGGTTTTGTATTGCTTGCTGTCTTCTGTCTCTCACATTTATATTTTTCGAGGAAAGACAGATTGATATGAAGGTAACAGGTACAGATGTAAGTATTGCTTCTTTCTTTCTTTCTTTTTTTGCAGCGGATAGCCGTCTGGATAATGTACGATATATCCTCTTTTCTTCCTTGTTGATTGTTTATGATCGTGTGAAGGATTAATTATTCTGGGCGTCATGTTTTCGTTATGAATATAACTTTTTTCAAATATGATGGTGTGCTGTAAAGGGTGTACTGTATGAATCCGTATACTTCATGTAAAAGATTGGATGGATGGATGTAGTCGAACACTCGCAGTGATATAGCCAATAGTATACACAAGTATGTACACACCTCCAATATTCTCTCCAGATCCGGAGAATAAAATTTACACGATATCCACGCCTTCCCATATCCAGTGGTTTCAATCCACCGTACTCCTCATTCTCGGTCGTATATACACCTCCCACACCTATATATAATATATAGGATGGTCCTAATGAGTCAACATCTTCCTCCCCTTCAACTTCCGCCTCTTGAGAATGTTCTTCCCCGTTTTACTCCGTAATCTGGCCAGAAAACCGAAGCGGCGTTTGCGGACGATGTGTGATGGGTTGTAGGTTTTTCGTCTGTGGCCGCGGGTTTGAAGGGTTGTTTGTGGGAGGGTGATGGAGGGGAGGAGAGGTGGCTGTGGGAGGAGGGATGATGTCGGTGATGATGAGGATGGGAGGAGGGTGGGACGGTGGGTGAATGTGGTTGTGGGGGTGCGGAGGAGGGATGTGAAGGTTCTGTGAGGTTGTTAGTGAGTAGGACTATGTGGATTGGAAGGGGAAGAGGGGCACCTTTGCGAGGAGAGGGAACGGAGGCAGGTTACTGCGGGGCGGTGGAGGAGTCGGAGGACCGTCATCTTATTATTATTATCGTGACGGGAGAATCGATGGCATTGATGGTGATGATGATGGTGGTGATATCTTGAAGGTTGTAAAGGTTGAAGTTGAAACCGTTCAAATCGGGTTTGGTCACAATCGCGCGGCTTAAAATCTTCCAAACCCTCAATTTTTTCCCTTCCTTCCTTCGTCCTCCTCATAACCCCCTCCACTCCACCATCACCACCACAATCGCTCTACAACCCCACCGGAACCAAAGAAACCATGTCCCGCTACCACCCAGCCACCCCACAAACCCCCACCCGCATCCTCTCCTCCCGCACAATCCCCGCAGAAACCGCCCACTCCCACCTCCAATCCTACCTCCTCTCCAAACACTCCTCCCAACCCTGGTCCCACTCCCACGACGCCGGCACCACCGCCTCCCTCAAAAAACTCGAACTCTCCCTCCGCGGCATCCACGGTCCCGCCGCGAATTCCCACTTCTTGCCGGACCCTTCACAGGAAACGGAACCATCGACACAGCAAGAAATAGAAACAGAGGACCTGCAATCCACTTTTTCAAAACCGGATACAGACGAAGGCGCCGAAACGGACCGTTTGAGAGTTTACGAAACAATCGAGGATTTGGATGTAGCTGAGGAGATAAGGGATGAAGATGAGGGTTTACTACTGAAGGAGCTTGCTAGTGTTGAACGGGTGGAGGAAGGACAGGTCGATGTTGAAATTTTGGAGGAGAAGGAGGAGACTGAACGGAGAGGAGTGGATAAGGAGGAGAGGAAACGGTTGAAGAAGTTGAGGCATAAGGAGGATAAGAGGCGGAAGGAGGCTGAGAGGGCTGGTGAGCGGGAGTGATATACTACTACATAACTGGTAGTATTCTGTTCTTGGATATATTATGGGGGATTGGATATGTACGAGGAGATATACTCAATTGGATACAGGCAACGGGCGACTATTCGGGGTTACGGCGTTTTGATATAGCTATATAGCACTATTTGGGCTCTCTTCTGATGATAATAGACTTATATTCTATTCCTTCCTTCTCGCAGATGGCGTCCTCGGTCAATATAAACAACCGACATTTCATATCACAAAAGAGCAGTGACAAGGCCAACGTGAACAACCGACACTTTTATATCACAAAGAGTATCAAATCACACCAATTCTTTCCTCTTCCTCTACCCCGCGTCTACCTTTAATAACCCTTCTAATCCCACCTTCTTCCCAAACGAACCCTCTACTGCTTCTTGTCCTGTCCCTTCCACCCCAACGCCCCCAACCTCTCCGTCAAAATCGGATGCGTGTAGTGATAACTCGAATACATCCAATCCGCGTCCATCGTCGACAGATTCTGCACCTGGAGCTTAATCAGACTGCTGGCCAACAGATCTCCGAATCCCAGATTCAACGCGAAGGCGTCGGCCTGGTACTCGAACATGCGGGTCACCATGTTCATGAAGAACTTGACGAGGGTATCCAAGGGTGTCAGGACGTCGGAGAAGAGGATGAAGCCGATGATGATTGGGTGCGAGGCGTGGAAGCCGAAGGAGCGGTATAGAGAGCGGTTGTTGATGAAGACTGAGAAGAGGGCGAAGATGTAGAACATGTGGAACTATTTTTTTCCAAAAGTTAGCATGCGTATAATGCTACTAGTTTTTAAGTAGAGAGTATATTTACCTCAGCGATGTAGAACAACTTGGTAGTATGTCCCAACTGCCAATGTCCAAGCTCATGAGCAAGCACGGCAACCACCTCCTCAGTCTCGCTCTTCTCGATCAAAGTATCGTAGATGACGATATGCTTCGCCCACGGCAAACCGTAGAAATACGCGTTCGAATGCGCACTCCTCTTCGACCCATCGATCACATAGAGCTTCTTCAACGGGAACTTCAACTTATCCGCCAACGCCTCAACCTCCGTCTTAAGCTTCCCAGGTTCCAAGGGCGTAAGCTTATTGAACAACGGCAGGATCCAGATCGGGTAGATGGTGATCGCGATAATCTGAACACCGACGGCGAAAGCCCAGAGGTAGAAGAAGAAGTTTGTACCGAACGATTGGACGATTTTGAGGAATCCGGCCAGAATCGGAGCGCCGAAGGCTATGGACAGAGCTTGACCTTTGAGCATGTCGGAGATCCAGAGGCCGACGGTTTGCTTGTTGAAGCCGAATTTCTCTTCCAGGACGAAGTGGGCGTAGTAGTCGACCGGGGCGTTCAGGGCGGTTACGATGAGGTTGAAGACGAAGAAGAAGATGATGGAGTGGGTGATCTATTCCTATTGTATCAGCTACATCCTCAGACCGTATGGATGTAGGGGGAAGTGCTAACCTCGCCATTGAATCTAGCCGGAAGGTAAGTAAGCATCAAAGAACCAGTGAAGCCCCATAGCTTCGGTAGAACATCGTAGACGATGAATCCAACGTTTTGCAGCTGCCCGTAGAGTCCCTTCACGTATCCAAAGTCCGCTTTGGCACGACCGTACGCCTGTTCTCCATCCTCATCAGCATATTTTTCTAGATTATAAACACGGTAAGATAGAATTGTCAGTTACCTGAGATTTATCAAAAACCTCCTTTTCAACGGCTCCATCAAGCTGCTTCGGGATGATGTCCTTCCTGAGGACCTTGTACTGTCTGGCGGAGAGGTAGGTTTCGAACAGGTACTGGGCGACGGAGAAGCCGAGGATGAGCTTCTTCCAGGGAAACAGCGGACGGTCGAAGAACGTCGCCAAGTTCTGTTTATTATATATAACAAGTCAGATCGATCATATCTCATGAGAATAGTATTGAAGAAGTCCACGATAGTGGCGGCGATAATGATAGTGGGGGTCAGTGCTGCACATGACGGCGGTACATACGGCTAAGATGTCCATCTTGAATCCGGCACAGCTTATCCGCTGTCCGGGGAAAACGACAAAAAGATAAAACCTGTCGGGAATGAACTGAAGCAGAGACGGAACAATCGAAGGTGAGCGCGTGTATCGTGAACAGTCTCTCTCCCTCGAAGACGGAATTGGGATGAGATGCAGTGGCGGTGGGGGAGAATGCAGTGGAGACAAAGATGAAACCGTGTTTTGTTGGTGCCGTTTCGGTGAGAACGAGCTCAAAAGACTGCGCAACACAACGTTATGTTGCAAATTCACTGTCACGATGTCTATACTCATGTTTATAGTTTATACTGCGGTGAGGCCGTCGATGGCTATGTTCTTGAGGGGTTGATGGTGTGTATTCGGTGTGCGAGGGGGGAGATGGTGGTGTTATTAAAATACATGCGGCCGTGGAGAATCCCAGATATGACAATTTAGAAAAGAAAGAAAGGAACCTTGAACGCCCGTCCTCAATCTATCCAACAGAGACGAAGATGATGAATCGAAGAAGAAGAATACGAATTCGAACAAAGGTAATCCAATCAGAATCACACTGTCCAAAGCTACATCCTCTTCAAAAGACAAAGCGGGTACTCTGGGTACTGATCAACCAGTTGACCGGCGACGAGTTATCCGGCTCCAACGTAATCGTCTCAGAGAACCCTCTCGAGGCCGCGTCCTTCTCCTGCCCAAACTTGACGTATCCGTTCGTGACCAGGAAGATCGAGCATTGGCCGCGGCCGTTCGGCATCAGCGGTTGGGCGTCGAAGCACTGGACCTCGTACGTAGCAGCTTGCATCTCCGTGTGCAGCTTCTCGACGTCCGAGGCGCCGCCGGAGAGGTTGTTGCCGTTCCAGGAGATGACGGGCGTGGGGGTGTAGTAGCTCTTGAGCTTGGAGCGGTTGACCTGGAGGTCGGTGTAGTAGTTCGCGACGAAGGTTTTGGCAGCTTGTAATCCTATTAGCCTCTTTCTTCGTATGCTATTGAGAGGGACGATTGGAGGTGTATATACCGGAGTACGCGAGCTGGATGAGGATGTCGCTTTCCGCGGAGGATTGAGCTAGCGCCTTTCGATTGTAAACCGGAGACGGAGAGCGACGACGGTGAGTTCGACGGTCAAATTGAGGGGGGCATTCGGAGTATGAGAAGCGGAGAAGCGGCTTGCGAGGGCCTCTGGAAGGGCCTCTGGGAGGGCCGTTCATGATTGCGGTGTTCTTTGTCGGATTCGGTCTGGTTTGGGGTTGGAGATGATGGAGGTTGATGGTGGTGGAGGAGGGGAGGAGGAGGATTGTACAGGACTCACCATTGTATATAGTATTTAATCTACAGTACTCGTATATAGTATATATCAAACGTACATGTACAGCTGAGTCCGTAGACAGACTCTAAACAGACCGGGATTGCTGGCTGAGGATAACCGCCGAGGGCGCTGGGATTCGAAGCGTCGGTGTCGTCGACGATGCCGGTTTTTGGTGTTCTGCTTTTAAACGGGAAGACGCGACTGCCCCGCGGCAGGTTTAGCCGGACCCGCTAATTCCTGCCGCTCGAAAATTACAACAGCCAAAGAAATTAAATTAATTGCCGACGACAACTTGAATTCGAATTCAATGCATTCGCATATACTCGATTCAACGACTGATAATTGACAATTGACAATTCTCAATCCTTCTACTCGCAAAGCGGTCTGAGCTGTACCCGCGCTGAAAGAATGCGCCACTGCCGTACATGATGCTCCTACCCCGAGGTTCCTGTCACCCGCTGCGCCGAATACTCTCACGGCCAGCGACAAGGGTTCTGATCCCGTCCTTTCGAAGATATCAGTCTTCAGATGCATCGATAAGTGCTCAAGACTCTGCAAGGAAACCATACTACGTCACCACTCCGATATACTACGTCAATGCCGGTGTGCATTCCCTTGGTTCCCAGGAACACAAAGATATATATATGAAATTTGAAATCTGACGAATATGTGTATACATAGCGCCACACATCGGTCATCTGTACACTTCGGTGCTGGCCGATGTTGTCAAGCGATGGCAGGAGCTCAAGGGGAACGAGGCGAGGTTGTGCACCGGAACCGACGAGTACGGGTTGAAAGTGCGTGAGTGCTCTCTCCTTTAGTTTTACAATACGGTTCTCGGTCGACGGATGGGTGTTAACAATGGGATTGTGACAGATCCAGCAGGCGGCCGCAATAGCCGGTGTCAATCCGAAATCTTTCTGTGACAGTGGGGCTGAAACGTTCAAGGTACTTGTTTTATGGAATGTCTATGGTTTATATGATCGGTATCAAGGGCTGATTGGGCGGGATAACAGAGGCTGGCAGACACTGCGAATATTAGCTACGACCGCTTCATTAGGACTACAGATCCGGACCACCAGTACGCCGTCGAGCACGTCTGGGTAAGTATTCCAATCACCCTTCTCGTTGTCACTATTCTAACGACAAGTATTTCAGCGAGTCCTCCGCGACAGCGGCCACATTTCCCTCAAGAAACACTCAGGCTGGTACTCCATCTCCGACGAAGCCTTCTACCCCGACTCCGCGATCCAAAAGACCATCCACCCGCCAACAGGCCAAGAAATCCTCGTCTCCAAAGAAACCGGGAAAACCGTCGAATGGATGTCCGAGGAAAACTACCACTTCAACCTCTCAGCCATGGGACCCAAACTCCTGGAATTCTATGCAAAGAACCCGAAATGGCTGATCCCCTCCCAAAGATACGACGCCTTGAAGGCAGAGGTATCGAGGGGTCTCGAAGACCTTTCCATCTCCCGTCCCAGGGAAAGATTGGAATGGGGTATTCCCGTCCCCGGTGATCCATCACAAACGATCTATGTCTGGCTGGACGCTCTGATAAACTACATCACCTTCACGGGGTACCCAACCTCCTGGACCCCCGGCACCCAGTCAATATGGCCCGCGGACCTCCAGATAATTGGGAAGGATATAATTCGTTTCCACTGTATCTACTGGCCAGCATTCCTGCTCGCAATCGGCGCCGAGCCACCGAAGCAGGTATTGAGCCATGCGCATTGGACCATGTCGAAGAAGAAGATGTCAAAGAGCGACGGGAACGTGGTTGATCCTTTCCACGCTATCAAGCGGTGGGGGGTGGACGCGATGAGGTTCTACCTCTGCATCGACGGGGGGATTATCGGGGATGGGGATTATTCCAATCAAGAGATTGAGGATAAATATAACAAATTCTTGGGGAGTCAACTGGGAAGTCTGCTAAACAGGGTCTGTTCGGCGAAATACAGCGTTTCGGACGCTGTTAAATTCGCGCAGGAGGGGACAAAACTCCAGCTGGACAACGACATGCTCAAGATTTACAACAAGCTTCGATATAACATAGTGGGAGGGTTAAGAGACCAAGTCGACATCAGAATGCAACATATGGACTTCTCGGGCGCGTTAAGAGATATTCTGGACGTCGTCGCGGAGACTCACAAGTACATCCACGGCGCACAGCTATGGCAGGATGATAAAGAAGCGATCAGGAGTTACATGCTGTACCCGGCCGCCGAGGCGTTGAGGATCTGTGGGATACTGTTACAGCCGTTCATGCCTGGGAAGATGGATAAGTTGCTGGGATTGCTGAAGGTGAGCGAGGCGGATAGAACATGGGAGAAGGCGGTCTTGGGGGCGGATTTCGGGTACGGCGCTGGGGCATCCGGGACCAACGAGAGGGTGTTTCCAAAGTTTCCGATCAAGGAGGAGGACATGTAGGGACCTACCTTCTCTTCTTCTTTTTTTTTTTCATGCATGGGAGAGGTCATCATGTACATAGGCCTGTAGATATCACATATCCCATACAGCCCCCCATAGCCACCTGCATAGCTGGCATCTCGAACCAACCAACCGCAACGGACATACGCATCCGGACGCGCTACAGCTGGAACGCGCAGTCACGAGCTCAGGAGACGAGCTCGCCCACTCAGCATGCGGAGATTTTGGCAGGAAAAGAAGTGGGGACCTAGCTCAGAGTCATAGCAGCCTGCGCATGAAGGAAATTCTCTTTCAAACGGCGGTTCTTTCGTGCATTTCTCCCACCTTCTTAGCTCTGCATCTTTGGACGTTCCGGACGGGCTATGCCGCAAGCGGACTACGGTGCGAGCGAGATGCAGAAGAGCGGCGGATTCCAGCAGCTATGCCTTGGGGTTGATGTAATTAGTAGTTGGATTGCTGGTGGAGAGGAGATTTTTTTAAAACTCGCCGGACGTCCTGATTTCTGTTATCTCTCACTTTTATAATTTACACCTTTTGAGGTTTAAAAGTGGTTGACGATATCCCGTCGAGACTGCATTGATCCGAAGTCCCGGTGGTTGTTCTTTCCGTCAGGCGAACCAGCAAAAGGCCGAAGGAACTCTCTCGATTATTAAGGCCCAGCCAGGCACGAAACCACAATTTCCCGAACTCGAAACTCTTCCTCAGAAAACACCATCACCGTCTCCAACTTTACCGCAGAGAAGCAGGAAAAATTAAAGAAAAAGAAGACAGACGCGTCGTTGCTTTCGCAGGCACTTCACGCGCCATGTCGGCCTCTCAGAAGAGGAATCTCGTGAGTTCCTCCCTCTCCTTTCACTCTCCGAATCCTTCCATACGCTGTTCTGTCGCGAATTCAACATGGCACATGTAAATTGTCCTTCACAGACGGACTATTAATTTGAACCGACAATTAATATAAAATAAAAAAACTTCAGGATTTCTCGCCTTCCCAAGAAATCGCCATAGATGACTCCCACTCCTCCAAAAAACCCCGCCGCTCAGGCCGTCTGCAGGCCAAAGCATCCTCCATAATACCAATGAGAGAGACAACCCCCCCAACACCGCTCGTCGACAACTTGAGAACCCCGAAACAGGAGCACTTCTTCCAAGCAACTGGCACAGCTGCCACAACGTCTCCTTCTCCCGGTCCGTCGCCTTCGCAGGCGAACTGGGAAGCTACACAGCTGGCTACTCAGGTTGCTTCGCAGTTCGTGGTTCCCGTTGCAGAGAATAGCGATGTTTGGGGGTATCTTTTGCCTTTGGATATGGATAGGAGTTTAGGGTTGGGGGATGTTCTGACGTTGAAGAAGAGGAGTGCTTGCGATGATGAGGGTGGGTCTTCGGTGTTCAAGAAACCCAGAGGGCGGGCTGGCGCCAGTGGTGCAGATAAAGCTGGGAAAGGAGCGCCTAGCGGATATCTTATCGGGCGGCATCAGGAGTGTGACCTGAGGTTGGCGCAGCCGACGGTGTCGAATCGGCATTGTGTGATTTTCAGGGTACGTCGCATATCTACATTACATGGAATTTGAAAAGAAGAAGAATAAGGACTAATTACTTGGAAATGCACAGGAAGTCTCCGGGAAAACATCCAAAGCAATCATCGAGGACCTCTCCTCCAACGGCACCTTCATCGGCGGCTCCGTCGTCGGCCGAAATAACCGCCGCGAACTCCGTAACGGCGACGAGATAAAACTCGTCGACGGCGTCCGTTTCATGTTCCGCTACCCTCAACAGCAAGCCACAGGCTCATTCTCCGATAACTTTGAAATCCCGGCGAACGGTACCTTGGGATCCGGTCACTTCGCCACGGTGTTCGTGGCCATCGAGAAGAGCACGGGGCAGAAGTACGCCGTCAAAGTGTTTAAGAAACGCAGAAAGGATGACGGGAGAGGGCAGATGGGGTTGCAGCAGGAGATTGCGGTGTTGATGAGCGTGCATCATTCGAATGTGCTGTGTTTGAAGGAGACGTTCGATGAGGAGGATGGGATTTACCTCATTTTGGAGTTGGCGAGCGAAGGGGAGCTGTTTAATCTGATTATCGAGAAGGGGAAGTTGAGTGAGGAAGAGACGAGGAAGGTCTTTTTGCAGCTGTTGAACGGGTTGAAGTATTTGGTACTTACTACTTCTCCTCCCTCGAAATATGGGTGGTTCGCTAATATTCGGCGCGTGCGTAGCATGAGAGGAATATCGTTCATCGTGATATCAAGCCGGAGAATATTCTCCTGACCGATAAGAATTTAACGTGCAAGCTGGCAGACTTCGGACTCGCGAAGATTATTGGCGAAGATTCGTTTACCACCTCGCTGTATGTTTTCTTCACTTCTCCCACCATACACCGGCCACAAGATACTACGTTACTAACGTTGAAAACCTTAGTTGTGGCACACCGTCCTACGTCGCTCCCGAGATACTCATGCCATCTAGGAACAGAAAGTATTCGAAAGCGGTCGATATCTGGTCCTTAGGTGTGGTGCTGTACATCTGCCTCTGCGGTTTCCCGCCGTTCAGCGACGAACTGGCCCCACCGAGCCTGAGAGACCAGATCAAAGAAGGCCGATTCGATTACCCGAGCCCTTACTGGGATTCCGTCGGCGACGCGGCGCTAGATTTAATCGATAGGATGTTGACCGTTGACTCGGACGAACGGATTACGGTCGAAGAAGCGCTGGAGCACCCTTGGGTGCTCAACAAGCCGTTCAATCCGGGCATGAGCACCGACTCTGACGCCAGTTTGGCGGGCCACATGCAGGGTCTGCAGGTCAGGAGACGAGGGTTGGACAGGGAGAGGACGTTGATCGCGGATATGATGAGGGAGGGTGGCGGGACGGGGACTATCGTGGGGAACAAAGCGGCCGGGAAGCCGGAGCCATTGAACGGTACTAAACCCGGGAAGCGAGAGACGGTCGGAGAAGGCGACGCGTTTGTGAACCTTGGGAAGGACGGTGCAGCTGAACCATTGTTTTCAGATCAGGGGGTCGAAGAGGAAGAACCGGCGGCTGATGCGAAGGAATGAGAGACGATACGATGTGACGTGAACGTGTTCTATATTTTCTTGACGGTAGGCGATACGGCTTGCGGTTCGATGCATTTGGACATCCTTCTTCCCTCTCGCGATATCCCTACCTTTTCATTTCATCTGATTACATTTTAATGGATTGAGGAGAGGATTCTGATGGCTTCCTCTTATAATCTCTTCTACCGTTTCCTTCTACTATTTTGACTCCTTGGTGTATTGGCCGTGGCAGATTCAAAAGCGATTTCTTCCTTCCCATTTGCTTCCCTTCGCAGCGTCTTGAATAATTTAGTTATTTATATTTCTCTTTCATCTTTTCCAGGTTGTCGTTTTTACGGGGACGGATATTTCCACGATTCGATGCGGTTCGACAGACGATGCTACCGATTGAACGATCGATCGAGGAGGAGGAGGAACAAGAAGAACGGAGAATAAGAAGAGAAGGATATACAGGTATGAAAGCACTAACAGTTGATTTGATTTCCGTCTGCGAGCTTGATCACGATCATTGTATAGGCTGGATCTATACGCTTACCGCCCATACACATCCTTCCTTGAAGCCTTCCACGGCGATGCATGTCATATCGCACTCGATCGCATTATTGAACTATACCATAACTTCCATTACATCCTGTGCACGAAGCTACGATTCCTCATCATGTACGTACGAATGTCAGTGAGCCGCAAGTTACCGTTGATGTTTCCCTCTCCTTTCACCGTGCATCCTCTTTAGCCTTTTCTCTCTCCGGCGTCTGCGCCTGTCGGAAACCGGTGCATGTGAGACGGGCACTAAATGACCTGATACCGCTCGAGAGAACTCACCATGACGTGACCCTTTCCCCACGAACCGTTTACCATCCTCGTTCTTCACCAGATTCCACCTGCGGGCCGAGATTTGGTCGGTTTGAAGCCAGTCGGGCGAGAGCGAAGGGCAAGGTTGGTGGCTTCTGCGCGGGATTCGGTTCCCGGCGCTGCGAAGGCCGGCGGCCAGAAAAAGTTAGCTCGGGCACGACAGCCCCTGCAAGGGACAGGACAGCAGCTTCGCAGAAAATTATATTTTGTCTACTTAAGGCGCTGGCCAATTGGTAGCTGGAGATTACTCTTGCTTCTGAATTTTTCCTGCATGTTAGTATCTGAGGATATAACTGAGCTGGGACTAGCTGGACGGAAAGCAGAAGAGGCAGTTCTGGTCTGATCGGTGGCTGCAGTCGTGCTGGGTTCTCCTTTCTCGTTCCTACATATTTCTTTCTTTCTTCCCTCTTCTCCTTGACTTCTTTCTTCCCATCCACCTTCGTCTTCTTCTTCTTCTTCTTCTCATCCTCCTCGCCTTCGCCATCCTCTCTCGTTAATTTCCCTTCCCTCTCCCACGGCAGTCGGCAATTGGGATTTTTGACAGTCGACAGAGAAACCGAACCAGATCTTCACTCGTCGCCTGAAATACCGGCACCATGGGGCTGCTCACCGGCCTCCTCGACCAGGCTTCGGTCTACCTCGAGGGCCAGAATCTCTGGATCGTTGGTCCCGTTGCCTTCGGTGCTCTCATCTTCCTCTCCGTCGTTATCAATGTCCTGAACCAATTGCTCTTCAAGGACCCGAATCAGCCACCGGTCGTCTTCCACTGGTTCCCTTTCCTGGGTTCCACCGTTCTCTACGGGATGGAACCTTACAAGTTCTTTGATAAGTGCCAGAAACAGGTAAATTTTACTCCTATATAGCTGGCTGCAGCTCTGGCGGGCGGAGGACCGCAGGAAAACAGAATATACTAACGAAAGGGTGCTATCTAGTACGGAGATGTTTTCACCTTCATCCTGCTCGGCCGCAAGATGACCGTCACCCTGGGCCCCAAGGGCAATGAATTCGTCTTCAACGGCAAGCACGCCGACCTCTGCGCCGAAGATGCCTACACCCATCTCACCACCCCGGTTTTCGGCAGCGGTGTCGTCTACGATTGCCCGAACCACATGCTCATGGAGCAGAAGAAGTTCATGAAGTTCGGTCTCACAACCGAAACCTTCAAGGCCTACGTCCCACTCATCAAGGACGAAGTCGTCAATTACTTCCAGACCAGTCCCTTCTTCAGTGGAAAAACCGGCCGCGTCTCTCTCTCCATCGCCGTCCCCCAATTGACCCTCTTCACCGCCTCCCGCTCCCTCCAGGGACGAGAGGTCCGAGAGGCTTTGACCACCACCCACGCTGATCTCTTCCACGACTTGGATATGGGCTTCACCCCCGTCAACTTCATGTTTCCCTGGCTCCCGCTGCCCCGCAATGCCAAACGTGACAAGGCCCAGCGCGCAATGGCCAAGCTCTACCTCGACATCATCGCCCGTCGCAAATCCGGTGAGGACAGCACCAAGGAAATCGATATGATCTGGAACCTTATGAACCGTAGCTACAAGTCCGGTGAATCTCTCTCTGACTTGCACGTCGCCCACTGCATGATTGCTCTCCTCATGGCCGGCCAGCACACCTCCATGGCTACCACCACCTGGACGCTCCTCCATCTCGCTGCCAAACCTGAAATCCAGACCGCCTTGTACGAAGAACAGGTCAAGGTATTCGGCAAGGACCTCGCCCCGCTGTCGTACGATAAGCTCTCGGAACTCTCGCTCCTCAACAACACCATCAAGGAAATTCTCCGAATCCACCCTCCATTGCACTCCATCATGCGAAAGGTCAAATCTCCACTCCACGTTCCAGACACAAACTACATCATCCCAAAGACCCACTACGTTTTGGCCGCCCCCGGTGTTTCGGCAAGGGACGAGAAGTACTTCAAGAACGCGAACGAGTTCGATCCATTCCGATGGGTTGGTCACGAGGCCGATGAGGACAATGCTGAAAAGTTTGATTTCGGATTCGGTATGGTTAGCAAGGGAACCGCTTCGCCTTATCTGCCTTTCGGAGCTGGAAGGCACAGGTGTATCGGTGAGCAGTTTGCGAATGTGCAGTTGGGAACTATCATTTCGACCCTTGTTCGAGAATTCGAGTTCTCGCTGCCGCCTGGGCAGAAGAGAGTTCCGTTGGTTGATTATAACGTAAGTTTTCTTGGTCTATATTTTATATCTTTTTAAAATATGCAAGGTACTGACTGGTTTATGAATAGTCCATGGTCGCTTTAGCCACTGCACCAGCAATGGTTCACTGGAAGAGACGTGCAGCATCAAACCACTAAATCCCTTATACTCGACAAAGGCGTTGGTTCGGTTACGATACAATAGCATTGCATTAGCACCAAGTGCTCATTCATATGCATGGGATACGAGAGAAGCAACAAAAAAAAAAGCATCGGCCGTTTCTTTTAGGGTTGTTCAGGTCGGTAACTTCGGGGCGATAAAAGGGACGGTTACTTGGGTTCCCTTACTTTATTTCCTATTAATACTCCTTTTTTGGACGCGTGAAATGATAGAATGATGGAGAGGTGGCAGTGGGATGATGATGGATGACGATGATGATAGACTAATTCATTACCTTTTTTTTGACCCTGTGGGGATGTGGTTTAAGGGTTGATGGGTAGGGGTTTCTTGTATAGATATTATTTTTGGGAATGACCTTCGTATTTGGATGGAGGGGGTTGTTTATAATAGCTAATTAATGAAGACAGTTAACATGATTTTGTGTGTCTGGGGTTGTAGGTGGTATGGTGCATTGGAAGTGTTTATCTGGTGTGCTGCTTAAGTACTCATTGAAGACGATAAGCATACATACATGTACACCAGATGATTTTGTAAATTATATGAGAACCTCCACGCCGGCCAGGTGTATATTAGAATACGATTACTGGTATATATAGCTGGGAGTGGAAATATTCACGCATCGATTGTTTCATAACATATGCACGTATTCAACGCCCCCGTGGCTTGGATCTAAAGATACCGCGAGGAGTGGGGAGATGGTGGGCGCCAGCTGGGGGGGGAAGTTATTGATCCCTCGGTGAGGTGTGAGGCTGTGTATTGGGATGGGGAAGAGGGGTACGTAAGGTATAAAGGTGAATTGGATCATTGGGGGCAAGTGGAGAGGTCTGAGGTATGTGGTATGTGGTATGAATTTCTTGACTTTGATTACGGATGGGAGATGAAAGGTGACGAGGACGTTGGTGGAGGTGAGGGTTGTTTATAGTGAGGCGGTGAGGATGGGGGGGGATTCGGGGTATCAAGGTATTGGGACTTGAGGATATCTCCCATTAAATCGATGGCATTGATCAATTGTGATGTTATGGGAGTGTATACTATGCAATCGACTTCGAAGCTCTAACTCGCTAACTGTATGAGATACGAGCGAGTGCTCGCAGCGGTACTGATATCGACACTGATTGTCCACTAATTGAAATCTACATGGCTACGGGGCTATTCTGCAGAGTTGATACTGTTGAAGTACTAAGTAAGTATCGTATCAAAATAGCGGATGCTCGGGGTTAAGTTACAAGCTATACCCAAGTACTTTTATGCGTGTATACGTTCCGGGGATGGATATGATTTAATTATATTAGTTATACGGGGTCATTCTCTTGCCATCTTAACTCTGGCAATTATTAATCAGTACTCGGGGTTATAATTATGCGTCGATATCCAATATCACAGTTCATTCAGCGATTCCATGTACTTGGGTCTAGAGCCTAGCTTATGGTAAATAAGGCTCTTTCGAGTGTATGCATCAGCTCATAAAACCGTGTTGATAATGTTGTAATTTTGTGTATATATACGGGACGGACTTTTGAAGAGCCGTTGAGACCGGTTTTGAAATTCTGGGTGTTTTATATGATATTTAGGAAGTCTTGATCGCCCTGGGAGCTATTTAAAGGCGCAGTTCTCGTCCTAAAACCTGCTGCTTCCGTAGGTACCTTAGTACTGTTTAGGTACTTAATCTATTAATTCCGGTCTAGGTACACGGCAAGATATTATATAAACTAGAAATCTTCACAGTCCGAGTCGACCTCTAATTCGATATCTGAGATGGCCTTCTTACGCGCCGCCAGCCATTCCTCAAACTCAGGATCGGGATCACCATCATCGAAACACTCGTCCAATCGGATGCGAAATTCGATGGAGTGCGCGGGTTCACTCCTGAGAGAATTATGATGATCCCTGACGGCTTCGATTCTTTTCCACCTGGTAGCTAGCCTTGACCTCCATTTTGTATTTGTTAGAAAATCCCAGAATGCGTATGCGTCTTGTGTCTTGTCGAGTTCTTCCCAGAGGTTCTTGTGGAGGGTTAAGGGGGTGGGGTTTTTAGAACCTAGGGTTACTGCGCAGATGCCGGTTGACCAGGGTTGGTTTGTGATTTTGAGGTGCGGGAGGTCGTAGTAGTGGTTTTCGGGGAGGTAGCGGCCGCTGAGGTTAAGGGATAGGTTGTGGAGTTTTGGGAGGGTGGCCGTTTTGAGATATTTTAGGAAGTTGAACCAGTCGTCTTTGGGGCGCCAGGAGAGGGCGTCTTCGTCGGTGATATTGATCGTTTCTATTTCACTGTTCGGTTTGAACAGGAGCATGATGTCCCGTAGGGTGAGAGGGTGGGATTCCAGTCTGATCCTTTTCAACTTCGGTAGGTCGACCTTCTCTGCTAAGAAACCGCCGTGTTCGTTTGGGCGAGTAAGCCTGCTACGCCGATACGAGATCCTGATCGTGAGGTCTTCCAGCGTCTTCGCTCCGATCGTACTAATCTGCGTCCACATCCATTCCGTTTCCTCGGATACGTGAGGTCCGACGCTGGCGTTCAGTTCCAAGGTTTTTAGATTCCCGAAACCGGAATTATCATGCATCTCCGGGGCTGGGGCTATGACCCGCAGTTCGGACAGACTTTGCCACGATGGACTTCGGAGAATTTCAAGGTTTGAGACCTCGGACCCGGTGATGGAGTCCAGGGCGTACTTCCAATCTGCGCTTTCGAAGTAGACGTTCTTTTCGAAATCGATCGATTTGAGGTTTGGTAGGATGTCGATGAGGTGGGTTAGCGGTGTGATGATTGCTTCTGAGGCTTTTGTGCTGTCTTGGGAGGTTTGGATGAATGTTAGATGTTTTATCCATTGAGCTATATTGCCGGTTTCTGATACGGCGGCGAGGGAGACGAGGGGACCAGGGCGGAGGTGTACTTTTGTGTGTGTGAATATGGCGGAGAGGAATTGGGATTGGAATCTTTGGTTGTGTGATTTGTTCAGCAGTCTTACTTTGGCGGCTTCGCGGGTTCCGAGGTGGGTGAAGATTAGGTCTGCGATCTCGGGGGGGATGGTGAGGAAGCCTGGGGAGGCCATTGTATTGAACTGTTCAGATTGGATCTGGGGGTTTTCTGCGGTATGGCTGCAATAGTGGATGTATGTGAATGTGCGCCGATGTTTATATCGTATACCAATCGACGTTGATGCTGACAGGTATATATGGAAATGCTCTTTTGGATCCTGTCAAACCCACGGACGGCTATTGGATCCCAAACAAGCCTTGCTTACCGCTTGGCTTCGACATGGGTGGACGTCGTTGTAAGGCCGTCTTTCGAGCCAGTCGATGTCGATATATAAGATATCGATATAGAAAAATATATACTTCAAGCATTCGATATGAGCCTCTTTCAGGCACCCGGACTGTTTCCCAAGCACGTCTCGACTAAGCTAAGACGTAAGGTTAAGATCGAGAGCATTCACGATTTCGCGGTATCATGTGATCCTACAACGGTAACCGTGCACGTGAGCTCTGTATCGCCTGTCTCCGTCATGTTCGAGATAGAAAAAGATGGTGTGGACCCTGCGATAGCTGGAAATGTTCAGGGAAAAGGGTTCTACGGGAGGAGCGGTGCTTATTGGGAATAGTAAGTGTTCGAGATAACAGGGAAAAGTAAACTGTGATGGTGGAGGGGGGGGTCTTGTGACGTCCCAAGCTTTAAAGCTTTCTGAAAGGTGTGTGCATGTGCATGAAGGCTGTTGGAAGGTCGGGAAGGTAAGTATGTTTAAACCTTGGTTAAATATATTTTGGGTGGAGCTCAGGGAATTTAATCGAATGCGATGCTGGTTTGAAGCGAGTCAGCTTGCATTGCATGAAGATGGGGCGGTATTGGTGTTATCTTTTTGAGTATGATACTTGGTGGTGTCGAGATAGCAAGTCAAGTGTGAGTAGACGGGACTTTGGAATTTGGTAACGGAAATCTCGATACGGCTTATCGCGCGGGTGTTTGATACGAAACGGACGGCATTTCTGCCTGGCCTGAGTTAGAATGGCTTTTGGACTCATTCGATTGATTCGATATCGAGCCGATGTGGATGACGGTGGGTGTAGATTAGCCTATCGGTGTAATTATAGCAACCACGGTTGGATTTAATTGGGACGTTGGGTGTGGCTTCATTTGCAATTGACAGGAGCTCACGACTCGAGCTCGAGGATATGGACCGTGGCTCGATGCATGTAACGCTATACGGTCCTCGATTGCACGGGCTGTTAGGTCTGATAAGAGATGTGCTTCAGGTCTTCAGATAGGGGGTTTGGGACGGATCGGTTAATTATAGCTATAGATATACTGAGCATGCATGCGTATATCACGGTATCAATTGGCTCAGTTGGACGGATCGATAGCGGGAGATACGACCGACCAGACTTATAATTCGGCATCGAGCTATTTTGTGGATTATTTAGCTCATCGCGAGTTCTTGGGATTTCGCCATGAGCAAGGTTTAAGTTGCGAGTGTCGGCGCTCTTTTGAGTTTCGACAGTGGCGACATTTCGGTGAAGGTTTACGACAGAGTTGCTGTATTTCGTGATCGGTCAGTTCATGATCCCTAGTAATTATGCCTGGCCTGTGGTTGACATATGAAGTATACTATGGTATTCGACGCTAGGCCATTCGATCGATAGTTTGTGCGAAAACGTTCCGGAAGGGAATATTGATCTGGCTGAGGATTCGATTCCGGCACGATAATTGCACGAAATCTGAGGCGACCTGGCTGGAAGCCCTATTTCACATGCCGACATGATATGACAGTGCTGAGGGTATACGCTCGAGCTATCCCTGGGCTGATAGTGCCCCATGTGCTTCTTCATCACAGGAATGCGCATATGCAGGAGGCTGGAAAACCCATCATGATCAATCAATCGATCCCAATCGAAAGATCGAGAGAGAGGAAACAGAAAAAGTCCGGGGAAAGGAAGAGGCAGCCAATGAGTGCCCAACACAACTCATCTCGGAGCTGCGAAAACAGGGTCGGTCAGGTCCACCCGGCCAATTGCAAAGGGATGGCTGCAGGCCGTCGGATTGGGGAATTTGGCTCAAACTGGGTAGACGTTACGGGTTTGGAGAGAGAGAGAGGATGGATTATGCAGGTTTGTTCACATGGCTTGGGCTGTAGCTTTGGTATGTATGCGGCCCTTTGGGCTGACCGCTGTGGAGGGCCGTATGGGGGTTCATACCGTACCGTGAAGATGCCCCGTGGGGGGACGGGCGTATACTGCATACCGATCGATCCACTGTTCGGCTTCGAAGCTTCGACGGTTATTAATATTAATGTTACCGGCCGTTACCTAAGAATTAATTATAAAGCATCGCCGTTGTCCTGCTAATTAATCGAGTGCAGAGTTAAGTAATTGTGGCTAAAAGGGAATGGAAGGTCTGGAAAGTCCTCGAATGCGATGCTGCATTGACGGAGCAGGCAAAAAAGGTTCCCACGTGAACCGTCAAAGAATCCGGGAAGAGAGACCCAAAAGATGGAACCCGAAATTGAACTTGCGTCAATCGGAGCGAGAGAGCTTCGAAGGGGGCGGATTCAGGGATATGCTGGCCGTGAAGATGGATGAATTAAGTAAGAGAATAGGCCGTAGGATGGTGCATAGGCCTATGGGGTATTTACAAGTTTTAGGCGTCTTGGTGGTGAAGTGTCTACGGGATAGTATACTCTACGTTCCTCGGATGCTAGATTCTATTACATGTATGATAAGGATAACAGAGCCATCGATGGTTTATATTATCGAAGAAGCCGTGCAAGGGGGCTGGGAATACATCACCGGCGTCGCATTTGGCCCGGGGATTTTAATAAATCTGGAAATGGGAACACCCGCCGGATCATGAGATCACTCCGGTTTATAACAGCTTCGGACAGTCTCCAGACGGCGCTGTCGGTGAGGGCGCACCCTGGTCGGCAACTGACGCACCGTCTTGAATCCATCTTTTGTATGTTGGAGGAGAGTGCATTTGCAATGTGACGGGGTATACATTAAGTACTTACATAGCATATGCTGTGGAAGCAAGCCACTACGTCGTTTGACAGAGGATCCGGACTCGCACTGCAGTTCGGCCTCGTAGGCGGTTATTAGGTACCCGCTAAGCCAGTACCATACTCACAGGCGTGCTCTTGGGTACTCGCTGGAGGACGGTCACACCGCATGTTCGAATGTAGACTTTGTCTCTGTTGGAAGATGTTCCTGTGGATGTCGTATTGCTGAGACCTAGCAGAGGATGCATCTGCATTCCAGCTAAGGGCCGTGTCTTATACGGGTCACGGAAAGACGGCCAACGGTCAACGGTTCGAATTCCGTAGACAGGCCTGTATCGACTGCTATCGATCATTTCCGCTCACGGTCTACGGCGAATCCAAGTGACATGATCCATACCATCATGTATCATGTATCATTCCTATCTGCGTATACAGAGTACTTCATACGTAAGAGTCACCCGTAGCTATCACACAGCGAGAACACGGCCACAGGTCAGATTACTATCAATCAGGCCATCAGCCTGCCTTCGAGGAAACGGTCTCAAGGAATAGGCTGCCCGTAAACAGCCTAGAGCCGCCAAGCTGGCCCTCCTCGCAGTCGCATATCCCTTCCTCTGGTATCAAGCGGCCTCCGGCTCCTATTTGCTGATACGCACCCGAGTTCGCGCCATAACTTGCCTTTATCCTGCCCCGAGTGGCTCTGCAGCCCATGTACCAGGTGACTCCATTTTCGCTGCATCACACATCATCGTCCAGTTCCCCCAGACCCCAGGCAAGTGGTACCTGAGAGAAGCTAGCTTAGCTAGCAGGGAAACCCGAGCTAAGGCAGGGCCGAAGAGGACCAGTGCTGGATTGAGTTCCTACTTCTTTCGCTCTGAATAATCGAGTTCGGTTTCCTTCCTCTTCCTCCCCTTCTTCTCTTCCTCTCCTTTCTTCCTCTCTTTCTTTCGCCCTCCCTTCTTCTTTCAGTTTCGTTTTCGACGGTCCACCGGCTCTGCTGTACATAGTATACCGACGGTATACACCGATTCCCCAGCCCGTGCTCTTTTGGTCGCTTCGCTGTTGAAACCAATTTCATGAGAAACCCTCGCCTCTGCGACCTTTTTTTTTCGAAGCTAAGCTTGATATATCGTTCGAGTCATAGCTGCTCTGCCCAGCCCAATCCTAAAAACATTCAGGGAACTTGCGAACTTACCATACCCTCCGAAGCCGCTCTTGAATGAGTAATAACTGTACAAAATCCATCATACGACAGCCTTCCGTATTGCCATCCCTCAAACAGCATCATCGTCTTCAATCCGCTTTTTTTCGTTTCTAGACCGTTTTTTTTTTGTTTCGCAGAAGCATCGAAGACATACAGGCCTCGCAGGCTCTTGTATTATCAGATCCATCGTATCTCTTCTTTCGGCTTTCTCCTAGTCCACACGCACCCGGAACAGCCTTGCAAACTTGCCTGGACTGCCTGGCCTCGGAAATTTATTCGCTTCCAGAAGACCCATACCACAGATCCCCCAAGCTTTTTTATACCTCGCTCGCTTCGTGTCGAGGGCCTGAATCCTTTCTCCTGCTCTTTTGGATCGAACACAGGTAAGCAATTAATTGTAGTTTGTATGTAGACGGAGCTACCTGAGATTTCTTGGACGAGTACGCATGCACCGTACACGAACGAGCGATATACCGAATCCCCCCAGCTTTACCCGTATCATATCATATCATATCATATCGCACCGTATCAGCCCTTTTCTCCCACCCAGCATAAGACCTTATCATATCATACTTAGCTGCATAGCACACGCACTGCCTGTTTTTGGAGGGGGGCAGAGCAGATAAATCTCTCGCCGGCCTCCTCGCTTGTGTGCGATTACGCACGCGGCTCCAAGAAACACGTTTTCCGTAGCAGGCTGCATGCATCATCACTCAGCGAATTTGAGGATCTTCGACGGGGTCCTGGCTGGATTTCACCCTCATCCTTCGCTGCATTGGTCTGCTGTACTGAGAGGGGGATCGGTAGAGGAGCGGAGAGTTATTCGTGCTCATGAGCACCGGCAGCTGCGGTCTTTGTGGTTTGGGCGGTGCTATCTTTAAGCTTCATCGTCCACGCCGCTGCACTGCTGTCCAGTTCCAAATCTGGATCCTCCTCTTCTCACCTCACAATCACCGTCCTCCATCGCTGCCACTGAAACCACCTCCACCATCATCACCATCACCATCACCAACCCCGGTGTTGCATCCTTCATTCTTCCTTCCTTCCTTCCTTCCTTCCTTCCCTCCCTCACAGCTTGTCTTGGATTCCGAGTAGTTGCTTGCTAGTCCTCTTATTAATCATAATCGCCGGCCAGATTCCAGCTTAGCGAAGTTGCTCCTGCAACCTCACCGGACTCCGGACTGGACTCCCCCATTCCCATCCTCCGACCCAAAGCACCTCCTTCCAGCCAACCATCTCCCTCGACGCTTCTCTCGCTCCATCGTCGCCCCAGGCTAACCGACGGTTCGGAACCTTCCTCGCTCGTGCTACTGCTGCCACTAGCCCTAGCTCTACCTATCCATCCGTCGGTACCGCTTCGTTCGGCCTGTACCAACGTTAGAGAACCGCACCCAGGGAACCTTCCGGTCCATATCCCCATTCGTCAACCTGCATATTCCAGACGTCGGGTTCTCCCCACACGATATCCCACCGTTTTGCCTAGGAACCCCCATTCCCGACATTTTTCCTTCGCTCTCCCGTCCGCGACCGCTGTTTGAAATCACCTTCTGGCCAAAAGGAAATACAACGGAACGAGGAAGGCCTTCAAAACCAACTGCCTAAGCCACCACCCTAGTTTCAACCTTTCCAAAGTTGCAGCTTATGACGCAAAACGAACGGTAGTCCGCCGTTTTTTTCTTGTGTTTTTTTTTCCCTTCTGCCTTTCGTTTTGTTTCTCCCCATCTTCCACATTGTTTCTTGGTTTACTCTAAGCCTTGGGAAGATTCTCTCTTCAGCTTTAAATAGAGAGTGTGAGGGGGAGGGAGACAGGGGACCAGACCAGGTGAACAATCCATCGTCACCAGAAAAAGCTATCGGAAGCTACCACCGGCAGGCATCGACCAAATCATCCACAACCTACCTTGGTCCTCCTTTTGCCTGCCCAGCTTTCGAATTTTCCCCTCTCAACAAAATCATAACAGTCAAAACCTCTTCGATATGACATCTCGACAACTACCGCCCGAGATGACTTCACAAGACACTGTCGTGGGTGCCTTTAGGATAGGCAAGGAGATAGGCAGGGGATCATTTGCTACGGTGTACCAGGGCGTACATTCTGTGAGTGACCTTTTATCCCAGCGAGAGAGAGGATGGATCGATCCCCACGATCTCAGTAAATTGCTGTCTGTGTGACCGGAAGACCGTAACGCTAATTCGTGATTCTTCGACGTAAATTGTAGCAAACGAAGAGTCTCGTAGCCATAAAGTCCGTCCTACGGAGCAAGTTGAACCGCAAACTTCTCGAAAACCTCGAGTCCGAGATCCAAATCCTCAAGACCCTCGACCACCCGCACATTGTAGCCCTTCTGGACTGCCAGAAATCCCACACGTACATACATTTGGTGATGGAATACTGTTCTCTGGGGGACTTATCGTTATTCATCAAGAAACGAGATCGACTGCACACCCTTCCCGACCTAACTGCCATGTCACAGAAATACCCAAGCATCGGTGGCGGTCTCAACGAGGTTATCATCCGACATTTCCTGCAACAGCTCGCAAGTGCTCTGGAGTTCCTACGAAGCCGCAACTTGATCCATCGAGACATCAAGCCGCAAAATCTGTTACTCGAACCCCCAGTGGTCACGTATGGCGAAAGTGGACCATACTCGGAGGGAATAAAGGACGATAAGCGGAAGATTCCTGAAATGGGTTTACCGGATCTACCGGTCCTCAAGATTGCGGACTTCGGATTCGCAAGGAACCTGCCGTCGACGGCCATGGCGGATACTCTTTGTGGAAGTCCGTTATATATGGCTCCCGAGATATTAAGGTATGAGAAATACGATGCTAAGGCGGACTTGTGGTCCGTTGGCACGGTGCTCTACGAGATGGTTGTTGGAAAACCACCTTTCAGGGCCAGGAATCATGTGGAGTTACTTAGGAAGATCGAGAAAGGTGAAGATGTGATCAAGTTTGGAGAGGATGTGAACGTTAGCGAGCCGCTCGGCAGCTTGGTACGACGGCTGTTGAAGCGGGGCCCAGTCGAACGGATGTCATTCAGTGACTTCTTCAGCGACCCGGTGGTCAAAGGGCGGATACCTGGCGCACTCTATCCGAGGATACAAGGCGGCATAGACCTTACACCCGCAGACCTGAGGCAGAGAGGCCATGACAGGGAAGGGCCAAGGACACCTCCCGGAACGGAGCCAAGTATTCCGGACTATTTCCCAGCGAGGTCCTCGAACCCTGTCGCTGGCTCGTCACGACAGGCACAATATGCCGGGTTTGGTGATAACCAACCCGAGGAGGTCAACCGACCATCGGCATTTGCTAATATCCCTCGACCAAACACAACGGCTACCGTGCCGACGCAGTCCCCCAAAGCTCCAGTCCAGGCCGGACTCGGACGTCCACATATCCAACACGCGGCCTCAGCACCGGTAAGACAGGCAGATGTCGACAGACACGGTGTTTCCGCAGGAGTGCCCATGGAGAGGCAGCTATCCCAGCAGACAGCCTCGCCTGGATCATCATTCCTGATACAACGACAGGACCAGCAGCGACATAGACAAGCTGCACGGGAGAAGGAGACCAAGGAACAGAAGGATCGTTTGGACCAGGACAATCTTGACCAAGAGTACGTTGTTATTGAAAAACGTACCGTAGAGGTTAACGCTCTGGCCGACGAAGTCGCCGCGGCACCACAAATCACAGGAAGGTCGCCTTCCACGACACCAAAGGGGACTGCGCTGGCAAGGAGGGTAACTACGGGGCAATCCACCCCTTCTCGTGCTGTCGTCGGTAAAAGACCAGAATCACATCAGCAGCCAAGGAACAGTTATGAAAGAAAATTCGGAACCAGTCCCGGAAGCGCTGCCACATCGGCGTTGGCTCGAGCACTTGCCATGGTTAACACCAGGCTTAACAACATTGGCATCTTGCCTCCCTCGGTATTCGGAAACTACAATGCAGCTCTGCAAAGCCCGCAGTATGTGGCGTCAGGTCTTTACCAACCGGGTAGTATGGTAGTCATCGGGGCTCAAAACGCCAACAATGCAACGGGGTTGTCCGAAGAGGACTTCCAGGCCATCCAGTCTATCGAAGAGGCCGCGAATCGTAGCGATGTGGTGTATCAATTTGCCGAAGTTAAGTTCTCGCAACTACTACCGTCGACTCTGCCCAGCCCCACGGCGAATTTGGGCTTGTTGCCGCCCTCAGCTAGCGAACAGGGGCAAGCCGAGCCATCGGATTTACCACCTGACGCCATCGTCGCATTGGCAGAGGAGGCTCTTGTGCTTTACGTCAAGACTCTCTCCCTGCTTGCCCGGGCTATGGATATCGCTGGAAGGTGGTGGGCAGCTACGAACGGAACTGCTGGCGCGAACGCGATTTCTAGAATGAACAACGCCGTGCAATGGGTTCGTGAACGCTTCAACGAAGTCCTCGAGAAAGCCGAGTATGTGCGCCGCAAGCTTATCGCTGCGCAAAACAAGCTACCCAAAACACACGCTTCCCATCCTTCGAATAATCCGAAGCGTTCCACATCACCTGCCCTGGGCGTTAGCGTTGAGGGGGTTGTATTGAGCCCCGGAGTTAGCGCTGAGAAGTTGATGTACGACCGTGCTCTGGAAATGAGTAAAACGGCCGCTGTGAACGAGATGGTGGGGGATTCCTATGGGGAGTGCGAGATTGCATACGTAACAGCTATTTGGATGCTGGAGGGCGTATTGGAGCCCGATGATAAAGGGCGTGATGCACTCAGCGAGGCTTCGGCAGAAGGGTTGTTGAACATGGAGGAGGATGATCGGAAGGTCATCGAGAAATGTGAGTATCCTAGTTTCCACGCAGAGATTAGATTTGAGATTAACAATCCGGCAACAGTTATTCTTGGTATCCGTGGACGATTGGCCGCTCTGAGGAAGAAGATGGCGACGATTTCAAGGCGGTCTTCTGGTGGAATACCGTCTGGGACACCTACTATCCCATTGTCGCCACCCCACTCACCAAAGCCAATGGCTACTTGAAGAGAAATCGGCTGTTGATTACAGTCACAAGCCTAGGGGCAACCAGTGTGCCTCACCTTCACTTCCATCATACCTTTCGTTTTCTCCTTTCACTTCGGGATTCATAGTGTTTAAAGGTTCGTATTTAGTTCATTCTCTGGTTTTCCTTTCTTCCATTCATTCTGGTCACGGCCTTTTGGTTCCTCTTCGTTATAGTTCTTTTTGTTTTCTCTCCTTTGGGGCTTTGCAGGACAAATACATACGCACGAACTTTTGCATTTTTATCTCGGGGTGTTGAGAGTTCTTCGATATCCTTTAATTGCTGGTTTTTTTCCTCCTTTTTCGTTATAGATGAGATCGATATTCTGTTTATCTTCGGGCGAGTTTGATTTTGGACTTCGTTGGTTTTCTCGAACAAGATTGATAGTGATTTTTGCCTTACTCGTTCCGTCGTCTGGTTCATTGCGCCGGGGAGTTACGAGATTGTCCCTTTTTTCTTTCTTTCCCGTTCAAACTGCTTCAGCCTACAATACCTCTCCGCTGCATCCTTATCTCTATTTGTTATTCAGTTAATGTTCTTGAGCTTGTGGTTTTTTTTTGTCTTCGAAGGGTGTTAAGTTTTGATATCCGGACTGTGCTTTTAGTACTCTCTCTTCCTTCCTTTTTCTATTGCATCGGGAGGGAATCAGATTGATAACTGCTTTTTGTTGGTTGAAGCTCCGTTTTTGATACTTTTTTTTATTTGAGATTAGTATTATTAGTGTTATTACTACTATTACTATTAACTACTTTGGACAGTATTCATCATGGATCATCATTGGGGGTTCAATTGGTGTTTCTGTTGGGATGGATTCTTCTTCTTTTTTTTCGATTTTTTTTTTTCTTGTTTTCTTTCTATTACTCCCTTTTTTGGACGTTTTTAGTTGAGAGGGGGGTTTGGATTACTTGGGGAGTATTATAGGATAGGATGGATGTTGGTATAGGGGATTGGAATGAGAAATTCTATTTTATATTCACGTATGGTTTTGTGTGTGTATGTGTATGTGATGTTTGTAGATGCTGTTGGTGGACTCGGGGTGTTTACTCATATATGGCTCATCAGTGACGTGGTACTGGTCCTGGTGTAACTGGGATTACTTGAAATAGCTGAAGGCAAGTTTTTTTGATAGACCCCGTGGGATTGTTCATATATATCGGTACCTGCTTCTAAAGTTAGGTGATTCCGTGGGGATCGATTGTGATATTATATTTTTGGAAGCCGTGATGATGGACGACGTGTTTGGGGGTTTTGAACACGGAGGCCATGGATATAATGGAAGGGATGGGGTTGCATGCGGCCGCGGGACGCGATGCTACCTAAGTTAAATTTATACATTTTTGCACGCCGGTTGAATCCCCATGGTCGTATGGTCAAGAGGGCTTTAAATATTAATAGTAACATCGACACTATATACCGATACCCTTTATGAGGCTTTTGATGAGGCTATCATGTTAGGTTGTATATCGGGATGGTCCCCTACAACCGGGGGTAATACGAAATTCGATTTGAAGTCTGCGTTCCTTGAAGACTGTATACGAGATGCAGATGACTTTAAAGGTGCTGTTTGGGGAGGATGCCAGGGCGGCATGTAGAGTGCCTACACATGCACAGTCCCTTACGCGAAAAAGCGACTTAATGTTGCATTTTGAATGAGGTCCCGTCTGAACCCTGGAACTGATTAGATTTTCGCAGCGTGATCATGGAGTGACCGGGGCCGGTGACCGGTATCCGTGATATCGTGCAAGTATTTCCTCTCACGGCTTTGTGTTTTCTAAGACGGGTTGTCGGGTAGCGGGTTGGTATTACAGGTTCATATCGTTAGTTAATTGTCCTAATATATGATATGCATGAAGCTCTTCCCGTCGAACAGATCCCACGGGAGGAAGGGCTTGAACCTGGCCGATATACACACCCCAGCACAGTTGTGAAGAACAAAAACAAAAACCTTGTAATTAACCACGCACGTTGCCGCGTGTTACTACATAGTGGTAATTCCTTTCGGATCTCTTTTTTTGGTTAACTTTGTGTGATATTGCGGCTGGCTGGGGTTAATTAATTAATCCGTTGGAAAGTCATATTCATGATTTTTACATGTTGGAAGTGCAGTGGTGGTAACAATGCAAAAGACGGAAACCTGCAGGTTTGCGGTTTCAGGTGATTTCCAACATCCGGTACCACGGGAGATGAATGAATGCAATGGGTAATGTTGGGTTTCATGGGTATCGTGGCTTGGAAGGCCTTAATGGTGGTTAGTTTTTGTCTTTTTTTTTTTTTGTTATCTTAGGATCCTTGATCGATTGAGCTGAGCTGGTGCAGTTAATGAGTACTATTTTTACGGATTGGGACGATTTTTGTGAAGGGAGTCTGGCTTTTTGAACGGGGATTGATATCGTATTCTTCGTTTGAGGTGGTACTCACGTATACGTACGGTGTGTGTATTGTTTACGACTGAGAGGGGTTTTCTTTGTTCCATTATAGTTGTATCATGCGGCTAAAGGGTTGGTGGAGAGTGGTGTGGTGGAATACCCTCTGTATCAGAGTAACATTGGAGTAAAATATGATGTATCGATGCATATCACATTAGAACCGGGGAATGATGGTTCTGGTAACGATAACATTACCGCGAATGTTGATAGACGTATAATATGAATTAGGATTTGTACGTAGGGATAGTAGTTTTCAAGGGTCTGGTCGTATACACCCAATGACTTCATCGCCGTAGGTAAATCATATCATGGGTATGCGTGGCTATGGAGGCTTGCCGGTTCGATGAATGAATACGACGGGCCTGGGAAGAGTGAGTTTCCTTGTATACAGTCCGTTGGATTAGATGCCTAGTATGGACTTAGGTATCAACGGCCAGTGGTTTGTATCCTTCTCCACTCTTCTTTCGGGTTCTGCGAACTAAATAGAGTATCCATATGTTGGATTTTGAGAAACATCGGGTTGGGGGGGTTGAGTGGTTTTGCTGCGAATACGTAAGTGAGTGGTTGCTCTTTCGCCTTTATATGTCTACGGATTAGTCTTGTCCTACGGATTCCGTGCGTATACGAATGATGCCTATTAGGCCGATTTAACTAGTGCCTGGCAAGGCAGGAGCAGGTTTGAATTTACACTGTGCGGATATACTTGGGCGCTATTCAATGAATCTTTTGTAGTCCTGGCCGGTCCAGATCTGACTGGAACACTCGGGGCATGCTTATCACAATCTCGAATACTATCTACGAATAGAACAAATATTCGAAGAGAAGAAATGACTAAATTTGGGTCGAAAAAGGTATATTTTTACAAGGAGTGCGTGAAGGTTAGATATAAGAAAAGGACAGGAAGAATACAAACCATGAGGAAGCCCTCCCTCGATCAGTTGGGATATTACCATGATACCAAATACCAAGTATGATCAAAATGATGCTCAAAAGAAGAAGTAAAAGATACCAAATGCAAAAGCAAGCATTAAATATGATTCTCTCCTTGGAAAATTGCAAATTCCGTAAGGACTGACGAGAATATAAAAAAAGGAGATGCTAAAAAGTTAACCACCAGAGGAAATACTATACTCCCACCAAAGAAGCTCTTTCTTCTCCCCTTTCGTATACGCCGATACCCCATTCATCATTTCCCCACACATCAAACGGATATAAGTTCAATTCTAACTCCGAACATGCAGGCACAAAATTCCCAGTTGACTTACTCTCTCTTCCCTCGCCCTTCCGGTCTCCAAGGGTGTTCGAAATCCCAGTCCGTGAGATTTCCGAATTCATCCTTCACACCTGGCAACCACACACACCTTCAAGCATTACCCACCCATCTTGAGGCCGAAAATACAGGAGTTTCTTGGTTAAAAAAAACTGCAAACCGTACCTTTTGCGTTTCCGTCAAAGACGAGCACGAAGCGAGATGTATATATGCACGAAAGTAACGAAGGGACTAAACACGTAAAAACCGTCAAACGTCATGGGAGAGCACGCGCGTTAGAGACACACGAAAGAACGAGGTGAGAATAATAAGTCAAGGGCAGCCAAATGATCAGAGAATAGAAGAAGCCGTTTCCATTGAGTGTAGAAAAAAGAAGTTTAAAACCTAAGGTATCCGTAAAGACTAGAAAAGAGGACAAGAAAAAAAAGGGGAGCATTAAAAAGGGACATTAGAAGCTATGAATTTAAAAAACGAGGAACACCATAAGAAGACTTTTTTTCTCTCCACCGTGCCATTTCAACGTCTTTGAGGTTTTCCCCTTTGCTTGCATTAAGTTATTCCGTTTTCCAAACATCTGAGGCGTGCTCTACAACCGAAGATGTAGGATTGAATTTTGATCTCCATTGCGACAAGACGGGTTTTTCTCCTTCTGATGCCAAAATAAGTCGCTGCGATTCGTTATAAATATCTTGCTGCACATTCGACTGTGTTTTGGGGGTTGTCATATATCTCTATGGGGGGAGTGGTTTACAGGAAGGCGGCGACGAGAGCGACGATGGCACCGAGGCTACCGAGGGCAACGGTGTTTCGGCCGGCGGCACCGGGTTCGGTACCGGTTGGGGTTGGTGGGCTGGTACCGGTCTGGGTACCGTTGCCACGGGAAGTGGTCGCTGGAGCCTCAGTGGTCTCAGCGGATGTTGGAGCAGAGGTAGCTTCAGAGGTTGGGGCGGAGGTGGCCTCAGAGGTTTCACTGGAGGGAGCTTCGGTGGTTGAGGCTGGTGCAGAGGTCGAGGCTGGGCCGGTGGTGGCACCGGTCTCGGAGGCGAGAGGAGGGACGCTCAGGCTAACACCGGCTTGAGCGCAGAGACCGGAAGCAGCAGCGATGGTTGTCTCAATCTCAGCTTCGCTGCACCCGGCCTGGACGCAGGGGAGAAGGCTGGTGATGAAGGCGGTGGCCCGGCAGATGCAGGCGAAGTCAGTGGTCTGGCATCCGGTGGATCCCAAGCTGCCGAGAGCGCAGGAGAGCTGGATGGATGGATATTAAGTTAGTATACTGTGGATCAAGGCTTGCTATAGGGAATCAATTGTGGGTTGCGGAACTTACAGCGCACTGGGGGAGATTGTCGAGCTGGCGCGGGATGAGGCTCGCGCTGGCGAGGGAGAGGGAAGCGGTGAGAGCGAGAACGGCCTTCATTTTGATAGATGGACTTGGTATTGGACGGTTGATTGGAATGGTATTGAAGATATCGAAGGGAGTGGTTTGTCGGGAAGGAAGAAGAGAACGGCGAATTAAGACGATATAAGAATTTCAACGGGTTCGAGTCTGAACGAGTGTTTTATGTCAGAGTTCAAGGAGAGGATGGCCGGACAGGAAAAACCCGCATCAACAGCGCCGGGGGCCTCGGTTTATATAACTTCAGTCCTCGAGTCCGCTAGGCAGAAGAAAATACGCATCGCCGGCAAATTTAAAATGGGAAACGGTCCTTTTGCCTCACTGTGCATGCAACCCCCCGGGCAGTCCAGCATCGCCAATTACTTGCTTCTGCGAGGGTCTCCGGGGTAATCATCAAGCAATCACCGTCCAGCAATCAAGCAAAGCGAAGCAAATTGGAATGCCCTCGTCGGAGGCATGGAAGGCACGAAAAAGAAACAAAGGGGAAGGCTAGTCCCGTCCGAGAGCAGCGCGTCTGCGCAACATTGCATTGCCAGCATTGTGGATGGCTTCCTCCCACCGAGGCGATCAAGGGCCTCACAGCCCGGTCAGGGTGGTATCCGGGTCAGCAAAAGCAAGGCCGGCAGGGGCACAAGGGGGTGTGCGGACACAGCGGACCCACTCTCGGATCACTGGTGAAAGGCTCTGCTCCTTCGTGTCTCTCTCGAAGCCCGTCGAATCGAATCATATCATGGCCCGGTATGTGTGCGAGAAAACCCTCAAATCAGGCAGGATGTTCGCCCGCTAAACCTGCTAAACTAGCTGGCTTGTTTCTGAAAAAACCTTCTCGGCTTGCGGACCTGGCTTCGTCAAGGCTTTTCGTCGATTGCCATGCCGGGAGAGCGTTCCTTTTCGTGGAAGCTCGCTGTTTCTTGTGAACGAGCGCTGCTGACTGCAGGAGGGATTTCAAAGGGAACCTGCTTGGTTCGTGTAAGGGCCAGGAACCGTCCTGGAACACGAGCAGCCGGAAGGAAGGTTGGAAAGCTTCCTTGGATTGCTTGGATTCCAAGCGGGAATGGCCAGGCGAAGATTTCGATTAATTCGATGCAGCCAAGATGAAGCCGAAACGGCTGCTGCACTGCATGCATACCATCATCATCATCATCACTAACCGTCAGCGAGACCGACTAATTGCGAGAACGGCAAGCCTTTGACACAGATCAGGTTATACGCAGCACTGAGTGTGTTTTGAGTGTGCTTAGTCTTTTTTGACAGGTCACCTACAACATCTCCATGATATGATTGATATGTTCGTTGGTATCATCATGTACGGAACCTGTATGTAACGCTCCATGCCTTCCCCCGGTTCGACAGTTGACATTGATTCCCCGCAAAACAAACCGTGCATACAGGAAATATTTAGAACGTTTGCGCCCTGATTTGGCTCGAAAATCACACCGTCGATGAAAAAAAAGTACACAGCCATTGTTTAAGGCTGAAAGGTGTACGCGTACACTTTCTCCTGTGCATACGTCTAGTGTCCCGTGCATTTGAAATCATTAATCATCATCGACGGGCAATCGTACAGGCAATGCTAGCGAGCAGCATGCTGGGAGGCGAGAGAATGACACTACCTGACCATGCTTTGCCAGATGGAAGCTCCTCTGGTTTTTCTATATTTAGAATTGTCTACCAATCGGTTAATATTTCGGAACTGGAAATTGAAGACATGTCGAAAAGGATTTCTTTGGTAATTTTTGATTTTTTAACTTTGCAGTTTCTAATTTTCAATCTTTGCTGTGCTGTGAACGGTAGTCAGCGCGTATCCGCAAGGAAAGAAAAAAAAAATTCAAAAATGTGGGACCTTCTTGATCTGATCCTGTCCAGGTCACGATGTTTCCTAAAAGACAACAGTTTTGGAACATTGAACAAAACGAGTCACGATTTTCAACCGGAGACTTCGGCGGCCCACGGGGGGCTCTTTTTTTTCCGAGACTGTCAATATGAATCCGGGCGGGTGGTTTCGGGGTCTTCAAAGGGAATGAGCAAGTGTCTCATGCAATCAAAAACGGACGGATACAACGGATTTATTCAGTTCTTCGGTATTCATTGAGCCGGCGTTCTCTCGTAAGCTTGGTGGTGGGAGCTCCAGCACATCTTCGCTGATACACAGTAGCTCGATGCGAATGCCCAACGACGAGATGTCCTGATCGCTGTTCATAAGCTGCAGATTAGCTCCGTAGACGGTCTCCAGCTGGGCCTGATGGATGCTAGCGGGAAGACGGGACGCTGGATTCGGCGACGGAGGGCAAGTGCGAACCGACGATGCGCGCCGGCCTTCGGATGTCGGAGGAACTAGCGTGTCCTGTGCTTGGAGACATCGAGTCGACGTCTCTTATCTTCGGTAAGTTGCGATATTGACTGGAGATGTCGTGGAATCGAGTAGCCATAGGCGGTTGCGGAACTAGCCTTAGCTCTTTCATGGAGCATCTCCGTAGACGTATGAATATGACATCAAAGACTCTGGTCTGAAAACCCCAAAGACTCGGTCCTTCGGCTCTTGGAAGTTAAGTTTAGCCTCCTCTGTCATTCATGGACTCGAAGGTTGACATACATGTCATGTCATGTGAATTGCTATTAATATTTAAAGTTGGCGGCCTGCATGAAAGGATATTAAAATCTTCAAATTATAAGATCCGAGTTTCGTCGATACGTGTGTAAGTACTTGTTCGTATGTCTTAAATGCACGACAGTACACATACCAAACGTATACACGTAGCCGGCCAAACCCTTCGAATTTCACCAGGTCCCATAGTGGGTTACGATACCTGCGCGGTCTTGGATGACAACGACTTTGCCACCCCCTCTCGACACATTATAACACACGGCTCCATCTGCAGCCGTTACCGCAATCGGAACAACGGTGTAACGCACACTTCCGCACGCCGATGAATACCTAATCTCACAGGCGTTGACATGTTTTGGGCCAGTCAGAGTTCGCGGTTCGGTAACACCAATCGTTTCCATAGGACCGGGCTCCCAGCGACTGAGGTTCTGGGCCGGGCTTGGGGTGTGACAGGCTGCTAACAGGCTGGCGGAGGAGATTGGACCCGTCTCATCATCGGTGGGGCCTTTTGCCATCCATCTATGCATCCATCCATACATCCATCCATACATCCATCCATACCTGTTCACTGATCATGATCTATCGAGCGAGTGATTCGTTATGCGATATCGATAGGGTCGTTTCAGCGTGGTCGGTCGGACCCCTTAAGCCATCATGTCGCAGTCGAAGATTTCAATAACATCGAGATGCAATGGGAATCTGCCATTGCTCCAACCTCCCTTTATCTCCCCGTGACCTCTTCTGATCCCAGATGGATATCCTTATCGAACGCACATATATATCAATCGGACGAAAATTTCTACGCTTGCAGTTTGAACCTCACAAATCCAAGATGCAGCCATTGGTTCCTGTATCTCGATCTGGCCGTCCCCTCATTAAACATCTCGCCCACTTTCCCAGAAGGCCATTGGCGTGGAATTTGCCGAGAATTGCCTGCGGCCTGTCGCTGGGCTGGACAGCGAAAAAGCGAAAACTCTCGCTGAACAAGAAGCTTGGAGACCGTTGCTTTTGCCTATATGCGGGTAGTTTGTATGTACGTCGGTCGAGGACAGCGAGAAAGAAGGAAGTGAAAGGGAATGATAATGTGATCATGATAAGCATATATTTTTTGCCCTTTGCTTTACTCCTCTTCTTTCGGCATCACGAGGTTTAAACCCTTCTTGAAGCCCAGCTTCGTCGGAGCTTTTTCACTTTTGCTCCTAATTTGATGCTCGACCGCCTTTGTTTGGTTTGCAAAGCCCCCCGTTTGCATATTTCAGCCGGACTAAAACATCATCCTGCACAGCGGAAAACGTAATCTTAACGGATCGCACTTTCCTTTCCTCTTCGCAACTTCTCCACAAACTTTCCCCGAGAATCGACATCCGGACCGATGGGACTGGGAATTTTGGACGACCACCACCTCGCGCATGTGCCGGGTAAGCCGACCGTTATTTTTTAAATCTTCGCTATTGATTCCGGAGGATAGTTATTCTAACATATACGACTTTTGTCCGTCCGGGTTCGGGTTAGGCACTGCGATTCTGGAGGATAACATACAGGGAGACGAGGTCCCGGTTCTCGATCCCAACTTGAAGTATGATAGAACGGGACCCCGACCTATCGTGCTCGTACCGCAGCCGAGCGATGATCCGAATGATCCTGTGAGTTTTTTTTTTTTTTTTTTTTTTTCAGCTCTCCTCTTCAATGATATCTAAGTGTTTTTAATGTTGTTGGAACGTTCAAAGACTAATAATAGTGTATCCTATCCTGAATATAGCTGGTTAGTCTTGGCCTACATCTGGAGATGTTCTGTCGACTCAAACGAATTGGAGTAACCAATATACTGACGAGATGATATCTGGGTTTATTAGAACTGGCCGCTATGGCGCAGAGACCTTATTATGTTTATCTTGTCCCTTGATGCGGTATGTTGTTGGTTTCGTCGTCTCTGCTATAAGGAGGTGCCTGGAGCTAATTGATCGTCGATGGGTACTTTTAGATTATCGCCTCTGCGTGAGTCCCCAACTTCGCGCGGAACCTATACCGATTCGATAAGGATTACTGATGGAGGATCTATAGAATGACACCTATCCTATCCGCCGACTCTCTGACCTTACTATTCGAGTTCCACCTTAGGGATATTACCCCTATTGCACTGTTGTACGTCAAAATTCGACATCGAGTTATACTGGGGCGCACTTGCTGATATTGGGGGGTATTTCTAGGACTGGATGGCATCTGTTCGGCGTGGGGATTGCAGGGTTTATATTCGTTCCGACGGCTCGAGTTTATGGAAAGCGACATGCGTTCTTGATTGGCACGGTACTGCTCATTGTATCCAATGCCTGGGCTGGATCGGCGACGAGTTATAGGTCCATCCTGTGGGCTCGTATTATCCAGGGTGTCGGGGTCTGCCCGTTTGAGGCGCTGCTCGGTGCCGTGGTGGGGGATTTATATCATGTTCATGTGAGGACGACCGTTTCCCTTCTATCGATATACCTGGTAGCTGACATATGAACGACGGCAGCAACGTGGTGTTCGAATGGCTTTGGCCAATCTATCGTTATACGGCGGTGCATTCTTCTCACCGGTCATTGCAGGCGTCGTATCGGAAAATCTGGGGTGGCGATGGATGTTCTACCTCGCCGCTATCTTCTCCGGTGTCATGTTACCAGCTATCTTCTTCTTCTGCCCCGAGACCGCTTTTCGCCGTGCAGCCCATCTCGATCTTGATACTGCCTCGACCGACGATTTCCACGGCTCCAGTGAGAAGCACCCTCGGGGTTCCTCGTCTGATGGAGAGAATTCACAGCCGCCTAAGGAGCCTAACCGGAAGAAGTCGTACTTGGAGACTCTGATGCCTTTCGACGGACGGAAGACCGATGATAGTCTTTGGTTGCTTGCGCTGAGGCCTTTACCGTTGTTCTTGCAGCCGGCTATTGCCTGGGTGGGTTCCCCGCAATATAAATATATTAATACGATCTCACGATCGATTGTCCATCGAGATACTAACACCGGCTTTCGACGGATAGGGTTCCTTGATCATGGGCACGTTGATTGGATGGACCGTGCTCATCGGTGTGGTTCTTGCTTTGCTCTTCGGCTTGCCTCCTTTGTATGACTCTAATCTCACGTTTGATTCGATTGAGTGGTTGCTGACACCTTCCTATCTAGTCAATTCACTGTAGCTGAGATCGGGTACACATATGCCGGAGCATTTGTGGGCGCCCTCGTTGGGTTTGCGATTACGGGCTTGTTCACGCATTTCACGACGCTATGGCTTGTGAGGAAGAATAAGGGAGTTTATGAACCGGAGTTCCGGATGTTGTTGGTTATTCCTATGCTGGTATGATTTTTTTTTTTACTTCCTACCCCGCATTTTATAAGTATTAGGAAGGTGGCTAAAATTATATTCTTTCTTCTAGATCTGTGGGTGCATGGGCGTCTACGGCTTCGGGTTTACGACGGAACCCAGTTACGCCCGCGCACACGGGTGGGTTGGACCAGTTTTCTTCCTCGGACTCGAAGTCGTGGGTATGGTCATCGGTGCCTCCGCGGCAGCTTTATACATCGTCGACGCGCACCGAGATATCGCCATCGAAGCGTTCACGTGCCTGCTGATGTTCAAGAACTTCTTCTCGTACGGGATTACGTACGATGCGTACTACTGGCTACAGAAACTGGGGAGACCGAAGATGTTTACCATCTTGGGATCTGCGCAGGTGTTCGTGTGCCTGTTGACGGTGCCGATGTATATCTTCGGGAAGAGGAATAGGAGTTTTTTCAAGAGGCACGATCTCCTGGCGACGTTGGGGTTGGCGACGAAGCCCAAGTCTGATCCGGAGGAGGTTGAGGGAGCCGGGAATACGGTGACTATATAGGATGTTTCTTTATTATAGAGGGGGGGTTCCTTTATAGAGGGGGATGTCGTTTTTGTGGTTCGCTGTTAAAGCTTTTGGGGTCATATATATCTCTGATACCTCTTCGTTAACACTCCCCTTCGACGTTCTTTTGATGTTCTCTCCTCATTACGTTTTGCATATTGCATGGCGGGGTTTTTAGTAATGATGTTTAAACAGTCTTGCAAGTCTTGTTTTCGGTTCTGCATAGTGAAGATTTTTCTCTTTTACTGTCTCTCACGCGGCATTCATATTATATTCTGCCGCACGTTGTCTAGAGTACAAATAATCGTAATAGTCGTCTGATGCTTCACTTGATTTGAGAATAGCTAATATGTATGTACCAATGGTAACCATGGTAAGTAAGATATAGATGTATGTACGTCAATTAAATAGTCCCTTTCAATCACGTATCAAAAAGATCGGGGTGGAGTTGACGTGGTTCTTCCCGGAATCATACCGAAGTACGATAACGGGAAGAGGTTGTCTGAGTTTCTTCATTTTCCATAAGACCTAAAGTAGTATGCTTCGAGACCAGAGGGGAAGTCTGAGATCTATCCTGAGAGGATAGAAGGTCGGGAAGTAGGCTTGGTCATGGGTTTCAAATTTTCACAAGGAAGATAAGGTAGATGTCACGGGGGTAGAGATGGTGATGATGATGAGTGTGGCATTGCTGGTTAGATACACGATTATGAATGGTTGGTTCGATTGAGCGTGATCATGTATGTCTACTGAAGTTGATATCGACAAGAAAGAAAGAGAGAAAGAGATGTCGTGGTGGTGGTGGTGGAGTGGAAGAGAAGAAGAGACGGAGAAATCTCTGCAGCGGCCGAAGTAATGGACTGACCCCTGCAGCAACACACAGTTCCAACCCGCACTTGGCCGCCTCCAAAACGGCAAAACGTTCAAATGCGCTCCCCCAAACTAACTAAAGTAAGAGCCACAGTATGCTGCTTTGGCCCATGTGCAGCAGATGACTGGCTCGGTCTCGATCCTCTGTCCTTCTTCGAGAAAATTCCGGCGTACCGTTCGGTTCATTCGGTTCTGTTTCTGATATTGTAATCCGACTCCTTCAGAACGGTCTACGCTGGCCAGTATTGCAGTAGATGGATGGATAGATAGAGAGAGAGAGCTCGGCGGCAACATCCCACTTCGCATCCTCCCACTCATCGACACAATCATCACCACCGTCTGTTACCACGAACGCTCCCCTTTGTTCGGTCTCTTGCGAACCTGCATCGAATCTGAGATTTCAGGAACCAAGGCTGTCTAAGATTGATTTTCCCTGGGCGGCAGTCTTGTCCCGTCGCATCTTTTTTGCAAACCCTTGCTTGCATTACATGATTACAGCTGCCCTGGCGGAACCAAACACAAATTAACACCCCCATCCCATCCCACGAGGGAAGGAAAGGAAACGTAACTTGGCCTCTTCTTCTTCCTTACTCTTCCGTTCTATTGGGACTTCAGTACTCTGATCGCTACCCTTTTCTCTCGTTCTCTTATCTTCCCTTTCTATCTATTCTTCCATTCTTGCCTACCTGGTGTGAACTGCAAATCCTTGCTGCATCTTCGCTAGTCACTGTTTTCGGTGGGAGTAATTATCTGGGAAAGAGAGGGTGTCTACGGGAATAGAAAACAGATGGAAGCGGCTTTTGCACTGTCCGTCGGCCAGGTCGTCGACGAGTTCAAAGTCTCGCTACAAGATGGCTTGACCGATGATCAGGTCGCTGCGTCTCTGGCGAAGCATGGGAAGAATGGTACGTTTTCCCTACATCTCTGCATTGGCTTCTTAGCTCTGAGAAAAGTATTTTACTAACAAAAAGTCATTGTTTATAGCTATCCCGGAGGAACCACCTACGCCGCTATGGAAGCTTGTGCTGGAACAATTCAAGGACCAGTTGGTCATAATCTTGCTGGCCTCTGCTGCTATATCGTTCTTCCTTGCCCTTTTTGAGGGTGGCGACGATTGGTATGCCTTCGTCGACCCGGCTGTCGTACGTACCTCCATCTTCTCCAACAGACCTATCAAATCTTTATCCTAATGTTGATGATGTATCTCTACAGATCCTTACAATCCTGATCCTCAATGCCATCGTCGGCGTCACCCAGGAAAGCAGCGCCGAGAAGGCCATTGCCGCGTTAAACGAGTACTCCGCCAACGAAGCCAAGGTCGTCCGTAACGGTAGAATAGCCAAAATCAAAGCCGAAGACCTCGTCCCGGGAGACCTCGTGGATGTCGCCGTCGGAGACCGTATCCCCGCCGACTGTCGTCTGATCTCGATAAACAGCAACTCTTTCCGCGTCGACCAGGCGATTCTCACGGGAGAAAGTGAAAGCGTGGCGAAGGATCTGGACGCTGTGGCTGATAACAAGGCTGTGAAGCAGGATCAGGTCAATATGCTCTTTTCGGGAACTACGGTCACTGTGGGACATGCTAGGGCTATCGTGGTTTTGACAGGTCAGGCAACTGCTATTGGAGATATCCATAGCAGTATCGTGGATCAGATTTCGGAGCCGACGCCGTTGAAGCAGAAGTTGAACGATTTCGGAGATCAGTTGGCGAAGGTTATCATGGTTATCTGTATATTGGTTTGGGTTATCAACATCCGGCATTTCAATGATGCGTCGCACGATGGGTGGGTCAAGGGAGCTATCTATTATCTCAAGGTATGCACTCTATTAGCTGGAGTAGGCGTAGAATAAAGGTTCTGAGCTGATTGTTGGATAGATCGCTGTTTCTCTCGGTGTCGCTGCTATCCCTGAAGGTCTGGCGGCTGTTATTACCACCTGCCTCGCCCTTGGAACCCGCAAAATGGCCAAGAAGAACGCCTTGGTCCGAAGCCTGCCGTCCGTTGAAACTCTTGGAAGCTGCAGCGTCATCTGCTCCGACAAAACCGGAACTTTGACCACTAACCAGATGAGCGTCTCTCGAGCTGTCTACTTCTCGGATTCGGATAGCAAGGTCACCGAAATCAGCATCCAAGGCACCACTTTCTCACCCGACGGCGATGTTTCCTCCGAAGATGGCAAGGTCCTCGAATCACCAGCAGCTTTCTCATTGGTCGTTCGTCGAATGGCTGAAATCTCCGCACTCTGCAATGACGCCGAAATCGCTTACGATCCCAAGTCCAGAATCTTCACCAACGTTGGAGAACCCACCGAAGCTGCCTTGAAGGTCCTCGTGGAGAAACTGGGTACTCCCGACCCCGGGTATAATCAACGACGGGCAACTCACAGCATCCAGGAACGCATCAACGAGGCAAACAAGTACTACGAAGCTCAGTTCGATCGGCTCGCGACCTATGAATTCGCGAGAGATAGGAAGAGTATGTCAGTTTTGGTCGAATCTCAGGGACAACGAAGACTCTTTGTTAAGGGCGCTCCGGAATCGATCTTGGAAAGGTGTACTTCTGTTATCCGTGGTCAGGATGGAAAAAAGACGGCGTTCACACAGGCACAGGCTCAATTGGTCAGCGAGAAGGTCTCGAATTACGCAAAGCAAGGGCTTAGGGTTATCGCGCTCGCCTTTGTTGATGGGATCGCCTCGCACCCTTTGATAGGCAAAGCACAGTCCTCGAAAGATTACCTCGAATTGGAACAGAACATGACGTTTGTTGGTGCCGTCGCTATGTTGGATCCCCCAAGGCCGGAAGTTGCAGAATCGATCAAGAAGTGCAAGGAGGCTGGTATCCGTGTCGTCGTTATCACTGGTGATAACAAGCAGACTGCGGAGACTATTTGCAAGCAAATCGGTGTCTTCGAATACGGCGAGGATCTTACTGGAAAGAGCTATACTGGCCGTGAATTCGACAATTTGAGCCCCAGCGAACAATTGGACGCCGCGAACCGCGCAAGTCTTTTCTCTCGAACGGAACCAGCACACAAGAGCAGACTCGTTGATCTCCTGCAAAGCAGCGGTGAGGTTGTTGCTATGACTGGTGACGGTGTCAACGATGCCCCGGCTTTGAAGAAATCGGATATCGGTGTTGCTATGGGCAGTGGTACTGATGTTGCCAAGTTGGCTGCTGATATGGTTCTCGCGGATGACAATTTCACAACAATCCAACTGGCGGTTGAGGAAGGTCGTTCAATCTACAACAATACCCAACAATTCATCCGGTACCTCATTTCTTCGAACATTGGCGAGGTTGTTTCTATCTTTTTGACTGTCCTCCTGGGTATGCCTGAGGCGTTGATCCCCGTTCAACTTCTGTGGGTTAACCTTGTCACCGACGGGTTACCGGCTACTGCGCTTTCGTTCAATCCGCCAGACCATGATATCATGAAACGCCAACCAAGGAAGCGGGACGAGCCGCTTGTTACTGGGTGGTTGTTCTTTAGGTATATGGTTATTGGAACATATGTTGGTGCGGCGACGGTCTTCGGTTATGCTTGGTGGTTTATGTTCAACAGCCAAGGGCCGCAGATTTCGTTTTATGAACTGGTAAGTTTTATATAACGGTTGAGGGTAAAAGATGATGCTAACGGTGGTAACTTTCTAGACGAACTTCCATAAATGCTCGACTTTGTTCCCGGAACTTGGATGTGAGATGTTTTCGAACGACATGTCAAAGGCTGCTTCGACAATTTCGCTTTCTATGTAGGCATATCCTTCTCCCGTCCTGATATTCGCTCTTTGCTAATAGTTCCTCCTGCACAGCCTCGTCGTTATTGAAATGTTCAACGCCATGAACGCGCTTAGCTCCAGCGAATCACTCATCACACTGCCACTCTGGAATAACCTCAACCTGATCGCGGCGATTGCCCTGTCCATGGGACTGCACTTTATGATCCTTTACGTTCCAGTTTTCCAGACCATGTTTTCGATTACACCGCTGACGGTGCACGAGTGGAAAGCTGTGGTGGCTATCTCGTTACCTGTTATGTGAGTTCTCCCCGCTCTTTATTTTTGGGGTATATCTTTCGCGATGCGCGATGGGCTTGGTTACAAGGGTGCTAATTCATGGTTTGGGGTAGATTCATTGATGAGATATTGAAGTTTGTGGAGAGGCAGGTGTATGATCAGAAGACCATTGTGAAGCCGAAGAAGGAGTAGCTTTATCGTGGCGTACTTTTTTTCCTTTCCTGTCCCTCTTTCCTTTTTGCTCAGGATTTATCATAGACTAGATCATGGGGTTTTTATTAGAAAAAGGAGAAAAGGAAAAGGAAAACATTTAGATAATGGGATAGAAGGAGGGTAAAATTCCTATGGAGCGAGAATTATATTACAGATGAAAAAGTTCTTGCGATTGTATTTTTCTTTGGAGTTTTACTGAAGGATTTTTATTTTTATTTTTCGGCTGACCTTGGGATTCGCCTACGGTGCGTGGGAGACGTTGTATATAGCCTATGGGTGCGGTCTTTGGACGGGCTTAGATGCTTAGATTGGGGGGGATAGAATTCTTGTCTATAGTTTGGGTAGGTCTCTACCTTGGAAATTAAATCTAAAGAGGTGATCTAGTGAAGGTTCTTGGTATTCTATAGATCTAGTTCAAGTGATAAATATCGAGTGAGACTGAGGTCGCATGTGAGGGACCGTTTCACGGGTGGTTTAACCGTGTTTCAATAGGATGCACAGTGTTCTCGAAGCCTTGGGCTTGTGACCATGGAATGCTGTCTGCAATATGCGATGGAAAAATTCTTTTTCCAGTTCTTCTTTGACAGCTCGAGCTTCCTGATGGAGAGCTGTGAAACGCCATGGAATTCTGGCGGGCATACCGTGGCTCGCCATGTTGCACATAATTTGAAAGATGGGAATTCTTGTTTCTTTCTAGAATCCTAAGTTTCTGTGCAGAGTATATTTTGGGAAGTTATGTCTACGGAATAGAGCTCCGAGATTGCACGGTAGTAGACGAGACGAGCCCCCCCCTTGCACGATGGATCGATGCTCTTTCGTCATCTGTACTGTGGATTTTTTATTAAACGAAATGAAGCTTGGGAAGCTTACCTTCCTCGTCTCGCATCTTTTGATCTTGGGCAAGAATTAGCTACCCCCCGCGGTGTGCTCCCCGGTGCATGAAATGTAAAATGTGCGGGAGGTTGGGGCCGGTCACGAATTCGCTATTCCGGTTTGCGACAAATCATCGGTTGGCGTTTTTGTGACAAGAAGCTTGCTTTCCTTGGGGAAGTTCTCTCTTTTTTTTTTTTCTTTTTGAAAGGGGTTACTTGACAGATCAGGTTTTTGGACAGATGTATTGATGTTCCTGATGCTAAACCGTGTAGAGAAGGCAGGAGAAGGATCATCTGGCCAATTGAATGGGATTGAGTATCATCTCTAGACTCAGCGGCATCATCATCGGCGAAAGGAGTTCCAGCGTAAGCAAGACATGTTGTGATTCAGCTGAGCGGTCTGGTTGGCCATTTCAGCTAAGCTGTTGGATATTTCCCATGTTGGATGTGAGAGAGGTTGGTGAGATAAGGTATTCGGGCCACTCCACTGACCTCCCTAACTGGCCCCCAGGCGAAAACCTTAACGAAGCGAACGAATTTTTTTCTTTCTGGGAAAAAAATAAAAAATAAAAAATCGCCGTCGCAGTTCGCCCATCCTCACTCGTTCTCCCCTTACTCATCACGATTCCTTCTTGTCTACTACATCCTCTCACGGGTTCATTCACTCTATATCGCCTTTGTACCGTCTTTCCTTTTTTTCTTCTTTACATATCACATATCGCGACTTTGCCTTTCTCGTTTACGTTGTATGACCTTCGAGTTTAAAGAAGATACGAAAACTTAATACTCTAATACTAATTCTCCATCGGAAACTCTGAGACGGAGTGATACACGACATAACGACGACGACGAATACGACTATAGTGTACTACTACTACTCTTATTTTAATCCGACGAAACTTGCCCGTGGTATACTTAACTGCCTAGACTCGGGCCTTGGGCTTTTCTTTTCCCTTCAGACGTCGTCCTTGCTACTACATTCGGTCGCTGTTGTTTCGCGGCTGATTGCCTTGTGGACTTGTTTGCGCACCGCCGCATCCCGTCGAGTCGTCGCACAACCAATCTGAAAATAGCAAGTACCGAACAGCTGGTGCTGGGTCAGAACGAGGAAGTATACCTTGCTCAGGGATTTCCGTGTGTATGTGTGTGTCTGCATAGCCTTCCAAGCTTTCGTACCAACCTGCCTTGCGAACCAGCACTATCTATCACCAGGCTTGGAGATTTATATATATCTCAGTCTAGTGTGAGCGAAAGAGAGGCTAGCTAAGCAGCCTTACGACCTATTCGACTCACCGCCATCGACATCCATCCATCCCACCTCTCCGCCTCTTCTTCTTCGCTTTAATATATTCCGAACTTAGTACGGTTTAATTCATCTTATATTCGATCTGTTGATTAATCATTTCTTTATTTATTTATCCCTAACGATTGTCGAGATCTCTTTCTTTCTTATCCATTTAATATTTAATACTTAATCGGTCGTCCCTCTCGAGAGTACTTTCGGATCCTTCTTTTTCTACTATCAGCCTCATCATACACCACCAGTCTAATCCCAATCCGTATCTTTCTTCCTCAATTCCGCGATATCTTATCCTCTCGAAAAGCTGCTCGTTCGAACTCAAATCCTCAACAGCTTGAACCGACGATCTAATACCTGAACCTACCATACGAAAAATAAGTTCCGACCGGTTTCGCAAAATCTTTCCAGAAAACGAAGACTTTCCGGGACAGTAGCCTACCCCATTCCGAGACGTCGTTGAAACAACAGCGGCAGCCAGGGAAGCTTCTTTTTACGGCCACGCATCTTGCATCTGAATTCGTATAACAACCGCAGCGGAAAACGGTTGAAGAAAAACTCGCGCAAAAAAGTCATATACCTTTTTACCATTTTTTCTTTCCTCTGGGAGTGTGCTACACCATTAAGAGAATATATCTCGCTCCTACGGCCCACGAACAATTTAACCTTTCTTGCGACCATCTTTGCCTTCGCCACGGACAAATAAGTCGCCAGCGATCTGCTCTCCATTCCAGATCTTTTCATCTCATCTCTAGAACACACTCCCAATCTCGCGGCTCGCACGTAGACCTCGTGTGGTTTTTCCTGGTTATATCCCTTTTTGTCAACCTCGACAAAAAAATTAAGACCCTATTTTCGGAACCTTCAACAATAATCACATTCACGATGTCGTCGCCATTGACTTCCCGGGTTTTCCTCCTCTGTTGGCTTGTCGCCTTATTTTTCTCCGTTTCGATACAGGCTCAGCTCACAGCTGGGACTGCCGTCGGCACAGCTACATGGGCAGCTCCAACAAATGGGTATGTTTAAATCATCCGATATGATTGGAAGATGATGACGCTAACATGAAGCCACCACTTTCTCCAACAGAACTCCAACAGCTACCTTGACTCCTCCTACTCCAACTAACACTGAGTCCACTGCGGGACACACTCAGTTCTCGTCATCGCTAGCGCTATTTGGTGCTCTGATAGCTGTAAGTATTACTGTGTCTTCCCCCCCTCCTACAATCTCGTCCTATCTGTTTTAAGGCTGCAATCCCTCTTGCATATATGCACGGTCAGTTGCGGGGCTCCTCAAATTTTTTGGGGGGGTGATTATTGTTGTGATCTGCCTCGTTTGAGCCTCCTTAGCATGCTTTGGATAAGTCTGGAGCATGGTAGGATGCATCGATGCTGGAACCGTTGATCACACAATATAAAAATATCTCCGCATGCTGCTTATCGTCCCTTCTTTCGATTACCCAATCCCACACTCCTGTTTCTACCATGTTTGCAAGGATCTATGCCGCAAACTTGCAGGTTGCAGGGGAACATGGGGGTTTCGACAGGGCGATCAGGCATGTGCTTTAGCGTTGTGGCTCTGTAGATGGAAAAGACACATCTTCCCCCTCCATTTGTTTTTCTTTCTACTACTATCAAAAAAAAATAGTCTTTCCGGGTCTGGAAGAGAAGGCTAACAAACTGGTTTCTTTCTATTTTTATAGGCGGCGTTGTTTAGCCTGTAAAGAAAGTCGCACCGAAAAGAGAGGTGGCCTGGTTAGTTTGTCGTCATCTTGGCTGCGTCTACAAGGGCGTTTTCCGAGTCGTACGACGACTTTTTCTTGGCTCTCACGCTTTCTTTTCTGCTGTCTAGATTTTTTTACAACTCCTTTTTTTGCTTGGGCTATTATTTTTTTTGCTTGACTCCATGCACACACACTATTAATTGCGGAGTTCTAAAACGGAGTTTTTTGCTTGAACTTTCGTCCGAATTCGATGACCGAGATAATTATTCTTGAGGTGGTTTTTTCTCCCCCCGCAGTTAGCCTTTCTTTGTAAGGGCTACCTGTTAGACTTGTATAATTTTACTATTTGGATGTATTGAAGACAGTGGGATAACGGCCGAAGTTCGAATGTTCTGTTTCTACCCTTACCCTTTTTTATTCGTCTTATTCCTTGGTTGTTTTATTAAATATACCCCCCTCTTAGTTTGAAGGATTGTTGCGCCATAAATAACGGCTTTGTTTTTTCCTTTTATGTTTTTTTTATCGTCGAAGAAATTTTGTAATGATGGATGGTTTATTCTAGACTTTCGTTTATGAAGATATGAATATTTGATGCTTTATTATAAGTTGAAGCGAGTAGATGGTGCACCGGTGTCTGATTGTGATTTCTAGTGAAGGCTGGGGCTGATGTTCTTCTGTAATATATATGATCGGATCCCGGGAGATGTGGGTTTTGAAAGCATAGACTTAGATATTCACTTGTTACTCGGACGTACCCAGTCAGGCTGGAGAAGCCTTGCATGGATTTAAAGATCAAGGCTTGACGGTTGGGGCCGAAATCGATAAGCTCTTTGCCATTTCGCCTTGCCGCTCCCTGTGGTAGATATATAGCGTAAGAGTATAATTCTGGAAGATGTGTTGAAAATGTTGGATTTTATGACAGCCTTGACGGGTTTCTGGTGTGCATTCGACTTTGCGACTACAGCTGGTGATTTCATGTCAATTGACTCCCTCTCCGAGCTTTGTCGGAGGAAATCTTTTGGATTGGGACTCATATAGTGTTACTTTATATTAGCTTGTGACACGATTCAATGCATCGGGTTGCCGAAAATGGGGGGGTTATGGCCAGCGTGCGGTAGCTTGGATGGTTAGCTCCACGGACGGGGCCGGGTACGTATATAACTGGTGCCTCCTCACCTCGTGCTTTCGCGATGCATTGGAATCCCATAACCCGTCCCGAACGCGTGTAGCCATACAATTAATTTATATTCAATACAACCTCCCCAGCAACCATGTCAGAAACCAAAAAACCCATCTACCCGCACCCCCTCACGGAAGGCGAATCGGGAGCCCTCAGCTACCAAGACCAATGTCTCCGCCGGTTCTCGGCAGCGATCAGGAATAAACCCAACTGGACTGAAAAGATTACAGATCGCAAGTTGATGGCGAAGTGGATACGCGAAGCCGCGGTGCAGGATGTTGAGGATTTCCATTCGGATAGTTATGCGGTTAATGTTTGGGATGCTTCGTGTATTAATTTCGTGCATGAGGAGTTGGTTGAAGGGTATAAACCGTTTGTGGAGGCGTTGAGGGGGGAAGGGTGTTCTATTGAACCGGATATTGATGCGGTTTGGAGGGCTGATGGGTTGGTTGATGAGGAGGTTAGGAGGGAGTTGATTGATGGTGAGATATTATATTATTTCGTTGCTTATGGCGTTCTATGAGGTAGGGGAGGGGGCTGATGAGATGTGCGTGTGAAAAGCCGTTGCGACGCTTGAGAACGTTCCGGAGGATCAGAAGGACTGGCATCCGGGTTCTAAAGGTCAAGTTCTGGATCTCGTCCACCCTTCTCTGTGGCCGTTGATATATGGCCAATCCATAAACCTCGACACCGGAAAACCAATCGAATGTCCCATAGATGCCAACGTCCCCATCAAGGTCGGCAAGAAAGCGAATCCATCCAGAGGGTTCGCGTTAAACGGATGGTCCAGAAAATTCTGCTGGCTACCATCGGAGTTCAAAGTCAGTGACGACGGGGAGGATACAACGATTGAATCTTATATCAATAACCTGTCTACACCGGAGCAAAAGAAGCTTTTTTACCCGATCCTTGAGAACATATTTACGAGTTTTGTACCGATGTTTAATCTGGTACTGGCGGATTTGGCGGAGGGGAGACATAATACCCACCGCACACATGATCCCTGGGAGTTTTGCTGGGAGGGGAGGGAGCAGTTTGTTAAACCGTTGAAGATATCGAGGTTCATAGAGCAGTGGCGGGGTATTGTGGGACGGTATGAACGGGGTGAGGAGTTGGTGCAGGATTTTTATGGTGATGAGGAGTACGAGGATGAAGATGGGGACGGGGATAAAGGTGTCCAGGCCGCAGATGCTCAGGTCCCGAATATAGAGGCCTCAAGTGACCAGGTCTCAAATACCCAGGCTACAGATACCCAAGCTACAGATACCCAAGCTACAGATACCCAAGATCATTCCGGGTACAGCGACTACGACGAAGCCGAGATCTGGGACCTTGGAGGTGTAATTTCGAGTACGAAGTGGAGTCCTCCCACGATCACTACCGACGTCGCATTACAAGGGAAAACCGCCAAAGTTATCGTCAAATTGGCTAATATAATCCTCACCCCCGAGAATCCGAGTTATAACGGTGGTAGTTGGCACGTTGAGGCTATGAAGGTAACGACATCAATGGATTCGGTATTCCTGTCTACGGATCTTGGAAAGGCTAATGAACGGGAATAGAACGAACGGATCGTAGCAACTGGCATTTACTACTACGCCCAAGAAAACATTACGGATTCCACTCTCTCCTTCCGCCGTACGGTTTCTATAGACCAGGACGATCAGTGGAATGACTCGTACTGGGGAGAGCTTCACGGCATGAGCGGTGATAGATATGGGGTTCAAGATCTCGGTGCAGTGCATACCAAGGTATGTCAATTTTCTACTTTTCCATCATCGACAGAGCTCACTAAAACCCAAATACACAGGAAAACCGAGCGATAGTATTCCCAAATGTATACCAACACTGCGTCTCATCCTTCAAACTCGAAGACCCGACAAAACCGGGTTTCAGGAAGATCTTAGTCTTCTTCCTCTGCGATCCTAATCACAGCGAGCTGCCCACTACAAAAACCGTGGCGCCTCAGCAGCCAGATCAACGGATTGATCTTGAGCAAGCTCTGCGAGAGGGACCGCTGGGCGGGCTCCCAGAGGAGATATTTCATTCGATTGTGGGGGAGTTACCTCCAGTGGTCAGTTTGGAACAGGCGCATGAGTATAGGAAGGAGTTGATGAAGGAGAGATCGACTTTTACAGATGGAAGTTCGAAGGTGCAGGGGAAGTATTATAATCTGTAAGTTATCATTTCCTAGCTCTATGGGTTTTGGTGGACCGAGCTGACTCGTAGTTTTTAGATGCGAGCATTGAGTGAAGCACTCGTTGCATGCTTAACTAGGGCACGTTATGTTGTATTTTATATCAACCCCAGATATTATCAGGTTGTGCTTCCAAAATTACTTATGTTTACGAGATCGAGCCGTGCGAGCGATTGCGATTGTAGACCCGTCTTACTTCCTACCGGTGGTCTGTCATGAACCTCAGTACTTACATACCGGTGCTCTGAACCTCAGTATTGACGACGCTATAATATGAACTGTTAGGCTTCATAGATTTTACCAGCATCTAAGTAGATGTCCTGGACTCTCTTTCCCGGAATATAAGACTCAATTAAATATATATATCAATGCTTTTATATAGTAATACGGTAAGACCAAAATAAACAAGCATCGCACTCATATCCCATCCGGTAAGTACCCCAAAGAGTCTCAACATATAATATAAGAAATCCCATCCCAAAACGCCATGTTCATAGACAGACGAAGAAATTAAAACAAATATCACACCCATATACCCTATAAATACTTACCTCAAAAAGAAGATCGTACACAAAAACCCCATCTTTCTACACCCCAAGCCCCCTAACCGCTAACCAAAGCACAATTGGCACAACCACATTATCGTTCCCCCCCGTAATAACCGCCTCCACCAAACTCCCCAACCCCGCCGCCGCAAGAGCCTTTCCCGTGAACACACCGACGGTCTTTACCCCCACCGTCTGACTCAGCGCCTTCAACCCACCCCTCGTAATCCCACCTCTCCCCTCTTGAAAATTCCCAGCAATAAGCCAGACCTTTCCGGCTAATAAACCAAGGTATACCGCGAACGTAAACGCCAACGATCCCTCCACGCTCTTCCCGCCGCTCCAGCCCCATTTATGTTTCCCAAACCGTCGTCCGATCAATGATGCAGCTGCATCACCCATCCCGACGCATATAACACCGGCAACCATTGCCAACTCCCTTTTCGGCGCTCGCCAGTATACCCCGAACGGACTTGGTTCTTCTTCTATGTCAACTTTTGACCCGGCCAAACTCAACCAGACCGGAATAGCGCAGCCGACCAGCAAAAACACGTGCGAAACAACGATCGGACCTCTTAGATCTCGTCCGTCCACATACGGCGCTAGGAATATCGATAAAGGTTTCGAAATCGGTGGTATCAGCGTCGCCCGGAGAATGTCGACTAGTAAAAAGATACCCAGAGTAACCAGCAACGCTAACCCGACGAACGGTGGGTCCAGGTATATAGTCGGCAAAAACATCGCCACCACGAGACCGTGGAATACTTTTCGTCTGGTATCAACCTCAACGGCTCTTCCTCTCGCCACCTCAGCGAGACCGAGCCAGCCGGGGCCTTGGATTTCGAATCCAAGCTTTTCCATCGGTACTCGCACACCTTTGCCCAAGGTTACGACGACGCAGATGCCGATTGTAACAAGGAGAAACCAGTACCCTGCAAGTCCGAGTCTATAGTTCGGTCCCCATTTGCCTTCCTCTCCGTCGGGGACATCGAGCCCTTTGTAGCCGGTCCATCCCATATCCTCAATGAAGGTATGATAAAACGGTAACCCTGAAAAGAGGTACCCAGCCGCCCAGGGGAACGGGTCTATACCACCGAAGGCATGATGGGCGAGATAAGGTCTCTCAGCGAACATGATAACTCCAACAAGAATAACATACACCGGAATAGCGTATAAAAATTTCAGCGTCGGAATATTCTGAGGTAATTCGTCCGGTAGAAACTTAGGAAGCCGTTTACGTATATCCGCCGCTTTGGCCTTCGATATCCCGCCTTTGGTTAGAACCGTGGTGTCGGAGTCGCTAGAAGTGTGACCAGCCATGAATCCGTCTATGTTGATCTTTTCTCGCCGGGCTTTACGACGACGAGCCCACGGTCTGGCTCGTGCGAAGACTATGGACCTTTCTAGATCTATCTCTTTCTGCATGAATGTCTTGCAGCAGATTATTAGGGCACCACCGGTCATCCAGAGAATTACTTTCAGCGTGACCATATGTGCCGAAATGCTGTCGAGGAGTTGGACGAGTGCCGTGGCGAGAAGACGGGTTTCTGTGGTCGTCAAACTGGGGATTAGGAGGTCCACACCGAGGGAGACGAGGTTTGAGTGGATAATTGGGGTGTAGAGGAGGTTCTCAGCAGCCGCTGGTACTAGTTTAGAGGAGGAAAGAAGGGGTGTGAGGGCGAAGAGGTATTTCAAATTTGGATCATTGGCAATGAAGCGAGGGTAGACATCCGGCGGGAGGGATGCGAGGGAGCAAACTAGGGTGGAGAGCATGTAGAGGGATGTGTAGGGTGTTAGGGAGAGGGCGATGGCTGCTGGAAAGACCAATGGGTAGAGGAGGGGTGAAGGGTCAAGGGAAGATGGAAGGATGACGGTGAAGGGTTTCCGAAGGTTGGAGATGGCAGGGTGCGAGCCGATGACGGCGAGGTAGGTGAATAGAAAGGTCGTGAGCTCTGTATATATATATATCGTTAACACCTCTTTCATTGGAGAAAATCAACGATAGCGGACGGCATTCCTACCTCTCTTCCATTTCCGAAGCTCTTTTCTAACATCTGATTGACTGCAAACCATAAGCACCAATGCAACCATCAAGGAAACCTCCAACCCTCTTCTAACGAATACAATCTTCTTCCGGCCACCTAAGCTGCCCGTCCTCGAGCCTTTAAGTGCGGCTTCACCGATATCCTTGCCCTCAACGTCCGTTTTGTCGGAATCATCCTGCTTCGGCGGCGGCTGCTCATCCTCATCTATCTCCCACTGTCCGGTTTTCCGTCTTTTGGGTGGTGGAGCGGGTAACGTCCGCCTTTTACTAAAGTACTGGACGCTGCCCGGTTTATGATGCACCACATCCTTTTCGTCGTCGGCCTCGGTTCCGGATTCGGACGAGGATAAGGATAAGGATGATGTCGAAGACGGAGTATAGGGATCAGGTGATAGAGAAGATGTACTAGTTAGGTTGGTTTGCGCATGTTGGAGCGGGATGGATGGTGTATTCGGGACGGCGAGGTTGTTGGTGGTGTCAGCCCTACCAGGCTTGGTGTCGTTGGTGGCAGCGCCGTCTAGATGGATGTCCGGAGCGGCATGGGTAGAAATGGAGTGCCTGTGATAGGGGTGAGGAGAGCGGGAACGGAGGATGGGAAGGGAATCGGGGTCATTCTTGGTCGTATCCGACATCCGAACGGTGAAGGGCGAGGAGGAGGAGGAGGAGAGGTGGATGTCAGGAGATTCGGTCTGGAGGTGTTGAGATGTCGTCGTTGTCGACGGATTCGGCCGAAAGTGCAAAGTGTCCTTGGCAGCCTCGTCGATATATCTTCGACAAGATCGGACTTGATATCATGGAAGGATAGTATTTATGTGCATTCTTTGGGATGGTATAATATCGTATCTATCTGGGAATGACGGTGTTTAAAAAAAGGGAGAGTAGCACCCAGGCTGATAAGAATAGCGCCGGCTCTTGCAAGCAAGCCAAGGCTGTCGAGTACCCAGATTTTCATATGATTGCACCGTCAGCTAAAAGCCTTGAGCACTACGAACTTATCCATTCGCACCGCCGCATTGGCCTTGCCTCCAATCACCGCCTGGATTCGAGTCTAATATAGATACTAAGTACCTACTCATATACTTATTGCGAATATACACTTGTTACACTACTTTATTTCCACCCGAGGTATATACAAACGTAGACGTACGTATGAACAATGATTATCTGCCCAATCAACTCAGTTATAAGCATGATGGATGAGAACTGCTTGCCCGATTAGAAACGTATCTCTCGACATTCTATCAGTACCAAGGGTGTCACCAATTACATTACAAACATAGATCTAACGATTCCGATGCGGTCTGAGGTATTGAGTCTTATATTTATACATAAGTTTGCCAAATCTTTGCCATGTCTACGTGTAAACATACTTATGACCTGTCAATAGTTAGAGCAACCAATCATCGTGTCTTGTACATGGATGGTTTTATATCGCTAAAAGAGGTGTTATACATAAAATAATGCGGTAGATTGAGCGGATTGTATGATCAGATTATATATATTATATACATTCCCAAAACCCAAAACCCAGAACCAAACCCCGAAAACAACCATCAACGATTATACCATCATCAAGAACCTCCATCAACGTAACCACCAACCGCCACGTCTGGTCGAAAATCGGAGTTGTCTGATATATATACCCTCTGTTTCCGCTTATCTGCCTTCAAACGATACCGCTTGCACCCACCCACAAGCCAAAAGCGTGCGGTAAGCCGAAAGCGTGCAGCTCAGGAACACAACACAAAAAGCGTGCAATAAGACCGAACTCTTGGTGGACATCCTTGGCATTATTACCGGATACGGACAACCTAGCAACGCATAGCTCACGTGACCCTTTTCGACACCAAAACAACAACAGAAAAATAGCATAGCACCAAGAATGGACTCGAAAAAGGACGTCAAGGACCCGAAAAAGGACGTCAAGGACCCGAAAAAGGACGTCAAGGACGTCAATGCCAAACCGGTGCGAATTGTACCACCTTTCATTCGAATACCTGTTGACAAGGGCCCTCGAATCAAATACCTTCGAGAATTGCTCGAAAAGCCGGAGGAGGATGCCAAGCACTTGGACAACATCCGTGCCGTGCTCGCAGCTCTCGAAAGTGGAAGAGAGCCGGAAAGGTTTTATCAAAATGGCCAGCCAGTGGACATCACAGAACTGGATCTGACTATCCCCGTTTGGATTGAGGTACGGTAATCGCGATCGTAGACTTCGAACTTTTGGTTGTTATCAAGTATCTGATTTTCATCTAGGGAGGACAAATGCTAGCTACAGCTGGCTTGTACTCTCCGCCAGAAGCCAATTCGGTAAGAAAATTTGATGTTTTGTTTTGGATTGTTGGTAATTGTTTGTTTGTTTGTTTTTTTTGTTAGCTGAATCTGGAGGTGCGGTTACCGGCAACCATTTTCCCAGCAGCGGCGCAAAGAATAAGATCCGTGACCGTGCTTGACGACACTGGCTCGGACACAATGTGCCTCTTCGATGATGATGTCGCCGGCTTGGGTATTCCCCTTTGGTGGAAAAATACCGGCCGAAACATCGAATTCATGACTGCGAACGGGACCTTTACCTCTAGAGTTTTTTTGATAGAGGCAAGGCTATGGGATCAAACGTGGGATGAGCCCATCGGGGACTGGTTTCTCGAAGCAACGACCCTGCGACCGGCAACCCCGGGATTGCCAGCGCTTTCGGGCGTTGGGATCCGGCGGAGCCTGTACCGAGCTGCGAGCCCGATAGCAAGCAGAATCCCGATGGCGACGGTTTTTGCACAAACAAAAGCTGGTATAATGCGGATGCTTCCACCAGTTGAGTTTTATTCTTTATATTCTTTTGTGTTTTTAACTTTTAGTTTGCTTTTGCTGTTCTTTTGTTCCCTGCGATGTCCTGGTACGGAAAGCTAATATACATATTATGCGTCTAGGGCTGAGATCAACTTCTCGGTGGTAACTGCTGGATCACGTTAATATGGGTACTCTACGTTGGTCTTTCGGATCGCTTGCTTCATTTTGTCTAGATTCTATAATCTATACCCTGGATCAGACCCTAGCGCCCGATCCGGCGGATCTAACACGACGCTGAATCGCCGTATACGCAAAAGCAAAACAAGAAGCACGATACAGAAAGACCAATGCACTCCAGCCGTTTATTACTGCCCTCCTCTTCCCCTCTCTCGGATCTCGTATATTAATATTTACTCAACGACCTTGAAAACCCACCTCTCCTCCTGCTTAAACGGCACACCCAATTCGAACAGCTTGACGATAACGTCCGAGAAGTCCTTAAAGAACGCATCCTGATCCTTGGCATACTTATCCACCCACTTCTTGAACTCCCTATCCTTGACGAGCGCCATATCCGTCGGCAGCATCATCAGCGCCTTGGATTTATCCTCGTACTGCGCCGGGCCGTTCCACTTCTTCCAGTTCCATTTCTCGCCTACCAGGAGCTTGAAGTAGTCGTTTGTAAGCATCGTAGGGGAGAAAGTCCATGGGCCGTCGAACCCGGACCGGTCCGTGTGGCATCGACCGAGTGCGTGGGCGCCGGACAGGGCAACGATCTCCTGGTCGTTGAAGCCCATTCGTCCAAAGATGGCGCGTAGGTGCTTCTGCTCCTTCGTGGCGTCGGGTAACCGTCCATCTGGGGTGCAGGCGCTCACATCCCCATCGGCACGTCCCGGACGCCATGGGATGACCGGTCCACCCATCTGCTGGAGAGCACAGACACCGGCGAGAGTCCACAGGTCGGAGTAGGAGACCCATGGGAACTTCTCCTTGACGGGCTCGAGGAAGTCGCGAGCGGCTTTGAGGCCGGCGTTGGCGCCGTGGTCGGATTCTGGTTGGAATCGCATGGTGGCGCCGTTGCTGCCGCCGGTTTTGGTCTCTACGTCGTAGGTGCCGGAGGCGTGCCAGGCGAGGCGGACGAGGACCTGGGGATAACAATTAGTCATTTTTGCAATTGAGTGACAGAAACCGAGGTGGAACAAAAACACGTACCGGTCCGTAGCTTCCGTCATCGTACTCGTCGAGATCGACCAGTCGCTTGGCAACCTCATTGTAGATTTTAACATAGTCGTCCTGAGTCGGGACGAATTCCTTCGCGGGGATACCGGCTGCACTGATGAGGCTGTCCAGCTGGCCGGTAGAATAGAGGTAGTAGCTGCCACCACCAACAGCGGCGGCAATGGCACCGAATATCAGACCCTTGGAGCCACCGGATTTTGGAGCAGCTTCAGAAGAGTAGAAGCGTCGGCCGCTACCACGTCCTTGCTTAGGTATTCTGGCGTGAGTGAGAGCCGAAGGTCGGACGGCAGGTTTGGGAGTGACGTGAGAGGCGCGAGCAGCAGCTCTGAGGAGCAATCTGGCAGCCTGATTTGTGGCCATTGTGGATATCGGACGGCGTGTGGGTGAGGTGTGGAGGGAGATAGATATCCGAGATGCGAGGCAGATAAGGAGTTTACCTGTGCAGCGTGCTTCTATGCGTGTCTACAAAGCTTCGACGACGACGACGACGGCTTCAAACCCAAACAAATAAAAAAATAAAAAAATACAGAAGAAAAAATATTTTGCTCACAATCGAACGGGAAACTGAACGGGAGAGGGTTATGAAAACAGGGGAGGGCAAGACTTATATACGAACGAGAGGGTCTTCACCCGAAGGGCAGGTGCTTCGGGAATATTCCAGTGTACGGGATGGTCTGGAGAGCTAAGTAGCTCCAACTGGGCTTGGTGGCGCTGGGACCCTGCTAGTTCAGGCCGGGGAATCGAGATAGGGCAGGGGCCGATACTCAGCAACAGCGAACCAGAGCGGTGCGATTGATAATTGTCCGCTGGTCGAGACTGTGCGATTACATAAACTGAGTAAGACGAGCAAGTGAAGTTTCACAGGTCGAGTCGAGATTAATCTGTGGCAGCGCAGCCGAGATATAAAATTAACGTTCGACGCGTCTACGGGATATATATTCGACGATGCATTGCGGAAGGGACATCTGGCAAGAATTAAAGACCCTGCCTCCGACAGGACGTCGGCAGGCTGCCTACATGACCAGCTCAATGCACGATTGATTGTTCTTTATTATATCGGCTGTTAGAAGCTGACAGGCACGGGCAAGAAACGGCCAACTGTGACCGAAAAGACCCTGAACTCAATCCCGCCCCTTCGTTCCAACTTGTCTCGGAAAGCACCAAGTCCACGAGTCATGGCTTCGGCACTAGCTGCTGCCACCTTCGGAACTCTCCATTATGCGGGTCTCCCATCCTCGTATCGACAGGCCAGATGGTACAAGAAAGTTGGCTTAATTTCGTTTATCTGCTTAGTAAACATCTTCATTCTATTAATATTATCGGGCGAGATATTCGCCTTGGATTTGGCCGGAATTCACACCCTCAACCATAATCTTCTTCAACTGATGCCATCGGTTTTCTGCTGAATATTCGTCGGGAGCAATTTTGTTAGCGGATGAATCCCCGCACTGCAATCGGGTTAGTCTGGCAGGCTCAGATAAGGCTAATCTTTCTCTCAAGCGAACCAGACGATGGTATCATAAACCCCTTCCATAAGCTCACCTCATGAGATCACACTATAATCATACATTACATATACCGATTACTATCGATATCTGCTTCCAGCCGTCGGATCCATTGCAGAGTCAATTAATAATTACAATACGCCTCGTCTACCCGCTGCCCGTAAAACCGCAAAAGCAAAGCCAGGCATCATCTTTCAGGCAACAAACATGAAGAACACGCTCAAAAGCACTCCATTCAAAAGGATAAATTATTAGGATATATAAGGTGACAAAGGAAAGAAAGATTAGATTAAGGTCAAAGATTGGAAAAATGGAGATATCATCCAATGATCCGGCCGCCCTCGTTCTTGTATATTATCCGACGGATGTGATCTCGCCATCCTTGCCACGCCCGCTCGTTCAGTCCTGTTTCCCGTACGTTTGTCAGTGTCTACAACACAACGCAAAACTTATACAAAATGCAACAGGGGATCTGCTCGCACTCACCGTAAACGACTGCGTCTACCAAACCCTGTATCACAATGCCTGGACATTAACCGGATTAGTATTCGGTACGCTGCGGTATCACTGCATTATATGTAAGGGTACCTACAGCTTTTGTCCACGATTGTGATCCACAGCGGCGCTCTTGAGCCTGTGGTTCCCTGGTATATCCGTATCGCCGTGGGACAGGCCCAGATCACGGCGTATGCCAGCGGGTACACCATCATCTTCTTCGCGATCTATGCATGGACGATTTGTCCTTGTTAGTTATCATATTCCGAAATATGTGATATCGACCCGTGTGGGCGCGCACGTAGGCAAGAGTATACTAACCCTCTTCAACTGAGCCGCATTCAGCGGCTGCCTCATCCCCAACGACACACTCTGACTGCTGTTCATGCCCCCTGCATTCCTGGGCCTCCCCCCCTCTCCCCTCACACTGCAACTTGACACCGCCTCTCTGCTATCACCCGCCTGACTTGTAACCATTGTCACAAAGGTCGGCGCCGTGGATCCCTTCCGCCCAAAACTTACGCTAACGTCCCGTGACACCATCACCCCGCTTCCCTGTCTATCTCTGCCCTGGGTATCCCTCTTCCCAACTGACACGAGTATTACACTGGTGTCGGCCATCTCGTCGCCCGGGTCTGGGGATTCGCCTTCGATATCCCATTTACGGGCTTTCCGGACGATCATGTAAAGACGGATATAGATTAAGGCGATGGCGATGACGATTAGCCAGCGGGGAATGAAGTTTATGAGCAAGCGCATCAGGTCGCTTGTAAGCCAGCACCAACCGCCTAATGAGTAAATAATACATGTTAGCACCGTAGTATGAGCTGAATGTGACTGTGAGGAGTGCCCATATGGCCATACCGATATACCCGTATCCTAGCACCAACTGGCAGAGGACCGCGATGAAAATTGATAGAACCCATGGAACCACCCATGGGAGCCAAACGTGTGTCTGGATAAATTGGGACTGGGCTTTGAAGTTTCCGAGAATAATATACGTTGCGATAGCCTAACTTTCAATATTAGCATCTCTCCTCCATTTTCCGAGTTTTAAAATGCTCCACTTACAATCACCAGAATCCACCAATCCGCTAAATTCGCGATTAGTACGTTTTTGTAAACCCTTGGTACAGAAGATATAGTACACAGAGACTTACTTTGCACCACAAAGACTTGTGTCAAGAAACCGTTAACCGAACAAGCCGCCCTGCTCTCTTCTGCTGCCAGGTCTCCACCCGCTACATTCCATCCCGATGAAAACATAAAATTCAGCGCCATTAGGAGATCTGATAGCGCCAGACCCAGAATTAACTGGTGGCGGTACGACCGAAGCTCTTTTATGCACTTTCGGGTGTAGAAGTAGATAATCAGCACCGAAAACCTGAAAAAGTCATTTTCATGGACCATGTATTTTCGAACTTACAACATAACTCAGAACAACCCAAGCAGACCCCACCGAACTCAACAATGCGACTATAAACAGCGCGCGGTTAAGAATCATATCGCCCCAAACCGTCGCAGGCGCCGCTAACGCGCCTCCGCGGCGATCGAGTAAGTACGGGAACTGCGTCATCTTCGGCTAAATCTCATCTGCTGCTTGCTCCCGTATGGCGCAACAGTATAGTAGGGTATAAAAAGTAGGTAATAGGATCTACAATCCAATAGACGATCGATCTGGGAGATGTGAAGTTTCTGTGAGGTAAGTATTTGCTAATAGAATGCTGGATTTGGTATGAACTTACGCACGTGTGTGACGGGTGGATGGGTGGATATGTAGGTACCCGTGGGTAGCGTGTGTGCTTGGGCCGAATGAACGTGGGTAGCAACTACTAGTAACTCGCTATGCACTATACTTGAAAGGGACAAGGACCATACATTGATGTTTCGAACGAAAGCTGGGAAGCAGAAGAGAAGAAGGAAATTCTTTTACGTAAATATTCTCCTGTAAAACTTCCTTATATACAAGGAACTCGAGAAACGGTCTGACGGGGCAAAGACTAGCTTCACTTCACTCATAGCTTATTTCGCCTTGGTAATTGGAAGTCGGCAAGGCGTACGGGGTTCATCTCATCTGTATCCTGGTCTGGAATTGCATGTAGAGGAGTAAAGTAGCGAGTAGACCAGCATCTGCTGGTTTCTTGATGTTCCTGCATGTTTGAGACCCCACTTTCTCAGTGACTGATCTCTTCGCCAATCCGAAGGTGTGGGTAAGCTTTTGGGGTACCCACCCATCCTTTACGAACCGCGATTGCGAAGTGCGGGAGCAAAGCTGTTGATTATCTCGGATAAGGGTTAGACATGACCAGCTGCCTTGTTCACCAACATGTTTTATAATTTAGCTATTTCTTCTCGCGGCTGCAGGTTAGGGCTTCCATCATTTGATATTGTTGGCCGCCGCAAGCTTGAAGGATCAGGGAAAGTGGGGATCTGTTTCCGCGGGGTGGTCTGATAAGGTATCAATCGATATCAATCTGAAATGGAATATCTCTCATGACAGTAGTCAGATGTTTCTATTCCAGAATATCCAAAACTCAACCCGTCCCGGTGGAGCATCTTTGAGCCTGGAATTCCAGTTCAATATATGGTCTCCAACCATAGCAAGCTGTGATCATAACGTCAGTTGGAGACAAAGTGGAGCGATATCCTCGGATTTACTAGGCCCACCGAAATTGTGGCTGAAACCTTGAACGATTTTCGATGATTCTTTCTCCAGATCTCCGAAGTCTTTGCTGGGTGGAGTAGGAGAGACGGTGATAAGAAGCAAAAAGCTAAAACTTTTCGGGATGGGTGGCCGGACCAAGGAATTCGGGTTCAAGCTGTCAATTAAAGCCAGATGTAGAGGTACATGGACAGTGCATTGATGCGCCCGGCGTCCGTAACCTTTAATTCGGGATCCACCAGGGCTGCTTCAAACTCCCCCCGGTGCATATCTCCTGGATGCATCACACCTCTCCGACATGCTACAGCTGCAGACGCACTGAACATCCAAATTCCGACACACGGTAACCGGAATGGCCAAGCCCAAAACCCTATGTTCCAAAAATACGCAGAGCCGGGCATATTTTAATCAAGAACACCACAGCTAGAGCGAACCTCGTTCGCGTGCCGTCTTGGAGGGCAGATAAGAAGTTTTATATAACCACAAATCTCATATTTGCAAGGGTGCAGGCCTCGTTTATCTGCCCTGCCTCGACCACGATCTCCGCGGGTTCACCACTTTTCGCTAGGAAATCATGGCGTGGGGATTGTGTAACTGGGCAGGAATCAATTAAAAAGGTGGGACCTGCACCGGACGTGTATCGACAATGCAATTCGAATTCTCAAGCCCACATTTCGCATCTCCATGCGGCTTTTCATATCCACATACCCCTGGAACGAGCCGCCTCAAGTCCGGTCCGTGGAGAAACATCGCCGCCAAGAAACCTTGATATCGAGACCTCAAGATTCTGGATTCCCTGATGGGGCTCCGACGCCATCAGTCGTCAAGGGTGGTCCAGCCCATGGCCCGTCATACCCTTGTCGCGGGCAGAGCCCCCACGCCCAACACAAGCTTTTGCTTGGGCTATCATTGGTGCGGAGGCGACTTGCCCTGTTCCTTGCGAATTTAGGGGAAAGCTGGGTTTGAGATTGTGGACGCCGAATTTAAGGGTAGGCTTAGGCTTCTTTTCACTTGCCTATCTTTTGAATTCGGCTTATTCAGGTAGTTGGTCATAGATAGGGCGAGGTTATTCATTCGGAAGGGAGATAAAGATATATAAAAAGATGGAACGGGCCAAGAGCGGTTGGTTCCAATTTGCCTTCTAAAACCTCACGAATTCGACCGATTCGAACGATTCATCGTGCACACTACATTTTTCTCCCGAGATATGGTTTCGGGAATTTCTATCGACATTTCGTCCATCTTGCTCGGCTTAAATCAATCAAGCCCTAAATTACGGATTAGGGGTATATCAATCTCGTCGGCTAACAAAAACTGTAGTGTCCTCGACATCGACGTTAACCCCGTTTGCAAGAATATGTATACCAGACGGGACGAAACGTCTAGTCTCCTGCAAGTTTCCAGATTCGTCGACGGGTCACATTTCCTTGGCCTCGTCATTAATTCGACCCATGTGATAGAATTATTTCTGTTGGAGATAAATTTTTCTTCTTGTTGGTTCAGGTATTCAGCCTGGAATATGTCTACAAACCTGTTCGTGAAATGCAAAATCCGATGTGATAAATTTTCGTCCATGATATTCGTCCCGATCCCTGCATCCTGCACTTTTGAACATCCGGATCCCATCCTTTCGAACATCCCATCTTCAAAGCGCAAGTTCTAGATCCTCTATAATCCAAGCAAATATACCATCGTAACTCCTCACCTCCACCTACAAAGCGTTAGAACTCCAGGGTTTATCCAGGCCTAATCCTTATCCACAATCCATTCGCATTCACATCCCCTCCAAAATCACACAACCAATCGAATAAAGTATTCCGAAAAAGAAAAACTATGCCCTGCAAACCTCAAGCTTGGCCCTTGCTCGACTGGTTCCAGGGCAAATTCGAGTACGCCGCAACCGAGGCAGAAAGACAGCGCATCCGTTCCATTTGGTTACAGATTATCAAGACGCAGGAGTTCGTAGAGGCGGATAGAGAGACCACGAGTGCCAACTAGTAAGGAATACACCTTGCCCTTATCGGGCCCCTGTTAGATGGGGACTTAAACTAGGATGCTTTTATATTGACGTTTTTGACTTTTTTTTATATGATTAGCGTCGAGCGGGACCCTCAACGGCCGCCGTTATCGATCACGCAGAGCATGTGGAGTTATTCCTGATAGCTGTTTGGGCAGTTGTTTTGGGGTATAGCCAGGATGGCCCCGCACTTGGACGGTTTTATGAAGCCTTGAGGCTAGTGGTTCACGCCAGGATTGAAGTTTTGATTTATATCGTGTTCGGAGTTTCAAGACTGTTTGTTTGCACTTTCCTGGCATCTGATGTTCTCGTTCCCTTCGTTCAAGTTGCACCATAGGGCTTACAGGGGAATCCCGATATCGTGAAGCTTCATATGTTCACCCAAAGCAATACGGAAAAGATGGACCTTGCATTGGGTAATTGGTGGGCACTCTTATCAGCATTTGATATAGATGTTCATATATGTTTGACCCCCTCCCCTTGTTAACTAGGCTCCAAGCACTCCGATATGTATCCTTCGTTTCACCTGCACTGCTGAGATATCTTACGACATTTTGAATATGGAGCTTCATTGGGCTGGTCATCAATGCCGAAACCCTGCCTAGATTGGAAAAACCACACTTGGCGTCAGTGATTGCGAATGGATTACGGAGTTGAATATATAGGCATGGAATAGTAATAATATGTTGGAAGTTTATATGTGGTGAGAAATAAACCTACCACGCTATTTTTGTGCATCTTATAGTGGAGAGCGAAGGAATCCTGGGATGTTATGGAAAGTCATGAAGGGTTAATGAGGGGCCTACGTGAGTACCCGTCTTAAGATACACTACCCTGATTGTGTCCACGAACATCGGGTGTAGTTCCAATATCGACTTCGTATAATTAATTAACCTAGGATATGCCAAGTTAGCACCGTAGTACTGCCCTATAGGCGTCCAACCTAGCCTTTGTCATATCCAAGACCAAGTTTACAGGATCTTTGAACTTGCAAACTTGAGAATGAAGCTGTTACAAAGGAGGTCACGAACGGGAAAGCCATATGGACTGCGACAGGAACGAGGGATGGTGTAAAGGAAAGGGAAAGGAGACTCAAGAGAAGGAAGAAAGAAACAAAATTATCCTCAAACCTTGAACATCGATCCCCAACCCCCTTCTCGAGAGCTCATTCATTTTCTAAAAATGAGTGAGTCGGAGAAGAGAAGTAGGGGAATGTTCCTTTTAATTCGAGAAATTTTAAATCGTACCCAGCCGTTTCCAAACGCACGCCGTGGTCCATATGCCAAATACGGGCCGCTGGCGCGGGAATAAGCTATCCTCGAACCCAGGCGAAAGCCACCAAACTAGCCAAACTCACACACGTATACGTGTATTCTAAATACAAGTATAAAATGGGCTGGGCTAACTTTTAACGATAAAAAAAACCAAAAATAGCAAGATATTCCAGAGGGCCGATTAGGTGGATGGTAGCCTGTATGTGGAAGAATAGAGCAAGGAATCAAAAGTGATAGAGATGGAAAGGGAATAGCACCCGATGGTTGTGGAACTAGATGGAGGTAGAAGGAAGGATATTCTCTTTGTTCGGATGGAAAGGCGGCGATGATGAGGGGATGTGCCCGATGAGAGAAGAGAGAAATCGGAATGCACCTGGTGATCTCGGAAGAGACGAGAGGGTGGGAGAAGTGGGAATGCACCCGATGAGTTCGAAAGGAAGAGGGTGGTATACGTATGAGAGCCAGGATAATCAAATGACTGTCCTCCGAGACGTTAGCCAGCTCTCTGATAAATATTGGATTCGGTATGCAAATTTCAACATACCCATCAAGTAGGTCGAATAACCGCAACGAACTAATACTCAAAAGTATATTAGCGATCTATATATATTAGTCTGGAGGCAAAGCCTAAGGCCCTTACTAGTAGTCGTATAGACTCAAAATGATAAAAATACGTAACAAACGAACAAGCGATCCAATAAGGCTGGGAGACAAAAAAAGTCGTCCTATCGATATCAAGAGTTATATAATTTGGTTAGTAGGCCTTAACACTTCCGCTGAATGTGGGTTGCCAGACTACTCACTCCTTCGTAGAATTCAGAGGGTTCTTATTTGTCGGCGAGTCCCTTCCTCGTCGACTGGGGCGATAGGAGCCCCCAGCTGCTCCATAAAACACCTATCTTGCCTCAATATAGACACCCTCCCTCCGCCAACCAACTCTCAAACGCCTGGTATTCTGAGGCTTGGTCAGGGAACCCGTTCGGGTTGGAATACCACATGTCTCGGGAAAATTGTCTGTACTGCTCCCGTGGGGCTGCCTGGGGGCGCGTGGCCACATCGATGACTTCGGTTTCCCACTCGCGTGGGAAGACCGTCCGAAGTGAGCCCTTGTCCATCCCCATAGATGTGGGCTAGCTGCCCTTGGGTCGGCTTCCGGGGTGACCCCTTTACGGAGCCACAGCTGGAAGCCCATCCTAACTGGGCTCCCAGAGGACTCCGTAGCAGAGCCACCCCTTCTGCCACCGCAGCACATTCCAATCATCCGGGTGATCTTGGTCAGCTTTGGGGGCTTGCTCTTTCGCTGATATCCGTGGTTAGGGGGATTTTTCGCCTCCTCCTTCGGGATCTGGATCCGGATGTCAATTTTGGTACCAGCCTCTTGGATACCAATTCCGCCACCTTTCTCTTCCGACTCCTCGCCTTCTTCTGCTCGCGCTGCACTTGTGATGCTTGAACGAAGGAGGCCGGCTTCGTCGGCGGCAGCCTTCTCCAAAATCTTCTCGTACTTCTCGAGAGCCTTTACTTTTAAGCGAAATAGTGTTAGCTAAATACACAGCTAAAAGCCGTTCGGGAACTGGCAACTTACGCCTGTTAGGGCCCACCAGAATAGTAGGCGCCTTGATCCCGCGTGCATCAAGCGTCTCGTATCTCCTATGCGTTGACACGAGCGCTGGGTTTTCAGCCAATTGACCCATGGATAGGCTTCGAGGGAAGTTGGGGCGAGGGATGAGGTCGATTTTGACAAGCTCCTCTTGGCCATACGTGACCATCGATACAGAGGATCCCCGGGTGCTGACCTGGTCTCGCATCAAAGCCCTCGGTGGGGGTGAGGGGAGCTCGGGTTCGGCGTCCGCTACAGCTTGGGCCGGAAGTTGGACATAGGCGATTGCCGTAGTGACTGGCGCGATCAATAGGATTTGTGTCGAGAATATTTTCTCTTCTTGCTGCTTCTTGGTTGCCTTTCGGCCTCGGAAGAAACCGATAATCTTCTTAGATATCATGGTGAAACTATCGGTGAGCTGACGAGACGCGCTGTAACTAGAATATCTGAGTTCAGATTTTCGACGGTGTGAGCAAGAATGATGCTTTTTGACGTAACACGATAGAGAAGGATGGAGGAGGAGGAGTGTATGGGAAGGAACAAAGGTCTGGTGATACTGAGAATGAAGCAAAGGATTGGATTATATTCAGCTCGGTGCTATATACTTACTAAGCATCTACCGTCTATGACTGTAGGACGCCTAGGAGCATCAATGTTTACACGGCGGCTCCTCGTACGAACAAACCGTTACTATGGCTCCTCGGCAGCACCTGTATCTCAACCTAGTTCCTAACCTTTGGCTGTCTACTAGTATATATATCCGAACGATCTATTACGAACTTCGCCTTGCTACTAGGATCACAGCCGGTTCTTTCTCTCACACAGACGGCGCTCTGTAGTATTGATACATGTGGCTCATGAGATGGTTCGAAGCTTTGGATATTGCTCTACTGTTATATATTATATTAGCGGACGATGGATAAGTCTGTACGTGCGATACTGTTGCTCTCCTCACTACCATTGATCGTTCGAAAACACTTCTCCTATGAAAGAAGGTCTCCATTACCTCTGACGCAAAGGGACTACCAGTCCGTGGGTATATATATACTCGAGTCTTTAATTTACAGGTTTACAGAAGCAATTCCACAACGTGTAACTATAGCTATATAAGACAACTATGACACATAGTCTGAATTCTGCCCAGACCTATCAGACCTACACAAAGTGCTAGTGTAGCGAGTGCGTGCGAGAGAACCTCTAAGAACCCCACCGTTTCCCACAGACAGTGCAAACCCCGGTCACCAAAACAATAAACATACAGTTATAATTATCGGATTAAGCATGAGCATTGTTATGGCGACTATTCTCACGACCGCGGTCGTTCTCATTATAGTCTTAAGCTATAGAAAGCGCACTACATGCATACGCTAACTATCTTAATATTTTGTACCGTTTATGAATTTACTATATGAGTAGAAACTAGTGAATGATACTCCCACGGCTACCTAAGTAGCATGTGCGAGGTCTTCATCCATGGAACATATCGATCGAATGGCTTTATATCAACACATATTTCATCTAAAATCCAACATTTTCGGGTCGACTCGGAAATTAAAAGTTGAACGACGAGCCAAACCTCACGCATTTCGATGCCTCTCGAGAAATTCCGGTGCTATCGGCTCGAGAATTTAATTCTGCCCCTCTCGCCTCATTCCAACTAATAACCGAACTAATTTGTAAAGCAAGCGACATTCCGTCTTCCCTCGCGCACTTCGCCTTCGTAGTTTCCGTCCGTTTCACGAAACTTGCCAAATTTGAAGCTGAGCTAACGTCAACCGACGCTGCTGGGCACGCGTTGGGTTGGGTCGGACAGGGGCTTCGCGAAATGTCCCTCGCAGGCTGGTTCCGCAGGGATTTTGGCAGCGGGGCCCATGGATTGCACGAGGTCCCTGGATATCAGCGCCGTATTGGGCTCCGCAGTTACATGCAATTTCTTAATAATCAGGGGACCCTTTGACCGACAGACCGAACGGCCAACCGTCTGTGCGAAGAAACGTGGAAAGAAAAGACGGGATACGGAATATCATAGCGTCGATGCGCTTTTGCTCATAAGGCTCAATGGAATCGTTTTGCCGAAAAAATCTCAGCCTCAAGGGCAAGTGATTACGCAAAAGTTGGCCCCTTTCCGAGATGCGTCGAGTGCGTGCTGCTAAATCTGTTCCCAAGACAAAGGCGCTGACCGAAACAATCCTGAGGAGAAACACTAGTTGACGTTTAGTGCTTTCGGAATGCATTCCCCAGGAGGTCTTACTTGGTATATATGTCTGGACCGTGCTTGAACCACCGGCGCCTGAAGAAGCCAACCCTAATTTCCTAATAAAAGAAGGGATGATACCTATCTCATCACATTAGATCAATCCTTCCGTGTCACTATCAGTAATCGATATCAAGTTCCTCCCTCCCACCTTTCCACGGCCCTTGAGGATTTTATCGATTTCTGTCTTTTCTTCAACATTCGCTTGGACCTTCTCCCTTTTTTAATGCGCTAACACTTCGATTTGCACTGTCAACGAAATCCCAAATCCCAAACTATCTCCTATTTCGACAGGGCTCTACTGGACTGTGGGGAAGCCGATAGGGCGAAGAAGGAATGACAGCTAGATCTTCATACGCCCCGCCGGCGCCGTTGGTATTGCAGAAGCAAAAGTCCAAATCGTCGTTACGGGGTTTCTTCAGCGGAAGCAGGAATAACACGCCGGTCTCGCCCGTTACGCCCGTTACGCCACCAGCAACGCCAGGCTACCTATCCGAAGGCGCGAACGGAACAATATCTCCAGCACCAAGTTCGAACTCAAAAGACTCGACCGCGTCGTCTAGAGCTAAGGGGCATTCGTACTCGAGCTATGCGCGGCCGCTGATACCCAATATTATATTCACAAAAATCGCAAAAGAATTGAGGGTGATACACGGAAACGGGCCGCTGGGAGCACCATGCGATACTTGTTTTATGCGAGATCTTTGCTCGCTGGCGTTGGTTAACAAGAGGTTTTCTAAGGGTGCTTTGCGTTTACTGTAGGTTGAGCGCGCGCGGATGTTTCGAGTATATGGTGTTTAAATTGCTAATTTATGGAACCGCTGGTAGATACTCCAAAGTACGGATACATGGACCTGACTCGGAAAACTCGAAATTTCACTTCGGCAGTAAGAAGAATGCGATAAAATACGGTGCACGAATAAACCTGCTATGTCGTACATTACGTTCACGACCGGATTTAGCTGAGCTGGTTGTCGAGCTCAAGCTTCCTGCTTACGATCTTAGTCTACCGGGCCCAGAAGTCGCAAGCATACATTCGTTAGCTGCGGGGTTAGTAATGTGCTGCCCGAATCTTGAGAGACTGGTCGGCTTCTATCCTACCTTTGAATTTGGTATGGGTCTGGAAGTATCCGGGAACCCAAGAGGCGAAGAATGGCGAAGGGGATCTGATAGACTATGGCAAGCACTGAGCACCCGCAAACAACTGAGGGAACACGTATGGCTCCTTGTTGGTGAACAGCAGTTCGAACCTTCACCTGATGATATCGGGTATCTGGACGAGAATGGAGTGTTTCGTCAAGAAGTCGAACCTCTTCCCACCCAGCAGGTTCAGCGGTTCATCTCGTATCACGCCCACTGGCAGAACCTCGAAACCCTGGTCCTGCACGGGATGAATACCATATCGTCTCTCCTCCCTCACGACTTCATGACCCTCTTCCAATATACACTCAATCTTAAGTCTTTGTATGCATCCCACTTTGCATATTACCAGTTCACGGACGAAGTTCTCTGGTATCTCCCGAAATCACTTACTGCCCTCCGTCTCGAATGCCTCCCAGGCCTCTCGGATAGAAGCCTTTCCTTCTACTTCTCATCGCCTCAAAATCCCCTGAAGAAGCTTTCTCTCATCAATCTCGACATCCGCTCTCTCCTCCTGATAATGAAAATCTTTGCAAACCTCGCCGAGCTCGACAAATTCACCATCCTTCAAGAAAACTCGCCAGAAATTGACGAGACAGATACACTTTTTCTCCGTCCACTCCTTGCATCCCGTTCACTTAGGTTTCTCCACTGGGATTGTCTGAACACCGGAACTGCGGAAACACATCTCGCAAACAGTATTACCGACGGTGGATTCCCCAACCTTCAATATCTCCGCGCACCATGCGATACCAAGGGAATTCTCCAAGCCATTTGTCGGCCCCGTGAGAAGATCGATCTGCCAGGCGATAAATATCGCCCCTTCCTCATGCGGCAGATGCCTCAGAAACCAAGGCAGACCGCGAATGGCGCTCCGTTAAGTGGTAAGGAACGTAGAAGCCGCAGCAGCAGCAGTAGCCGTCATAATCGTTCAAGGTCGAGCTCCTTCACTGCGATGTCTAGCTCTTTCACTGCGGTGTCTAGCTCTACTACGGTGTCTAGCTTACCACCCATGTCGCCGACTCCGACTGAGTCCGAGGAACTCACCCGGCATCTCCCGACGGCTCGGTGGAAAGCCCAAAAGAGGCTAGAATTAGCACTGAACCCACCTTCAGCGCCGAACCCACCGGGTATATTCTCAACATCGACGGCCACTACCACTGCTCGCCGACCAAAAACGAGTCATTCATCTTCAGATAGCATGGGGATTGCGTCCCCTCTCCCAACAGGAACTTTCCACATCCATATCGTCATCTCGAGTTTCGACGGACCAAAAAATTCAGTCAAAGAAGTCTCATACCACGGGCACTTGGGAACTATCAATTCAAAAGTGGAATATTTCTTACTTCCTGACATTGCAGGTAGCGAAAGTGCACTGGCTGGTTTGGGTGATATCATGGAGGCAGGCTGGGAATGGAAAGAGTCTGGAGCTGGAAATAACGACGCTTGTTCGGGTATGCTTAACGTAAGGAACGCGGTGAATAACGGAGGAAACGGAAAAGCGATGCATAAGTACTGGAGCCATAGGGAACGATGGCCGTGGAGGATGATTGCTTTGGGAATACTTTTCTGAGTGGTGCGGCGCGGTGCGGCGCAGTATGTTGTCCGGGACAGGTTTCTTGGTATGATGCATTTTTCGTGCACGACTTGACTTCTATGTAGTGTAATTTTAGCGAATCGGCTTTTGGTTCCCATTATACCTCTTCAGGCAAGTGGGATAGCAGAGGGGGGTTTTAATACGAGATATCGGACGTTTGAACGCCGAGTACTTTCTACTATCCGAGTCCACATGGTCTATCTATAAGCGATTGAACAATGGTAGCTGCCATCTCCAGTCCTGAAACATCTAACTACAATTGTGGGCGCAATATCGTCCCGTAGGATGGGCGAAAGCTCAATAGTAATAGAATGGATGGTGCTCTAGCAATCGATGAATGTCATGACGTCAAAGGCCTAATCTATAATATCAGCCTTTTACATTAAAATCCTAACACCGACGCTCCAGCGCTGCGCTGACAGCCAAAACTCAGGCCCCAGTGGTAATTCCTGTATCATAGTGTATACCACTATTTCGAGCCGGTACAAACGATTTTTCTTGACTCGGACATTGGATCATGGCCCAGAGATGGCCCTGCGGGCCAGGAAGGGGACGATCATATGGCTCATATTATAATATTACCTATGTAGACCTTCGTCATATGCAATTAATCGATATTCGCTCTCGCGAATACCACAAAATACTAAACTGTATGTAATTCGGCCCTTATATACCCCCAGAGCGAAAGCCGATTACGATCCAACATATGGGCTATGGGGACGCTAATCAGCTATTAGGCACATGCATGATTCAAGGGTCTCAAGGCAGATTTGTAATGGATGTGAGGCTAGACTTGTAACAAAAAACAGTGTAGTTGGTCCACTCGAAGAAACCGCATTCTTCCTACTATCTTTGCTTTAGCTGAAATCAAGGGTCCTTCGTGTACTATACGGGTATTATCGATAGTATGCATATATATGTGTGTCTGCATGTCATGATATATCTATCCCGGCGTTTAAGCTTAAGGTGTTTTCGCAGGGATTGTCCTCAAATATTTCTAGCGAAATAATGGACTGCTCGATTCCTGCGCAGCCGCGGGTATATGTAAGAAGTATCTACAGTTATCAGGTCAGTATCTCAAGTACGTATACACTCTATCAATTTTATATCATATACCCTAAATTTAAAAACCAGCCATATGATTGAAGAAAGGATCTCGTACGATCAAAATGACTACAATTACCATTTCCAGAACGGAGTAGTCTATAACCGGATTAAAAGTGTTCTGCTGTCTACCATTCTCCACAATTTGCGAGTGCGAACCCAAAGACGCATTTTACCAACTCCAAACGACGATGAAAACATCCGCGCGAATAAGCTAGACGAAACACAGCACATGAACATGCACGCCGGAGAAAAAGCCAACATGGTGGGCTATATATATACAGTTAAGATTCCAAAATGCGGCGTAAAAAATACGCTTTTCAACGTTACTCGCTTCGACTAGAGCTGGCGGCCTCCCCGAATTCGATACCTGGTCATTGTCCTGGCGAGGTCTAGACCGCCCGACTTGGCAAGTCTTATATGACGGTGCTGCTTCAACATCCACACAACGTTAGTTGTATAACAGCTCCATTATATACCATAGTTGCCCCTGAAGATCCGCCGGTTTGGGCGCTAGGCATGCTTTATTATACCTGCAGGCCTGAAGCAACCGAGAGACGTTGGAACACCGACCGACACACCACAATCCAATTCTCCAACAACTTCGAAGCCAAGCCATTTCTTCTCCTTGTTATTACCGTATGAGTCTAGTCAGTTATTGGGATCATAACGAGATGCGATCGCGAAATACGAGTCTCAACTGCAGTCGGACTCGCAATCTGCTCGGACGTCTGACTGCTCTTAGTTCTGGCAGTTTTATTTTGATACCGCCAAAGAAGACTGCGACTTGCGCATCCAGATGGTGAGAATGAATAGTATATAAGTGGACTCGATTCCTCACGGTAGAAGAACATCACTCCAGCATCGAGATCTACCTTCAGGGTTAACAACTTTAAATAATCCACAGAAGGGGTTTTTACTATACCTTGGAAATTCCAAACCTTAAACATGCACTTTTCAAAGTATTCTTTTTTCTTCCCGATCTTCCTAAGGTTAGGAAGCCTACCATGCGTCCGTGGAGATTCTCCATATGAATTGTTCGATACCTTGGATCCCGAGGATGCCCCAGAGGGCTGGGAAGAAATATCGGGGTCCGTAACCTCAACCCCTATCGAACTAGAGATCTACTTGCACGAAACGGGGCTCGACCAACTTGAACAGCTCGTTCTCGCTGCGAGCACTCCTGGAAACCCCTCATATGGACAGGAGCTTACCCCGACAGATATAGACACTATCCTCAGTGTCCCCCCGAGCTCGGTTACCGCCGTTCAAAGCTGGCTTGAAGCCAACGGCTTTAACTCAACTTTTAGAAATGATCACGTTGCCGTCAATCTCACCATTGGAGATGCTGAATCGCTTCTTCAAACAACATACAAGCCCTACCGCTATGTAAACGGCAATGAGGTAGCCGTCGCCCTCTCTTACAGCATCCCCGCGGACTTGCACTCAATCGTTGAGATAATTATGCCGACGAATGTATTCCCGCAAGTCAAAAGGAGGCTAGCGCCCAGAAATCGCCACACCAAAACCTTCCCGGGTCATGAGAAGGGTCGACCAAGCATGCGATTTTGAAATGACACCGAGCTGTCTCGCCGCATTGTACAAGTACGACGACTGGACTAACCCGCCCGCTGCCCCCAACAATAGAATTGGTGTTTACGGCGACTCCAATTTGCCGCAGACTAGCGATCTGGAATTGTTCTTGACGGAGTGGGCTCCTGAGAAACTAGGCGCTACGTACGATTGTGTTAGCATCTGGGGTGCCACCTGTGATGAGTCTAGGGCGGATAAAGAAGAGACCTATGAGGCTAACTTCGACATGCAATATATCCTGAGTGCCACCTGGCCAGCCTACAAAACCACCTACTACTCTGATGACCGTCCGTACTACGCTAAATTCCTGAGACGTATTATGCGAGAGCCGCGTCCCCCACAGGTCATCAATATTTCATACGGTCAATACGAGACGGGGATTACTATAAAGGCTGCGAGGCACCAGTGCAACCTTTTTATGAAAGCCACCGGGAGAAGGATCAGTTTTCTCGTTTCTTCTGGTGATTCAGGGCTCGGAGATAGGTGCGGCAGGCATGGGAGGGTCTTTCGCCCACAGTTCCCCGCTAGCTGCCCCTGGATTACTGCCGTCGGTGGCACGCATCTTTTCGAACCCGAGAAAACAATCGACTGGTCCGGAAGTGGGTTTTCGCTGTATTTCGACCGACCCAGCTGGCAAACCAACCCCGTCAACAACTATCTCGACAATAAAAGCCCCAATACCGAGGATAATCAAGGCTGGTACCGCAGAGCAGGAAGAGCGTACCCTGATGTTGCTACTCGGGCGAACAGGCTTTGTCATTATGACCAAGGCAAAGAGTCGCTCAAAGAGAACTCGACTGGGCGGGATTGTACTTTCTCTGGAACTTCCGCATCGCCTCCAATATTTGCCTCTGTCATTGCTTTAATCAATGGTGATCGATTGAGCAAAGGCAAGTCGGCTCTTGGGTTTTTAAACCCATTCCTGTACGAAATTGCCGGTCCGCAGGGAGGACTAAACGATATCACACTCGAAAGAGTTGAAGGATGCGAGCAAATCGGTGGGGGAGCCTGGCATGCGACTGACGGATGGGATGCGGCGACTGGCTGGGGAACTCCGAAGTTCCACGCCCTGAAAAAGCTTGCCAATGACAATCTTCCATAAAATTACGTAGCAGTTTGATTCTGGATGCTTGATAATGTATACGTGTAGTTAGAATATATGATCTAGTTGCGGTATAGTGATGGAGAACGAAACACTTGTAGGAGGACTGAAACGGGAGGCCTTTAAATTTCGGTGGCTGTCATGGTCAATATTTCGAGGGTACTTCCTTAAGTACTTATATTATACGTGCGAGGCTGCATCTCGTCTCGATTGAGTAACATGGGGGTACATGTACGCTTATATGCATGGGCCAGCGAAAAAGAAAATACAACCTGGAATGCATCCTTTTCAGCATCAGATTATTAATATCGTAATCCTCATGTAGAAACAAACCGTCCGATTACAGTAATATTATAGCTAATTTCCGCTTAATCTTTCCACCCAAACATTTGCCAGGAGACATTATCGTACTTGCGATGTATGGCATTCAGGTATTCCAACATATGGCTCAGGACACCAAGTGGGCTTAGCATCGCTGGTGGACCAATTACTGACCCACGCCGTGCATGTTGTCATCCCGCGACATCTTCCTGGGTGTAACGTCAATTTTGCCGACCTTTCCGTGTACGGCTTAGCGGCTATATTTTGGATTATACAACAGGAGACTTGAGAAACAAGCAGTCGCGGCTGGAATGGCATGATTTTTGGGTGTGCAGACGAATTTTCACATTGCATATTCAACGATAAGCCTTAATCTCCCACAGCCTTTAGGAAAACCTGCGGTGCGGCTCCAATTATAACCCTTTCCACGGAGCTGCATACCTGAGGTAATGTGAACAAAGTCCCATGTATTTATTCCAGGATACCCCTTTCGATCCCTCTGGGTCCAGATCTATCCGCTTAGTGTGCTCGTTCTTTCCCTCGTTATATCCAAAATACTCTTATTCTTGTGACGACTCCTCACTTTTTCAAAAAACAAAAATCTATGACGATTCTACCTGTTAAATTTATAATTTATTAATTTTTTGTATTTTCTGCGGAAGCACGCCCGGCCATGTTGACCAAAGTATTAGGTATTCAGAGCAAGTACCAGCGGCGTTCTGTATACAGCCTGGTACTATGGACCAGCGTCACATTCTTTCTGGTGGCCGCGTCAACATACTTTTTATCACAGGGCAGACCCGCCATAGATTATTTCAATCACAGTAAATCACCGACGTCGTCTTCGAAATCGAATTCGACCGTTACAAATCCACTCTTGACACAAGAAGGAATCGACAAGTTGGTTCTTGAACACTCTTTCCCCCGTATCGGAGAACGCGCCAACTTCACCGGTCTCCGTGAACTTTGCAACTCCACAAAATGGCAACCACACGTCTATTTCACCTGCACCCATAACTTGGGCGGTCTTATGAATGTTCGAAACATGATTTTGAATTGCGTTCGGTACGCTATAGCGGCTGGTGCGAGCGGGCTGGTTTTACCACAGATCGAGGCCCGGGACCCGACCGTTCTGAGCAATGTGAAAACTGGAGAGTATCGGCCCATGGGATACCTTTTCGACAGTGATTGGTTCAGAGAAGTTTTGCAGGAGAACTGCGGACAGATGCAGTTGTTGGAAAAATTCGAGGACATCCCGCATTTCGGGTATGCGATGATGCCGGATTTGATGAATATACAAGCCCTGATGGGCCAACCACCCGGCAATCGCCACGGGCTACTGAGGAATAGTACGTCTGCCATACTCCGTTATACTTATTATACTGTGAATATTTTAACAGAAAAATTCTGCGAATTTGGGAAACCCCCCACAAGATCCGACTGCTAACCTCTTCCCACAGAAAAGCCAGAAGAGTTCCGACCACGATTCGATCGGTTAATCAAATCACAAAGCAAGAAACCAGCGGAGCGACTCCCGGTTATCATCCGCCTCGACGACAAGGCATTATTCAGTTTCCCGCCGTGGTTTGACCTTCCCGCAATCGGAAACAACTTTGGATTCATTCTCGAATTCCGCCTAGATTTATCGGGACTCGCAAACGTTATAATCGGCCGTTTACGGAAAACACTCAGTAGCGCCGGCGGGAGCAAAGAATACTTAGGGCTTCATCTTCGGTCGGAGCCGGATGCAGGAAAATTTTGGGCTTCATTCGACGAACTGGCGGATGCGACCCTTTCCGTAGCCGTCAAAAAACATATCAAATACATTTATGTTGCATCTGGAGACGTCGACGGTGTGGCTAAACTTACGGCAAAAGCGGAGAAGTCTGGTATCAAGGTTGTGGATAAGTGGCACATATTGTCCGAGAACGAAAGGGAATACCTACAACCATTCAGATTCGATCAACAGGCTATCGTGGATTACTTGGGCTTAATGCGGTCAGATAGATTTGTTGGGAGTGGACAGAGCAGTTTTAGTTCCCATTTGATCATGAGGAGGGAGTTCCTTGCTAATGTTACATTGGCGGAGGGAAAGAAAGATGACGAGAGGGGCCAGAGAGACCAGTTAGCAGGGCCTGGGAGGCTCGGTTACTGGGATATGGATTGGCCGTGATACGGCTGTACGGGTGGCAAACCTTTGATTTGGAGTATTGATTTTATCTTTATCTGTGAATATTTAGCGGCCACGAATTTGGCTTTAGATACTACCGTTGGGCCTTCCGTCGGTTTTCTGTACCTAGGCGACTCCATTTTCAACCTTTTACTTGTACGTTATCTGTATTTTAAATCACGGGACTGGTTTACAGCAGGCTGGCTGTTTAGGCATAATATTAATGATGTATTAGGATTTACAATATAATATATTAGTTGGCAATGTCTATATATACGAAAAACATCATGGGCGCAGATAGCGGGGCATACCGGCAGACTCCATAAGACAGTTCTGAGGAAGATATGGACCAATTTCACAGTATGCATCCTTTGTAAAGTTAGAAGGGTCCCATCGTACGCCCAAGCGTCTCTAAGATGTTAAGCACGTTGACACCCACGCGGGTAGACCTTTAATGGGTATCAGGTCCAGATCCAGATACAGGATATAGATAACACAGATTCAACGTAGGAATAAATTCTCGGGCGCCCTTTGACTCTGGCATATCGCGGAACTAATGATATTATATAGCCTTATATAAAAGCTTGAATTGAAGACAACTGTTATTGTTTTAGGTATTAGATGGCTTGGGTAATGCTATCCTCATAGCGGAATTCTCGGGCGGCGCCGGGTGTCACGGTATCCGATATAACGATTGATATTTGGAAACGCCTTTCGGTAATTACTCCTCTTCGTCAGCCACAGCAAACACCAGAAGCCCCCAGGTCGCGTCGTCCCACTCCGGCCAGTTATTCGGATCACAACTGCAAAGCTCCATTCCCCTACCGAACTGTTGTAGCCGCAGATTATGAAGAGCCCGCTGTAGCTGCAGATATGCAATTATCTCGAGTTCCAGATATCTGAGCCTCGCATGAATCTGGCTTCTATACATTCCCAGATCAATGCGCAATTTCCGTATCGTTGCTGCGATCTCAGCTTGGTAAATTTCTCTAACACCGGGAGGTACTTCCTCGTCACCCGTTCTCAAAATCCTTCCATCATTCTCCGATGTCACTATGTGAATACGATCCAAAGCCGCGCTGAAATATCGAAGTTTCTCCCAAGCCCCTCTCGTGATCCGCCCCTCCTCGGGCATTCTAAAACTGCCACCGAAGCGACAAATTATCCTATCGACTTCGTGGATTATGTAGCAAAAGTGATCTTTATAAAAGTCCTGGTCTTTCAGTGTTTCGGCGTGGTCTTCAAGGATTTTGGTAAGCATGTTTATTCTGCGCAGCCAAAGTTGTCCTCTGCATTCTTGTGGGCGATTTCTGAATACCCAGAGAATTTGGGTGTACTGTCCAGTCAAGTTATATTGCAGCACTGCGAGGTCACTGAGGATGGCACGATAGATTCGGTCTTCGTCTGTTAGATGGTCCCTTTCGGCTCTCTCGCAGCCTGATGTGGATTGGCCCAGCATGGAGGGGACGGTGATCGGAATGTTATCGTGCCGAGAACAATCTGTGAGGTCCTCTACCCCATCATCGGGGTAAAGATTTGAAACCATCTTTGGTTTGCGCTCCGGGGAGTAGTTTGTATGTTTAGTTGGTGACCCTCGGTTGACCGTTGGTGGGTAAAGTTGGGATACAATACTTTTTGTTTTGCGGTCTCTCTCGGGGAGCAAATGAAGGGGTGGCTGAGTTTATGGATGGTTGTGGCATGGTTGGAGATAGAAACCTTCAAAGCATCCGAGATCAAGAAATATGTGCCTTTTTTCCTCTACACGTGCCTTTAATAATCCGATAATAGATATTCGTCGATCGCACGCGAAGAGCACGTCATATATACGGCCATGATTATTTTGGTACATATTTCCGGTATAACAACGGTTGAATAAATTTTGTCTGGTCAACGGTTGCGAGACTGCGGTTGAATAGGAATCCCTGAGTATATTGTACGTTCAACATTGACTTGATAACTTCAAAAAATCCTCGTATTTTTGAAGTAGGGTACGCAACTCCGCCCAGCGGAAAAGGTGACATAGAAAAGTATACGAAGTACATCTGTAGAGATAACCATTGCGGGGGTGCACGGGCTTGAATCAAGCCTCACGTAACTCGCTCTCAAATTGAACTCTAAATGCTGCATATCCGGATACCTTTACGAGATAACGGATACCCGTCTGTCACGTTTCCACCTTGCAGATATTAACAACAAGAAGTTGTTATCTCCCTAGCGTCAAGCTATAGTAACGCTAGATCGAGTGGGTGATCTCCATGCGAATGTAACGAGACCAATGCGAACCGTATTCCGACTATCCATGGAGACATCTCGTGTTGTTCGTGTTGGGGACCCAAACCAGGCTGGTCTGGAATACTAATCCTTGGCACCCCGCGATCGATTTCTGATCGAGCCTTACCAGTTTAGCGACTAACGTCGGCAGACGAAATACCGGGGTTATGGTGCTGGTGTAATATGCAACATAACCCCGGCCGTGAGGTTCGGGAGACCAAAGGATAACAGCACCGCGAAGTCTAGACCGTAAAATCGAGGGTAGCTCGACGGGTATCGGGAACTTTGAGTCCCGAAGGATGCCAAATGTCGGGTGACACAGGCTCAAAAGAACTGGGATTAAGACCGACACTGGGCTTGTGTAACGGTCTGTCGATCCCCAGAGATGTTTCTGCCGTGTGGGAACTCGGCCTTCGCCTTCGACGGTAGGCCGTAATACTGATATCTGCCGTGGCTTTGGGAGATATTCGCCCGCTCCTTCACATGCACGGCAGCCCCGCACCTTGTGCTTGCATTCTTTCTAAGTTCTTCGCTGACAGGGTCCGGATCCTTGAAACACCATTCTCCACGTCACGGATCCCTGCGAACATTGTATTATTAAGACTTATGGCCCGGCCATGGCCTGACCTATAAAGAAGGTTGGATTTGTCTTATAAAGACACCCTCGCTTCGATTAACTCCTGGGAAGGATCCTAGGAGAGTGAAAACTCTCCTCTTTCCCCTCTTTGCGAACACACATCGCCCTAACAAAACCATAAAACTGTGGTCTAGAGAGGGCTACGAAATTGTACTCTTCGCCATGGAGTCGCTGATAGACACGGCCTTGTCCAGCGCGAAGGATATCCCTGTCGTCAAGGTCCTCTGCACTAGCGCCGTCATCTCATACCTTCTTATTGTCAGACACCTCCGCCACCGCAATCGCGACAACTTTATTAGAAAAGTTCGAAATGAGTGCGGTATCGTCACCAAATCTTCGGACCTCTCAATATGCCATGCCGAAGAGGCCATAACTATCATGGGGGCATATGATTTCCCCCGTGTTACAAGGCTGGCTTTACAATTCGCCCTGTTCCGGACATATGGGATCCCTACCATCTCTTCAATCCTTTGGAAAACTCGCCAGTTGGCGCAACGCTCCACGGCTCATCGGAGATATGTGGACACCTCCGTCCTTATTGTCGAACTGATGTCCTTCCCTCTCGACTCTGCCCGCGCAAGGCTAGCGATCGAAAGAATAAATTATCTCCACAACAGACATAAATCCGCCATATCCAACGATGACCTCCTTTACACTCTTTCTTTATTCATGTGCCAACCACCAGTCTTTATCAACAAATATGAATGGCGTAAACTACACCCTATCGAGTTAATGGGAATTCACCGCTTCTGGAGCCAGGTGGGGATAATGATGGGGATTACTGGCATCCCGGATTCTTTCGAAGGAACATATGAGTGGGCGAATGCATACGAGGCGAAGTATATGGTACCTTCCGAGACGAACAGAAATGTTGCGGTAGCAACAGTGGAGATCTTGTTGTACTTCGTCCCGGGTTTCATGAAATCGGCTGCTGTCCCTGTTGTGCACGCTGTTTGCGATCCAAAACTTAGGGCGTCATTTTATTGGCCTGATCCACCGCGCTGGATTGAACCCGTGGTTAATGGGGTCTTTTGGGCTCGAGCTTTCTGCACAAGACATCTGACGTTGCCAAGGTTCACGAGAAAGAGCAATATCACAAAAGATCCCATTGATCCGTCTGTGCCGTTGCTGGAGCGGAGGTATTACTTTAACCTTTGGGAGACGGACCCGTGGTACTTCAAGAGAACCTGGTGGAATAGTTATGGCCCCGTTGGATGGCTTTGTGTGGTTATGGGATGGGGTGTTCCAAATGAGGAAGAATTCGGGTCTGTAAACGGGTATCGGATTGGCGACATCGGGCCAAAATCAACCATAGGCATAGGTGCGGGGAATGAAGGGTGGGATCATGGGTCACTCCTTGGAGGTGGTAGTATCGTCGAAAGCGGCGGGAAGTGCCCGATGTTTGCAGGTTGAATACATAGACGGGTCACGAGTAGTTGGAGTTGAATAAGGGGTCCCTCATACCATTCTGTTTACGAAATACACAACAACGACGTACTTGTCTTTCCCAGTCATATTTTTATATTTGGAGGCCTGCAAACTTTTTTTTTTCTTCAAAAGATTTCCGTTCCTAGCTTCTGCTAAAATCGAGCTATCCGAGATCTCTCCCTAAGGTCTCTCCGATATGGTCTATCCTAAGAGCATTTAACCCACATCATGCCTGGAAACCCGTGCATGTAACAACGTACCGTGATTTTGATTTGAAGAGCCTCCTATAGTTACATAACCTCATATATATATATTCCTTGAGCATTCGTTAATTTTGATGTTTGAATACCGAACACACGCTCACTTGACGCACATGTTGAGGGGAAGAACAAGTGGAATCCGCTTCTATCTAGTCTTCAGGGCCGATAATATATATCAACCCGACTCGCATATTCGAACCCTTCAGAATTTTGGCCACAGTAATATAATGCCAGATGGATATGCTGATCAGCTGATTAAACTATGAATTAAAGCTTCACCAACTTAGATAAGCTCAAGCTTCCAATGTAATTTTGCTTGGCTGTAAGCTTCTTGCTGACAATACAGGGGTGTAAGCCAGCTATGCGTTCGCCAAGCTCTTGAACCCAGCTAGAAGGCGGTAGAAAGTCGATGACCTAAGCCAGTTTAACTCCGAACTCCGAAGTTGAAACCTAACTGCAGCCGCCATCTTGATATCTTTTCCTAAAATTTGTGATTTGAAGCAACTCTTAGCGCGAATACATAATGGATCCGGGGTCCCTCGCATATTTAATGGCTTACCCCCATGCCATGTCATCCGGCTCCCCAGCCTTTTCCGTTCATGTATCCTGAAACGGGTTGAACTGTGATTCTACAGTCGAGAATCAAGGCGAATTGGGTTAATAATTAAGTTGGATTTCTAATAGATTTACCCCGTCTTTAACTCCACGAGTATTCTAGAGTGGAGTACGTAAGTCACATTGCACGCGTTTTAGTTTGCTTCGCTGTGCATGTGCCGAATTCGCGAAGGACCTCCTCATGATACGTCCATTTTGAAAGGCCCGTTGGGCAATTCGCATTGAGGGTAAGGCCTACGTTCTCGAGTATAAATTGGATCGGCTTTCCCGTCGTCGAACCTTCTTTCCTCATCATCATTCCATCTTGTCAGAGCATCAGTTTTACACCGGCCTTCGAATTCATCGAACCTTTCAATATAACCAACGCACATTTACCAACGTTTATATCCTACAGTAACCTTTGAAGCTTAGAAGTACTTTGATCGTATATATATTCTACAATGGTCACATACGGAACTCCAATCCCCACTCGTCAGTTGGGCAAGAACGGTCCCCATGTCTCTGAGCTGGGGTACGGCGCAATGGGTGTGTAGAAGAAGCTTATAGAAGTCCTACATGTGGAAGAAACTCGAATCGAGATATCTAATGCTACATGCCCAGGTCTCTCCGTTGGCTACGGCCAAGCCAAACCCGACGAACAGCGCCTTGCAATGCTTGACGCTGTCATAGAGAGCGGCGTCTATTTCGTAAATCTCCCCAAATCCCCTATGAAGCAAACAACTGTAGTATCTAACATGACAAATTTGAAGATTGACACCAGCGACATTTATGGTGACAATGAGGAACTCATTGGCAGATGGTTCAAGCTCAACCCAGGTCTTCGCGAAAAGGTGTTTTTGGCCACAAAGTTCGGAATTACGATATCTGCGGGCCAATATGGTGTTGATGGCAGCCAGGAGTACGCTAAGAAGGCGATTGAGACGAATCTTAGCAGACTTGGGGTGGATTACGTCGATTTGTATTATGTCCATCGGTGAGTTATGAGTTATTATATAAAGGCACTTAACCCTTTATATTTTATGTATACCTCATATGCTGATATAGAGGGTCACGTAGTATTGATTCGAAGACGCCCATTGAGATCACCATGCAAGCTCTCAAAGAACTCAAACAATCCGGTAAAATCCGTCACATCGGTCTTTCAGAAGCCTCAGCAGAGACTATCCGCCGCGCTCACGCAGTCGAGCCTCTCGCTGCGGTCCAACTCGAATACTCGCCCTTCGCAATCGATATCGAGGAGCCAGAACGTAATGTTCTGAACACTTGCCGTGAACTTGGAATCGCAACGGTAGCATATAGTCCTCTAGGCCGTGGCTTCCTTACGGGTCGTTACCGTTCGGTTGATGACTTCGAGCCAGGCGACTTCCGAACCTACGCTCCCCGTTTCTCCAAGGAAAACTTCCCTAAGAATCTAGAGTTGGTGGATGGGATTAAGGCTTTGGCTGATAAGAAGGGAGTCACTGCCGCGCAATTGACGCTGGCGTGGGTGTTGAGTCGGGGTGATGATGTTATCCCTATTCCTGGGACCACTAGAATCGAGGGCTTGAAGGAGAATTTGGGGGCCTTGAAGGTTGAACTCTCGGAGGAGGATAAGAAGGAAGTTGACAGATTGGCGAAGGAGTGTGTCCCTGTTGGAGAGAGGTATCCGGCTGGAATGAACGAGATTCTGTTCGCTGATACGATTCCTTTGGCGGAATATAAGCAGTAGATAGCTGTTGCATGTATCCGTATATCTAACGCGCCTGTCGGCACTGATACCTTTTAGCCTTGCAGCGCTGCAAGCTAGCTGAGTTCAAATGGAAATAAATGCTCTGGGTATAACACCGCTGACTAACTATGTATGTACAAACAAATGTAACTTTGTAAATGCTTTTAATACACCAATAATATAGCTTCTATTTACCACCATTTTGCTTTGCAATTGTATTGCGCACAATATCCCGAATCTCTTCCTTTATTCTTCCAATGGTGCCAACTCCACCGTATACCATAGCAGTATATACACCAACAACGCCAGCACCTTCCTTCAAAGCCTCCAGGGCGTCCTGTCCGGTGGAAACGCCCCCACTGGCCCAGATCTCCTTATCCCTGGGAAGACGTCTCCTATACTCTCTGACCAAGTCTCTCATGTTGTCGAATAACTCCGGCCCAGAAAGCCCACCAGCTTCATGCACCAAATGAGGCGGGGACACCAATGTATCAGGTCTCCTTAAAGTCGTATTAGCGACGACCACACCATCGACACCGGACCTCTTGATCGCAGATGTAATATCCTCGATTTGCTGTTTCGAGCTCTCGTCCGGAGAAATCTTGACAATAACCCTCGGCTTCTCTTTCTTCTTCACTTTTCTCGCTTCCACCACAACAGCGGAAAGTAGCTCCGTAAGAGTATTCCCAGATTGCAGTTTCCTCAGGCCAGGCGTATTAGGGCTGGATACATTGACAACCAATACATCGGCGTACAACCCAAGTGCTCTGACACCTGATATATACGCCTCTTTCACCCCTTCAATATCATCCTCGCTTACGGACTTATTTTTCCCGATTTGCACGGCCAATAACTTGCCTGAGTATAAACTCGCCGGCAAGTTATCTAAGACCTCCTGTTCCGTCAACCCATTGTCCGCCGCATACTTCAGTACTCGCTCACGTAGCTTCCTAGCTACATAATCGGAACCCAAGGAATTGAAGCCGTAGCGGTTGATGAGGGCTTTATCTGCCACGAGCCGGAAGACACGAGGACGCGGGTTACCGGTCTGGGGTTGAGGTGTTACGCAGCCGACTTCGATGATAGAAGGTCCGAGAGCAAAGAGTGCATCTACGGCCTCAGCGTTTTTGTCAAGGCCAGCGGAGATATAAATCGGGTTTATGATACGTTTGTCCCAGACCTATTGGTTATTAATTAGCGTAAGCTGATTGGAAGATTGATATTGCAGATGGATTACTAACGTAAGTTTCAAGGAACGGTTCCTTGTCATCTTCCTCTCTAATCCCTAATCTATCTCGAGGATGTAGGCCGTAGTCCCAGAGGACCCGTAGGACCTTAAGTCCAAAAGCATGTGCGTCTTCAGCATCCGGTGCGACAACTCGTAGCGCCGGAACGACAAAGTAACGGTGAACGGCTGCCCTGGAGTCTGTAAAGTAGTACCCGAACAAAGCCAATGCTGAAACGGCAATTGTAGACTTTATAACCGTCCCTGTAGTTGACAATGGAGTTCTTTTCGTGGCGTATGACCGTCGAAGGACGTGAAAGGGCGACGGTTGTCTGAGGGCCGAGAAGGCACCATTGGCGCCCGTAAAGGCCCTCGGACGGAAGAGAGGGCGAAGGTAAGACGGTGACATCCTTCCTTCCGGTTTCCTGGGTAGTTAGCAGCAGGATGTTCACCGTCGCATCCCGCTCGTGATATTTGGCAATGAAGAAAGTTGAGGTTGAGCCGAAGACGTTCGTCAATAACGACTTGCGTTGGGCCGACGCTGCACCGCCACTTCACGTTCCAGCCACGGCTGAGGCGGGCGCGAATTGCCATTGGCCAATTAAACACTTCCTGATTCCCGTCGAAGAACTACACCCGGTAGGACGTCATTGGACGACAACCTCATTCAACATCATCACGAGCCATTACAGCCATCGGTATGCCCCTACTCTATGGCGCCTTCAAAAGAATTGATTGGAACTAACCACCGTGCTGATATACTACAGAGTGCATCGCTGGCGACACCCGTCGACACCCTTCCGTCTCACAAACCCACCCCTCCACGATGAGACCCGCTCTCCGCCTCTTCCAGGCCGTTAAATCGGCGGCTCCGACAAAGAGCACTCCCCGTCTGTTCGCCTTCCATCCGACGGGTATTGCCGGCCTTCCCACGTACCCGATCCCCCGTCCGGCCCTCCTAACCATCTACAACCTCACGCTCGAAAAGCTCTCCCAACTACCCGAAGAATCCGCCTACCGAACCGCCACAGAAGCAATAATCAAACACCGTAAACGTATAGTCGAAGAGCAACTCCCCGCGGGTTGGGAGGCTTACTTGAAAGAGCGAGAGAGGCGCGGAATCGAGTCGCCGCCAAAGTACAACGAGGAAATCGAGGAAAAGGTTGTGACCCGTGACGCGATTCAAGCTTACTGGGGAGATTGGGAAGGTCATCAACTGGATGATCATCAATTAGTGGATTTGGTCAAGTGGCAGAATGATGAGGTTAAAAAGGCCAAGATTGCTCACTGGGAGGAGGTGAACAAGAGGAAGGCGCCGGATTACGAAGGGTTCCAAGGGGAGCCGGATATTTCGGCAGAGCAAGTAGAGGCTATCGAGGAGCAAATCGGGTGTGGATTGATCGAGCAGGTTATCGAGCAGGCTTATGACGAGTACAAGTTGGTGGATGTCATGGCGAAGACGAAACCGTGAGTTTCCTCGTTTATATCGTATTGGTTTATGTTTCTACGCTAACTATCAAAACCTCCAGATGGGAACCGCTGATGGAAGAGCCGGTAGAAGGTCAGTGGAAGTACTTCGAGAGAGAGCAGGCGTAAATGACGATATATTTTCTACCATATCCTTGTTCTGCAACCCCTTTGTACAGTTTAGCTTTGTGGGGTCCTGGTATATAGTAAAATACACTGGACACCTTGTAGATACATTGACGATATTTATGGGCGATAAACCAAAAGCGTTTTGCATTTGCTCTACGAAATTAAATCACGTAGATAATATTAATAGGTCGGGGGAGGAGAACAAACTGGTGAACTGCTTGGGCGCTGAACCGGTTGCATATTCGAATATTCGTGACCAATATCGTCCTAGGTAAATAGGTATAAAGCTTTATAAGATGTGGAGTAATATAATTAGTTGGAATTTAATTCGGGATTCGAGTCTGTTTCGCTTCGTAGCCTGCTCTTGCCGCTCTATCCAAAATTTGAAAGTTACTATCGACTGTCTAACTTGAAGTTTTGATCGGAAAGATTTCCATGAATTCTATAGCGAGTATAAAATAACATCTCACGGCCAAATATTCAACTATCTATACGCATTTTGAATTTCATGGACAGAGGAATACGAGTAGAATTGGGGTAAATGATACATCCGATATCCTAGGATATTGTCATACGTCAGAACGAGGTACCGGGGATCATCGAATCAATTTCTATATAATCTGTAGGTATAATGGATCAAAGAAATCAATTTCTCTAGAATCCACTTGTCTAGAATCCACATCGAAAGTATCTAGTTAAACCTCTAAAGGCCTGTAGAGTAGGCTAGAGTCCCACGTGTCCAGCACCAACCCTCCTACGAGTTTCACAATCAGCCATATGGCCATGGCCATATCTTGGCTGCCCTATATATACCAATACTTGGTTATTAGCAACGGAAATTACTATTCTCCTCGGATTCTCAAGAAATTACGTACCGAATATATACATATCCCCTTAGGTTTAAGAGAACAAGAAGAGAGGTTTAGGTGCTTCCCCGTCCCTTAGCTACCATTGCTTTAAATTCCTTTTTGAATTTATCAGCCCACTTCGGTTCCGGTTCCGGTTCAGCCGCTGGGACTGGGGCTGGTAGAGCCATCGCGATGCTAAGCACGTATGATCTTCATGTTAGAGTCGGATACTCAAGTAATGTAATATACGAATTACGCTGAACTTTGTCAGGAAGTGAATGGTTATGATTACCCCGCAAAGGCGACAAAGAAAGCAATCAACTTGGAAGCGTGCATCTTGCGTTTCTTTCTTTCTTTCTTTTTAAAGGAAATTCCAATAAGCAATCAATTGGCCTTGAATTCGAAGGAGTGACTGGGGTGAATGTAGCTTGGAAACTGTGGCTGAACGTCGGTGAAGAGCTTAAAAAAAACTCTTAACTTCAAAGGTCTACAGCGGGATAAACGAGCTGAAATTTATATTCCATAGCTAAGCCCGGAACTTTCGTAACCAAGAGAAACCGGCCGACTTCCCGCGGCTCCAGGTTCTCGATATGCAATTGCGATTATCGTTTGGCTATTCGATACGCCGGAGATCAGACTTGTGTATATCAGCTCCACGGTATCACTCTATTTAAATTATTAACTCATAGTTTTCTTTTACAAATCCGTTGATGGTACGATCTGGGCAATACTGGGCAAAGAGGGGCATTGTATTGTGGAAACGAATGGCAATCGGGTGCTGTGGAATATAAATACTCGAAAGAGCAATTGCCATGCCTCAGGGCTTTGATATTCGGCGTTGTGGCAGCTATGCCGGTACAGATTCCCCAAACGGGTTTACGTACAATATTCGGGTCGGGTTTCTCAGCGATTTCGACTACTAGATTACCCTAGGTGTATTTATACGGTGTGGTTTACACGGTAGCCGGAGCTTCGGGTACACAGGCCTTTCGAAGTTCGCCGGTTACAACCAACCGAATTCGTCGATATAACACAAAGTGCAACCCGTGTCAGGATGTATCATTATCCGGCGAAAACTTCATTTTCTCAGGTCTAATGGTCTATATATATAAAGGAAAAGAGGGTTTCTTGATTTCTTAGTCTCGTTCGTCGCAATCTATATATCTAAAGGGTTTCTTTCGAAACTCTTTGGAGTCTTTCCACGAAATGTGCTATCTCCAATCCAATCTTTAAAGAAACAACAGCCAGGTTATTTAGAATCGAAAGAAATGAATCGAATACAGCGTGAGGAGTGGTATGAGGGGGTGGGAGAATTGAAATTTGAAGCGGATATAAAGGAAACTCGTGGTATCGTCGGTGGTCGTTAGTTCGTAAAAAGCCCGCTCGTTGGTAGATATATCAATTGCAATAGGATATTGATAGGACCGTAAATCGAATAATCCATCTTAAACGGGGTGGGCGTCGGCTTGGAGTCTATGGTCCATAGCTCTATACCAAATAGTACCCATTAGCATTAGATATCCCTTCTAGATCTTACAATCTGGAAAAAAAAAAAAAGTGACCCGAGAATCAATACCGTTTACTCATCCGAGGATTCCTCCTTCCTGTGCCAGTTCCAACCTGGCTTTGGAACAATAGGTTCGTCAGCTGTGTCCGCTTCCTCAACGTCTGTGTCAGCTTGGGCCAATGGGATGGCCATGGCGAAGCTAGGAAATATTCATGTTAGTCTTTTTAAAATTCCAGATCATAACCTGTACATTCGGAATTCCGCGTGCACGTGCATATCATAGCGGTAGGAATATAAGGTACGTACCCCAAGAAGGCGATGCCGAAAGCAAGGAGTTTCGCCAGTTGCATCTTTGTGGAAACGAATGTAGTGAGATTTGTGGAAGGAGTGTGGATATATCGATATCTGAATGAATGTGGGGAGAGACTGGTATGATCACGAATTCGAAGAGCTAAACGGCTGAAGAAATTCGGCCCTAGTTAAAAGTCCGAAGCCACCTCTATATATACTTTTCTGAAGTCGCAAAAATATCCGTGTAACCAGCAATTCATTAACCAGAGCAGGCCATCTCAGCCCAGGTGTGTGCTTGATTCAGAAGCAAGCCATGGACCCTTCGTTATTGATCTAGCATGCTTACGCAACCCTATAGAGGTATAATACCGGCTGCAGACCCCACATATATCGGAATATCCCTTGTAGATTCTTGGGAGATGTTTGGATTGGTGATAATAACTCTGTCTCGACCGGACTTATAAGCCACGACGAAGCTAAGACACGAGCCGGGGAGTCAAGGTCTTTGGCGTTGCGATATCGCGTATTATAAACCACCTGGCTTATAACTGACGAACTTTTTTTGGCACTACTATCGCTGACGGCGTCGAATTTCTTGATTCGGGTGTGCTAAATGCTCAAGTTCGGGAGGACAAACGGCGAATCAATCGATTCGAATCGTCAAAAGCGAACGATGGTGTCAAGGTGTTCCGTTCCCAAGAACGAACAAAACTAGCATCGCGCGCATCGATGCATCGTTCTTAGCGACGGCTGTTAAGTGGCGCTAACGGTTTACTCGGGCGGTTTAGCTGCCTTGAAAGACAAAGAAACCGAACTTCAAGGTTTTATGCGTGGATCTCAATATTTCTGCAAAAGGGACTTGCGATCCGTCAAAAGGAATAAGCAGATTTGGTATTCCGAACTTCCGAACGGTCTTCGGTTTCGAAAAGCAAAGAATTGAGCTGAGCTCGTGGGCTCAATATCAATATATTGCAATACTTCAGTGCACAGCAGTCGTCGGTGGGTTTAGCTACTATAGATGAGAACAAATACTTTTGTAACTTTGAAGCAATGGTTAGTTTCGAGTATTTGAGGCCACACGACGCAACGGGGAGAGCCGGCTGGGTCCCCATAGCCGTACGGGCCATTGAATTAAAGTGCCTGACGATTATGCAGACGGCTAGTCTGAAGGCTCTCGGGCCAGTGTAACGTAGCCATCGACAGGGGAGTATTTTTCTCATGTGTCGGAACCGTTTGTAACAGGCCGTGAGCGTGGTGTCGCCAATGTAATGCATGCGGACACAGGATATAGTATCCATTCGAGTCTTTCCTGTTCGCTGTAGCAGAGGGCATCCTTTGCATTGGGCCACGCTAAAACCGCCACCGTGAATATATAGCCACACATCGTAGAGGGTATATATCAAATGTCTGCGCATGTGTCGAATAGTTCCTTGACACCGATAAGAGTGCGAAAGACCCGTCGTATGGGACGAAAATAACTCGCACGACACGGACCCCGTGCCTGGATGCCTATCCGCCCCGAGCATCTGAACCTCCATGGCGGACCCTCGTACCTCCTCGATCCGGACGGAGAAATAAGATTAGTCTGCGCGGGGCCTCTCTAGCTTCTGATCGGCTGAACATGTGCCGGCTGGAGAAATCGCCTCGTCCCGTCTGCAAATGCTTGTCTTCGGAACTGTAAGATGGCCTTCCCATCCTGTGGCATGATTGTCCGTCGACCCACGGGCCCCTTTGGCATCGGTCATTAGTGCATCTGATGGCCTTCGATGCATGTTGTTCGAATGCAGGCCTAGAATGTGTCTGTCTTGAGCTCGAGAAGAGGCCAAGAAATGGCGGGAAAGGGCAATTAATAACGCTTGTCAAAGATGTTTGCTGGCCACATGTCGCTCAATTGGAGCTGCGGCCTCTCCTTTCTGACCTCGACCATCTACCTTGTCATCTTCCCGAGGGCTTCCTTGAATAAATCATCGCCATCACCCTCACCGTTGCCATCACCATCTCTCGCCATCTTCGGTTGCTGTATCTGGCTGCCCGGCACCGCTGCTTTCCGTGGTTGCAGGTTTGACGTTTGGCCTGCGGCAAAACCCTGCAATTGCAATTCCTGCTGGGCATCGCTGATCAACGGGTCCTGTCGCTTCCTCGCTCCACCACGACCCTTCTTTTGGGCAATTCCTCGACGTCGAATCTATTTCTAGCATCCCGATCCCACATTTCCGGCCACCGAAGAGGAACGATCCGTGGACCTCAAATCACTTCGTCTTCGTCGCGCGAGCGGTCCTGGTCGCCAGGCTCGGGCAATCATGCGGCTGTCGTTGCTTTTCCTCCTGTCTCTGAATACCCGTGTATTCACGTCTGCATCGCCGGCTCCTGCTGCTCTGCCGGACAAGCAGTATAGTGGTGGTGATGCCGACCCCACGGTGCCAGAGCTAAGGGAGCTGACACCTGACAATTTCAAAGAGACGGTGAAGAGTGGTTATTGGTAATGCCTCCCGTTGCGTAATCTGTGTCGATGTGGGCGAAGGTGACAGGATGGACGAGAACAGTGCTAACGTGGGTCTATTCTTCACCGAGCAGGTTCATAAAACATTACTCCCCATACTGCCGACACTGTGTCGTCGCAGGGCCGGTTTGGCAGACACTCTACGAATTCTACCTAAAATCCTCACCCGCATCACCCTCGTCTCCTCACCCCGTATCCCCTCCCTCGTTCACCGAGACTTACGATTGGCACTTCGCAAATGTCAACTGCGCCAACTTTGGCGACCTTTGCAATGAGAATGGCGTCACGGCATACCCGATGTTTGGGCTATTCAAGGACGGCAAGAAGCTCGACCAGTTCAAGGGAAGCAAGAATAGCATGAAGCTTCTATCCAAATTTATGGAGGACCATCTGGAAGAGATCAAACCCGGATCGCGACCTGCAACCCTCGAACTCCCGGAGCCACCAACTTTGGAGGAATACCAGAAGACACACCCTACCTCGAAAAGGCCCGCCCGAACACCGACTCCCACTCCTGAAGCAGACTCGGCTCCGAAGCCAAAACCAACACCCCCGCCGAGAAAGGGCCCAATCCCCAACCCTGACGGCAAATCCTTCCCTCTCGACGCATCTAACTTCCAGCAGAAGGTCATTGACTCCACACAGGGCTGGTTCGTCAAGTTCTACGCACCGTGGTGCTCCCATTGCCAGGCGATGGCAGCCGCCTGGAGCACCCTAGGTTTTGAACTAGGAAACACACTCAACATCGGCGAAGTCAACTGTGAAGCCGACCGTAAGCTCTGCAAAGAGGTCGGGGTTTCCGCCTATCCAACCATCATGTTCTTCCAAGACGGCGAAAGGATCGAATATAAGGGGCTTCGGGGTGTTGGCGATCTCGTCTCCTGGGCTCGAAAGGCCGCTGACTCCGGTATCAAGGAAATCGGAGATGCCGCGGACTTTGAAGAACTCCAGAAGAAACACGATGTCATATTCTTGTATTTCTACGATCACGCGACTGTTTCCGAAGATTTCGCAGCATTGTCCAGGGTAACGATGCCGTTGATCGGGCATGCGCCGCTTTACAAGACGAATTCCGACCACCTGGCGAGAAAGTACCGTATTACGACTTGGCCACAGTTGGTCGTCCTTCGTGATGACCGTCCATCATATTATCCTGCCCTCTCACCGGCCGATATCAGGGACACAAACAAAATAACAGATTGGATGCGAACTGTGTGGCTTCCGCTCGTTCCCGAGCTCTCAGCCACGAACTCACATGAGATTATGAATGGCAAGACCGTGGTCTTGGGCATTTTCGATAGCTCCAAGGAAGAGGAATTCAAAGCCGCAAAAGCAGAGATGAAAGAGGCGGCCAAATGGTGGTTCGAAGGCAAGGATAAGGATGAAAACACCGAAAGGCAGGAGTTGAGAGATAGGAAGAAGCATAAGATCCAGGAAGCCCTAGATCGCGGAGATGACAGAGGCTACAAGAATGCTAAGGGCATGCCGATTGTTCTGCCTAAGAGACAAGAGATCGGGTTTGCCTGGGTCGACGGAGTCTTCTGGGAACGCTGGGTCAAACAAACCTATAACATCGACGTCAAGGAAATGGGCAACAGGGTTATCATCAATGAAGAAGATAAGAAGAGGTTTTGGGACGCAAACGCGGAGGAAGAGTCAATACTCCCGTCTAGAACGGCGATTCTTGATGTCGTTAGAGACGTTGTTAAGAATCCGTACAAGTTACAGGCGAAGAGTACAGTTGGAAGGCTTGAGAGGGTGTTCATGTCGGCTAAAGACCACGGAACGAGTCATCCAATCCTGACAGTTTTCTTCATCATCTTCGCTCTAGGCGCTGCGTACGTTTGGAGGAGCAGGAGGTATAGGAGAGGCTACGGTCCCCACCCAGGGCTCGGATTAAACCCCGGTAAGGAGAGCGGGTGGGGCCAAGGATGGTTTGGAGGCGAGAAAGATGGCATGTTCAGCAGCGGAGGCGGTAGCGGGAAGTACGACTGAACACCTAGTCCGCTTGCGCCGTTGAGCCTGTGGACTTGTAATTTCCTAGCCTTCTTTCTGTTTTATTGTTTTAGATGTGGCCGCGTTAGCAATTTGGTTTGTCACCTTGCTTCTGCTATAAGTATTGTACATGTATGTATGCTTTTTTGGCGGAATGACCTTTTTACGTTCACCGATTTCCATTGTATCCCGTCGGATGTTGAACCCGGATCAGCGGAACACAGGCCTAACGTAGACACGAACGTAGACATGAGAACTCAAGCCATCGATAGTTCTTAGTAAGTCGGTCATGGTGGGGCACCTTCATTGGCAGTGATGCTGGCGTGGCGTCATGATGCATACGGCATTAGGCGAGCATTCCACGAATTCCCATGGCATAGCGTTCGTTGCAATTGAGTAATTCACATCTCGACAGTTGAACCTGGCCTTTATTGCTATCTCGCCCCAAAGAGGTCTATATCTAGACATTTTGCGACGCTGAGGATTTATGATTGACTCCTAATTATAAAATATCAGTCGTTGCCATCAATCCCACCTATTTTTATCAAGGCCTAGGTTGAGAATGGATTCCAAGAATACATCTTCTGTACTCGCCACAATTCCTCAGATCACCAGCGGATCACATGCATGAGAGCAGGGTGTGGCTTGTACGTGTGTATACTGTGTGCCCAGCCATCGATATCGTGTATCCCGGTCTGCAGAATTCCCTGCTTTTGCTTCTGTCCAATACTTTGATAGTCTGGCTGCAGGATGTCGCAAACAGTGCGGTATCGTGGCTAGTGGCCCGGAGCATTGAAGGGCTATCGAGGCAGCCAGACCCACAGTTTGGCGGTGATATCGAATGACCCCGGTCAGTTTAGGCAATTGCAAGAAGTTACTTGACTTCTTCCCGTGCAATTTGATACCTTTCGAACCCCCCACCTGCGTTCGACAAGAACTACTTAAAGGCCAGGGATACACAGATTCGAATTAAGAGCCCTCTGTGTACGCATCCCTTCTCTTGAGATAACTCTCTGTCTTTTTCACGCATGAATTAAATACAAACCTTCGAAGGGAAGTTGGTTGGGGGCAATATACGCTTCAGGGAGATATCACATTTGGTTGTTACTATCTCGGTACAGGTTGTAACCCAGCTCCGGATATTGCGACAGCTTCCCTGCCCTCCTTCAGCCACTGTCATTTTCGACAATTAAATCGCTCCAGAAGGTCAATAAACTTTCCAGTCGAAAAGGGCTTTAAGGGTTTTCTAATATCTGTCAGTACTTAACTTGACTCCTGTCTTCGTTCGCGTCCCTTTATAAAGAGGGCCCTTTTAAAAACGACACTTCCCACTGGTATTCGATATCCCCTTGTGAATATCGATAACGAAGACCCCGGCGAGCAGCATTCCAATCAAAGCAGCTGGTTTGCGCCTGCCAAACTGCTCGGTTACACACCTGCAGCGCAAGCTTCACCAGGCCGCTCCATTGGCAGCTGCAGGTCCACGAGACGTACGACCACCAGCCCCTCGTAGACGACTCCGTTATAGATATATTGCCCACCCGTCTACGCACCAGGCTGGACACTTTGCATATACATGTACACCTACTTTCTTGTTACGACTACATGTGGAGAACCTGACTCTTAACTCAAATATTCAGAGTGCGCCTTTCATTCTGAGCTGTGGTCACAGTCAGCCTTACCGCCAACAGAACATAATCATCTTATCCCTCTCGAAACCTGTCCAGACGCTTTATCGCTCAAACCTCACGACGTCCCCTCGACAACCCTCTCCAGACCTCTCCCTCTCAAATGGTGGCTTCTTCTTCCCCGTCCTCCTGGTCCAGCGACGGAGTACAGACCTGCGTAGTGTAGACGGGGGGTGTAATCGACGGTAGCACAGGACAACCCACCAAACCCAAACAACGCAAGTAAACACCGTCTACAACGCCGTCAACACAAACCCGACATTTTATAGGGAAAACACTATCGTGCCTTCCGTAAACATTCTCTCCTCGGCTTCAGATCTACCGCCCACCCTACCCCGTCGCGCACGGCGGTATCGTCTCTCATTCGCCATGGGGAACACCCACTCCGCGCAAACCCCGCGCCGTAACAAATCCTCCGCCCACGAACGGCATCCTTCCTCCCCCACCACCACCAAGAAATCCTCCCCGTTTCGATCCTCCAATAAGATAAACAACAAACTCTCCAAACCGAAGGTTGGCGGCGAGTCGCCACCTCCAATACCGATACCTCTACCATCGTCGCTGAGCAGACGAAATTCCAGAGCCTCGATACAAAACGTCCTGCCGGACCGCGCCAGTTTAAATCCAACTGATGGCGGGGCGATACCCTATCCTCGTCCGCCCACTAGATCCGGTAGTGTGGATCTGGCCCGGCAGAACAGTTTGACGGGTGCAGCGCAGGGGTGGAGTAATCATCCCTCGCGGAAAGCGAGTAGGGAAACATTGAACAGCAGAGGTGGGCCTGGTAACGATGGGGCTCCATCGCTCGGGGCTGTATGGCTGGAACGAAGACGGAGTCTTGTTCATGAGCCGATGAATAAGCCCGGTTCACCGCCTACGACTGTCATGAGCCCTGTCCCGTATATCAGGCCCATGACTGCTCCTGCTGCTGAAAATAGTAGCTTCGATGCGTCTCCGTTGCTGGAACCAGAGGATTTAAAGCCGCCACCGACGGCGTCCTCTACGGCTAGTTTCCATTCAGCATTGCAGAGCCCGACGAGGATACAGCTTACTCCTTCACCTACAAAGTTCTTGAATCAACAGCAGCAGCAGCAGCAGCAGCAGAGCCCGCCTGTATCGTATAATCCCGAACCTTCATATGTACCTGTAAGACGACGTTCCTTAATGCAAGCAGCTGCCCCGGGCACGGCGACAAGACCGAAACCCCAGGAACCCGAGCCCAACAATGATATGATGGGTATGGACGATAACCTACTCTTTGTACCTCGCTCCAGACCTACACACCTTAACCTCGACGGCGCTCGTCCGGAAACCCCTCAAGATCAAGGAACTCTCGGCAGCCTTAGAAAGGGCTCTTTATTTGTAGCCAATGGTGCTCCGAGCCCCATTCCTAGCTCACCGTCTCTAAGAGCTGCGAGTGGTAGTAGCCAGCGACCGAGAGATAGCTCGCTGCTCAGCCTTCCGCCGGTTTCCGCGATTGTTAATACTGAGACCGCCAACAACGGCGAAGAAGAGATGACGCCGCAGACACCGACGAGGTCGGAGAGCTTCGCTATAAGGAGGAAACCAGTGGGAACCTCGTCAAATCCTTCGTCGCCACAATCTGGGAAAAGGCCAGCTATTCAGGTAGACACAAGTGCGGCTGCGAATGTTAACAGGCACAGTCTTCGGATCGTGCCTCCATCGCCTGATGCCGAAGCCCCAGATACTGCTCAGACTGTCAGGCCTGAGAATCGACCCGTCGATGTAAGCGAAGAAAGCACGGACGAAGACCCGCATAGGCGACATCTGTTTAGCTACGGGCTTAAGAATAAACAATTCATGAACGGGCAGTACCATCCAAGCCCCTCGTCAGACTATTCTCAGACCAATACCTCGGCGGTGCCATCCGCAGCGGTCTCTGCAAAGCCTGGCCTCTCAAGATCTCCGTTTTCGTACGAAGGTGCGAAGTTGATAGATAATCCAGATTCTATCGTAACGGGGGGGCAGAGTGGCGGGAATACTGCTAGAGTCGAAAATACGGAATTGGAGGACTTCAAGCCAAAGCCATTGGTTGTCAGGAAGAACCTGCTAAAATCAGCCGTGGCGGTCGATGACCCTTCGGCAGTCAACCATAGCAATTCTGGGCAGGCAGCAGAGGAGAAGCTCGCGCCTAGTTCAGATTCATCCGACGTCTCGTCAGCTAGCCAGACCAAAACTGCTGACAGCGGGTATTCTTCAGCTGGGAGCGCAATGTTACCACCTGATTCCGATAGCCAATATAGACGAGCAAAGAACCGCCAGTCAGCGCCTGAGCAGATTGCAAGTGACTTCAACAACCGGTATCCGGATATGAGACCGGCGACGAGCCATAACTCAACGGAACCAAATACCACGAGTTCGGTGGTCAATATTCCTTACTCTTCGGTAAGGAATGGAACGCCGCCTAAATTGCAAGCTCCTCCGCCTAGAGCCCCGAAGAACAAAGGGAAACAATACCCACCAACCCTTCCTACGCATAGGTTTGAAAACGCGGCCGTCGAGGATGTAGACGAGGTAGGACAAAAGAAGCCAAAGAGAAAGCGACGCCTAAGCTTCAAACGTCTCTCATGGAAGAGTGACAAAAAACCAGAAGTCGAGGCTCCAGAACCGATCAATGTAGAATCTGGGGAAGTCATCACCGTCGACGAACCCGAGCCGCCCAGATCCTCCCCTAAATACCTCCCACCGCTCAACCTTGGAACCGCTGAACCAGAGCAGACTCAATATCAGCTGCAGCCTCAGCCCGAAAGACAACAAAGCTTCACTAGTAGTGTCAGGAGCGGGTTACAGTCTATCGGATACGCACCGGAGGCAGCTTCACTCCCAAATTCACCGGTGGAACAGACTTATCATGAACCCATGGCGATTACGTCTTCTACGCCTACCCGTGCGGTTTTAGCGTTGAGATCTTCTGAGTCGGTATCGTATACCGGAGCAGCATACTATCAACGATTTAACACTCCTTCTCCAGTCCCTGGGACTGTTCCTACCCCAGTGGCACAAAGCACGTCACCGCCGCCTCCTCCTCCTCCTGCCCCGCAGCCGCCACAGCAGAAAATCAGTACACCTGAGAGACAGCCGTCGCTTCCCCGGCATACTACTCCACCATCATCTTATAAACCACCGCCAGGTAGATACTCAATGGAGGACAATAACCGTCAACCACCGCCGCCGCCGCCACCCCCTCCACCATCTTCACAGAACAGAGTCGATAATGTGCAAATTCGCCGCCGCCCGCTCGGGAACTCAGCGATCAAGTCTAACCCGCAATCACCGGTTTCTATGCAATCACCATGGAATTCCAATCCCTCAGCTAGCACAGCTAGCATCAGCTCCATACCACGAGTTTCTAGGACAAACTCGTTGAACAGCCAGTACTCGTATAACACCCAAAGCGGGTACTACCAACCGAATAATAACCAGCAAGTGCAAAGATCCGATTCAATGAGAAGTGGTAGACCACGTTATTCTCAGAATCACGGGCCACCATCTGGTCAAGGATACAATAATAATAGTAATAATAACGGAGTACTGCCGTTTGCTACAGGTCAACCTCGCAGACGGAGGAGTACGAGTTCCGGCGGTTCGGTCGGGCCCGGAGGGTATCCGCATCTAGGACAGGATCATAATTCTGACCGCGCGATGTTTGGAATGGATTTTTGGGAAGGCATGCAGGTTACACGGGCGAATGATCTGGTGAAGAACTATGGGAGCACTAATCCTCCTAACCATGGTCGCCGTGGTAGTAGTAGCGGAAGTTGGTACGGACGACGAAGATCAACTGAACAGGCTAGTGCGATGGAGATGTTATACGGCGAAAAGGTCGCGGAGCGGTACGCAGAGGCTGAAGTGGAAGGAGAGGAGAGAAGTAGGAAGAGGGAGAGTTTTTGGAAGAAAGCGGCTGGTTCGATGGGCCGGCGGAGCAAAAGCCAGCATAGGAACGCCCGGGAAGTCGTGGGCTATTAAAAGGTGGGAAGTCGAGAATGGATATCACCTAACCATCGTATCTTCTTTATTATTTTATTTCTTTTACTCGTTCTTTTGAGCAGGTTCTAGCTTGTCTTTCTTTTGGTTTCGGGGTTCTACGGTGTTTTCGACTTTCTTTTTTGCTTGCCTTCTGGGGTTGTATCGGCATTTTTGAACCTTCACGGAGGACGTTTCCTTTTGATTACCTGCTATCGATGACCCTTGTTGCCATCATCCCACCCTTTACTCCTGTCTATAGCGTTGTTTCTCTCTCCCCTGTTTTCTCACGGTGGAGGCGTTCGGGAATGCCTTCTGTCTCTCTTTTCTACCATCATACCCTTCATTCATAGGACGAATTTGCAAAGCTAAGAGGAGGCGGGAAGGCAAAGCGCTTCCCTGCATGATCAATGCATGATGTTATATAAACACAAACACACATACGAACATAAGCAGGCGTATTATTACGTCTCTTCTGTTACTCTACCGCTTCGTTTAACTCGAAAAGTCAATGTAAGAACTTTAATGAATCTATTCGCGAGTGAGCTGCTGGGTATAATTATAATTGTGCGGTTGGTCAATTGATCAATTGTGCGAACAAGTGTAACAAGCTTGCAAGGAGCTTGGAGTTTAGCGGGTGAAATTCACCCGTTAAACTCCAGAACACAGCTCAGGGCTACAAACCACAAAGGATATCTCCAGTTTTAAAACTTCCCAAATAATGAATGAATGAATTGCAAAGTGCTATAGTAATACAATGTCCTTCAGAAAAGTAACATACAGATGTATATAATACTATCTCAACGAAAGAAACGAATCAGCACATCCTCCCAACTCCAAAAAGTCGAAAAATAAAATGAAACGCCCTGGCTTTCGCGCGTGTATATATTGACAGATCTTAAAGCCAATAAGCGAACAAGCCCGCTGCACTCTATAAAACTTTTCGTTCGACCACCACCATAACCTACAAGTCTTGCTATGCATATGACTGAGCTTAACGCCTGTTGGTCTTTCCGATTGTTCGCTTGCCCGAAAACTATTTGTACCGGCTTCGTTAGTGACTGAACTTTGAGTAGGTACGAAATAAGAGTAGATAATACTTACCAAATGCTTCGGCAGAGCTGCAGAGACATGCCTATCAGCTTCACCCTGTCTCGCCATCCTATTCATCTTCTTCTGGTTCAACTTGGCTATCTTCTCGGCCTTCGTCCTAGCACTCTCGTTCGTGACACCGTCCTCACGTCTATTGCTCTGGCTCCTAACCCTGCTCTTCGCCCGTTCCCTCAGAGTCATCTGGCTAATATCATGCATGCTGATATCCGTCATCTCGACGTCGCCAGTTGCTTCAGAGGCAGCCCTACTCCTACCCGCCATGGAACGTCCACGGCTCTTGCTTCTGGCCCTGTCCATGACAGTGCTGGCGTCCAGACCAATCTTCTCAAGGCTGTTCTTCATCTCACTCATGTTCTTCGGCATCTTCTGGCGTGGGATGACGGCTCTGTTCTTCAATGCCTTCTTGCTTCTTGCAGCATTTCGAATCAGTTGCTTCTGCTCTCGGATGAAGTCCGCCTTCACGCGAATATCCGCTTCTTCATCGTCCTCAATACTCTCCTCCTCATCATAGAATCCCTCAGCTTCAAGCCTTTCCTCTTCAGCCTCTAACGCCGCAAGTTTGGATTCAATATCAGGGTCGATAAAGTCGTATACATTCTTGCCGTCGAAGATTTCAGGAATCTTATCGAATTTCCATTCATCATTTTCGAGCATGTAGTTCTCTGTAAACATCCAAAGTTAGCTCTGTGTTTCGAAACGCGGACCGAGTGGTGGCGGTATGGAGCACATACTCTTCAAATTGATATTATAAACTCCGGCACCTCCCTCCTCGGCTTCAATATCCTTCTCCAGTTTCCTTCTATTTGGATCGTTCACATCGTATTTCGCTTTCTCCTTGACAGCATCAGGAATAAATGCCTCTCGGGTAACACCGCCGATAGGTCGCGCAACGTGTATCCGGTTCAGAATATCGGTGGCCCTGTTTGTCTTCAACTTCTGCTCTACTCGCGCAGCGAGCAGCCGTTCACACGCCTTGTTCTTCACCTCCGAAATACCCTGCTCGGTGTGACAGCTCAACTGTAGCATCTCGACATCCCCGCTCTGAAGCATAGTTTGTATTAATTTCTGCGACTCCTCATCCAGATCCTCGGGTTTGACGACATCGATCTTGTTAACGACGACAAACACGATTTTGTTTGCGAACAGAGGTTTTATTGAGTGGAAAAGTTGGACTTGGGCGGCAACGGAGTAACCACATTGTTCGGAGAGATCCATGAAGTAGAGGATCACTGATTTTAAATGGGCGATCGCAGTGATCGATTGCATTTCAATTGTATTCATTTCTTCGAGTGGGTGGTCGAGGATACCGGGGGTATCGATAGCTTGGAATCGAAGGTATTTATAGTCAAAATGACCGACGAACAAACTCTTGGTGGTGAAAGCGTACGGTTGAACATCCACATCTGCTCTGGTGATGCTTCGGAGGAAGCTACTCTTTCCAACGTTGGGATAACCGCAGATGAGCAGGGTTCGGGTGTTGGGGTCAATACCCGGGAGACGGCCGAGATGCTGTCGGACTTGTTCTAGGTAGAGGAGAGGATCTTTCAGGCGACGAGTGATCGTGGCCATACGACCCAGAGCCGCACGTTTTAGCTGTTTGCACTGGAAGAGCGATTGGGCGTATTTGATGAGGCGGACATAGTCACGGCAGACTTGCTCGATAAGGTGCTTAGCGGTGGAAAGCTGGCCGAGGGCAATTCGGAAGTGGTCGGCGTCATAGAGTGTATTCATTAAGTCCTTGTCTAGAAAGCAAATAAGACCGTCAGAATGCCGGTACCAGCATGGGGGGTGAGAGGGAGCATACGGAAAGGATGGATATCCTGGAGCTTCGGGAAGCCATCGAGGATTGCCTGGAGCTTCTCAGTAAATGTATCTTGGGTAAATTTGACCTTTCTAAGATAGAAAGCTGTTTATTGCGTCGTCAGCGACCGATCTAAGCAGTTCATGTATATCGTTTTCAGGCAGCAAGTACCTCTTATTCTGCTGATTTTGAAGCCAGATCGGATAACGGTTGGAGTCTTCCTAGTCGTCCTAGATAGAACAATATCAAGGAACTCCTGCGATGTGGGCACCGGGGCGATAGCTTTCCAGGTCTATCATCTCATAGTTAGCCATTGCGGTCTCAGCTTGGAAGTAGCTTGGTACTATTCCAATTTAACCAAAATAAAGAAGGGCATCGTACTGTTTGAACCATTGTGACGGGCTATGAATGAGCTAGTGGTAAATTACAAGCCTGTCTGTCGAGAGCTGCCTCGATATGCGATGGTGGGGATGTAAAGATGGAGGAGTCGTCGAGGAGGACAAGTACGAATCGCCTATCAGAAAAAAGTTGGTGGAAAGCGAAAACCATTTTTTTTTTTACTCGAGCGACAGGGCTAGTCCCAATCAGGTTAGTTGTCTCCGCAACCGTCGCTCATTGGCCAACGTCAGACGCAACGCATTCAGCAACACATCGGCATCGAACTTCATGACACCTCGACGACAGATCTGGAGGTGCTGATGAAATCCTCGGTCTGGATTGCCATAACCGCATTGTTTCAACCCGATGCTTGATAATGTCCCGGCGCTGAGATTGAATCCCATCCAATTGGCTCGTTTCTCCTGGCTTCCTTTAATTTATTTCGGGCCGTGGCAGGGATAGCTGTCTCGCCTGACCATCGTTTGTCGCTTCAAATCAAATCCCGTCGCGACTCAACCCCAAACATCGATATCATCATCAATCTCCTCTCAATCGCCGAACAGCCCTTCATACCACAGAAGTCGCATCTGCCTTGGTCGCCAAGATGGTCGCTCCGGTCCGCCCTCGCTGCTTCCTGGATCTCCAACACGGTACCGATCCCGTAGGTCGCGTCGTCATCGAGCTCTTCACAGACAAGACTCCCAGAACGTGCGAAAAGTCCGTATACCGTACTCCTATCGCATGCAGACTATGAATATTCAACATTAATTGTATTTCTAAATTATAGCTTCCGATCACTATGTACAGGCTCCACTTCGCCTTCTCTACATTACAAAGCCTCGATTTTTCACCGCATAATCGAAGAATTCATGCTCCAAGGCGGAGATATCACTCGAGGAGATGGGAAGGGAGGGGTATCCATATACGGCGACACATTCGAAGATGAAAACTTAGGGTGGTGTGACATCGACAAGGAGGGGTTGGTATGCATGGCCAATAGGGGCAAAGATACCAATAGCTCGCAGTAAGTGATACTGACTACATCCTTATTAATTCATGATTAAAGGTTTACAAAGCATGTGACATGCTGACCCTTTGGCATGACTCGTCAGGTTCTTTATTACGGTACGAAAGCTCACGATCCTAGATGATGTGTTCGTGGTTGGTGTCGAGGAATTATCAATGCTAACTATTACATCAGTGCGCCCCGTGTGATCACCTGAATGGCAAACATACGGTCTTCGGTCATGTAGTAAGCGGTCTTCAATTTGTCAAGGAAATGGAGAAAGTTAGGGTGAATTCCTCCGACAAGCCTGTAGTGGACGTGATTATTTCAAATTGCGGGGAGCTCGAATTCCGACGGGCATCGGTAAGGGCGGTGACAGGGGCAATGGAGACGAAGTCTTCCGGAGATAGGAAGCGGTTGCGAAGTCAGAGTCGAAGTCGGAGCAGGAGCAGGAGCAGGAGCGGGAGCAGAGGTGGCAGTCGGACCCGAGATAGACATAGGAGCAGGACAAGGAGTCCTCGAGCGAGATCGGATCGTCACGGACGGAAAGATAGAGACAGAGACTCTCGGCGATCTGACAGACGGCACCGTGACCGGATTGACCGCTCGCGTTCGCCACGGAGGCCTGGGGACTCTTCAGTAAAAGAAACTAATACACAGACCCAAGATCCCCGCTCAAGGTCTCCCGAAAAGCCCTTATCTCCACCCACGGAGCGGGATCCAAGGCCTTCGAGACATCACAAACAGTCGCGTCGGTCATATTCCCGTTCTCGGTCACGATCGCGTGATCATCATAGACGGGCGCGGAATTATGATGAGGACGAATTTGATTCTGAGGAAGAGCGTCGGATCCAGCGAGAGGAGGACGAGCGGGAGTCTAACCGACGGCCCTACCGCTCGCCTCCTCGGCGGGGTGACCGATATCCGGCAGATTCTGGTCAATCAGAAGTGAAATTCAAAGGTCGTGGAAGCATGAAATACCGCGAGAAAGGTGGATACGGTGGTTACAACCGATTCGGGAGGTTAATCTAAGCGGAGAAGCGTGGTCACGGGCTTGCATTTCAAGGTTTTTATTTATTCGAAGCATCTAAATTTATACATTTTATCACGAGACCGTACGTAAAATCCACCCTGAAACAGCTATATCCCGTCTGCTATTTCCACTTCGCGGGAAGCAGAATCGCAAGGCTGGTTTAGGTATAGTCGGCGCAGTCCAAAAGTGAGGATCTTCGTATGTGTTCCCATGATCATGAGGGCCGAGGTTCGCGTCCGTGCGCCAGGGAGCTGTCCTTAATTGACGCCTGTTATTTCTGAAGCAAGGATTTCTTGCCAAATTAGTAATATCAATGTTCCGAGTGTTGTTCCCTTAGTGAGCCACCCAAAGGGCAGGCAAAGAATGTTCGGGGAATCGTTCGATGCACCAGACTGCCGGCACCGGTAACGAGAAGCTGCAGCAGCAGGGGAAGTCAATCACACCGGTTCCAGTGGAACGGCAGTTCGCGGCGAGCGTTTTGTCCCGCGTTGCAAGGGGGAAGCGAAGAGGCCTATGTCATGGCGAGATCAACAGCGCCGTGGCGCGGCTTGGGACATCTGCATTCGACACGGGAATACAAGCCGATGTGACTAAAAAGCCTTGCCGGAGCGGTAAAAGAGGCGTGTTTGTTTGGTGTAAGGCGTACGACGTTCGCAACGTCGAAGGTACTCACCAAAAAAAACCTCAGTCATTGGACCGAGAATGACCGGGTTATTGGGCAAAGGGGCCATGCAGCAGATGCACATACTTGCGTCCAGTATGTAAGTAACAATTGACTCCAAAGGCAGACCAAGGGCTGCGAACCCCGTCGCCAATTAGAATGTCGACATCCTGCATAAGAGTGGGGTTTGGGTCGAATCAATTCCAGGAATGCGGTCAGGGTGGGGAGAGTGGGTTGCATGGGGCTCACGTTGACAAAGAAGCCCTCGCACACCGCACATGATGGTGAAGGATTTCGTCAATGGAAAAAAGTGACGGGTATCTGGGATATCCTTATTGAAATTATATCCACCCGGACCCTGTACCTTGCCCACCTCGATTCGAAAGTTTCAAAAACAGGCAAAAGTATCAAGGGGAGGTGAGCCTAATGGCTCGGTAAGTTCGGTGACGCAAGTTTTCGACGACCTCCTCCCACTGGCAATGTTTCTAGTCGACATCGATGCGTCTTGCTTGCATTCTGCGGGAAGGGTTTGATGATTTTCAGACACCATCCATAGTTAGATAACCGGCCGGTCCTTCCGCTACCCGGCCCGCCTCGTATCGTGTGATAGCGATCTTGACAAGACCCTTGGGCGAAGCGGTTTGAGAGTTTCCGCACCATGACTGTGCAACTACCATCAGAATCACAACAGGAATTGATATGGGGACGGCTGTGGTCCGAGCATCTTACAATTTGTTGCACCTAGGCGTCCACTTCCACTAGTTAGCACCCAACCTGTAAGTGAAACACACTAACGATGTAACCATTGTCCAGTTCGAAGTGATAGACGGGACAGTTAGGGAGGCCGTAGAGCTCTCTCGTCCGCACGAATTCGAAAGGGTGAGAGGTCAGAAAGTCTGTGAATGTTTGGAATAGCTGGTGGAGCCTTTGTTTGATTTGGCTCGACGCCATGCATTGGCAAATTGAGTCCCGGCCCAGGTTGTTGAGGTTGGGATATATCTGCTAGTTAATATAGTTACAATACTAATCTGGAGGCGTACCAGCTGTCTGGTAGCGTACTTGGTGTCTGTTGAGGTCCCGCAGCGAAGCGATGATGTATTCTCTCTGTCATCGGGTGAGCTTTCCATCAACAGGGAACCCCGACGAACTTTCTGTGCAGCACTCTTACACCAGATGGCTGAGAAATTGGTGCCCCATATAATTTCATTTCAGGGTTTTTATGCACTCACCTTAGGTTAGATGCAGGCCCACAGGGGATAACCATCTAAATTGCAGTTCGTCTTGGATCATATCAAGGTTGGAGGCCTTGATCCGTTCGCAAGAAAAGGTGACTTTGTGGGGTTTTAGCCCGCGGTATTTGCTGTGGGAATATTCACATGCTGTGTATCTGAGGGTAAAGATCTGGAGCGGAGAAAGGTCAAAATCAGCGTATCGATGTCCACAGTACAATTGTACAAATTTAACTGAGGTCCTCATGTTGTAGGACCTAAACAGACTGCTGGGACGTCGAAGAGACAGAATTGATTCTACCAAGTTCTCGGGTCGGTGTGCTCCGGCCATGTGCCACACCTTCCCGCTGTACTGGAAGCAGGGCTAACATCAACGTCAAGGCGCTAAGTTTCACTACCACACCTGCTCACCAGCCGAACACAGATATGGCCGACAATCGCGAGCCGTCGTTTTCCTGTGGCACCCCCTCCCCAAACCTTTCCAGACCTGACGGCCCCTATTATTTTGTGATTCTGCATATTTTTAGTTAGTGCATTTGTGTCACTACGAATTAAATGAAATTCCTGATGGTTCTCCACGAAGGAGATGGGTTAACCCGAGGCCATGGTATAGGGAACCTGCTCGTGGCTTAAACCTTCCGGTGGACTAAAGGTACGAATCAGTGATGTTAGTGTGCATTCATCCGAAATTCGTGCTGCAAGATTGCAAGTGCCATGCGACTGAAAAGTGCGGTCCGTCAGAGCTTGTACTATTCGGGATTACAGGATTAGCAAGGCCAGTCCGTCGACTCCAATATTTGTCTGTTTGCCTCGACCCCGAAGCTCACCGAAGATACCCAACTAGCCTGACTTAAGGGAAAAAAAAGAAAGAAACTCATAGGAGATCGTCAAGTCGCAGTAGTGTATAAGGACCCCTTGTCCAACGCACCTTATATCCTCCCGGATTTTTTTTTTATTTTGCAATTTCGAAGCCTGACGTGGTGGTCTCTCGGTACCCTTAGCTAGGTCTCCTCCCAAATTTTCGAGGGACTAGGGGTGGTCCACTTGTCCTATGCCTATTCCCTTCAGGACTCTGATTGGCAGTACCGAATAGCAGCAGACCGGCACAGCACAGTATAGATATCTTTTCGGCCAGTAGTTAGAAATATATTCCGCAACATTGAGTCACGATTCCCGTATCCTCTCGAGCTTCCATCTCACATTCTCTCGACTTCGAATCCGGGTAGCGGTCCAAGACCACATCGACTCTTTGAAAGCGGTTCAAACGGGGAACAAAAGTCTTCAGCTCGTAGTATCCCAAATTCGGCCAGGATGTCAACAAGCGGCTCCTCCTCCTCCTTGTCAGAAACCTGTTCGTTGGACAGTGCATACTGGCGGACTGTCCGTCACCATGGTCGAGAGTTCCAGGATTATTCCATCGAAAGGATCATATACCCGGTCCCAGTCGATGAGGTAGGTCATATTTAACCCACAGCGCAGGTTCGAGGGTCAAGCAGTCGTGTAGACGTCCAGCGTGACCTCTTGACAGCATATCCGACGGCCAAGAATAGGTTGAGTAGCTCTGAAAGTGACTGACACTCCTGAAGGATGAGCAGGAACGGCTCAACAAACAGCATCTCGTCTTTAGGAAGATATTCGACAGAAGACTTATCTTCCCTCCCGTGGAGAATCCCAAAAAGATCCTAGACTGCGGGTACGGTTCAGCTGCCTGGGCAATCGAAGCAGCAGAAACCTATCCAGACGCAGAGGTTTGAATATGGACACCATATCTAATCCCTTGGAGATATAAGGCGTTAACTTCCAACTAGATCATCGCCGTCGACATTTCTCCTCATCTTAAGCCCGACGAGACCCCGAACAACCTTTGGTGCCAGGTAAGCCACAGAATAGCCACAAAGCTTCAGGCGATCTCGACTTTCAAGCTCCAATCGAACTGACAGCCGAACTTGAGGTCGACGACTTAAACGAACCCTTTAATTTCAAGCCCGACGAGTTCGACTTTGTCCATTCGAGGCTAGTAGCCCCCGGCATTGGCAAAAACCGATGGATAGGCTACATGCAAGACTGCTTCAAGTTAGTAAACGTCGGTGTAAACGGCAAGCCTCCAAGGATAAAACACTCACGTCAATCGCACGCCTCGTAGAGTCCTAAAACCAGACGGTTGGTTGCAAATGGTTGAGATCTACTTCAATGTTCAATCCGACAACGGAACCCTGACCGAGGAACACGGACTTCGAAGGTGGAGCAAGACCTTCCTTGAAGTATACGAAGACAAGAAGGACCTACGAGCCCCGACAAGGCTGCAACCCATGATGGAAGCTGCTGGGTTCGTGGATGTGCAGAGCCGGATGATGCCGCTCCCGCTGAACGGGTGGTCCCGAGGTAAGTTGAGATACACCCACCACTGTCGTCGAACTCTGCTGATATATTATTGTGCTCAGAGGAAAGAGACCGTGAAATCGGCAACCTGAACTGCTCGAATGCGAAGGATATGATCAACGCCATGGCGCTATGGCCTTTTACCGAACGACTCGAAATGTCATTAGAGCAATTCTACGTTTTGATTGCCCGGGCTCGTAGCGAGATAGATGACCTAAATCTGCGCCCATATTTCCCGTTGTAAGTCGACGGCTCAAACGTTAAACGTGGCAGTTGTGCATGTCAACCGAGCGGGGGATTTCATGATGAAAGAATATATACCTTTGCTGCTATGAGACCTCCTCTGTTACAGTTCTGGTACTTGATACTAACGTTAAAATTGTCGTGTAGGTATGTTGTGATTGGAAGGAAGCCAACGGCTTGATGATAGAGCACCTGCTATCTTGGTTCGAATCGCGCGAGCAGCCTTTATATGATTCTTTCCCTTCGAAGCATCCGGTCTAGCGAGTTTTGAGTCGAGTATCCATCCTCATCAACAGCATTATTGTCGGCGTATCTGGGATTCATTGCATTGGGTTTTGGTTAAGGCTGGGGTATAAACAAAAAGAGCGACAGCGGAAATTATATTCAGCGAAAGAGTTTGGGCATATTTCAATAAGGTGTGTATAGAAGACATCTAAAGGCATGGCAGTTGTAGAGTTCAGAGGCAGAATCGAATACATTTCATCCTAAACGGAACAAAAGGCAATTGCCATCTGAGGCCAAGTGCGAGTGTGATGGTTTTGTTTTTGTGATAAAGCAGAATGCCTAGCACGAAACGCTGTTACGTTAGCACATTAACCGCCCACCGTCTTATGCTTGACACACCTTCGTTTTTGACCAAGCAGAACATACCTGGCTCCTCCTTGCGCGGCGGATTGGGACGGGAAACGTCCCGTCGAAGGAGTAGGGACTCGAGAAGGGAAACTTACAGCTGTACGAATAAAACGGCAAAGGTTAAAGGGCTTCCTGGCAGCAGCGGCGACGGGCCGAACCAATCAACAATGCATCGCGAACCTTCCACAGGCCTCTTAATATCCTTTAGCTGGCCGGCACGACTGTCCTCACGAGGACAAGAGCTCCGTGGCCGTGGTAGCATTACCTGGGGAGCTTGGTGTGCGACCCTACGCATATACATGACATCCATCAAAGTGCCGTGTGGCCCTGAGACGTACCAGGCCAAGATATCGATGTCGATGTTATCGATGCACATGCCCGTCCTCAAGGCCTACATGAAGCCCGATGATTTCACAGCTCAAATTACCAGGTGAACCGGCTACGGCCATTCGCTCGGATCCCGTGTCAGTTGTCCCAGCCGAGATGGATAGAAGTGTAATAAATACGGACATACACTCTACGCATGCTTTGAGAGATTTTCCAAAACTCTCACTGGTGTTTTGAAACGGACAATGCCAGTCTCTCTGCCGATATATCCCATCCCATTGGGCTCGCGGTAAGAAAATGCCGACTGAAAACGCTAAAGCCTATTGGACTTCCAAGCTGACACGCATCATATCTGCATATGAGGGGTAGATAATGGGGTATATTACCTCCATCTTCGAAAGGAGGGGTGAAAATAGCCCCTCATACGGCCTATCGGTACCACTGTATGCACATGTGCAATGAGGTGTCACTTGCGCACGGAATTCCCAGCTGGCCACTGGTTTTCCATTTGAGTTTCTGCAATATGCAAGATGCAACAAATTTAATACGAGGAGGGAAAAAAAAATCTCTTAGGCTGGAGTGCAGTGCCTCGAGGCAGAAAACGGTCGACTATGGGCGTATGCTTTAGCCTTTCTTGAAACAGCCGCTCGGATCTGGCAGACAGAAAGAGCCGTAGTGTCGATATTCCGGGTAAGGTTGGATCAAGGAGGTTCAACGATGATTTCATCCCTCTGCTCCTGAGAAGGTGGGATGTCCTTTTGAGGGATTGCTCGCATCTCGCAGGCGCATCTTTTTTCTTATTCTCTGCCTGCAATTCATCCTCACAGAGACAAATCACAAAGTTTGATCCACATCACACGCCATGCTATCTCGGACTCTAAGAACCGGAAACACTTGTGTGCGATACTCTTTTGGGATTTGCGGGACTGAGCTAAGGGGACAGTCTCAAGCGGATGAACCAGATTCTCGGGTCCATTGGGGTCACGATCCCTCCATGAAGCGAATCAGAAGCCACACCGGCTGAATCGTACCGGTAGACGAATCCCATCCTCTGCACAGCTCCTCGCTGGCGTTTGAAGTCTAAGGGATGAGCCTGGCTGCTGGGTTCCATCCGACGGAGCTTCTCCACTGCTTCGCATGATTTTTTATATGCAATGGAATGCTCGTATGGACGGCGTCTTGGAAGTTGAGTTGCGTTGCACCGTTTCTCTCGGCATATTTGCCGCTAACTTGCTGGAGACACTCATCCAAGTCCAAGGCAAGGCCCCTCCACCCACACACCTGTAACGCCAGGAAAAATCCGCAGGGTGGATACGACCGGTTCGATCTCAGTCCCAGTACCTTGGTGCTTCGGACGAGGCGAGACAATTGCTCTGCATAGTACGGAGCATTCGGAGAAACAGGATTCGATTCGAATACTTTGTGGTACACCACGTTCATCCACAGCGTCAGTGCATTGCATATATGCCGTGCTTGGATTCGAGGCTACGATTTTACTACTTTTTAGAACGCTTTGAGCACCATTTGGGGGCCAACCGCAAACTCAGCCCGAGGCGGTAACATTCCCAAGAACGGTCACCGCTGACGCGTAGGGATTCTAACCAAAGGGGGCACGTCTCCCACAGGCAGGCCGAGCGAGACTGAGAGGGAGCGTAATCAAACGCTCGCTTGGCTTGTGACAGGTGAGATTTTAAATTCGGTGGGACCAATAGCCCGCCGTCTCAACCGAAGTTCCTCACCAAACGTTATCGTCTTCTGGTATCATCCTCCTGTCCGTCTCCCGTGCCACAGGACACTTCAGCTTTCAGCTTCCAGCCTCTCAATTGATACGCGGAATCGTATCTGGACTTCCCTACATCAAATATGGCGATTACTTTTGATGCCAGCCACGTCCGGCTCACGAAAACATTGCTAGCGTATTTCGGTGGGGGCTTCGTTTTATACTGCCTGTTCAGGCTGTTGACCGCCGTCTTTGCCATCTTTATCCAACCTGGGAAATCGGTATGAGGACAATATCCAACATGTGCATTGGGCGTTATCTCTGGAAGTTGGCAATTAACTGTTGTGTCATTCGCAGCTCAGCAAGTTCGGACCCAAGGGATCCTGGGCTGTCGTAACGGGAGCCTCGGATGGTATCGGCAAGGAATTCGTCTATCAGTTGGCAGCAAAGGGTTTTAACATTCTGTTGATCTCCCGTACGGCGTCCAAGCTCGAGGAAATCAGCAAGGACCTCGAGGCAAAGTATAGCATCCAAACGGAATATCTACCTGTTGATTTTGCCCAAAATCTCGACGAGGACTACAAGAAGATTGCTACCCGTGTTGGTATGAAGGATGTCTCCATTTTGGTTAACAATGTCGGGAAGAGCTATGATATGCCGACCCAGTTCCTCATCACCGACGAGAGCTTGATCCAGGAAATCATCACAATCAACTGCACCGCCACCCTTCGTGTAACGAAGACCGTGCTTCCTGGAATGGTTACCCGCAAGCGAGGTCTGATCCTTACCATGGGCTCTTTCGCTGGCCTGACTCCGACCCCACTGCTAGCGGCGTACTCTGGAAGCAAGGCGTTTCTCACATCGTGGTCCGCTGCATTGGCCAGCGAATTAAAACCGCACGGTATCCATGTTGATCTCGTCCAAAGCTACCTCGTTACCTCTGCCATGTCCAAAGTTCGACGGACAAGTTTGACCATCCCGAATCCAAAGGCTTTCGTGAAGGCGGCTATCGGAAAGATTGGTGTCTATGTTGGCAATACCGCTGGAGTTGTCACACCGTACTGGAGCCATGCCGTTATGCACTGGGCCTTGGAGAATCTCGCTGGACTGGGAAGCGCAACCGTTGTTAATACCAACAAGACCATGCATGAGGATATCCGAAGACGGTCATTGAAGAAGCAGGAGAGGGAGGCAAAGAAGCAGTAGATGGGCAATATCGCGACACATCGATACTCACGTGAGATATCGCTCAAAACCATACAACTAACCGTAACCGCGCTGCTACTACTTCGATGATGGGGTTATATACCTGTACGACAGACAAGGGGACGTATACTATATCTACCCTTACTAAACGATGTATTGGGAGGTTCGGATTCACCCGAATTCATGTAGGATAACGCGGATCGATACGCCGAGGCCGTCAGAATTCAAAAGCACAGATGTTTTTTCTTTGATAGACAACAATGGGATATTACTAGATACCAAACACATAGGCAGATGCATTCGAATGGCCATCGTAGCCAGTTTAAACGTACTTACCAAACAATATCATACCGTGCAATACCGTCGTCATCCTGACGCTCCCGGTGGAGTCGTATGTTGAGGCTCAAGCGAGAAGGCGAGGAGCCGGCTGCTGTGTTGGGCGAAATTTCTCGCGTTTTTTGGTGTAAACACCAACAAAACACTCTTCCATTCGCTCGTCACTGACATCCTCATCTTCAATCCTTAACAACCATCTCCACCCCTTCCATACCCCTTCCATACCCCTTCCATCACCCGTCGCCACGTCCCAGGCACACTTATCGGCCACCACAGTCGCCCAATCAGGTTGTTTTGCGATCCTTCTCGACCTCGAACCTATCTGTCGGCCGAATTGAATCGTGCGCGAAACCGACCTCTACCAGCCATCCTCAGGAGTGAGAGCGCCTCATTCCCTCTCCTTCTCGAGTGGAACCGACCTGCAGACGCATCCACGGCTGGGAACCTAACTCGTTTGCACTCCTACAATTCACACCGGCTGCCCTGAACCTTCTCAGAGGTGCTCGAGCTTGCCGTCATCATGGAGACTCAGTCTGAGTTCCCAAGTTTCTTCTACAGCAACCTGGCAGGGCCATCTACTGCGCCACGGCAGGAAAGCAGTATGGCCCAGCCAAGGTACAGCATGGAGAGGCCGGCTCAGCAGCAGTCGCCGGCACAACCTCAATACCCCATGCTTCCTCAACCTCAACCTCAGCCACGTTCGACCGTGAGTTTTGGACCTGGAGGATCGATGAGGGACCCCAGGTATCAAAACGCCTTGGTTCCGGCACAGGCACCTCCTTCTACCGATAACCTGAAGCCAATACCGAGGGCAGCGAAGACGGTGAACGAAAATCTTCATGCTGAAACCCGATACCCCGAGTTGGATAAAATACTGGCACATGGTATCTCCTACCAGTACGAAAACATGGACCAGGAACGAGCTGCGTTCCACAGAACCAATCTTTTCGAAATACCAGATCAGATATTCGAGGCCTACAATCAAGTTCAGGTTCTCACCAAGATGGGTCTGTTTGCAGAGATCGGCAGGGCCTGGATCGTGGTAGACCACATGCTGTATCTCTGGAACTTCTCGAGCGGTGGAGACTTCCAAGAGTATGCAGAGCCCTCGAGAAACAACATTCTGGCTGTCAACCTTCTGAAGCCGAGGCCGGGAGTTTTCGTTGATAGCGTCACGCATATCCTCCTTGTTGCCACAAGCACAGATATTAACATCCTCGGAGTCGCAGCATCCCCGAATGGCCGACCATTCAACGGCTGTGACCTCCAAATTTACAAGACTAACATGGCCCTTAGCTCCAAGGGCATTAACATCAACATCATCGAAGGCTCTGCCAAGACCGGTAGAATATTTTTCACCGGAACTCTAGATAACGAGGTATACGAGTTGACATATCAAGAGCAGGAAGGTTGGTTTCAACCAAGGTGCGGGAAGATCTGTCATACGCAAAGTGGAATAATAGCCCAGTTTGCGCCAAAGATATCGTTCCTTTCCGGCCCTCAAACTTCGGAGCATACGATTCAGATGGTGATCGACGATACCCGGAACCTTCTGTATACGCTCTCCTCTACCTCGACGATTCGTGTTTTTCACCTAGGTCCTGGGAACGTCCTGACCCTGGCAATAACGATACCTTTCGAGAGAGCTCTCTCGCATATTAGAGTTACACACGGCCTCCCCAAGATTCTCGACCGCACGACACCATTCGTTTCTATCAGTGTTGTCACATCGCAACAAGGGCGTCGAGTCAATCTTGTTGGAACAACGACAACCGGCTGCAGACTGTATTTTAGTGCCGCTTCGGCTTATGGTTCCGGGTACGGTGGCGATAGGCCGCCCTCCGATATGCAGGCTACTCATCTTCGTCTGCCTCCTGTTGCAGCTGGTGAGAAAAATGGAAGTTCTCGCGCGGATCCAGGCGGCTCAACGGGTCTGACTACGACACGAAAGGCGGCGGTTTTCGCACCGGGTTATTTCATTTGTTGTGTGGGGAAGGAGGAGTTATCTGATACCATCTATATGGCAGCGCCAGATTCCGCTAAGATTCTTTTCACGTCCGACATGACACAAACTCAAGTAACTTTGTGGGAAGTTGGATCGTGGCTTGATCCCGAAAGTCGCATTGAAGCTATTCAGCCAATGACTTCTCCGTTCGGTGCCACTTCGGTTCCCGGCGGATTCGGAAATGAAATGGCCGTTCAGTTCGACCAAGCTCCTACCGAAATCGCCATCCTTACTAGCAACGGCATTCACATTATTAAACGCCGCAGATATGTCGAGATTCTTGCCAACATGATCAAATACGGCTCTTCCAACCCCAATAGTCTTGGTGTTGAAGGGGAAGTTAGGAAATTCTTTGAATCCTACGGCCGTGCTGAAGCCTGTGCTGCGGCGTTGGCAGTTGCTTGCGGGGCCTTGTCGGCAGATTCCTTTGATTCTCGCGCGATTGGCAAGGTCACAGACACCGAAATCGCGGAGTTGGCTCGGAAATTCTTCATCGAGTTCGGTGGAAAGGCACGGGTTGAGAATGAGTACGACTCAACATCAGCACCATCCCTGGACAGTGTTAGAGTATCTGGCCGACATGATGGACTGGCTCTTTACACCACCCGGATCGTTCGTTCTATCTGGAAAGCTCACATCGTGAATTCCGCGGCGACCCCTGGTGGTGGAGAGACTTTCTCTGGAGCCGTACCCGTCTCAAAACTTCAGATCACCCAGGAACAGCTGCAGAGGCTATCCGAGTTCTTGGCTGAGAACCGAACTTATATTGAAGGCTTATCAGGGGCGGACTCTCTTATGCGCGTGGGCACTCGCGTGGAAGAAGTGGCCCAACAAGCCGAGCATAGATCGCTCCACTCTTTGGTCCAGCTCATCACTGCTATGATTGAGGGTATCTCTTTCGTGTTGACACTGCTTGACGACAAGCTAGATGAGGTAATCGGCCTGCTACCGGACGCCGTGAAACCTCAAGTAAAAGAGTTGACATTCGAGAGACTTTTCACGACGGACGCCGGCCGTGCATTAGCTAAGGAACTTATTGCGGCAATGGTTAATCGCAACATTCAGGCCGGCGCGAGTGTTGACATAGTGGCCGACACTCTGCGAAAACGATGTGGAAGCTTCTGTAGCGCCGATGACGTCGTTCTATATAAAGCCATTGAGCAACTTAGGAAGGCTAGGGACACTATCGACAAAGACAGTAAGAGTCGACTCTTGCAAGAAAGCGAGCGTCTCTTCTCGCAAGTTGCGTCGACTCTATCCCTGGACACGCTCAAAGACGCTATGGCAGAGTTCCTCTCCCTCCAATTCCCCTCTGGTAAGAGCCTCCAACACCCTATTGCGACCAGCCCTACCTAACATAGATCAAATTAGGCGCTATCCGTCTCGCTCTCAGCGTTGCAAAGGAATCGGACCGCGGTAACTTGGCCCTTGCATACCTTTTGGATGGCTCTCCCGCCGAAGATCCAAGGCGGGAGCAATACGAAGCTAGATCCGCTATCTACGAGACAATCTTCCCAGTCCTTCAAGCTGTTGATGAGGAGGCAAGCAGGTCCCCGACCACCCTCGATGGTCTACCTACGGATTCCCAGCTTCGACACCAACTCGCATATCAGGTTGTTTGGGAATCCGACGACGAGGTCTTCCAATCCTGTCTATTTGACTGGTTCTTCCTCAGAGGGTTGTCAGAAAAGCTCCTCAGCTTCGAAGGACCAACCATTATTCCGTACCTTACGCGACGGGCTGCTACTTCAATCCAGCATGCTGACTTGCTTTGGCAATACTACTCACGAAGGGAGATTTATTATGACGCTGCCTCAACTCTTCGGCAATTGGCCATGAGTCCGTTCCCGATTGAGCTTGATAAGCGTATCGAATATCTCAGCAGAGCCAGAGGCCTCAGTAACTGCCGCTGCCCTGTTGGCTCCCGCCAAGCAATGAACGATCTTCTTCAGAGCATCCAGGAAGAGATGGACGTCGCTATGATCCAGGCTGACATCTTGAGGAGGATCAAGGATGATGGTAGAATCAGTGCGAATAAGCTCGAGAGCCTTATCGAGCAGCTCGATGGTGAACTACTCCCTATGACTGAAGTAAGTCCTCCCAGCTTTTGATATGTCGAAGACTACCTAACATCCCATTGTAGTTATTCAATCGCTTCGCCGAACCTTATGGATACTGGGACATCTGCCTCCAAATCTTCCAAGGCGCGGATTACCACGGTACCCATGAAATCAAACGAGTCTGGGAGAAGCTGCTCGCGAAGCTGTACGATGAGGCTCAGGCCGACAAATCGAAGAATGCTCACGAGGTTGTCTCAGATGAGTTCCGAAATCTTGGTCACAGGTTCTCGCTTTCAGAGTACATCTTCCCACCCGAGGATCTCGTTCCCATGCTCGAAATCTTCGCAGTCGAGAATGTCGCAGACACGATGCATACCTCATGGGTGCCGCAGACCTTCTTGGATGCAGGTGTTAGCGCGGAATTGTTGCTCCGAATTCTCGATGCTATGTTCTACCGCGATGAAGTCCCGTTCAAAGGCTCGCAACGAAAGAGGCTTGTAAGGGACGCCGTTTATGTTGCCGACAAGTGGTTCAGAACAGCAGTAAAGAAGAGAACCAAAACCACTCTCTTTGGAGGCACCGATCAAGTCGAGGGCGGATTCAAGAGACAGTATGTAGTTGCGACATTGGAACGATACAAGACCATCCTCAGTGGTCCGGCTGATCAGGCCATCGCGGAAAAGTTGGAGAGACTATTGATGGAAATTCGGAGGATATAAATTACGAGAAGCTTCTGTTTTCATCTATTTTTTCCTTCGACACGAATATCTACCATACGCAAGCTTTATATCATGGAGTTTTTTGTTTACAACCCCCCGAACCTAATTGTTCACGATGACAAAAAGAATGACGAAGAGGGAAGCAACCCTTCTATGGTTTTCTTGCACATGTCGACCTAATGTTCTGAACCTGTAATATTTTCCTCGCTGCCTTCTGTTTTCCTCTTTACCTCTTCATCTGCGATGTCGTTACACTTTATGTCTTTTGTGAGCCTTCCGAGAAAAGAGCGAAGAATTGTGTATAATAGATATTTCATTTCTTTCCTCGCCCTTCAAACTTCTTTTCGCCGCCGCGACTTTCATTGTCGGCATAGTTTTCTCAACCCATATGTCTATGAACGCTAGCTACAGATACATCGGATTCTTATATCTCCCGTCCTCCACGCTCCTTTCAAACAAGATAAAAACGTCTACTAGCTATTATTGTTGAAATTTCTATACCGGGGGTTTCATGGTTATACGAAAACTGAAGACCAAGAACAAATTAAAAGGGAAGAAACCAAAGAATAACGAAAACAAACCGCTGAAACGTGTTGAGACGCCTTTATACCCGCCGTTGCTTTGGTCTTCCGCAAAGTTTTTTTTTCTTTTCTGTGTGAGATATCAGGTAAAAACAAGTATGCATGTAAAGAAGTTATAAACGCCAACTGAGAGGACGCAATTGCGCAAGAGTACATTTGAGTAACGTGTTGAGAACTTGAAGATGCGCTATGCTGGTGAGTGGGACCGTCAGGGTAGGACGAGCCATTGTTGAAGAATGGCATCTTAACCTCTAAGATGTCCACGTCCGGAGGATACCATACCCCCATATCTCTTACGAATTTTCATCTGGTACTTTTTTTGAACTTGAAAAAGGAAAAATATCTAATTAAAAAGAACTCCGCTTTTTTGTTGAAAAATATTCCCCAATGTTGTTGAAACGCCGTTTTCCGTGCCTCGTTATGCATTCGTAGATGGGGAATTAAAGGGACAAGTTGAATTCGTCATCGTCGTTAAGTTGTTATGCAGTATTAATGTTGAATCGTGAAAAGTGAAGGGATGATGGAGACCTCTACGCCGCCGGGGCGCCGTTGGTTATCTCGTGGGCTGTTCCATTGGTCGGAGCTCCGTCATTAATCTTCAGGTTCTGGAGGTATTCGTCGACTGGGATCTTCTCATCGAGGTTTTCGACCTTGAGGTCTTTGAAAAGCTCGAAGACCGAATCATTGTCCAAGAAATTGTTGTTAACTATAACTTGGTGTCAGCGTTGCTAGATCGCGAGAAATCGGATTTTTATAGGATACGTACCAATATTAACAAGGAACCAATTCTCCATTACAGAGCTGATGATATGTCGACTCGCCGAACTCTGTGGGTAACAGGCGGCCCAATCTTCTCCAAGGCGGTAAAGTTCATCCTTCCAGGCAAGGAAACTGATCAACTCGACAATCGTAGGTTGAACGATTTCTTTCCCTGGGAAGACACCCCAGGTAACAGCATTTGGGCTTCCTCCGGCTGGAGCATTGTGATGCAAAACACCAGCTTTGTTGACAGCGTAATAGGTCAAGTCAGAGGATCTCTCGATCCTAGTGATGAGCTCGCTGAGAACGTCCGGTGACACCAAAAGCTCGACATACATCTTCTGGTAGACGTATCCATTCTTGGGGCCCCATCCGTGGATCGGATGCGAAGACTTTACGGCATTCAGGGCACATTGAGAATTGGTGGTGAGGAAGCCGCGCTTATTGAGTTCTGCGAGCTGAGGTTTGATGGGGTCCGCGGAAGCGTCGATAGGGCTGTCAGACCACGGAAGGGATCCCAAACCACCGGCCATGTAGCGGACGAAGAGATCTGCAATATCCGCCACGGTTTCTGGACGTCCCCATAGTTTGATGTTTTGTTCCGTGGTCCCCTTAAGAGCGATACCGTACGTATCGAGTTCGCCGAAAGCAGGGGATCTCGAATCACCCCATCTACCGTTGGGGAATTCGTCCCATTCCTGTGTACGAGCAACATATGACTTGTGGCGGTTCTTCCAGAAGATCGGACGAACGTTTTCGCCTCGCCTTCCGAGTCCAAGGGAAGATTTGAAGGGCAATGCTGGTAGCTCAGGAGCCTCAAGACTGGGCATAAGGTCAAGACCTTCCAGGACCATACGTGTTGCTGTAGCGAGGTTCATGGTGTAGCTAAAGGAAGGTGAGATGTTAGCTACTAATTACGTAAGATATTGCTGGGAATGGTGGTGCCCATACAAATGGAGCTGGTTGATTCCTGCAGCAAGGATCTTCTTGCATAGCTCAACGACAAGATCTCGCCCAATATCTCTCACAGCGACATCATCATTCTTGACGGGTTCCAGGACCTCCAACCACTTCTCTGGGATGTGTATCTTGGTCCATGTCGCTCTTCGGATGAAGGCAGCGTATGTATGGATTGGCATGATTCCTGGGATAATTGGGACCGTGATACCCTTGGCTCTGACTTTCTTGACCCAGTCCAGAAAGATATCCACATCGTAGAACATCTGGGTAATGATAAAGGTACCACCCGCGTCGATTTTCTCCTTCAAGTGGTCAAGCAAGATTTCCGGATCGACTTCATCGTCGCATCCTTCAGGGTACCCAGCGACACCGATATCGAAGTAGTCACCATACTTCTCCCGAATGTGTTTGACGAGGTCCTTGGCGTACCGGAAGCCCCCAGGGACGGCGGACCACTTTTCGTTTTCTCTTGGTGGGTCACCCCGAAGCTGTCAATACGCCCAAACAAGGCATCAGTAAGAATAAGCCCGTCACGTGCCAGGGGTTTCTCCACGGAAACATACAGCTAGAATATTGGTACAGCCACCGTTGTAGGCTTCTTGGAGGGCGTTGTCAACTTTCTCCTTTTCCATGCCGGTGCAGGTCAAATGCATGCATGTTTCAAGGCCATAGACGGTCTGAGCGACATTCACCATCTCCGTAGTAAGATTGCTCAGACGACCTCCAGCGTTCCATGTAATATCGATGAACTGCGGGCCGAAGGAACCCATGCGTTCCATACCTATCAATTGATCATCAGGTGAGTGGCGTGGCCTGTGTAGCGTCGGTATCACCGATTACGGGGTATAACGTACGATCGTAAAGGTTTTGAACACCCTATCGGAGAAAGGCAATAACGTCAGCGGCGCATAAGGTATAGGGTAGTATCAGCTGCATACCTGAGCAGTCTTTGGCACATAGTACTCAAAGGAGAAGCATGGCTTGCCTGCCTTCTCGCAGGCAGCGATCTTGTCCTTGATGTGCATGTTTCAGGGCGGGTCGGGAGAAAGCGAGGCTTTCAAATGAAGGAAACCGAAGAGCAGGTTCGCAGAACTAGCTTGAAACGTGGGAAGCAGACGGCAACTGGACTGTTGGTGGACGATGTCGAGGGAGTGGAGAGAGTCGAAGGGACGGAAATCGATAAGGAAGATGAAAAAGAAAAGAAACAAGGCACAAGAATGGTTCACCCTTTTTGATGCAGCATTTAGTCACAAAATCAACATCAATTAATATTAGGCTCCGAGGGAAAAGTGGGAGCAAAAAAGTTTCGATTGCAATAGACAGATTTTAGGGCGTTGGCAGGGTAGAAAAGCTCTGCAGTTTTCCCGGAATCGGAGGAGCACACCGACAGGCACCAGCAGCTAGCGAGCAGCGACAAACGACCACAACCAACCTGAACAAATGGGACGACAACGTGGGATGAAATCGAGACCAGGGGAACTTCGATGTCCTTGGAACTGGGAGATGTCGGGACGCCGGTAATAGAAGGTTGAGAGTTCGAGAAGGTGCCCAGGGTTTTAAATAATCCCGTTTTGATCGATTCCGACTATGAAAAGCCAATGGCTGGTATCTGCTCCCCCGAAAGCCCGCCGTATCACCAGGACGTCATGAGATATATTTCTCGGTCGATTCGGACCATGGAAAGCTCTGCCCCGGATTGCCCTTTTGTCGGACCGCCAAGCAAGAAGCGGAGAGGACAGCTCTTCCCCTGCAGGTCTGTATGCAGCAGGGCGGGCTAACCGATGTGTGGCCACCGCCCACTCCTTTGACAGGCAGGTGGAAATGTATTCCTTCGACCGAGTGGAACCTGTGTAACGGGAGCTAGGCAAGGTGCCAGAATGTCGATGTGTGTACCTTAGCATGCACCAAAGCAAGTGCTTAAGTAATTAGGTACCTTACCTGTGTATGTCAGCCTGGTCTGATGGCAGCGCGATTGATATCGATATCGATATCGCTAAGATGCAATTGCGGCGTTAATTATCCCCACAGCCAGCCCACGTGAAAATCCTGCCCGGTAAATTCTGTGTTGTGATGTCGTCGTAGACGACGATCCGGACGTTGACCTCAAAATTTTGCAGACTTTTGGTTACACACGCGCACCACCTTCCCATCCTCGGTCCCCAATCGGTTTTCCAACAGTCAACTCAGGCTCGTTAACAAGTACTAAAATACCTCCTCAAGATGGCCTCGAACGAGCTTCCTCGCCACAAAGCAGAGCTCATCGACCTCTGTATTCGCAACCAGATCCTCAAGTTCGGCTCCTTCACTCTCAAATCTGGCCGGGTCTCACCCTACTTTTTCAACGCTGGACTATTCAACACCGCAAGAACCCTCTCCTGCCTTGCCGATGCATTTGCTCAAACCCTTCTCCAAGACGAGAACCTACCAGAGTTTGATGTAATATTCGGACCGGCTTATAAGGGCATTCCCCTCGCTACGCTAGTATGCTCCAGACTCGGTGCTTTGGACGATAAGTTTCTAGACGTTGGGTATTCGTTCAATCGGAAGGAAAAGAAAGACCATGGTGAAGGCGGAGGGATTGTTGGCTTCCAATTGAAAGGGAAGAGAGTCCTGATAGTGGACGACGTGATTACAGCTGGTACAGCCATGAGGGAAGCTACCGATATCATTAAGGCCGAGGGTGGTATACTGGCTGGAATCGTCGTTTGCCTCGACAGACAGGAACGAACAACCGACGGCGATAACAGCGCAATTGAGAACTGCAAAGCAGAATACAACGTTCCCATAACAGCGATCATCACGTTGGAGGATTTAATCGTTGGGGTTCCGGATGAGGCTCTGAAGGCACAAATGCGCGAATACGGGAAGCAATACGCTCCGATTTCAAGGCAGTAGACGATCACGCTCAATTATCGACTATCATACATGGTCTAGTAAGGTGTAAATATACATAGAAATAGAAATGGAAAAGGACCTATCAATCATCGAAGTTTGTAGAGGCAGGGCTGAAGGATCGTCCCTTCGTCAACCTCCGGCTCGTCATTTGTGTGGAACTTCTTACTGATACGACCGTGCATATCGGGTTTTGGTGCGATTTGGAACATCTGACCTCCTCTACCACCAACTTTTTCGAAATCCAACAAGACGAACATCTTATTAGATCCGTTCCTGTTCTTTAGCCGAAGACCCCGTCGTCCCAGTGCATCAATGAAGTCTTGTTCGCCGGCTGCCCATCTGTTCTGATCTTGGTTGCCGTCCTGCTCTTCAACAAAGGCATCGACTGGGTTAGTATCATCCTTGACATTCTTCGCCATATTCTTCTTCCCCTTCCCTTTCTTCGGCTCCTTTTGATCCTCCTTCTGCCCAGTTTTGGTACGAGCAAATCGACTTTTGATCTCTGCGATCCAGACTTCACCGCCATTTCGCAGAACCCGAACAGCCTCTTCGATCATTTTCGGCCAATTGGTCCCCATCAATGCCAGGCAGAAGATAGCGACATCCACAGAGCCATCCCGAAGGGGGAGATTAGCGATATCAGCTACTGTAACCAGTGGGCTCGGGGCGTGAAGGTCGTATGAGTTGACTTTTATCTTCGGGCGGGGTTTTGCGCCGGTGATAGCCTTCGCTAGGGCTGCTTCCCCGCATCCTAGATCTATAACTGTCGTGTATCCGTCTTTCGCCCTAGGTAATGGCAAGGAATCCATTGTATCTTGGAAGCCCTTGACACCCAGAGGGTTCGCATTGACGGAGGAGATACCACCCGACCTATTCTTGCCGCCCCTAAACCCAGAGTCTCGTAGTTTCCCTCGTGCGAAAAGCCGTCTGATATAGATATCGACAGGATTCTCTGGCCAGGATTCAACCTGCTGTCTGAATCCAGAATGGTAATCCGTGAACATCTCGGGCTGGGTTTTGAAAAGACTTAAAGAATCCTGCGATGGCGTGGTATAGAGTAGCTGGTTGAGATGTCTGAACCTCGCGCCTGAGAGCTTCTGCCGCATCTTCTCCTGAAGCGGCGTCAAGGTTGATGTCTTCGCGGATGCATCGACGGCAGGCTCGGAGCCTCCAGCGGCTGCTAAGGCGGCTGCGAAAGGATCATCATCCTGTGTTTGCTCCTCCTTCTTGTTCGACTTCTTGTCCTTGTGCCTTTTTTTCTCTTCTCGCATCCCGATTTCGTTATCATCATTTCGCTTGGAGTTGGAGCTCATGCGAGCGTCGTTGACTCCACCATTGTTATGCTGTGGGCCCGGCGATTGTTTTATCGAGCTGGGCTCGCCATTTGAAACTGTTTCCGAACCGTCGTTCTTGTGGTGGCGTCCCTTCTTAAGGGCCGCCGGCTCGTCGTCGTCGTCCTGCTTTCTCTTCTTCCTGTCCTTCTCCTTTCTGTTTTTCTTATCTTCAGTCGCCTTCGTAGGAGCAGATGCACTCGAATTCCCAATCGCGACCGGCTTTCCGGAAGAGTCGCCTCTTCCCTCTACGACTCTACTCCATAATTCGCCAATGTTTTCTGGCGATATATCTGTTACCGCATCGGTTTCAGCGGGTTGCGACCTCTTTCTCTTCTTCGATTTCGAGGATGCGATGCTATCGTTGGGAGCCGCGGGGATGTTTGAGGGATTGCCGGGAGTTTTGCCGAAGCTAGACTTGAGCGATGCGGATGAAAGGGATGCAAATGCCGGAACCGCGAACATCCTGATGGTTCTGGTTTGATGATGTTGCCTGATGTCACCGCTCTGAGGAAGTCACGCTGTTGAGTGGACCCAAGCGAAGAAAAAAAAAATCAGACTGGGGAATTTCCAGTGATGTCGCGGTTAGCGTGGTTCGGTACCATGTCAGCCACATCTTCCAACCCACGCAGCTTGGCACGAATCAACCTTTTACGGTGGAGACCACGCGGGACATCGACGATATGTAAGTATCATACGAATTCCTTAGGTGCGACATTAAAAACGCTGATGCTGCTATTTTTGCACCCGCTGCTGTAATATAGGCCAGGAGTTAGTGCTATGTCTCAAGGCAGAGCTCGTCCCTCCACAGTTCGAAGGAGATGAGCTATGGGAGATCAGAGATCATACGATCGAAAAGTCAAGCATTCAATTAATAATTGCAGGACGGCATCCCCTCATGCCGTTACATAGGCGTTCTTTTCGGCAGGTTCCTTATTACGGGTAGCAGCCCGAAGGCAGCCGGCCGACACTGCGGTACCGCCACAGATTAACTTGGCCGGTTGAGCGAACGCCGCCTGCGGAGCCCATCTGCAAGGGTTCAGAAGGCCAGCCGTTATCAACACGGATCAGTGTTCCAGATAACATCAACGACATTTCGGGTTCTGACAGGTGCGGTGTCTAGTCGGGTCGAAGCCGTTGTCGCATAATAAATCTCGCTACGGGTTTACGCCAGATTCCCTTCGAGGCATGTGCCCAACGGATGCAATCTTGAAGGAAATTTAACTTTATGCCAAACCGTTGGACGCTCAGACCAAAGGCCGGAAGTCTCACAAAAAGTCTGGATGCTGGGATTTTTCCAATAAGCCGGCTCTCGGGGGGCTCTAACTTTGATCGTCGAAAGAAGAGAGAGACAGTCCTGCCGGGTTCAAGCTAGGTTGATTTGAAATTATTTTGAGAATGACCAGGCACAGGGGTATTGGAAGCTCTTCCTCCCCAACGCATGGGCGGGATAGTTTCCACTAGCTAACATCTGTCGGGTTCAGGAGAATATCCAGTTACTTGAGCGGTGATCATGTTACCTGACGAAGCGGTTTCTGCGGAAGGCATACTCCAGGCGTACTGCATGTCTGGAGTACATATTAATCTCCATGCTGCGGGACCGACTGGGAAGTCTCAATCCAAAACGGCCAAGGATCATCCTACGAGCGGTTAGGGGGAAAGAGGAAAACCCACAAGCTTCGTTAAGCTCGGTCCGTTGTATCTTCAAGGCATAAATGCCGTGGGATATAGGCTCGTCATGAGCATCCGAGCATGGAGCTAGTCTGATGACAGCCCTGCTTATGCCGTTCTACATCTGCAACGGCAGAGAGAGGACGTCGCCGTATGATAGGGATCTATAACTGAGAAACGTGGCTATCATATCGACGGCAGAGACGACTTTTGTGAAGCCCAGGTTCACATGGGTCCAAACCATGCTCAACCTTGGCCGGACTCCCGTCAGCTGCCCAAATGACGACCCATTGAGCATGGACTTCAATGCCTGACTTTGGTTCACAATTAGGTGTCGCAAGACAAAAATGAGCATTAGCTATACCAATCTTGGCCAAATGTCTCATACATCCGTCGCTACCAATTGCTGTGGCTAACTGGTGTTTATCATGCTTGGTGACGCTGCCGCAATTGGCCGGGGCGGGCGATATCAGTCGCCGAACGTCGTCGTTTGAGGGGGTTAGCACCGAGAGATGCGAGGGGCTAGTCAAGCTTTCCACAATAGAGCTATCGAAATACCGCCAGCAATTCAGCGAAGAACGCTGTTTGCGTCAATTTTACACAGACTTCCATTGGTGATGTTACCGACCGGCATCGACAACTTTGATGAGGGTTTTGCTTTTTCCGATCGAAATCCATTCGACGGGAGATCGAAGACACTCCATGATATTTTCACACTCTGTTTTCCCATCACCAAAGTCCCTGGGGACAATTGGAAAGAGCCAAAAGTGAAAATATGCCCGATCCCAGTTCCTTGTTCGACTAGAACTATCCCGGCTTTCCATGCACCCCTAGCTGCTTAGCTTCGAAGCTGTCCGTTCTTCCTCACCTCCGCCATTGCATTGCATCGGACTGACCACAGAACCGAATGAACGAATGATGGGGACAACAGGAATCCCTTAACAGGGGTTAGCTTTAAAATTATCAAATCGGCAGACACTAAGAACCTCCTCCAGATTCTGCACACATCATCCTGAAGAAACGGAAGTTGACGCTTGTAGCATGAGCGCGACGAAACCTTCGACATCAGCCCCCAGATTCCCCCAGTACTTGAGTGCTGATCGCTTCCTAGCTATCGGGTGAATATTATCGCCCTCTGAGTGTTGAGGCTTCATCGGATCCGAGTCAGTCTTCCAGTTTTTCTCCACAGTCGCCATCCACTCAATTGGCTGGAAAAGAAAATTGCGGCGTCGGCCGTGATCGAATGGCGGCGCCGCCCAGGGTTGATTTACTATTATTAAGACTTTGGTACAGTTAAGGACCATCGTGGCGCTTTTTTTTTTCACACATTTCCCCGTTCTTAAATCGGTTCGGCTAGGCCCTACCGGTGTTTCTGCCTCTGATTCTTTTGGTTCAAAAAGGCGCATAAGGGTGGAGCCTCCGAGGTTTTTGGGGGGTGCCCGTATACGAAACGAGACGAGGGTAATGTACAGTAACATGCATCTGCACCGGCCCTGTAAGCAGATCGACTTACCTTTGAACTTCCTCCTCGTCGAGGAAAGACCTTTCTCTTTTCATACACGATTCGCTGCCTTACGGGCACAGTGCATTCCGCAAAAGGTCAGTTTCAGATCCACAATGAGCAGACAACGGACGGAGGTTGACAACTGACGGTGGCTTGCAGGCTTCCCAGTCAAATTTATTCAGGCAGAAATCTATGGCACTTTAGGTACACAAGAGTTGGGTGCCACAAAACGCCCAGGGCTTCATAGTGCACGTACCAGTGTATATGGTGCCTGACGGTATTTAAGTACTCCACTATTAAAAATTCATCTTCTAATAAAATCTTGCCGGAATCCCTAATTCACCATGTTTTCATTAGGAAATTGCGCCTCTGCCCTTTCGAAACCCTCTGGTAAAGCAAGCCATCTCCTGCACCTGCGTCAGCCAAGCTGTTTCTTTTTTCCGTTCCTTCAGCCATACTTCGTATTATAACCCTCTCGTCGAGACGGGCACTCTGATTGATCTAGCCAACCCAGCTATAACCACTTATCTGGCCAGTCTCTGCCGCATTACCTGTTCCGGAGAGGCCTCATACACACACCCACCGTACTACTGAAGCCTAGCTATAGACGACGAGAAGCATGTCCGAACCGGCCAACGTGGAGACACAACCGCCTCCTGACCAGCCTGAGAAGTCAGGCGCAGGAGGGGGGGAGCCGTCAAAATCTACCCGGGTCTCTAAGAAACGAACGAAGACCGGGTGTCTGAGTAAGTATCATCCTCGTTTGCCGAGTGATTTCCGTTTGATGTGGAAACAACGGCCACACAACCGTGCCGTAACGTTGGATCTGTTGGCTAACATACCCTTTCTCTTTAGCATGTCGAAAGCGCCGGATAAAGTGTGGAGAGGAACGACCAACGTGTAACAACTGCGTAAAGAGCAAGCGTGTTTGTGAAGGCTACAGTCAGCGGGTCGTATTCAAACTTGGAGGCTTCGGGAATGAGGATGGCCAGCTCGATGGAATGGGATACTATGGATACCCTGAACAGATGCCGTATCTTCCTGGGTCGGATCCTAATCTGCCGTATGCTTTACAAGCTGCACGAGGAAACATGAATCTCCAACGGATTGCGCCGGCGCCATACACCCGCCGGATCGGCGACGAGTCTCTCCCAGAGAACCAGTTGCACACGGCCCTCCCGCCCCACCTCCAATATTATATGGGAGCGCAGCAGCAAGGCCACAATCCGTTACAGCCTCCAGATGATATTTCTCCTGGGTTTCCTCAAGATCCGAATTACCTTCGGCATCGAGCATCGGTTTCACCCATCTCCCCCATTGATCCCGGGATACCACATCGTGGGAGTATATCTCTAGTATCTCCGGGCCATCCGCCTCTATCAGCCACAGAATCTCACTGGCCAGCGTCCGCTACTTCGGCGACCCATCCGAATATTGACTCGGAATTCGCTCCGAGGCAGCCGTATGGCCATGAAATTACACCCCCATCCGCTAGCTCTTCAGCGTCATTCCACCTTGCATCCCCTACCACACACCGAGCGCCTACGACGTCGGCCCAATCTCGTTCGAGCAATGCGTCTGAAGCCTCCCCTCTCAATTCGTACGGCTACAACCCGTACGGCACCGGTTATGAAGGCCAACCTTCTGGATACACAAACGCAAATTATCCGTCCGGCCCATACCCTGGTACACACTTCAGAACGGAACCAGACTTCGACCAGCACAGATACTCAGGTAAGCCATAGGCTTCCCTACGATATTTGATGCTCTTGCGAAAATCTGGCAGGTTTTTATTTGGATATCTTGTGTTGCGTTGCATAAGACAACGCTGTCAATGACATTTTGCAACATTTCTTTGAGGTAATTGTTAGTGTATAACTGAGCTTACTGTGATATCAGGTCCTACGACAATTCAGGAGCAGCATGGACAGGAGGAAGGGCTGCAGAGTGGTTTTGCAACCGGTGGCAACCAAACAGGCGCAGAAGGAGGGAATGGCGAGAATGGTGACGAACAGTTCGAAGTAGAAGATGACGACGACGATTTCGACGAAGATGATGACGATTTCGAGGACACAGCCCCGATGGACCTGGACGTCGCTTCCCGACAGACAATTTCCACTGCTATTACACCATACACGCAGAATAATGAAAGCACCCGATTGACGTTCCGAAGTTTCCTTCCAGAAGCTGGAACCTTGATTAGGTACCAACCTGCAGCTGGAGCGTCTCCATTATCGGATCCAACCACAGCGAGGATATTCTGTCATTGGATATATGTCGTTGCACCGAGTTTATCGGTTTTCGAACGGCATCCAGCCAACCCTCATCAAGCGTTTACGCCGGGAACCAGACTTAACGGCCCGCAAAACCTATGGTGTTACACGATTCCAACATTGTCTCTATCCAGTCCTTTACTCCTACACGCATTGCTCGCCGTAGCGAGTTTGCATATAGCAAAGTTATCAGACGAGCCAATTACTTCATCATATGTGCACTATCATTTTGCTCTACGCCGTCTGCGTAAGGCGATTTCCGATGATAAGGAGCGAGCTTCCGTTGCGACACTTGCCGGAACACTGCTGCTTGGCTACTACGAGACAATGGCTGCCGATGTAAGAAAGTGGAGTAGCCATTTGCAGGGGGCTAAGAACCTCCTCAAAGAGATTGACTTTGACAATCTGAATCGACGGATGGAGGTGCTTGAGGATGAAGAATTGACGCAGCAACAGCAATTCCCAAACTCAGCATTTGATAGCATGGCGTCCATTCGCAACCGGAAGCTGCACCAGAAAGGCGCCAAAGGGAGCTCAGACCGGACGTCGCCTACAGACGACCCTATACGAAGATACATACTTGGGTCACGGGAACGAAGAAAGATGTCGCAGGTGGACAAAGTGCGGGCCCATAATGCAAAGGCGTCGAATACGCGAGATCAGGAGACAGCAATTCTGCAGAGCGACTTATTCTGGTTCTTCGCGAAACAAGACGCATATCAATCTCTGCTTAGCGGGGAAGGCCTAGTGTAAGCAGCTTCCAAATCCGTGACGTGATAGACGATATATAATTACAGTTTCGCGGGTAAACGGGTTTGCTAATTGAGGGATAATGTAATAGTTTGGATTATGCGCATTGGAGCCAGTGCCCTCCACGTCCTAGGATCGGTACCTTGGGTACTTCCTACGGATCCACGGATTATCTTTTCCTTCTTTATGGTCGTATTGCAGATTTTCAAGCCCGAGACGCAAAACGGAAGGCGGAAGCTGAGAATTATGGGCCAGCGCCAGCGATTTTGGAACTTATGAGGTCAGGTGGAGGCGGACCTCCTGGACCTCCTGGACAAGGTGGCCCCCCAGGTGGCCCTCAAATGGGCGCACAAGGCGGACCTTCTAAGGGTCCTCCTCCGATGGGTCCTCCTCCGATGGGGGGTCCTCCAGGCGGTCCTCCAGGCGGTCCTCAGGTGGGGCAGCAGGGTGGGCCTCCGAGTGGGTCTCAGGGTGGGCCTCCACCCGGCTGGGCGGGAGGCCCTCCCCCAGGTTGGCAAGGTGGGCCTCCCCCAGGTTGGCAGGGTGGGCCTCCCCCGGGATGGCAAGGTGGCCCTCCGCCTGGGTGGCAGGGAGGTCCCCCTCCAGGCTGGCAAGGTGGGCCTCCACCCGGATGGCAGGGAGGCCCACCCCCAGGATGGCAGGGAGGTCCCCCGCCTGGTATGGCAGGGCCACCTCCGGGCATGCCCCCCGGCGGGATGCCAGTCCGTCCTCCAGAGTCTGGACCACCACCCACAACCTCATCTTCCTCTCCGAGTACAGAAGGCGGTGACCAGTCTACACCTCCTTCTGCATCTTCAGGTATGCCATATGACCCAATTTTACTACGCTCTAATCTTCCGTACCTAGAACTAACGTAATCTCGCAGCCCCGAAGGTGCCTCCGAAGTACAGCAAAGCAGAGCTCGAATCAATGACGGCGGAGGCCGAAATGGAATGGAAAGAGATCTACCAAGCTCTCCTTCTATTCCAGGAATCATTGGGCGATGAGTTCCAGCCTCTCGAGGAAGAACTCATGCCCGTCCAGCCCTCTCCCTTTGGAGACGCGATATTCTACCGAACATACTCCGTATCCTGCCTGCAGGCCCTTTACAAGACAGCCCATATAATACTACAGCGTGCCCACCCTTCAATGCCTTCGAACGGATGGATGGCCGCTGGTATCGCAGCTCGCAAAACTGCACCCCTAGCTCAAGAAATGGGACGTATAGCCGCAGGGTTATTCCCTCCCGTACAAGCATCAGAAATCAGCCCACCTCTCGGCGGAGTCCTCATCGAATTGTCATTCTGCATGCTCTTCGCCGGCGTGCAATACCAAGATCCTAACCAACGAGACTGGCTAGTGGAGCACATGTACAACGTAGGAAAGATGACTGGGTGGGGGACTGCGAACCGTTGTGCTTTGGGGTGTGAACATGCGTGGGAGAAGGCGGCAGCAATAGGGAAGGGTCCGCCATATAAGAGGAGAGCGAGCTCGGAGCCTAGAGAAATGCCCATCGGCGCACAGGAGGGAACGAACTACGTGTTCCTCGGGTCAGCGAATAAAGCTCACTGGGCGACGGGCTTGCTCGGGCCGCTAGAAAATAAAATGGAGACTATGGCGCTTGATGGGATGCAATAACCGGGTTGGAAAGTTCTACGTTTTGACTGAGTTTGATGGAAGCATCTTTGGCTGTTTATGCATATATTCGGGATGATCTTATTCTTAGAGCTCTATATATCCTTCTTCGATTTCTATCTTCTTTCCTTAATCTTTTCTGAACAGAGTAGGCGATTGAAGTGTCTACATCTACTCCTGTAACGATTCCCGTTAGACCTGGCTTCGTGTGGGCTGGAAAACTTGTCAATTGGATTTAAAAAGTATCTGATATCACGATATATATCACTCGGTGCCTATGAATTGAGGCCCATTGTTCGAAATCATTTTTATCTGCTATATCTCCCGCCCATGGAATACTGCAGTGCGTAATGAAGTCTTCATCTAATATTAATTGGAAGTTCGATGTAAGATCTTAAGAGGAAGGACCAGAATCTTTATCTGTTCAAGGCCTAAGTGCATTATATGAAAAAAGGATAAAATTATGAAACTGAAATAACAGAACGATAAGAACAAAGAACAATAAAAAGCGATTCTAATCTAAGTCTAAGTCTAAGTCTAAATAGGTATCCATCTATGTTTCGACCATCATCGTTGACATCTATCAATCTAGAACGCAAAGAATGCAAACCCCTCTATGTGGATATCACCATGATGCACCTGCCACCTTCCCAAAAAAATCTGCATATTTATGCGGGAAGAAGAAGAAAAAAAAGAGCAATAAAACATGTCATCAACTCCAGTATAAAGTTCAGATCTGGAAACCCAAAAAGGGAAATGGTTGTCACTCGCTCGCTCAAATGTTTCTGGGATCTTGTTTCGGAAGTTCTGGTTCATGTCGTAGCAACGCCGTAGTTCGTGTAGTCGTCTTATCAAGTGCCTTCTCAAACACACCACCCCCTCTTAAACACTTTTTAGTCGTCCAAGTCCATACGGTCTTCTGATGGAGAGCCGGTGTGGAAACGGTAAACTCGTCGCCCGGAGGTCGCATACATATCTTTGCAGCTGTCGAGGTTGTCCTTGGAGAACCTGATCGCTAGAACCTCGTCTTCAAAGTCAAGCGTTTTGATCAATTCTGCAGTAGAAATTGAATAGAGGCGGATCTTGTTGTCTTCTCCAGCCAATGCCATCAACTCTTCGGAATGATCGACGTCAAATCCCAACTTGATAGATCCCTTGTTGACGTTCTTGTACTCTAGTACAGGCCGGGTCGGGCTCTTTGGCTTGTTTCCTCGTTGGTGACCCGTCATTGGCCGGCAGTAGCGGAGATCATGAAGGACCGCCTGGTTTCCGAGCCCGTTGACAATGATGTGGTGACCATTGCTCAGCTTTCGCATATGAGTGATGGCGGAAACATGGGAAGCGAGTGCGGTCTCGTGGGCGATATCTTTCTCAAGGTTACGTCTATTATCGTAAATTTGGATTTTTCCGTTACGGGAACCGGCGAGGAGGGTGTTCTTGTCGATGTATTCGAGGGCGAGAACGTCGCTCTCGGGGCGAATAAGCAGAGATGGAGAGACGCTGGAGGTCAGAGATAGTAATCCCCGTTTTCCGGCTTTGTGGCTGCCGCCAATCGCAGTAAGTCCAGACTCATGGGTGGCGCAAGCCCAGATACAGCCAGCGTCGGGGACCGTGACGACTATCGGGTAACAACGTCAGTTCCGACCAAATAATACGGAATTCAGCAATGCTTCATACCTGAGTCAATATTAGGACGGCCACTCTTATCTAGTGATACCGTCGCATAAGTCTGTCCGGATGCGACACTAAACCAGCAGCTGTTAGCAACCTCGTGGTAGTACAAGATGCACAATGTCACACTTACAGGACGCCTTTTCCTTCCGGCATAATCGCAGATGATGTCATTCGGTTCTCCTGCAATAGGTTTCATATGTCAGCCGCCGGTCGAAGCCTCTACGGTTCCATCCAGATTCGTTCTTACCATTCCTGGCAACTTGACGGGCCTTGATGCTGTGTTTCTCACTTCATAGAATGAATCGTCGTGTGGGTTGCAATACCATCTGTATGGCTCAGATATTAGCGCCCAAGCTCCCAGAAGCTACCGCAGGTTCGGAATTACCCACCTAAGACCCTGATTTGGCGCAAACGTAAAGCAGCCTCCCAGTCCCGGTGCAGTTTCCAAGCCGGAAAGCTTCTTATCTCTGGTAGCCGTGATAATCCGCTCCTCGCAGAGAACACTTGCCCATACTGACAAGTCGCCATCCCGACGAGGGGCATCTAGTTTCAAAAGTCCCATTTGCATTCTCAGTCGGTAATTGAAGACTCCGTTGCTGCTATCACTGACACGACGTCGTCGTTTGATATGAGGGCGCATTGCCTCTTCTTCGCGACGCTACACATCCGAGATGCACCATTAGCGCACTATCCAACCGTTGTGCCAACCGTTGTGCCAACAAAGGGACCGGGTTGGGAGTACCTGCTCCTCGGCTTCCCGAGCCGCTTCCCTCTCCTGCTTGACTCGATCGGCATTGTAAACGGAAGTGGTATTGGTATGGTTCGCGGTGATTCTGAAATATTTCTTCTTCTGGTTATCTAGCACAGCATCGAGCGCCGTTAGCTTTGGTCATTCTGAGGTACCCACTCCTGAAGGGGTGGAAGCCGCAAGTAGCATACCGTAGTAGAATCCCGGAATCTCCGGGACTGAATGCATTGTGGCGAGGGAAGCTTCCAAAGAGCATTACTAGCTAGATCGCACAAGGGCTACCGGTACAGTGGAGCGAAAAGAGGGCTCGAGCCACTTCTTTCCGCGATAGGTGATGGTGGTGATGGATGTCGAGAACAAAGCGAAAGAGGATTCCGTCCCTTTTTTTTTCTGCGCCGGAAGGGCCTAAAAAATTTTGGATCTGGTAGCTAAGAAAAAAAAATTAATCGCCCGAAACGAGTCAGGGAAAGCTAGCGTGTTTCTAGAAGGGTGTTCTTTCGGGAGCCCCTGATTGGCTGCTAAATTTGGCTGTCGGTGATGCTGTTATCTCCGATCCTTATCTCGATCTAATCTAAGATGGCGGAGATAAGATGTAGGGGCACAGATAATCTCGTGGCCAAATGCCTGGTGGAACCTCACCAACTTAACTTTCGTCACGAAGGCGAAGTGGATCTCCCACGAGTGAGCCCACATCCGATGGCTCCACCGCATATTTGGCGTGGCCAAAACAGAGCCTCACAGGCTCGCCATCATGGTGGTGGTGTGGGGGCAGAGAACGGGCCCGTCCACAGCCCCCGGCTTTGACAGATGGATCCCATTGACGCCGTCGAACAACGATGAGAAACCACCCGCTCGCTGAACGAAAGGTCCCGTCAACTTTGATAAACGCTTGCTTATCTCCAGACGGGATTCACGTATCGCTAATTATTGCTCGTCTACGCCCAAAAGATTATCAGGACCACGTAGACGGGGTACCAACTGAGACTTATTTCCTTTGCTACACGGACTATTAGGTCTAATACTTTCTCGCAATCTTCTAGCGCCGGATGGAAAAAACTCAGTCGTGGCCATCAGATCTTGCTCATTGCCGTACTAGTGCGCTGCAGGCCAGAAAACAGAGAAAAAGAGAAATGCAACTTTTCGAACAGGAGATAGCGTGCCTCGGCCGGCAAAGGGGGCCAATATATTGGACGACTCGGTGTTCATGTGATTGTTAATTTCCGAGTTACGGCCACCTCAACATTCGCAATAACGTCGGCCTCATATAACATCTGGACGCATACACACGGTGCCCCATAGTGTCCTACTGCGCGCTCGTAGACGGGATGAAATCGAAGACCATGTCACCTGCAAGTTCAGGGGTGTTTTATGGATAAATGCAAATGAAGATCATAGCAGGAGGTTTTCTTCCAAACACTTATCGCGATCAAACCTGCAGAAGGTGGTATAGAGCCAGTGCTGGGAACCGAATATTATAATGAAAAGGAGCTATGGTTCCATCCCAGCGTCTCATCATTTCGATGGTTGCGGCTAGCAGCCGTTAGGGGAGAGTTCGATTAATGAGGGGTAGCCTGGCTGTTCCGCCGTAAGATGGCAGTTTGGGAGAGTGTCAGCTGGACATTTTTCTGGCTCGGGGAGCCGGAGCTAAAAACATGGGCCGACGATTTCAAGCCCTTCGGCCAAACTCGCTCCGTTCGAGATTCGAAGCCACGTCCAGTTCATAGCGCCCGGCATAAAATGGGAATTTGGAGCGTGGGAGAAACCAAAAAATAAAATAAAAGAGGAGCACATCAGCCTGAACGGGAACCAGAACAATGGAACTCGAGGAAAAAGGAATTCTTCGCAACTTCCTCCCAGCACTGCAGGCCGGTGGCTTATCCAGCAGGCCCTGGGCTGAAGGGAAGCGCACTGTTTGCGAGAGGCTCGAGCGGCTAAGCTGACCCCAAATGCCACGTTTTTTTGCGCGAAGAGCAGGATCCACAGTCATAACGGGTGTTATCCCCAGTTTTCCAGTGTCCACATCCAGTAAAACGAAGCTAGGTATTCGGTACCAAAGCAAGGATCGCTTCTGTTGACTGCACAGGTGACCCAGTTTATTGCAGTGCAGAGTCAAAAAGGTATCAACTCCATCTTTGTGGATCCATAATAGAGGAGCCGGTCATGGCTTTGCCGTTCAGTGGCCCTTCCCTTCCAGAGGTTATATCTCCAGGTCCACACATTCATGAAACTGCAGGTACCCGGAGGGTAGACAGTGGTTTGGATCCTGGATGCTCTTCAAACGTACGTCAGACAGTGAACGAGCATCATGACCTGATATACCCAGGAACCCGGATATGCCTATATCGACATTACTGTCATCAATCGACCAGAATTCCAAAGTTCTCCTCATCGCTTTCATTCGCCTGCATAGCCATATTCGGAAGTACCTCCGAAGGAAATTGATTTGCCGACACTGGCTACCGAGCGCAGCTTCCGTGGGGGTTTCGATCCAGGGTAGCTTTGTAATGCTTACGTGTCGGAAAGGGTAAAAACTTCCCCTGCCCGTGCGGTTGAGACCGCCATGACTCGCAAAAACACCTTTTAAAGATGCAATGTCCTAAGAAAAGTTGACCTCTAAGATCACAAAGGAGCATTGTCTACTTTCTATGCATCGCCATTGCAGCCATTCAATACCAAGTCTCTAAGTGCGTTTCGAGTACATGTAGAGTATTCCGTAAATTTAAATATAACATCGAGGCGTGCTCCTTGAAATTCTCCGGCCACATGTCCAGGAGCACGGAATGTAATGAGCTTTCTTGGAAACGTTAATTTCAAGGACCGGAGACGTTGAAGTCTCCAACGTGCTGGTGATTGCAAGGTTCGCCCTTGATACCCTCGTTCTTAATATATTTACTCCGTCGAAAGAGGAAGGGTATATCTCCCAATCCCCCAATCTAGCAGCCCCCGGTAAAACCTGCTATCATCGACGTCGAAGGGATGAAGATGAAAACCCCTCCTTAACCAGGTCAAGTGATAGCGTTCTCAACACGGGACGGCAGTCAAGGATATCAAACCGCTTGACTGGATTCCGGAGACGACTATACTTTGATTCCTTACAACTTCGGTATCCTGTTGTTATTCAGGCTCAAGCAGTCGACCCCCGAGCATTCACATTCGGCTAATCAGTAGCTTGACTGAGTAAAAAGTCGGGATACCACCGACAGGCATCCAGAATCGACGTCGTAACACTCGGAGTGGTTGGTTTTCCCTTCGACCTCCTATCCGCTTTCTCGGAAATCGCTCAACCTAACCACCACCCCAAGAAGTAAATGGAAGATCTACGTTAACCGCGGTTAAAGTAGGACTAAAACAATTTTAGCAATGTGATAAATATGACGAATCACATTTGAATGGTTGGGATTTACTGCATCGGGTTATCACTTACGAATCCGCAGGCTGAAACGTGACTTCCCTCGTGCAGCTCTGGTGTGCCGTGTGCAATCAAGAAACTTGCTTCGGCATTGCTTCTCGAAGCATATCACGAGGCCGCTAGGGTTGAACAAGCAGAGCGCCGGTTAATAGGGGCTGGGGCTGCTACTTTTGGTGCATTCCTGGCCTATCATGATACCAATGATGATAAGATGTCTCGCTCGTACGGGTGGTCGGTGTGATTAGAAAACTAATTTGCGCCTCCGCATCATCTGCTAACCAGAAAGAGGTCGGAACCATGGCCGAAGAAGCCTGCGCGGAAAAAATATGCACCACCAGCGAGAAGGCGAGAAATTGCAACCCAAGCAAAGACTTGTATCCTCGTCCTTCGTTAGAGCCACATGGGGAGAATCTCAAACCACCTCCTGCAAAAGTTAGTTGCGAAAGCTTGGATCGATCCGAGGGGAACGGTCCCAACCGCAGCAATGAGGAGCCGACAGGCATGTCCGCCCAGGCCCGCGACACTGGGAGTCTCACGGATCATCATATTTCGTGTCCAGACTTCAAGATCCAGCGAACTCAAACTTCTGGGTGATCCTCGATTCAATGGAGAAGTGAGGGGATTTTTCCCCGGCGTTGACTTCACCGGATCATATGAAACGTTATTCAAGATGGCAGCCAGGGGCTTGTCTCAATCGTATCCTGCATGAGCAAGTTCAAGAATGTGTCGAGGTGTTTTTTCGGTTCGCCTTTGATGTCAGCATGGCTGGAATGGCTGCATTGGTTCAAATGACATGATTCCAGCGGTTGCGCAATTATTCATCAAGGCGTCGTGTCCGAGTGCCCTCTTTAACTAGATCTCTCGTAGGCTCGTATACCCGGGGCGCTTTCCTTTTTTCTTCTTAGCTTCCCTGCAACCATCTGTCCGAGTCGTTGGTGCCTGAATCAGAGTCGAATACACACCTGTAAAGGTGTTCGTCGTGCAGAAGCATGTCTCTGATATTGATAATAATCCTCTTGGAGTTGCAAACTTTGGGATCGATAGCCAAGATGGAGGGGTAAGAGTTGCTTTGTCTCGCAAGGGAACTCTCTCGTCTTGGTGCGGCAAACAAACCGAGAGAAGTCACTGATACTTTTCTGAATCATATCAACCCCTGACTAACGGAGAGGAATGGAATATTATATTCGATACCTGATCGGTGATAATGGCGCGCAACAATAAGGTTTGTCAGGATAATGAACTGCGAACTGCATAGACACTTCGTATACGGCGTGTGTAAAATATCAAGTCCAGTGACCAGGAGTCTGAAGATCATCAGATATGGCTCGAGTGGGTTAGTCCGGGTTCATTAACGGATTTCGGATTTATATTCAGACTGGACTAGGGCGGCCCTTCAGCTGGGGATGGTTGCGTGTCGTGTCGAACGTGCGCGAGCTAGGTCGAGTTTCTCATATCAAGCGTGCCTTGTCATGCATGTTTTGTCGACCCTTGTCCAACTGAATTGCCTGCCGAAACCTTCCGCATGGCTGTCCAGCACCGGGTTCTGCCCAATCTATTCCATATCTGCCCTTCAATGTTCGTGACGATGCCTCCTCCCTCGCCTTTGCCTTTTCTTGTAGTTAGTGACATTGTCCCGAGCTCGTTGACAACCCTTAATTAAAAGCAATATTGAGGTCAATAAGTGGACGAGGCCGAGCGATCTGGATTGGCTCTATCGGTGAGGATTGTTCAATCCTTCAAATTGGATTGGGCTCCAGATGAAGCAAGGCACGGAATTCGGCTTCTTGGGGTTTGTTCTCGTATTGCATTATCCCAAGTCATGTTGAAGTCGAGCCGTGCACTGCCATCTGCCATAGTCCGAAGGTTCAAAAATAGATACTCTCGTCAACTAGGCCGACGGTATCATTTAATCAGCCTTCACTGATCAAATTTGAAATCTCCAGAAATCGAAATGGACAATATAAAAAATATTAAGAAAAAATTAAAGAAAAGAAAGATTAGCAAGGATCCACTCCAAGCGACCCCAGACCGTAATACTATCACCATAGCGCCCAAAACTGTTCTACAACGTGGGCCGGGAGGGTTGGTTTGCGATTCCATCTGAACATGCTCCGTGAGGTACCTTGACTGGGTGATTTCCTTTTCCTTTCCTTTCCTTTTTTTTTTTTAAATCGTCGCACCCACCCTTATTATGCGAAACATATAGCTTTGACCCGTTACTGCTGCTGGGGAGTTATGTACTATAGACAACGTCCGTCTATACAAGCTCCAATATCCTGAAGTTAATCTGCAGGGTAGTATCTAACTAACTGCCTACTTAGTGGCGGACACACCGAGCCATCATTATCAATTTGAACCAGATCCCGCTACAATCGTCTGCGACTTGCGCATTTGGTTCACCGACGTTAATTTCCAAGTCCCCTCTTTCGAGGATCTCGTACTGATACCACTGCTACTGCTACTACTGCAGTGATCGCCTCTTCATTCAGACCTGCCTCATCCTCCCGGTGCTTAACTTTCTTCCTCTTTTGCTTTTCCATCTGCTCTGTTTTATTCGCTTTCCTTGGGACCAGCTTCGCATATACCCGGGAACCTAACTTTCGCTTTAGCACACCAGTCACGATACTGACCTCCTTCCCCAATCCAGTCCAGCCCGAGACTGAGGCTTCCGGTACGACAACCATCCGAGCAAATTATCAGGCGTCGCTAGCTGCAGCTTAGTAGCGCAGTCAACATCAGTGGATTCGACCTTAGCCCCTCTGGTTCTTGGTTCGCACCTTATTGTTTTTTCTGGCGGCTTTCCTGGCTTTTCTTTTTCTCCTGGCACCCTGCACCCTCCCCTCATCATCCCATACCGATACTTTGGCTTGTCCGCAGAGTTGTGGAGCATCTAGCGTCTTCATTCAGGATAGCTTCGATTTCTTCCCTTCCTGAACAATTTCTCCCCAAGAAAAGACGGAACTGCAGAGCCTGGCACCAGTACCCACCCTTTTTTTTACTGGGAATTGGTAACGAACGAAAGAAACAAAAATAAAACACTGGACAGGAATTACCCAGTCCAAGCAATTGACTTGGTTCCTGGAAAAGCAGAGGCGTTTTAGCAGGCCGAATCAGAATAATATCTTTTGACGTCTTGACCCCGACCTATATCAGTGTTTGGTACTATCGTACGAACCAGGGACGGATTGATATTGCGGTTCGTGTCAGTCGGGCGCTGCATTGGACCTCGTCCCATAAAATTACCAGAACCCAGCAACAGCCTTCTTTTTCACCCCCCATATCGACTGACATATAACGACAAGATACCCACAAACCACGGACTGCCTAACAAGTATTCCTTTCTAATTCCGGATAGTGGTTGGGTTCCGTTTTTATATACTTCGATACCTGGTTTTTTCCTTTTGATTTTATTTTTAAAACCGATATTCCTCTTTTGCAGCCCACGTTTAGGCCTTGACTCCAGCCCGCAGCCTGCACCGTTCGCAGTCCCAAGCGAGTGGATCATTAAGCAGTTCCATTTCCCAGGCTGCTCCATTCAGCTCACCAGCTGCATAACTTTTATCTAAACATCAGTTTTTGGTAGGACTATTACCTGCAGACCCCGACGGTCCTTCCTGGCCTCTGTCTTGCCCGGTTTCAATCGATTCGAGAGCAGCGTTTTATCTAACCGAACTATCCGTTTACAGTCGGCCTCCCGCTCGCATTTTTCTCCCTCTATCTGCACCGGCCACTGCATATACCTTAATCTCTAATCTATAACCTCTCCTCAACTCCGTGGACTATATAAATCCGAAGCGGATTTTGATATCGACACTCTTGCATATTCCATCATCTCCGACGCCGTACATCTGCTAGCTCCTAACGATTCTCTTTGCGTGAAATCCATCTTGCCACTGTCAGACGAAACGATTTCCTTTTTATCACTCCGGTAAGTGCCTTGTGACAGAAATGGCGAACCATCCTTCAAAACCCAAACAAACGGGACTTCGAGTCAAGTCATGATAAGAGGCGTTCCGTCTTCCTTCTTTCGATTTCGGTCCCGGACCGAGCTGTCAGGCGTCGAGCCCATCCTTCCAAACCGTGACTCCGAAGACTTGCTGGCAAGCAGAGTATTCCCAAGGTTGAGTGGGGCGGCCTGGCAGTAAATTGCTCTGCATGCATCGCCGTTTTTCTTACTGCAAGTTGCAACTATTGCATCCGCATGGCAGGATTTCTATTATATACTGCGGATTCCACTGACATCCCCTCATCCGTGTAGTTTCATACCCTTCTCCCACCGACCAATTTCTCAAGGGAAAACCACCCGGTCTTGACATATTGCCAGCACACGATTGGATCTGTGAATGGCAAAGACGCCCTTTTGACAGGCTTGGGACCTAGGGATAAAGGATTTGGACTTTCGGTATTGGGACAGTTCCTCGAGGCTATCGCGAGGACACTTGGGCTTGGATATATATAACTCTGCTTCATGACCGACATGGAAAGAATCCTCCACGACCAGCAACCTCAACAGTACTACTCGCGAAATAACTCAGTTTCAATGCACCAGACTCCCGTCAGCGGCCCTCCCTACTCGGGTATGAATTCGACATCCTTCAGCTCAGCGCCTTCTTATTCTTCCGGCCCTGCGCCAACATCATATTCTACACAAATGCCTCAACAAAGGATAGCTCCAGCAGGATTAACTGAGCACGAAGGGGCCCAGAATCTCACGAATCTATCAAACTCAACTCCATTCAGTTCCCATAGACAGCAGCCGGTCCCTCTGCTACCGATGCCGACCAATTCCATGCAACAGCAATCACAGCATCAAAATGCGTTGGCGCCGTTAGCCTCCGCTCCGCCGGGAACCCATCGTGGGAGCATTACACAAGCCCCGTTGGTTGCACCAAATACCGCTACGAGTGGTCCGAGGACGACAAGCAAAGCAGGGGAGAAGTTTGCTACTAACGTGCCGTTTCCCGTGGCGCCTCCCACCAAGGATGCGAACGGGAAGTTCCCCTGTCCGTACTGCACAAAAACGTATCTGCATGCAAAGCACTTGAAGCGCCATCTCCTGCGACGTGAGTTACAACAATCCCGCTGTTATATATATCCCATGATATATATACAGAAAAAAAAAAGAGAAAGGAGGAATTCGCTAATTGACTGGTTTGCTCTAGACACTGGGGACCGACCTTACCAATGCCCGCTTTGCAAGGATTGCTTTTCTCGTAGTGATATCCTGAAGCGACATTTCCAGAAGTGTTCAATAAGGAGAGGCAATCCAACGAATGCGACCCACCTTTCACAAACGCATGCGGCTCGTGAAGCCGCTGCTGCGGCGCAGCTGGCTGCTGGGAAGACACCCGCAGGGCCGAAGAGAAAGACGCTAACATACGACTACAACAATATCCCGAGAAGTCCCTCTCATCCCCAGACCCCAGCGACAACGGCCGAGATCCTCAGTCCTGGGATGTACGCACCAACCACTGCGGCGAGTGCACCGGCTTTTCCAGAGTTTCCTCGACAAAGCCCGGTAGCTGGAACGTGCGATGAATGCGCAAGGATGAAAGTTAGATGTGACTACGGTCAACCATGTCAGAGATGCGCATCCCGCAGTCTCGAATGCACATATTTGAAAACCATGAAGAGACACTCCGTGGCGGTCATGCCCCACGTCCAAACTGGAATGCAACATGGCAATGAAAGATACAATAATTATCTTCAGCCAAATACGACACAAAGCTCGACGCTTTCCTCTCCTCACGAGTATACGACGGAATCCTTCAATTTCGCGCAACAGCAGCAGCAGGCTGGTATGGCTCATCAATATAATTCGACCCATATACAGCAAGGTCACCAGCAGCAGTTCAACCAAAACTCCAATCCTCATATGTCCGGGATGCAGAATTCGCCCCGGACCCTCCCATACCAACGCCGCCAAACCATTCACGACACTCTCTACAGCTCTCTCCACCACGCACATCAACCCAACGAGTTGGATTGGTCGACCCTGCTGCAACCTACCCAAGAAAACTACGCCGAAACAAATTTCTATGACCCACAGTCAGGGGCTAGTGGAGGACATGGACAAAGCATGGCACCGATGCCGATGATGAATGCACGTCCAGTGTATGCCACCGAGGTAAGCTAAAACTCTCTTGCGCTCAATCATGTAGGATCTTGACGTAATGACTCTAGTCCGGCGTGAGAAGGCATAATTCCCAGGATCACGGATTTTCGAAACCCTCATCGGAAATTGTGAAAAAGGAGTAAAATGTCGATGTCATCAATGAAACATGCTCGCATGTTACACGACTAAACGGTTCATCAAGGGCATCTCGGCACGATGACAGACGTTTTCCTTTCGGATCTATCAGAACCATATGAATGGGCCAGGATCTATCTCCCAGTTTAAACTACCTCATCACGAATTCCTTTACTATGGCCCCCAGTGCCATCTCTCTCGTATCTCTACAAAACCATCTATTTCTTTACTGAGTTCTACCGCTTGTCTTAAAAGTTGGTGGTCATTTTTTAATATATCTATCGTCGTACCTCTACAAACTTTCTTTACTTGCACATTTTTAACTCCTCTACCCCTCAACATCAAGTTGAGTGTATTTATTGTGTGCTTCAGCATAGCGTCTGGTGTATGATATAATGCAAATTACTTGCAGTCGCTTCCGAACCTTCCATTTCTCTTTCGCTCGCTTCCTCTATCTCTTCGCAACCGCTTATCACAATTCATTGGCTTTACACGGGTTTTTCCTTTTATCTCACGGGGAAGTGTCTACGTTGCTCTGTTTCATAGATTGGATTTTGGTTTGGGGAGGTGTATCTTTCTCTTTTCTCTATCGCGGGTTCGGTTTGTGGTTTAAGTTTTTCCCAACCTCTTAGAAGGGCGATGTCTTGCTACCTCGGAAACATTTCCTCTGTTTTTTTCCCCTAGCTCTCTCTGGCTTTCATCGGTAGCACTCTACTCTGTATGGATCCTGTAATGCTTCTTTTTGCCCCCCCTCGGTGGCACTGGTTTGACCCTTCCCGCTTTTCCGAAATTTCCATTTATGTTTTCCGTCACCTTTTCCCTTCAGTCCCTCTTCCCGAAGTGGACAAGCAACATATCTTGTATTTACGTGAGATCCAGGACATTTGGACTCAAAGAAACATAAATAGTACATACTTCACACTCATCCGGCAGATGATGGTATCGTATCGGTCAATATTCAGGAGGCTGAAAGGTTTGTTTCCCAGCCTCCGCCGTAAGAATGTCCGCTTGGCTCCTGCGTGATCGAATCACAGTCCACACCTACTACAACCGAGAGCTGAAAGGATTCTCGGCTCGGAACGTGTGGGTCGATTTTTCCTTATCGTAGACACACATTCGCTGCCTGATGCTGTCCCGGAAATCCTTTTGCTGTGGCATGTGGACCATTTTCAAGTAGATACACGCCGCTACAGGGATTCCGTAGGGCCGGTTTTTTCTACGAAAGGAGCAAGTTATGCTGGCGTATCGTAAAGGCGCCGGTGTGCATACATCCGCATCATGTACCGGTGAGGCACGACTGATCATAGTAGCTATTTTCAGAGTTATATTTAATCATGAGGTAACGCGGGCGAAAGAGAAGGCCTCTTTCGATCGAATTTGATTACTATCGTTCCATAAACCGAAGACTATCATCTGATAAGGTAGTTTTAAACGGCTCAAGAGTGCTAAGCTCATCGGAAGTATTGGGATATCGGTGTAATGTGCATGGGAACGTAGGCAGACACCCAAGCTCATCGATTTTAACCCGTGGAAATGGGAGGATAGATTACCCCCAAAACCTAAAAAGCTTAAACCCGAGCAGTGGGGACCTCTGGTTGTGCATGGAGTAGACGGATTAAATATGATTCTGTGCGCAATATATGCCAGCCGGATGGCCGAACGCCAGCACCAGCACGTTATCTCCATAAAGTTAAAAAGGTAGTCTGTCTTATATTCCACTCTTCTACGAGCACCAAAATGGCTATCGTCTAGGCTACTTTGGCATTCAGAATTACGGACAACATTTTGGTAGCTGTATCTTTTACGATTCCACAATACTCTAGTTCACGGAGTCCAGAATCTAGTCCTGGACATGGTTTTCTCTATTATATTCAGGAACTGTCATACTCGACGGTATGAGATTTCTCTGAAATCTGCCCGTGCCGTTTTTTCTAACTGTTAAACATCCCAACTACCTGTACAGGCGGAATCCTTGAGACAGAAACCTTTCTCGGGGCTCTACGTCTCAACACTAATAACACGGCTAACGTTGGAAATTTCAACTATAACGTCGATCCAACGAGGGCTGAGGACATGTTTCATCCAATAATCCATTGAGAACTATGGCGATATAATTCTGAAAGCCGCGCAAGCAGTCCAGCATCGAGGTTCATAAACTCCAGGATACCATGTCGTTTCATCCTGAACTCACGGTCCCAAGTGACTCGACACGGTAAGCTGACATATAGCTGGACCAGAACACCTATACGCCCTTCTCAGAACGGAATAACAAATCCGGAAAATCCCTGAGAAACCTCATAAGAACTCGAGGGGGGTAGGTTTTGGTCCTCAGTGCCGACTGCTACCGGGGGGGTATATATCGACCTAACTATGCTTCACTCATGTCAATCCGATAGGTTGATACATCTGATAGACCGAAACTACAGCTACTCGTACCGAGTCCAGGCTCTAACGAGCCGTTCTACCCCCCCCTTTGAGTCCATACGAATGCCGTATGTGAACCTTCTGCAGCCACATTCCGTTTCAGTGGATATAACGTGATGTTCACGAGACGCACATTTGCTAGTAATATGGGGTCAGTACCGCTTTTTCCATCCACACGCGGTGTGGCTTATATCACGGACCAGGTTGGTCAAACACACCATGGACGTTATGGAAACTTACTCGTTTCCGAGGAGCTCTATTGTGGGTCCCTGTCTGATCCGTGTGTCAAGTGTTCGCCCGTCTGTGCACGACCGTTGCGGCGATCTGAATCTTATACGCGTATCTACTTATTCGGCCACGGTAACGTCGGCTCTTATAAGTGAGACGTGAAGGTTATTGATGAATCCAAATTAGATATTGAATACGTCTGTATACTTAAGTAGTCATAATCAGTGTGATGTTAAGAAAAACTACATTCCTAAGATAGTCTATGAACTCTTTCGTAGACGTCCCACGAGAGAAAACCTAATAAACCACGTACCAAGCAATGGATGCTAGGCCTTATATCTAGTCCAACAGCGGCACAGGGGCGTATAGAATGTGGGACTTTCCAAAATACTCAGGACGTATACGCATGTTGCGCAAGTTCAGTCCACGGATTGCAATGCAGGTGGACCCAAATCCACAATCTGTCTCCACATGGTTAGTTCCAAGAACCGGACCCAATGGTTACCTCTGGTGCGAAAGTACTTAATTATAAGTTTAGCGGGGAAGGAGGAATTAGTATATAATATTATGACAATGCGAGTAATAATAGTCCATATACGATTAATTACCACCTATGCGACGAAGTTTCCATATCCCGGGTAGAATAAACTGGCGAAGCCAACCAGAAGGCGAAGAACAAACGGATTCCACCTTTGCAGTAGCCGGTACCTCTTCCCGGCCTTACCTCTGTTGTACTTGGCCGGTATTAAGGGATAAATTAGCCCTTTGGGAAACTCGTAGTCTGGTATCTCAATTTTAACTCGGAGAGCTCTCCAGCATGCTAACTGCCGTTCTCGAAAGAGCAGAACATACTTGCCGATGAATGTCTGTAAACTTTCGGTACATCTAGTAAAAATATTTGAATTACGTTGGTGGGCCCTTCTTAAGATCATAGCCCTTCCCATTAAAAAGGTTTGAGGCAAAAGGCTCAGATATGAAGCGTAGGTACAAGTTTTCCCGGTATAACCTAGATATCTATCGCATTATGCAGAACAAAATCTCTATTCGAGGTTATATATTTATAATTGAGAGCTAATTCATCGGATTATATGTTACACAGAGATCTACGTAGATTATATGGATTACAATGAGAAGCTATATTGATAGTAGACAGAGGAGATCTTGTTATATAAGTAGTAATACCAATAGTGATATACTATAGGACACGATAGATATAAAGACTATGATATGCCGTGATCTGGCGGACCAAACCGACAGGACCAAATCCCCAAATAGGATTAGGATATTAATTTGAACATATAAAACCTCAAACTTTGGTGTTACGAGACCAATGATTCCATGAACGCACTCTATATCAACGTATCGTATCGCTAGCCACCGTTACTTTGTACGTTCCTACATTCCATTTCATCGATATAGTACTTAACCATATATGCATAAGCAACGGAATCCAATACCGGATCTAATAGCAGGTGTCGAGCGGAGCCGGAGAGGACCTATAAACGAATAACTATCCAATATGCTGGCGAGCTGACAAGCTGGTGAATGAAGAAGCTAGCGAGCCAGTAGGTAATACATAGCCGCGCTCGCAGACGCCAGTCGGCCGCAACTGTGGTACTACAAGCAAACAAGCTTGTAAACTAGTAAAAATTCAAGCGAGGAGGCGGGTATACAGGCAGGCAGGCAGTTACGTATGTTTTTACGTATACGTAGACGAACGAGTAACCGGGGCCCGTGACGTTAGCTGTGTTAGTAAGCCTAGATATACAGCTATCGTGATGCTATAACTAGTAAATTTTGCGTCCGAATGTCAGTATGGTTAACAAGGTTACACCCAATTCAACAAGCGCACGTGTGATATTGCTTCATGACTTGATAAGTCATAGGCAATAGCCAGAGACGAAACAAAATTATGGAAAGGGTTTATTTTAGAGCATCGGCACACCCGGTTGTGTATGCATTCATTCTGTGTGATTGCGTCTAGATCTCCATACGAAACAACGGACGGAGATCCAATCCCTGGGACGGGAGGCTGGTAATAGAATGCCTTTGCAGACAAATAAGATTTGGGTAGTGTGTAGCACTCTGTTTTCCAAGCACAATACACTAATTATAATCTAGTGTCCAATACTCATTGAGCAACCGCAGGAATTGTGTTTTTGCTTTAACATCGACCTCAGTACTTAGCGATAGGCTCTTAGGCCAGGCTTGTATCTAGAGTTCAGAGCACTGATCCACATACTACAGTCTTCGGTTCGTTCATAGATACAGGAGCTAGTGCGGCCATCAGAAACTTCAAGCTTTACAGTTCAAATGGCATTTGCATTCAAGGGTAAAATTATATCGAACTTTTCGTTTTGCAAACTCGAGGCCATTCAGTGCACCGGGCATCTAGATTACAAGATGTGTTCGAGGGTTTTATCAAAACCTGTTATAACCATGCAGCCAATGCGGAAAACCAACAAGAAACCACGTGAGGCTACTGTCGGAAACGGTGGCGAGATTAATTTAGTATTGATATGTTCTTGTTGCCCTGCTGCCGGATGAATCCCGTATATAGCAGAGTTCAAAATTGCGAGATACGGTGACGAGACTGCGAGATACGTACGAAAATAACTAGTATTGAAGATGTGAGTTTCCCTGTGATTATGATTCAAGTGGTGTTCCAAAACACCATTCTTCCCGCACGGTGCACGTAGATATACACGTATATCCGGGGGCCTATATCGAGTAACTTCTACCTTGAGAGGAGCTTGGTTTATTATGGTTGAACGTTTCTCTTTTATCATGATCAGTGGATTCCGTGGCACGGCGCCGCAACAGTAAAAACTAAGTTTATGACAGATTGCAAGACTTGCACTGCCATCGGTGTGTATTTAAGTTATATTTCGATCAACTCGGACGAAATTGGACGAAATCGCGGTAGAATGCCTTTGGGGTGATGCTCGATAGGCTGCGTACGCGGCTTAGCTTCGAAGCCCCGTACATAAATGCTAGATACTTATATTTATTTCAATTGAAACTATCGAAGGCTGCACCAACATCGCTAAGTATTGTTCCGGTGGTAGGCTATATAATTGTAGAGCAGCACCTACTCGCCTCTCGGCAGCAACGGCCCTCTATATGTTTTAGAAATTTCCGAAACTGGGATAAGCCTCCAGTCTCGTAACCAGACGAATATGCTTCTTGGGTTGATGATTTAGACTATCGGAGACTAGAATTTGTCGTATAAAGGGGCCCTGGTTAAAATTAATAGCTCCCGTTTTCATTTGTCGGATTGCTCCGTTTATACACCGGGCTTTAGAACGAAGATCCTGTCCGAAATCGATCGTGACTACCGCGATAGGTTTGATACATACGATGACGCTTGCAATTGATGTAATCTCCTGCTAATCATAGACCGGGAATTAAGGGCCACCCGATGGAGAATCCTCACAGAGCAGGTTCAGTTCCGACATTTGATTTTCGAACACTATTCGATAGGATTTGTAGTGGTCCTAGAATAGATATGACATTGTGTGTGAATTTTAAGTATATAAGTATTGATGTTTTATAAACGTGCGTATAATGTGGCTTATAGGGTTGGGTCAATCCGGCTTGGAAAGTTAAGAAGGCCGGTGGGAAATTAAGCCCATGTAGGTGGCTAGGTTTATGCATGACGCCCCCCAAACATACGGGTTGAGGTTACACAAAGCCGCTCATAATATTAATAGCTGGTATACCATTCCTCCTACAACTATATTCACACCAGTTAAAAATAGGAAACATGTACAGTAGAGTAGGCTAACATAGTCAGTCGATGGTTACTGGCGAATCCGACAGAATGCCTGCAGATGTTGATGATGTTGATGAGGTTAAATAGAGGGACTATAACGAACTAGTACATCAATATCCGTCTTGAGTTTATATTGTGCAACGAGTGGCTGCGAATATAGACTCGCTTTGGCGACAAGATCGGTCTGAAGCATTGCAATCGCAGAATATTTACGGAATCAGGTGTATATGGTGGGGCCGGGTTGTAGTAGCGTTGTGGCTATACGGGAGCTATGCTAGTACGATAAGCAAAGGGGCAGATGGCAGCCTACCAACTAACCTCTTTCAAGCTTTTATTAGCATGAAGAGTTATTTGGGAGTCCCTTTGGAAGGGATAATTAATTGTGGATTTATCCATTACACTTCCGCATTCGTTCCTCTACATGTACAGCACATCTGAACTGCAACAAAAACAACACAGACATGAGCTACAGGTCGTCCCCGGCCGGTGTGGAGGAATATCTGGGTCGGTATCTCAAACAAAGCGAAACACTCCCGTGGAATGATGACGATCGTCACCTGCCAGTGGGAAAGCTGCATGTCAGGCACGAGAAAGGAGGATGCCATTCCTCTCAGAGGTTGTGCATATATATCTAGAGCCCCTTGCGTAATCGTCATGACACGATCGCTCCGCAGATACGAATCTAACTGCCATCGGGTGGGAATTATACCAAATATGGCTAATTGATTGTTATCTCGAGCTCTGCTATGCTATTTTTGTGGGGTACCTCCAATCATTTAGATTTTGGAAATTTGTCCCTGGCATTTTTCGTGGGCAGAGCTAGTACCCTAGACGCCTCAATGCTGAAATTATGGCACGGAAGTTTCCACGACCGGATGTTCCGATTACTGTGCGACTTTTTTTGCTAATCCGGTCGGCCGGTGACGACTGCGACTGGAAATTCGCGACAAGGGTACTTAAGTATAGAAAAAGCTTTGAACCAATGACGTGACGTTTCAGGCCTTGCTGGGAGACGCGGGTAGGGATCTCTCGACCTGAATGTCAGATTTTTACTTCTGTCAGAAAATTTCAATCGCCCCGGATGTGGTAGCCTTATTGAAGTTCTGAATTCGTTAAAAAATTCTGAATACCTCCTGCCGTGCCTGTACACCCGAGGGAACATTCGCGACGCGTTCACATCGGATGTTCAGACCACTCAGGTTCACCTGTCAGTGAAGCGATCTGGCATTAAACGCCCGATTCCGAAAGCTTCAATGCCCCGTTGAGAGGAGCTTTGCGTGCTGTGGAACCGACTAAACCGAAAATGAACAAGTGATTGATTTCCAACACCGGGCCATTGATTTCCTGTGAATTTCCTCTCCCTGACGGGCGTGGCGGGTGATGAAATTAAATGCGGGCTTGCAACTTGGGAAATGCTCCTCCTTGCTTGGTTGGTCCTCAAGTCTTCGAGACTAACCGGGTCTGCGAAAATAGAAGCCAAAGTGAACGTGGTTGCTTTTTGCGAGCAGCGACGCGCAGCACGCGTTCTGGTTGGTCTGCCGTATGAGGTCTTGGCAGAGTCTTGGCAGGTCGGACAGGGGAAAACGACCGGATGTGTTGGTGCCAACGCATCGGCAGAGTCACACGGCGATTCCGCATTAACAGCTTCCCAGCCACCAAATTTATGGACATCAATCGAATGCATGCGCTGTTGCATCCGCTCGTCGGAGATGAGGTCGAGAATGGACGAGTGAATGAAACCGCGAAACCATGAATCCAGTAAGTGTCGGTTCCATTATGTATGCACCTTGCCCCGCTATTCTACTCGATTCGATATCGATAGGTAGACCTACTGATGTTTTAAATGCAAGAATCGAATGCCTGAATATAGCCACCGACTCCGATTGCTAAAGGCTGCGAGTAAGGACTCCAAAATGACGAGCTGCAAGCCTCAGCAGGCAGTAAGATTGTCGTTATCAGCCCTAACCTTGTATAGGTCTCCCACTAGCCCAACAGGCCAAAGATCACATCTCCCCACCTTTTTTGCGAGCTAGCTGCAGATGGAAAGCAAATTGGATTGCTCCTGTAGCGTCACCACCATTCGTTGACCTGCCGGTCATGCACGGTTTGTCGGCGGCATCGAGATCGATGACCTTCCTTCCATGTATCTTGTTGATATTTTGGAAATTCCAGGCCGTAGACGCGAGATGGCCTCGCGTCCGACCCACGGACGGGCTCTCTGGAATGATAACACACCCGTGGAGGGTTTACCGTCGACGGAAATACCTCTGTGAACAGGGTATCAAGATACCGGCCTGGTATCTAAGTACCTTGGACCTTGTACGATGTGATATGGCATGCGCATGATACCAAACGAGTGTGGAACGGCTTCGGAACCGGACTTGTCCAAGGCAGAGGTACATTACATGCGCCGCATGTATGGCCATTGACATCTGTGAGGTACTGGACAGTACTCCCGTACATGTCTGTCTATTGCTGAGCAGCTACCCACCTACTTAGCCTGTTTGTATGAGTTCATCTCTCCCGCTCCCCTCCTTCTCGATTCTCCTCCTTCTCCTTCCATCCTCACCTCGTCGTCGCATTTTTCTATCTTTTTTTTTGACATTTCATTTCACCCCTCCGTGCGCAGTTGGTAAGACCAGTTCCCCCTCATCCGCAAGCTTTCCTTCTTCCCCGTTTTCTGTGATCCGATAATAGCTCTTTTTCCTGGCGACGGATAAGTGAACCTAACTGTGCCTGTTAGCCGGGCGTCAAGTCAGGTCGGGCCAGCGTGAGCAGAGGCCGTGGATAAGGGTACGGTGTTTCATCTTTCTGCCCCCAGCACCCCCCAGTTGGCGTCGGTTGGAGCGGACAGGCTGCTCTCGCTTTCACCACAGTTCTTCAATCAGCTTTCTGAATCGGGCCTTATTGCCAGGAATCAACCTCCTTTCAGCTGCTGGCACCCCAAATTTCGGCGCTTACCCTTCTTCCATTTTTCTTTCTTTTGACGAGAACGTGTGGGAACGAACGGGCGACTGCGAACGAGAGAACTTTACTCCTTTGCTGCTCATGAATTGAAGCGTGGGCATTTTACCCATTCTAGCCCGAAATAACTGCACGCACCGGCCAGGGCCTGGGAAGAAGAGAAGAGAAGGCTTTGAGCGGTGAGAGACATTCTCGTCCGTCCAGGTTTTTCTTATTCCCGTCGCCCTTTTGCTGGTGTTCCGGCCCCAATTTTCTACCCGTCGTCACCCACTTTTTTCTTCCTTGCTCGCCCAGCTTGCCTGCTTCTGCTTCTGATTCTCTGATTGATTCCGATTCTTCCAATTGACGACACGCTCCTTCGCTGCTCTGTTCTGTGCGACTTTCGATTTCACAATCCCGTTTTGAACCCATCCTTCCTGGACCAGAGGGCTTACTTCCGACCGTGCCTGTCATTCTTAGTGCTTTGCTTTGACATCTGACAAAGATCGAAGAGGTTTCACACCTTCGGACGACTTTGAGGAACCATTCGACCGTTCTCTGACGACCTCCCACAACCTACTTCCACCGCTAACTAACTAAACCTTCCAACCAACCAACCAAATAAGTCCCGACAACCCTAAAAAAATTTTGAGAGTTGAACTTGCCAGAGAGGAAGAGAGAAAAAAAAAAATTCATGCACTGCCGGAGGGGCATCATCTTCAGAAATATTAAGCCCCGACACTAGTAGACGCGTGGGATTCACGCGTAACCGCTCTCCATCTCCCAGTTTCACCCCCTTCTGCGTTGTACTGCCATCTCAAGATAATTCCAAATGGAGGGACCGACAAAGTCGACGGCTTCGGCCATGCCGGTTCATCCGACTGTCACAAATGCCTTCAAACCGGCTGCCGACTCCTTCAGATACTTCTCTCCCAATTCTAGTCCCGACAGTGTAAAGAATGGTGGCAGGTCGAGATCATCATCCACATCGCCGAGTGCAAAGAAGGTCTCCGCTCTCCAGGAAATCTCTGCTAATATCAAAGATATCCGACCACCTCAGCAGCAGAACTTCAAGTTTAAGCCCCCGACCACTTCTAACCCCTCGCCTTCTAAGAGTGCATCGCTGCAGGATAAGATGCCTCCGCCGCCTAAGGGCTCGCTGAAGAATAATGTCAACTTACCTCCACCTGCTCGACCAAATTTCACATCTATTTCGCCTACAAAGCGACCCCCTTTGTCCGTCTTCAGCACATCTTCGCATACCAGGAAATCATCATTGGGAACATTGACTCCGGTTTCGGCTTCGGTGAACAAGGAGAACCTGCTGCCTGATGAGCAGCTACTTCATGACGCATTGATTAAGGATCTTACTGGTCGCAGTCCCGAGAAGCCCACCAAGGTCGCCGCGCCACTCCCGCCTCCCGCCGTGACTGTAACAAAACCCGTCGAGAAGAAGGTCAAGGAGACAAAGTCTAGCAGAGCTGCGCAACCTACATTTAGCGTCGGGCAGATTTCCAATGAGACTCTTCCCGATCCATCCGAACTGCCCATCCCTGAAGATGATGGAACGAAGCCCCACTACAGCTATGCAAACCTCATTGGCATGGCTTTGATCCGAGCACCTGGCCGGAAGCTCACTCTTGCCCATATCTACAAATGGATCTCGACTCATTTCACATTTTACAAGTCGGCGGATTCCGGTTGGCAAAATAGCATTAGGCATAATCTCAGCTTGAGCCAGAAATTCATCAAGGTCGAGCGCCCGAAAGATGATCCGGGCAAGGGAAACTACTGGACAATTGCAGAGGGGTACGAATACGAGTTTATCAAAATGAAGACTCGAAGGGGATCGGCGATTGTGAACAGCACCGTCGCAAGGAAGAAGTCATCGCAGGACCTGACGGCCACAATCAAGAAGGAGGACCTGCCTATTGTCAAGATCGAGTCTCTGCCCAAGCCCATTGACCAGCTAGCGGTTCCTGCCACCGATGATTTCCCCACGATCTCGTCGGATGCTACTATCGATGAGGCGACCTTGGAGCCGGATTATCAGGGCCTCACTTCCCAGGCTGACTTCATCGGTGACTCCTTTGCTTCGCTCTTTGACGAAGGCCTGCCAATTACCGGCGGCCTTCTCTCCGAGGCATTGCCACCGGCGCCATCATCGCCACCTATCATGCATTCCTCCCCGCCAATTACACGGCGTACTAGGTCACCTGGGGCCGACCGCTTATTCTCATCGTCGAAAGGAACGAAGAGAAAGAGACTATCAGGTGGGCATGATATTGACGACAGTGGGTACTTTTCGGGCTTGGATTCGTCAGTTACAAGGCATAAGACTGGTATGGGACCTCCGAAGAAGATCAGGAGGGGACGCGCTGAGGAGGAGCTTGCTCGTATCCGCAGCTCTTCCGCCGCCATGGAAAGTCCAGTCCCGCGTGTAGGGGGGAGGTCGCCTATGCTTCCTGGCTCTTCTTCACCCCTACGTGCCTACGACCGGAACCATAAACCAGCATTGGCCCCGAAGACTCCCATATCCGCCATTAAGGCTATCTCTAAGCCCCCAGCATCAGCAAGCCCAGGTGCTAATCTAAGAATGCACCGCAATCTTGTCAGAAACCTTGTCGGATCACCGATCAAAGGTATGGAGCTCTTGAGCGACGAGCCATCATGGATGCAAAGCTGGGATTTCGGTGGGAGTGAGACAGCTTGGGACTCAAACATGTTCCAGTCATGGGAGCAATGGGTTGAACCTGCCGAACCGGGTTTGGTTGAAGATCTTGACAACTACTTCGACACCTCCTTCTTCCAGTCACCTGTTCGAGACCCGAGCCCCAAACGCCTGGACAAGAAGGTCCCAGCAACCAACATCTTCGAGGACTTGGAGCCGGCTAGCGATGACATGCCCGCTGTCGCGTCTAAGGCTATCGATATCGTCGCTGCTATGAGACAAGGTGCTGAGAAGATTAGATCCGTCACCGAGCGACCTAGAATGTCCCGCGCCGCCTCCCTCAAGTTCTAATGGAACCTCCGAACTCCCTCCACCTCTTTCGAGGATGCCTGATGATTCCAATGAGACACCGACAGAATGTTCTCACGCCTCTCCTTTCCGTTCGTCTTGATTGCATTCCGAACACCTTTGGGACTCTGATTTTGCCCAGAGCCAAAACGAAGTGAACGACTTTAACTCGACACACGTCTCTCCGTTCCTTGTTTCCCTACTATTTTCTCTCTCGGTTTTCTTTTACTCGGCACGATCACACATTGTGCAATACCCCCTTTCGTACATTCTGGGACTCTTGTTTTTCCTTATTACCCTTGGTCATGCATCGCAATCATATCCGCATTCATGTTGTCCTCTTTCCCTAGAATGGCCAAAAAATGGAAGGGTGGTGAAATTCCGGTTTCTTGTTGCTAGTCCTGTTCGTCATAGCGATCTTTGCGGCTCCATATTCTCGATTGCGTTCAACTCTATCGAATTGAATCTTTTTTTTTGGGTGGTTTTCAACCAGTACACGCTTGTATTCCGAATGAAGGTAAGGAATGTCTTTGTCACTTCAAGTTTATTGCTTTCGGCCTTTTACTTCTTATTTTCTTTACTTTTACTCGATTGAACCACCGATTCATCTTCATAGCCTTTATTCATGTTCTTTTCTGGTGTACATGTTTTCCTCTCCAATATCCTATAATCTCTTTTTTTTTACAACTCCTTTTTTGTATAACTCTGGTAATATCTTATACATATCCAACGTACGTACGACGAGATCGATGCCTACCGACACGCTCATTTGGCTTTTTTTAATATCTTACCATTTATATCTTGATCGTTGAGCCTGTTTGCTGTTCTTTCTGTCCTTTTTTTGCTTGTCATCGCTGTCTTCTTTGAACCGGAGCTTGAGGAGAAAAAATTCTGTTAACTTGTCCATTTATATTTTTTTGGTCAGAAACATTCAATATCATATCTTGTAACAAAGCTCTTCTATCGACACGTTTGATGTCGATATCTTCTATCCCCCCGCTCTTCTTTTACTGCTGCTTTGGCAATCTGTGTATTTAGCTCGAGAAACCAAATACCAAAAACAGATTAAAATTTATATATCCGTATCGTATTCAGAAACGTTTTGAAGACGATACATATGTGCACTTAGTGCAGCCGTTTTTCCCAGTTATAACGTATAGACCATTGCGCTACGACTGTCTATCATCTGAATCACGTAAAACGTTGGGATCGATATCCACCACGGTTAACGGCCGCTTACCCGTGGTCCTGCAGACATTCCCCACGATCGAATCATAAGCCCAAGGGAAAGAAGAAAAGAAAAAGTCAATCGCGATCGAGGAATTAATCCCATTCCATGGGTTCAGATATTAGACATAAATATTAAACCTGACAAAACGCACGCAGCTCAACATTCCACCCAACAAAGTCCAAAAAGGCTTTCCCCAGAAAAAAACCCGCGTGCTTATACGTAAAAAAGAAAAAGAAGAAGGGAGACCGTGAACCCCCCCTTCCTCGTATATTCCAGCTCAGCGAGTGCCCCCATACAGTGGGCTGAAATTCACGTCTTAACCTTCACCTCCTCCCCTCCGACCACGATAGTCCCCACTACAGTACTATTCCCCCCACTCCTACTCCCCGACGAAAGAAACCTCACAGGGGAACGGTTATAAACCGGCCACGGCGGAACAACGGCCAAGAAAGTGAGCCCCGTGCCCGCGAGGCAGATGTACAGCGTGTAGACGATATTCTGGGTGACAAAACCGGCGAGGAAGCCAACGACCGCGGAGACGGCGAGGGTGTAAGTTGTTATCTGTTCGGCGAGTTTTTGGCCCTGTTGTTATGAAGAAATTGGTGAGCTTATGTAACGACTTATTTGGAGAGGAAGTCTTAGAGTAAAGTCGGTGGTAGTGGTGGCAGATTTACCTGAAAATCCTATACGATAAGGTTAGCACTTCTGTACCGGTAAAGCATCAAGCTAAAGGAGAGCTTACGATGAACCCATCAACGATGGCCTGGAATTGGTCTTGTATCGCCTCCATAGTGATAAAATACGTACGACTATAGCCACTTTCTGCGCCTGGCGGGGTCTAAGGGGTACTGAGCAGGTCCGGGGAAAGATGTGTGGATCTGATGATGTGTGAATCCGCGAACTTGCTGCTGCGGAAGGGCGACGGGCTGGATTGGTTATGTGTCCAGAAGCAGCCAATCGGCAGCCGCGGTTTGGACGTCCCATCCAACACGCTACGAAAACCACGTTTTGGAGTCAAAGTATGCAAGTACTTAAGTGAAATTGTAATATTCTTATCTACGGGGTTAAAGGACAAGAAGATGAATAGGATGGGGGGTAGGAGGGCGGGGAAGAAGCGAAATAGATATCTGGTAAAAAAAAAAAAAAAGTCTTTCAAATAACAATTCGAGGACTGTCGACGGGTATTAAAGTCCCGTATGCCCATCCTCTTCTTGCTGCCGGTATAAAACGGCCGCCAAATCGCAATAAGCGCAGAAACTATCAGGGATATTACAAGCATACATGGCGCGCATAGAACAGAAGACATCGGAGAAAACATCAGGTCATTCACACCTAACGTTGTAGAAGAAGAAGAAAAAAGAGGAGAAGGGTTGGAAAGGGTACATGGAACCCAAGGAGAATCAAAAGGACGCCAGAAAGTGTTTTTGAGGGAAGAATCAAGGTAGAACGCCACCGGTAGCTCAAGTAAAACTAGCATATTGAAAGGAAACCAGCCTTCTTCGGAAATAAAAAAAAAAGAAGTATCGAGGTAGAAAACCAGGTCAAATTGCAAAATCAAATAATGTGCATCTTTCTCATCGAGTAGAGGCGGCCTGAAGCAGGCTCCAGATGCACCGTAGGGACACCAGAGTTGCAAGGCTAGTCTCGAGCCTTTATCTCCTCCACTCCCTTGCTCGCTCCCTATCCCTATCCCTCTCTCTTTCTCTTTGCTCCCTTTCTCTGTCTCTATCTCTGTCTCGGTTCCGGTCACCGCCTCCGCCTCTTCCACCACCCACACTACCTCTTTCATCCCTTCGGCCGCCGTGTCCATCTCTCCAATCTCGGTCGTCTCTTGGCTGTCGATCATCCCTCGGTGGCCTATTCCCGTCGCTACGATACGACGGGATATATGTATCGGTCTTGTCTTTTCCTCCCTTCCCTTGTCGCCCATGGTGCCCGCCAGCACCGCTATCTGGTGGGGGAGCCCGAACATCCCTCGTCTCCCCTCTCTCACCGCCCTTCTGCCATGCCGGTCGTCTGTCAGGTGGAGGAGGTGGGGGTCTAACATGTCGTCCATTGCCGTTCATATACGGTGGCGGTACATCTCCGTTCCAATCAGCCGAGGGTCCAACGCCGACTGTGCCACCCGCAGGTGCAGGAGGCAAAGGTAGCGGCCTCTGACCCCCTTTCTTTCTACGATCTAGTTCGTGGCTGTCCTCAAACTCAGGAAGGTCAGATGGTTTGGCAGGAAGTGGGTCGACTCTGAAATATTCATGTTCTAAGGCGTCCATGGCGTTTATGCGCGTTCGGGGGTCGAGTTTGAGGAGTTCCGATAGAAGCGAGACACCCGAACTTCCGAGTCTATTTCAGGCGATTAATATGAGCGACTCGGCCAAACGACATATTTTCCCCGACGACTTACATGTTGAACTGTGCCTCCAAAGTACGGGGATGGTTGCCAAACGTCTTGACGAGTCTAGCATCCGGGAGTCTCTCCCAGCCCGGCATGTTTCTCTCGTTCGGCGAACCGCATAGTTGGAAGATAAGTTCGATTTGGTGCGTATCGGTGTTTCCAGTCAAAATCGGTCTGCCTTTCTTCATCTCTGCGAAAACGCATCTGGAAGCAGTGTTAGTACGGATTTGGACCAGGCGCAAAGAAAACGGCGTTCTTCTTTACCCGACTCCCCAGATGTCGACGGCTGCGGTGTAGTTTCGTTCTCCAAGGCACAGCTCAGGTGCTCGGTACCATCTCGTCACTACGTTTCCCGTATACTGTCTCATGGCGACACCGCCACCTGATCCAGGCGTAGGGGCCGGTTCATCAAACCGTCTGGCCAATCCAAAATCGGCAATTTGCAGGATACCTCGGTTGTTGATGAGCAAGTTGGCGGCTAATACAAGTTCCCATGTCAGTGACTCGGAGTCAGGTACTTCCAGGGCGGGTTATCCAACCGTACCTTTGATATCGCGGTGCAAAATGTTGTTGTGGTGGAGGTATTTGATGCCCCTCAGCAACTGCAGCATAAAGCATTTGATCTGGGGTTCGGTGAGGTTGACTTGGGGGTTCTCAAGCAATCCGCTGAGATCGTAGTGCATGTACGGCGTAACCATCATGATGCAACCTCGTTTCTGGCCATCCTTTCCTCCTACTTTACCAAGCCTTTGGATTAGTACCCGCTTCGGTGGATATCATGTTCCGGTGAGGGGGATTCCGTACTTATCGGGGTGTCCACTGCCATTTCCAGCAGCGGGATCACATTTGGATGTCGGAGTTGTTTTAAATACTTGATTTCTCTGAGCGCAGTGATCGGGAACTTGTCCGACGAATGGTGTTAGTTCTATCTGCTAGTCTCGAAGCCAATGTTTGCTCGAGTATTGTTCGTTGACATACCCCCTCCTTTTCATTAGTGACGGTGAATTGCTTCATTGCCACGATTGCCCCATTTCTAGTATCCTGAGCTTTGTATACCAGCCTGTAGATTACCCGGTTGTTAGATACCCTTCCACTAGTCCTTACGGATCAGAGGAAAGGGCCCTTACCCAAACGTTCCCTCTCCCAGCTTACTAATCTGCCTGTACGCGGCACGCGACGAGCACCCTCGAAACTGATGCGGGCCCGAGTGCCGAGGATCCTGTATCGACGGTCGTTTTGCAGGTGTGGGACGTTCAGCGACCGGGGAATCCGGCGCACGACGTTTCGAGGACATCGCCCCCTGCGGTGTTCTGTGAGAATCCGTTTTGGATGGTTATTGAAGGCGATTGGGCCCCAGCGGCCGGGATTGGAGAAGACGCGACCTAAGGCACCGGTAAGAGATGGAGGGAGAGCTTGATGCGGTGGCTTGAGGTGGGTGGTGAGTGCCAATAACGCGAAGGGACCAGGGGGTTTAGCGGGCCCGTGGCTTTGGAGAGATTCGAGATTTCAAAGTCCAGGGTCCCCGACGATGCCTATGAGAGCGCAGATGGCACTGATGATGGTGTAGTGAGCTGGTGGCTGGAGGGCGGTGGTGATGAGGGCGAACAGATGGAAGAAGGATGCTGTGGGTGGTGGTTGATGGTGGATGGCGATGATGTTGTTGATGGAGCGGTGGATCCACAAACAGTGAACAACCACCACATGCCAGCCAAGAAAAACCCTGCTTTGGCCACAAAACCAGGGCTGCCTGGCAGAACAAAATCCAACAGCTCACTTTCAAATACTACCAGCGCATTCTGGTATTTTCAAGCAAGAAATATTTTAAGATGAGGGTAGTATGGAATACGCTGTCTCTATAATATAATACACTGCCGAGGTACTTAGAATACAATACGGGCACTAATTGCATCATGTTCTCCCAAACGGCAAACACGTTATTGGACAACCTGCCGACTAAAGGAAACTACCGGCTTAGTGGATATCCGGCCTGCAAGGAGAGAAAGCCACTGCTGCATGGGATGCATTCAGCGGCACCAGGCGATGTCTGGAATGTAAGCAAAGACTACATTATATCACACTTTTGCGGGCCATATATTGATATTGCACTATCTTATTATAAAACAGGCTTTGATAGAGGACAGAAACACCAACATCGTGTCGAGAAACTAGTCTAAGTTTCTGCCATGAAAATAAAATAATTTCAGCAAGTCGCCTTAAATTGAGCTTTTATGACATACGCATAAGACCCAACCAATAGCCAGAATCAGCTGAACCACTATAGTACTAGTGCGCCTGGTTATAAATATGCAGACTAGGCCGGTATGACGTATTGGCCCGCGACCCTGTAGAAAACAGAATGATCAGTAAACATCCGTATAACAACATATATATTACCCATAAACTCACCCAATATCTGGTGTATGCCCATACGGGCACCCAAGTGTATTCTAAGGCAAAGACAGAAGGTCAGCGACTCGCCATCAAGGCTAGCAGTATATCAAAGATCGAAAAGCGTACCAATATATCACCAATATAGTTGGTCGGCCGAACACCCCCTCTGTAAACCTCATCCCACTTGCCCGTAATCTCCTCCACAACCTTGACACCAGCGATGTACACATTCGCAAGGGCACCAGAATATCCACCCTGCGGTGCTTGCAGAAGATGGTAGAGTTCGTCAGTGCCAGGCGGTGCACGGTCAAAGTCGCTTCCGGTACTGGTTTATCAGGTATCTACTGGTCAGCGAAACATTCGCCATATTACTGCCCTGTATACTCCATGGAAGTGATTACCGTAAAAGTATAATACGAGCGAAGTCGACTAGACCAGCGGCTGAAGCGCGCACTAGAACCTCTAATGAAGCATTATCTTCTTGCTGAAAGGATATAAGCCGTGTTAGCTGCCTATCTCTTAGCCGATATTGTGCACGCGGCCAAACTGGAATGATATCATAGTACATGCATACCTGAGTGGTACAATACTCTCCGGTCCCATTCGTGAGCAAGGTAGTAAGATTCCCAAAAGACTCAGCTAGCACAGATCCAGTCCACCACTAGCAAAATCCTGATGTTAGTTCTTCCTCCACAAACGGGGGACAAAGAGACCCAGAATCTTACAGCATCAGAAGTCCCAGTATCGCACTATCCAATACACCTTCGTTAACCTATCTTTCCCAAAGATTTATCGCTCACGTATAAAACCAAACTCACCAACGTAACACCAGGAGGGCTCCGGGCCGCTTTCATCGGATACAATCGTCTATACTCCGCAGCCTCCTGAGTATCAAATAACTTCGCCCCACGAGCCGCCATGTAAGCCCTCCTTCTCAATGCATCGTTCAACTCAAACACCTCCGTTCCATAAATAATCGCCGGGTAAAGATTGTTCTCGAACGTCTTCGTTCCCAATCTACGCGCCCGGTCCCATCCACCTGCATCAGTATTCCTCCCTCCCCAGAGAAAATCGACACAATATAAGTTAAAATGACAATACTAACGTAAAAAACCCACTCCCAAACCCTCCACCCCCCGGCAACTGCCTCGAATCAATCTCATACTGCAACGTCAACTGCACCGCAAACCTCGCAAAAGTCACCGTCCCCGTGGTCCCATAATTCGGATTAATCCCAGCGATACCTCCAATAAGAAAGTAGGTCTCGGTCAAATCGAACAGTCGGGAATACACAAGCGCGGACATCGACGCCGCGGCATTGATCTCTGCCTCTGCGGTTGTAATATGGCATACCTCACCGGAGGCGGTGCAGTATACTTGCGGATGCCGAGGAGATAGACCTGGGACGGTCACGTTGATGCCGTAGAGGGATGGTTTGTAGTTTTTTAGAAAGGCATTGGCTTCTAGGTTGAACTGTTCATGTCGGATAAACATCTATTAGCAACCAGGCTCTAGTTATGACGTATCCATTCCACTGGGAAGATAAGAGAAGTCGATACCATTGCCACAACCATAACCTTCGGTTTGATGAGCTCCGAGCACCCATCGCTCCGTCCGTAAGATGTACTCCGTTTTTGCGTTAATGTATGGACTTCGCGCGGGGTGGCATACCGACCGCTACGATGCTTCGGAATACCACCAGGAAGGGCAGATGACTGCGCGACGGGCAGCAACGCGAGAAGAACTACTAGGGCATTGATAACCCATGACCGAACTCCTAAGCTCATGATGAAAAGCAAAAGGAATGGGATAATTCCGTTTTATGGGCTTCGTGGAAATGACAGCTATATATCTGAGTGTAGCTGCTAGACATTCCAAAATTAATCACACTATCACTACTGATATCTCATCTGGATAGGGGGGATACCTACTTTGGACCGAAAACAAGAAATATCCGTGCTCAACCTCATGAATGCTTCAATTCTACAGCTAGAGGTAATAGACGTATTGGCCCGCTTAAAATACCACACAACCAAGCTTTCGCCCGACCCTCAGGCCAAGAACAACCCCATATATACTGGTACCCCATAACTCCAAACCAGAAACAATGACGAACCAAAACGTCATATATATCCTCTAATCATACCACCTGCTCTTACTAACCGATCGCAAAATCGACAAAAAATCCATCTACCGAAAGGAAATCTCCTAGCGCCTTTACGCGCCTTGCTAACGGATACATCCGCGGATCCGACCGTCGCACAAGAATTCCCGACGCTCCCATGTCGTATAACTACTATATTAGGGTGATTTGCGTGGCCATTTTGTCTGATAGTCGAAAAAAGCGGATGGTATATGTAGGATCGGCTGTGTAACATGACTTTCCGGGATGACCTCCAGATTTGCAGCTTACCCCGTTCCGTTCCACTCCGTGGTTTATCCGTTCCGTTAATTGTCGACTTTCAATTCAAGATGTGTGTGCGAATATCAGGAATTGTTGCCTGCTATCTTTAGGGAAAGTTACAATTGCCTTAATTAGCACGATCCTGGCATAGCTATAGGCCGTCCCATGTATCCCCGTTAAAAAATGCACACACCACGCATATGCAGCCTCGTCTCCGGAATTCAATGCAAATGCAAGCCCCCCAAGGCGTCAAGGGCGTCGTGTCGAGGCATGCCCAGGCCGGAAGTGGCAATCAATCCCAAAGGAAAATGCAACGTCCTCCCAACGCATGGCTTGCGCAAACCTACCTGTGCCTTTTCTCGCAAGCTTATAATCCAAAAGGTTTAAGGGAGAAGAAACTTTGAAGCCCAACGCCAGCTTAATTCGCGAACACAGCCACCTATACTCCATACTATAGACATTAAGCGTAAACAATCATAGGTGCTCCACTTTAAACAGCCCACATCCTAGAAGAGCAGAAACTCTACGGCTTTTACCGTTAAAGTCCGTCCGTAAAAGTCATATGTTAAACCTACGCTTATACGACCATATCCATTCGGAAAGAACCTTGTGTCCCCGTTTAAGTTCCAGACGGAGAATTTCCATCCGTACATTTCCCCCATACCCCCACATAGATCTGCTCCCACAGCGGAACTAGCCGCTCCACCTCGCAACCTTAACAGTAAATCCGCTTCAAACTTTCAAAGATCCTAAAAAGCCTAGCACCTGAGATACGCGAACTGCTTTTGTGGCGTCTGATTACGGGACTAACCCATCTCAAGCTCATTATATAAACCACAAGCGTAGTCCCTTTATTGTCAACTCTTTCTTGCATCATCCCGACTTCAAGTTGATACAATCATACCCACTATAGTACTATCATACCAACAACTGACCATATCCAAAATTGCACTCACAACCACTCACCCAAAATGCTATCAATCCCCACCCACCCAACCACCCACCTCCCCGCACCTCCTCCATCTCCCAAACCCACCCCTCACCAACTCCCCCAACAAACCCTCGACTTCACCCTCGCCCTCCGACACACCAAACTCCTCCGCAAAAAACTATTCACCCACCCGGACACCCTCCAATCAATCCGCGACTCCACAAGCTTACACAGCCTCTACCTCCAATCCACACTAGGAAACTACCGAAGTCCCTTCCCCACCGACGGGGACATCTACAAACGAACCGCCTGGTTAAAATGGATGCATCACAGGGTATGTCGCGCGCGGAGGCGCAGAGACAGTACGTGGAGATGGTGGGGAGGTTGATGGTTGAGTATCAGGTTGAACCGGTGGAGGTGCTTAGTGTATGATATATGTATACCAGTGCAGGGGTGGATGTTTGTTTTATTGTATTGTATTATAGTATGCGCGGGCGCAGATGTAGATATTTGATTCTTAGCCGCAGGTTTCGGTTTTGAGGGTTATGAGGAGCATAATATCAGGAGTGCGTCTATATACGATATATCATATTTAAGTTTTGACACGAAATCCCCCTTCATTTCCATCCTAATCTCGAAGGAGGCAGTATGAAATCATCTAGTACTACCTCAGTATGAAACACGCGCACGGGGTTATACGAATTCCATTTACGAAACCAAATACATCTTCGACGCCCAAAATGTCATGCCAAATTCGAAACTAAGTTCACAGAAACCCTAAATGATAAATTTAAGACCGAACCCCTTCCAGAGGAAAAAAATATTAACATTGAACATTCCACCCCATAAAGCCACAGGGCCGAATGCATTAAAATACATCGTAATCCTTCTACACAGCTGCTCACAGCATAGTATGCAGAGGAAGTCGACGACAGATGAATAGGGGGGTATGATCTAGTACAACCACCATGTATCGTCTATAACATAAAAAAAGCCACCACGACGCCAGATTCCAGGAACACCCAGAATCAAAAACGTTAACGCCGCCATGAACAGAAAGACCATATCATCTATAGCAAAAAGACAAAATAACACATGTTTGTCTAATATACTACGTAGGTAGTGAGCAGAATAACGCCAGGAACGAAGACAAAACAGAGGAGAGACCCATCTCGAGTTCTGGAAATGTGCGCACTATGTAGGGGATATGGGCATTCGAGAGGGTGAGATGGGTTTTTTGGGAAAACGAGCAAATCCGAAACAGCCACCACATAGAAATAAAAGTGCACGTCTAGGTGCTTCAATAAGAGGAGAGAAACGCCACTGGCTGTACAAAACAGATATAGCAATAGCAATTGATGCTTGCTCTAAGAGAAAAGAAGAGGGTGCTTAGCACGGGATGTGAGACAAATAGTATATGCGGTGCTGAAATCAGAACGCCCGGAATGATAACGCCATAGACACCGAGCAATCATAAGAGATAAAGCAGCAGGGGTATCGTGCATGTGCAAAAAAAAGCATAAAACAAATCGACATAGTCATAACAGTCATAAGAAAAACGTAAAGGGCAGGCCCGTGAAATACGGATTGCTGCTGTTGGTTGTGAGACCGTCTCACCGATCCTTCAATACCAACTGCCGTCTGAGGTAGCACTATGGCTGGAGAGTCTCGAGATGTGAGTGAGAAAGAGATGTATTGCTTGGGTTCTAGCAGCATCCCTCAGGTGATGGGTGATTTCAAGAATTGCTTGGGGCCAGCAGTTCGTGATATCCGGCGTTAAAATACGTTCATGCGGTATTGATGTAGAGAATCTCGAGTCGTGAGTGAGGAGGTGGTATCGCTTGGGTTCTAGCAATGTCCCTCAGGTGATGGGTGATTTCAAGAGTTGCTTGGGGCCAGCAATTCGTGAGATCCGGCATTAGAATACGTTATGACAGATGAAGGTGATCTAGTGTTTTCCGTGTTAGTGGCTCGTCATTACAATCTTAGGGCTAGGCACGAACCTTTAAATAAGCTTGGGCTTTGCAATAGAACCCATCATAGACAGGTGAAAAAGCTTTCTGAAAAACGTGAACGCAGCGTTGAAGGGGGGGATTATGATAAGAGAAGAGGGGAGTGTGATCATCGTAATACTGCGTGTCAAGACAAAGCGTGGTGGTCCTGGGAACACAGAAAGCGCGATCATCATAATAATGTATCAAGACGAGGCGTGATGGTCTTGATACGCAGAAAGAACTATAAGAAGAGGAGAGAAAGACGCAATCATCGTAATACTGTGTGTCAAGACAGGGCATAATAGTCTTTGGACACCCAGAAAGAACCAGCCGGTGAGGTTAGAGAGAGGCATAACCCTCGAGTTCAGCCAAAATGTCCTCAAGCCTGGATGTGTAAGAATATTTGACGGGCGCGTCCTCGCCAAGCATGATGTCTTGCAATAGATCCTGAGAGGTGGCAGCTTCCGTGTCCTCCAACGTCTTGTTCTGGTTCTTGAACGTAGTAACCGCAAGAATGAGGGGCTTAAGGTTTCCGCGGAGCTGATTACGGACCATGATCCTGGTGTCGTACTCACGGCAAGCATAAGCGAGCGCAACAGTCAAGTACCCAAAGGCAACGTTCAAGTGAGTCTCTTCAACGCTTTCAGCCTAGATAAATGGTTAGTGGCATGACGATTAGATGGACGAGTGACAGGAATGAGTACTCACTAGTTCGAGTCGGTCGTGTCGTTGCTGGAAGACGCCCATCAGACTCTGAATCAATGGAACATCGTTAGACAATTGGATGCGTAAGAACATTCTAGCCGTCTCACTGAACTCCAGCAGATTAGAGAGCAGGATAGTAACAAGAACAAGGATATCAACGTCCTTGGAAACATCGGCCTCTTTGTCGTTGTTGCTGCTCAACTTCTTAAAATGACTGACACAAGTCTCAACGATACCGGTCAATCCATTCCTGCGATCAGCGACGGATGTGGATGTGGTTGGGTCGTCGTTGGTGCGGTCAATGCATAGCTTGAAGACAGCCGTTTGGAGTTCCTTGATGCGGTTGATACCTTTCATCGAATCCGAAATATTCCAGCTAAGGATAGTAGGGAGGACGTCCGACAGAGCGGTTAGGTGTCCGGGATTCAGCATATCGTTCAAAGGCTTGTAGATACGGGCACTTTGTGCGTAGTGGCTGAGAATAGAAGCAGACAAGATGAAGAGGGTGAGGGAGGCCTTCCCAGTCGGCGGCATAGTGTGTTTGGTCAACGGGTTCAGGATTTCAACGAAGTTGCAAGGATCGAAAGAGCTGAGAATCAATCTTCGGCCTTCGTCTTTGCTAACATTCTTCAACAACGTGTTGATTATCATGAGAGCGACATAGCGCTGTGAGAAACGAGCTGGGACATCCTCGCGGATGAATCGGCATTCTAGGAGACGGGTGCGTAGCCTTCCAGTAACAAGGTTGATCTGGAGCGGGAGCTTTAGGACACTACTCCTAGCAAGCTCGTCCATGTCTTCGTCGTTCTGGAGCATCGAATTCAGCATTTGGAAGCCCCCGTTCTCGTGCATGAGTTCAACAGCGTGCCCGCTGTATCGGTCCTCGTTGAGGAGGATGAATAGGGCCCACCCGTATCCTATCCGGGTGAGCTATGGCGGGGTCAGCATCGATACGAACGCTACAGTGGTGAAATGGAAGCAAAAGACTTACTGCATCCTCCTCCCCCTCCAAGCTCTTAAAGAGCTTGGAGGGGTAGCCGTTAAGGCGGAACTTCGTCGTAAACTCCCTCCCGACCTCCGTGTTGTTCGACATCTTGAACGCCACGTCCAAGATGCTAAAACTTTGTTAGAAATCGCACGCAAGAGTAGTCTCGAAGGAAGATAATAGCTTACCTGCTTCGCCTGGTGGGGTTCTCCTTCTGGGCGTCCTCGATCAACGCGTTGATCTCGTTGAGCACCTGCTGGTGCCGCCCCTTCTGGAGGAGCTCGTGGTGGCTCAGCACCCTCGGCCCCTCCTCCCCGTCCTCCGGCATGTCGTATGCGGAGGTGGCCCTCTTGGCCACCTTACCGCTAGCCCCCTTCTTCCCCCCCTTCCCCTTCGCCCCCTCCTCCTTCTCCCTCCTCGCCACCTCCTCGTTGTAGGCCTTCTTGGCGGCCTCCCTCTCGGCTTGCTCCCTGGAGCGGTTAAGCTCCAGCTTGTCGTCCTCTCGCTGCTCCTCCTCCGTCGCCGGCTGCCTCATCGTCCTCTGGGCGACACCATACGACTTTTTCGCTGCGCCCTCGTTCCGGAACTTGGAACGCGTCGTACGGACACCATAATCAGCAGCGAACATAGCGCTGCTGATTTGGGCCTGTAGGTCCGCGTTCCGCTGTCCCGTACTTCCGGGCGGCAGCTCGTCGTGGGTCCCCAGGTCGAACAGCTCCTCATGGATCGACTTCCTCGGCTGTCGCTTGGCCACCTTCTTCGCCTTCTTCTTGGCCGGCTCTTCCTCCTCGATCTCGGCGACCCGAGACTCAATAAGCTCGGTCAGGCCGGGCGGCATCTCGACGGCACTCTCTGCTTTTCGCTTAACACCACCCTCCTTTGGTGAAGCCTTCCTTCTCTTCTGCCTCGGCTTGACAACGTAGTCGGACTCAGAGTCTGACGAGACTCTGTTCCTCCTCTTCCCGGCCTTCTTGGGGGCTTTCTCGGCTTTCGAAATTTTCCTGGCTTCTCCCTCAGAAGTCTGGATATCGGAAACGCTGGCTTTAGCCTTCTTGGTTGGCGGGGACTGCTGCTGGGCCTGCTGTGGCGTCGCTCTGCCAGAGACAGATTCGATCGGATTAGTGCCTTTCGAAATCTTCCCGGCTCCCTCAGAAATATGGGCATCAGAAACGCTGAGCTTCCTCTTCTTGATAGGCTCCTGGGTCTGCTGTGCCGTCACTTTAGTGGAGACGGCTTTGATCGGGCTCATGGCCTTAGAACTCTTCCTGGCTCCTCCCTCAGAATTCTGGGCATCGGAAGCATTGACCTTCGGCTTCTTGACCAGCTGCTGCGTCGTCGCTTTGGTAGGGACAGATTCGATAGGATTAGTGCCTTTCGAAATCTTCCCGGCTTCTTCCTTAGAATTCAGAACATCGGAAACCTTGGTCTTCGGCTTCTTGATCAGCAGCTGCTGCTCGACCTGTGTCGTAACTTTGGTAGAAGCTGTCTTGACCGGCTGACTAGCTCTCGAAACTTTCCCAGCTGGTTCCTCAGAAGCGTGGGTATCGAAACCGCTGGTCTTAGGCTTCTTGGTGGGCTGCTGCTGCTGCGGAGCCTGCTGCGGAGCCTGCTGTGTCGTCGTTTTGCGCTTTGTGATCTGACTCGGCCGTTGCTGGGGTCCGGGAGCGGTCTTCAACTGCTGGATGACTTCTTCCTCAGAAGACTCCATGTCAAAGACATCGCCTCTGGATTTCTTCACCGGCCGTTGCTGCTGCGTCGTGTTGGTGGCTTGTTTGGTCTTCGGCCTCTCAACAATCTCGCCCTCCTCCTCTGACGAGCTTTCGTCCAACGTGAAGACATCGTTCTCTTTCTTATTCTTCGTATTCTTGATAAGCTTCTGCTCGTACGGGGTTCTCTTCATCTTCGCCGGATTGATAGGAGGTACGGCAGATGTGGAAGCGGATGCAGAGCTGGTAGCTGAGCTTTTCTTGGGATCTTTCGACTCGGCGTTGTTGGTGCTGCTGAGCTTGGACCCTTGATTGCTGGCTGTTGTTGTCGTTGCGCCTTTTTTCTCCATGGCCCTGGCCTTGAAGATGTCATTATACTCTTCCTTGAGGCCGGTACTGTGGCGGGCGCCACCATACGATTTTCTATCGCGCATGGTTGTGACGTATGTGTGCGTGAGGAGGTTATGAGTGATGATACGGTCGATACCTGATGGACCGAGTGTGCGATTGGATGGGTGGGAAGAAGGAGAGCAGGTTGGACGTTAGGTGAAGAGGTGGATGTGAGAAGGAGGTTCAAAAGAGACGGAGAGGTTGGATGATGAAATAGATGCAGAGCAGGTGTTTGCGACTGCGTTGCGAACGGAGCTGAGATCTAGGCGGGAGAGGTGAAGACCGTTGCTGGCGTTGCTGAGAGTGTTGTCGCAGAGGACGTTGCTGAGAGTGTTGCCGTCGTGATGGATGTTGTTGCTGCTGGTGTTGTTGTCGCCGTCGCTGATATGGGACATCAGTTTGAGCTAACGAACGGAGCAGCTGCAGAGAGATAATTCGACGGGATTTTGCTCGAAGCGGTTAAGAGGAAGAGAATTGGCTTGAGAAGAGATGCGACGAGTCAGAAGAGTCGATAGCAGTGACGGATGGATGATAACGAAGCTTGATGGTGATGGAAGTTTCGTAGATGCAGCACGCGTCGGAGCAAGTGAGATGTTCTGGAGAGAAAGATGCCTGATTGAAGGTGCAGAGGTGTTGTTGGTGGGATGTCGAATTAAATATTTTGTCGGGCAGCAGGTGAGCGTGAAGTTGAGGGAAAGAAGAGATGGACTGGACAGTCCGTCGCATCTCAAACGGGAGCACAACAAAAACAAACATGCAGCCGCGCAACTCGCTTAAGCCCGATTATCTAATCAGAGCCGCACGACAAACACAACGCAAACGATGGGGACCGGACAAACACCAACACAAATCGTCCTGGGACAGGACAAACCAACACCTCGGCTTCTCATCTCAAACGCGACCTCATCGCCAACGCCCTTCCATTGACGTCGACACGTCCAACGGGCTTCCATCCCCTTCCACCAGCACCCAGTATATAGAGTACCAACACAGAGTACCAACACATATTTACCATGGTAGACGCTCCTATTCAGGGCCGTGCCTTCTCGTGGCTTCCGAACGCTCGGCTAACCACCCACCGCAGGGAAAACGAAGAAAAGCCATCAAGGTCAAAGGCGATGTCAAGGAGAGCGTATGCCCACCCTTTGCTCCCTCTCTCTGCTTCCAATGTGCTCCCAACCCGCTTCCAATCTGCTCCCATTCCCTAGTCACACTCTTCCACCATCATCCTCACAATCATCACCAGCTTCCCCATCATTGCCTCTCCATCATCACTAGAGCTTCACCAGCTTCACCAGCTTCTTCATCATATCAATCATCCACTACCCCTGTGCCTTGTGCCAGCTAAACCGACAAAATGAAAATGTGTACTGAAACCGTCTGGACCAAAAAACAGCAAAAACCCCTCCCTACAGTCTTCAATTGTCTGTTCTGCAACCACGAGCGATCTATCATCATCAAGCTCGACAAGAAAGCCAGCGTCGGCAAGCTCCAGTGCAATGTCTGTGGCCAGAAATACGAGACTTCGATTAACTGTACGGCTCCCTTCCTAGCCACTACTCGAACCAATAGGCTAACAATGACGTCCTGTCCACCCTCGCAGACCTCTCTGGCGCGGTAGATGTATACGCCGACTGGGTCGACGCAGCCGATGAGGTCAAAAAGGAGCAACGACGCTTCAAACGCCACGGCGGCTCATCGAGTGCCCTGGCTGGAGAATCACGAGGCACGGCGGAGAGAACACGCGACGTAGATCCAGCGGAGGATGACGAAGATGAGGCCGATATCGACGACGGGGAAGATTAGGAACCTTCCCGCGATAGTCTGGACGGCAGCATCGTCAAGCCTCGAAAAGAGTCTCGCGAGGACATTTCCTCCATCTCGCCTCCTTCCCCTCAATCTCCTCAATCTCCTCCTCACCCGACATCTCTTTCTTCTTCTCCAGCGCCTATTTCTTCTCCTCATCCCTCCCACAATGATCAGGGCAAAAGCGGTACCACCGTCAAGTCTCGAAAGAGGTCTCGAAAGAGTTCTCGAAAGGAGACACCACCCGCTTCTCATCCTCTTCATCCGACGTCTCTTTCTTCCCCGACGCCTATTTCTTCTTCTTCTCCTCATCCCTCCGACAATGGTCAGGACAAAAGCGGTACCACCGTCAAGTCTCGAAAGAGGTCTCGAGAGGAGACGCCACCCGCTCCTCGTCCCCCTCCTCTGCCTCTTGCGCTATTAATCTCTCCTCATTCCTCTGATGACGAACTCGACGAACATGATAGTTCGGTCAGGCCTCGAAAGAAGCCTCGAAAGAACTCTCTCTCCATTTCTCCTCCTCCTCAGAATGGTCGATCCTCTCCTTCTCCTCCTCCTCCTCCTCCTCAGAATGATAGGTCGTCTCCTCCTCCTCCATCCATTTCTTCTCTGGGTGGCTCGCCTTCTCCTATTGCCGCTCCCGTCGGTGAAGGTTCCTCTGGCCCTCCAGTCGGCCCCGCCCCCGGTCCTTCCGAAACGATTGGTCAAGAACCCGGGGTCTCTGATAATGACGCTGAATAATGTTCACCATTCGTCATCTCCTCCATCAATGACCCAGAAACACTCCGAGTCCTCCTCTCCTCTATCAAACCTCCTCGGGCACCTCGCTCATATGTAATTGAAACACGCTTGTTGCTATTTTTCATTTTAGCCAGTCTGGTAACGAGACTGGATGATGACCCCAGCTCGGCCTCTCGTCTCTTTTTGTTCATCCCCATTTACGGATGTCTCTTTATCCCTTTAAGCTATCTCGGTTTCTCCAATTCGTGTTGATATCACATCGAGGATGTTTCCCTCCTGTCTCTCCCGAACGCATATCACCGAGCAAACCGCACGTCTACTGTATTCCTTTTCACTTTTTATCATCGAGAATACCCCCCTCGAGAGACCGCACTAGGGAAAGAAATGTACCTAAAAACCCTGGTTTACAATACGGGCAAACCAAAAGCCCTGTTATAAAAATATAAAAAAGGAGAATTACACCGCTATGAAACAAACGTTGCAAGCCCTTCCAATCATTCGTCCAAAGTTCCAAAGTGTCTGTCTCCAAAGTCACCAAGCCCAGGAACGATATAGCTAACACCCCCAAACCCATCAGCATCTCCCTCTATAGATCCACCAAATAGTAGGTAAACATAAGGAAAGGGAAAAAAACTCACTTCTTATCATCCAACCCCTCATCGATAAACGCCGTAATAACCCTCAACTTCGGATACTTACTCGCAAAGTGTTCAATCCCCTCCGGACTAGCGATTAAATTCAAAAACAAGATCCTCTCCTCAGCCACACCTTTCTCCTTCAAAACCTGAACCGCCATACTAGCGCTCCCACCCGTGGCATTCATAGGATCCAACAACAGCACCCATCTATCCGCGATATCATTGGGGAGTTTGTGATAGAACAGTTTCGGCTGCGAGGTTTCCTCGTCCCGTTGGATCAGGATCTTACCGATCCTGACGGAACGGCAGCAGTCGCGGAGACCTTGTTCCATGGATTCGCCGGCGCGCATGATTGAGACGCCGCAGATTTTGCCTTCGAAGCGGACGCCCGCGTAGGTTCGGCCTGGACCAGTCATCCCCCCAAAATAGGGCCGTGTTAGATAGCTGTTTTTTCGAACGATGGTTGTTTCTAGGTAGAGTCTAACCTAGCGGAGTGGTGACCTCATGTCCCTTGACCGGCAAGTGATTCAATCCTTCCTCGACCAGCAACCTTATTATCCGGTTCGAGTAGAAAATAAAGTCTCCCCTCTGCGTGTTCTGGTCTCGAATGATCCTGTACATACATACAATCCCGTCAGTATATATTCCACATCATAAAACCCCAGATAACCTGCTCGAGTCCTGAGGATTAGAATACGCACGTGAGCAAAGCAATCAGCTGCGGCGTCTGCGGCAGAACGTGGACGGTGTCAAATTTGATCTTCCCGGAGACCGTGGCCTGGGGTTTTTGGTCCTTTTCACGGTAGGAAGGGCCAATCGGTGCGGCGGCGCAGCCTTCGACGCCGGTGTCCGGTGCTGCTGTGGCCATTGTGTGTGCTATGATATCGATAGTATCTGTTGGTCCCAAGATCCCTTGGATTGGAGTTGTATGTAAAAAAAAGTTTCAAAGTAGTCAATTGATCAATCAAGGTTTATCAGATCAAGACAAGCTTTCCGAGTATTCTCGCTCACACTTTTCGGTTAGCCCGTCGATATCGATTCCGTCGTAGAGGAAAAAGTAAAAGGCAGAGCAAAGCGAAAAAAAGGCTTGAGATATCAGATGTCGGTTATCGAGGATACCCGGGTCGAAACCTGTACAGGCTGGTCTCAAGTGAAGTTATATAAAAAGTGTGTGGTAATAGAAACGTCCGACAGGGGCTTGGACGGACGGTGAGGGGAACGCTGTCATGCGACAGTTCCTTATGCCTGCTAGTCAAAATATCGATACCTCTGGGAAGTAGTGTGGTGGAAGGATCACAGTCGATTGAAGAGGAAAGGCGGTGGTTGCCGAAAGCTGACGGTTTTAAGCCAGTTTAGGCAGCTTGACGGGCAGCAGATCGGTGGTCTCCGCACGATCACATTTTCCCCGATTCCCCTGCATTGAGGCCGTAGATGACGTATTCACTCGCCTTCGTTGCATCTACGCCGATGATTACTGTGATTATGGCTGTGATTATTATTGTGGTTGTGATTCTGGTGATGATGTCGGTTGCGCAGAGGTGCCGCATCGGCTGGGGAACGTGCCGCAGGGGAAACACGGCCGCCTGTCGGTATCCGAGCTGGATCCCGTGCATACATCAAGCCCATAGTAACATACCAAGTAACGTACGCATGTGCTGCAGAGCTCACGACAGTTATAACTCTGGAGATATCACTCTGAGAGATACCCGATAAGCCGGGAGATAGCATATCTCGGCTTCCAGAAAGTCAAAATACCTTGGGCTATCGATCTAGCGGGAATCAAGAAGGCAGCGACCGACTAGCCCCGATAACGATAACCAGGTTCAGAGCTCCAAGCTATAAATCCCATCCAGCAGCACCGCCATTAGCCGCATCCAATCCACTTTCCGACCAAAGGACCCGCGACTGAGCCAATTGCTTGACAGGCACTTGCCAATCACACCGCAGGGAAAGTGCTGTGATGGCTTCCTGTCCCAATTCGAATTCCTCACGACGGAGTTCGGAGGTTGGCGGGCTCTTTCCCAGATTCTAGCGCGCCTCCTCGCTGTGACACCGAGAGGAATGCTGACAAGCTTCCGCTGGCCTCTGAGCTCGTTCGCCTTGCAAGATGCTGTCTCCGAAGGTTAAAAAGGCCAGCGGGTCCCTTGAGCTGTGGAACTGGGACGTAGTCGTTACTTCTCCGTCTGTCTGCTTCCTCCCCTGCAGCTGAGCTGTATACTACTTGATACTCCTGATCGCATTGCCGTAGAACATCGACCTTGGAATACCTCGAATTCCCCAGCACAGAGATAACTTTTCTTTTTCAACTGGTAAGCGGTTACTTTTTTTTTATTCCTTTTGGATCTGATTTGTGGGGAAGCTGCGAACGGAATAGCTGCATCTGCATCTGGAATCGCCCATAAGGTTCTCCAACAGCTCCAACGGCCACCGTAACACCCCATAACATAGCATATCATCATCCTCCATTCAACCGATCAATGTTGGCTGGCCGTGCAGATGTGTGCATGCGGATAAAGAACCAATTGCCCAAACCCTCATCCCCCCTGAGATATCCTCATCGTATCATATCGACCCGTCCGTGCCTCCCGTCTCTTTAATTTGGAAGCTTGGCCTGGAGCTCTGGCCTGCGGTTCCACAAGAACCACCGTCAAATCCCTCGAATCGACGTCACAGCTTCTGCCCGGCGCGTATTCGCTGAGCTCAAAGCCTGTTACACAACTTCAATCAAATCACCGAATTCGCACTTTTTCTAGGGGAAATTGACAGCTGGCTAACGTTTACCGCTCCTTCATCTTCGCTCCTGCTGTTCCCTGCACCTAGGACACAAATACCACTCCCCGAAATATTTAATTCCACAGGAATCCCCATCATATCACCATGGCTTCTTCAGACCAGGTCCTTCAGCAGATTCTCGCTGCCGTAAATACCCTGCAGTCCGAGAACAAGGTCATTGCGGAGTCCGTCAACTCTCTCACAGACCGTGTCAACCGCCTGTCGATACAAACAGCTGCTCCCCCGATCCAGGGCTCCCCTATCATTCAACCGATCTACAGGTCTTCCCTCGGTGTTTCCAATATCGGGGAAACCGCTGTTGCCAGGCCTGGTTCGTCTGGTACTCCCAGTGTCGAGGAAGCTGCTGCCAAAGGTGAAGCTGCGGCCAAGCAGAGGCGAGGTTCAATGTACGGGTCCAGGATTATCCTCACCACCTACCCTTCGCAGTCTGGGATCGATCCCGTGGTTATGGACTGGGGGAATTCCGATCCTCAGAAGCGAGGTCCGGTGGTCGTCAACAGAGGAAACACTACCGTCAGACGTAGAAATGGTACATCTCTCACCCTCCTATAATGCTTCTTAAACATGTACATCAATCGTTCAGGACACCATTACTAAACAATGAATATGTTAATACAGCGGTTGGAGCTCACGGAGGCAGCTACAGCTTCTACCATGCACTGGCCGTCGCCATCCAGGAATTATCCCTAGAGCACAAGCCGGACTACACCAACACCCAGCCTGCCGCTCAGATCGGGCCGTACCCTCAATGGGGCGATGGAAAGAAGATCGTAGCCATGGACCCCTTCGGCCATCTAGCCCCGTGGCTCTACAAGGATCTTATCGAGAAGGAGAACATTGACATCCGTCCCACCATCGCCATCACCAAAGCTCACATGCGTCTCCCGGAACTGGAGCAGAGCGTCAAATCCGGCCGCCTCTCCGTCGACGGAAAGATCGTGCTCAACGAATTCGGTGAACTCGCCGTCACCAAAGTCGCCGTAGAACCTGTTTGGTATCTGCCAGGTGTCGCTGAGAGATTCGGAATCGATGAGGGTCTGCTCCGTCGTTCGTTGTTCGAGAACACCGGCGGATCCTTCCCGGAGCTTATCACCAGACAAGATATCAAGATCTTCATGCCACCAATCGGTGGACTGACAGTCTATATCTTCGGAGACCCGGCAAAGACCGCAGACCCCAACTGCAAGCTCGCTCTACGTATCCACGACGAGTGCAATGGATCCGACGTCTTCGGCTCCGACATCTGCACCTGCCGTCCATATCTCATCTTTGGTGTCGAAGAGGCAGTCAAGGAAGCTCAGAAAGGTGGCAGCGGTGTCGTCATCTACTTCAGAAAAGAAGGCAGAGCTTTGGGTGAGGTTACTAAGGTACGCCAGCCCCCAATTGGACCAATTTCATCCGAAAATCAATGCTAACGTCGAACAGTACCTGGTCTACAACGCTCGTAAACGCGGCACCGACAAAGCTAGTGAATACTTCCAACGGACATCCAATATCGCAGGTGTTAAGGTATATATCACGCGCCCTCTGCCCTCCGAACCGGAGTATATAACGGAATATCTAATAATATCTCTTAGGACATGCGATTCCAAGCTTTGATGCCTGATGTAAGTATAACAAAACCGTCGCTATAGCTTTTGAAACGTCGTGCTCTTAACACATGAATATAGATCCTCCACTGGCTCGGTATCACCAAGATCGATAGGATGCTATCGATGTCCAAGTAAGCCCCTCACTGAGGTCCCGTGCTTATCGCTTCGCATGCAGCCTACTGATAACTCTTACCAATCATAAAGCATGAAGCACGACGCTATAGTCGAACAAGGCATCCCTATCCTCGAACGGGTCCCCATCCCAGACGAAATGATCCCAGCGGACAGCCGTGTCGAAATCGATGCGAAGATTCATGCCGGATACTGTAAGCTTTCCCCTTTTGAGAACCACCCCGCCTTCAGCTGTTCCCCTCACCCAACTGCTCGCCAGGACGAACCGTCCAGGCTGCATGTCCCCTTCGCACCATGAACAGAGCTTAGTGCTGACCCACGGGGAACCCGATTACAGTCACCACCGGTAAAATCCTTTCCGTTGACGAACTATCCAACGTCCAGGGCCGCTCATGGGAGGATGTTGATGTAAGTGTTTATTCCTTCCTGTCCCTCAACTCCCACCTCCTCCCCCAGCCGGAGATATATCCAACAATATCCACTTTTATACATAAGCCTTGCTTGCCCTCTTTTGTTGTTTTTTCCCGTGATAACTCTAGCTTTTGCCCCACATGGGTGCGACAATTGGCTAACTACTCTGATAATCTAGCATTAAAATGCGGCAAGATGGCCTAACTTGCATTATGCCTTGCCTTTGCCTTGGCTTTCTTTCTTCCTTTTTGCGGTCCCGGCCTTTTTTTGGTGGCTTTTTTTGACTCTGGCTTGCATTATCTGGGAGCTGGTGACCGTATGTATGCCACCCGCTTCGGCTGGAATGGGTCCATTTGTTGAAGGAAGGAGGGCCCTTTTCCGATTTTCACGCCTTTTTTCTATCGATACTGTGATCACTTTTTTTTATGATTGTTCTTTTAGTGGGTTGAGTATTCGGAGGGGCAAATTTCTTAGTACTATTACCTTATTATTACATTTGCTCTTTTCCTTGTACTGTACTACGGATTGTGCTTTCAAGAAGACCCCAGGCAACTGTGGACGACGGATGGTTTTTTTTTATGAAGTCTACCTTATATTATTACTAGATCAAGTACTTCTTACTCATTGAAATGGCTTTCCTAATCCCAAAGCTAAGCCTCTAACTTATCTCGCAACTAATTAACCAACTAACCCTCGTGCCATCCCCTCGGGTCCCTTCTTATCAAAACTTATTCCGCATGTACATGTACATATCCTATAATATATTCCGAAATCTAATCCAATTCCCATGCGTATATGTATACTACAGCGGAGGGGCGTTATGGAGGCGTTATGGGTCTTATCCTTTCTTGGTGGTGTTTCCGCGGGTGATCTGGTAACGTGAAGATTAATGGGCCGTTCGTACCGATTGGAGGTGTCGCTGTCGGATTGGTTAGGGTGGGATTTGGATATGAGGGGGGTAAATACTAATTTGGTGTGTGTATATACGGCTATGATTAACTGGTATCAGTTTTATGGGGATGGGTTACGTTTGAAGGCTTGAATGTTGAAATAATCTACTTCGATACAGTCTCGATATTGAATCTTTTGAAGGCAAAAGTCAAAAAAAAAAAAAAGCGTTGGTGTTGTAACAATACATGAGCTCGACTCAAGTCCATTCCAGCCCTGAACTAGCCATGAGGAACGGGAAACATGGGGAGGGTATTCTAGATTCCTGAGCTACTAAAGCTACCGGGGAATTAAATCTGGAGGCTTATTTTTCTTACCAGGGACTTTTCGCACGTATTTAGGATATAGGATTCAAGCCTAGGCTTTGGAGTTTTTCATTTTTTTCCTCTTAATTCAAAGCTTTAGAACTAGGCCGCGACAGGATGTTCTACATCACGAGATGCTGTAGAATTCGATATCTGGCGTATGGAATTGTAACAGCTCTTTCATGATGAAATGTAAAGAAAAAATTGAAGGCTTAAGTTTCATCACGCAAAATACTTACGTAGCTTACGAATCAAAAGTTCAGACTAAAAGCTCGTGAACATTGCTTGTGTACAACTAAAAACCTTAACTTTCAAGGCAGCCTAAGCTAAGCTCAGATACCTGCATCGGTATGTGAAAAAACCCTAGAGCTTCATCTGCAGTGTGATGAGCTTCGCTGCTCAAGCTTAAGCTACGTGGGGTACTTCATTCCCAATGAGCATTAACTGAGTTAAAGGTACAGCTCCTGCACATATTTCCCCTTCAAAGAGTTAAGTTTCTTTCGGCACGGGGATCTATGCGTTATGCAAAGTCGCGGGTATCGCATTCCTTGAAGGCATTGCATTTGAAACAAAATTCTTGGTTACGTAGATCTTGCAGGAACTACGTTAGTTGTCCATCGGGCGTTGAAAAGGGTGGCGTATAATTCGCCGTCTACATGCACATTGTCGCAGTTGTCGCTGTGGGGAGTTCTGGAGCTCGAGATTCTTTTTTTTTTTTTTTTTTTTTTTTTTTTTTTTTTTTTTTTTTTTTTTTGTGCATTTAAGACTTGAGCTCGGATATTCAAGATGGCTGAGGATATTGAAATAATTGGATACGGAATCATGGTCACAAGACCTGTAAAAACAGAAAAACATTGAGGTCACGATTCTTTCTATCAATCCCGCGGTTCGATTGAAAAGGCTGGGAGAGAAGTCTCTCAAAAATATTAATAGAGGCGGTTAACACTTCTAACTTGATTGGTTCAATATTCATACAGAAGGGAGGTCGGTGTCAGTCTACAGGCACATGTCTGTGGCCACGGCGGTAGGTAAACTCCGACCCAAACTAAAGCACGAGACCAAAAAAACCCATGCACAGTGCGCTGTACTCAAACAGTTGAGTCGAGTCGAGGAAATTATTGTTGGGGAACATTCAAATCGAATGAATGGATGAAAAGGGACTCCCGATGAAAAAGGATATCAGAAAACAGTGAACGAGGAAAGTCGGACGATTGCCGTTCACGATTCGGATAACATCCATCATGAATAATCGTTGAATTCAGCCACCTGTAACGATTTCATAGAAAAAAAAATTACTGGGGAGCTGCAAGCGCAAGCATCAAGGGGGGAAAGTAAAAAAACACCATCGTCATGTAACCCGTCTACGGAGTCTTGAGTAATCGCAAGGTCAAGGGATCAAAAAAACGTAAACAAGCAGGTCCCGACAGCGCCCGATCAAGTAGTCTACTTCTGAACGGAAAGGTTACAATGAAAAAAGCCTTGGAAAGTCGACACGGCTCGGAAGACGGAGGAAGTGATCGTTGCACGACGCAGCTTCTTCCTGTAAAGCAGTTGTCTACGATCCCATTGAGATCACAGATTGCTTTCTGCACCTTCGCTTCTGCAAGATACCCTAAGGCTGCACATTCCCTGGTAGCAAAAGCGAATCAATAAAGTAGGAAACAAGTGAATTTCCTGTCGTCTCCATCGATCGTCATAATGCTTCTTATATCGAAACGGTTCAAATGTTCACTTCCTTAGCTGAGAAAACCCGCCGGCAAACCAAGCGGCTCGGATATATTCAAGCCTGGTTTTCGGTGGTTTTCTCCATCGACGTTCGACCCAGACTAATCACTTGAAAAGAAGTACAGTACCTTCTGTTTCCTGTTACCTTTTTTTTAGCCGCCTTTTTAGAAAAAAGGACTAAGGGGATACAGTTTCCACTAACACTCGCGGGGAAGAAACCGATAGCTTCCGTAGTGAGCACTTACTTACCGGAGGTAGCGTCGGTATAGACGACATATTAGGTTTTCTACCTCGCACGGTGGTATATTTAACAAATCAGTTATAGCTCCGCAGGTGCACGGTGCATGTCTCGCTGTTATCAATCGGTTCCCAGCTCTTCGGCAATACGAAGATCGTGAAGATCATGAAATCGAAGATTTAGGATGCGAGCTAAAAGCCACGGGCCCACTGCGTTAGATGTTATGTTGTTGATGCTATACAGTTGGGTGTTTGTGTAGGGTACGCGGATTCTTGGTATAGACCGCATGGATTACGACGTCAATGATACTTACTTTACCCAGTGATCGACGGTACTTCTCGCGTGTAGCAACTAGCTGGGTTCATGGAAGCCCGTCTTAGCTCAAACGGCTTTTTTCCTTGGGAACGAACGCTCTTTCTTTTCGGCCAGTGGGAATGGGGTTTCGTGTTTCTGATCACAGTACAGCTACATTACATATGCGGAGTAAGGTAAATCCTCCCCCATGTCCGCGAGCTGCCTTGCTTGCCGATGCGATGACTGCACGGGGTACGTTGTTCAACGAAAGAATGCAATGACTTCCAATCGTAAACCATGATTTGACTACCCGTTCTCCTTCTGGTACAAAAAAAAAAGGCCGAGAAAGAAAGAAAATACGAATCTGGTCATCGCCAATGGATATGTTTTTCCACTGTACATACAACAAGGGGGACGTGATATCGAGGCTGGGTCGTACCTGCAAGGTGACGGATGACACCGCGTGATCGCATACGTTATTTTTCCACCTCTTTGGGGTGATTAATATTCGGGGTACTGCCTAAATCACTGGCTATGACGAGTGGCTGATGCACGGTATATTCACCTTACAAATTGATACTTCTTTCGTACCTTTTTGCCTTGTCTGTGGAGCAGTAGAATGGCTGGTGCGTCATAGTCATAGGCAGAAAAAGCTGGATTTTGGAAAGCTGTGATCGGCCGACAGCCTTTCTTTAGGAAAAAACATAGGGATCGCATCCGTTGCTAGTGATCTGGGAAAAGTCGAAACCGACGGCCGGTTATTGGGAGATCCTTCTGCGATTCCATTCGGGCTCTTTTTTTTTCTTTTCGACGGTTTTGGTGACGAGATGTTTATGGACAGTGAGGAACGGGAAGTTATGTTGTAGGCCTTCGTGCACCAATCCGCGCGAGGTTCCTTTGGCGCTCGTATCGTTCGCATTCGACCATTTTTCCCTATTGATTTTATAATTGTAATAATTTACGAATTCGAACAAACAAGTTATCCCTTTCAGTTAGCGTATACGTAACGACTTTCTCGTAGGCGTGTTATAAAACTTGCCCAACAAAGCGGAAAGCGAGAGTGATGAACCTCGCGTCTTCGTTTATTTTGGAAACTAGACCAGAAAGCTACATCGGAACCTTGGAGTTGGATATCCCACATGGGCGTGGGTGATCCTGAGATTCCCTCTTGCGCCTGCCTATGAGCTTGCGACATGCAATAGGTAAGCTGTGATCTTCTGCACCGGGACATCGCCAAAACCAGCCAGTCGCACGCGAAAGAAGCGACGACCCACGAGGACAGGTGCAGGAGCGTTTAATAGGTCATCCCACTCGAAGGGAATAAGCCCCCCCAAAAAAGAGGAAAGAAAGGGCAAGAGGAAAAGAAGGAGTCGTTTGTCGCGAGTGAATAATGGGTTTCGGCGATGCGACAAAACAAATCGAGTAACAAACAGAGGTCGCAGAATGGCGAATAGGAAGTGATGATATTGCTTCTGGTGGTTTGCTACCAACGTAACCCACTAGTTGGCCATCCCACGGGCATCGTGGGGGGGTTCGTGAAGCGGTGGATGACCGATGCGATTCATGAGAAAAGGCAGCTGGCGATATCGGGGAATAATATTCCAGAATGAATCCGCAGCGAGCAACTTCAGACGATGCGGTCATGCCTTGCCTCTGCCATTTCGTCGTTTTGCATGACCATGATCCCCTACCAGGATGTATTTTTGGTCCACCATTTTTTCCCTCTTTGAGTTTTAAACGTTTGCGATCCCATTTTTGGGGGTCGGTTTCAGGTACGGCTGGATCGCGCTTGCAGGGCCGACGGGTGGCCCATCGATGGGACGATGGGTAGGTATCGAGCCAGCCCGGGTTTCAGCAGGTTCGCTGGAAATGGAAGTATACCGAACTGCAATTTCATACGAGGGATCATGAAATCTAAATCGCTAAATAAAGAAGCCGCTGTTGTGTTCCCAGTCAGCCTGGCTTATTTGCATTCTGGAGTGGTCATTTGTTTGAATCGAATCGAAATCCAGGAACATCCAACGGGATGTCTGGTTTGGGCTTGACAGTACTCGCCGTCGTCTCACGCTCGCAACACAAATCCCTCCCTTGCCAGGGGCTGAGAGGGTAGAGCCTCGGGGCTATACACTGCGAATACCGAAAAGGATGTTACTCATCCCTTGGACGGGAGTGTTACTTTGGCGTATCCGACTGTGTCTGGTTTTCGACGGCTACGGGTGGCCGGCGACGAGAGAATTTTTTTTTCGCGCTCACATCTTCATTATCGCGAAAGGCGTATAGAAGTATACGGATGTATACCGTGGGTATATCGGAATTCCACCATTTGAAACCACATTCATCCGACTCGCGGTATTAATTCCATCGATGCCAACATTCCTGGAATTTCCTTCTCATGCGTGAATCGAAGTCCATCGATTCACGGAAGCAATGCATTGTTCCGTCGCTCCCTCGCTTGAACCTTGCATCAATTCTGTTGCCTCATCTGGACTCCCCGGCATGCCCTTTATCCTGAGGAACGTCTGGAGTAAATTCTTGGTCCTTTCAAGGACCGAAATTTTTCCAGAATGAACACCTGGCAGGGGGAGTACAAGATGTGATACCAGGGAGCAATGTTCCTGAATAAATTCAATCGGATACGCTTCAATATGTCACCTGGACGTAATACATTTCAGTCGCACAGCTGTACGTGTATCCGTATGTATGTACATACATACGTAGATGTCGTCGGCTCGTAAGACTGAAATCCGTGAGCCTGGGACAGGCAGCCTTTACCCGGCGTGTTCCGTTGGGTGAAGATGGTTTTCACATCGACCGTGGCCACTGTCAACCCTAGGCTGAATCCAGCATGAAGCGCATCGAAGTTCTTTTTGTGTGAATACCACATCGCCGCGAAGAGTCGGTCGTAGCCAGTGTGGATGTCTCGGACAGCGGAAATGCCTCGAAAGCGAATCCAACGGTGAACAGAGATATCCCATTTGGCCGTGAGGGAATAATAACCTCTCTGCCCGATTGCTTTTTTCCCCGCAAAGACAATGTCGGAATTGAGCAGGAGGGGGACGAGAGATCTCGATGAGCCGAATTAATTATCGTGGGTTTCATCAACGTCATGATCATATGAGATCTCAATTTTTTTTTCTCCCGTGGCTTTGGTAAAAGGGGAGAATTATCGTGCCCTGGTTCCTGGTTTGCAATCAGCTTCTGCAGTGTGAAAGGCACCGTCGTCTGTTCTCTTCTCCACAGATTTCAGCGAGAGCTTGATACATACCCACTTTGTACCCCTGAGCAAGCATAAGTGGCCATCACGAACGCCCGCCATCTCTCGGTCCGAGGATGGCATAGCGATGAATCCAGCAGCAATCCTCGGGGCTTGTGGCCCACACCACCATCACAGTCCTTCAAGACACCCAAAAGCCTTCTGTTCCATTCGTCGGGAAAGTGTCGCTGGTTCCAGTTGGCTCTCCCAGAACTGGGCAGGGGGAACATGCTAACAAACTCATGCATGGTCTTTCCCTCTCTTCCTCTTCTCCAGCATGTTGGCACACACAGCCGTCTCCACCCTCTTTCCTTTTCCTTTTTTCCCCAACAGTAACGGTACATGCAACGACCCATGGGGGGCTAACCAGGAGGGGGAAGGGGCCTTCGACGAGAAAAAGTAAACAACGGTGGCAGCACCAAGGACCAGAAGCTGACAATTTTCCACGCTATGGACAGCTAAGCAAGAGTGTGAGAGGTAGGCATGGGTATGAAGGGGGTCCGGACACACACAACTGGCACACTACACTGCAGAGAAAACAGGCCAGTCTCTTGCCAGCGAGCAAGCGCAGCAAAGCACAGCACAGCAGGGCCAGCCCGCCAGCAGGTTAGTGAGCCAGGCAAGCAGCATGGTCTGGTTAACAGCTTACAAAAAGGGCACCCCTTCTCCCAGTGCGTTGGCACACAACCTCCCTCGCGGCCTCAGACTGTGGTTCTTCCCTTCGTATAAAATTATATATAGCAGTGACAGTGCCTCCGACGCTTCGGGCTGCTTCCAAAAATTCTCCAAGCATCTTTGTTCAGAACAAAAATACACATTCTTGTCGATAGAGAAAAGCCTGGTATTTTCGCCACTTTGACAAAAGCCATCGTCGTCTTCCCGATTTGAAATCCAAAAAGCATTCTCATTCCGACACTCGACTGCAAACGAATATAAACAACGACTCCCGCGCCTTCTCTGTGGACGTCTTATTGCTACTTCAGGACCCAACCTGTCGATCTTATCTACGCTCCCAGAAAAATAAGGTTGCCCGACACTCGGCGTATTGACATCAAATCAGTGGACTATATATCTTCCAAGGCCATTCGCTTGCGTCCGACTTTGATTTCCTGTTGATACACCATAGATTGGACCGGAGTTCTATAGAAAGATCACAAAAATGTTTATCTCATTACCACCTCCAGTCATCAGCTCGACACCTGCTGCCGCAAAGCGAAGGCCACCACTGACACCTCCCTCAGTGATCCCTCCTTGCGTTACGGCACAGTGTTCTTCGGTGCAGCAGTCCGGCCGGGACAGGTGTCGAAGTCCCTCCAGGTCAGCGGTTGCGTATTTGGCCCGAGTATCCAGCTCTCCAAACTCGCCTACACTATCATCAATGACGAATACGTCAGCCTTGCCAACTCCTTCATCCTTCTCTGTCAACACTCCCACTTCTACTCCATCCTCATCTCCATCCGAAGGATGCCACTTCCCTTTCGGTTCTCAACGACAGCTACCATGCTTGTCGAAGTCGGAAGGACAGTACGTCAGCTTCCCGAGCTTCGATGAGCTCTATGGAGAATTCCCAGAAGAAGACGAAGACTCGAAACAGTGAATCTTCTCCATCCTGGCCTTCCTCTTCACAACTTTCTTCTCTATTCTTTCTCTCAAATATCCTTGCCTCGGAAATATATTTAATCAACTACTTGGACCCTTTACGATCCTTCAAATATCACCACATTTCCTATGTCTATTATCACATTGCTCTACGGATATCTTTTCCTTCCTTACAACAGCAAACCTGGACTTTCGGCGTTTAATCTTACTACTTCATCCTTGGGTATGGGTTTTATCAAACCCGGCGTTATTTCCTTCCTTCAACCACATACCACGGACGGCTCAGTTTTTTTCCTTTCTCACCTGGCGCAAAATCTTCAAACGGATATCTCCTCTTCTTCCTTGCCTCGGACTACTTGCGGGACTATCCTTCTCTTCGAAACCAAATGGCGTTCATAAGTGTATTCTTGTTTCCTTGTCTTATTGGGAAGTTATATTTAGCGGAATCTCTCATACCAAAATTCACCTCTTGTAATTAGCTTAGCCCTTTTTCACTGGTCCAAAGTGCTTGGATCCAGCAAAACCAATACTTTCCTGTTTTAAAAATGGAAAAAATTCCTATATATCACATCTTTCTATTTTTTGCTTCCAAACAAAAAACAATCCCCATAAATGACACACGATTGTAACGACTGAAACCGTCCTCTATCTTTGTCCATGAAATTCTTTTACCATTGGCTGCGATGTCTCTTTTGGGTGTACTCTGTTCAATCAAAGGCGTTCAAGTGTGTCTTTTCCACCATTGGGATTTCAGCGGAGAGCATAATTATGGGTTCCAACATTTTCACTCCACATGTATGAAAAATGCCAGCAGGTTTCTTTCCATGAACTTCTCGGCTTTCAAAGCCTTCTATTGGACTTCAATTCCCATGAGATCCGAAAAATTGTAGACCTAGAATACAAGCACGAGGTCGGTTTCTTTAGACTCATACGATATCCTGTGATCCGCTTTCATCCCTCCCGTTTCAAACCCGACGAATAAAAGTTATGGTCGATATCTATCTTTACATCCAATAATAAAAGTTTAAGTTTACGAAGTCCTCTATCATGATATTCTCCCCCCACTCCAGATTCCGTACCTGATTTAACTGGCCGCTCAGATTCTCACCGTCGGCAAGCTGCACGAGAGCTACGGGTCTAGTCTACGGGACAGGCACCTGTCAGTCGCAAGACGACGAGCATGCCCCTCCGCATCTCCGAATGAAAAAATTTTTCGTTCGCGAAGATGTGGGGATTTCCTGTTGAAGCTCGGCCGCGCAACCCCAAAAGTTCAGAGATGATGATGATGGCGTGAGATCCCTTCTAGATCATTGGGTGAGACACTGGGGTAAAAGGCTTCTCCCCGGTATCCTCCTCGCCTGCTATCGCTCTGCCTTACGAGTGGGACGAGTGTGGAGGGCGAGAGCAAAAGCAGAAATTATGTGCATGAGGGAGGTCAGAAGCATAACGTGGAGGTGTGTGTGGGAAACAGGTGCGGCTGTCAGAGGTCATCCCGCGCCTTCCGTCTATTTCGGCATGGTTTGCATGAAGAGAAAGACGGCAAAGTAGGGCTTTACTTGCAATTGGGTACAGAGTTTTGCCGCTTCATTTCTACTCGTCGGAAAAGATTTCTGGTGATGGTGTTGATGGTGTTGCAATATTTGAGTTTAACCATCTCTCCCGCCTCAAAGAGATGCATTGCAGGCGGTATATTTGCTATTCGCTTGAAAAGGCTGTCTATAAGATTCATGATATGCCCCAATTGTTCGGCGGCGAGCAGGGAAAACTTTGGAAGCAATGGGAAAACTCCTGGCAATGGGTCGCCATCCCGCCGTTTCTATACAATCCGATCTTCTCCGCATCGTGCAACATCGTACGGCTCCTACAGAGGTGCAGAAGCCACAGAGATTCGCCCGTCGACATCCCGAAGAGGAAGAAGAAAAATGTCTAAAAGTCTTGAATAGACCGAAAACGAATCAAATGCAAAAGTCACGTTACAAGAGCTCTCCTCGGTTCGAGCGAATCAGAAAAAAACTTCATGTCGCGCATATGTGGTATTTTTTCTTTCTTCTTTCGGGCATCTCACGACTACATGGAATCCCATATTCTTGTTTTTCCACAGTGCGTTCGAGCGGGGCAAGAAGAAAGATGCCTGCTCCTCTTCTCTCCCCCTGATTTCTGGCCAGTTAGCTGTGCATGTATGCAATGTAGAAGTATGTATATGTAGCCTGTAAGCCGACGTGCTTTTTTGCCTTTTACAGTGGCCCTTGTTTACATACATGAATGAGGGGGAACTCGAAGCACAAGAGGGAAAACGTCGAGTTCCGCTTCGCTTGGAAACCTGGGAAGACTTTTTTGACGAGTAGCATCGCGACACGCAGGTTGTGTTGCTTCTCTTCTTCCTTGTCGTCTTTGCTGTGGTTTTGGCAGCTCTTCGCTCCCCCTCCGTGGCCCCCAACCGTCACCCTTGCGGGTGTTCCGCTTCAACTTGCGCTCTCGTTTCCCCACCTGATCACTGCGGACATGGGAATGGATATCATAGGCCCAATTGATCAATGCGATGGCTGTTATTTACATTTACACTTTCCACACGGGACAGAGAAAGCTTAAGGATGACTTTGCGGTGCATAAACGACGACGTTGCCTTCGGCCCTTCTCCCACCCTGGTGTAAGTTAAACGGCTCATATAATAGATTTTGATAATATACAGAACTCCCCGGGAAACCCAGACTTCGGGTAATTCTCATCCCGTCCGAAGGGAATTACTCCATAGTCCCACCGGACTGGACAGCCCGTGCGTGGTGGTGTGGAGAGCGAGTGGAAAGAGAAAAAATAAAAAATAGATTTTACTGTGTGAGCGGGCGATTTCAAATCCGATGATGTTGACGAGAAAATTTCGGCATCCTCGGGCTTTTCGACGAATGAGACGGCCATTACATCTCCGTATACGTACGACTTTTTTCAAATTATCCCCACGCTCCGGCCGACCGGTCAATCCCGTCAGACCATCTATCCGAGTCACACCGTGCCGTGTTCAAGGTTTTTTCCTGGATCCTACCTCAGATGCCGAGTTGAACTCCTCTTGTTCTCGTCCTTTCGTGCCTCCGGGTGGAGTATCGACATCGTCCTGGCGAGAAATCGGAATGACTGTTGACTGCTCGAAGACACCGACGACGGAATACTCTAGACTCTCCTAGTTTGGTTTAGAGCCTGATTACTCATGTCCATCTCCCTTCTATTCCCTGCTTGGCTTGGGAACAGTATGGAGTCTTAGGATCCTACCTAAGCATTTTTTTGCCCTTGCTTTCTGATTCGATGGAGGATGGTGAATTAGGTAAGTCACGTATTCTCCATTGCTTGTCTAACCGACGGCCAGGTTTTCGCACGAGCAAGCACCATTGTCGTCAAAAATAGGTGGTTCAAAAGTCCGAGGTTGTAAGCCTGATGTGATCGTTACAATTCATGCCACTTCTTTCGACAATGTTCCAGTCGCAACTGGCGATGTTTAGCGATGTTCAAGCTCATCCGCCAGACCGTTTCTCATTGCCAAGTCCGGAGATACGATGGATTGAATCGAACCCTCCTTACCGACGCCCTTGCTAGCCTCACCTGATATCCGGAGCTGACTTCTTGCTTTCCTGATGGAAGATTTGCTTATGGATAATACATGCAGTGAGCAATAGCATCTCCCGGATTTGTCTAAATCACCAGCCACTAGAAATCCCTATTGCGATAGCTTAACCTAACGCGCGTACAGACGCATGCACACAGCCAATGCAATGTGAGGCCGATCATGAGGGTTGCCATGAAGTTAAAAACGGTTTCACGGCTAGGGAGAATTGAGATATAGGGAGTGGGATCGAATTCACACCCAGGCCAGGGATCGAAGCTCCTCAGGCTGGCCCAGATCACAGAGAGCTAAGATGTTTTTACGGTAGTCGAGTTCAATGGCGTTTAGTACTTTCATGCAGACTATCGACGATCTTATCACACGCTAGATCGTTAACTACTAAGGATCCCTTTTGAAGTAGCAGATGACCAAAGCCCAATTCGCTGAGAAGCTTGTCAGACCCCAGAGATTATGATTGGGCTTACAATCAACCGGTCCCGTCTATACCCCGTCGACAGCCGAAGGATCAGCACAATTCGCACGGGAGGGCTGTGGAAAGGCTGTAAGCGAGGACTGTTGGACGATGATTATTAACATCAGCCGTTTCGTCTATGCCATTCAAGTTGGATTTAAGGCTACGAAGCGGTTAAACATTGGTGAGCTTGGTGAGCTCGAGCTCGCTTATGTTAGTAGCTCTGACTGTGAGCTAAGAGCTGTCAAATTGTGCGATTGGGGTGCATAGCAGTAACGAGTTCCTGTTCAACATCTCAAACATGAGCTCAGTTGCTTGTTCGCCAACTACTAGTCGAATATATCACTCACACCATCTCGCAAACATGCGAAAATAACTTGTTAAAGCCTCACTAACCTTGAATCCGATCTAAAGAAACTGCAAAGCGGCAATGGAGGATTGAACCGTTTCGACGTCCCGTCCATGCTTGAGATCGACGTTTGATTCGGGAACTCCAATTAGCCAAGCTTCCAGGCTTCTGAACAGGTGGGTGTGATAGTTGCAGAAGACGTGCATGGAGCTAGAGCAACTAGACCTCCAAGTCTGGCCCACCTTCACGTTCCGATCACAGAAACTTGGTCCGTTTGGCCTAAGGACCCACACGTCGACGGCAGCATGGGCGTCGATGGCCACACCCTTGTCGTCGGGTCCCAAGTGAGGAGAAAATACGCCCAAAACTTCTTAGGACTGCGTGATAGCTCTGTTGAACAGCTACAGGGCTGAAGACGAAACGTATGTTGGTTATTGTCACAAGAAAGATGGGGCACAAGGGGTACCATGTTCCTTTCATCCTTTCCTCCTGCTCGCTGATGTAAAGCATGTGATGAGCCGGAGTCATCGACGGGGTCTTGGGTCGTTCGACATTCGGGTTCTATATTTGAACACAGCTCTTGGTTTCCGGCTCATGTGGTTCCCAACGGTTTTTCAACCTGGCGAGACCCGTCGACAGATTCTGGTATCTCGATCGATCGGCCGGACCCTTTCATGTTCTCGAACTCGTCTAAAAACAACGTTTATACATTTTCCATGCAATCGACGGTTACATTTGGCTTAAAGGATGGCAAATTTTTTTCTCTTTCTTTCAAGTTTTCGAAACCTGACGAATGATATCCCTCGAAATCCTTGACGGTTGGAATGTATTTTTGTGAACTGGATTCCATGTTCCCTGTTCTCCACACCCTCACTCCGTTAAGAAAACCATTGGTCTTTGGGGTTAAATCTAGCGACGTCGATAAACTGACACCGATGGAAAGCCGAATGGCTTTTCATGGCTGAACAAGGTCCCGCATAAGACGACCGTTTTAACCTAATATGGTTTAAATTTATGAGACTTCCCACACCTCTTCGACACGAAAAGTCCGACGCCTCCATCAATTGAGGAGAAATCCCCAGCTTGCTTTGAAGCGCTAGCATCAACCTTGCGAACACCGACGCTAAGAAACAGAGACATCAGCAGCTTTTGCACCTCACCAAACTCCTTGAGGTAAGAAGTACGAGGAATTTTCACAAAATGTGGCGTGAGAAATTATGAAATCTATATCTATAGCGGTTAGACTCTTCAACATAGGGTATAATGCGAACCCTACCCGTGGAACTAAGATGTCGACGGTACCGGTACACAACAACTTTCTCGAGAGGCCACTCGTCTTTCTGATAGCGTCGTCTCCAAGCCTCAAGCCCAGACCGCTAATAGAGCGGGATCTACTCGGAACGTTTTTATGAAGCTATAGGTCACACAATACTTAGCTTCTAGGCCTTCAGCAATATCAGCGCCCAGCTTCCGATATATCAACAATGAAATCCGGATATCCGGTTCGTCTACCTCGAAGGGACAATGCACCTCGGCAAGCTAAATCAGGGCGATGAAGAGTATAGAATTATTATCAATAAGAACTATAGCGGCGTCGATATACCTTTAGGTATGCACTTCGGGTCACCACCATGCAAACGGGTTTAGGTTCAATGTCCGTGGTTCGACATACCCACAATTATAGTCTTCTCCACCTCAATTGCCGTATCACAAAACGATTCATTTATCCACTAACCTTATATCATGTCAATGCCGATTGCGACGCCGCTTTATCCAAAGGTCTAAGTCTGGCGCTTGGGCCTCGAGCCGAACGTACGAGCCGCGCGACCAAAGCTCCGTCGTTTTCAATATACCTCAGTCAGACGTCGATATTGTGCTTCTATAGATGTATAACGTTACATCGTACTACTTCGATGACTAAGAGTAACGACGGACTCCGACGGACTCAATTTGTCCTGTTAGAATACTGTATCGGTATGCTAAGAGCGGTCACTATAAACAATAATATCTCGACCTACGCCCTGCGTAAACCAATAACGAAGCTACATAAGTATCCTTTGATAATCATGTCGGATAAGAGCACTGCCTCCACCTGCACACATCAAATAACACCTCCAGACTATATCACGAACCCACACCATTTCCCTATTCAAAAAATTAAGATACAACTGAATTCTTGATCGTAATTAACAGACACCAAGCCACCCGTGTAACATTCCTCAAACTCCGGCATCTCGACCTGCTTCCTTTCCGGCGGCGAATTCCAAACCGCAAAGTTGTGAGTGCATGTGCAGCAGCAGCAGCAGATGCATATGTGCAGACCAGGGTGGCTTATCGATAAAACGTCTATACCCTGTAACTTGGAGGATGCCGAGTCTTTTTCATGGCAACTGTGCATGATGCTCGCAGTGCAGCCTGCCGCCTGCAGGATTGCGTTGGTAATCGTTTATCTAATAATATGCCGGTAGACGTATAGGGTATCTCTGATTGTAGCAGGCAAAAAACACGAAGGATGCACGGGTATAGGAGTCTCGAGTGGATGGTTGTGCTGTCAAGTGACTGTTATCCTTATCTCTGACGGTTAATGACCTGGACTGCTACGTTGGCCTTGATCAGGTGGATGGACTTTGAGGCCCTGTGTATCTTGATACGCGAATAATGCTAATTATCGATATCGGCGGGTGTTAATTCGCCTACCACCGCTTAGTCAATGACATTTGTACCGATAAGGCTAAACGGGCCTGATTATGCTGGAAACTTTGGGATCAACAAGACCAAGGCGAGATTAGTGTGAATACTCTAGCTGGTGTTTCGGATTTGTACTTAATCTAGATCTTAACATTAGTATTTATGAATATAGAGACACTTGGATCGGCATCCAGGCCAGTCAATACGCGTACATGTTGACTTCGAATATTCAAACATTTGGCATGACTCGATTGCTACGTGGCCGTCGGATAGCTCCCGTGTACTTCTGCTCCGCTCCGTTGTATTTTTGGCGTATTTGCATATTCGGACGGAAGCCGGTAGACATTTACCTGGATGATTACGATGAAAATTTTATGTACAACAGTTGTTCACCCGCCGTATCATCCCCCCTCGATGAGAAGCATGTCTCTGCACTGTGTTATTAAAGTTTTTGAGGTTTATAATTATGCGATTGGATGGACAAGATTAAGAGCTACTTGCGACTTCGGGATGCGCGGCGAGGTGCGGTTTCGGAGCTCCCTCTTCGATGGAAAATCTTGAATTGATCCTGAGTCCTCGGAACTATCATTCTTTGTAGTGTACATTGTATCGTTGCTGCCCAACTATGAGGGTACAGCACCGGGGCAAGGCCATGTAGGGCACCGGGGCGACATGCTATTTTCCACCATTCTTCTCTCCTTCGTTCTCATGGTATCGATACGCCGGCACTAATACTACTCCTAGGGCCCCGTGTACGCAGTTATTATCACGGTACAAAAACTTAACGTATACCTAGTATATATTGTTACTAGTATACTATTTAGCTAAGTAACTGCCTCCGGTAGACTAGAAAGCCAATGTCAGGAAACTCGAGCATAGATTTATAGACTATGAATATAACGGTATAATATATTACGTGAAGTCAATCGAATGACCAATCTAAGGTTTCAAATGGCCTTTAACACGTCCTCGACGCAATATGTAACTTGCAGTATGTATGGCCGATATATCGGTGTGCGCACTCTATTTCGGTTCATCCTACCCGGAGCTCTCGACTCATGTTATCATTGTACTCCATTTGTAGTATAATATCTACATATCCCAGCATTTATCTCAGGCCACTACTATAAGAAACATATCTAACCTTTATCAACCCTTGTGATTACCAACGGGGTTCGGAATATTGATATAGTCATCATAGAAGGAAAGAGGGCATGATTTCATAGTATCTATCCAACAAAAACGAGACCTCGTGAGTTATCCGGGGAGACTGGACCGCTGATGCATTCACAACTTAGTGTCTGTCTTCTATGTCGATTCACTAGGTATATTTAATATTTTGGTACCTCAGGTGGAAAATAGTCAATTTGAATTTAATTCTACTTCATAGACGGCGTAAATGAGCACTGGATAGTTATAACACCATGCGGCCCTGAGGGGCTCGTAGAGCTAGTATCAGACCACCTCTGTTTTGTCATATCTCTGGACTTCCTACAGCGCGCCTTTCCGGCCTATCTACATCTGAAGGTCCAAAATTTGGCTCGATGGCTAGAGGTATGGATGTTATTTCAACCACCGTACATTCCTCGTGTTAGTAACATATACAAACTGGAGGATATATATTAAGACTCCTTATCCTTTCAACTCCCTTCAAATCTACCTAATCGGTATCATAAATGAAGGTGAGTGATGAGTCATGGACTGGGGCTGGTTACGAGGCAGGTTCTATCAGGGCTTAGTGTGTAGCTGTTTCAATTGTCAATGCCAAAAATATATGGTTGTCAAACATCAGTTTCAGGACGACCGTAGCCCAGCTGGCGGTTGGCGTTGGTACAAAGACGATCTGGTGGATATCGGATTCACACTGGTTAAGCTAGCTGACGGATCCGATATCCACGAACGTTTAAATATTCTCGAATATAACCCCTTTCGTAAAACTGGAGCGTAGCCGGGGCTTAACCCGGGTACTAGGATGCTTAGATATCTGTGAGTAATTCGACCGGGTTCCTGATATCATGCCTCCAAAGCCCTCAAGACGTGATTGTGGGGAGTTATAATTACTTCTGTATATACGTACATATTGCAGATGGTTTCACTTCACTTGCTGCAGCGCATAACGTAACCGGCCAACAGGTTTCGGTATGATATTTAGGCGGTGGCTAACCCTAGGTTGGTAGGTACATAGCAAAGGAAGTAATTAGTAAGTGACTGTCCACTTTGTAATGACAGTAGACATTGCGGCTGTATGACTATTCTCAAACTCGAGGGGATTACTCCGGTCCATAACTCTGCTAGTGAATGGGCGGATTGTTATAAAGGGCTGAGATAGGTTGTCCCCTTTTAAATTTATCATTGTGATTTTACGTGATGATCGATTTACTGACATAGGTTGTTGGCGGAAACTGGAAATACAAGTGGATAGCAGCATCAAAGGGGGTGGGTAACGGCACCACATCTGATTTGATACGAGAATACGAAAATATTATACACCTGGGTTTACAGGTCGAAGAGCCAGACCTCGAAGCACCTCAGAGGAGCGCCGGTTGATTTCTGTCCTCGCCCTGTATAGAGGCTTGCTCGCCTGACTCGATATCGGGGCATATATAGGAAGACTAATTAATATATTAATAATGTCTTACTCATTAATATTCAGAAGTTTCAGAAATATTGCAGTGCAGAGATGAAACATCAATTTTGTGCAATCTAGCCTATAAGTTTCTTCAAATACTTTGTACATATATCAAGCGTTTAGCTACTCGGTACTCCGTAGGTACCTTCAGGGTTCTTTAACTTCCCGAAGGATGTGCTTCCGAAAGCTAGTAGCCAGGTACCAGGTTATGTTAAACCAGACCCTCACTCGCCCGCCAAGCGGCCCGCTAGCAGTTCGGGATGGCCAACGTGCTAAACTCCGAACCTAAGAATACGTGCATATTAAGTCGTAAAGGTTCAAAAAGGTCTACCGCAGTTCTTGGCGGTTTGCAATTGAGGTGGATACAAGTAAGTATCTATGGGCGTTGAAAGTCGGTTTACTACTTAAGTAGTTTATAGCATCTTGATCAATTAATCCTTTTGCCGATATAGCCCTATGTCCACAGATACCTGGGTCACGAATCAGTTCACTAGGTTAGCCTAGCTAGCGGTCTACCTAGTCTTGGAGCAAAGAGGGGGCGATGTGATTTCGAAGCTATTTCAGAATTGATAAGTTATTCGTACTATACCTGTGCATGTGTGAGTAGCACGGATGTTCCAATTCCGAAGATCTTATAGCTTAGTGTCGAACTGGAGAAATCGGCCGGCTTGGACGGGGGACTATATGTCGTACTAGTCTATTCGAAGGATCGGCCTATTGACATACCCATCTCAATCATTCCTAACAGTACCAAAGCACTTACTTAATTGGCGCTGATTCGGATCTGGGAGATTAAATCATATATTTAGACTTCGATCGGATTCGACTGCCTTCGAAGATATCTTCGCATGAAATTACAGGCCCTGGCAATTAAATGTACGACATTGTGTAACGTGCGTTGGGCTTCAATGCCACGTTATTGTGATCGACAAGGGTCCCAGTGATGTTTGTCGAAATTTCCACTTTGGGGAAAGCATCCCTGCACTGTTACCTATATTAGTCTCGGATATCATGGAGGAGTAAAATGCCACACCAACACATAAGCCAGCCTGCGAATACGCCTCCTGAATTTCACGACTGTAATGATCGAGACTTCGTTACGACAAGAAGGATATTCAAATCCCGGTGAAATACTCGCCGTGCTGTTCAACCTGCCAAATTGGGTAGAAGGTGTGGTGTGCAGACCTTGCAGATTTGATGCCGTACAGGGCTTGGCCCACCAATCCGGCTTGTTACTTATAGCCCGCGCACGTGGAGTCCAGGTAAGGCTCCGTTCAGCCACGGAGCTGTTGCTCCACCATAGCAAAATGTCGGATTCGACTCGCCACCCATTTACTTTGGCCCTGATTTCCGCCTTGGCCGCTGTTCGGCCTCCCGCCTCAATTGATCAATCGTAAATGAATGCTACCCAGGCGATGATTAAGTGATTAGATAGATTATGGTATTCGTGATGTCCGACACGGTCATTAATAAAGCATATTCGGGTCCCCCAGATAATATACAAAACATTGAAAGAAAAAAGAAAACCATTGCCTTCCACTTAGAAGTAAATGGGCGTTGCCATCGCTTGGGCTCTTGCAGGAAGATTTCTGTCCAGGACCTCATGTCCGTCCCGCCTGACCTTCATCCGACGCGCTGGATTCGAGAGACCACACTCGGCGTACCCACCCGGTATTGGGCTCTTTTCCGTGAAGCAAGTGGCGCTTGTGGGGCAGTTGGTTGGGCCGGTCCAGCATATGCCACCACATTGGGCTCCAAGCCGAGCCGTTTCAGTAGGTGGGGGAAGGTCGTAGTTGAACTCGTATCTGCAAGTTAGACATGCAGTTGTTCCCCCAGTTGCAATCTCGGTAGTGTCGATACATCTCGAAAAGCGCGACACGGTCTGACAGACGCAGGATTGTGTTGCGGGACAGCGAGTTTGGATGGTATCCCACGCTATTTCGATTGATACGAGTCAGTATACACGGAATTGTGGTTATACACCGAATGGGGTATTCTTACTGAGCGTAGCAGCGGTACCAGCGTACGTTCCCCCGCACTGCTCCGTTGGGAAAGCGAAGTCGGGGAGGGGTTCGCTCAGGGTCCAAGTAAAATTCATTGCCGGGTAAGTAGTAGTTCCGGCGTATGGAACGCATGCCGTGGCGGTTTGTGCCGATGTAGGTACGCACATGCTCGTTCCAGAGGCTTGACAGGCGCAGAAGAAATCGGTAGGACAGAGATTTGAAGTTGTAGCGCTCACCGTACAGGGCTCATACGGCATAGCCATGTACCCCAACGTCCGCTCTAGGTTATATAATTCTGCCCTGGGCTCGTAGCAATTGCAGGTCGGGTTCGGTTCTTGCCTCTTGACTAGCTTTTCCAACACCTCTTTCGCCTGTCGGTCACGAATATATCCGATATCATCTTCGGTGTATAAGCCGTCGACATCTCGCTTTCGCTGCTTTGCTGGTACACCAGTCGAGCCATAAAAACCACTGATGATCACGTCGGCACCGTAAGGGCTCGGGCCACAGCTCGATGCTGAGAAAAGTAGAAAAGCGACAATAAGCTGGGGCCACATCTTTTTTTTTCTTTCTTTTTCTGTTCCTTTTTCCTCTCCTTGAATATAGACGAGAGGGAGAGAGAAGGAACTGGCGTTAGTGATGGTGAGAGTATCAACGAGGCAAAGATAAAATGAAAAAGGCGAGAGCAGCTCCATGCTTTAAATGGAACCCGTCAGCCTAAGACCCACTATGACTTGGATGTGTTGAGAAAAAGTGGCGCTTGGTCTCAAGGCCAGCTCCTGCAGGTGTGCAAGAAACTCATCCGAACTTCCTCTTTTCCACGGAGAGATATATCCACTTCTGGAGGGCTGGATTCCTTAGGTTGAAGATTTGCATGATCATATGAGTTCGAGACGAATGCTTGGTACATATGTCGGATTTGAGTGTGGCCGCGAGCAAGCATATATCTATATAAGTAATTTTTACCGCACTTTAAGTTCTTGGTAAAGACTTATCTTTTCTTTCACCCACCCACCGCCCAAATTTGATCTCTCCTCAAATTCAAGTTGCTGCAGTTTCTCCGTTTCGATTTGCGAGAAGTAGAATCTCGGATCAAGATGTCGAGACCCTCTGAACAAGTGGTCAAAAACTTGCTAGCGGCCTCGCTTTTCATTGGTGCTGGATCTCCCAAGTATTCACATCTACAAATCATCAAGGTTATCGACTTGTACGACGCTTATGCTCGCTCCCGAAAATTCATAATTACCCCGGAAGACTTGGTGAACGACTTTGGTACAAGGCCTGAGGATGCCGTACCCTTCATGGACGTATTTGGGGGCCAGCAATCGTTTCCTTACCAAATTTCGGGCTACGCCAGGATCACCCCCAACCTTCCGCATCCTCTAAACATCACTATTATCGTACCTCTTTTTGCTGCTTTCACAGTGATGACATCGCTTGCCGTCGGATTGCGGATGTGGTCCCGGCATAAAGTAGCTGGTGGTATTCGGTCGTTCGATTGGTTGGCACTCGTAGGTTTTGTAAGTTTCCAACCCCAAACAGGCCGTATGTCCATATAAATCTGGGGAAGCCAGAACTACGACATCTCGCCTCATTATTAGAAATCGAGCTCCTAACTAGAAGCAGTTCTTAACCATTATATACGGAGGACTCGCGATTTGGTTTAGCAATGCATGTAAGCTATATTCCTGCACCCGAGTGTCCACTTTCGTGAGCACCAGGACTAACTCGAATGTCCAAAGCTACGAGATACGAAGCATTCTACGATAAAAGCTGGGATGACATGAAGCAGTTGTACAAGGTACGCAGTTTCCGCCATAAGTTAAAAGGAACACCCTAATTAATTTCTAACACGATCGTCATGATAGTCATACATTGTAATCACGATGTTATACCCTTTCGTTATGGGGATTATCAAAATCTCGCTACTGCTCTTCTATTACCGCGTCGCAACATTAAACTACGTCAAATGGGCAGTTTACGCCACAGGATCTGTTACGATTGCAAACACAATTGCAGCGATTTTCGTGCACGCTTTCCAGTCCAGGCCGTTTGATTTTTGGAACCACTGGTTCGTTGACTTTGAGAATATCGCGGTCAAGGTCCCGCTTTTGGTGTTTGGGGGTGTCTATATCGCAACCGATGTTGCCATATGGGTCATTCCCATGCCCATGGTTTTCCAGTTAAAGTTATATCCCAGGGAGAAAATTATCGCAGTCATTACCTTTTCGTTGGGTGCAGTGTAAGTCTTCCCGGTTGGACGCGCCTATTCGGGTTCTAGTTACTGACGGATGTCTTCGGAATATAGAGCTTGTGTCGCAAGTGGTTGTCGGCTCTGGGCCATCGACGAATTCCAGGATTTCAGTGGGAAATCCAGTTCGGCTCTGATGGTTGCCGCATGGACAATGTAAGCCTACACAATCTTCGGGTATACGCATTTTGACTCGCAAGCTAATATTCACTGTCCCTTCAGTATCGAGTTAAACCTCACTTTGATCTGTGCTTCCGCGCCAGCAGTCAGAGCATTGGCGATACATTATGCACCAAAGATCCTCAGCTCCATACCAACAGCATTCTCAACAACAGGAGGTTCCTCGGACAAGTCGAAGGCGGGCGAAAGCGAGAAATCCATCGTCTCACAGACACCAGTTACTACGAAGGAGGTGGTTTAACGAATTCATGATTTACGCGCTGAATGCTTGTTGGCCTTTGTTTTTTACGGTCTTGCATGTATCAATTTTTATGTATCCATAATGAGTAATGAAGTTTATGAAGTCTGTCGAATGTGTGATTCGATTGTGATTGCACAGGGATCCCGATAACGCAGATACACACCCGGTGAAATGATTAGGCAGTGATGGCTATCGAATTATGCCATTTTGCATTTGTTTCAGCTCACTGCCAGCCCCTCGGCCTGTCCTATCACTAAAAAATCTCAATACCTCCGTCAGGGCATGGATGATTTCGCGTCACCTAAAAATAAGGCTAACAGCGCAGGCGGCCTCAACCAATGTCCCCGGCCCGTGATTCGGCAAACATAGCCTCCATGTTTTCTCATGGCCCCACTGTTTTAGTCCACCCCAAGACGTCGAAAAAGTTGCGCTAAGTCCCCTTTTGGTAGGTCGAGTCGATAGTTGAAGGGATTAAGTTCATAATATGAACCGTGCGCGTTGGCGAGGCTGGTCGAAGCGGCTGGGATGTCCGTTCGAAATTTCCTCTTTCGGTTGCGCTTGTCCTCGTTGAAATGTGTTGTGTCAGCGCGAAATACCACATCAACGCGATTGATCACTGAGCTCTTAAGAGTACGGAGTAGCTTAGGTGTATACGTAGGCGGCGGCGGTTAGTCTGTGTGTGGTGTCAGTCACTCGTCCACTAAGCATATAAGACTGCTTATATACATTTCGTTATGTCGTGGAATGAAAACCAAACCCGGTATCCATTACCAGTTTCCCGCCCCTTTTCGAATTTTCCGGAGCCCGCCATGATCCTCTCATACAATTCAACGGGCATCAACTAAGTACTTAGATCCATGTACTTCAGGATCAAGTTTTTCGTCACTCATCCCCTTCATTTTCCCATATAGGCTTACAGGTTGGCCCCTGCCTTGATACGAGACCACCCCTGCCTTAGAAAATACAGTGATCCCATGGAATCAAGTGACGCATCCTGTAGGCTAGGGAGTCGAAAACGAACCCACGGTTCACAGGGATGTCCTTAATCCTACTTGCTAAAATACTGGAAGATTTCTTATCAGTAAATGTCCGTAGGCAGTTCAACCATGCTATGTTTTTTGGGACTACTATCGAAACTCTATGGGAACAATGTCAGAACGGGTCTGTCTCGGAAAATGTAAACACACCTAGGTACCTACAATTATATGTTTGACGGCAGGTAAATTGAGGGGAGTTGAAGATACACCGATCTAAGGTCGTTAGGTCATATTTGTAGGACCGTCATAGAATATATTTCCCAATACCCTTGATTGTGACCTGGGTAAATATACTAGTGATATCGGTAGCAAGTTCATCGAGATTTCAACGAGTCTAAAAACTCTCGATTTTTGGAGCGGTAGCCGCGCCGCCTACGCTATGAACGCTAGCTTTAACTGAAGGTTTGGTCAATATTTCTGTTACTTACGGCTTTGATAAACCGTGAGCTGGGAGGGAAATAAACCGGATTGGGGATAAATACCCATACAGACAGTATCTCGAACAAGTTTCGAGAGAAACCATCTGCCTCTCCTATTTAATGAGTAGAATGTCCGACATACTAGTTTTTTCAGCTCGTAAAGAGCCTGTACGATTGTGCAAGTTGGTTCTCATGAGATACGGAGCTTGGAGCATCCATGCTGGTATTCTCCCTTGACCAAGTTCCCGTCAGCCAGTATATATTACTAGTTAATTCAGTATAGTAATCACAAATCAAGTCTGCAGCCTTCTATTGTTTCTGTAAAATCCTATATCTCGTATATAAGCCCCAGTTACATCGAACTTAAACAGAATCCAAAGCTAGAACAATTCAATCGGGTCGTAGGGGGGGCGAAATCTCGTTTTATACATGTACGCTGTGGAGTGTATATCTCTCAATCGCAGTGTCAATAGAAGACTAACTCGAGTAGGTTATTAAATGATGGAAATTCAAGGGCTACGGCGTAACACAGTATCCCTTGCAATGCAATCACAAGTCGCTGTGGCCTCGACACTAATGTCTCCGATGGGGACCCCGTAACACCTTAGACCTTCGAGCCACAAGTGGCATCCATACATCGGGATCGGCCCGCATAGCTGGCAGAAGTATTTCCCGAATCATAGTAGAAAGATAAGTTTATATATGGCACAAAGGAGATAGAGACCTGGATTCACCGGCTGATAAGAGTATATGACCCAAACAGCTACGATCGGTCAATCGGGCCTCGTCTACAACACCCAGATTAGAGTATCTTTCACATTGATAAGTATTGGATTGCCGAATATTCGAATCTGCTCAACTTCAAACGGTTTCCATGACCCTAAGATACCGGGACTGAGAGCGAGATGTATTTACACGCCAGATTGTTGGCTTTAGAGCACTCTTGCGGCTTGGTAGCAGCAATTTGGCAGCTACGCAGATCGGCGGGCAGATCAACAGCTAATCGATTGTATGATATACTATTTTCATCCGCTAATCTATTCGGATATCTTATCACGACTCGTGGGACAGACAGCTGTGGAGGCAGCCTGACCAGCAACTGCGGTACCGGAGGCGTAGATAATTAAGTGGGCGTGACCTAGCCATCAAGATTTGGCGAGCCGAGTTCCGCATGCACATCTACATATGGGGCAGGTATCTCCCGAAGTAGGTGTAGATGAAACTACACTTCATGACAAAACATGTGCTCCCTATAAGCTGTGCTCGCAACGAGTGGCCCCCTCTATTATAGCCCACCCCAGATATCGATATTACGCTTGCTCAACGATTGTTTCCTAAGACATCACCGTCATGGCTCTTGGCTCGGTCTCCACAGAGACGGTCTCCGGACCTCCTAGATCATATAAAGATGAATTATTGAAGGATTAAGGATCGGTTACTCCCCGGCTTTGAATCGTGTCCCGATACTATTGGTTTACGGATTCGGTGACGGTGATTCGGTATTTTAGCAGAAATTTAAGCCCGTAGTATACTATTTTCTATCAATCGTCTACAAAACTATCTAGCGGCTACGATATGGGCAACCCACACAGGTCCTGTATGTGTAATCACTCATAACGCCGAGTAGCTAATCGGGGCTGAGGGGAGTACTCGGACGTGTAGCCGCATTGATCGATATTTTTGGCTTGTGAATTTCGGTCCGGTATATTGGCGGGTCACTTCTTTGGCGGGTCAGCATATGTTATAAAGTATACTAGTGGCATGTCTCTCATACAATCATGTGAGACGCAGGTATGTGGTCGCTCACCGACGCCTCAGTGTTTTCATATCAACGACCAAGTTAATTCAGCTGAGATTAGTGGCTGATTTCACGGGGCACGGGTGGCTGCATATCGGTGCACTGGTCCGATTAAAGTTGCCGTCACCGCAGGATTCTGATTGGCGTGTTAAGTTTCATTTAACCCCAGATTTCCGCACACGCCCGCACAGATCGAATCTGAAAGGTCGACCATGGTACCATATCGGATCTCAAACAAAGTCCTAGGTATTTATCCAGCCAAGAATATCTGGTTTGACCCACCTGTGGTGGCTACATGTAACCGCGTGCTGCATCTGGTACGGAGCTCACTGAGGACGCGGGATTGTGGGACGATTCGCTCCCATTGCAATTAGGGAAACGGGTCAAAGTGGTGTTTATGTCCGTACTATCACCAAAAACGGTGCTATACACTTCTGGGATCGTGTGCATAGCTCCATTGTTACTAGCGAGATAGATACGGAGCATGCTAATTATCAGGCTATTAGGTGAAATCCATTCGTAATTAGACGGAAATCCGAGCGCAGGGACGGCAGCTACGGGAAATGCATCCCGGCGACTAATATCGCAGCAGTCATGGTGAAACTTTCGCCTGAGACCACAATGATTACGATTGGGACAGACGCAAGACCGCCACCACCCACCAACTTGAACACAACAATGCAATGCGGCCGGTTTGCGTGAAGGACTGACAATAGCAAGTGGGCGGCCAGTGTTGAGTTGGGTTTTGTTGGATGTTGGAGTCCAGGCCAATAGGAAGCCGAGGAACATTCGAATCCTCGCTAGAATAAGTCTTGGCGAGCCCCTGACCTCGTGCAACGCATCTCGACAAACCAACATCAACAACACGTAACAGCCCTATCTCCATGCACAGGATCCTTCGCATTGACATCAGACGGCTATATTATCGATGATATCGGTGACCTTGTAGGGATAACGATATCCACAATAGCTCCTGCTTAATGCCTCATCAAAAATTCTTACCCTGGCTCGGCTGTTCGATGAGCCGCGGTATGGCGTCTTGACGGGACCATGCATCTAGTAAGTTTCAGCCTGCCTAATTTGGGACGCGGCCGGTGAAGTGGTTCTTGTCTTTGATTTGATTCTGATCACAAGGCAGCAGGCAGCAAGGAGCGGTATCTTGGTTAGATCGATCGCTTCCCGCTCGGTGTCTAACACGCAGCTTAAGGCAATCAGACCACGTTTGGTGAGGGCCAGCGATATGCTGCATGCATGTAAATGCTTGTCGACTGCGTGCTTTGAGCCCAGCCCGAAGATGCAAGCTGTCTCAGAGGTTGTCTCATTCATCAAAAATGCATTCGAGGCTCTGCATATTTACTGTTATATCCGAGATTAATCGAGATTGGAGCGATGGTGGCTGAGACGTAGCCTCTGCGACTGACATCTGGGGCTAATTAACATCGACCGCATCTCAACACATTCCTCACATGCGCATGCCTCATGCCGCATCCCCTTGCCTAATCGTCACATCAGACTCTTTCCGGTATGCCGCATTGACATCTCCGGCGTTAGCTTGAGCCATTGAGCACTGGATGCAACGGAGTCTCCGACGGGTCAATCAACCTCGTAGCGGCAATGATTTGCTACTCGCTCATTCTTTCCCCAAAGAACCATCACGGAATACATCCCGCATCTATTTTTACTCTTCCCTCGAGCTTCATGTTACCCAAAGCACGCATATCCCACGACTTTGCGCGATGGAGCAAGAGATCGCCGGTGTCTCGTCCCACCTGCAGGCGGGCATTCTAGAATGAAACTTGATCCAGTCGGCAAAAGGTGTACGTTGCCGAAAGGCTAGTCCCATCCCATCCCACCCTCTGGTTCCCTCGCCTTCTCGCGGTACCTCTTCGCTGGGGCATGTGTGTGTCCCCATGAGGCAGTGATGTTCACCATGCGGCCTCACACTTCTCTATTGATTCGACGGGAAGCGTTCTCAGCTCGATGCCCACGCGGCGCATGTCCTATCAAGCTCCACATGGCTGGGAAAGGGGGATCTCTTTTGCGTTGCGATCTTCGGTGGGGAGCAAGAAAGCAAGTTTTCTTGCATCGCTCGGGACCTGCCCAGGTACGAAGCTTTGCATTCCTTCCCATCATTCTCTGCGGCTAAACTACCACGTTGACGACGTCCCAGAGCACTAGCCCGCGTCGATTGCCCCAAGCCGTCAGGCCTGCAGCTCCGAGTTTTTTGTTTTTTGTTTTTGTTTTTCCATTATTTTAGTTCCTGATAGACATATAGACGTATGCTCTTTCGCCTTGCTTTCAGGATTTGCAAGGAAATTAATCATTGACAAAGCAGAAACTTGTTAGTCAAAGACGTTAGCTAGTACGAGACCATCCGTTTTTAACCTGCAATATGATGATGTGATGTTGCATGTTGCATCCCGGGTTTCGTTGGTCGAGTGGCTTTCGGGCTCTGTTTAGCTCGAACGGAGCTGCCATGCCCCCGCCCGCGTCTGGTCAACAGTCGCCCAATCGAAACCACATTCGCGATCCGGATATATGCTGTGATTCCAGCTTACATACACCCTGCAGGGACCACAGCAAACCGACACACACACCACAGGAATTTCAAGCGAGTTGGGATAAACTCTTCTGACGAGCGAGAGACATTATTATGCACGTTCTATAGCTACGTGATAGGGAAGTTCTTCTCAACCCCTCATCGTTCGTATCGAGGGCTCTCGCCGGTCCCCTCCCTTGCATTGTGGAGTATTCGAAACCGGGTTTTGAACTCCTCAAGAATTTTTCATAATTCCGAGGCCGTTGGCCGCAGGGGTAGGAGATGCAAAAGGATGGGGCATGTCATTGTGACCCGTCATGATATCAATACGGAGCAGTGCGACCGCTGTATGATCCGATGAATTGGCAAAAAACTAACTGACCATATGACCTGTCATGCGCATAGCAAAGGGGACAGGAAACAACTAGGAGTCAAAACCTCATGGACTATAGCGAACTCCATAGTATCGACATGGAATGTTCAAAGTTTTCGCATAACGTACATGACATGTACATACAGAGATACCTTGTAAGTACATACATGCATACGTACAAGCCAACTCACAAGGCGGAAATCTCACGATAATCCGAAACCCCATCGCCCGGGGAGAACCCAACAGCGAAACTTAGTCCATAAACGTCGTTGGGGTTATAGCGAGAATTCCTCCATCGACGTATGCACAGTGGTAGGGTAGACGCATTTCCCAGACGACTCATGTGCCACAGAACGCCTCTCTCGACATTCACATGAAACTCCCTGAACTCTTTTTCCTTTTCCCCTGGCGTTTACCAGCCATCACATATTTTGCCACCGCACAGGGGAGCCCGGCGCCCTTTCTTTTGAGTTTTCCCGTCCATAAACTAGAGGCAGCTTAAGTCACACAAAAATGTCGATAAATCCAAGTGGCAAGCAACGTCAACGCTGTGGCGCATGACCCGCTTATCTTTTCGTCGATAGGCCGGCTGCAGCTGGCTGGTGGACATAAGGCTTAAATGTTTGGTCTAGTAGCGTACATTCCTTAGCTTCTCTCGCACCTTATACCGTGGACCTTGCATCGAAAGATTTTTTCCCCCTCCCCCATTCTAAAATCTTCGATATGGACGAAGATCTTTAAGAGGTTTTCATTTTTGTCCACATGCTGTGGCGGGTGTAGTATCCAAGTCTGGGGACGCAAGGGAAGCGGCCTTGAGTGGCATCTCGATCTAACGGAGTGGCATCCAATGAAGGTTCTCCGCGGCACGGTTCTTTTCTACGAATAGGCTCCACCTCCACACGGGTGTGGCGGTTATATGGGATTCTAGGTCCCTCTTTTTATGGATCTCGTATGATTCCTTTTTTTTTTGTCTCCCATCTTTTTTGTATTATATTTGGAGTTTTTCCGTAGCCGCTTTTTATGTACGTGATGGAATGATCTTCTATGAGGCATACGAGAAAAAAGAAATAAAGATAGGGTAATACATGTGGATGATTCCTTGCCACTGAGCTAACTAGAGTGTAAGTGCCAGAGGGTATCAAAAGAATTGAAGGTTTTGTGAAATGTAGAGGTGGAGAAGGAGAAAGGAGGGGAAATGGCCAAAAGGTAATAAGGTAGATCGAGGATTGAAAAAAAGGGGTAGAAATTTATGTGCAGAGGAAGAAGAAGGAGAAGAAGGAGAAGTAACAGGATAGTTAAATACATTTTGTGTTTAAAATATTTAGAAGAATTGGCGGGAAGAAGAAGGGCTGGCTAAAGTGTGTATCTTATTCATGATAGAGAAGCATGCAATAAATTCGTGATATTCGAAAATATACCGCCGATTGCCAAATTGTAAAGTTGAAGTAAATGGAGATATCGAATCGAAGAAAAATGTAAGGAAACGCGTACTCCAAAAAGACCCGAAGCTGTTTTAGAGGCAAGATGTCGTGAAATTCGCAAAAGGAGATTCGCGTTCGGTAACGATGAAAGCCGTGATGAAAACAAAAGAAATAAAAAACTGCTCAAAAAAAGGGTATACTAGATAAACTAGGACGGTCAACGTTTTTGGAGAATGGAAGGAGTGCTGTGGAAAATCCTGTATAGTAAATGGAGTGATAGCAATTTTGACAAAGGAAATGCGTATTGGATAGATTCGGAAAACGCTCTGATCGCTCATTCGAATAGTTTACGACCTAGAACTTTGAGGTGCTCGTTTTCTATCCTCAATCTTTCAATCTCATCACCGCCTTGCAGTGTCAGATCCTTCCGTAACCTCTCGTTCTCAGTTCGTAGTCTGTGGGCTTCCTTATTGTGTCGGTCAGCGTCCCGTTCCAAATCGGCTATCCGGGACTCGAGGTGGCTGATCTTGACCAGATTAGCCGCGTTTTCGGCCTCGATGATATCCTTTATGCTGCTCCTGGGTATCTTGACTCTGATATAGTCGTCTTCCACGTGGGAGTCCAGCGAGTCGAACGGATACATTCTTTTCCTCGGGTTTGCTGAGGTGGTAAATCCTGTGGCGCCTCTAGCGTCATTTAATAGAGTCTGGGGCATGGAACCCGCAGGTGGCGCCTCGGGTGGGGAGCTAATATGTGTTGATGTCGAAACAGCAGCAGCAGCTCCAGCCCAATGATGCCCAGGATTAGCTGAAGACGGGTGCGCCGAGGTCGCAGACGCTTGTGCAGAACTCGCTTCCGCCAGGGAATTGAGTCTCGAGTGCGAATGTGGACTGGGAGGAGGTGGAGCTTGAGTTTGCAGAGGCGGCAAGGACGGTGGAGGGATCCTGTAACCGTCCGTATGTGGGTCGTGAGGGTTGATGAAGGAAAAGCTGCTAGTCGGACTTAGATTCGGCCGCGAGGGCGTCGATATGGATGAGCGTGAACGAATCTGCGCAGAGGTATTGTACATGTCATCCTATGGGGAAGTTCGTGTCAGCTTATGGCGTTAAATCACGGCTAGTCCGAGATAGATAGAAAATAAGAGAAGCGGTTATGGAAACGGGTGCTGTCCAGGCAGATGCCGTGATAGCGAAGGAATACTGGATACGGGCTAGGCTGATAATATAACGGGCACACACACCTTAACAGCTGTTACTTTTGCATTGGCAATGGCAGCCTCAAGCTGCGCCAGGTCCTGGCTGCTTATCTGGGACGTTGATATGTAGGGCCACGGATAGGTCTGCTCATCCGCGGTAACGAACTTCAGGCCCAGCTCGCGGACGTACTTTGTGCTCGTGATTTTGGACGGTTCGATGTCGATTTTGTGTTGTTCGTCTGGACGGGGAGAGATTGCTGTCAGCATCCATCTCGGCTGGTCTGGCCATGACAAATATATAAACAGGGAAACCACTTGACGGAAGGGATGCCGGGTGTTCAGAACTTACGGATGAGGTTTGCCAGCAGCGCTCGAGCTTTGGTGCTTCGCTGAGAACGAGCTGCGTTCTTCATGGCCGCGCGCTCTTCCTTGCTCTGGCGGCCTTTGTTTCCTTCTTCGTCGGACATGTCGGTGGTGGTGGCTTGTGAGGGTAGGGTAGGTTGGGTTAGGTTTTCTGGACGGGCTTGGTTCTGCTAATTAAATCTCCTCAGGTGATCGCGACAGCCCATTGAGGGCCGACTATAAAATGCGGCGCAAACAGGTCAGGCCGAGGGCGGGAACGAAAGCAACGGCGGACGGACGGACGGATGAGTCTGCTGTGATTGATACTGAGAGAGGACGGGATATCTTTTGAGTTTGGAAGAGAGAAAAGTATGAACGTAATAAAGTATAACAGGACAGGATAAAAAATAAAATATGGTAGGGCGAAAATTTGAAGGGACGGGCCAGAGGTCTGAGATGCAGGCGTGAGGCTCCCTGGGGAGATCGGGTTGCGCGAGATGGAAAGGATGCGGATGGGGGTTTCCTTTTGAGGGTTTCTTTTCTGCTGTCCCGGCGGGAACGAACCGTTGAATGACAGGTAAGGTGGGTTTCCTTATTATTGCTTGCCTGGGATCAGGCTCTGGTTAAGTATCTCACCAGAACGAAAAAAATAAAAAAAAGATGGGGCTCCCGGTGCTGTTTTGGCAAGCTCGAGTCAACAGGATACCAGCAGTCTGTGCTATAGGGCTGCCGCCGGAGGGTGTGTTCTGATAGATGATAGAGCAGCAGTCGCTTCGAGAGGATGAATGCCGAATCGAAAGGCAAGCGATATCGAAGAAGCAGGCCGGCAGAAGAATAAAAAGAAGCTCTGGAGAAATCGCTGGAAAAAGAAAATATACAAATGAAAACCAAAGAAACGTCCTGGGCAGAAAGGAAAAAAAAAAAAAAAATGGTGGAAGCCAGAAGGGAAAAAAGCAAGGAGGGAGACCAGAAGAGACACAGACTAGATGGGGGGTCCAGGTCCGGTCAGGTCAGAAGGTCGTCTTTGTTTCCTCCAGCAGGGCCGATGTGTGCAAGGAAGCAGGCAAGCAGAGCAAGCAAAGCAAAGCAAGCAAGCAGCCAAAGATGGGGCGGCGACTGCGTGTGGTGACAGTCCGAAGGTAACTGCACTGGTTTAACCCGCTGGCTGTCTAAGCCAGTTGTTCAGCGACCTTAGCTAGTCGGAGCGCACGTCTAGTACGTCTTTGGTTCCGGACCAACCACAGCCGGAGTCTTGGTTCTGACCGACAGCCGTCAGGGAGATGTCGAGGGAGGCAATCCGCAGCCCGGATATCGATGACGATGGCTTGCCCTGAAGATCCGCCTCTTTGCTGCTTTCCTATGTTCCAGAGGGCGGGTGCAACGAAGTTCGGTCTGGCTTGCGAAGGGAAAGGAAGAAAGAGGTTGTTTACGGCACTTGCTGTGGCGCACGCAATCTATAAATATGAGCAAGGTATCTTGCAGATTGGCAGACCCCGGAAGGGCTCAAGTCATGCAGGGTTCCCAGTAAAATTTGGTGGGTGTTCTTAGTGGATTTTGCTTGTCGCAGGAATCGAGCGAAAGAGAGGGGAAAAAACGTCCTCCGGCTTTCTTTTCTCTTTCGTTTGCCCTTCGGGTCCCGCTGCTGTATTTTGCTGAGGGTGCCTAAGGTTAGCCGCCTCATGGGATCCCTCACCCTGCTGCGAAAAGGGCGGGGTCGCAGTTTTCTATCCTTCCCCCCCCCAAAAACTCCCGCTCGCTGGCATGGCCGGCCCTGGTGCCAACGTCGACGTCGGATGTTGCCAGTGTGCTTCGAATGTGCTGGTGAGGGGTCCCAAGGTCATGCAAAAGGTATCTTCGAGGTACCCCTTCGCTGCACCGGGTCGCCCTAACCTACCCTTTCGATACTTCCCATGTACGCCGGCCGGTGTGGATGCGTTTCGCCTCCGAAACATGGGCCCCTCGAATCTCATTTGTCTTCCGTAGCCATTCCAGTGCGACATTTCCTGCCGACACAGATCAGCCCGTAACACTAGACTGAAAGGGATATGTTGCTTGAGAAATCGCGCGCTTGGATCGCCATTGCGAATGAGGGTTGCGGAAGCTGATGATGCGGCAATGCAACTTGTAAGGCTATTCGGATGCGGCACCATCTGGCTTCGGCGGTCAAGGATATGATATTTGAAGGGACCTCGGCCTTATCGTTTCGAAACAAAAGGCTGAGATGCATCGACGCTTGTCTATCGCAATCCCACTCAGCCGTTTAATTGCAGTTCACCTGCTCTCGTTCGTCTGCGTGGCGACCAACTTTGTTTCCTTCTGGTCAATTGATCAAATCTTAGCTGGCAAATATATTAGGATGTCATGTGAGCTCGTGAAACTTTCGTCCTCGACTCGAACTGCTGACCACAGGAACCCGTTTAGGCCCCGCCAGAACATGTCATGTCAAGATATGGCCAATTTTAAAAGGGAAGCAGAAACGGGTAGGGGTGGTAGCATCCGATAGATGATAAGTTTCGAATTCCAGCCTCTCTTGCGTGGCCTCTTGTATATCCGCTGCATTTAGCAGAGATTGCCAAATATCGGTCTCGTCGTCGAAGGCAGGCAAAACGGACAGCGGCAGGGTAGGTTCATCGCTTCCACGAACCGAAGGAAGCGTGATACGAAAGTAATAATCCGACAACAATAACATATACCCTGCCCATGGCCCTGGGGATAAAGACAATGCCAAAATGCTCGAGACGACAAAGCTCACATGCCCACTTTTTTTTCGCTAGATGCTGCCTCTCTTGCATTTCTGCGCGCTGTGGGGAAAGAGCTTCCTGGTGGCACTCAATAGCATCTTATATTATAGCAATTAAAATTCCTGGCGTCCTGTAAGCTTTGCCCTTGCTCTCCGAGTGTTAACGTCGTGTGATATAGCCAGAACCCAGGAACATAACAACACACCGGGTGGGCAGATGGAACATATCAGAGCCCAATCTACCTGGGAAGAGTGAGGGGTCAAGAACGACGTGAACAGGGCCAGAGCAGATTACCGGCGAAATTGGGTGCTCTCTTTGGGGGGGAAAGACGGAACGGAGATACAGCACCCATTTCGTCAGGTGCCTTGGTACGAATGACGCCTGTTCATGGATATCTTGCCATAAAGGCTGCTCGATACGCGATCGAAGGCTGCTGGATTGAGGGGTCATCCTCGCTTCCAATTGTTCGCAGACACGGAATAACCCAGCGGTTGAGCCCACTACGATTATTATCAACCAGGTTTAGTAACGGTTTGCAAACCAGTTGACGATGTGAACGAAAAGCAAAGGACATGTTGAGACCAACCTCCTCGACGACGTGCGCATATTACATATGCACATGCATGTAAGAGCGTTCCGATTGAGCTCGGGGCATTTTCCAAGACATTAGCTTGATAACTTATCGGTGGGGAGATATTTTGACAGTTAGGTTCCAGCTCGGTGGAGGCCTTGGGCGTTCGCCTGTAAAGCCACCGCTGCAATCACGCTGCTGCCGTGATGCACGACGTCAGTTGAAACTTAAATTCCAGAGCCCCAAGCCGCTGTAAAAGCAGATATATGACAGGCCGTTATATAGGGTATCTTGCAATCTCGGGGCTTGATGATCTTATAGCGGCGAATATAGACTGTGAGTGCAGCGGCTCGTGTTCCTCGATCGAAGAAGGAAACAAGTCCAGAGATGCCGCTTGGGTGCAGCGGCGCTAGGAGATATGCCCTCACTGGGCGATATAACGTCGATGCATGCAGAGCACATAATGCAGAGATGTCAAGAGGCTAAAGCTGGCGACGAGAGTGGGTAAAAGGCCTCAGCTGGAGGGTGTGTGAGGAAGGTGTTGCGACAGGATGTTTGCCAGGTCGCACAAGAAATGTGTTGACCAGCCCAACACAAATATTCATACGACACGTGACAGAGATTCTGTTCGTCGGTAACCGATAAGATAAGGGCAACCAGCCCGAACCCTCCCAGCAAAATTTAGACAGTCTTGGCTTTTAGGTGTTGTGGGAGAAAGCTTTCCACCGCCAGAGTATCTCGAAATACCGGCTAGCATCAACTTCGACATCACGACCATCGACAACATCCCGGCACCACCCTTCATCCGGTTCGCTTCGACCTCTAATTTCGATATTTTCGAATCTTAAAATTTATCCAACATGGCTGTGTACGTTCTTACGCCTCGTCAGCGGCTGATACAGATCTGGGAGCAGGAGGCTAATGGGTGGTTTTTTGTGATGATACAGAGGAAAGAACAAGCGTTTATCCAAGGGAAAGAAGGGTCTCAAGAAGAGGTACGATTGCGATAGCGAAGAGGGAGGAGGATTCCGAACTTTCACCGAGGACGACATGACTGATTGGATTGCTTTGTAGAACCGTCGACCCCTTCAAGAACAAGGACTGGTACAACCTCAAGGCCCCGTCGATGTTCGCCGTCAGAGAGTGAGTGAACGACACCCGCATGCGTGCATACCATCACGAAGATGGGAAGGAATTGGGAACAGGAAGGCTAAAGGGTTGTTGAAATAGTGCTGGCAAGACTCTGGTCAACCGAACCACCGGTTTGAAGAACGCCAACGACGCCCTCAAGGGCCGTGTCTTCGAGGTCTCCCTCGCCGACCTCCAGAAGGATGAGGGCCACTCCTTCCGCAAGATCAAGCTACGCACCGACGAAGTCCAGGGCCGAAACTGCTTGACCAACTTCCACGGTCTCGACTTCACCTCCGACAAGCTCCGATCCCTAGTTCGCAAGTGGCAGACTCTCATTGAAGCCAACGTTACCGTCAAGACTACCGACGACTACCTCCTCAGATTGTTCGCCATCGGCTTCACCAGCAGACGGCCCAACCAGATCAAGAAGACTACCTACGCCCAGTCTTCCCAGATCCGTGCCATCAGGAAAAAGATGGTTGAGATCATCCAGAGGGAGGCTTCCAGCTGCACTCTCTCCCAGCTCACCTCCAAGCTCATCCCAGAGGTCATCGAGCGTGAAATCGAGAAGGCTGCCCAGTCGATCTACCCACTCAAGGATGTACGTCACCAAACAGGTTCTCTAGTATCAAAAGTACACGAGTGATGCTAACAATTAATAATCAGGTCCACGTCCGCAAGGTCAAGCTGCTGAAGCAGCCGAAGTTCGATCTCGGTGCTCTCCTCGGCCTCCACGGCGACTCGACAACCGACGACAGCGGCCAGAAGGTCGAGAGGGAATTCAAGGATCAGGTCTTGGAGTCGGTGTAAGCCCGTTATTCCGATACCTTTTTTTGCCTTACGTTCTTGTGCAACTTTTTTTACCCTTTTTTTCCTCTCGAGTACCCTAATCATATGAGCGTTCCTCATCAATTGAACTCATACACACTCACACTCACGCGCCACTATAACCATATCCATCCTCGCCGGTTTCTCTCCCCCCCTTCCAAAACGACACTATGGTTATATAGAAGAACCTCCTTTTTTATCACGAATCATCATGAGAAACCGAAAAACCTTTGTATACAAACTCCTTCCTCCACCTTCTCCTCGAAACCATCATGTCATCAACGTTGTCATTGATCCGTTTTCTCACACATCACTGGGCTCCCGTTTTTCATTGAATAATTGTCTTTATATATCACGGCTTTTTTCCTTTTACATCTTCTTTCTTTGTGTGTAGTGAAACGGAGAACAATGGAACTGTATTCCGGAGCAAAAAAAGGGATAATCAAGGGATATATAACAATTACTCGAATAACTACTTACGTTAAGTAGGTAGTTTCTCGATATCGATAGATATACACGAGTTTGTAAACGAGCTCGGTGGTAAATGGCTCCTACATAGTCTCGGTCCCAGACGCCAGTCGGCCACAAATGTTTACCGCCCTATAAGAGAAGGCTATGCCAATCGGTCAGATGGCGAGCACAAGTTTCCAGAGTACTCACTTGTACTGGTGATATCATATCACAGCTCTGGGAACGAGACTAACCACAGCTCACACCATGATAAACTTCAGCTCGGAGCATACACCATAGCCAATCAGCCTATTCTTTTCAGCATATCCAAGTCCGATCATGGGTAAGTCTAGACGACCAAAAGATCCAAGATGTGGCTGTTCACCCCGCGTGCGTGCTGCACCCCGCTGCGCCCCTCTCTCGTCAAGCCTCAATTCCAAGCTGGATGCATATGGGATCCGGACCCCATTCCAATTCTGAATCGAGCCTTATTGAACTCCTCCATTGTGTACCTGTACTTACGAGTCAATACAAGACTACTTACGAGTATTGATTACTACACCGGATAACAGTCTCGTCACCGAATATTAATCTCTAATCTCGGGGTGTTTTGTTCATATTCCTTTTTTTCCTTTTCGCATTCGGAACTTCGGCTCTCCCGCGCACAGATATCGGTCCAGAGGTCAGCTGTGTTCCCTTGCAAAAACCGCTAGCGACTTCTTAGTATATATGAGTAATTGCTCTATCGCAGGATGAATAGAGACGTGCAAGGGGGTTCCAAGAAGTGGATTCCGTCTTCTGACTTCGTGAAATTTCGGGTAATTAATACTTTTTAGTTCTCGGCAGCTTCAATTGAAAGGCCAGGCTACCCGCAACTTCCATCGAGAATCACGGCCTACATCATTACATCCGATAAGATTACAGTTCGATCCCGGAACAACCGTCGTATAATTGCGTATTGACTTTCACGGTGGGGCGCGGGAAATCGCGGATGAAATATATGTGTCTCCATTCCTTATCGTATATAATAAACCGATGAAACAAAACCACGATAAATGAGATAAGTGAAGCCGTGTCTTTCCTTCTTGCCCTTTATTTTGGTCCGTGCTCCCATTCTCTCCATACCATAAAGCACCTGCAGAAGAAGAAGAAGAGGATGAAGTCGTCGAAAAGCAATTGCGAAAGAATTGAAGTTGTTCCTCACCCGGGAGACAATACCGGGGATACAATGGATGGTTTAATCATGTCCCATGAATACTTGGCCCTAGTGCATTTATGATTCTGCATCTATAGATTAACCAAAGCTAACAAGAAAAAAGAAGAAGAAAAACGGTATCTTCCAATCGGTGACTTTTTCGGTTGCCGGAAACGCTCGCTAGTAGGTTCGTTCGTGATAAAAAAAATGCTTTCCTCGTTTTCGTGATCGTGTGCCGCCGCCGCCGCCCTCTCTTTCTCCTTCTTTCGTAAGGATCCAGCTAACAATCTAGCGACCGTATTTCTGGAATTCCCAGTCTCTGTTATCTAACGGACAGACCTGACGAGTCTTGAGCCATCTCGATATGCAGTGGAAGTGGAAGGCGTGCTATATGAGCAATGTTAGCCTCGTCTGCTTGTGGTGTAGATATTGCATCATAGCATCGGAAGTGGGTAGGTAATAGAAGAAATGGAACAAAGGAATGACGAGGGGTAACTAGGTGAGACGAGACACGGAGAGAGAGCGAACGAGACCACGTACATTGCAGATTCCCCAAGCTACTGTGCATTCCTCACTCGTGGCAGAGGCCTGGTTGGCTTGACATTCGATACCTACGAAAGAAACAACGGTAGCGAACACGTCAGCCTTGCATTCCTTCTAGTGCGGTAACGCGGGGGCACTAAGACGTTGGTGGATGATATAACGGTTGGAGTGGATGCGTACAGAGATCCATGATGTGGTTTCGGCAAATGGCACAGTTATCTAGGGAGGGGAAGCATGTGTTAGCTAACGTGGTCTTCGGAATATTTCTCTTTCGAACGAGGTTATAAAACATACCAACTACGATGTCCCATGCCCAAAGAGCAACAGCACTCCACTAGATGATGACACGGTATATGAGTATTTGATGAGGTTTGAGGCTACGTGATTCTGGCTATGTTGGGATACGTACCTTCTTGACTTCGAACCTCTTTTTTCCGTCACTGTCACCGGCTTTGGCTTTTCCTACAGCCTTGGAGGGGCCGGCGTCTGGCATGTCAACGTCCATGGTGTCTGAGTGTTTGGGGTTTGTGTATGTGAAGATTGAGGTGTAGTAGAGGGGGCAGAGGATGAAGAGGGAGAGATAGAAGAAGGTGGACGAGAGATGCTTTCGTGTTCTGACGGTCGTGCCGGAGGATTAGGACGGTTGGAGTGACTGTTCCCTGGTGGAGAGGCTCAAAAGTGCAGTTGGCGTGGGACACACTGGACAGCTCGGAGACAGACAAGCTACCCACATTACTCCGCCAACACAAGGACCAGAACCTCACGTGATGAAATGCCATTTTGTGTTGCCCGCAACTCAACTCGACCTCAGTTGCTTCCAATTGAGGACGTCGTCAACGTTCAGGCCAGCTTAATTATAACTGCGGAGGTGGCAAAGATAGCGGTTGTATGTGCAGTATAAGACAGAGGTACAGGTACCGGGTCGCAGGTAACAGTAACTTGCAACTGCGGGGTATGGACGCTGATGAGGGCGTCAACGTTGGTGAGCAGAAATTAAACACGGTTGGCACCTAACTATAGTTAGGAATGCCTTCACATGACGCATGGCATGACCGGCCTTGTCTCTGATGCTCACGGCGTGGTCTCGAACTTGTCAAAGAAAGTTTGGATATGCATCGAGCAATTGGCGCTACGGAATCGGCTCACCGGCCTGGCCCAATGGCTCAGACTTCAATTCTTCGTCACAGTGTCGGTTTGAATTTCAACGGGGAGGAGTGCAATTGCATTGGCGGAGAACACCCGACATGTCTCCAGGCTGGAGGGAGGAATGCCGCCATTGGAAACGGAGGTTAACGGCAACGACCATTGCATCTTAGCTCGGGCGCCTGATAGCCTTTCACTGGCATATCGTGATGATGTTCTGAGTAGCTTAAACCGGCGAGGGAGAAACCCCCCTTGCATGGGCACCAGCACACAAGCAGACGCATGGTTTGCCCCGGCGGCGAGGTCGATGTTTGAAGTTCATGCGAAATGGGGACGAGTATATGAGAGATCTAGCCGTTAGCGGCAGGCGGTGCCAGAGGTCTTTCCAATGCTTTCCCACTGAGGTCCGGTCGAGGTCCGGCGGAGTGGGTACGACGACGCTCTCTCAGGCAGGCTGGGAACATTGGGGAAGGCGAGGATTGCATAGGTGCATACTGTGTACATGGCCCACACTCATACATGTACATCCTACATACAGTACATTAGATTACCCAGATAGTATGTGAGGTTGCGCATGGGGCGAATCAAGAACGAGGCCTGGAGGCGAATGAAGGGATGGGGTCGTGGGTTTAAATTCTGCCTGCACCGGGTGGACAGGTTCTATCTAGCTGAAGACAGCTAACATCGACGTCCTAACCGGGGCCAACTGCAGGCCGGTCGAGGATGACTGGCTGGCTGACGTGCTGTTGCTAAGTCTGTTGGTAGGACCGGTCGACGTTGATACATGTGCAGCCGGGGCGCCAGGGAAGAATAAAAAGAGCCCCCTTCCCCTGCCTGCTGGAATCACCAGCTTTTCTTTGCGAGTAGCTTTTTTTCTCGTTTCCGTTCTGTCATTCGAATTCCTCCGTGGTGGTTTGAAGCATTTCCAGCTTCCTCGATTTTACTGTCCCGTTCCTGCCTTCTTGATTATATTCCACCCAAAAGCCTTCTAATTTCACGAATCCGAAGTTGAAATTTCACTCTTCACAAATAATTCTCCTCGTATACAATACTCTCTGCCTCTGCCATTCCGTGCGACTGAATTTAAATAAATTTGCCTGCTCAGCGTAGTCGCCTGTTCGAAGTTTAGCCATTGTGTCAGGCCTGCCAGGTACTACTCACATCCCGAAGTCTATTTCTCGACCCTCTTGCCCAGACCGAAAACTCTGAACTCTGCCTGGAACCCCCGACCAGAGAGTAGCCCAGTCATTTCTGTTATCGTACCCCTCGTCTCACTTATATACGATACGCAGTCCTATCCTCCTTCCCAGCATCTTTCCTTTCGAATCCTTCCATCCGTGCCTGATACCAGTTCCGCCTGCCTGTATTCGAAGCCTGAAAACGCTTTCCCTCTGCCTTGGTTTGCTTCGGTTTGCCCTCGGCCGACAACACACTGCGTTGTGCCCCCCAACACAAAGGCCCCTCGCTGTTCTTCCTTCCATCATCTCTCTTCTCCCCTTCTCTTCTCTCTTTCTCTTCCTCTCCTCTTCTTCCTCCTCCAACAACAACATCCTCACCTCACCTCTCGCTCCATCCTCGTCTCTTCCACCCATCCATCATCCTCTCTTGCTCTCTCACATCGCTTCGCCTACATCCATAATCATCGACTTACCTTTTAATACGCTTCCTATCCGATTCCATTCTCATCTCGAATTCAACACAGCTAGAATCTCTCCTCCAACAAAACCATCCCTCAAAACCAATCTCAGCTCGCCAAAACTTCCGACAGCCAGAGCAATCAAATTTCCGATCTCTCTCTCACAAACAACAACGTCAATCCACCCGTCCGAACACTGTTCTATAAACAGAACCACCGACAACCCCCCTGAAAAACAAAGGAAGCTGCTCTAATCCTTGGTACATACCCTTTACCTCTCCCTCCCCCCATCTCTCCATGGTGCCGTCTGGATGACGCTCTAACCCTCCTGTTACCTCGTTTTCCTTTTAGTTTCCTTCACCGTTTTGATCAGGATTGTCTTTTCGTTGCACGGCGTTTTTGTCCAGGTTTCTTCGTTTTCCCGTTTTTGATTCCTGCAGTCGTTTCTCCAAAGGTCCAGCACCTTGAAACAACCCTTCTCTGCGACATACCTTCCCTATATAAAGTACACCGTCACAATGTCCGATAACGGCACACCCCAGACCACCTCGACTCCCAGTCGGCCGTCAAACCGGCACCGCCAAACAAAGAGCAGTCCACAAGTCCCGACTACTGGCAAAAAGAACAATAACTTCACCAAGAACCGTCGTACCAATCCCAACAACGGCCAACAGCAACAAGGACCTAGGCAAGAGTCGGCCTTGACCAAGAAGTTCCGTGAAGCCGCTCAAATTGACAATGGTGCCACGTCTGACTCCGCTCTCAACTCCATCATCGACAAGGGAATGGTCACCCCGCCTGCAACACCCGGACCCGCCAACCGTCGTGAACCCAATGCCTATGTTAGTGACTCGGCTATTGGTGCTCATGTCGATGGGAACCGCAAAAAGAACTTCCAGAATAAGAAGAGGGGTAAGGGCAAGAGGCCAGCCGAAATCCCTACCAACGGCATCCAGAACTTCACGCCTCCGAAAGAACCACAGCATACCCCACCAGATGACCTTTTATTTGGGAAACCAACTCCCACCAATCAGGGTCGGTATGCTGGTGCCTGTTTCCACGATGCCTCGCCTGCTCCCAACGCGCTCCCGCTCCCGAAATTCTTTTCTAAGTCGGTTCCGACTACTTCCGATGGCCCGTCACTCTCGACAATGCTCGCGCAGGCTGAGGCTGTTGGACGAACCCAGGTGAACAATGACTCGCCTCCACCTACTGCTCCACTTCGAACCCCGCTGGACATCTTTTTCAAGGCGGACAAGGAGGAGAAGGCTAGGAAGGCTCTTGCTGCTCTTTCTCAGAACGAACTGGTGGCCCCACAACAACTGTCAAACCCTATCGACGATTCACGAATTGTCCGTAACATCACCCCGCCCAGTGCTGCACTCCAGAATGGACTTGGAAGTCCATTTGGAGGTAAGTCGGTTAAACGGGATGATGTAGAAAACGATCGTGATATGTTGTTCGCCATGGACTTTTCTGAGAAGAAGGCTGCCCCGCGACCCGTGGAGGAAGTCGTTATAGGACCACGACACCGCCCACTTAGCGCCAAAGCCTGTGACCCCGAAACTCATTTCAAGAGAACTGAGAAGGCGAACCAGCTAAAAGCGGTACTCATGAAAGGCCAACAGCCACTGGACCTCGGAGGACCTCCGTCCCCCTCCCCTCAGACGAAGTTTCAGGACGTTGAGATTCCTGATACAGCCGGGGGCGTCCCGCTCTCTCCCACTATCCATGAGCGTCGTGCCAGGACCAACAACGTTGGATTCGCACCGGCCCCTCGCATCCGCCATTTCAACCAGAATCGCCCGGTTAACTCCAAGGCCAATGGACAGCATCACCGCAATGGAAGGCATGGGAACCAGAATTTCGCGCCTGCCATCCAGCACAATTTCCGAGACAATGCACCTCACGCCAACAACCAACAGTTTGACCCGGCCCGAGCTCGTATAGCGGAGTCCCACATTCGTGGTGTCTTGAAATTAGACTCACCAATCCCTGCTATCTAAGTTTTGTGTTTTTTTTTACTCGTCGTGAGTTTTATTCCTGGCGCATCTGCAGCGAAACTATTTCTTTTCTTCTTTTACGGTTTTAAGGCGGAATTGTTTCTGGCGTTTATGGGCATATGTGTTTCGTTTCTCTTCTTCTTCGATACCCGGGACTCAGGGATGTAATTTTTGTTACTCCCGAATTTCCGCTTTATTGAAATACGGCAAAGATTGCAGGAAGCAATCCTGTTTACCTTTCCATGAAAAATACTAGTATCTACACTCAGACCGAGTTGTCCCAAGATCCTTTCCTTTGCGTTTCTCTGCTTTTGTTTTACTTTGTTCCAATTTTCTTATCATTCACCACAATCGTACCTACACAGGAACACCAGCATTCCTCTTCTTGTAACTTATACTCTGTGTTCAACTCTTCCTTCTGCTTTCTCGGGATGTTCATACGGCGCAGCAACCTGTTTTATTTCGGAGCTTGAAACGGCGGGTTTGTTTTCGGACGGATTGGTTCGTTTCGTTTCTTGCTTTATGTGTACAGAGCTCACGACCTCCCCCCCTTCTTCTTTTCCATAACAGCTTTCTGAAGTTACACTTTCCTGGGCTGGTGAAGATGAAAACCACCGATGTCACGACCGGCGAATTCGACCAAAAAAAAAGCTGTCGGGTGTACTATTTCCTGCTTCCCTTTCCTTTTCTTTCCTTTTATATTTTTCCTTTATATCGAGCTCTGGCGGTTTCCCTTTCGATATCAATTAGAATCGGGCCAATGGGTGCTAGAATTCTTTGCTTTTGGCGGGCTTCGTTTTCTTTTTTGGGGGATCTTTTTTCTCTTCATTCGACACTCTTTAACGACCTCCTATCCTTCAATTATCGACTACCAAACGGCATATTATATTCGGACCGAACGACCAAAAAAGTCGCAACTTTTTTTCTCTTCTCTTCTCTTCCTCCTTTTCTTTCTTACAACTATTAAATCTAGATGTATCGACGTCTACGGTCTACGATACGCCACCCCCCCTATCTCTTATTGTTTATTCCACCCTACCTCACCTTTATCCTTTTTTCCCCTTTTCACAACTTCTTGGTGTCGTCCCTCGACCCAAAAACCTACCGATCTTGGGTATTATTATAACTTTACCCATCGACGACGATTAACTCCATTCACTCTCTCAATCTCTCCTATCCAATACCTCGGATTCCAATAAATATCCAGTAGATATCACTTCTACGAGGGCCGGATCTTATAGCGTTCGGAGACACCCTGTCAACTCCGAGGATGTACCTCCTCTCCTGCAGAGCCTCCTTTGGTTCTCATTGTTGTCTTCAAACCAGTATATCAGCAGAACAGGCGTTTGAAAAGATCCCACTTTAAGGGCTTTATTAAGCGATCTATCTTCTTTGATACTAGAGGACCCGAGGGGTTAAAAAGGCTATAATTTATAAGGGCGCACCATATATGCCGATGGATTGTTCGGTGTCGTTCACATGCTTTTTTTTTTTTTTTTTTTTTTTTTTGGCATAAAAAAAGTAGGATACCAAATTCATGTTAAGAAAGCCAAAGATGAGAAGGATAATATGAAGTCTTATTTTATGTTGCCAAACAACGTCCCACTTCGTAAAATCGGTGCTTAAAGTGACTCGAAACCAGAGGGTTCCGTAATCCTTATATAGTACCGATACAATCGTCATCGTGCCCAGGTCGATATCATGGATGATATCGAAAATATATACAGGTTTTATATTCTCAAGTAGTATACAAGAAAGGGAAGGACTGTACCCAGCGAGTAATCGACACAAATATGTACACCGAGTATATCTACTATCTCTTCCTGTGAATATCGTCATCATCGTACTCTTCTTCCCGTCCACGATGGTCATACTCGTCGTCTCCCTCGTAGTCGTCTCCCTCATCATCGTCACTACCATCGTTGTCTTCCTCATCTTCACTACCATCGCCTTCCTCATCGTCACCACCCTCATCATCGTCATACTCTTCATTCAAATCTTCTTCCTCCCACGTTTGATCGACCTCTACATTCCACGACGCCCCATCCGCAAGTTCCTCAGCGTTATCTTCCGTCGTCTGCCTCAATAAATCATCATCGTCACGTTCTCTCTTATGCCGCTGCTCCATCTCCTTCATTTTCTCATCAATAGCATCGAAGCTTGGTTGATGATCCGGTGGCAATTCACCTCTAGCAATCGCCTCTCTGACTTCCTTCCACAACTTATCCCTCATCTCTCTCCTCACGGCCTCCCTCTCCATCTGTTGCTTCCTCAACTTGAGCTTCCTCTGCTTTCTCCTCTGTCTGACCATTTCCTTGTGTGCCCTCAATTGCGCCTTCTGCATCAGCTTCTTGTTCCTCACCATCTCGCCCTGGTATCTCTTCCATTGTTGCTCAGGCGTGAGTTCGATCTTCTCCGGGATATCTTCGATCAACGCTGTTCCTCGAATCACAACTTGACCCTTTTCGTTCTCCGCCCACAGATCGAAATTCCTGTACTCGATGGTCCTCTTGGGTTTCAACTGGAACTTCTCAAGTTTCTCACTTTCCCTTTTTAACATCGCCAACATCCTTCTCAACTCTTTCTTCCGGGCCTGGTTCTCATCCACGTTTATCGGGTTTTTATCCATCCCTCGCTTTTGAAGTTCTTTTCTGATATCATCCATCTCATCGTACATCGGTACTAATCGATCTCGAGGGTTGTAATCGTCATTTTCCTGCATTGGGACAGGTGCATCAGGGAGTTCTCGGCCATAGATGTGAACCTTTTCGCCAACATAAATGGGGGCGATGTTGCGGTACTCAAAGCTACAGACTCTGTACTGCTTTTCGAGGCCCAGTATGTGGTTTCTGAGCAACTCGAGGAGGAAGGTCAGCGTCAGAGGACCATGGACGAGGAGGTCTCTGTGACCCTCCACTTTCTGGGTGTATTCGGTGTCGAAGTGGATTTTGTGAGCGTTGAATGTGAGGGCTGAGTATCTGAAGAGTAGCTGTTGGGAAGGGGTGAGCGAGTGGCTGAATTCTGCCTTTTCGGCACGAGAAGAGATCTTTGATGTCGGTGTCATCTCTGTGGCTCTAACTTGATTATCTTCCTTCTTTTCGGTTTGCCCTGTCTCCTCAGCCGGTGTGGGAGCAGCGACAGCCTCAGCTGGCTTCTCTCGCATGTAGACCAAACACCGCTGCTCAATCAACGGCACCTCCTCATCCGGCAAAACTATCCTACCCTCATCAAGCTCATCAACCTCCACGATCTTGGGCGACTTCGTGGGCTCCTTAACAATATACCCCGTCGCCCAGAGCTTCCGTCTCAAGTACACAAACATCATCTCATTGGGACTCCCCGGTTCACCTTTCATCTGCACATCCTCGATAGTCTCATGACAGAACGCTCGACGTCCTATATTCAACGGTCGAGCACGACGGGCGCCCTTGTCATTGCCCTTATCACGCTTGTCGGGCATACGGTTAAACGTGAGTTTCCCACCGGCCCACATACGACGAGTCCAGGGTCCACCGGGTGCTTGGGTGGAAATGTAACCGTCGGCCGAGAGGTCTGATTCCTGTGTGTAACCGTTGAAGTATGCGAAATGATACCCAGGCGGAAGGGGTATACCGTAGGACGGCAGCATGGCTTTGATAGTGAACGGGTTATGCGGGGCCTTTGCGTCCGGTGTGTCGGGTTTTATGATATCCGGGAAGTTGAGGTACGGTTGGAGGGACAAGGTTAGAAGCTGGGATTGTGAGGGACTGATGAATTCGTGGATCAGAGGGAACTTTCGGTTGAGAAGGTCCCGAGCTTCCTGAGGCAGTCGTTTTATGGCCTCGTCTATCTCTTGTAGTTCTTCCACTGTGTGATCGGGAGGCAGCAGCTCTGCCTTCAGTTCCTCGTAGGACCGTGTCGACTGCCGTCTTGCGGGTGTGATGAAAGGTTTGAACACCAGACTTGACGGGCGGGTGTGTAGACGGGTATGGATGACCAGACGGCGACCCGGCCGGAGAAGTAGCGGGAAGACCATCTTGTCGATGGTATGTGGACGGCGATGTCCTTGGTGGAGGGGTTATGGAAGGGCCCAAAGAGTCAATTTGCAGGGTTGGTCGTAAGGATATGTAGACTGGGCTCCAATTGGTCTTGAATGGTCCGATGAAAGAGCGAACGGCGACCGAAAGACTAAGCCATACCGACAACCGTGTGCCGTTATCCGTTTTCCGCCGTTGAAGCCGTCGAATTCGAGTCCGCGATGTTGTTCTGGAGGACGAAGAAAGAGCGAGGAAGGAAACGAACGACCGAGTTTTTCGTCGTCTGCGACTTTGCGACGGCCCAAAACGGCCAACCAGCCGAGCTCCGAACAAACCGTCGTCTCGAAGACTTGCCAGCGTCAATGCCACAGTAAGTGCCCCCTTCGAACGAGGACCGAGTAGGATATTATATTGACATCGACGCGCTCTAGATGCTTCAACCTTCCATCCGCTGGCTCCGGCTCGTAGCTGGCAACCTCCTGCTGGTCCTGTCCGTCCTGCTCTTCGCGAAGGCGTTCTTCCCCTACAAGCCGTTCCTGCAGGGTCTCGCGCAGCATGCCGACTACCACGACAATGGCGAAGCGCCGGCGCCGGCGCAGTTCGAGAAGATAGTGTTTATGCTGGTGGATGCGCTGAGGAGGTATTATTCCTGCGACGCGATGGCGTAGATATGTACACGGATGCTGATTGTGGATGACGAAAACAGCGACTTCGTGTTCGGGGAGCATTCGGGGTTCGAGTACACGCAGAGGTGGGACATCTACCCTCTTTCTCTCTCACATCGAACGTATAGATGTTCGGTATATATTTGATACCATGAATTGGAGCTTACGCTCGGAATCGGGCAGTCTAATCCGCTCCGGTGTCGCAATTCCGTTCACGGCCCATGCGACCTCTCCCACTATCACCATGCCCAAGATCAAGGCTCTGACCACGGGCTCCATTCCGGGATTCTTGGATCTAATCCTCAACTTCGCCGAGTCCGACACGACGTCTACACTGGCGACACAGGACAATTGGCTTGCGCAGATCAAGCAGAGTGGCAAGAAGCTCATCATGTTCGGCGACGACACCTGGTTGAAGCTGTTTCCTGGGATATTCGATCGCACGGATGGAACCGTCAGCTTCTTTGTTTCGGTACCGTAGAAGTCCTTTGTGGGGGTTTATCAACGTTTTATTATCGACGTCTAAGAGTTCAGTTGTAGGATTTCACGGAAGTGGATAACAATGTCACTCGCCATGTGGCTCCGGAACTCAAGCAGCCGGACTGGGATGCCATGATTCTTCATTACCTTGGCTTGGACCATATCGGTCATAAGACGGGACCTCGAAGGTGGGTGTGAATAATCCCCAAATGGTATATAATCTGATTCTGACGGATGTACCGGTCCAGCCAGCACATGATCCCGAAGCAGCAGGAAATGGACGGTATAGTCAAGCAAGTGTACCAGGCCATAGAATCCGAAGAGCACCTCAAAGATACGCTGTTCGTCCTAGTTGGAGACCACGGTATGAACGACGGCGGCGGACACGGTGGTTCATCTTCCGGAGAAACGTCTGCCGCATTAGTCTTCATGTCGCCCAAGCTCAAGGCTTTGGAGTCAAAGTACGCTGCCCCCGCGGTGCCAAAGGACGAGTTCACATATTATCGACGAATCGAGCAATCGGATGTGGCGCCGACTTTGACGACCCTTCTGGGATTACCGGTGCCAAAGAATAATCTTGGGCTTTTCGTCCAGGATTTTCTACCACTGTGGGATGGTTTGTCGCCTGCTCTGTATACTGCATGTCTCTATGTTGAGTCGAGGCTGAACTTTGGTAGTGAACGACCAGGTTAAGATCCTAAACACGAACGGTAGGGAATTATCGAAGTTGATTTCCGCATCATACTCGGATTTCGATAGACTCCTGGAAGAAGGCAAGTGCAATGGGAAGACCGGCCAGCTCGATAAGCTGGCTTGCACATGGCACTCCGCGGTTTCATCATCTCTACCCTCAGAGCAAATGAAGCTGTTCTCAACAGTACGACCAACCCCAAAAGGATGAAAATATAAAAATGACAAACCATTAACATGAATAGATAGTTCTCCAGCGAATGCCAGGATATCCTGACGTCTGCCGCCACGAACTACGACACCGACAGCATGCTCGTCGCCATAGTCATCGGCTCCGTCTCACTGGCTCTTTTCGTAACGGTCTGGGTAGTAGACGGCGTCCCAGGGTCCGGGCTCTACAAACTCCTGTTCTGGGTGCTATCCCTGTCCTACAGCGGTATGATGATAGCCAGCAGCTATGTCGAAGAAGAACAGCAATACTGGTACTGGGCTGCATCTGGCTGGGGAATGATTCTCCTGATCAGAGAGTACGTACCCCAACCTTCACATAAAGAACGATACCACTAACCCCTCTAACCCCCACAAAGACTTCAACGTGGTGAATCCGGCTCAAAGTCCATAATAATCCTCATCCTCCTTCGCATAACCCGGCGCTGGAACCAAACCGGCCAAAAGCACGCCGGGGCCTCCGATATCACCAACAGCTTCTTAACCCAGCACCCAACCTTCCTCTGGATCCTCGTCTTCTTCTCCTACACCGACATGTTTTTCCGTCTTAAACGTAATCTGGAAACAAAGCATTCCGCCATAGTCGGCCCCGTGATGAGCATCTCCCCCGTGGTGGCGAGTATGCTGTTCAAACTCAGCATGGCGGCGTTAGACACACGGGAACTGATACCGAGCTACTTGATGGATTTGGCGGACGGGTTCGCATCCGTATCCGTGGTGACACAGGCGCAATTGGTCTTCTCAATCATCTTCTTAATCGGAACCTACCTCGTACTCGTACGGAATTCAGGCCTAGACGGAAACAAAAGTACCTCCCCTCCCCTCCCCTAAACCACAAATCCTCAAGAAAACTAACCACCCAAAAGTCTCCCCCATAAAAAAACTCCAACCCTTCCACGACCTCCTCACAATCTTCGTAGCCACCCAATCCCGCCTAACCAACATCCCCCTCCTCTGGTTCTCCAACGTCACCCTCCTCCTCCTCGACTCCATGAAACTCGACTCCCTCCAAATCCTCCTAACAATAACAACAATGCAGCACGTCAGCTTCTTCGCACTAGGAAACTCAAACGCCATATCCTCCCTCGACCTAAGTAACGCCTACAACGGCGTCTCAGGCTTCAACGTAGCCGTCGTGGGGGTACTCACATTCCTAAGTAACTGGGCTGGACCACTACTATGGACCTCCGGCGGAATAGGCTTACTCTGCACCTGGACGACTAGAAAACAAAGGGAATCACGCTCAGCTTCAAACAGTGAACCCAGCGGCGTCAATAATAACAATGATAGTAACACCACATCATCATCACCCCCAGAAGAAGGAACCCTAACAGACACCTACCTAAAATTCGCAGAGGCGATGTCTACCTTCCGCGCCGTGGCCATGGTGGCGGTGATGGGCGCCTGCATGGTACTGAGAATGCACCTATTCGTCTGGACGGTTTTTTCGCCCAAATACTTGTTCGCGATGACGTGGACGTGTCTGCATCATTTGGTTGTGGATTTGGGGGTCGCGGGTGTGTTACATTATATGGGGAGGTAAAGGGTACGATGACCGAGGGTAGATTTGTAAAGGAACGGGATGTTGACGTGTGCTAGGTATAGATATATAACTTGAGCAGGGGAGATAGAGGCGAGTTAGTTTTTGTATTGGAGGTGAGTATGGTAGAGTTTTTGGTTTATATATACTTGTGGTTTTAAACATTCAGCGGTGTGCATAGAGCATAGAATGCATTAATACGATATCGATTTTACCAGCGTTTTCGTTTTATCATCGTAGATTTTAGATGTGGAAATATAATTAAAACCCTTTCAGGTTCAAGAGTGGCGATTCTTGTAATTGGCTTTCTTTAACATCTTTAGGTAGTACTCAAGATATGTATCTCCAACTCCCGGCCACAGAAAAGTAAAGAGCCGGAGGGTATATATATATCCTCAATGGGGATGGGGTATAGTCACACGTATGGATTAAAACCTGCTTGTGAAAGCAAAGGAAGAAGAAAAAAGTAATCTGCATATCAAAGGGAAATATAACTTTTCGTTCTGTCTGAAAGGAGACTGTTGAGCACAAAATAAAGAAGAAGAGGATACAAGGCTAAACGCTAACGAAATGTAGAAAAAAAACCATGATTTAATTCCGATATGACAAGTTTGAAATTGTTCGCCATGTACTCCGCCCTTATCTTCGGGGAATATAAACAGGAAAAGGGAATAACAAATAGTAATAACAATCGCAAGAAATAAAATAAACTTTTATGGGTGGTAAAAAAAAGGCTGAAGACCAGAAAAAATCCTCAAAAGTATAAGTAGAGATATGAAGGGATATAAGTTACCAAATTACCTCTCCGAACGAGTATATGGTATCCCACCTCAAGTCCACTTGGAAAAGTCCACGTTCTCCAACAACCCATCAACTTCATTCGCCTCCGCCCTCTCCGCCTGCATCACCTCCGTACTGCTAGCCACACTCCCTGCCAACGATATCCGCCTATAATCACTCGCCCGACTACCAGGACTAACCGCCACCCCCAGGCCTTCTCTCAACCTATTGATCGCCCTCAACCGGTGTCTCCAGTTACTCAAAAACTCATCGGTTGAATTGTAAACTTCCGCGAACACGCTAGCATTCAACGCCAGATTCCGCACGAACGCTGATAAATTCTTCCCGCTGACCATCTTCCCTCCACCTTCTGCTGTTGCGCTGGCGGGCGATGTCTCCGGAAGCCCCGATTTACCCATAACTTGGACTTTATAGTACCCTCTATCGGCTTCCTCCCAATTCTTGAGCCGGGTAGCGATGAACCCCGTCTTCGCTTCAGGCGTAATCACAATACTGATGAAGTTAAACTGCGACGGGATGGTATTGAATCTCCACGGGAGTCCAGAGTTGTTGAAGATGATGTTAACGAAATCGTTCCCGATATGCCGCTTTTTGTTCGTACACTGAGGGTCGTGAATGCGGTTCGTAGGCATCATAGTGGTAACATGGAATAGGATCTGCGTAATCTTATCGCTCCAGTAGAACGTAAATTCGCCATCCATGTTGATATCGCGGTCTAGACCGCCAGTGTTGAGGGTAGAACCCTGAAGGGCGATAAGGTCTCCGAGGTTATCGACGAAGTCGGTATAGTCGGAAGAACCCATGACGTTGGAGAGGATCTCGGTTTCTTCATTTTGCCCGGCACCAACGTAGATGACGCCGATTTTGTGGAAATCGACCACGGGGATCGCGTCGAAGACGGTAATGGCTCGCATAGTCTTGCTATCGTCTGGAATCAAAACGGGACGAGACATCTCTGATGATACATCAGTGGTCAGCTGCATGAGCACATGGCTAGGGAGGACCGCTGGCTGCCGGGTAGCTTCGAAAACGGGATGGTGAGCGCGATCGACTGGACTCTCCTGCCCGTCCCCGCCGTTTGCAGTTAATGCTTCGGACGTAAATGCTCCCTGAAAAATACTCTGAGCCTGCTGCGACTCCGGACTTAGATTAAAAGTCGACGTTCCAGACTATAACGGTCAATTAGCATCATCTCATCACAGAACTCTTCAGATAGGGATCGCGGAATGTATCCTTACCGGCTGCCGAATAACCACCTGTGAAACACCCGTAATGATCGAAGTATTAATCGTGATAATCTTCGACCCTAACAACCAACTCTTCGAACTCGTCGTATGACTAGCCTGATGCGCAACCTTGTGGTTCTTCACCTCCACATCCGCATACGTAAAGCGTCTCAACATATCAATGCTGGCTTGACTCTGTTCGTCTAGTACATCCCTTTGTCCCCCATCTCCCAGAATCAACCCGCGAGTGATCCAGGTAACGTATTTTGCCCTGTCGCTAAGCTTTAATGCCAAGAACCACGTAGATATGACATTGTATGCCAGTGTCAAGACGTATTGTGAGATCTTTGACTGGTCTTGTGGGTGGTGATTGGCATCCGGCGCATGGTGACTGGAGTTCTCCTTCCCTTTGTGTAACGATGTCGACCGGGTCAAATGCGTCTCCTTTGTATGCTGGATATACCGGAAGGCGATAGCGAACACGCTCTTATAATCCGGCTCAGTAAAGTTGACAGTTGTAGACGGGAGGTGTGCCAATAGCGACAAAAACTCCAAAATGTGAACGCTAACTGCCGATGTTGTGATAATCTGTGAGAGCTTGACAAGTATGCCCGGTAAGAATTTTGTAGTGGCTATTGGGAGCTCGTAGATGCATATCGAGAGGGCGTGAATGCATGGTTTCGCAGTTCTCTGCCAGGAGTGAAGGCCGAGTTGAAAAGCCTTCACAATCGCCTCCTGATCCGTCCTGCTAAAGTATTCCTGGTACGAAATAAGGACCGTAAGGAGGTGAATCAGAGCGACTGCAAAGTCAGCCTTTTTAACATCGCTCGGGAGCTCAAGGTTTGGAAGTCGATTCGTGTGGAGCTGTTCGCACACAATCAGTCGCATGTGCTGAATCTGATCACCACATTCTGAGAATGCCGTCTTGTTGGACAGCTGTGAGGGTAGATGAACCATGATGTAAGAGTAAAACTCAAAGGTGGTCCCGGTCTCTATGACCCGATTGACAATATCAAGCCATTTGCGTAGATTGAGGACCTTTCTTTCAGCCGTGGTTGCAGACCGAGCGCCATTGCTATCATCGGTGGACTCCAAACGGCACACCAATTCATGGCTCGCCATCAGAGGTAGCGTTTCCGGGAAAGGGTTGACTTCCGGATAAACCCACATCGGGGGCTTCTGCTTGACCCTTGCATACTTTTCCATATTCTGTCGACTAGACGTCCGTGGCAATGTCCCTTGGCTATTGACGTTCCTCAAGCTGGAGTTCCTGCCGAGTGTACCGTACCCATCACGAGGTCCCTCCGAGGATACCGAGTCAGTATCCGACCTTGGAGGGTCATCAACTACCTTCTCAGTCTTCCCAAACAGCGTCGCTAGGCTGAGTGACTCCGTATCCTCCACCAAGTGGATATAATTCTCGGAGTCAGCCCTAATCCTCACCAACAACCTCACAGCCGTCAACCTCGCGCCCATGTCGTAGTTCTTCGACTCTGCGACCCTTAGCAGTTCATCGTATACCACCACTGCCCTCGTCGGATTAGCCTGGAAGTTCTGAATAAATATCCAAGTGAGACCTCTGGCAATGACGTTCGACGGCGACGCATGTTCCGCCTTCGGCTTCCCGTTCTCCCCTTCGGCGACCTGTGGCTGTTGGCTCTGCAGACTGTTATTCTCCAAAGTCTCGACCATCACACTCATGATCTTCTCAAAGAGCAGCCAACCCCCATCTTTAGCAACATCGACAGCGACCCTCACTAACTTCTCAAGCACCCTCTCATCCCTCTCCCCGGGCATAACATCGAACACCGCTACGATGAGCGTATGCAAGCTATGCTCGTCACAAACTTCTTTAATCGTCTCATAAACATCCTTGATCAATGACAATATAGATACTCGGATCGTATACGGCCGATCCCGGTTTTTGAAAAAGATATCAATCAGCCGCCTGGAGTTAAGTAGCCAAGCGCTACACGACGGATAACACAGATGCTCCGTCGCATAATAGTTGATCACCAACTCAGCTGCGCTGTCTGGTAGGTGCCCATGCATCTTGATGAAGAAGTCCATAACAACATCGCTAGACGTGAAGTCAACCGATGCGCACAGCCTCTCCAGTTGTCCGATAATCTGCGCGACTGAGGTATACACCGCCAAGGTGATACTATCCTTCTTCTGCGCCGCATCCGGTGTCGGTGCTGCAACCTGTGCCCGTTCCGAGGCGCGTATCGCACACTGGTATACGATATCCAGAGGTACGGTCCATTCGTCAAATTGAATCTGATCCGTTACTTCTTTCTTCGCCAGAATGTTGTAGATGGCGCGACATAAGTCCAACTCCAGTCGTGGGTTATTCGCCGACAAACTAGCCTTGTATGCTCCCATCACCGTTGAAATTTGTACTTCAGGTAGGCCGTTGTCCCCCGCACCGAGAAGTAGCCTTTCACAAAAGCAAACCGCCCCTCGGAGGGTATTAGAGTTGAACTGGCTTTCCTTCCGACTAGGTGACTCTAAAATCGCTTTCAACGCGAGAATGGAGTTATGCGCCATATACGATTTGCAGAGGTTGCAAATCGCATTCCAAGTGGCATCCGTAAGATCCCTTATCGTCGCATAGGCCCCGCAGAGCACCTCGATACACGGCGTAAGCGATGCTTTCGGGATATATCCGTACGTAATCAAAGCATCGATGAACATAAGGGAGCGAGTAATATCCTCCTTACTCGTCGTCTTCTTGCAGATGGTGAGGATGTCATTAAGCAGAGGGATGACCTCCTTTTCTTGGAAGGTTTTGAAACTGAACTTAACAACGCTGATGAGAAAGGTGAAAAGTTGTTGGAGGTTGGATTCGGCGGGGGAGAATGAGGTGGCGGGGTAGTTATCGCGTTTACGGGCCTGGCGGGCGGCGGCAGCTTCACGGAACCAGGCTTTAAGCCAGCGAGAAAGAAGAGGCTGGATATCCCGCTCGAAGGCGACCAGGTCCTTGCCGCTGTTGGTCAGGGAAACGAGAGCTTCGAGTTGGAGTTCGAAGTCGTTGGTGGAGTGGTTGTTCGCGATAGCGCGGAAGTAGATTATGCGATCGAGCGACGAGCCCTCGGACTGCGATATGCATGCGATAAGCAAACGGAAGGCGACATGCCGGGCTTCAGGCGGATTATGGATGTCGGCGAGATCTTCTGCGGCTATCCAGATACTGCTAACCGAATTTACGGGGTAATCGACTATCGTGCGGCAGAGAGTTTCGGCGGCGTTGATTCGCATGGTCATTGGATTGCCGTGCTTGAGCTGAAGCATCAAATGATCGGTATGCGTCGAACCTCCAGCGCCGTGAGACCCAGCGGGACCGAGACCGTTGGTATAACCGCCGTTGGTGCCATACCGAGGGTCCGTACGTGGCGATCCGGATGCTTGGGACGGGAACCCTGGTGAGGTTTGTGGGGGGGATTGCGGTGAAGAGACAGCACCGGGGGTCGACGACGGACCCGGCGAGGACTTGAGACGGCTGAAGCCGAAGACCTTAGCCAGGCCAGAGGGCTTCACCTCCTCGGGACTGTAGGCCTGAGACATGGCGACCAAGCCTCATGCCTAGACGTGGTTCGACCGGTGCAGCTGGTGTTCCAGTTCGGCGACGGGCCGAGTAACAAGACGATCGATGTATCGGTTCGGAAGAGACGAGATGGTCCAAGGGGAGGACCTAGGACAGGGTATATGGAAAGGCCGAAGACCTTCGAGACGATTATATTCTACCGAAACAAGAGATGTCTTCGAGGTCAGCAACCATGAACCACCGGAGAGGAGAGTCACAGGGAAGAAGAGCCAACCTTGGGGTAAAAACCAGTCAAGCTTTACGTAAGAGAATCCCTTGCCTACCCTTGAAACACTTCCCCGGAATTCTGGACAGAGAGGTAGGGCTGAAGCGCGCCTAGCGAGCAACCCGATGGTTGTGTCGGTGTGTCTGCGGTGTGTCTGTGGATGTGTGGATGTGGTTGTGAGTCCGAAGAGGGTGGAAGCCAGGCGGGAGGTATATATACTAAGTAGGCGATACGACTTAGGCGAAGCGCTTCAGAGCATCATCGATCCGGGAGAGCGTCGATGGGCATGATTGGGATCCGGGAAGAGAAGCCTGGTAAAGAAAGGAAACTAAGCACGAGGCAGGAATGGTCTAAGGGGCAGCAGGACTCATGCAGAGTGAAGCAGCGGCAAAGATCGAGAGGGTGTGATAACGATGCAGCGGGCTAAGTTGGTTCGATTCTTCGGCCCCGGATTTTATCTATCTCACGGCCTGGCCTGCCCAGGGGTTCTCTTCCCACGCACCCGTCTTGCTCTCGACATGATCTCACATTCGCAGTCCCGCCGGAAATTGGCTGATAAGGACGGCTCTGGGACCGCTGTGATTATAATTACCGCCGTCAGTCACATCGCAGTCGATATCATACAATCCAGCCATGTGGGGGGCAAGTTGACTGTGCCGGCCGGGGTCCACAGGTGAGACTGCGTCGCCGTTCGGTTAGCACAGGCAGCCCGGACCCACTAACGGACATACATCTGGCTGCACATGAGTACATACTTGAGTGTATGAGATGGCTGTTATTTTCATCCGGTACCTTATCGGAGAAACCGTTCACAGGACTTATGGATATTGTGGTTATGATATAATGTTGCGGTTATAATACGGTTATGGTTATGGTTATATTTCTGGTGATAGTGATAGTGATAGTTCACGATATAAAGTACACGGAATGCAGTGAAAAGAAAAAGAACCTCAGCAGATGTATCGCTGTATCGCCCGTCTGTATAAGTATGTATGTACCAGTCTTGTGAATCGTGGATATCGTGCATGCCGAAAGAACCAAATGCCCATAGCGATACCAATATAACCCGTCCGTGATAATACCAATCGATCGCTAATATGCGAGGGAGTTCACTGCCGGCCCGTCTGACCATTATATCACTGTCTTCCGCCTACAGGACTGCAGTGTGTACTGTTTCTATCGTCTAGATATCTAGATCTATGCGCATATAAAGAGCCCGATCACGCCTTCCCGACCAGAACGTCCCGCGGCAGCATCGCCGTCACCGTCCCCGCAATCGCCAGAATACTGCTGAAGATAATCAAGCACCAGTCGAATATAACCGTATGTCGCGGCAGCTTCCCCGCAAACATTCGGAGCCTAAAAGCAAGAGGCAAAATGATGCATATCAAAAAGCACAGCGCCGAACCCATCAGTGCCTATATTCACAGACGTCGTCAGCACACCATAAAAACACCAACTGACGCAACGTTCCCTTCTTTTTAAAATATGATACTCACCATAATCCTCTCAAACGATGGCACCAGAATCGCAATTGTGATGAAAGAAAACACGCAACCGACCCGTATCAGGACGCTGTACAACGTATGAGTAAATTGCGATATCCCTGCCCCTTCCTCGCCCGGTGCGAGGATTCGCTGGTCCAGACCCAACAGGACTTCAAACGTGCTAATAATCGGTCGCGCATTGAGCGGAGTTTTCGTGATCGGGATCGCAGCAATGAACGAAATCTGGCATGATAACACAATCGTCAGTCGACATTGCGTCACACCGAGTCATCAAGACATACGTACCAGCGCAATAGCCAACTTGTTGTTCGTCTGTGGATTGAGGAGAATATTCGAAGTAACAATATCTTTGACGGTGTCTCCGAAGAGCAAGTAGCCAACGACTGCCATGCTGAGATCAAGCAAGAACTATGTCCAAATATCAATATAAGCTCATTCTAGCATAGTAAATCGCCCTACATACCGTGAACGCGTATGTGACTTTGATAGCCCTAAACCATAGACCAGCATTAGAACTTAACCTCCAAGCAGTCAATTAAGGTACAACCTACTTTCCAAACTTATACGGGTGCCGCATGTCTCTGTAGATATTCGGGAAAACGCTATGCCCTCCCCACGGGCTGATAAGAATACCCAAACTACCATAAAGTCAGCAACTAATCCTAATCGACTTCAACATGAACAGATGAATACCTCAACGGCACCTGCCCCCAGTACTCCGGAAGCGCGTACGTCTTCGCCGGGTGCAGCAGACTCCCCGGCTGCTCCTGCGTCACCAATCCACTCACAAAGATCATCCCCACAATGCTAAACGTGCAGACGATTCCCAAAATACTCGTCACGCTCAATAACCTCAACGGCAGAAAACACAGCGGCGTAAGCAGCAGCCCGCAGAATAACTTCCAAGTAAGAATCGACACCTCTGGTATCAGATCATGCAGCGAATCGGCGAACAGAATAACCAATGCTACACAGGCGGCCAGGAGTTCAAGGAAGAAGATGACGCTGATGATGATCCGACCTTTACGGCCGAATGCTGCCCATGCGAGATCGCCGTATGTTATCAGGACGGGATTGGAGTCCATGCACATGGCGATGATTTTGGCTGTGTATGCGGTGGACAGCATCGAGAATACCATAAACAGAACACCGATAATCCACCCAGACAATCTGAACCCGAGAGGCAAGGACAGAAGCCCGATTCCAACCAGTGTATTTATGGAATTGAATATCGTTTGGTAGATCGTGCTCTGCCCAACCGCAATATTGACGGTATGCGTCTTCCCGTCCTCGTCCGTAATCGATTCCTTCCGCACAAGCAAAGGCTCCGTTTCCATTCTGGAGGCCAAACTGCCTTGTCGAGATATGAAGAGATGAGAGCCACGACGTCCAGGGAGAAGGTGATCATGGAAGCGGGTTCCAGGACTGGTGCCGTAGCTCAAGGCGCCGTAGCTCAAGGCGCCGTAATGGTGCGCAGCCGCTGAAGATTCCTCCTGCGGCTCATGCTCCCCCACTTGCTCCTCCTCATCTTCATACCGTTCGGCTTCATCGTCAGAGGGAAATCCGGCCCAGTTGCTGGGGCTTCTAGCGAGCTCTTGGAAGCCGACTGCTCTGATGTACGAACGGGTGTAGTTTTCGATGCTGTTTACACCACCGACGTCGTGGATGAGGTGGTCTACGAATGCCGGTGTGAAGGAGGATCTGTATCGTGTGTAAAATATCAGTTTTCAAGTCTTTTCGTCAAAGATTGCGCAGAAATTTTAAAAGGCGGGAGAGTGATCTTACCGTCTGTTGCTGCGGCCACCCCACGACCCCGGTTCAAGTTGGTGACTCGGAGAGCCGTTCTCAAAAACATCTTCATCGTGTCCGCTCATACCGAAAAATAAAGCAATAACCTCCCCGAGTTTACGCCGTTATAGTTACGATGTAAAGACGGGGAAAGAAAAGAAAGGCGGAGAAGTAGAATTAAAAGATATGGACAAAGAATAATAATAATACTGCAGACTAAGAAGAATTCTTTTTCCTGCGCTGATAAGAAACTCGGGCAGCCTGTTATCTCGCCAAAATGCGCGCCAATGCAAAACTCCCCGCGGGTTATCACCGGCTCATTAACTGGAGCTCCCGGCTAGTTAGCTCAAGACTCAGATTCAGATGAATCTGACAGGAGAAAAAAAATTTTTTTGTCAAAACCTGAATGCTCGGTCGAAGGCGATAATGGAGGATCGAAAAAACGTCAAAAAGTCTTGTACTGCAAGGCAGATGGTACTTAAGGGCGGAGGCCAATGCAGTCGAGTGCGGTCCCACCATCGGCGGCCGATAGGAGACATGATCTGATAGTAGGCCGGCCGGCCTGGGAAATATGCGGATGAAGTCACTAGAGATCAGACCGAGATGCATCATCCTGCAGCTAACCATCTAACGGTGGGTCCAATGCAGCAGCTCATGATCAGCCGTCGAATCGGGAATGGTCGCTTCCATGCACGCTCATCTCAAGTGCACCCGAACTTGGCTCTGTCGCTGAACCGAAGTTGACAGTTGGAGTGGAGGTGCACCAGTGTTCGGCTGGGATCCGGCCCACAAGACTAACCTTCGCCGATATAATATAAACCAAGCACTTCGCCGTCTTATTAAGAAACTACTCCCATAGCTCAGAGGCGTTGGAGTGTTTTGAAGTCAGAAATTACCACGTGGATCGCCATTTCCTCAAGTAGTTTCCGAGCTCGAGGTGTAACGCTACACAGGCCGACGATCAAGATGGGGATCGTGGACTGAAATTACAACATGCAACGCACCTGCAGCCCGCAACTAGTGGGCAGCGACGTCGACATAGCCATCAGTCGAAATATAGCAATAGAGTGCGGTTGCTCTATAATTACGATTAAATGCGTATGGCACGGATTATCAGCTAGCAGTCGAACGATCCGGTCGACGTCTTGATCAGAATGCTCACAGCTTCACAGCAGCCATTTCCATCAACAGAGAGCCTGGAATCTGTTATGCAAAGAAACCTATTGAGGCTTGTCGAGCCAAGCCTGATACCAGGAAGCATCCGTCTGCATGATTGGTCGACCGACATGCAATGTTTATAGTAACAACCGCGCAATCAGAGAGTTCTGAAATGAAACCACTGTCAATCGGTCATTCGTGTCAGCCTATAGCTAGTGCCTGTGAGGAAATAATAATAGTAGCCACAAGTAGTCCGATGCGTCGACGCCTTGCAAGACCAGCTGGGCCGGAACGTCACCAATCCACATTTGCGTTGCCATCGCAAAAAATCATCGAAATTTCAAATCGTGATTGTGGATTCATTTTTTGCTCAAATGGCTTGCTTTTAGGACCAATCGAATGCTCTGTTCATTTTTCTCGATATTTGGTACCGGGCTTAAAATTCAATCAAGTTTTGGGCTCGAAAAATGTCATGTGACCTTAAGAATTCGTGCTGCGGTGCAGCGCAGCGCAACCAACGTTCTTACATGCTAGCTTGTCGTCGACAACACCCCGAAGTTTAGCTTAGGAAGGCTCCATAGAACGGTTAGTCGGTCTCCGTGTTAGACGTGACAATCGCGTTTGCGACGCGTTACCCTTTGAACACTGTTCTGGCTAGGATTTCTAAGCTGGCCTTCAACTCCGCTAGCTCCAAAGATCCCAACTAACGATCCACGAACACAAAGTTAACGCTTGTGCATAGCCATTGAAGCTACTCTCTATATCGTCGCTTTCTCTCCAAAATCCTATTACAGGTATAAAAACAATGGAACCCTCGAGGGATACCGGTGCATCATATTCTATTGCCGAGAAGACCAGTGGTGCCGATTCCGGGCCTTCTTCCGCTCGCCACGAAGAGTATCAATATCTAGACCTTATACAATATATCTTAGACCATGGCGAGCATAGGCCGGATAGGTAAATTCTATGGTTACCCCTCGTTCTTCTATACTCACATATACTGACGTATGTACGCATATAGAACGGGCACGGGCACAATCTCCGTCTTTGCCCCTCCACCCCTCAAGTTCTCTCTGAAGGATGACACTTTTCCCCTCCTCACAACGAAGCGTGTCCACCTCCGCGCTATAATCCACGAACTTCTCTGGTTCATTTCCGGAAACACATCCAACGCTCCATTACAGGCGAACGGGGTTAAGATTTGGGATGGTAATGGGTCTCGCGCCTACCTCGATTCCATCGGCCTCACCGAGCGACCTGAGGGTGATCTCGGCCCCGTATACGGTTTCCAATGGCGCCACTTTGGTGCCGAGTATAAGGGGGCGGACGCAGATTATACCGGTCAGGGCGTTGACCAGCTCGCGGAGGTTATTCACAAACTCAAGCATAGTCCGTACGACAGGCGGATAATCATCAGCGCTTGGAATGTCGCGGATCTTAAGCTCATGGCGCTCCCGCCTTGTCACATGTTCGCTCAGTTCTACGTCTCTTTTCCTAAAACCACCAGCGCTCCGGTGTGCGGTCCCGATGGCTGCGAGGATCTGGGTCCCCTCCCGCAACTTCACTGCCAGTTATACCAGCGATCTTGCGATATGGGACTCGGTGTCCCTTTCAACATTGCAAGCTATGCTCTTCTAACGAAGATGATTGCTCACGCTGCTGGTCTGGAACCTGGTACTTTTACGCATGTCATGGGGGATGCCCATGTTTACAAGGACCACGTGGAACCGCTGAAGAAGCAGTTGAGCAGGGAGCCCAGGAAGTTTCCGAAGATGAAAATCGTAAGGGATGTACCGGATATCGATAGTTTCAAGTTTGAGGACTTTGAACTATCGGAGTATGAGCCGTGGCCCGGTATTGCTATGCAGATGTCCGTTTAGATGTCGTCAAGATGAAGGGGCATGGGACAGAAGATAAGGAATTGAAGCTGGCTTCTTGTTCAACACGGGTTATACGGATTGGCATCGTTTGGTTCAGGTTGCATAGCTTTTGGAGCAGGTACCGGTCTATCATAGAATAGTATGTACATCTGTATTTAACATATTACAATTATCATTTTCCTACGCAGAACCTAGTTCGATGGGATCGTTAGAAGCGTGTCCGATGGCTAGGAGAGGTAGATAGCAAGACTTACCTTTCGAATACGACGCCGAGCACCTCATCGACTGTGCTCGCGCCCTCCCCTTTACCCATGATCCGGGACATGCAGCCTGCTGCGTTCCTCAGGGTCTCCGCCTTTAAGACTATATCGATATCATCTTCGAGTTCACCGGACTCCGATGCGACTTGATCCCCATCTAATCCGGATAGAAATTCGCCTAGGTATCTATGGCATTCCTCGACGAGGACTCTTTGTCGAGAGCTTGCTCCGATAGCCTCACTCCAGACCGTCTTCGGAGTGCCTTCCATCCCATCTTCTATACTGGTCATGTCCCCAAATATGCCAGTCAACGACCCCATTAGTTGCTGAATAGTCCCTTCGTAGCCTTCCTCGGTGCACGATATCCCCACAATCCTGTCCTCCTTCAACCCTGGTAGCCCCTTCCTAATTAGACTGAAGATACGCTGTAGTCCATCTCCATTTTCCAACTTATCGATCTTATTAACTGCCACAACCACTTCCTTCCCATCCCGTAGAGCCTCCGTAGTAACCTCCACAGCCTCCTCCAGCGAAGGATGTCCCGCCTCAATCCCTACACTCGCATCGACATTCTCGACCGACACCACCAAAACAACCACATCAGCTCCTTCCACCCTCTTTCTCGCTCTCCTCATCCCCTCGACCTCAATCTCATCAATACCCCCCTCAAAAACCCCATTTCTAAATCCCGCCGTATCACCTAACACCACCATCCACCCTCCCAAATCCACAGAAACATCAACAACATCCCTCGTCGTCCCCGCCTTAGCGCTCACAATCGCCGCCTCCCTTCCCACAATCCTATTGAGCAAACTACTCTTCCCAACATTCGGTGGGCCGATAAGTGCCAGATTAATCCCATTCCGTAAGAGTTCGCCCTTAACCGCGTTGGAAAGGTAAACATCCATCTGCCCTCTCAACTTCAGAATCTCGTCTTTAACGTTCTTTAATAACACCTGCGGTGTCTCATCGAACTGCTGGTCTTCAGAGAAGTCTATCAGAGCTTCCAGTTCTCCTCTGGCGGAGAGGAGGGATTTGTGCCATTTATTATAGGCTTGGGAAAGGGTATCCGCGCCCTTGGTGGTGGTGTGGACGCTTAGTATCCTTTGGGACTCGGTTTCCGCTGATAATAGATCGGATAGGGCTTCTATCTGTGGTAGTGAAAGACGGGAGTTGTAGAATGCCCGGCGGGTGAACTCCCCGGGCTCTGCAGGGAGAATGAGATTTTGCTGCGTGTTTGAGACTGAGGAGGCAGATGCGGGTGAGCATTTTGGTAATGCTGATAAAACCGATTTGAGCACCGCTGGGCCTCCGTGGATGTGTAATTCGAGTATATCTTCACCGGTAAAAGAATTTGGAGCGGGAAAGTAGAGAAGTAGAGCGGAAGGGTCAAGAATTTTGGCAGTGGTTGGGTGGAAGAGGGTGCGTAAAGTGGCCGTACGTGGCTTTGGCAGAGATTTGGAAGGGCATAGTGCATGATGAATCTGTATGATAGATTGCAAGTTCGAATATTAAAAAAAGAAGAACGGTAAGAGGGGGTAAATGGAAAAGGAGAAAAAGAACTCAAGGATATGACAAAGGGTCATTCACTTACGTGGGTGCAGAGAGGACCTGTTATTCGAACGACGGCAATGGCGGATTTGCCTGGCGGCGTGGACAGGGCATAAACTGTGCGAGTTCCCTCGTCGCTATAACTATGGAAGCTGTGATTCGCACTAGGGACATATGTGTGAGGTTTAATGACGGCCCACGGCCGCCTCGAGGGGGCTATTGGGCGATTTAGAAGGCCATGCTGGCTGAGGATCTGGCTAGTACCAGATCGTTGCAAGCTTCTCCCGAGTCTTAACACCCGTAGCGACTTCATCGACCAAGCTGCCACGGGTAGTGGAGGTATCTTTGATAAGCCAAAGAGAGACTCCCCAGCTGGACCTAGAATGCTTGCATCTCGAGTCCAGTCCGCAGTTCGACAGTGGTTGGTTGCAATGGAAAGGATTTCTGCGTTGTGATGTGGTATTTTTTTCGCCGCCATTTTGAATTTCAATTTCACGCGACAAGTTCGATGGCGACTCATTCACACTTCTCCATCGTCATCCATCAGCGTTTTGAACCGACGGTCGGCATCTTAACTTCCACGACTAGACAATAGCTCCTATAGTATAGATCAATTGGCGCTATACTTTATAACCAGTCATGGCGAACAAACACTGGGAGCAAGATAAGGATGCTGTAAGTCCCCTAAACCTCTGTTGATAAGCTCTCGAAGCTCATACACTCCTACAGGCGCATACTCACACACACTCTCACGTTAGACTGTCTACATCGGCAACCTCGACGAACGCGTAACCGACGCCCTAGTATGGGAACTTATGTTGCAAGCCGGACGAATCTCGAATGTCCATCTACCGAAAGATCGTGTCACCCAGACGCACCAGGGTTTCGGCTTCGTCGAGTTTGTATCCGAGGAAGATGCCGAATACGCGGCGCGGATTATGAATCAGATACGACTGTATGGGAAACCGATCAGGGTTAACAAGGCGTCGGCGGATAAGCAGAAGACGGTGGAGGTTGGTGCGGAATTGTTTATCGGGAATCTGGATTCTATGGTGGATGAGAAGACGCTCTATGACACCTTTATGACTTTTGGAACGATCACGGCGCCACCGAAGGTATGCTATTTCCCTTTCTACACCGTTTCATTTACGGTTCGTATAGGGTGGTGCTAACGGCGTATTAGATTGCACGCGATGAAAACGGCATATCGCGCGGTTTCGGCTTCGTCCAGTTCGATAACTTCGAGTCCTCCGATAAAGCGCTCGATTCGATGCAGGGGCAATATTTGATGAACAAGGAGATATCTGTATCTTATGCCTACAAGAAGGACGGCAAGGGAGAGAGGCACGGTGACCAGGCTGAACGTCTGTTGGCATCACAGGCGCGCAAGAACAACGTCCAGGTGCAGGTTCAAGCATTGCCTCCTGCACTCCTAGGACAACAAACCACGGCGCCTGCTGCACAGCCGCCCGTACCGGCTGTTACGCAACCTCCAATGCCCCATGGCGCCCCAGCTCCTCAAGCCGTAGGTCAAGGATACCAGCAACAGATGCCACCGGTCCAGCCACCCCATCAAGGGTACCCACCTCAACCTCCCACTGGCTATCAACCACAGGGCTACGGCGCACAACCGTCCTATCAGAACCCACAGGGAGGATACAGGCCACAACCTCCGTCGGCTGCTCCACCGGTCGCTGCACATGGACTACCTTCGCGACCCCCCCCTCCGATGGGATTTGGGGGACAACCGGGATACGGTGCACCGACTCAGCCGCCTCCAGCTGGCTTTGGTGGAGCGTATCCACCGACTGGGTTTAACGCTGCGGCAATGGGTAGGGGAGCCGCGCCATATGGTGTCCCGCCCCCTGGGGCACCGATGTACCCACCTAACCCCGCACCCTATGGGAATGTACCACCACCACCAGCGGGATTCAACCAACGAAGATAGTGTACTTTATCCAAAATTTTACTCTGGAGCTTTGCTGGAAGGCGTTATGGGGTTAAATTGTATGTAGGTTGGGTGTTTTTTCTTATGCGGAATACGCACGCGCCATGGCACTCTTCTTATTTTATTTTATTTTATTTCCCTTATTGTTCATAATACGTTACATAGCAGAATAGACTTCATGTGTCCTCTTCTCTTATCGAACATTGCAGTTTGTTGGAGTGCAGATAATTGGGCAACGTGGGATGGTCTGAAAATAGCTGGATCGTCGGACCAGAGAAATACCTTATAGACAGCGACGGAGGACATCATATCTGTCCCTACCGCGGCACTGCTAACAAGAACATCAGGCCACAACGATGTCGACAGCTGCAGCTTACACTTACGTTCCACGGCACTTGATCTATAACGGCCCGTCGGCCTATGCTAAGGGGAAATGGGTGCCTCCAAGGACGGCACAATTACCACCGAGGGGTGGGAGAGGTCACAGCCGGACCAGAAGGCCAGATATGATACCGGAGGGCGATGTCCCCGCGCCGGTGAAGCCTGCGGAACCCCTAAGTCCACGAGGGAAGCCGACGCCATCGACCCACCGAGAGGGCTTGAGGGCGGAACATGTACAGAGAGAGGAACGTATACAGAGTGAGGATAGCCTTGAGGAAAGGACTGAGAGGCCTCAACCCAGGAGGAACACGCCAGCGACAAGAATTCACGAATCCGAAAAGCCTAAGAAACCGTCAAAATCGTTTCTGCTCAGCATCTCCCGCCTCTTCTTCTGCTGCATTTCCACCCGCCCTTCATACACTAAAATCCAGCACCTGGTGATTCCGACGTCGCAGGTCTGCGTCGATACCAGGGCCTTAAATTTCCTCCAATCGCTCCCCCGCCAGGAATTCCTACTGCTCAACTACATCGTTCAAGAGGTATTCACAGACGACGGAGTTAAGGTACTGGGGAGGATACCAGAGTACGACGTATTGATTGAGAGCGCTTTAAGAGGCCAGATTAGGATGGTGAGGAGACCATGGACTGCGGGAGAGAGGGAAGGATATGTGGAGCATACGGCGGGATTATATGCAAGGCTGCTGAGGAAGCTAGGGACATACGAGAGGGCGCCAATGTGTGAAGAGGTCTACGGGAGGAAGTTTGAGGGGAGACGGTGGTCGCTTGCATCATGACATGCAGCCTGAAGCATCTAGCTAGTACCCATGGATATAGATAGGGTTTACTAGAACCCCATACTTACTATCTCCGTTTTTAACATAACCAATATCATATTCTGAGATTCTACACATCCAAAAGACGGCATTTGCATCGCAGAGCGCGAATTGTCGTGAACTGGTCAGTCCTGGATCCTGCGCGGGCATACTTTCTAGTCTTCCGTCGCGTGTTTTGGTGTTGGAAATTGCAGCAGCCAATTCTTCCTCATCCCTCGCGCTTGTCTTCATCCCACTCTCTGCCACTCCTCCTCCTCTCACGGCTTCTCTTCAACCACGATCTGGTCTCCCTCGCCATCGTCGCGCGAAAACACACCCTCCTCGCCGTTCATTGGAATTGCATCGCGCATAGCTGGCCATCAGCTTCCGGATCCAATCGACCTTCCTTTACTCCAACCGATCCTAACAGCTCTCGACGTCCGTTCATCAAGAGCTTCCTCCTCACTCTCGCAACCATGGACGAAAACATGAAACAGCTGGCCCAGCTGCTGGCCAACTCCTTAGATCACGCCCAGAGTAAAGAAGGTATGGTCTATTTTGCATCTATCATCTGACTTCCCGTTCCAATGATCGTGGAGACAAAACCCAGCAGCTATGTTCTATGCTAACACGACCACTGAACTGCAGCCGAAAAACAGCTGAAGTCCGTGGAGACCACACAGGGTTTCCCGTTGATGTTGCTTCGAACCGTCGCCACACCAGAGCTACCGAATAATGTTCGACTTGCCGGCGCACTGTTCTTCAAGAACCTGATCAGACGAAGCTGGACTGTTAGTTACCTCCCATTCCTACACACGCTGGCGTTTGGGAACCTATTGGCTCACACGTTGCGACTCTACAGGATGAAGAAGGAAACCATAAACTCGCACCCAGCGACGTCGCGGCTATCAAATCCGAGCTCCTTGGCGTCATGATACAAGTACCACAGAACTTGCAAATCCAAATCGGTGAAGCTATTAGCGTCATCGCAGATAGCGATTTCTACAAGAGGTGGGACACGCTTGTCAACGTACGTCACACCTTATCGTAATCTCTGCGTGAGATAAATATTGATATATCGGAATAATAGGAGCTCGCCTCGAAGCTGGATCCAAACAACCCACCCGTCACAACTGGTGTCTTGACAGTGGCACATTCCATATTCAAGCGATGGAGGCCGCTGTTCCGTTCGGACGAGCTGTTCCTGGAGATCTTACACGTCCTTGACAAATTCGGGCAGCCATATCTTGCGCTGTTACAAGTAGGACCCTCCCATCCTTTCTCCTTAAGAAAGTATCACGGCTAACTCCCTCCACAGGCCACGGATGCTTTGATAGAATCAAGCAAATCCGACAAGGCGAAGCTAACCGAGCTATATAAGATGCTGAACTATCTCATCAAGATCTTTTTCGACCTCAGCTGTCAGGAATTACCGCCAATTTTCGAAGAAAATCTAACCCAGATCCTACAACTATTCCACAAATATTTGACAACTTCCAACCCATTGCTCGCAACATCTGACGACGAAGAGTCTGGTCTGGAGGAATATGTCAAGGCCGGGATCTGCGAAATTTTGGTTCTCTATATGCAGAAGTACGAGGATGTCTTCGGTGCCCTGACGTCTGACTTCGCAAGCGCGACTTGGACGCTATTGACCACCACAGGGCTCGAGCCTAAATACGACATTGTAAGTTCCGTATCAGTGGTCTCAAATATATAACAATACTAACAGTGCAATAGCTCGTCAGCAAAGCACTAAAATTCCTGACCTCTGTCGCTGGTAACCAAAGACACAAGGACGTTTTCAACAGCGCCCTAGACGATGTCATTCAAAAGATCATAATTCCCAATATGACACTACGGAGTAGGTACCCCCAAAAAATGTCCACTCCGGCAACCTCCACTAACACTCTTTAATTAGCATCGGACGAGGAGCTATTCGAAGATGATCCTATTGAGTTCATTAGACGTGACCTTGAAGGGTCAGACAGCGACACACGCCGACGAGCAGCCAACGATTTCCTCCGACAGCTTATGGAGCAATCTGAGGGCCCGGTGACTGAAACCACGAACAAATACATACAAGAATTCCTCAAGAAAGGCGACTGGAAATCGAGGGATACAGCTCTTTACTTGTTCAATTCAATTGCGATTAAGGGGGTTATCACACAGTATGGTGTCAATTCGACAAATCTTCTGGTGGATATTATTGGTTTCTTCCAGCAACATATCGCGCCCGACTTGAGCCGACCTGCTAGTGACGTTCATCCGATTATCCGTATCGACGCTATCAGATACATCTACACTTTCCGGAGCCAGTTCACAAAGGAACAACTTGACCAGGTCATCCCATTGCTTATTACACATTTGGAATCGTCTGAATACGTTATCTATACGTACGCGGCCATCACAATTGAGAGAATTTTGTATCTCCAGGTCGATAAGAAGCCGTTGTTCACAAAGGAGGAGATAGCACCTGCCTCCGGGGAACTGCTTACCAAGCTTCTCACTCTCATAACACGAGATTCTCGGCCTGAGAAGATCGCAGAAAATGAATTTCTGATGCGCTGCCTGATGAGAATTCTCATCATATGCAGAGAAGATTCGGCAGCAAGCGCAGAGGTTGTTCTCGACCGTCTCATCAAAATTACCGTCGAGATCAGCAAAAACCCCAGTAACCCAAGGTTCAACCACTATCACTTCGAAGCTCTCGGTGCCCTTATCCGCTTTGTAGGTCCGCTGAACCCGGACCATTTTGAGAAGGCCCTCAGTATCCCATTCCTGGGTATCTTGCAGGCTGAAGTTTCGGAATTCCTTCCTTACGTCTTCCAACTCCTCGGATTGCTCCTCGAATGTAATCCTAAAGCTCCACTTTCGGAACTCTACCAACGCCTCATTGACCCTATCCTCGCCGTCACACTTTGGGAAACCCGCGGCAACATTCCAGCTCTTGTTAGGCTTCTTAACGCCATCTGCGTACGCGAAAGCGAATACATTCTCAAGAACCAAAAGGTCATCCCAATTCTCGGAATCTTCCAGAAGCTCCTTTCCGCCAAGTCTACAGAGTCATCTGCATTCGACCTTCTCGATGGACTCGCCGTGAACTTCCCAACTGACGCGATAAACCCTTACATCGGCCAGGTGTTCAACCTAGTAATGATCAGACTCACGAGCTCTCGGACTGAGACTCTGACACAGAGGTTCACCAAATTCTTCTACGTCCTCGCCTCACGGGTGGAACAAGGCATGGGACCAGATTGGGCTATCAACGCGGTCGATAGCGTCCAGGCAAAAGTGTTTGGGGAACTATACAAAGCATTCATAATCCCGGCCACCCAGAAGCTCACAAAGTTCCTCGACCGAAAGACCGCAGTCGTGGGGCTCACGAGAATCGTAACATCTTCGAAGATTTCGACTACTGGAGGAGACTATTCGACGATGTGGGCGGGAAGCATCAATGCTTTGCTGAAACTTCTGGAGGTTCCACCTACTCCTGCTGAAGGTGGAGCTGTGTATGATCAAACTACGGAAGCGGATTTGGACGATGTCTCTTTCAGTGTTAGTTTTGCGACTCTGAATACGGCGCGGAAGCCGGTTGTCGATCCGTTCCCCGAGGTAGTAGATGCAAGGAAGTGGGTTGGCGGGGAGGTCAAGAAGAGTCAAGCTTACCAACAGCGGCATTCGGAGTTGGGAGGCGATGTCAAGGCAGTATTGGACAGCTATGCCTGAAGCATGAGGATTGAAGGATCCTTTGGCGCCCTGGAGGGAGCGGGTCTTTATTTTGGGGGTTAAGTGTTTGTACCGGATTTCTGCTGTCATCTTGACTACAAAAAAGCCTTTTTCTAGCATTCAGGTTCTCTCCTTCTATCACTTTTTCTTCAACATTGAGCTTGATAGAAATAAAATATTATCATTTCCCAGTATTAAATCAAGTCAATGAGAAGTGGTACGGAACTAGTAAAGCCTTCTAGTCAGACTTGTGCTAAGCCAGCCTGCCTACGGATCCCCCAGTCCTGTAACCCAAGCCTGGGTGCCCAAGGCAGACGAGCGCCAATAAACCACAAATACAACACATACGATACCATTGCTGCCGTCGCGTGGATGTAGCTTCGATAAAATCAATTAATCGTAGCCTTGTGAAATAATGAGCATACAACCCGCGTACGGAGTCCTATTATGGTAAATCGAAGCTAACCATCCCAGCTTAGTTTTTGGTGTGAATTCACCCCACTGGACGGTCGACGACAGTGTCTCCGATAAGACGCGGGGTATATGTTCTAGTAGTCCATTTTTTAGTTCGTGAAGTGGCGAAGCTATGGTATATATCCAGAGAGCTTTATCTCATAGTTATGGCCGCTGTTTCTTCATTCAATGCGCGTATGCAAGTATTTTCACCAAAGTTAGTAAGATAAATTTGATCAAGATGCCGGATTCTTTAGAGATATCGATTGCCACACCTCACTCCACACCTTTCTCCCCCGCTAAAATCACCGGGTTGATTTTATCATACTTGAGTCACGAGGACCAGGTATCGTTCGCAAGATGCTCCAGAGACTGCTACTTTTCGGCATCCCCCACCATCTTCGAGTGTGTTAAACTTTACGACGAAAATGGTATTCAGCGTTTCAACCGGATCACCGAAGGGAGGCGTGAGCCCGACGGCGGTGGCGAAATTCGGCATATCGGTCCGGACACTGGAATGGTTTGTGATCCAAAATATGTTAGGTATATACTTAATAGCTCTCCCTCTTAGCTAGCCTCGTGGCGAAAGTTTCCGGTTACATCATGATACTAACGAATATTTACACTAGATCGGTGAAGGTCTGGGTTACCTATAAATCCGACTCCATAATCCCCATGCTCAAAGCCATTACCATCTTCCCAAACCTTTCAGAATTGGAGATACGGATCAAAACACCCGGGAGACTCGAGCTGGAGCGAAACCTATACGCCGCTGTGTTCTCCCTTCTTTCCACTCTGCCATACTACGAAGGCCTTCGACACCTCGCTTTCGTATCATATCGCAAATCAGCTGCTCGTCGCGAGCTTTGTGGTGACGAGGGATTCTTGTCTGACGTTAAAACTGAGTATGAGGACGGTCATCTGTTCAGAGGTGGTAATAGTTATAAAGAAGGCAAAACCATGGAAGAGTTAAAATCGCAACTAGCTACCAAGAGGAGCGAGATCGAGGAGACCAGGCGAAAAAACTACTCGCGACTGTATCAGAGATTACGCAAAGAAGATCGGAAGTTCCTCGGTCGCTTTCTCTCAAACATCGAGGCCACAGAGTTGGTATTGAATAAGCTACCTTTCCCCAAGGATCTTGAATCTCTAAAGATCTGGAGCCCGGACTACGCACACATCTTCTGTGTCCCTTTGACCGACTGCCAGAGTTTGACGAAGCTTTCTCTTAACCAAGCCAAGTATCCTATCAAAGATCCTAATCGGCCGTCCGAAATTCTCCAACTACCACAGATCAAAACCCTCGTGCTGGATTTTAATATAAATGCCCATGCCCGGTACCTCGCTCACCTACCCACTCAATATCCAAACTTGGAAATTTTGGAAATCTACTGCAACGATATCCATAATTCCTGGAATACGTATGACCAAGACACGCTCAGATACCTTCCCAATTTCCCCAAGGTCACCAAGTTGACACTCCCGTGGCCACGTATCCCTACCGGCGACAGTTCTGGATATAGCATGAGCAAGAATATCTACAAGATGGAAGTCAACCTCAAAGAGCGGATCGAAAGGGGAGACTTTGCTGTTCTGCGGAAACTCCAATTGTTTGGGGCAAGACGAGGAGGAGGAGGATTCGACGAAATAACTTTGAGCTGCTCAATCTCACCGAGTGAAGGCGACCAAATCGGTCAACGGGTGTACAAGTGGGAGGGCGATACCTGGGATTATCTCTCCAGGGATGGCGGTAGTACAATCATATGTAACTTTGAGCCCCCGCGGGTGCCGGACGAAGAGGAAGAAAATGACAGGAACAAGGTCAGAAGGGCCAACTCTGCTGACCCCATATGGTGGTGGAGTGAGCAACTGGAATACTACGAAAGGGGGAGAGCTTTCGTCGAACGGAAAGTAGTGATCCCTAACAAATCCGAACCGCCTAAGCAAGGACCGTTCTTGCGACTGCCCACAGAAATCATTCACATGATTTTAGACAACGTCTGGTCTTACTACGCCAGGGGCCTAACAACATGCTCCCGCCGCTGCTACCATCTCACTTTTCCAGGCCGGATCGGCAGCGTCATGTACAACCGTCGCGGAGAATCCAGTGGCCGTAACATCGCACGTTACAATTACTTGCCTAAGGTCACCGCCCCGCCGGACGATGGCCCTGGCGGTGCGTCTATATACTTGCAGAGGTTCAACGACGGCGAGTGTTTTGAATCCCTCAGGGAATATATCAAGTAGGATACACTTTATATTTCACACCCTCCAACAGACGAAGATTGGCTAACCCTGAGATCAAATAATATTAGGCATGCCGCATTTTACGCAGTTGAGCCTGCCGATATCTCCGTTGGATTACCATTAATCACTCAATTCTCAAATATCACCAGCATCAAGATCTGGGTTAAATGCAGCCGCGGTGCCGAAAGACAGCTATACGCCGGAGTACTCGCAAGTCTGCAAACCCTTTCATGCTACGAAAAACTAGAACATATCAGCTTTGAATGGAAAGGGTTTAAAGACCCCATGGACAGCATTGACAAATACAAAGTACCCGAATGGGAACGGCCCAGCATACACCCGATGGATCCCGAGGAGACGATCCGTACCGACTTCGAAAAGAAACTCGAACAGGCCACCGCTAAGGAAAAACAGATCTTTGACGGCTATGTAACACCAGATGCTATCCCCAATCTTTTCTCACAAGGAAAACTACGGTTCCCCCCAGCCCTTCGATACCTCAAACTAGATGTGACAGAATACGAGCCATCATTCGGCGCGGCCCTGATTCACTGTAAATCACTCGCAGCTCTCCACATCACAGCGAGAACATTCGGCCCATTCGTCGACCCCAACGACCCAGACACCATCGTGGAGTTCCCAAACATGAAGGCGCTTACCCTCTACTTCCCCGAAGGCTTCTCCGACAAATACCTAACCCACATCCCAAAACAATTCCCAAACCTAAAACGACTCCAGATACCCACAGCGAACAGCTTTCTAGACACACCCTGGATCTCATCTTTCCCAAACATGACGACATTAAAATACCTAGAACTCCCATGGCCAGCAAACTCCGGTCGCAACGAAGGCGTACCTCGTAGCATATTGGAGGAGGGCCTCGCAAGCCGTCTATCCACCGGTGACTTCCCGGCTCTAAAGTGGATCAAAGCCTCTTCCAGGGGCAGAGATACCTATAATGCTGGATATGAGAACGCTTGGGGTACAATCGGCAGAGCTGACCACCCCATTGTTATCGAGCGGGGCCGCACTTGGGACGTCGAGTGGGACGAACGGAGCTATACCGACAGGGACGGGGACCGGGCAGGGTTTCTAGATTCAATGTGGAAGAATGGAAAGTTCTAGCTAAGATTTCCCGATCCCATAGCCCGATTGGAGCTTCTGCAGAAGTGATATCATGATGGGATCGACAGCCTGCAGCGACCTTCCGCTAACATAGATTGATAGTGCGTTGAGTTTGTTGTATTTCAGGAAGGCGTCGATTAATTTGCATCTAGAATTCGAATGTGACGAGATCTCGAGACTGAATTCGAATCAACTCCAGTACGCAGCTATTCCACAAGATAATGGAATCCTTTGGGAGGATACCCATTTCACAACCCAAAGCCTAGGTAGTTAGCCACTACAAAAACCAATCGCTCAAACCCCCATAATCGTTCAAGAATAGAGAATTTTTTCATTAACTATCACAATCCGAATAAATGCCCTGTAAGTGGTAAGGATATATCATAGTAGTGACAAAAAAAAGAGCAGGCCGAAAGAAAAGATAAAAATACCACATCGTGATCATGAGCGTACAATCAATAATAGTAATAGTAATAATAATAAAACAATGATATCAAAATGTCTGTGTGCGTGAGCGAGAACGAGGTCCGGAGAGGGGCGAAAGAAAAAGGTATAGCGAAATACAAAGTGATAATGTTCAAAGTAGATACAGTGAAGGGAAGGGAAGATTGAGGCAGAATGCAAGGGAGGGACATTAGGAGACGAAGAGGGAAACAAATGATGGAGAATACCGTTCCATCCGGCAAGCCAAACATCCCGTAAACCAATGCTGATGAAGTTTTTGAGTAGTGTACGTAGCAGTTCCTGTTTTTCTAGCCCATGTAGTACAGAAAACGTCGATGAAGCAGAGAGCGGGAATAGATAAAACAAGGGAAGAAGAAGAGAAAAAAAAGAAGTAGAACGGCATGACGAAGAAGGTTCAAATATCAGTTTCAGCGCTAAGGAAGAAATATCAAAATCCCTGGTTACGATGATAATAATAGGGTATTAACGGTCTTCTACTACGAAAACTTTCGGAGTAGTTGTAGTGGTGATGCTATGCAAAACGAAATGCAAATAGTATGAGTCGTTTGTAAACGTTGAAATGGAACGCTAGCATCTGCCGGAATCGTTCTCTGTACCAAGCAAGGGGATTCGGCGCTCGCTCATTTATCTGGAGGTGAGCTGTTGATAGTATCCTGCTCAGACGGATGGAACGAAGCCGAAGAAGATGCTTCTGATGTCGCTGGGACTGGAAGAGCCGCGACCGAAGAGTGAGTTGGAGGTGATGCAGCCCCAGAAGATGGGGAGGAGCTAGCAATCATTTTCTCAATCTAGAAGAATGATTAGCGCGATCCCGTCAGAGACGATTAATATGTTAACTTACGGCGTTGAGCTGCTTTCCGTAACTGAATCGCTTTAGGTTCGCCAGCTGAGGCTTGATGGCTTCAATAAGTGTATCCCTATCCTCCTCATCCAAGAGGAACAGCAATTTCTCTGTCTCATGTTAGATGTTGTTACGAATCCCTAAGTGGCTGGGTAAACTTACGGATTACATAGTTGCCGTATTGATCTTTCATTAAGGTTTGCAGGGGTGGTGGTCCATCAGCACTCTTAGGAGTCGTGATGATACCCAAAATCTCCTTTCTTTGCTTCTCATTTCCGTATTGAATGCTCTTCTCAACGACATTGGAAGCAAATTTATGCCTAGGAGAGTCGGTTAGCTTGGAGGCTGGGAGAGGGGAGGTTGAATCGTTTGTCTTACTTGGAAAATTGGATAACATGTTGAGACACGACTTGGATAATCTTAGCTCGGTCGTCCGGCTTCCCGTGTTCGATGACATGCTGGGTGACCTAAAGGATATAGTAAATCAGCATCGTGTCAACATACGCAAGTGTTGAGGCGCCAAGATTGAATGGGGTGCATACGTAATTGCCGTATTGATCTTGAATCAAGGCGTAAAGACACATGTTGAGCTCTTGTAAGATGGAGGACTGAGCAGGCTCGTCGCAATGTTCGAGCATACGTTGGATCACGCGGCAGCCATAAGGGTGAGTAGCTAAGCTTTGCACCTGACCCTTAAATGCTTTCAAGATGAAGTCAATATGCTGGGCAGGGACCCTTTCGATGGCCTTCTGCACAACGTGGTTGCCGTTCTGGTCCTTAACGCATTTGAGAACATTGCCGTCAATCTCCTTAATCAGTGTAGCCTGCTGCTCGGTCAAGACATGCTCAAGGGCCTAGCGATCCGTTAGTTACGTTGTTCGCGATCGCCATTTTTGGGACCAACCCTGCTTACCTTTTGGACGACCCTGCACCCGTACATTTGCAGAGACAGCTTAAGAACATGTCCCTCCATTTGCTTCGCCAACATGGCCTTCTGAAGTTGATTGCCATGTTCAAAGAATTTCTGGATAACATAGTTTCCGAAGACATCGGTCATCAGTTGGAGGGCATTTGGTCGAATCTCCGAAAAAATGACGTCCTTCTCATCAGACGTGGCTGTCTCAAGCTTCTGTTGTATGAACCTAGAACCGTGCTGGTCTCCGCTGAATTCGACAACGTGGTTGTAGATATCCTGAGGGGATACGTCAGCACTTGGCCTCTTAAATTGTCACGGGCACTCTCTACATACCTTGAGCTCGTATCGTTTCGTCTTTGCATTTTTCCGGAAATCTTCTAGCAACATACTTCTCAGATTCAGCTCTTCGCCGCGTCGTGGTTGAGTTGCTAGAGATGCCGTATTTGTGCTCATAGGAGAACCAGGGTAGGAAACCCTCGTAAACGGCGAAGCGGTCCCAGAGTCAAAGACAGACTGCCCAAACGGCTGGTAGAACTGCTGGGCGTTCTCTCTAGGTCCAGAGCTTCCATAGTTCTAAGAACCAGTTAGTAGTCATATCATTGGGAGGGGTTTAGTCGATAAACATACGACGCTGTTGTGTCTAGTTGACATGTGTGAAGGAGCAGGCTCATGGGAGAAATAAGCGCCCGAGATGCTTCGACGATACCCGTTGTTCGCAATGTCTCCTGAACCAGGGAAGTTTGAACCGAATTGAGACCCAAGACGGTATTCCTGGAAGTTATCTGGGGGGTCTTTGTTAGCACGGGATAGGTATTTGTGATAACCAGCGGATGATGCTTACCGGTTTGCGATGGCTCTGCCCTGTTCCAAGGAGAGTAAGATGGAGCTCCACCTCTCTGGCTGACTTCACCCCGAGGGAAGGTATACTCGCTGAGTCGTGGGTAGGGGTTTTGTTGGACTGGGGCCTGGGTGTACGGTGCAAAGAGGCTGCGTCGGCGCTCACCGCCAAATGGGTCTTGTCCTTCATCGATAGAGAGGTGGCGGAAGGCGTTGAGATCCCCGTCATGCTGCTGGGGCGTCGAGAAGTCTTCAAACCTGGATCGTGACTGCTGTGATTGGTGGCCAACAGGGTTAGGCATCATGCTATAATTGCCAAAGGCGTCCTTTTCGGTGGTTTCGTATGGTGAGATAGAATGGTTTCGCTGACGAGGGGGCAAGCTTTCGCTTCTATCGACGTTGCTACCAAGTCCAGCCAAACTGCCCATCATATCCAGTGCATGAGAGGTCGACATGACGCGACCACGCTGTGTATCGGGTTCCAGTCCGCTGAGCATCGAGTGAATGCGTCTGTCGTCGTCGAAAACGGATTGTCCAACTGATTTGAAGCGTTGATGTTTGCCAAATGCTTTTCTTCCGTCTGTAGACCTTCCTCGACCGCTGCTGTCGTTGCTATCCAGTGATTCTGAGACTCGAGCGTTATCTAGAAGTGACGACGAGGTTCCGGTGAAAGATGTGCTGAAGAAAGGTGACGGACTGCCCTGGCGACTACGGTTTTCTGGATGCCCGTTAGCTCCCTCGTGGAATCTTCCGGGAGACCTGGAGGCGTGATGGCTGATAGTCTTAGTACCAGGAGATGTTCCGCCGACCCAGTTTGGTTTCGGTACCGGCCAGGAATCATATTCTCCGCCCAGAGCTGACGATCCAGTTTTCCCTTCAACGTGGTCATCTACCGGTAAGTTAGCTTAAATCCAGCTGCCATTTCCTATCTCCAACATCCAGAGCCCGACATACCCTGAGGCTTTTGTGGAACGAGGTTTCGTTTCCCCCAGATATCCCAACTCGATCCGTTTCCGAGGCTCTGACTGAGAGAGGAATTCTGTGGCGCTGATAGATCGTCTCCGTTTACAGGGTTCATCGCGTTCTTTGCGTCTCCCAACCGACCGTTTCGGTTCTGCGGGTCCCGTCCTATTAGTGACCCTGCCTGCTGCCCGGGGAATGCTTGTGAACCTACAGGAGTTCCAGTTGAGGTCGCCATTTGAAGTTTGGATAAAGAGGATCGTTTCGTTTATTCGTTATGTACCGTTTGCGAGTGTGGAGAAGTTGTTAAAGGAAGATCGATGAGATGGTGGTATCGAAGAGGTGGAGTGGAGATGCTAATAGGGGTTCGTATCAGGCCCCGAACGGGCTACGAGAAGTTAGGATGACGACTAGAGACGAAGGTGGAGCGGTCAGCACACAGCGGCCAGTCGAGAGGCAAAAGTATGGTTTGTGGGAGAGCCGATGGTTTGATGGGAGGCAATCGCGTACCAACAGTCGGCTGAGCTGAGCTGAAGCCAAACAACCAGGTGAATTATGCTGATAAAACGACCCAGCGTAGGATTGCTGCCGGGGTTTCCACCCAGAACGCTGAAACAATACCAGCTGGCCCCGAACTGTCCTAGCAAGGCCGCGTACCGAACGTGGTCTTTTGTTTGAGGATTGGTGGCTTCGGTGCTATCGACAGACGTTCGAACGAGAGTGTCAAGTCGCTCAGAAGGTGTATGATAGGGCGAGAAAGGGAAGGAGGTCTGCTCAGTTGCTTGGAGAAGAGACGGGCCCCCTGGGTAGATAAAAACAAGCGTCGACAAGGCCAGTTCCCACCGCTGCTACTGCTGCTGCTGAAATCGACTAGGGTCCGGCAGATGGCTAACAGGTCGACCACAAAGCTGGGGATGTTCCAGAACCTGGATGTCGAGTATGCAAAGGGAATCTTTGTTACTGCTGAATGCCCCTTCCCGTCGAAAGCAAGCGTCCTCTGACAATCCCGTACGTGTCACAGAAGCGTCGGGAATCGCAGTTCAGATCGTTTTCGGTAACGTCCGTGTCTGTGTAGCCCTCCAAAAGGCGTTACGAGCCTGTCGATTGCGCAAAGGCAAAAATGGGGAGCGAGAGATTGTTGGGAGCGGAGATTGGCGACTCGATTCGTGATCCTGCCACAGTCAGGGCCGCTTCTTTGGGGGGCAAGATAGGATAGGGGACAAGGTTTCGAAGATGACAGATGGATGCTAAGCTGGCCGAAGTATAGCGAGAAGACCAGGATATATATAACGGTGGCGGGGAGATGCCAGAACCGAGCTTGGTGAGCAGTGCAGGAGCTGATGACGGGGGGTCGAGAGGGAGGTGTCAATGGAGGGGAGAGAGATTGGAGATGTGTCGTGGTGGAAGTCCTGAGTTAAGAAAGTTGGTAGGGGTGCAGCTCGCTTATGAGTCTTCGACCGTTCAAAAGGGCAGTTGGCCGTCAAAGCTGTCGGCCTCGCGTGGACGATAACCCGCTTCCTTTCTTCTATCCAACCTGATCCTTAGCACAGGTGCCTGCGATATATCCTCCGCTGCCCACTTGGCCCGGCTATTCGTCAGCTGCTGCTGCTACAGATGCTTATTAAAGTCGTGAACTGAGAGAAGAATATTCAACGGATGAACGAACGGGCGAACGAACGCGAATGGACATGCAAGGACGGACAAAGGCAGAATCTTGAAAGCAAGACACACATACACACACACACACACACACCCAGACGGAGGCTCCTGGTTTGATTGAGTTCACGGGAAGTGACGGCAGCGGCGCAACCTCGAACCCAGGATGGGTGACACGAACTCGAGAAGGGAGGGGATAACAAGGACTGGTATCGAGCGAAAAAGAAACGAAAGCTAGCCCGCTTCCTGCATGGAATGAAAAAGGCGAAGGGTCAACCGTCGAACCTTCACCCAGACGGCTGTCCTTGGGAAGCAGCAGCACACTGGCAAGCGTCGGCTCTGAGATCGAGGACTCTCGTGCAAGGCCAGGGGTATGTGGATCTTGACACTTGCAGCCGAGCAGCAGCCCTCCTCAGACCCTCAGGCGACAACTTCTTCCATCTCGCAGCGTGGGAAAGTGTGTATACGGTCGATGGGGGCAGAAAACAGTCCTTCACTTACCGGAAAACTGTTCGAGCTTCGGACGGTATGCGGTTGCCTTCGGAGATGACGTTCTCGGACGGCAGTTCTCAGTCGAAGGAAACGGTCGAGAAGTAGGTATTCAGAGACCAAAAGTTGCTGACGAGGCTCCAGGAAATCCAAAAGAACAGTCGACCGAGCGTATAACCTAACTAAGGTACACCTCTGCTAACCAATACTGACTGCAGTTGGATCCTACTGCGTTCGTGCGTGCGAGAGTCTTGGGGGTTTCAAAGCTCGAGCTTCTTTCTGGCCCAGACGAACGTTGCGGCCGGGGATGAAAGACTGCGGGGGAAGAATCCTCGAAACCACGATAACTGAAAGAACTATAAAAAGGAATAAAAACAAGAACCAGAAAATATGTACAGGTCGAAGGGAGACAGATGGACTGTGAGACGATGTTGACGAGAAGATGGAAGAATCAGAAAAAACGAAAGACTGCCGTGGACCGGATTGTTATTCTTACGTTTTACCCAGAGCACAGACGCTTTGGGGGGCGCAAGCCAGGCAAGTATGTGGCCAGGCTGCCTGAATGGACATTAACATTAACATGCGCCGCTGCATTGGAGGTCGAAAGCGGTGAGCATGAGGACACCCCGGGCAATCTATGCTTGAAACATGCACAGGCGGAATGGCCAGCTATATTTTACTACATTCGAGCCCAGAAGAGGGTGATTAATTGTCAGATACGATCGCTGGCCTCGGTCCTTCGCAGCGTGGCCTAATTTAAGGGCCGTCTCGAGACTAACGGTCGTCTATGGACTCGAACGGATATCGATTGATGCCAACTGGCCCGCTCCCGGTTAGTTCGCAGCTGAGGCTACCTGGCACAGCGGCACGAGGCACAAGACCAAATTTAAACCGTCGATTTGCAATTGCCATTGCGTGATGCTGAGCGTGATACCTATATTAACTCGGGGCCTCGAGCGCGAGCCCACAGCACCGGTCTGACCGGTTCATGACCGCCGGCAAAATATAACGTTCTGTCATGCTGTGCTCCGTGGACCAGTCGACGTTTCCCGTACATGCACAGTGCATACCCTGAAGTTTCTGCCGACGGGGTTAGCGACGGCACCGGTAGAAGTCCTGATAGGGTGCGGTGCCCTGATATCACGATAAACTATACGTCAAAGTTCCAGCTAGACAGCCTGAGTGGAGTATCCTTGCAGTTCCCTCGAGACCCTGTCGTGCTGTCCCAATTTACCATCTCCGTCTCTGCTCAGGTCAATCGACAAAAACTCAGATCTGAATCTGTCGACGCACGGGGCAGGCAAATAGCACTATAGCACTACACCCAACTGGAACCCATCGAGCTCCCGTCGACGCTCCAAAGACGACACCGATCAGTCTCTTTGAGATAAACTCCTCACCTCAGACAAAGCGGAGGTTTGAATGTTTTGAGTCAAAATATCTGAAACTCTTGGTGTGGGCAGCCCCCATGCAGAGATGCAGCTAAGCTAAAAGGTTACCCGCTTTGTCGTATGCTTGTTACTGTTAGCGAGAGGGGGCCAGTGGTCCCAAGATATCTTCGCTGTCCCTCGACTGGCCTTGGACCGGACAAAGATCTCGATCGGCCAGCCTGGATTCTTTGCCGTATCCGCCAAACCTTCCTTTCCGTCGCATGTGCGCATATGTGCATAGGAAAATACTTCGGTGGAGTGTATGTGTGGACGTCCGCATGAGCGTGCGGCTGCAGTTGGCTTGCAGAGCTCGAAGGGAGGAGAAAAGTCTTCCCCATCCCGTTTCATTGGCATTTAGGCGAAGAGCATGGCCACTGCTGGAGAACTGTGGAGCTTACCTGCAGAGATCAAAAATCATACCCTTGGTAGCACAAGACAAGGGCTTGTCGGTTCTTCCGGTGAAGGCTAGTGCTATAGCACTGTGGTGATGCGCTGTCCAATTTCGAGTTCTTCACCTTGCATATGGTGTACCTCGGTGCTGGCCTGTTGGATTCATGATAGTTCATTGTGTGTGCATATACCGGTCCTGACGAATCTCTCGTCCATCGAACGGGTATCGATAATAGCCTTAGGATTCGAATACCCCGTGCCTCACTGACATGTCTCAATTTGCCGAAGTTATAGTTATAAGTTATCGTCACATTGCATAGGTTGAAGCAGCGAAAGTCTCACCGGTCGAAACGTAAGTCCGCCACACACACAGCCACACGCTGGATTCGACGATTCAAAGGATACTTCGTTAACCCCCAGATTACTGATAATTGAACTTGATACAGCTACCATTTGACGGCTATTTACTTAATTTCCATGACTGAGCAATGCGCATGCGGCGTAGACTTGACTGTCTATAACATAGTCCGCCAAGATTAATTTCATTTCGACACCCACCGAAACATGACGTTGCACACTGTGTACTGTATTCCTGCGCCTGATCCGGATCCTGCGGCGGTGATGACCGCGAAACGATTATCTAAGATGCCGAAATATCTGGGGAAACGGATGTTATTTTAGCACCGTAGCACTGAACTCACCGTTATATGCCCCCGCATTAACACCTTAAATTCTATCTTCACGGTGGCTGGTATTACCAACATCAGTGTGACCCATCATCTATCATGCATGAGCTTCTTAAGATTCGAGTGGCAGCCGACACATGGCTTCCTCAACGGCGGTAGCGTGCGCACCCGTTTATCTTATAACTTATCGAGAAATGGGAAATTTTAAATCTACGGAACACGATACTAATACTATGCCATAGTGACTTCCGGATATGTTCAATGGAAGAAGATATAATTTCCTTCGATTATCGATAATTGCGCTTTATCCCTTCCGCAGTCCCATTTCCACATTGCAAGGCACCCGGCCAGTGGCAGTCGGCTAGACGGTTCTATAATTAGACCCAGCGTCAACCGATTCTACAACCACACCGATGCATCCATCGCGAAAAAGCCAGAAGGCGAATGTGTGCACCAACCTGATAGCAGTGCAATGCGAACGTCACATCGCCTCCCGATTAGATCCCATATGGCATCGAATGTGCCGTAGCAGGCGCCGTCTGCGATTTTGATCATAAGACGGGCATGCAACTTTGAGTCCTCTCTATTTTGGGAGAGACCTGTGTCCTCACATACAAACAACTGTTAATTTACGTTTCTCGCGGAGGATAAAAAGGACCGTTAAAATCGGATGCGGCCCCCCAATATCTCGAAGAGCCTCGATTTCCGCTCGATGATGGCGACTTGCCCGAAATCTTCTCCCAACACTGCCAGAATCTTTCGCTACTATAGGGGAGGTGAAACGGTGAAACCAGCTTCAAGGAGAAGACATCCTGCATACATTCCTCATATGTCTTGACAGCTGTACACGCACAGCAAAGATCTTAAGACACGATACCTCTTTGGCCGACGTCGACACAACCGAAGTTGCTATTCCCAGAGTCCGATAACCCGAACGTCAACTGCACAGGCAAAGAAAGCCGTTCAGCACCTTCACGAATTTCCATTCCTCGTCAACGGTGGACGGCCCTCGAGTCGTCTGATTGGCTCCTGACATCTCCACCCCGGTCACCCACTTGCGGACTTCCCAAGATCGGTAAGACGTCCTGCCCGCGAATGTGCGCTGGAGGAAAGTGTGACCCCTGGTGCACGTCCGTTCAACCATGTTCCTTGCATGAAGTCGAGAATTTTTAGCGTCCTTTTTCCTGACAACCGGCGAGTAAGATTTCCTTGGTGGAATGCGCCCAAAAGGGAGGAGAGCGCATCGAGGTCGGTAAGTTTTTATTGCACGCTCATTTCACCATATTACGTCCAACCGTTCCCTCCCCTGCCCGGTTCGTAATTTACCCAGGCTCGTTCATTGAACATCGGTTGCGGCCCCTATCGTTGACGTTTTCTCGCTCTCATTCGTTCCTGGCTCGAGAACCCTGCACGGCCTTGTTTTTCTCCCTTTTCCTTCTTTAATATCCGGCCTGCTCTCCCTCTTCTTCTCTCTTTTCTTCCCTCTCCAGCCTCGTCGACGGTCTACATAGACAGTTAACGGTTTCTTGGTATCATTTTTCTATCGTTTATCCAACCTATTCAGCGAACGGTCTGCAGCTTCACTCTTTCAGCTGTACCTCTGTTTGCTAGCCATTCATTTACACACAGTCGTTTTTCACCTTCTGTTTTCTGCCCAACAAGTTCCTTTCCGCCGGTTCATCCGTTGCGTCGAAACTTCCATCGATTTAATTCTAATAAATCGTGATTGAATACAAAGTAATTTCACTATTACCTTTGTCGTCTTTCGCTCCCACCGTTCGAGTAAGTACAATATCATACCGATTGGATTTTTATGTCGACGTTGCGTTCGATTCCATGCATTGCGTTTTTGGGCCTTCCACTCCGAACCGCGATGTTCCTTAAACTTCCAAATGTATTAATACGCATCTCTCTAGTACCCTCACGTATTTTACTCGGTCGCCATCGTAAATATTCTGTAGAATATCGCCTTGGTCTAATCTCTCACGATTTCAATCGACTTAATACACTCTAACGATCCAACCATTAATCTTTCCAACCCCTTTATCTGTCCCAACATATAACATACCCTTCAAATTTGTAACATCTATTATTCCAACCACACGATGTCGACATCTTTCGTAAACACCATCCTGCGCCGAAGCGAAGATGTCACCTCTTCCAACTCGACAATTGTCCAGTTGCTCACCGCCCTTGTCGTCCTCGCCGGCTTGGGTCTATTTCTTGGAGGAATCCTGGTAGTCATCCGACGTATTAAGAAGAAGAACAGCCCGACCCTGCCGACGCACACCAGGAACCTGACCGTTACCGCCATCCCATACTCTTCCAGCAAACGCACATCGTGGTTCGGTAACGAGAAATCCGACCGACCGGGAACCCCAACATCCCCGGTTCCAGAAATCAGAATCACATTCCCAGAAGAAGAGAGCGCCGATGGAAAGAGGAAGTCTGGTCGTGTCGTCGTCGTTCAGGTTGGTGAAGCGGGCGCTGCTTTCGTCCGTGACATCGAACCCGACAACCTCCCCCCTTACCAGAAGAGCGGTTTCTCGTCCGTGGATCTCAACAAAGTCGGTGGGTTGAAGGAGAAGGAATGGGCTTAAAATGCTTCGATCGATTCTTTGTTGTTCAGCATGTTGCCGGTCTTCCTTTCTTTTTACATATACCTCTTTTAACCTTTGCGTTCATGTTATCCTAGCCTTATTTGCTGGAAAACACGCCTGACCGTTTTTTAACTTGCCCACTCATCTCTTGGAGATTCTCGAGTTATTGTGTCAGCCTTCTTGAGATCCTGGGTCGGACAGGTATATATTACCAAATCCTCTCAATCTTATTCTATTTTACCCTTTTTTTTTGAAAAACCAAAAAACTGAACACCGAGAGGTGTGTCAAACCATCTTATGTCTGGCGTTGAATTAGACCAATGCTTCTAAGAATTCTTCTGATACCCAAAATATTTTCAGATAAAATGTCATGTTGCTAGCGGAGGGCGCCTTGATCTTCTGACTATAGCTTGATAATTGCTTGCCCGTTTTATTAGCCGCAAGCTCAAAAAACTTCTGTACCAATAGACACCTTTTTCCTTTTTTTTCCTTGATATATTTTCTTTTAAATTCTTCTTTATTTCCTTTCTCGATATCATTTCCTTTGTCCATCTCCACGGGTGTCTTTTTCCTTTATAAATTCTTTTAATTATTTCATTATTTTCCTTTCCTTGTAATGTAATATATACTAGTGCTAATTAACAGCCAGACGAACGAAGCAAAGTTAATGATGACGCGTATTAAATCCTCAAAATCTCTGCCGGTGTATCTTTTCCTGCGGGTTTCGTTTATCCGAAATTAATCAACCTGGGACTCGAATCGTGACAGCTTGCCGATATCGTCGGGTGTTAGACGTATTAATAGCTCATCGGTACCACGGTTGATCACCTTCCACAACGGAGCTGTGTCTCACGTGGAATATATTAATGCAACTTATCGTAGATACGGTCGACGATCAGGTTGATAACCCTGATCGCTAAGTGATATTACTGCGATGTATCGTAAAAGAGGGTCGGTATGAGGACAGGACAACATTACTCTGCGGGGTGTCGGCCCCAAGATGTAAACCGTATCAATTCCACACACCTACCGTCTAGCAAGGAATGAATCCGGGTAACAATACATAGACGATACCCTTCATTTAATCACCATATTGATATAATATAATTATTAATATCTATAACCCCGGTCACCCAAGCAGCGACCCCACACTCCACCATGGTCTACGAACTCTACGTAAAGGCAAAACTCGCCCTCTACCGCCTCGTCGGCAAAGACCTCGACGGTCTGATCGATATCCCCGACCAAATAGTCGAATCCGACTCCGAACCCGAAGAAACACCCCCAGAACCTCAACCGCCCACATCCCCTCGAGCCGGCCAAACCATATACGTTCACAAACACAGCGTTCCCCTCACCAACTCCTACTTCATATCCAAAGACGGAGAACTAGAGTTCCTCCAGGAACTTACCTACGCAAAATATCTAACCGTGAAAGCGTTCATAAAAACAATCTGCAAGGAAGACGGGTTGCACATGTGGTCGCAGCAAACTAAGATCGATCCGTTTCTGAGGGGTGCATTGAGGATGCAAGATATTGGAACGGAGACGGGACACTCACCGTCGTTACTTATGGAGTTTAATGCTGAAGATAATAGACGAGACCGTCTGCTTCAGTTTAGAAACACATATAAACTACTAATCAAAAGGGTGGAGAAGTGTACGACTGTTGAAGATGCACTTGACGACGAGGAAGAGCAAATAGCAAAGGCGGAGAAGTTGTGCATTTGCGATTGCTATCCTCCGGAGGTTGATATGACAAAGAAGTACTAATATAATCATTAATTTATCATATATACAGATCACAAGACTAATATAGATCAGGATGTCACATCTCTCCTAACTTCGGAGTACTCCCATTTCGCACAGCTTTCGAAGAAGAATAATCCTAAATCCTTCAGTGTTGCATTGTTGTATTTTCTGTAGAAGAACTCCCCTGCCCGTACTACCAAGGCAGAGCGTATCTCACGTGATGATTTTCGGCCCTAAAATACGGTCGGCATTTTCTGTGTTGTGGTCACATTTCCCATACAAAAGTTGAGCAACTTCAGCATCTGTTAACTCGAGATCAAGACATGATAACTTGTCTCCGATACCGGCATCAGATACGCCAGGCCTTCGCTGATTTTTCAAACTCAATTTCAACGGTTTTCATAACTTCCTGGTTGAATAACCGTCGGTGACGATGAAGCGATCCATTTTCAAAATCGCGATCCATAATTCCTCCACCACAACACAACACGACTCGAAACCTTTCCTGCTCCAAAACTCCAAACTCTGCATTGGCCTCAAAATATGCGGATTGCCGGTACTCCCTCGACGACGCGACCTGAGCGACTCCACACACTCGAACATCCCGTACGTATACTTCTACGCCCGCCCTTTCGAAAAAAAGATGGACAATGGGTAACAAAGTTCCATGACGGTGGAGGATTTTGAAATCTAGTCGCCAAGGGAATCATATCCACATGGAACTAAACACCAATAAACCGTGAAAGACCACAGTTGCAAATTACCTTCACGGATTCCGGATTCCGGCGGGTTCTATAAGGATCACACGAGGATTCTACCTATTCCGCTACGGAAAAGAAATGGAGAACGTAGACGACATATTCGCCCAAGTTCCCCGGCGGACGGCCTCGAAGTGGTCAAAGAATGGACCGGGAGAACTCGAGACTCTGGCGAAGGCCACCGCCGCAGCGAAGGAAGAAGCAGAGGACAGGTTATTCGCCGCGCAGAAGTCGAAGGCGCTGATGGGTCAGAAAAAACGGGAGTTTAAGATCTCACACAGCCTCGTGGTGCTGTTCTTTCTGTGGGTTGCGTATACGCAGGTTGTGGGCGTGTACTTGTTCACGAGAGGGTTCTTGTTGACTCGCAAGGTGCTGGAGGAGAAGTCAGAGTGTAATATCTCGCCATTGGGCGTTGGGGCATATCTTGGGGAAGTCGAGACGGGGTGCTGGCATCCGAAGACGTTCGATAAGGCGGTTATTGTTATTATCGATGCCTTGAGATATGATTTTACGGTGCCGCAGGTGGACGCCAACGGTGTGCCGTCAAAGGAGCACTACCATAACAACTTCAAGACGCCGTACGAGATTACAATAAAAAATCCGGAAAATGCATTCTTGCTACCGTTCATCGCCGACCCACCGACGACGACGTTGCAGAGGTTGAAAGGGCTAACAACTGGAACGCTACCGACTTTCATGGATGCTGGATCGAACTTTGCGGGGACGGCTATCGACGAGGATAATCTCATCGACCAACTTAATCGCACCGGGAAGAAGATCGCGTTTATGGGGGATGACACATGGACCGCCCTGTTCCCTGGATACTTCGATATCGAACACCCGTACGAGTCGCTGAATGTTTGGGATCTTCATACCGTCGACGAAGGCGTTTTAACACACATGTTTCCGCTCCTACACCCGGACAATGCTTCTTCATGGGATTTTATGATCGGGCATTTCTTGGGCGTGGATCATGCAGGTCACAAGTACGGTCCGGATCACCCGGCCATGGCGGAGAAACAGAAACAAATGGACGTTTTTGTTCAGAATCTTGTTAATGCCGTGGATGATGATACTTTGGTTGTCATCATGGGGGATCATGGAATGGATCCTAAGGGCGATCACGGTGGAGAATCTCAGTTGGAACTGGAGGCGGCTTTGTGGATGTATTCTCGGAAGGGTGTTTTTGGTAGAATTCCGGGATTCGAAATTCCGCCAAAGAATGCCGAGGAGAGGAACGTTGGACAAATCGATCTGGTGCCTACTTTGGCCTTGCTATTGGGGCTTCCTATACCCTATAATAATCTGGGAGGACCCATACCCGAGGCATTCATCGGGAAGGACGGCGACAGATGGGACAATCTTGCCAAAGTTGCGAGGTTGACTAGTTCCCAAATCGAGAATTACCAAAAGAGCTATGCTATTGCCCGAAATGAGAGTCTAGACGTCGAGACGAGAACCACGAAGCTATGGCGGGAAGCGGAAGAGAAGTTCAAAATAGATTCTGCACAGACGACGCCGGATGCGTGGAGGGCGACGTTCGAGACCTTTCTGAACCATCAAAAGGAAAACTTGCACGTTTGCAAAGATCTATGGGCCCGGTTCGACCTCACTAGTATGCTTCTTGGCATCATCACTCTCGTCGGTAGTGTGGCCTCGATTTTGATATTCGCCAGAGGAATATCGGGCGACCTTAAGGAGTTGACTGGGTGGCTCGCTGGAAGATGCTTTGCTGGTACAGCCGCTGGTGGTCTGGCGGGATATGCTTTCCACCTTTCCAATATATCTGAACAAGGTCAATTGAAGTTAGCTCTCTTCGGGTCGGCCGCCGGCGGGCTCATTGGCTTCTTTGCCAGCGCGACTAGTATCTATCGACGACTCCAACATGTCTTCCCTACCTCGGTCTTCAGCGTCATGGCACTGCTATTCACCGTACTCCAGGGTGTCATGTTCGCCGCAAACTCATTCACAATCTGGGAAGACCGTATCCTGACGTTCTTCCTCACGAGCTTCGGCGCAGTTGCGTTTTGTTATTCCTTCAGACAGGAAGACGCAGCCATGAGAACACTCGGAGCCTCACAATCGATAATATTTATGATATTATCCAGGGTAGCCTCATTTTCAAGACTATGTCGAGAGGAGCAGATGCCCTACTGCGAGTCCACATACTATGCATCAGCAACATCATCCGTTTCGTCTCCTTTGAGTCTTATACTCCTATATATCATCGCACTCGCTTTCCCCCCAATTGTCAAATCATACTACGCTGGCACAAAGTCATACGAAGGACCGGCGCAGCTATACATAGGATTCGCACTACAGCTCGGATTATTCTTCAACGCCGTTTACTGGACACTTGATTCCGCGGATAATGGCGAATGGATAGATATCCCCACCGCAGCGCTCAAGAGTGCAAAACATACTGTTGCACAGGTAGTCCTCGCACTCGCATTCGTAGCCGGAAGCGTCTTCTTCGCCTGGGCACAACCATGCCTTCACATCGAACTCCCAGAAACCCCTCCTACCACGGAAGCCGAAAGGCCAGGAGATGAAACATCCTCACAGCCAGCCACCAAACCAGCAGCCATGATCCTCCTCGGCTACGCCAACCTCCACGGTTCCCGCTCCTTCCTCCTCCCAATAAGCTGGTACCTGGGTCTCGCTCTCCTCCAAAAACCACTAGGCGGCGCCTCCATGGCAGCCATGCTCTGGCAAATCCTCGCCTTATTAGAAATCATCGATTCAAACGCCCTCTCAGACTCTCCAATCGGTCCCGTCATCCTCGCCATGTTGGGATCCTCCTACTTCTTCTCCACCGGCCATCAAGCCACATTAAGCTCCCTCCAATGGGACGCGGCCTTCATCCCAACCGATGTAATCCGACAACCATGGTCCGGACTACTCCTCATAGGTAACGAATGGGGTCCACAGATACTAGCCACCATCGCAGTCCCCACTCTAGCACTATGGAAACAGCCAGTAAAGGAAGCCGGGTTGATGGGTAAAGTTGTAAGAGTTTGCGCCACCTACGTTGTTTACCACGCCACGATCGCTACTTGCACTGTCCTATGGGCGGCGCATTTGAGAAGGCATTTGATGCTGTATAGAGTTTTCTCGCCGAGGTTCATGTTGGGTGCTTTGGTGCTGCTTATTACGGATGTGGTGATGGTGCTGGTGGGGGTTATGAGCGTTCGGTGGAATTTCCTGTCCGTGGGTGAGGTTTTTGGGTTGGTTAATTGAAGATGGTGGATTATAATTATATGTAAGGGTAGGAGAGGCGAAACAGCGCGAATAACTGCTGCATTTATATACTTATCTTGGGGGGTGTTTCCTTTCCTTGGTGTGCATACCTATACATTTAATACTTGGAAGTCATATGCATTGGTAATTCAATTCAGCGGGGCGAGGAAGGTGCGTATATAAAATTTAATTGTAAATGAGCGACTAGTTCATAGCGCAATGCTGCTACCAGCTTGACTGCTATCATGATCAGACGACAGGGAACAAAGATATATACATCGGTGTAAAGACTCAAAAAAAGCCCAACAACGGCCGTTATATCATATATTACTTTGACTCTAATCTAAACAGACGACACAAAGACAGAATGCAAGAACTTTGAGATCCAAAAAAATCTTCATTAAGACATTATAAGAATCGCTTCATTAACGCTGAAAATGATGCCGAAGTTAAAGTCCAGCCGTGTACTTTTTTTCAAAACGTAATATGCCGCGAAGCAAGGAATGTATTGAACGTTAAAACAAACTTTATAAGCAAATATTCGTTAGGACTGCGATGATGATGATGATGATGATGATGATGATGATGATGATGATGATGATGATGATGATGATGCGAGGGGGGGAAACGACGGTGATGATGGGGAGGGTAGAGCGTCCCACAGGATTAAATATAGAAAAGCGTGACTAAAGCGAGGGAGCAATTAATAGCAGTGATAGGATGTGAAAGAATGTGGTAGAGGTAGACCCGCTGAGACTTGATGAGTTCTGAGCCTCTTTATCAGATATACTTGAGCTTTCGGGCGGTAATCAGGCTGGTTACGACGAAAACAATGATGATACCGATGATACCGAAGAACCATGCCAGATTCTCGCTATCTTTGCCAGGTACGGGAACGTTCATCCCGAAGAGACCGCAAATGAGGTTCAATGGAACAAGAACCGTCGCGATGACGGTAATTTTGCCGAGGACCTCGTTAGTCCTATTGTTGCTCTCCATGTGGTCTACCGATAGCTGGGCGAGATAGTTGGAATGAGATCTTGACAACATTTTCTCGAAATGACTGAGATTGCTCATCATAGTGATGACGTGATCTTGGATGTCACCAAGATAGAGACCGATGTCGCTGCGCGGAGTAACCGAATACTGCTCGTTGCACCTTTTTGCAAAGCCCTTGATAACGTCGGCTTTACCGCCGAGGAGGCGCATAAGAGTCATAACCTTCTTGCGGCAATCGCCAATCCTCTTCAACATAACAGAGAAGTCTGAGGAACGGGCTACAAAAACAGCATCTTCAACAGCATCGGTCTCCTTCTCGATCTCGTGAATGACGGGTCCAAACGAGTCGGTGATGTCGTCACTGAGGGCATGTTAGCTTCGTTTATAAGATATCGCGTGAGATTGATTGAATTAAACTTACATCATTGCGTAACATATCCAATCTGAGGATAGGGCGACGTAGTCTCTAAGCTGTCTGATGCGCTTTCTCACGTTAGAAGCATGAGGGTAGGGCCCAAAGTGGAAACTTAGAACGCCTCCGCGAAATACCACGAGATATACGTTGGTAGGTTCAAGGAAATCCTCGCTCTCTTCATCAGTAATGAAGGAACGGAAGGAAACAAAGTAGTAGCTGCGGAACAATTCGACTTTTTCACGAGTTTCCTGGACACGAATATCTTCATAGGTCAGGGGATGGAGGGAAAAGGCCCGCCAAATCATCTTCATCTCAGCCTCAGTGGGAGATTCGACATCCAGCCACCAAACGTTGTCTTCACCTCCAAAGAGACCCTCGTAAGTCTCACCTTCCCCGATCAATGACGGAAAATTTGCAGCATGAACAGTGCCCTCCAGTTCTGAGCTAAAGAAACTGAACCTGTCTGGCTGTTGGACGGTGCGACTTCGCTTCTTGGTCGGGGCGATGCCGCCGTTAACCTCTTTTTCACTATAGCTGATGCTCTCGTCATCATCGTCCACGACCGCGCACTCGTCCGGTGGCGGAGTGCGTTTAAACTTGAATGGGATCGATTGCCGGGAGTAGGTATTTTGAACACTCGCAGAGCTCAACTTTCGACGGTGTTGGCATGACCTATCTCGAATCTGGCTCTGTTGGGTGATGAAGTCCTCCATCTCGTCGAAATCGATCTTCCATTGCTTAGGACCGTCTGGCATTGGGAAGCAGACATCGTCTTCGGCTTTTTCAGGAGTGTCGTCACCAGAATTTGTCGCGTGAAGGATTTCGAAACTGGGTGCCCGGCGGGACGCTGTCCTCCTGAGGGAACCCATATCCGATGGTGCATATTGGCTACTAATGGTCCCGGAACGACCCTTACGGCGCGCGGTTGCAAAGGCATCAATCGAATTAGGCGGGGATGGCGAACGAGACCTAGCTTCCTCAACTTCGACAACGAATGTTGGTTGGTTGGCCTGTTGACGACGGATTATACTCTCCCCTCGCGGCCGACTCTTAGTCGGGCTGGCCGATGGCTCGAAATCGTAACGAGCTGGAGACGGCGAGAGATGATCCTCGTCAGAGGAATCCTCCAGGACAACATTGCCGACGATTACATCATCAGAAGACTGCGAGTTCCTCCGTACGGCCTCGTCCAATTGGTACTCGAACTGGGTCGTGAACTCATGTTCAGCAGCTTCTGGAGTGCAGCTCGGGCGTCGGGTTGAAGGAACCGGAAGGGTGTTATGCCTGGGCAAAGAATGCGGTTGATGGCGGTGGTCATTCAAGTCCTCCTGAAAGCCGTGAGCATCGACCGGGGTGGTTGTTGGCTCTGCCATTTTGATTGTACTTGGCGAATTGAGGTATCCTGAAAATTACTTGTCGGCAGGATTGACGGGTAGCTCGAGCAACCAGACTTAGGGATATCAGGTCCAGATATTGACCACTGATATAGCGAGGAAGACCTGAGAATGCACACTGTCAGCCAATTGTCCAAGTAAAGATGACAGGAAATTATACATACGACCGGTGATCCGAGCAACTATGTGCCCTATCGCTGGCCTTCAACTAGTGAGCCAGCTGGGCGGGCTGCTCACCTCACACGAGCCGTCAATTCGATGATTGTGATTGAGGGAGGGCGTCCCTCAAGATTGACGAGCGGGAACGTGTGTGTCCAGGAACGTGAACCGGAGCGGCTAGGCCAACTTATCCCATCGAGGCGGTTAACTACCCCGTGAGCGAGCGAAGAGGGACGACGAGAGACCGATGATACGGCAGGACAGGCGCAGATTGGTGTGAGTAAGGTGGATAGATGTCGGCCAAGTTATGGAGGCTTCTTGATGTCTCCGCAGACCATAGGGCGTGGTCCAAGGAGAGGGTAGGAGAAGGAGAACTTGAGAGAGCTGTTAACCGCCAACTTGGTAGCTACGACGTTTGGTAACGCCGCCTAGAATCTACGATTGTGGGTATGCAACGTCCCGCACCCGATGCCCTGCGACTGAACCGTAGAGGAAAGAGATGCCGGTAGGCTGCAGATGAAACTTTGACCAGGAGAGGATTGAGCGAAAGGCGAGACGAGAGCTTAAAGAAGCGACCGGAAATGCAGTGAATGGGAATGTTCACTGGGTGACAATTAAAAGTCAGGAACGACCGAGGAAGAGAAGTTGAAGTCGAGGTTTTGAATCCAACGATGCCGTCCCAGGAGAACACTATCGACCCCTACTACGAAGGAAAACCACACCGACGACTAGACCCTCGACGCTTAAGACACCAAGACTATCTGTCGACAAGTCGGACCGGAAGCACAGCTGGAACTCGAGAAGTTTGGATATTCCTGGTGGGCACAGAGCGAGTCTGCAAGCGGGTTCGGTGCTGATATGGGAAAAATGAATAGATGAAGTGAGAGAAACGGAGGGAAACGAGAGGGTGGAATGTGCCCAGAAATATATTTTCTGTGCGGGCGAGCGAATGGCGGCGGAAAAAGGAAAAACCTGGGAGAAACACCAAGCAGCCCCCAACTTACTAACGGCCACCGCTAGCAGGGACGGACAAGGACTGGAGCCAGGACTCGGACTATTTCTGCTCTGGTGCAGGGAAGAATTTTAAGACATCGTCTTCGATTCGGCCGCTTCGACGGTGTCGCTTTGGGCGGCATACATACATATACACATGCATAGTATACATTGCATCGCATGCTGTGGCCCACAGACATCATATCATACGCTCGACTGCACTCGCCAGCTCACGGTCGAAGATGATAACTGAATGGCTATAGCATGGAACCAGCTGGCCATGGCTGGCCGGTCCTCCCATGCACGGAACGGTGGGAATCACTCCTTTTGCGATCAATCTGGTTCTTATCTCGCTCATGCCACTCGCAGGGACACCTTTCAAGGTTCTGGGAAATGACTGAACGGATTGGCTCCGCTGCACAAAGGAAGGAGCCATTATCTTCCAACGTTCAACTGTGTGCTGTGGGAAAGCTTGGTTGCATTGCTCGCTCTCTTTGATTTGTGATAGCAGTTGATATCACTCGAGTCCGCACGGCTAAAATCCCTCGCTGTGATGCACACGATGGAGAACTATTGCTCGATTCATTGCTGTCAGAGAAACTGCTCCCAGTTTCTTATCTCGTAATGAGTTTATCAACTGCTTCTTAAACCGTCGACGTTAAGGCAAGCAGAAAATTTTTCTCCTCACAGAAACTCATTAGTTTTTTGCCCAGGCGCTCCTCCAGACTTTGACCAAAGGCGGTAGCCAACCGAGCGGAGTCTTCTTCTTCGCTCAGCTTTGTACGGTCAAGTCCGTGCTGATATCGATATCAACCGCCCTCGATCATTTCAACGGACTCAGGACTCATCTCGAGGTGTGCATGTGGCCCGACCTATGACGAAATAGCAGGCTCTTCGTCCGAAGACTTGCCGCTGACATAGAGGGGACCCTTTCATTGGACGGCCGTGTGGAGATGCGCAGGAAGCCCTCGGTGAGAAAAGCTTTTCTGGGCCGTCCCTAAGATCTTCGAGAACCAGGTTCCTTGCATCGAATTTTCTTCCCAGGGCCCTGTTAGTAAACCCAAAGATGCACGCCAAGTTTAGTTCGGAACGCTCGCCGACACGGCCTGGTTATTGGCTAGAGGGTTCGACCTGCCCGAGTGTTTGCCCAGGACGTAAGCGGCGTATAATACAAGGGTTGGTGAGGTATCTACTCTTATATACACTGACGGGTCTGTACAGTCATCTAATACAATACATGCAAGAAGCAACCGCACCCCATTGCGACTTTGGCCCTTTCTTGACCCCGGAACTGGCAGTTACTTTATCAATCAGACAGCTGAATCTCATGCTCTGGTGGCTCATAACTTGACCACCTGAGATTGCTGTAAATCTCAGTGACATCTGAGCAATCCTCCAATTTGTCCACGAAATTTCTATAAGCGTCCCCCGCTTCGCTCTCGTCCTCGACCTGAACGTGGTCTGAAGGGTAATATTTTAGTCCCGTTTTTGTCACAGACCAACCCTCAGGCAATAACTTTTGCATATCTTCCACCAGCTGCATTGGAGGTTCCGAGTATTCGACTCGAGCCTCCCACATCGACGTTTCACCAGGCAGGATGCCAACGTACTCAATTGGCAACGCCAGCACCGGATCCTCGAGCGCTTTGATTTGCTCTTCCGGTGACAGGCCCTCGGGCGCGGCTAGATGCATATAAGGGTGTTTCACGAAGAGGTATGACACCGGGGTCAACTTCCCCCCGGCTTTGCTAATAATCAACCGAACATCTTGAAGTGTCCTGCCATTATCGTTAGGCCTGGAGTTTTCTTGAATAACGATTATAGTTTCCTTCCGTAAACATACCTTAGTTTGTTATCTGTCACGCACTCACTTAGTTTTTCCCATTAGTCTCAGATTCGTCATAACGGTAACCTGGGCTGCAGCGCTGTGGGTCCTACATGATGAAAGAGACACCTTCCTGTGTCATCCCCTCGATATTCACGGTCTCGAGGGGTTTCCCCGATATCGAGAGGCCTTGACCACGTTTGACGGCATTGTCCATGCTGGTTCCACTCATGCCGGCTAGGCGTCACCAGTGTTAGCCTCGAAAAATCTGCCTCTCTCCCACGCAAGAGAAAGTTTGGAAGATATATCAATTCATATGATGAAACCGTCTCACATTTTTTCCCTTGATCGAGTAGAAGCTTCAGCCGCGAATTCGTCTTTGGATCCGCCCCATAGCCTGGTATTGGAGTTATTTAGCACTCGTTATATTAACTCCTTGGCCAATTGGGAACTCTCAGTGTCATACGTTTCGTATACTCCGTGATTTGCTCAGAAAGCTTTGAGAACGAATTCGCCTTGTTCGCATCCTTCTTCCCCTTATCATGTCGAATCTTGCTCCATTTGTTATGGCCTGTTATGATCGTATGCATCCCAATTAGCATCCGTGACTCCGTAGACTGCAATAGTCGTATACATGCCTGAACTGACCAGATTGATAATGCGGATACACCGAAAAGGCTCTCACCGTCGAGGTAACATCGTGCTCGAATAGCCTAGGCAGTGATCCCATCCGACACTGAACTCTATAGCCCCCAGTCAAAGGTCCATTGATAGGATAAGCCGGCCCCGCCCGTCGTAGGACGCAAAAGGATCGGTAGACATGCACCGACATCCTTCATTTGTATCCCAACAGTCCGTATGAAAAGCAAAGTGCATATGTGCAGTAATCAGATATCCCATCCGGAGCCGAAGCATTGAAGTTTTATAGTCGCCAAGGCCGAGCACAAACCACACAACGCAGCCGCCCGTTCGAGCTGTCGATAGCAATTAGCTGCTTTCGGAGCAGCTTTGACAGCCAGCACTGCACTCTTGGCCTCCTCTCCGAGCTCCCCAGCTGCTGGTGCTATTACCTAACTTATCACAGGTCCGAACTCCCGATTCCCAGTATCCCAGGCTAAGCCGAGCCCTTAATCGAAACGTATGCTCTCTCACACGGCGACTCTACCCCCATGATAACGCGACGTTGACCCAAACCCCGTAGAACACGCGAGAGAGGAGTCCCCTATAAACTAAAGGCGAACGACCCGCGCTTAGAAAATGGCCACGAACGGCGGGACAGACGGGACCGCTGATGCCGACACCTATCGGCCTCTACATACTTCGACCGTCTCGCTGGACGTCAACAAGCTACAATCTCTCCCGAACGAGCAGAAGGAACTCTACCTCCTTTCCTACCTGGCCGACCTCAAGAGGCTCGTGCTTTCCTTCGATAAGGATGGAGCTACGTCACACCAGTTCTTTATCAAGAAGGAAATCTTCAAGATATTAAACCTGAGCTCTCCAGCCCCTGCGAAAGTTACACGGGATATTACTGGGGTGTGTTTGGCCGAGACGTTTGGGCGCGGGGACCGCAAATTGCTGTTTGAGAGCATCAATGAGTTAAATTCGATGCTGGCTGGGGGTGGTAAGGCGGATAAGGACCTTAAACTTCGACAGTGGGTTCCCTATACACTTCTCTTCCCATACCATGGGATGCAATTGTTAGCTAGTCTGTGCTAACTGGGATGCTGTCATTCAGTGCGGCGGTCCATTGTTTAGGTGAAGTCTTTCGAACCGCAGGCGACAGCGTAAGTTCTGGATCGTGGAGACATTCCACTTCAAAACCAAGTTTTTGACTAGTATCTCACATAGAGTTCTTGTGACAGGCATTGTCACTTTCATCTCTCTCGTGTAGCTCTCTTTTAAAGCAGTACAAACTTGCACAAACCGTAAGTAGCTTTTCTTCTCAAAAGTTTGATGCTGAGTGGTGGCTCACGATATTGAAATTAGCATGCCGGATTACGAGCATCATGTTTTGTGGCCCTGTCAAAAATCGTGAAAATGCTGGGTCCCTCAATGGACGAGGCTATCGCTCGAGATGTCTGGAAGCAGGCTCGAAGTGCGATCTCTTCGGAAAAGTCACATGTCGTGCTTACCGGTGCCTTAAAAGTCGGTGTTCCCATCTGCTATTATAACCATGGTCGCCTTATCTAACGTCGTAAAACTGTAGTGCCTTGAACATTGCTCAAAAGAAACAGGGTACTTTGATGCCTCGAGTGACGTCGAGCATGTCAAGACGGCGGTGTTGAAGGTTGCCGAGTCGTCCAGTCCGTCCACCCGTAAAGCGGCAGCTTCATGTTTGGCAGCTGCTTTGGTCAGGGCGTTTCAGACCGTCGACGAAGTCATGGCCATGAAGGCCCCCAAGAAGACGAGTAAAAAGCTTAAGAGAACATCAACGATGCCCCAAGACGAGGAAGAAATTGAACGTCCCGAGACACCCAGTCAGGGGTCCAAGAGGTCCAATAAACTAAAACTGAGCCTGGAGGATATGCTTCGCCAATTGTCGATGATATATGTCAAACCTTCCACGAGCTCGAAGATTCGGACTACCCTGGCCCTGGCTTATGAGGACATATTTCTCAGGCTTGGATCTCCGATTGTTGAAGCGAACTACGGCCGGATAGCCCATCACTTCTTCACGGAAATATTATCACATGGTGGGCTTGTACTAAATAGGTTCAGGTTACTAGCCGCAAAACGCCATGTCCGGTTCCTACTCGAGAGAGTCGTCGGCGAACAGCTTTTGGGTGAAAGCGGCCAACTCGCGGCCACACGATATCTATGCAACGATGTGCTCAAGAACTACCCCCAAGTCATCAAAGAGAGGCCCGAACCGACAAAGTACGCTCTAGCCGCGGCTCTTACAGCTCTTACATCCTTGATCCGGACTTTAGAGTCCACGGTCTCAAGCCTTCAAGACATAATTCGCGAAGGCCTCCTGCAGACCTTGCAACATCCTAGCTATACAGTTCAAGTTAGCACATCCTGGTGTCTACGTTCATTCGTTACCACGGTCCCCTCTCAACTTCTTCCCATCATCACCATTTGCATGAACAATGTAAATCGGGAGCTCGGACTATTGGCATCGAAGCGGGCAACCGCGGAATCCTTCAGGAAGAGTATAAGCTTCGCAAATGCCATGGCAGCGATTATTAGCACGACTCCACTTCAACCGCTGTACGGTTCAATTGATGTTACCTCCAGAATTTTGAACCTGGCTACTTCACTTTTGAAGAGCAGTGGGGATTCGGATCTTAGGACTTCGAGTACGCAAATTCAGGTTGCATGGATCTTAATTGGTGGCCTCATGTCGCTTGGTCCGAATTTCGTGAAGATCCACTTATCGCAACTGCTTCTACTATGGAAGAACGCCCTCCCGAAACCGCTGGCCAAAGACTCGCTGCACGACCGAGGCCTTTTGGAACTCAGCTTTTTGGCGCATGTCCGGGAGTGCGCTTTGGGATCTATCCTTTGTTTCTTGCAATTCAACGCGAGGTTGGTGACTACAGATGTTGGAAAGCGGATAGCTGCAATGCTGCAGAACTCGTCACACTTCTTGAATACGTTGCCGGATAGAAAGCAAACGGATGATATTTCTCAGAAGCTCACACCTTCTTTGAATCTCCTGGACCTAGATCTCATGGTCCGTCGGCGTATCTTCCAATGCTATATCCGACTTGTCAAAGTTGCACAGGGTGAAGCACTCCAGGGCAATCTTATGACTGTGGTTGCCAGCTTCTTTGCGGACCCAGATAAATACACTCCAAGCAGCCTGAGTACCCAGATACAGAATGCGAGTGGCGCATTTGATGGGCTGTGGGATGTGTCCGATGGCTACGCATACGGTGTCTGTAGTTTGATCCATGGCCTTGACGTGGATAGTTATGCCTGGGAGAGATTGGGGAAGGACTCTAGTGAAGCATCTGGTTATAGGCATTGGACTTCGCGGAGTTCAGTCTCTTCCCAGATCGACAGGATGGTGAGTTCTTGTTAACAGCTCTATCGTCTGAATATTACTGACCGCTTGCAGCTTAACGAACCTGTACCAGGAGGTCTTGAGCACGACTCTGTCTGCCTATACACGGTTCCCTTGGGCGATTTGCCCAATCCAGCCCCGCCGGCGACGGAGGTCGTCAACACGGCGATAGATCTCTTTATCCTTTTATTGCCATTCCAACCGCCAAAAGTCCAAGAAAGTATCTTGGAGCAGACGACGAACTTCCTTGCCTCCGGTAACTTGGCACGTGATCCCGGTCGCAAAGCCGCGATCACTGTTAACGTTGCTGTTGCCCTCCTTGGCTTATTGAAGCTCGTTCAGATGGAAAATCAACAGGCACAGATTAGCTTCCGCCAATCCAACGTGCTAAAGATTATCCAGGACTTGTTGAATGGATTTCTACTTGACTCCGACCCGTTTGTGCGAAATATTGCAGCAGAGGCAGTAGGTCGGCTATGCAATATCGGTGGAAACGTCTTTACGGGTACCCAGTTGAAGCATTTGATCGATACTGTGGTAGCAAACCGAGACCCGAACGCTCGCGCTGGGTGTGCAGTTGCGATGGGTTGCATTCAAACTCACGTCGGTGGGATGGCTGCGAATCTTCACCTGAAAACGATATTGGGCATTCTAATGTCGCTTGCGAACGACCCACATCCGATCGTACACTTCTGGTCGTTGGATGGTATGGCGAGAACAATAGATGCGGGAGGTCTGACTTTTTCTGGATATGTGGGAAGTACGCTCGGCATGATTGCCCAAGTTTACGTATCGGATACCCACAATGAAGAAGTTGGGGCGATTGTCAACGGTAACCTTGAGGATGAGTTATACACAACGGCTGTACTCGCGAGATGCTGCGACTCGCTAGTCGGAGTACTCGGTCCAGATCTCATGGAACTTACCAAACCCCGAGAACTTATGCTTACGCTCCTCGGCCAGTTCTATTCCGATACGAGTGTGACGGTGAAGATTGGGGCGCTCAGGGCGTATGAGCAGTTCGCTATCTATGCTACCTCTGCACTGGATCTAAAGGAGTATACGATTAGGTTGCAAAGTCTTTTACAAAGCTCGGATTGGGAACTTCAGGAGGTCGCTGTCGATGGGCTATACCAACTCATGAAATCCGACGCCCAGAGGATTGTGGAGATTGCGGAGTCGGGATTAACTGAACGCCTGTGGGAGCTGATTGATGACCGTCCACACTATGAGCAGGTCAAGAACTTGTTCAAGAACTGGGTGGCTCAGTTGACTACACTTACGGCAGGAGATTGGGTTACCAGGTGTCAGAATGTGATGGTAACAATGAGAAGCAGGATAGCTGTGGATCCCGACGCTCAGAGGTCACAAGGCGGGGGAGGAATCGATCTGGGAGACGAGGAAGTCGCCGGGTTCGCCCAGAACGAGGAGAACTCCAACGGCGGCAATGTCGCTGGATCTGGTCAGGAGCTCTTGAGATGGCAGGTCAGGACGTTTGCAATAGAGTGCCTTCTTGACATCCTTGCCATTCTTGGGAAGCAAGGCGAGGTTGGGACGGCGACTTTACTGAGGTACATCGCCGACATCATTAAGATGGCCTTCACGGCGAGTACCGCCAATGTCATTGCGCTTCGGATAGAAGGATTGAAAGTTATCAATCAGATCCTGAAAGTGTTTGGGCGAACACCCGACCCGGATTTCCCGGAGGCTATGTTACTTGAGCAGTACCAGGCACAGATTGCGTCTGCATTGACGCCTGCGTTTGCTGTTGACTCGAGCCCGGAGCTTGCATCAGAGGCGCTAAACGTCTGCGCCGCTTTTATTTCGACGGGTATTGTTCAAGATATCGACCGTATGGGCCGTATTCTGAAGCTTTTGACTACTGCGCTAGAAGCGTTTTCAAGTAAGTTTTGATAATCTTCAAATATTTTAGGACTGGAAACTAACGGATGGGTTTATAGACGACACCGAAAATGCATCCATCGGGGACCTCCGAGGCCTCTCATATAATGCGCAGGTCATGGTTAAGATGTCCTTACTCTCAGCGTGGGCAGAGCTTCAGGTTGCCAGTTTACAACAAGATTACCTCGTTGATGTTGTAAAACCTCACATTGTCGTGTTGGCGCCTTTGTGGCTTGCATCTTTGAGGGAGTTCGCAAGGCTCAGATTTGAACCAGACATTTCAATGAACTCTGGAGGATCCAGTGGTATCACGGGATCGCTTGATGTGGTCTATTCGTCACTGAATAGGGACGTCCTCCTTAAGGTTGGTTCAACTAGCAGAGTACTCACATGCTCCTGGGTTTGTAGAGGACTAACGGATTCATAGTTTTACCAAGATTCCTGGCTTGATTTGGTGGATGCGATTGCGAGTCTTATTGAGCAAGACAGCGAATTCGTCTTCGATGCCCTGGACGGCAAGTCTGCGTCGGCTCCGCAAGGTCATATTGACAAGCATGGTATCAACTACAGAGACGAACCCGTCGCTTTCTTCTTCGTTCTCTTTGGCATTGCCTTCGAAGCCCTGGTAGGACGTCCTGGTGGATCGGAAATCCTTGCGACAAAAGAACAAATCTTGGAAGTTCTTCAAGCCCTGAAGAAGATCTTGCATCCAGCGGTCTCTGGACACGCCATCTACCAAGAAGCGATCTTTACGGAAACGATCGATCTCCTGGATAGACTTGTTCTTACCGAGGGACTTCCGATTCAGCTCGCAGTCGTGGAGATTGCTCGGGGTCTTTGCATTTCGCATCCGTCAGCGAGGCAGAACAGCAATGCAAAGGGAGATAGTCTTTCCGATGATATCAATCAGATGTTTGAGCTCACCAGACTCGTTACCCTTGTTATTGCTAACCAGTTGCCGAACTTGATTGACCATTCAAAGACTGGTATGATAACCCCCTTCTTGTGTGGTGTTTTTGTGAGCTTTCTAGGCTAATGAACGATGTCTAGTTCGAGGTCCACTGTCAGATGAGGCCGTCAACGTAATAAAGGCATCTCTAGATGCATTAGTCGATACTGCAGAAGTATTCCCAGAAGTCATAAGAATGGACTTATATGCCTGCATACTTCACATCTTTTCGAGTGAGCACCCATAATCTACTTCACACATATCCATCAAGCATACTAACTCCCCACAAAGCCGTCTTCGCAACCGGCGCCTGTCAAATCGCTGTAGTCCCTAAAGCCCTCCCGATCTTTAAACGCTTTATCCAACTTATCACCCGCAAATCCACCAAGGCCGCCTCAAGCGACAACCCCGAAGATGCAACCCTAATAACCCAACTCCGCGTCGCCCTCTCCCAACTCACACACGTCGCCGAAACCGCCAGCAGGCGAGACACGGAAGCCTCAATGATCTGTCTCCGCAACTGTCTCCTAGCCTTCGTGATTCTAATCCACTCAGGCGTGAACATGATCCCGCAGAACGACGAGCTACTCACCCGTGTCTGCGACGCATTCATAGACGGTCTCAGAGACACCATTACCGTCAAAACCGCTATATCATGCTGCAGGAGCGTACTAATGTACCAACCAAAGAACGACAGTGATATGGAACTAGTGAAGATATTGTTACCAAAGCTATTGACATACGTCGGCAGCGACGCAAAGGAGGTCGAGGGGAGTAAAAACTCGATTATGGTTGTTATCATCGGGTTTGTGAACGTACTGGATGACGGGCAGTCCTTGTCATGATAATAACCATAAAGCAATCATAAAGAATATATACTAACCACAAAAAACAGAACAAACCCTCCTCCCCCTTCTAATCCAAACCCTTCTCCGCCGTCTAGCTCTAGGCTCAAAACGAGACCCAGACCACATCGACACCTTACAACGAGAAACAGCCGCCCGTCTCCTGGAACTAATCTCGATGAACCAACTGTTATTCAAAGAAATACTGTTAAGATTGAACCAAGAACAAAAACAGTTGTTGGAGGAAACGTTAAGAGCTGGTGTCAGAGCTGGCCAGGAGGGCCATAGGGATACGGAAGCCAATGCGGCTCCGAAGATTGCACTTAAGATGAACTTTTAGATACGTGTGTATGTACTTGTGTAGTTAAACTTTGGGGGTTCGACTCAAAAATCAGGCTGGTTACGACTGGGCGAGGGGCGTTGGCCATTAATATACGAGATACTCACTTTGCTGATATGCAACCGAAAGAATACGCTGTAGAAGCGTGCAATACGTAGAAAGAAGCCCTCTGTATAGGAAAAGGGCTCTATATACGAGAAAGCACTACTGCACCGGAAAAGGTCCAGTAGGTCCTGTCCCTCCTCGTCTACATAAGCAACAACCCATATAGAGGGGAAATCAACAGTCTTAATCTAGCTATAGCAAACCGATCGATTTAAATTACAAGCTAGCTTCTAAAAACCCCCATCGTACCCATCGAAAAAGGCCATATAGTCGAGCCAACGGGAGCGCACGGATAGGATACAAAAGCAAAAGAACGGAAAGAAAATGGTAAAAAAAAAAAAACGGGTCCCGAAATGCCATTCTGGATACTGAAAAAAAATATGCAGCTATATCGATATCGGTAAAGAAAACGAAGAGGAGGACCCCTTCAATAAGCATATCCACGTTTCCATTAAGAAAGAGAAAAAAGGAAAGCGTGAACAAGTAATCGCAAAGAGAAAAAAAAAAACGAGAACGCCCGTCGCCGGAGGAACAGTTACAGGAAGCAAGTTTGGTGATGGCAGTATTAGGTGGCTGTGATAAAAACAAGAAAAGACGGGGGTGGGGGACGGAGAGGGAAGATGGTGTCCATATATGGATACCAGAATGGAAGAACGCAAAAGCAAAAGCTTAGAAAATATCTACAATCCCCGAAAGTCGTGAACCCATTTCCATTCCCAGAAAAACAGTGTAAAAAGAAAGACGACCACGACCTCTCAAGCCGACGCCACTCGCTATTTAGAGCGAAAGAACAGGTGGTTGAGACTAAGAAAGGAAAGGGGAACAATATCTACTAGAAGGGAAGTAAAGTGAAAGAAAATGACGAATTAAAAACTGTTATCGCTTCGTTCACGCATCGTCCGGTGGTGGAGATATTATCGTTGTCGGCGTTGGGACTCGTTCGGTTACGATGGCCTCCTCATTTGACGCTTCGTCGGCCGCGGCAGCCTTCATGCCCGCTAGCATTGCCCGTGCATCCAAGGTACCCATGGGTGACGTATTGCTTCCGCCATCGGCTTCCCCAGAAGAGTTCTTTGCGGCCCTCGTTCTTCGCTCCCTCCTAGCTCGCCTATCTGTCTCTGCAGTACTAGCCCGTCTTACCCGCGTTGCGGCAGGTTCGCCATCTGCGTCGGCATCGCTATTAACGGCGTCGGGTCGTAATGCGCGGAGCATGGCTGCGGCCTTCGAGCCTGCATCACCATCAATTGGGGGAGACTTTGGTGGGGGTGGAGGCGTCGGGGTGCCGCTTTCAAGATTCTCGGCAGCGGCAGGGGCCTTGGTCTCAGTAATCGCTTTGAGGGACGCCATTGGGTCTGACTTCTCGCCAGCCGGAGTAACGGCTCCTTCGGAAGCCTCCTCACCATCCGTCACACTAAGAAGCGAATTGTTGGATGCCATCCTTCGGATGCCGTTAGTCGAGCGTAAGCGTGCCCTCCTCCGGGCGTCCCTCTTGTCCCTCTGTTCGGGGGCTGCCTCCCGCAGTCGCTTCATCAGTGAATCCATAGCATCATTAGTGGTAGGTGATGGAGGCGGTCCGTTGACGGCAGCCAGCTTGTCCTTGGCGGCTTTAGCAGCAGCCTTTTGCTTGAAACGTTTCTCATAGTCTGCCTTCTTCTTTTCTGTCTCCATGTTGTTCTTACGCGCTTGCTAAATTTCGAAAAGTCCCAGTTAACAACTGGATCTCACCTTAAAAAGAAATGGAAACAACGTACCTCGTATTCCTTAAGGAAGTTAACAATCTTGGGGAAGAAGGTGGATTTTGACTGCTCATCCTTGGGGTCTTCTCCAAACAACCTCAACAGCTTATCGTATGTTTCGGCCATATTGTCCAATTGGGCCTTGAGATACTTGGCCTTGTCACGGGCGTCTGGCATTACTGGATGGACAATACGCAAGACACGGTCATCAGGATGGAACTTCTTAGGCTCGCTGAGCTTGCCACTGTCGATTTGTCGTTGGACAAGCTCAATCTCCTTGATGAAGGCGTTACAATCAGTTTGAATTTGATCGATGTTAACTAAAACAGTCGGTTAGTACACACATCTCATCCCCGGCATATACGTCCAAATATCGGAACTCACCCCTAGTAACTTTGTGGCATGGAGCAAGGTCATCGAGGACCGTATCGAACTGTGGGAAGTGCTTCCGCACAGTATTCTCGACCAAATCCAAGAATGTTGTTTGGTTGGTTGCATCCTTGGTCATTGACAGACGGGCGAGCGAGCCTAGCTTGAAGCCGTTTGTGAATTTCGTAGAAGGATTCATGTAATTCATCAACTCGAGAATCAGCTGTTACAAAGGTTAGCGTCTATCCCACGAGAATCCAGATATGGATATTATGCATACCTCCAAAATGCTCTTGAAACTGTTACAATTCTTGACGGCATCAGCCGCCTCGAGCATCTGATCGAGTTTGCCGACAAGGTCTTTGTAATCATTCTCAAGATTTCGAGCAAGATTCAAAGCTTTCATTCTGTAGAGCCAGTAGTGATTGCAATTGTAGAATGTCTCAAGGTAGACCTGATCCTCTCGGGCGAGCTCATTAGGGTCGCTGTCACGAGTCTGAGGATCGACATCCGGCCTTTTCCAGTCAACAGAGTATGGTACCATTTGCTTGTTAACAAGTGGTGGGATAGTGCAGAGGTCCTCGGTCTGGAAGAATTCCATGACGGCATCGTCGGCGATTATTTGCTTGTCACACTGCATAATCCTCTTGACTAGCTCTTCCACAGAGTTAGAGTTGTATTTACTCAAAGCGATTTCTGCATTATATGTTAACGTTTATCCGTCCCGCTAGCGTTTTGAGAGAGAATACTTACGAATCTTTTTGGTAACATCGCTTCCGATGAAAGACTTCTTCTCCTTCTTCTTAGCGCCGCCACCGCCACCTAGGATCTTGGCTTCTTTCAAATAGAAATTCTTCTCCAGAACGTCCCAGATACCCTTTTCACCAAGTTCGACGTAGAGGCCCTCTCGTTCGGCCTTCACCTCAGCCCAGAATGTGTAGTCGATACCATCCAGCTTTTCGGAGTGGATTGGCTTGAGCTTCTTGCGTGGGCGAGCTGCGGTAACGACCACTTGAGGTGCCGGGACAACAACTTTTGCGCCCTTGGGACCACCTAGAGGGGGTGGGAAAGGCGGAGGAGGCGGAGGGGTAGGGCCAGCACCACGCCAATTGGGTGGTGGGGGTGGTGGAGGTGGCGGGGGAGGGCCACCATTTGCAAACCCCAGAGAGGGTGGTGGCGGAGGAGGAGGAGGTCCATTGAAGCCGTTTGCTAGCGGTGGAGGCGGAGGCGGTGGGGGGCCGTTGAATCCGTTTGCTAGTGGTGGAGGTGGAGGCGGAGGAGGTCCATTGAAGCCGTTTGCTAGTGGTGGAGGGGGAGGCGGAGGAGGTCCATTGAAGCCGTTTACCAGTGGTGGGGGCGGAGGCGGTGGGGGGCCGTTGAATCCAAGAGCATTTGGAGGCGGTGGAGGTGGAGGCGGTGGAGGACCATTGAATCCGAGAGCGTTTGGAGGTGGAGGAAGTGGAGGAGGTGGAGGACCATTGAACCCGAGAGCATCGGTTGGTGGAGGTGGTGGAGCGGGGGGTGGAGGGCCGCCAAAACCGCCCGAATTTCCATTCTTATTGGTGCCGTCCTTATCACCCGCGGTGGGTTCACCCTTAGGCTTCACAGGACGCTTTCCGACCTCAATAATGATTGGTCGCGCAATCTCAACAGGCGAATGTATGTCTTCGGTATCGCTAGTTGGTCCAACTTCGACGTCAGTGTCGAGGAAAGGCTTGTCCTTCTTGTTCGGCCGTTTTACAACACTAGTGCGCTTGAGCGGCCGACTGACAGAAGCAAAGGCTGTGTTATCCTTGAGGTGTTCGAGTTCAATTTCCTTCGCCTCGCGCTGCAACAGATCCATACGCTCTCGTACGCGCCTGAGATCGTCGCTTGGCTCGACTTCCTTCCATGCCTTGCCCTCGAGTTTGAATTCCGTTTTCTTGCGCTCTAACTGGAGCTCGAGTCTGCGCATAAGATCCTCGCGGTCCAGTATTCCTTGCTTTTTAGCAGACTCAATATCCTCGGTAACCCGAGCCGAAACTTTTCTTTGCCCGGCATTAAAACCCTCATTGCCCTGAAGGGCTGTACCTTGGGAGATGTTACGTTGAGCCGTCCTCGAGGTCTCTCGATCATTGGCATCGCGGAGCATAAGATAAAGTTCTCTGGTTTCCAATTCATTACGCTGCAACTGTAGCATGTGAGCACGCTGTAGATCCTCAAATTCCGCCTTGAGGCTGTCGTTCTGCCTCTGCGTAATTGCAATGATCTTTTCCTGCTCCTTAATCTTCTGCTGCAGCTTCGCAATAAGACCATCTGAGCCAGCTTCAAGCTTCTGTGCCATATCATCGCGCTCCGCGATGGCACTTTCAGCGAGCTGCTTGGCATCAGCGGCTGCCTCTTGGGCTAACCGAGCTTCTTCGTCGGTATGAAGCCTGTCGAGGAGAGCCTGGACCGAGAAGTTCAGTGATGACTTCAGGTCCATATCGGGATGTCGCCGGTCCATAACCACATATGACAGCATCGAGTTAATGAGCTGAAATAATCTTTGCGTTTCCCCCGGGTCATTATCCTTTGCAAGCAGCATATTCTGCATAGCGCTGACAAAGTAGTCATGCGCTTCACCTTCCCCAATCCGATTCTTAATAGCCTCTGCAATCTGGATGGGATCGTTCATATCCTTCACCGGCGGAGGCGCGATGGATTCTTGATCGTCTCCCAGGTTGCTATCGGCTGGTCGTGTACTATCCCGCTCGAGGTAGTCTTCCATATCGATAGCCGCATCTTCTTCATATTTCTCGATTTGCTTGTCGATGAGCTCGTAGTTGAAGCCCCGCATCTTCTTCATCACACGATTCAGCCCACATGCTTTGAACTGAGATCTGGTATGAATCCTCGCGGCAATATCTTCGGCCCCGCTAGCCAAGACGTTGATGAGGAACAGCGTACTTAGAGCGTACTCCATTAGCAGGTTCTCCATTCCGACTCCGCCGCTCCGGACCTCCTCAGATGCGCCGACCATGCTGCCCATCTTGCCCCGTCCATCGATGGTGACTTCTACTATTCTCATCCACTCGTCGAATCTTCCCATCTCCGCAGGCTTCGAGGCCTTGATCTGATCCATCGCCTGCAGAACTCGTGTGTGTCCATTTGGCTTATCCCAGTGGCAAAGAAAGGTCAGAACTTCGGAAACAAGCTTTCGGGTCGGTAGTCGAGGAGAAATTAACGAGGCCGTAACCGCCAGAATGCAAGACTGATGTCGGAGGGCGTCATCTGCGCCATATTTGTTGTTCATCAAGGATTTCAAACATTTCACCAGGTCGTATTCTTTGTCGAGGTCCACCTTCTTGTCGTGGTTGATTCGAGAGAGCACTTCGGTCAAGGCAACCTGGCCCTGGGCCTCTAAGAAATCTTTAACCCATCTGTAGAATTGTTAGAAGCTGTACTTATATATATCTATATATTAGGGTATAAAAAAGGCGACGGGTTATATAGACTTACAAAAGCGGTTGGGTACGCAAGCTAACTGCTAAGCTTTGCAGCTGCTGGGGAGTGATTGGGGGCCCACCCTGGCAGTCACTGTAGAGTTTCCGCACATACCACTGGGGGCTTCCTTCGTCGACGGCATCATGCCACCGTAAGCCACCAACTCCAGCTGCTACTCCAACCACCCCAGCTGCCGAAAGGGCCATGCTGTTAGCTTTATCCCTAGCAGCATCTCTGCGCCTATCGGCGTCCCATTCGGTCAAACGGTCCTGATAAATGAGAGTCCATTTCTTGGACGCCGGATACGCCTGCATCTGTCGTTTGGCCTGGTCGGGGAGATTCTTAAAGTCCCGTCTATTCATCAGGTCGAAGAACATCTGCTCGATAACCCTCTCGTCCTTCGGCTTTTCGAGATAAAAGGACTTGGAATTGGCAACATCGTGCTCCTTTGTGGTCTTATGGTGGTAGGAATGAGATTTGTTAGCGTGAGGATTGGCGTTGAAGGTGAAATTCGATCCAGAGGCGCCTGGGGGCATAGAATTCGTCTGAGAGGGTGGGCCCATGATATTGGAAAAATTGTAAGAGCCAGGCTTTGGCATGTCCTCCATACTGGCGAATATGCTGTTCCTATAAGATCCCCCGGAGCTGTGTATGCTAGACAGGTCAGTAGAGTGTCTAGGGTCGTTCGTGGAGACACCCGACGAGTTAACTGAGGAAATCGAATTATTTGGCGACCCGGAAGCTCTGTGACCTTGCTGGAACTGCTGCTGGTAGGAAGCGGCGGTGTGAGGAGGGATACCCGGGGACGGTTGAGGTCTGGGACCACTGGGAAGGTTGGACATCCTCGAATAGCTGGCGCTGTCTCTCTCGTGATAGCTATCGTGCCCCGATCTCGAAGGAGGTACCGACCGTCTGTCGACACCTTCGGATATACTCTTCCGAGGCTCCATATAGACCGGTTCGTAGCCGCCGTTCATGCCCAGACTCGGATCGTAGGCCGGTACGGTGGTGATGTTGGAACTGACCAGGGGCGTATTCGGAGGCGGACTGGACGCCCGAGGCATGGTGCTTTCTCGCAGATGGACACCATGTTTGATCGGGACGGGAGGAGGAGAGGTGGTTTGCATCGCAAGGCTAAACTCGGGCGGAGGGGTCTGCTTCACGAAGTTCGTGGGAGCCCCTATGCTTATTGAGGGAGCAGCATTCTGCTGCTGCTTGCTGCCTTTGCTCCGGCCGAACAGCCTGGAGCTGGCCGACATGGCGAGGAAACGACGGAAGCGAAGTTACCCGCCAGTCAAGAGGGAGGAGGGAGGTGAGATGATGGGTGGAGGTGGAGGTGGTGGTTGTGGTGGCGGAGAGTGGCGATGGTTGTTGAAGGTCGGGAATGATGAGAGGGGATGGTGTATTGCGGACTGTCGATGCAGACGGGGTGTTTCGCCCGTTCGTTGTTTGCGGACGACCAACCAGAATCAATCAACGGCAGCGGCAGATATTGGATTCCGGCAGCACCGCCAGTAAGGATAAGGAAGGCTCTAGCTGCTCTGCAGAGGCCCGTTCGAATGCGTCTGTCGATGTCGTCGGAGGATGATGAGGAAGGATAGATACGAGGGAGAGAGTATGCAAGTGCTTTGGGGGTCAGTCTGGTACCGCCTGCACTTTCCCGCCTGCAGTCTCTTGCTAACTACTTCCAAGTACCTACTCAGCAGCTAAGATCTGGAGCAAAGACTACGCCGTGTCCTGCCCGTGCCTGTTGGATATATCCTGGGCGGCTGGGTCAATTGCATTCATGAAACAATATCCGTATTGGCCCTAAAACCTGTCACTGTCACAGGTACAGTACATGACATTTACGCACACACGCTTGTGCCAGTACAAGACATCGACTGCGACTGACTAATCGACAGGGTCAACCTCAGTGAGCACTGACGGATCGGTGCTCTATACTCGAGTGGGGGATGGGGGTATATCGACGAGGAGAACGAGGAGTATGAGGAGGGAAGAGGAGGAGCGGGTCAAAATCTGCAAGGGAGACGATATTGTCCCGCCGAAAGAGAGCAAGGGAACTGCGGAAAGAGGAAGACGCTGTCGATTAGATCTTCCCGCTTCGACAGAAATGCTCCGAATCTAGAATCGCGGCGTCTGCAGGTGTCGGTGTTATTCCTGCCCAATGCTGGCTACAGATTGACTATTCAAGAACTAGACTCCGTCGCCCGCAGGACTATACCAAGCACGGCTTTCTAGAACTCGAATACCTGGAAGTGGAGCCTCTGTTGATGTTCGTGGCAGAGTAGAATATTAGAATTAGAAGATCGTGGTAATAGTCCGATCGAAACTCTCAAGATGCGAAACCAAACATGCAATAGGAGACCTCGGACAGGAAAGGGAATCAGATGGAAATAGAATAAAAGTAGGCAAAACAACTGCGACTGCGGATGCGGGAAAGGGGATATCGATCGATAGTTATATTATTATAACCACCGCCTGTCAAGTGGCCCCCTACGCTGCCTGCTACCCTTGGTCGGTCAGTCAATCAATCATTCAATCAAAGGCCATCTGAATGGATGGATACCGGAAGGATAGGGATCATATTGCTTGCCCTCATTCACCTGCTAAAACGGTAGTCTTCCCATCCTGTCCCCTCCCCAAATTGCTCGCTCCCACACATGCGGCATGCTTATAAGATTAACAAGCTTCCAAGGGCAAAGGCAAATAAGGTAAAGGCTGCCCTCATTTCAAATGACCCTCGAATTGCGACCACACCCGCCCCCTGGTGGACCCTGCAGGCCTGTCCGCTGCTTAACTTTCTGACCGACGACAGCGCTCTGTCGGTCTTGTTTTGCCTGGGCGATTAAATCTCAATCGAGATTAACCAACCCCAGGCCGGAAACACCAGCGATTGGTTGCCGCCCTGCCCAGACCCTGAAAGTCAATGGTGTCGAGCGATTAGATGCTGCAATTCGTTGGACGGCAAGCCACCGTCGTCTATTGCCATACCTTCCACAAAACCCCTCCTTCCAAGAGTGTACTTTTCCAGTACTTTCCCCATGCAAAGTATACCAAGTACCGACCTGACGTCCGGTGGCATGGCATGTTGGATGATGTCAAGCATCTGCAGGAACAGAGACGGGTTCCTATCTGTCCATGTCTCTCCTACCCAGGCGGCCCCTAGGCGTATCTGCATACATCCGTACATATCTGCGGGAGGAATTCTGGCAAACACCAGCGAGAGCGGTGCGGAATTTAGCAGATGGGTGGAAGCGGCCCCTGCACATCAGGCACCCCTTCCGGCCTAGCCATCCGGCATCCCTTCGATGCGACTGCGATAGTAGATATGATTATTGATTGCTTGGTTTTTGCCATTTTGATTGACTGAATGAATCGTGGCACCTAGTCACAGCGCTTGCTTAGCTAGCTTCTTAGGACAGCATGTAGTAAACCTCCAACCTCGAACCGTCTACGTAGGTGAATACGTACCCGAAGATGTCGATGTAATCAGTAGCAGTTGACAGTACCGTCAATGAAGTATCACGCCGTGGGCGACCGCGCAGCAGCGGCCGAAAATAGCAGTACGAAATTACGTGTGTCAACAAAACCGGCCCAACGATTACGGGCACAGCAACTCACCTCCCACCCCGACACCAACACCCCGAGTCTCCTCCCCATCACCACCGTCTTCCTCCTCGTCGCCATCGTCACCATCTTCCTCTTCGTCGACATCCTCCGTCGCTACCTTCACCGTCGTCGCATCCAACAGCTCGTGGTTTTCCCATCCTACCTTATCCGCTATCCTTGAAATCACCGCCACGATGCCTTCCACAACCTCCAACATCATCACCGTAAGCTCTCTCCCTCTTCATCGTCTCATCCATCTCATCTTACCTGCTGACATCGTACCGACCAGACCACCCTATTAACCCTCATCTGCGCTGCTGTTCTCTTCCTCAGCTACCGCCATGCAATCCGTCCCATCCTCTCCCGCTACAACATCCCCCTCCAGTCCCTCCCATCCATCCTCACAAACCGTTCCCGAGGCTGGATGGACACCAACTACCAGCGCCTGGACCCGGATAACATCTCCTACGACTCGGATAACGAGGACATCGACGCATCTCACGCACGTAACGGCAGAAGACTCAGCCGAGATCTCGAAGAAGGATTCCGAGACAGCGATTCCGAGGAGGATGGAGAAGGCGATGATAGATTGGGAGGGAACGTTCGAAGGAATAACAGCAATCTACGAGAGTTGCCGCCGACACCCGTGGATGACGGGGCGAGGGATAGATTCCCCGCTACGAGGATATAAAGCAGCTCTGTCGACCGACTCTCTATCTTGACCGACTACTTTCTTCGATTCAACTGTTCCCTTCCTATCTATCATCTATCTCACTCTTGGGATGGCACACCTAACGAAAAACACCATTGTAATGCATGTTCTGTTACCTTCTCGCTCAGCTTGGGTTTTTCTTTTCTCTTGCAACTTCTGGTTTCATTGCTTCTCCACGACATTGGATGATTTGGGAGTCTGCGCACGAGATGGTATGGTATATACGAAAGCATTCTCTGTTTAAGCATGGAATATGTATGATCAAGGCGATATGTTCTTTTGTTTTAATGCTTGTTGATGGAGTCCACGGCATCAAAAGAAACGTTTATAGCTTTTTTGTAATCGGGTTTTATTCATTATCTCTTCTTTTTTTTTTTTTTCAATGAATATGAAGTCTATTGCGATATACATCGAACGGTAGTCTCGAGACCGCCTCAGACGACCATCGAACTAACGTAGTACTGTCCCAAGTTAGCAGAGAACCCCTCAAACAATACACTTGGCTGTAGAGCACTCACATTGATCGTGGCCCTGTTATCCCCTTCTTCGTCCAAGAATACGTAAACCACCAGCGAGTGGTTATTGCACAGCCCTACGAACCACCGAACCCGTCAGCGCGGACAGAAATCTCACCCACAACCGTACCAACCGCGAATGGTAGAATAAAAAGTGATAGAATAGCACTCACAGGCGATAACCCTCTTCCCGGCCGCCGAAACCCTCACCACCCTCGCCCAATCCTTACTGTCCACCATGACCTTCGAAAATCGCTCCTTCTCCTGCGTATTCAACGTCTCCTGCTCTTCCTCCTCATCCTCATCGCCCTCCTCCCAATCCATAACCCCGTCATCCCCTACAACCGGATTCATCAATCCGCGCCACTCACTCTCAACCTTAACAGCATCAGCATCCAATTTCATCTTCAAAACCCCGCTCTTATTCCCCTCCAGCACGATCTTCCCATTCGCCCCGACCATCTTAACAAATCGATCCGTAATCCCCTTCAGTTGATTCAAGGGTGGTAGAATCACCGCGGCTCCAGGTTTTGGAACCACAGGTTTAACCAGATGCGCAACCTGCTGAGGACTCAACACCCTAACCGGAATATCCTGCACAATCTTCGCAGGATTCATGGACGCAGCCGTCTCAGTCGTAATCATGACGGATAACCTCGGTATCCCCTCTTTCTTTGTAAGTTTTATAGACGCGCTGGTGTAAGACGACACCTGTGCGGATTTCAGTGAGCGGTGAAGGGTGTCGAGGGGAACTTCCAGGTTTATGACGTTATCATGAGCGCTGGCGATTTTGGGATCGGTGAAGACGGCGTCAGAGGAGACGTAGGCCCATACTTGGGATTGACTGCCACCGCTGGCGTCGGCTGAGAGGACGCGCAGCTGGAGGTGGTCGGCGGTCAGTTGGAGCCAGCCGGTTTTTCCGACGATGTTGAGGGCGCCGGCGACCTCTATGGGGTATTCGATAGCGTGTTAGCGTATCAGTATACGAGATAATTTTGGATGCATATATATGAGCGTGTGTATAGCTATGCTTGATATATTGAATATAGAGATATGGGGGTAGGAGGACATACTCGATAGGAGGGAGATATTATGGATATCCGAACGGAACTTCATTTTGCTATTCTGATAACCAGGTAGCGTCAAGCAGTATCAAGGGATATCGGATGGTTGTCGGATGGTATGAATCTAAGAAGCATCCGGTATCTCATGTGAAGACGTATTGACACGGCCATGCATCCGATATCGACACGCGTCGAGGTTGTTGTTTTTGTTGCGTTTTAAACCCGCTGCCGCCGCCAAAAGCTAGCTGCTTCGAGCTTAAACCTTCAAACACCATCGAATGCTTCCGTCTTGTCAAGGCCATCGCCATCCTCTGACCGGTCTAGCCTCGCCGTTACTTCACGGCTTCCCCGGATTAATCATCTACCGCTCTCTCGCCTCGTCAATCGGCGGACTAGCTACAGCTGCTCGAACCGGTCGATGTCGACCAGCCCACCCACGGACACCTGGGTGTTTCCGTCCCCGTCATCGTCTTCATCGCCATCGCCATCGTCACCGTCAATACCTTCATCGATACCCTCGCCGTCATTGACCATAACCGCGGCTTCAGGCCCGCCCGGGACGGTACCCGCGAAAATGGCTATTGCTCCACCATCTCCACCGTCTTCTCCTCCTCTGGTACATCCGAGGTCGTCTTCAAAGTCAGCTCCTCTGCCTTATTCTTGAACCAGGTTATTCTTTCTTCTTTTCATCCGTTCCCTCGTTCATTATCCCATCCATCACTACCATCACCCTATCATAGTACATCATACCCTATCATATACACCATATCTTATCATATCATATACACATATCATATACATCATCGTATCATGGAATATTAACGAATCCTCCCTTCGACGATGGACGGAAACTACAGCTGGAGCTTCCTCCAAGGCTTCCTCATAGGCCAACTCAGCGTCATCATCATGATCTGTGCCTTCATCAAGTACTTCATCTTCAGCGACCCATCCACCGACCCCCGTCCCAGACGTTCCTCCTCCACCAGTCGAAAACTTCACAAGAAGAAATCCACCAGCGTCCTTCGAAACCCGCCGCCCTTGACCACCGCTACGATCCTCTCCAAGACCTACTATAACGTCCACTCCCACCAACCGGAGTCCCTCGACTGGTTCAACGTCTTAATCGCCCAGGCTATTGCCCAATTCCGCGATGATGCACGGACGGACGGCGCGATACTCGATAGTCTGAACAAAGTCATCAACGGGGCTAATAAGCCGGATTTCCTGGATACAATAAAGATCACCGAGATCAGTCTTGGGGAGGATTTTCCGATATTTAGCAATTGTAGGATCACACCGAGTCCCGATGAGCCTGGGAAGTTGCAGGCGAGGATGGATGTGGATTTGTCGGACGTTATAACGTTGGGGGTGGAGACCAGACTGCTGTTGAATTATCCGAAACCGTTGGTGGCGGTGCTGCCGGTCGGATTGTCCGTGTCGATATTGAGGTTCTCGGGGACGGTACGCTATTATCATCCAGCCCTATCGAGGAAATGGAATAGGCTTGACTAACAATCGGACGAATCTAGCTATCAATCTCCTTCATACCCTCCCAGGAGAACACCTCGAACTCCACAACGTTAACCTTCTCCCTCCTCGACGACTACCGCCTCGAACTCTCCGTCCGTTCCCTGGTCGGCTCCCGGTCCCGTCTTCAAGACGTACCCAAGATCGCACAGCTGATCGAATCGCGGATACATGCGTGGATAGATGAACGGGTGGTCGAACCCAAGTTCCAGCAAATTGTACTGCCAAGTTTGTGGCCGCGGAAACGGACCACCCGTGAACATGCGCCGGATACGTCGACGGATAGCGATAGTATCGATAAGGGTAGTAATTATAGAGAAGGAGGAGCAGGCGCCGGGATTGGAGGATCGGGCACGGGAGCGGACGGTAGCATGAGGTCTGCGGGGTCGAATAGGAGCAATTCGATGCGCCAGAGACGGCCACCGTTGATGACGGCGATGCACCACCAGCACGACGGCTACCCGGCTCCGTAGACTTATAATTTTTCCTTTTACACCGCTACTATCACCGGTATTGGTGCTTACTCTCGCCTCTTTTTGGTCCATTGTACATAAGAATTATATACACCATCCACCCACCCAAAGATCTAGTATTAAGACCAGTATTGCCCCGCAGTATAGAATACCCTCAAGCCCCCTCCTTAGGAAACTTAAGCAGTCCCTTCTCCACCAAATACTCCACAATCCTCTGCACCCCCTCCTCCACAGTACTCTTACTAGTATCAATATACACCTCCGGACTCTCCGGCTTCTCATACGGCGCATTCTCACTAACCCCCGTAAAATCCTTGATTATCCCCTCCCTAGCCTTCTTATACAACCCCTTAGGATCCCTCTCCTCCGCCACCTCAATCGGAACATCAACATGCACCTCCACAAACGGTAACCCAGCGGCATCATGTAACCCCCTCGCAAGATCTCTATCAGCCTTATAAGGACTGATAAAGCTAGCGATGGATACTATGCTAGCATCGGCGAATAACTTGGCCACCTCACCGATCCTTCTGATGTTTTCTACTCTGTCTGAGGGGGAGAATCCAAGGTCTTTGTTTAGTCCGAATCGGATGTTATCGCCGTCCAGACGGTATGCGGCGTAGGAGTTGTGGAGGAGGTGCTGTTCTAACGCCGTCGCTATCGTGGATTTTCCGGAGGCGGAGAGACCGGTTAGCCAGATTGTTAGGCCGGGCTGGTGGAGGAGCTTTGAGCGCTCGGTGTGCGTGAGGCCCGGGTGCCAGGTGATGTTACTACATATTATACTGTTAGTTCATGTGCTCTTAGCTATGGCGGTATTGAGGGGAGAAAGGACGTACGTTGCCATTGTGTATTGTGTGTATAGGCTGTACCGCAATGGGATTTATTATATGCAGTCGAGGAAGTTGAGAAATATGGAGGGTCTACCGTCTACAGAACGAATGGTTTCCGTGGGCTTATAATTTATACGGCATTGGAAGGCTTTCAATGCGCCCGCGCTAGTCGATGTCGCCATCGATGGGATGCGAAGCCGGGACCAATCAGCGGGCCTCCCCACATTCGACCGGGACCGGGGGCTATTCAGAGTGTATACGATCTCGGAGTGATTATATAATGGAATGAACAAGTATGTCACAGAAACGGCAAAAAATATCCAAAGAAGAGTCAAGATAAAGAGAAAAAAGGAACATCCAAATGCCGTTACGAATGCCAAAAACTAAGCACAGAGAAAACCAATAGACAGACAGACTAAGAAAACTAAAAACCACCCCAAGGAACGTTGTCATGTCACGTTATCCCTCCCCGACGTTCACCTGTAAACTTGTACTGCCAGAGCACGCACCGTAACCTCGAGTAGCAGTGCCGGCGGCAGCAGTATCATTGTGGTACTCGGACTGTGAAGGCCGGGGCGGCCGGTACCTGGCGAGAGAGGGAGAGAGAGCGTATGACCGTAACCGTCCGAAGTCGAAACCGTGAATCTCAAGTAACCGCGCAAAGAAGCCCAAAGACGACGACGACGCGAAAGAACGCAGCGGAAGTAGCAGCAGGAGCAGCAGCTAACTACCTAATCGAGATTTTTCGAAAACCCGAAAAAATATAAGCATGGATTCCCCCAATCTAGCTGGTTTTGCTTCTACAAGGCTAAGCTGTAGTTATACTCGTCCTCGAAGTTCTGCGAGACCCATAACACCACCGTGCTGTATCACAAACACTACCCGTCAGCTACTATCATCCTATGGCATAATGCCCTCGACGGGGCTTGTAGGTGTGTATATACGTACCTCAGCATGATCAGGGAATTCGCCACCACGTTTGCGATTCCGAAGTAGAGCGTCGGGAACGGGTACTCCGGCACGACGTATTTGAGGACCAAGACACACTGTTTGATATAATGCTCAGCAAGACTGTAACCGCGGTAATATGGGAAAGGAAGGCGTCTACGTACCACAGACCCGGCGAGCCCGCCAGCCATCAGTGCAAACCCTAGGAACAGGACCAGCCTCGCCTTCCAAGCATCGTTACTCCCGGAGAACGAGAACGACTCAGCCGACAAACGGGCCTTTTCGATCGAGTTGATACTAGACATTCAACCCAATTAGTCGTCTTTCTAATCGGAAAAAAACCCCTTTATGCTGTCACTCATAGCAGTTCCAAATGCTATAAAGAAAATACCAAGGCAGTAGTGGTAAAAGAACGGGAGGGGACGTACACAATCATTCCCAGCACGCTACAGATCGATGGAATCCAGTCCACGAACTGAACATGCACGTTCCCGGGGTTCGCATATTTGCTAAAGATCGCAGCGTCGAGGAAGAACCAGAGCCCTAATGCGAACTACATCGTTCACGCACACATAAACACTCTTTGATCAGCCCATGTCCCCTTTGTAAACTCGTCCTCCGGGGTTCGTTTCGTGCGTAGGAGGGGTAGCGGTGGTATCGGTGCCACTGTTGAATGGTAACAGGAGAGGCAAAGAAGGGAACATACCAGTCCACCGGAAGAGTAAACGCCGAATACTCGGAGCGTCTGAGCGGACGGGAGTGGTGGGAGTGGAAACCGGAATAACCGCGACTCCATGGTTTGATGACGAGGCTCTGTACGGGTATGCGATCGAGGGGCGGTAACTTCCGGAGTTTGGGACGGAGATGAAGGCTCGAGTTCCTGTACGGTGTTATTAGTTTTCGGACGGTATTTATCAGAGGTACGAGGCCATATAGAGAGAGTCCATACGGTGTTTTTAAAGACGGCGTTGATGCTGAAAGGATGTTGGTGTCCGACGATGGGGATGATGGATGATGATGAAAGGTGGAAGGATGGCTGGGCGCAGTCGGGCCACAGCCGCATTCCAAGTTTCATCCCATCTTCTTCGACTCCAACTTTCAACTTCAACTTCAACCTCCAACCCCACGACATCAACCACGGGTCCTGCTCACGAACGATACTCTGCGACCGTAGACAGATACCTGAATATTTTAAACATCGCTTCATCTTCCGACCATTCACTCGCACCACTAGGATCCTTCGAATCGCGACAAAGTCCTACCAGTCCCACCACGCGACACCATGGACCGTAACGGCCGAAAACGAGACAACCGCTACCGCGACACTCCCACCGACCGCGATACCCGACGAGGTCCCGGCGCTACCGGTGGTGGTGGCCCTGGCGGCGGCGGCAGTGGCGGTCGCGACTACTACAATGACAGACGGGACGAAAGACATGGAGGTACGCGGGACTCTCCCCACCAATACTCACGAAGACGAAGCCCGCGCTCAAGATCTCCCGCTGCTGGTGCTGGCGCTGGCGTCGACTCCAAAAGCCACTATAACCAACAGCGTGATGGGAACGATATGAGGAGACGGCGGTCTAGAAGTCCTGATGGTATGTTCCCACAACTCTCCCATGAACATGCGACTGGGTGGAATACGTGACTAACGATCTTTGGTTCGTGGAAAACATAGACTACCGCTCCAAGAGATCCGACAGAGGCGACTCCCGGTATGACCGTTCTCACCGTGAATCCGACCCAAAACGCTCAAGATACCGTTCTCGCTCCCCGAACGACCGAGAGAGGGATAGAAGCCGTTCCAGGGACCGTCGAGACCGAGACAGGAGACGCCGTGACGCCTCCCGATCCCGATCCAGGTCTTTATCCCCCCGTAATCATAACTCCAACAAACGCCACCGTTCCCCGAAGCGTGATAGAGGTGGTGGTGGGGGAAGAACTAAGAACCGCGGAGAGGAAGACATAGATATGAACGGAGGAGACGGTGATGGAGAAGACGCTATGATGGCTATGATGGGGTTCGGGGGGTTCGGGAGCACGAAAGGGAAGAAGGTGGAGGGGAATAACGCCGGAGGGGTGAAGATTGAGAAGAAGGCGGAGTACAGGCAATACATGTTAGTATCCCTTTCCCCCGGGTGCTTCCCATCTCGGTATTTTCCGTACTAAGCGCTATATGGGTTTACTAACTACTTTATCTCGATATAGGAACCGCGCCGGAGGATTCAATCGGGCGCTATCGCCCATCCCGTGATTGTGCAGGTGGATCTCAGGTTGTTATCGTACACAATTAATATCATACGTGTGCAAGGTACCAAGGTGAAGGATTGCAGGCCCATTACTCTATACTATCCAGCCATAATCAGTACACACATGGCTAGCGCTTTTGAAGCAGGGAACTCTGGTGTGTAAATATGTTTATAGGAGGGGCCGTACGTTTCTTTTATACGTGAACTCTTAGCGAACATCGAATAGTAACATATCCGAACCGCAGCCATAACAAAGCCGTCCATTCGGGCATATCATCCATAGAACCACTCCCGTAAACCATCTAGAAGTGCCAATACACCCATCGAACCAGCATCCCAAAGGCACCTGTTGTCAAAAGTGCGTTGCGGAGTGCCTCAATCCAGACGGACGAGCAAGGATGCAACGGTAAAGCGCCGTCCGTATACAGGATACCTGTCCAGATGCATTGCAAATGCATCCACCATAAGAATAGAATCTAGAACCCATTCCACCCAACTTTAAAGCACACCAACATCTTCTCCCCGGCCGGCAGGTCCAACCTTCGCTCTCCGCATAGGTCTACCCTTCCCTGCAAAAAGAAGAAAAAAAACTAAAAGAGGCAAAACTCAATGCGTCTACCCCGAGCAGCCACACTGCTGCCGGCGCTGCTATGGTGGAGCGGCCGAAGCACGGCGGCGGGCGACTCAGGCGACCCAATGATTCTCGCCAACGAGATCCAGCGCGTGTCGAACCAGTCGCTGCTGTGGGGGCCTTATAATCCCAGCCTGTACTTCGGGATGAGGCCGCGGATACCCAAGAGCTTGAATCTGGGGCTCATCTGGGGCAATCTGGAGGAGTATTCGAGGGCGCAGAAGTGTAAGCTGCCCTTTTTGCCAATTGGATTTCTATTTGATCTAATTGCAATTAAGTCTTTGTCTTTTTTCATAAGAAGATTGATTGATGAAGTGAAAGTACCTGGCTAATGAGATTGTTTGATATTGATATCAATTTACAGCGTTCAGACATACCTGCGAGCAGAGCGATGATATGAAGGGCTACGGCTGGGTAGAGTACGATGTCAGAACGGGCGGGAAGCAGGTTATCCACGACCAGGCCAACTTTATCGACATCGAAATCGAACTGGTTAAGGTTCCTGGCGGGAAGAACGGTTCGACACTCCCCATTTCGTCCTCTTCTTCCATTGATTATGTGAAGAAAGCTTACTGATGATAACAATGGATATGTAGGTGGCAGCTGGGGTGCTAGGGTTAAGGGAAAACCGAGGGAGGATGGTATATAAATCTCCGCTATGGGGTCTACCGGGCGTGGAGGTGAATGGATGCTGATGGTTTGGATATTATATAGCGCCCAGTTCAGTCAAAACAACCATCTTCTTCTGGGCCGGCCTCGAAGGCGACGGAACCGTATCGTTGGAAAATGAGCCGGATAATTTGGTATATACCATTCAACCGTCCATATTCAAATAGTTGGAATATATAGTACTTACACTCCTTACTATACAGGGACTCAGAGGACCCATCAATCTCAAGGGAAACTCCCCAGGATTGGACGGCTTTCACATCGAACTGACCGAGGGTCCTGCTACCAATGCCGCCCCAGTGGAGTTGGATCCCCGACTAGAGCAGCTCGAGAACGAGCATGATATTTCCAGGAGTTTGTACCGAACGGGGAGTTATCCCGCCGAACATGTTTGGCGGATCAAAAGTAAGAGTCCATAATATATTCTCAAGATGATATTATCAGTACTGACGGTTTCTCTATTGGGGGCTAGATATTGTATTCCTAGAGCTGAAGGGTAGATTCGAGAAGCTCGTAGAGAAGTTCGGACAGGAGAATCTCCCGCCACCGTGGCAAGCCTTGACACTGCCGCCGAAGTATGGGGAGGGGAATGTACATCTCGTGCAGAGGATTTACGAGGGTGCTTTCGAGGTATGGTTGCCTACATGATTACTATCGTGGGTTTGAAGGAATAGCGGGCTAATATAATCGGTTTCGAAGTTCGATATTCTGTTCTCATCAGATTCCGCCTCCAAACCAATGACATGTAAGGTCCTGAATCCCGACTAGAAATTTTAATCAATAGGCATCACTGAAACCAACATGCGATAACCCAGCAAAACTTCTTACGGAAAGAATCCAGGAAAACCAGGAATCATTCGGCACCCGTTTCGACAAAACCTTCAAACGATACGCCCCATTCAACACTCCAAAATACGAAACATTCGCCAGAGATCTGTTTTCCAATCTTCTTGGTGGTATCGGTTTCTTCCATGGTACTTCGCTGGTGGATCGTTCGGAGTACCTGGAGGACGAGGAAGGGTTCTGGGAGGCCGCTAAGGCCAATCGTGAGAAGGATTTGGGACAATTGGAGGGTCCTACGACACTGTTTACTTCGATTCCTAGCCGACATTTCTTCCCTAGGGGGTTCCTTTGGGATGAAGGGTTTCACTTGTTACCGATTATTGAGTGGGACGTTGATCTTAGGTAGGCCAATTCTTCTATGATATCCCTCACGCATACAGTCTTGTCCGATGATATCTGACAAAATGCCACTTTCTCTACAAAAACAGCATGGAAATCGTCCGCAGCTGGTTCAACCTAATGGATGAAGACGGCTGGATAGCTCGCGAGCAGATCCTCGGCGACGAAGCCCGTTCCAAAGTCCCCAAAGAATTCCAAACCCAATACCCCCACTACGCCAACCCTCCAACCCTCCTCCTAGTCCTCACCAAATTCATCGAAAAATGGGCGAGCTCGACAACGAACTACCCGAACCTGAGGGGAGACCTCTCACAGATCATGGAGAAGATGTCAGAATTCGGCGGGGACGGCATATCCCACGCCATCCTAGCATCCGCGGAACCGTACCTGAAGAATATCTACCCACTTCTTAGAAGACAGTACTACTGGTTCAGGGAAACCCAATCCGGCGAGATAAGATCGTACGACCGACCCGCCTTCTCAATGAAAGAAGGTTACAGATGGCGCGGAAGAGCACCCGGGTACTGCCTAACCAGTGGAATAGACGACTACCCACGCGCAGAACCCCCTCATCCGGGCGAACTCCACGTCGACCTGATAAGCTGGATGGCCTTCTCCGCCCGTTTGATCAAAAACATCGCCATAGCCCTCGGCGAAATCGACGACGCAAAGGAATACGGCCGACATGAGGAAGCCATACTCCGTAACATCGACGATTTACACTGGAACAAAGAGCACGGGTGTTACTGCGACGCTACTATCGACTCGTTCGAGGAGAGCGTGCATGTCTGCCACGTCGGATACGTTTCCATCTTCCCGTTCCTATTGGGATTGGTACCGCACGATTCCGAGAAGCTTGGGAGTATTCTTGAGATCTTGGGGGATGAGGAGCAGATGTGGAGTGATTTTGGTCTGAGGAGTTTGAGTCGGAAAGATGAGTTTTATAGTAAAGGGGAGAATTATTGGAGGGGACCTATTTGGGTTAATATGAACTATTTGGCGATATTGAGGCTGAAGGTTGGTTTTTAGAGCATACATTCATACATATAAAGGTGGATAACTACTAACCGGTGAAACTATATAAAACAGGAATACGGATCAGTCAAGGGACCGCACCAGCAAAAGGCGGCGAAGCTGTACAAGGATCTCAGGACAAATGTGGTCAACAACGTCTTCAGGGTGTGGGAGAAGACCGGTTTTGCGTGGGAGCAGTATGAGCAAGAGAAAGGAGACGGAAAGGGAGCGCAGCATTTCCTCGGGTGGACTTCGTTGGTTGTTAATATCATGACGCTGCCGGAGACGGTGGAGGTTACACCGGTACCGGGGAAGCATGATGAGTTATAGATTCATGACTGGATCCTGAGATAGTACTATTATCTATGTAGGTATTCAAAGGTAGGAAGCATATAATATACAGAATACTTGGGTAACATTGAACGGGGAACGCCGGAACGCCTCGATGTGTAATGCTGAAAAAATATTGCATGAACCGGACTGGCTAACGCCGCCGCCTGTCATCCCTTTCTCGATTTCGATCTCGGTCTCTGTCCCGCCTATCGTGATCCCTTCGGTCCCTTCGGTCGTCGTGTCTGCGCGGGGACCTAGATTGATCCCGTCTCCGCCTATCACCCTCGTGTCTTCTATCACGGTCTCTGGACCTGGACCTTGATCTTGACTTTGAACGGTGTCGCCGATGTCTCTCCCTGTCCCGGTCCCGATCCCTGTCCCTATCCCTGTCCCTTGACCTGGAACGGTGACGATGCCTCGAAGGCTTGTCGCGATCCTCCCTTCTTCGCTTGTCGTCCCTGTGTTCTCTGTCCGCTTTCCTGTCCGATTCTCTCGGTGGCGCCTGCCTCCACCTGATATCATTTCCGCCATCATCCTTCGTATTCCCAGCCATAACCTCTCTGTCCCCCGTGCTTCCCCCCAAAGCCGCCAACCCGATCCTCCCAAACCCGATCCCCTTCTCATTCCCATCCTCCTCTCTATCATCGACACCGACCCCAGCCTCTTGGATCGCCCTATCAACCTCACCCTGACTAAGGCCACCCTCAGGAGCCCTCCTGACGACTTTATACCCCAACGCAGCGCTCAAAGCGTCATTCTCGGCTTCCTTGATCTTCCTGATCTCTTCCAACCGTGCCTTTTCCCTATCGGCTGCCACTTCTTCTTGTGATTTATTGCCATTGTTGTTATCGCGGGAGTACCATTGGATATCTCTATTTTGCTGCCAGCGGCCGGTGGGGGCTTTAACGGAGACGCCGAGGTAGTATTCGCGGTCTTTGGAGTCCTTGACGTCAGACCATTTGAAGTCGCGGCCGCCGCTGGGGATGAATGAGTTAGCTTGTGATTTTAGTATTGTTCGCGGAGGTGGGAATGAGGATGGGGAGGTTGTACCGGCTGCCTTCGCGGATGGGACCTTTGAGGAGATCCATGGTTGGTTGTGTCGATATCGATGGCGTAGGATGAGATGAGATATCGATGGAATGGACTAGACTAACAGGGGTGTCGGGGATGGTCCGAGCGGAGGAGAGTGCGTTGACGCGTTGGGACTCGTTTGACCGTGTAATACTTTCCTAAACGAGACACGCGCCTCTAAAACACGCGACAAAAATGTTGGAAATGTGTTGCGTGTTTCGAGTCCCCAACACGCGCGACAACGCGACAACGCGTGAGGGCACCAGCCATTCCAATATCGGCACTTTGATTGAATGAAAGGAGGCCCAGCTCTTCTTTGATATAACTGTTAGCACCTTCTTCCCCCCGCCATCGACTCTTCTCTCTTCTTCTCTCCTCTTCTTCCTCCTACTCATCTATCCGTCTATACTCTCCGATTCCACTCCGCCGTCTTCCCCGGAGTTCCCCACCGTCGCCCAACTCAAATCCAGGCATTTGTTTACCCTCCGTTGTCAAGGGAAACAACTTGCAAGCATCTCCTCCCACCCCCTCCATCCTACCCCGTTCTTATTTGCTCCAATCGCAAGTATCTCCTCAAGCTTCGTAGTCTCCGGGCCAAAGAGAAAGGAAGTAGGGAAGAACAGTATATTCGAGAAGGAAGTAGCAGTGTAATTAGCTAGTCGGGGACATAGAACCTCCTGCGACTTGGGAATCCCGTCTCATCCCATCCTCCACTTACACATCCATACATCGACACTCTACCTATCAACCACCATGGCGCCCACCAAGATGGCCGTCAAGAGGCCATCGACGGGCAGCAAAGCCGTCAGCGGCAAAACCCTCGCCAGCAAACGTCGGTCATCCGGTGTCCAACGTAAGTAATCCCCCCATATCTTCTCCAACATTCTCCACCACTCTTTCCAACATAAAAAAAGCTATATACTAAACTACAAAAAAACACCAGCCGGAGACCCCCTCCCCGCCCGCAAAAGCCACAAATTCAAACCAGGCACCGTCGCCCTCCGTGAAATTCGCAAGTACCAGAAGTCAACCGACCTGCTGCTGCGCAAACTCCCATTCAGCCGTCTGGTCCGCGAGATCTGCGCCGACCAGATCGATATCGTCAATTTCAATTTCAACAGGTCGAACGAAAGTATGAGGTGGCAGAGTCAGGCATTGTTGGCCCTGCAGGAGGCGGCGGAGGCGTTCATGGTTCACTTGTTTGAAGATGCGAATCTGTGCGCTATCCATGCTAAACGGGTTACGATTATGCAGAAGGATATTCAATTGGCTAGGAGGATTCGGGGTGCTTTTGGTGGGCTTGGTTAAAAAAACTGATTGTTGGGATCAATCAGACCTCCTTCGAATCTCCAGTCTTTGAGGTTAAACATCAGGTCGCTTCTACGTACCATCCATCATCTTCGATTCATCGTAGAATCAAGCCACCCCTCAAGCATTTTCGATATTCATCCTCCAAAAAGAGTACATATCCTTCCCATTCCCTTGTTGCTTCGCAAACACACATACTTCCAACCTGGCGTCAACATCACAAAAAACGGCGGAGTTAACTCTTTTCTTTATTCGTTTTCTTTTCTATCAAATGCACTTTTAACGGCGTCCTTCTCATGTACTTTTTATTCACCCCGCAGTCGTCGTTGCCTTTTTGTTCTTTTTTCTCCGGGATCGTTCATTTTATCCTTCTTTCCGTACTTGGATTCGACTCATCTTGCCTTCCATCGTTGATACCATATGTTCTTTCTCATTTTTTTTACTTTCCTTTTTTATCTTGCTCTCCTGGAATCGAACTAACTGTATGTGCTCATGTGGCATGGGAGGAAGTCCTGTATTACTCGCAATGTATCTTCAAATTTTATATTTTATTTCCCGTCCTTATAGGACGACAGCATGAGAAGAAGGAAGAAACTTTATGGATGGTCCTTAAGGCCATAGCCATCTGAACAAATAAACATCCAATGCAAAAATCAAATAAAACACAAGACCATTTCCCTAATTAAGGTATTAAAACTATCACAGAGAGGAGTGGTTTCGTTTGACGTTGATGATGATATTAAAGCGACAGCGTCTGCCATGCATACATACAGTTAAAACAACGAAACCAAAAAGACGAAAGGTACTAAAATTACAAATTCCAGACACATTAAGGCGTCCCTTCGTATCCAAAAATCTCATCGACTGTAGAGCGGGCATTTCACTTGATGTAAAGCCTGAAGGGCACCCGCGCCACTACAGCAGCAGTGTAGTATCCCAAAGCCCATCCAACAAACCACAGAAAGAATATTCTGCAGTGGGCGAAGACAACTTGCAGGCATGAAGAACCCCTCTAACATTTACGCCTCCATAGCATCCTCCTCATCCCCGCCCGTCTCAGCCTTCTCCCCATCTTCCTCCATAGCACCCCCTCCAACCCCACCGCTAACCCTCATCGCCTCCTCCGCCTCCTCGATATCACTCTGCCTCTTCAACGCCCTCAACCAACTAGCAGCCCACCACTTCAACCACTCCACATCCTCCCCACTAGTCCCCTCCTTCCCAACCACCACCCCACCATCCTCATACCTCTTAAGCCCCTCCATAACAACCCTAAACAACTCCGCCTGTTCAACCTTCGCAACCTCATGCTGCTGCTCCGCAATCGCAACCTGCTCCTCAGCCAAATCCTCCCCACCCCTAGCACTCGCCAAATTCCTGGTCCTCAAAACAACCTTCCTCGTCGTAGTATTCACCATCTCCCACGCATGACCCCTCGGTAACGCCTCCCCGCCAGCGTCAAGGATAACCCACTCAATAACCGACAACGGCGTCAAAATCGAGTAATTCAGCAACTTGTCAATAACATTCGCCCCAATCCCCGGTTGTTCGGCCCAATACCTCATCACCGTCCCCACAATCTGTCTCTGAGCCTGCGGGAACTCCTGCCCCAGCTGCGTCAGCTTATCTTTACACCGCTCGATACAGCTTAACACGTGGCTCAGTGATTTCGCCCCGATGTGACAGATACACGTCACGTACATATCCCTCGCGTACTTCGAAGGATCCGACAGTCCCTTGTTGTTCGCCGCCTCGGTGATGGCGTTCATTAAGGTGTCGACTTCTTCGTTGGGAGCCTTTTGGCGGATGAGGTTGAGCAGCTGTTTCCCTTCCTCGGGGAATGCAATATCGTCGGATTCGAATTTGAAGTCCGGAAGTTCCTTTTCCTTATCCTCGGGGACCAGGCCGATGTATTGCTCTGGAAGAGTACTCTTAACGCGGTTGGCGAAGCTCAGGCGGATTTCCTTCTCCACAGCCTCCTGGATGAATGAGCGTTTCGGGTGGACCTTGGATAGTTCGAGATCAGGAATCCTAAGAAACGTCAACGTCAGCAATTCGCCTCCGGGTATTTCTAGTAAGTATAAAGCGTATAATAAACCTACCACTCAGTCCATTTCCAGGTGTACCCGAAGTTGCTCAGGTGGTGAGCAAACCAATCGATAAACCGGTACCTCAACTCCACATCCATCGATTCCAGGTTCCTGTAGAGATATCGAATAGCCCTTCCAAGCGATGGCGCGACGGCCTGGGGCGCTAGCTTGCACACCTCAGTAAGTGTAGCATGGTAGTAAACCAGCTTGTGTTCGGGCTGAGGAAGCTGAAAGATGTTCGTGAATATGGCATCCACGCAGACGTCCTCGGGCTTCCATGTAGACTTGCCCTCCGGCACCTCAGAGATCTTGTCGAACGGAGTCGCACGCTTAACGAACGCATTAGGCGAGAAATAGCAGTCGACGTCGATAAGAAATCTGGCGCAGGCGATGCGATTGAAGTCGAGAAGGCCGATTGTGTCGCCGATGGAATCGCGGAGGATGGAAGATGTAATCGAGGTCGGCGCTGGGACTGTTTCATAGACGGCGCCTTGGAAGACCGAGAAGTAGATTTTAGGGAAGATGGTGCCGCCTTCGAGGGCCGTTGGCATAGAGATTGTGGGAAAGAAGTGCTTGGTGGCCGCCTCCAGTTCGGCTAGGAATGGCTCCCATGGGCGAGCGAGGATTTCGAATTTGAAGCCGGAGGCAGCTTCATCCTTGAGAGCGTTCAATAGAAGGGAAGTATTCTATGACAGTTCGTTAGTGGTGTCCGTTTTTACGGAGGAGAGAGCGGAAAGTATACTGGTAAACGTACGTTCATAGTCGGATACGGCGAATTTGGGCCGGTGTACGGTGAAAGCAGATTCTCAACAGCAGAGGGCACCTGCATTCCCTCCAAACGCTCGATCAAGGTCGTCAAAAACTCCTCCGTTATACCACCAGGCGCGGCAGTGAGAATGTATGGAATCGTAATGAGGATTACAAAGGATAGCTCCTCGGAGAGACCCTGGAAACCCCGTTAGCATTTTCGAACGTAGCCAATTGGTAACCGCTGGGGGGAGAACGTACACTACTCCCTCCTTCGGCAGCCAGATCGCCGGTAAGGTTGGCCAAGTCATTAAGCAAGGTCGCAACCCCCTCGCCATCCAGCATGCAGGAAAGAGATCCCATGAATCGAAGCGTGAGCTTGAAGTTCCGCCATTCGCACTTGTCGAGGTACTGCTGGAGCTGGGCAGCGAATTCGTCCAGGACCAGCTTTCCGATTTCGTGTTTTTGGGCATTGGCGCAGAGGACGATGGCGGCGACGAAGGGGATTTTGAAGGGTTGTTCGACGACCCTGGTATGATGTCAGCTAGTGAAGACGAGAATTTTGGGGTATCTTTGGGTTATCTATTCGTACAGTGTTTTGATCAAGGTGACGAATCCCTTGCGAATAGCTTCGTGGTCCCAATGGGCCGACAGCGACTTGGCAATCGACCGGATCGAATCCTCGACTTTGATCAGAGGCTAGGGACGATGTCAGCTTCTCACTCCGACTGAACCGGCGGGACCTGATCTCAAAAACTCACAGATTCCGCGATAGCAAGGACGTCCTTCCTTAGCCTAACCATAGGATCCTCATAGCGAGGCCTCTGCTGACGATAGTCACGTTCATCGTCATCTGGAGATGAAGCCACCGTTAGCCTTAACTGCTGCCCCGTGTGAAGATGCGTATACACAGTACGAATTGGGCTCGGCAATGAAACCGTAGACGGAGGCTATGCCCTAGGACGCACCCTGATAACGTCTTTTCTTGAAATGCTGCGGCCGTCCTTGGTCGCGATATCCTCCTCTGTCCCGTTCTCTGTTGTCTCGTTCGTACCTGCCGCCCCGGTCCACCATATTTGTTGATCGGTCTTCGGAGCAGACTGAACGGACGGGGAATCAGAAGACGTGGAAGATATTCGAGGGCCTGTTGAAGCTCGAATGAATGTCGGTGGCGTGTGATGTGTGTGCGTGATTGTGGAGATGGGAGGGTTGAAGAAGGTTAGTTTGGGAGGGAAGGAGATGAGACGCGTTTGGCCGCAATGTTCGGCACCGAAAAATTCGGGGCGGAGATGAGGCCTTCCTCCCCTGCAAATATTCTCCAACGCCCCGGTCTGAGCCTGTGGGGAACCGCTCAATTGCAAACATTCATGATACCGGCCTCTGATAATTAGGATATCGAGCAGAGCAATGTCCGCGGAGACAATACCGATAAAGGTCGAGCTGGCGTAAGTTGCCCAATACCAATACCGGTATCGTATCTTTTTTTAGAACATATGCTAATGCATACGTATTCGAACCAGTGGCGGCCTGGAACTTCTCTTCGAGAACGAGAAGCAGCTGCATGTCGACCTGCCTGCAAAGACTGAAGCTGGCGAAGCGCCAAATATCAATTATCTGGTTGAGTACTTGTGTGTCCACCGGATGAAGGACCCGAGGAGGGAGATGTTCGAACAGAACGGCACGGTGTATGCATCTCTCCGTTCAATCGATTGATTCGAAAGCATTACATGGTCTAAGCTAATACGATTGGAGGGACAGGCGAGCTGGGATTCTAGTTCTTATCAACGATGCGGACTGGGAACTCGAAGGCGAAGGGGAATATGAGCTTCAGCCCAAGGATACGATCTTGTTTGTATCTACACTGCACGGCGGCTGAGCGGGCCTGAAAAAATACCACATATGAAAGATACCCCGGTTGATTTACTTGGAATCGTCGTCGTCTTCCCTCGTGGACATGACCACATCCTCCATCTCGCCACCGTCATCTTGCAGTCCGTCGTTCTGGTTCTGGACGTCCGAGTCGTCCAGGTGATACAAGTGCTTCCAGTCTTCAATTTCCTCGAGTGTGAATCGGAGCCTGTCACGCATCGACTCGACGGCATGCTGGCCGAGCAGTAGCCTGAGTGGGGGGTTTTGACAGTGTGCGAGCTACGCCGCCGGTTAGCGATAAGAAATCTTGATATATAAGACAAGAATCTATAGAAGCTCACCTCCCAGACCATCTCTGCGACCTTTAATCCGCTGGTTATCTGCTTATCCTGTATCCATTGCACCATTCTCCGAGCGTGATTCGCCGGCGAACTCACCCCGGAATACGCCGGTGACGGAGTCGTCATAAGAAAGTGAGCCCAGTTCGGTATCTGTCCATGGGTATCTTGAGTCGGCCTACAGATGCAACAGTCAGCAATATTCGATTCTTGCTACCTTTCTCCCCCAGAGCGGCCGCATACTCGTCACGTTTCGCTAGCCCGGCGATAACAAGCGAGACCTTGATGTTCGACGGCTCCAGTTCATACATCAGGGATTCGACAAACCCCTCTACCGCCCATTTCGATCCGCAATATCCTACATTTTGTCCGTTAATCCAAGATCCGGGTTTGAGATGTGCATATGCAAGATGGTCGAATGTAATTACCTCCCAGCCCCGGCAAACCCAGAAACCCCGACGTCGAGGAAAATATGATATATTGACCCTCCTTTCGTTTCCGGAAGTATGGGATCGTCAGGTGCATGATATTGAACACGCCCATGAAATTGGTGTCCATCTGATTACGGATCTCATATTCATCCTGGTCCTCGCATGCGCCTATAATCCCATAGCCGGCGCAGCTGTAAAGTAATAACGACGAACCCGTCAATACGACGTTACACCGCTTTTATATCAAGTCCAAGGGTCCTCAAAGGGTCGTACTTTACCACAACATCGATTCTACCCCAGACGTTTATGGCAATGTCAACCGCCTTAGACACGCTCTCCCGGTCTCTGACGTCGCAAAGAGTGAAGAAACCGTTGGGATGAGCGGGAGGGGGGTTCTGCTCGTCGGCGCCGGTTTTTCCAACGTGGATGACTCGGTCATTTTTTGCCAGGGCGATACCGGAGACCGTGCGTCCCAGGTGACCGGTTGCGCCGAATATCTATAGAACAAGAAGATTTACTGGATTTAGAAGTGCCCCGGAGATAGCATGTGAACGGGTGCGGCGGCGTGTATATCGCGCAATTGGCACGGATAGACTTTTGTTCATATGACCAAATACCTGCAAGGAAGAAACGGAACGAAAAGGGGGCTGATTCGATGCACTCTGTATCCCAAAGGCTTTCATGAAAAGGCAGCAGCGACGACTATCGGTCGATAGTGGAGTACACATGGACAGGGGGGGGGGGGGGTTATCGCGGGACATGCATCTGGATATAAGATTCAAAGCACAGTGTCGGCTCACGGCAAGCCGTCCGCATGCACTTACCAACCAAACCAACTGCGGGACGGGATCGTATTTGTTCACTGGCCCAGCGGAAGCCGGCAGACCAGCCGTCGTGGCTGTAGAAGTGGCATGATCTGAGGCAGAAGTGCTATTGCCAATCAGCTGCGGAGACGTGCTTTGGCTGCTGACATCCATGCTGACGAGGACTGATTGATTCGGCCGGGCTTTGGGTGCTCTCAGAGGCCAAGGACCATGCTCATGCGCATACGCCCAGGCCTGCAGGTGCGCAATTGGGGCGTAGGTGTGCCAGTCGATACTAGTCTTTGAGCAGTATGTAGGCTAGTAAGTACCGGCTATATAGAATTGTAAGTGTCGACAGATGCGGTGTCGATGCATCCGGCCGACGACGACCGGTACCCGTCGCAGACGACAGCTTTTGCTAGACGCCGGCCACTCCCTCTGAAGCAGGTACTCCCCTGAGCACGGGTAATGTAGATGCTAGATAGCAGACAGCGAACTAGGCCGTTCTCTGCACCTCCGCTATTGATAGCAGTCGTAGCCGCGATAGCCGCCGAGGCCGCCGGGCAGGGAAGAAGAGCTGGTGACGTTGCTTGGCAGCAAACTACCGTGTTTGGTGTTTCGCTTGTTCTGCGGCGAAAAATTTCATGTCCAAAATTTCTTAGGCCGTCGACGCTCGCAGCCAAGCCATCCATCTTCAACCTCCATCGGCTTCAAAACACCCCTCCAATCCTTCCGACGCTCTCATCTGTGCGGTCCCTCACCTGGCTACCGACCCTCTCCACCTGGTCATCATCAAGGGATTCCGTTCATCTCTTCTTCCCTCCTTCCGTCTTCCCCTCCGACCCCTCCAACCGGCCCGACTCCGAACCCCCCACCTTTCGTCGGTGGCCGATATTCTATCTCTTCCTTCACAATGGACAAGGTCGCCGAAGACCAGCTGAACTGGTTAGCCCAGAATCCTCTCGTTTCCCTGCTCAACGATGGAACGACTTCTCTATCCGCCAAACGAGAGGCTCTCGGGCTGTCGAACCCTGGGACCTTCGAGAACGTCGCGGCCGAAGTGACCAAAGGCGTCTTCTTGAACAACCTGCAGTTCACCGGCCTGAGAGCTGATATCGGGAAGGTTTTCGGCATCGCTCCGCTGTTCCAAACCTCACATTCCTTCTCCATGGGTCTTGGTGGACCGGGATCTCTGCCACCGTACACCGTCACCGCTGTCTACGGCTCAAGCCAGGTATGGGCATGCATGCATACATCCACACGATCGATTCGCGGAATACGTAATCGGCTAATATTACTCTTCAACGTTCTCCCAGCTCTTCCTCCAAGCGAACCTCGACAATGAAGGCCAGTTATCTGCCCGACTCAACTACAGATGGACCCCACAGATGCTCACGCGATCCAACGTTCAAGTTGCGCCCGGATCCTCGCAGGCAATGTTCCAAATCGACCACGACTACACCGGGAAGGACTTCTCGGCCATCGTCAAAGCTTTCAACCCCAGTGTTCTCGACGGTGGGTTGACCGGAATAGTAATCGGTCAATACCTACAATCGGTCACAAAGTCTCTCGCCCTCGGCGTGGAGACCGTCTGGCAGAGACAGTCGATGGCCGCTGCTCCTGAAGCTCTGGCTTCCTACGTTGCTAGGTACCAAGGCTCAGGGTGGGTCGCCAGCTGCGGTTTGCAAGCTGCTGGCGCCCTTCAGATGACCTACTGGCGCAAGTTGGCGGAGCGAGTCGAGGCCGGAGTTGAGAGTGTTGTTAAGCTGACACCCATCGGACCCGGCGTCCTCGCTGGAGAAGGAATCACCACGATTGGCGCCAAGTACGATTTTAGACAGTCCAGCTTGCGAGCCCAGGTTGATACCAGCGGCAAATTGGGGGTCCATCTGGAGCGACGAGTCGCACCCATGGTCACATTGGCGTTTTCCGGAGAGATGGATCACTATAAAGTTCGTACTACTGTTCCGTTGTTTTATCTTGCCGGGAACTTGCAGAAGCAAGCGTGGGACGTTGGGAAACGTGGCCGACTGACTTTTTGAAACCATTGTTCGCAGAGCACCGCTAAGCTTGGATTGTCCGTATCGATCGAGAACGCCTCAGAGGAGGTCATAGAGCAGCAGCAGCAGGGCGCCCCGTCGATATCGATCCCCTTCTAGAGTCCGGGATATTCCGATGCTTCTGCCCTCTGTCTCCTCCTCTTCCTACTCCCGTTGACTAACCCAAAACCCGCCCCCCATTTCTATTAAACTCTCTCCCTCTCTCTCCTGTTACCAGGTACATACAACTGCACATTCACAACCTCTATCTACATAACTACCAACGCAAGACTACTTACTTACATACTACCGACCTTTTGTACATAATCCCCTCTTATTTGTCCTTCTCCTCCACTTTATTCCTCACGATGACATACAAGTTTGTATGGTAGACATTCTATATTTGGGTCGAATGTGCGTCTGTGCGATGCGAACGGTGTTAATCCTTTCCCATCTACCGAGAAGGCTTGCTTGTTATCGGGGCGAGGCAGCGTCGAGCTGGAACGGGCCGGTTATGATCAGGAGGACTTGTTTTGTCTTTGATGGCACTTTTTGCGGTTATCTCCCTATGTATAATAGTGCACGGCTACCCATTTCAACCCTCTCTCTACAGGAAAATTTCAATCGTCCTCATGTGAGGACATGCATGGAACATCATCATACATATGCATAGGAAACGGTCCTGGGCATCCGAGACAAGATTTGGGGCGACGGGCCTTTGCGCCACGAAAGACGGATGGGATATCAGAAAATTTTCGAGGCGAATTTGATACAATTCTTTACATACACAGACCCGGACCTTGCGCTTTCCTTCCTCAGCCTCGCCAACATTTACCTGCTCCCACACACACACGCACGCACACACATCCACACCCCTCCCCCTCCCGTCCTTACAGCTTACACTTTCGAAATATCCTTTCCAGGTGCTCGGTGATTGGACACCCAGAGGTCTGGTAACCCCCTTCCCAGAAAATTGAGTCTAATCTGCGGATTATCCACCACGGAAGATAACCGAACCTTAGACATGGTGAAGGGCCGTTGCAGCCAACCAACCACTAAATGGACTTATCATGGAAGACCAATTGGGCGTCAGCTGATGAAACTAAAAAAAAAATTTCTTGTCCAGCGACTAAGAGATGAAAGAAACCATGGAAAAGTTTTCTTCGTGATAGGAAGTATCCCGGATATGGTTAATAACGCGCGCCAACGGATGGAGGGGCAAAGACAGTTCGCAGTGGTATATTATGTTGTACTGGCTGTATATGCACAATGACAGGCAGGTAAGGCAGTTAAGTTATATCTGGAAACTTCAATAACCATGCCGCCACCACCATGAGCTATAGAGCTCGCCAGCTAACAAACTGCAACCGCCGGGCATTCGATACCCCTCTGACAAAACAGAGGCCAGCAGGAAAACAAGCCCAACCAATTGAATCGATTCAGGTGGTTTCGCCTTCGGAAAATAATTATGCGAAAAACTCGTTTATTTGGCTTGTTGGAGGGTCGTGTAAGTAAGCTTAACGGGCGTGTTCTGCCTGGCCATTTAAATTTCCCAGCCGAAAAGCAGGCGGGTCACATGGTCGCACACGCCCTACCGAATTTAATTTTCTGCTTGTCCAACGAATATAAGCAGCGTTCGACGGGGAAGACCCAGAAAACGACGGGTTATGCATTGTGATTGAGCTGGTATGTATGATATTCCATATGATATCGATTTTCTTGAGGGGTTCTTTTATGGGAAATGGAATTTATTTTTATTTTATTATTTTATTCTATTCTATTTTTTTTACGAGCGGCAATGGAAGGGAGCTGTGACGAGCCGCAGCAGTTTTATGCACTCATATCAGTGCCTTACAAAGCTTCTTCGTCCGGCGGGCGTGGTCTGAGGGAAAAGGCCGGGAGCGGGCCATCCAGCGACTACTTCCTTTCTACTCTCTTCTATTTTATTTTATTTTTTATTCTTTTTTTCGGAGGGGTTGGTTCGGTACACCAAATCAGAATCGATCACGAGGTCCATCTGGGAACAGAAAAAGTAAAAATTTTGGCTTTTTTTCTGCTGTTCCTTTCTTTTCTTTTGCTGTCGTCCCTATGCACTAGGTTCATGGTTTGGGGAATCTAGCGAAGAGATCAAAGCTTTTTTTCTCGATAAAAAAAATATAAAAAAAAGAAGGGAGAAAGAAACCAGGGAATTTTTTTGAACTTGGTCGGAAGGGGTGGGAATATCTGAGACCTTAACTGTGAAATCGAATCACCTGAGTTGAGACGCATAACCCTCGAACCGAGAAGTAAGATTTTAGATTTGAACGAAGGGAAATATTCCTCTGGAATCCTTCTGGAAGCGAAAAAGAAGCCTCCCGAACCAGTTTGTCCTTTTCTTTCTTTTCTTTCGTTATTATTTTTCGAGGCGGCAAAGCAGAGGGACGTCCTTGCATGGTGCATATTTCTTTCGAAGGGACAGAGAGAAAAACGAGGTCGAAAGTCGAGCTAGAGGCACCCGAAAGCTGGGCTGTTACCCTTGTCCGTTTTGGATCGCTTTCTGCTGCTTTTCGGTTTTCATTCCGTCGACAAGGACCCTTTATGGGGACGATTCTCTCTTTTTTTGATGAAAAGGAAAGGACACACGATGCAAGCGCGGCACGGGAAAGAAGTGACCAATTGGGATATTTGACGTGGAGAGGGAGAGGGTTTAAGTTGGTGACATTTTTAGACCGGTTGAAGAATGCTGGCGGTGTTTTTTTATAACTCTTTGATATTAAGACGAGGGAATGGGTATGCGAGGACGGAGATGTTGGGTTTTGGGATATCGAGACTTCAATTAATTTCGTATATTCTATACGTGTATACAGCGTCGACAGAGGTTTGGCTGTTGAATTGGGTTTTCTGACGAGAAATATGACCGCGCCCTTTCGTCATGGGCTGTGGGATAGATACTTCATGCCGGGGCACGTTTTTTCCCTCGTCTGGGTGTTAATTTTTCTTTTCTTTCCGGTCTAACGATTTCAGAACGGACCACCTGACACATTCTCCATTCGTACCCAACAGATGGCAAGAAGGAATTATGTGCATAAGCAAACGTCATAGCTCGGTACGAATGGGAGCTTGGGGTCCTTTTTCTTTTCCCCCTTAGCTCGGGTTTTTTGCTAAAACGTCACTTTCTTCAAAACGGCTTGGGAAAGTTTTCTTTCTCAGGAAGCTTTTTTTTGGTAAAAAAGATGCAGGTTCGGGGTGTATTTTGGTGATGGTTATTTGAGGAGTGGGAAATCCTTGCATGGGAGAGCTTCCTTCTTTCTGTGGGAAACACGGGTCCGTACAGGAAGTATTTTATTACGTTTCAGGTGATCTGTGGAGCTTTGATACTCGAAGCTTCGCGTCAATGCTTATCGATAACAATTGTGATTTTTCCAAAAGCCTGATATGATATTCCGCTTCGTTCGGGTGATATCCGGATCACTGACTAAACTATCGTCCACGGTATAGTTGAGTCCCGGATTGTTGGAATATCCCCATTCCGTTCAACTAAGCACTTACTAGCCCTTTTTTTCGGTCTCATAGCTCTTCGGGGCTAGAATGCAATGGCCTTCCACCGAAAAGTAAAAGTAACGACTACTCTTGTGTGATACGAAGGTCACCCGAGCGTCTCTAAGACGGAGCCATCACGTGGGCGTCATCTGGCAACGTTTAGCCCAAAGGCGGAAGTGGTCAGGTTTGAGTTCAGCCCGGCGGTCCGCATGAAGCTTCTCAATGTATGTGAAGTACTGTGAAAGGGGGCGAGATCGTAGTCGATGGCACGGTTTCCCAATGTTGCAATCCCCACGGATTATAATCGATTGCAATTGGAAGGGGGGTGATTCGTGGGAATCTGGCCGTGATCGTGGGGTTCTTGTATCGAACTTCACCGTTCGAAAAATAAAAAAATAAAAAAGGATCATGCTGGCATGGCTTGCCTGCTTGCCTGCTTGCGCTGGAATGACCCGGACTTGACGACAACCATGGTCTGAGAGCCCTGGCCCTTGTCTGGGCAGGTGGCATTTGCCCTTTCTGCCAGCGAATAGACCCCCCTCTTTTCGATGCCATGATGGGGTCTCCACCGATGATGGCAGCCAACCAAAGGAGACCTTGGGCCATTTTCCCTTCGCTAGAACCCGCGAATTCCTTACATTTTGCATGCTGCGTGACCAGCCATCGAGACAAGCAAGCTTAAGCTGCCGTTCTGTTGATTGTTTGGGGACTTTATACGGGACACCTAGCATGGCTATAGCGGTGGCCCCCCGCCGCAGGGAGCAGCTAAACCCGTGGGAGAACTGAGGAATCGTAGGCGTCCGTTTGATTAAAAATAGTCGAAGGGAGGAAGAAGAAAGTTGAGGGTTAAAATGAATATAATCCATGCCGGGCTGCTTTTCAGGACAGCCGTGCGAGTTTAGCTAGCTATCTTTAAACGCTGCCTCTGGATCTATCCGATATCGATTTTTCTTTATTTTATTTTATTTTCTTCTTTATGTTTTTATTTTTTTATATTCATTCGAAAGTACCAACGGACTCGTCGTCATTGGCTCGAGGAAGGAAGTCGGTCCCGCTGTAAGGTACAGTTCACGATATATCGTCTCCCGTCTGGCCCCTCTTTTAAATTTCCCGCACTTTCTCGAACCTCGAAACTCGAAACCTGTGTCTTCTCGCCCACCTCACGCACGTTTTCCCCCCCTGCGGCCCTCGTTTTTTTTTTTTTACTTTCTAAACTATCAAATCAAGAATCGATATCGATCCGAAGAATAAGTAAGTGACATCGAGATTTCGCATTTTGTCGTCATCTGTTCCAAGGTTTTTTTTGCGCCCCAATTAGCTGCTAGCATCGATATGGGTTTTTCTTGATGTATCGCTGCCTGCGAGTTACGGTTTGGTCCGATATCATCTTGGAATGTGATCCCAATATCAGATACTGGAATAGTATCTGTGGGAAAAAAAGGATATCTCCATATCTGCTTTGCGGAATGGCCACCCCTCCTTTTACCCCGTTTTAGCCATCGGATCACCGTTGTCCCCGCCTGGCGGCGAACCTTTGCAGGCCTCCTCGAGCACATCGATTGCACTGTAGCGGACAGCTTGCGGAGCGGCTGGGAGGTATGAAGCTGTGCGACCATGCATCGATTGCAGGCCTTTCGCCAGAATATCCTTATTTTATCTTTTTTCTGTTTTTTGGATATCAGATTTCGAGAGTAGAGAACGGGGTTCTTTCTGGTGTTCTGGGGATTCCTTTCCGTGGTTCGCCAGGGTGCTAGTCAGATGCCCCTCCTCCTCCTCACTTCTCCAACCGTTCGGACCCCAGGCCGTGGAGTAGAAGAAGTCTATAACACGGTCTGGCTCGTACCCACGAGCATAGCAGTCGCTGCGAGTGACCGCATCCCCGCTAGTTTAAAGCCTGCCGCTGCTCGCCATTCCACGGGCCTTGTCCACGAACTAATTTTTTTATTTTATTTAAATTTCTACTTTCTATTTTTTATTTTTTTTCTTTGAAGCTGCGGGTGAAAAGGAACGAAGGCCCCATCGTTTAATTTCAAGATTCTCACGACCTCCCACGGCTCCATTTAAACTCATTGTCGCCCGACTTTCCACTGCTCCCTTCCATCTTATCTCCCTCTTGACTTCCCTCATTTTTTATTTTTATTTTTATTTTTATTTTTATTTTTTATTTTTTTCTATTTTACTGTTTTCCTTTTCCCTCCCGTTTCCTTTCCCTCTGACACCGTCCTGGTTTCGATCCCGTCCTTGGATCCGGTTGGAAGAACACAAGAGGCCTTTTCGATACTCTCACACACATACACACACACATCTACATACACTGTCAGTACTTTATATATACACACACACGCTGCTATAAAAATCCGATTCCCAGCCATTGATCGTTCGTTTTTTGCTTCCCCTGCCCCGCCCTTGAGATCGCACCTGTCCCATCATCACCGTCGTTATCACCGTATTGTGTTTTTCCGCTGTTACCCCTCTTCTTCCATCCTCGTGGCCCGGACCCTCTTGCTTGGCCCTGGACTTAGGCTCTGGGATTGGGACCACGCCAGCTATTCCTTACTGTCCTTTCCATGTCGGAAAAGGTACGGGCAATTAGCAGCTGCGAGTGTTCTTGAACAGCCGGCCGTTAGTTCGATCAGCAGACCTCTGCGGGAGCTCTATATCGTAGCCCTCGAGGAGATACTTAAGCGTGGCTGTTCCCTACGTACACACACGCATACACACACATACACATAGCGTATCATATCATATCATACCATACCGTATCATACGAGAGCTTGCTAGTTGAGTAATTAGCAAGAGAGTTTTCTGGGAAAAAAGAAGAAGAGCTAGCAGAGTCGATAGAGCTAACTGACTGACCAACCCCAGCGCCTGGTTTTTGCCGTTCAGCAGGACCCACCTCTCTCCGTTTCCTTCTTCCCAGGTCACCGAAAGAATTAAGAGTGAAAGAGAGAAAGAAAGAAGAGAGAGAAAGAAGAAAGAGAAGAAGAAGAAGGGGAAATTCAACCTTTCGCTATCAGAAGCCGTGCCCGTATAATCACTCCGCTCCGCTTTTCTGCCCGCAGTCCGAGCCTCAGGTCTTCAGGAATCTCCAGATACTACTGCTTTACCCGCCCACAGACTCTTTCTTTTATATAACATCACAGCCTGGAGAGGCCGTTTTATACGCTTCCTGACATTTTCATACTACTACTACTACTACTCATACTGCTGCCGCGACGTCATCGATAGTGATAATCTGATAATTGCTCTGTCGCTTTTTCTTCTTTTTCGTCGGGGACCCTGCAGCGGAATCATTGAACCAGACCGCCCGGCTCGGACCCGCCTCGACAGAAATAGCAGATTAGCGCCAGGCCTCGAAGAACGGACGAAAGAACGGACGAAGCAGAACTTCTTCCATTTTATTCCATCTCATCTTCTCCTTGATCTCTTAAATACTCTCCTTCCCGCATTTCTGGACTTCCGTTCCATTCCATTCCAGCCGACAGACGACCTTTTGATCGAAGCTCCGCCCGACAGAGCAAACCCTCACGCTCGCAATCAAACCCTCTTCTTCCCTCCCAACCTGCTTCCCCCGACAAGCTCCATCAACAATCAATCAATCTCCACCCTCTCCACCTCCATCACCCATCACCCATCTCCATCCATCCATCCGTCCATCCATCTCCAACCATCGCCATCCTCATCGTCTCAGCCATCACCGAATCCCCTCTGCTGCTCCTCCTCTTTTCCCTCTGAGACCCAACCAACCCCTCTCAGCACCTCCCACCTGATCGAGCGGGAATTTCGCTGCTGCTGGCCATCACCCTCTCGGCAACCGTCCACCAGCTCCCACACCACAACCACAACCACCACAACCACCACAACCACCACCACAACTTTTACCCCTCCTACCACCGTCTATTTTTGCCCGTCATCCGCCTGTCGCCAACGCACAACAACCCATTCCCATCTCTCTCGACATCGGTCCTCGCCCGTCCTCTCTCGTCCCTTCGAGAGAATCCCTGACAGATCCCGTCTTCCGTCTGCAATCTCCCTTCCAGTCGCCAAGGTGGCTCATCTATCGCCCTTAAGCTGATACCGAACCACAACCAATCAACATGTCTCAGAACCGGCCATCAGGATTCCCCGGGTTACGGATGGGAGGTAAGCTGCTCCTCCAAACTAACCAACCTCACATACGCACCTCCCAGAATGAAAAAAAAAAAAAAATAAACACAAAATAAACATCAAAAAAAATAAAATAAAAAATTAAAAGTGACTCGCCTGATTCTCATATTTTTTGTGAATTTTTCTAGAAACGGTCAAGGAGAAGGTCCAGGATGGACTCACCGGCGAAATACGAGAAATGCAATACACACAATGCAAGATCGTAGGCAACGGATCTTTCGGCGTCGTGTTCCAGACAAAGTTATCGCCAAACGGTGAAGATGCGGCTATCAAGCGAGTTCTACAGGATAAGCGTTTTAAGGTACGGCATCGACGCGCTTTTTTTCACCATCCCATCTCCTCTTTTCTCTTCCCTTCTTACTTTTCTTCCTCTCTCTTCCTCCTCTTTTCTCCTCTAATAATGGAGTTTCCCCGGTTTCCCGGGGCTCCCGTGGCACCTTTTTGTGATTTGTGGGCTGGCTGACTAACCGCCGATGCAGAATCGAGAGCTCCAAATCATGAGGATCGTTCGACACCCGAATATCGTTGAGCTGAAGGCTTTCTACTACTCAAACGGAGATCGCGTACGTTTTTTCTCTCCTCCTCCCTTGGCACGTTTGGCGGCAATTCCTCCGAGCTAACACTCTCCCACCTTGCAGAAAGAGGAGGTCTACCTGAACCTCGTCTTGGAATTCGTTCCAGAAACCGTCTACCGAGCTTCCCGGTACTTCAACAAGCTGAAGACTACGATGCCAATCCTCGAGGTTAGGCTCTACATCTATCAGCTTTTCCGATCCCTCGCATACATCCACTCCCAAGGAATCTGCCATAGAGATATCAAGCCGCAGAATCTCTTACTCGACCCCAGCACCGGAATTCTCAAGCTCTGCGACTTTGGTAGCGCGAAAATCCTGGTTGAGAATGAGCCCAACGTATCCTATATCTGTTCGAGATACTACCGCGCTCCGGAATTGATCTTCGGTGCCACCAACTACACAACGAAGATTGGTATGTCTCACCGGTCCCTTTAATTTCCCGCTGTCGTTGGGAAACTTTGTTGCTAATGTTGGGTTTTTTTTGCCCAGATGTATGGTCGACGGGTTGCGTTATGGCGGAGTTGATGCTCGGTCAACCGCTCTTCCCCGGAGAGTCCGGGATCGATCAGTTGGTGGAGATCATTAAGGTGCTAGGCACTCCCACCCGGGAACAGATTCGCACCATGAATCCCAACTACATGGAACACAAGTTCCCTCAAATCAAACCACACCCATTCGCCAAGGTAGCTTCCCACTTATACGCTCAGTTCGGTTTACAGGAATATTAACCCCGATCGCAGGTCTTTAGAAAAGCGCCACCAGAAGCCATCGACCTTATCTCCCGTCTGCTAGAGTACACTCCCACTCAACGTCTCTCGGCGATCGATGCTATGTGCCACCCATTCTTCGACGAGCTCAGAGATCCCAACACCAGGCTTCCCGACTCGCGAGGCACAAACGGAGGGCCTCGAGAACTCCCCGAGCTATTCAACTTCACCAAGCATGGTATGTTCCCCGTAGTATATTGGTGGATGGTGTGATGCTGATTATTTCTCGCAGAGCTATCTATCGCTCCGGAACTAAACCACCGCCTCGTTCCACCACACGCCCGCCCTGCCCTCCTCGCCAAGGGTCTCGACATCGACCACTTTACACCCCTCTCGAAGGATGAGATGATCGCCAGACTGGACTGATATGGATCACCCGGCCTAGTTGATTTTTCTCAAATGCACGATACCCTTACCGGTATCATCACACAGCCATTGCCGATTCTGGAAAAGCGGGTATCTTTTTCCTCTCCAAACCTACTGCACATCCTTTACCGTGTCGAAACAACAAAAGCTTCCCCTGGCGTATCTTTTCCATGTCTTTTAGGACCCGAGACAACAAAAACCATATACCGGAGAAATCACGTTCTTGCTGTCTACACTTTTTCCTCTTGCCCTCTCAGCTATCTTCTTTTTTCCCTTTAAATTTGTGTTTCTTTTTGCGTGGGCACATTATGAGAAACATCGGATCACCTTCGCTTCGTTGTCTTGTTTCCCTCTTCTTGATGAAGCTGGCATCTGAAAATATTGTGCGAACTTGTTAGACTTATTCTCGGTGTTCATGCTCTGGGCCAGGATATCAGCAATTGTAACCTTTTCCTTTCTTATTTCCTTCTTCACTTCTCCTCCTCCCTGCTTTAATAGCCCATTCTTTTTTTTTTCTTTCTTTTCTTTAACAATTATTTTCTTTTCCCTTTTCAGCTTATGGAACCGGTTGGAAAATATCTTGAGAATTTTCAATGACCTGAGTTCGACGAGGACAACCGGAAGAGACGTCTATACTATGGAACCATCTCCTTTTTTCGCAGAACTATCTCCTTCTTCTCTCCGTCCCCTTTCCTCATCCCCCCCTCGCCGCAGAATATATAGACACTACTACTACTACTACTACTATTACGAGCTCCAAAAATTGCTATTGAATGTTTTTTTTCTAAACGATCCACCCTGTTCCACACACACACACTGTTTCTTATATCAAAGAGGAGGAGAACCGACAACTAGGTTACCAAATGTGTTCTTACTTTTTTATAACTCTTTTTCAACCAAAAAAGTTGATATTCCTCTCCCAGAACCTTTTCGCTTTTTTCTTGCTTCTTACTTGATTCCCGTTTTATACCAAAGCTGGGTTAATGAAAACAAAAAATTATTACTATTACTACTATTACTACTACCATTACTTCCACTATTACTACTGGTCCTATATTAGCTTTTTGTTCTCCTTTGTGATTTGCATTTTCTTTGTGATGATAACGTACGTGCACCCCCTTCCCGTCTCTCCATATTCTAGCTTTGGTATACTACTTTTACTACTACGCTACGGATGCTCTATAACGAACCTTTTCTTTTTGTGGATTAAGTTTTTCCTTATGTCGGTATTTGGTTTACCTGGTATAAGGGTTTTACACTCGCTTTCTTTGTTATGGATATCCCCATTTTGCGTGTGTCTTCGGTTTTATATTCTAGTCAGGTCTTTGTGTGAAATACTACTACTACCATTCTTCTCATTTTTTACTGCTATAAACTAACGATGCATATATATGATGGAGGATGGAGAATGTGATTGACTGACTCCTGGGATGCTAGCGCTATGTGCTTGAGGGTTTTCTTTTCATGATTGCTACTTACATTACATTCCTCCTGGGGGCCGTTGGGTCTGGTGGGTTTCTTTTCTTTTCAGGACAGATTTTTTTTTTTTTTATATATCTTTTTTACGATCTTATGCGGATTCCGGGATATGGGATAACTCTAGGGGTTTCTTCTGTCCATCTTCTCCTTTTTCGAATTACTTTCTTGGACTTGTTTAAATATTGAAGATGTAACCATATATAGCCGCTGCCAATTGAATTTCCACTGCCGAAGCTACTGTCGTTTGGTATAATATCCCGGGGTTTTCCATGAGTGTATTTGGCCATGGGGGGTAATGTTATTAATCCGTTTTTGCAATTAGAATACGTACTTCTTTTGATATTCAATTTATGATTTTTAAGTGCGGCAATGCTAATATTTCAGCCGTTCGAGCTTTGAGCTTTTTTATTTTGTTTTTTAAATTAGGACTGGCAGACTGTCCCCGGATGTGAAGTGAAGATGTTACTGGTTTATGATTACCTGTGCCGTTGCTGGATGCAAGTGCTATGACGATGATGCATGATGCAGTTGAAATGTGAAGAGAGGGTGAGTCACGGTTCACGGATATGGATTACTGTGGGGTTTTTTCTTTTTGATGAGTTCGCGGTTCGATGCAGGCTTTTTCTTGTGCTTTCACTTTTTTTCCTTTTTTTTTTTCTGTTCCCGCATGCTCTCCTTTGTAAGATGGATATGACAGGTTAGGTATGAAGTTCGAAGGATGATTCGCGAATCGTGTTAAAGAACGTCGGTTGGTAAATATAAACTACGGAGTATTAATAACCCTTCCTCCTCGAAATCCTTAAGCTTAAAGCTGTACTAGTCGACCTTGAAAATGCCATTTCGATCGGCCCTACGAGGCCTTACGCAAGGGGCCTAATCTCCTAAATTGACTTTTTTTTTCCCGTCTCTAAATTCAGATCGGTAGCTATAAGTAAGTATAGATATGGTTATGCATAATGATGGGTCATCTCGTTTTTTTAGCTGGTACGAGGTAAAGAAGGTTATTGAAGGAATGCAAGTGCCGCGTAGGTTTTTTTTTTTTTTTTTCGCTTCCGAAGTTCTGGAACGGTGGGTGAAGGATGCTTTTTGATAGTTTAAATTTAGCGGAGAGGATGGGGTTTCTAAATTATGGATTATCCAAAATTAGCATTTTCTCTGTTCGTTGAAGAATATATTTTCATCAAGAACTCACGACGGGTTAAACGTTATAACGGGATGGAGAATTAAAATGAACAAAACACGGACGGCATTTGGGTGTTTAATCTTAGATATGTTTAGTTTCTCGTTTTTTAATCTATTTTTTACGAACTTATTTTTTCGAATAGAGGCTTTGTGGCACGTTCTTTGAGGATCCGGTCTGCGGGTTTCTATAAAAAGTCGAGCTTTGGGTTTGTCGGCCGGGCTTATCATGCTACGGTTGCGCATGATCGGTTGATGGGGGGGCGGAAGAATATATATCACGGCGCATCTTGGATACTGTATTCCATGGTTCTGTTCTATTCAACTGTGTTCTTTATTTCTCTTTGCTTCTCTTCTTTTCTTTATTGATTAAAAGAAATACTCTTACAATCTACGACATTAAAAATCTACGACAAAATGTTCCCCTTCCTATCCCTCCCCCGCGAACTGCGCGATCAAATCTACGCCTACCTACTAGTATCCCCTCCAACGCCCGTTAAAAATCCAAAATACCAGTACTACGTCGATGATTTCAAGACCTCCGAGTTGAGGAAGATATATACCATCAGATCTAAAAACCTGGGTGTTCTGCGCGTCAACCGACAGGTTCATGAGGAGGCTTCCGAGGTGTTTTATAAGAAGAACGTGTGGCCCGTACGGATTGTTATGGCGAGACGGTGTGCGCAGCCGGCGGATTGTAGGGATGGGTTTCAGGTTTGTTATGAGGCTCCTTGGGAGGAGGTTGCGTATGGGGGTGGGGGGGATGGGAGGTATGTTTTGGGTTTTTTCTTTGGGAGTATATATCTATTTGTTAGTTTTGGCTGATGGGATTTTGTTATAAATATAGGGTCGGCAGGTTCTACGATGCTGAAAGATTCTTCAGCGATACTAGTGTCGGGGAGTTGGAGGCTAAGCAGTTGATAATGGGTACCAAACTCGATTTATACCCGTCGCATCGGTATAGGAAGTTCCTGCGGAAGGTTAGCGTGGAATTTATAGATTTTAGGGTTAGGGGGATGAAGGATGAAGCTTTATGGGGGGAGAAGAGTGAGAGGTTCCTTGTGGCGGGTAGGACGTTGTTGTTACCGTTCATGGGGCGGTTTAGACGGTTGTTGGAGCCCGCGGGGGGGAAGGTTGTGGTTGATATAAGGATTAAGAGGTACTTGAGGGATGAGTCGGATCCGAGGAGGTTGAGGTGGAGGAGGAATTCGGAGGTTACGCCGAAGCATCCGATTGATAAGGCGATAGAGCTCTTAGGGGATGTTTTGGCGCTTGAGACTGTTTGGCCGTTGACTGTGTAGGATCGAGGCGGGGTTGAATGATGGCGAGTCGAGGGCGTGGAGGGGTGGTGTGCTTGAGGTTTGTAGGAGGCATGCTGAGTTTAAGGCGGAGAAGATGGTGGAGTTTGAGGAGGAGGCTGCTGCTGTTGAGGGGGATTGTTACTTTGTAATCATGCGGGGGAAGGTTAAGTTGGTGAGGAATGGGATGAGGTATGATTGTTGTTATGGGTGTGAGAGGAGGCGGTTGGAGAAGGTCTGTGGGGATGTTGATGTCGATGCTGCTGGTGAGCCACGGTGAAGCTGAGAAGTTGGTGACCACAATCCATCTACACGGATAGTTTCGAATTCAGTTCGACAGACGTTAACTAGTGCAAGAACCCCTTCCTTAGGTTATATTTATGCTTTCGGGGTGTCCACAGGATCTTCGAGAAACGTCACCGCAACGGCGAGTCATGCATGCGATTTGTGGTAGACGAGACGGGAAGAACGCTAGGGCTCGCCGATGGCTTGAACTAGTCTGTATAAAGGATGGCATGAAAAAAAAAAAAAAAAAAGAAGGTTGGCGTAATGGCCGGCATCCACGGACTCAAGCGATGGCTTTTTTTCCCTCCCGCTCATTTCATTTCCTTGACATGTCTCTCCTTATCATTCATTCATTATACAACCGCCGCAGCAGCAGCAGCAAGTTTGGACTCTTCGAAGCGATTTGCTAAGATTTTTCTGAAGAGTTCGCCGAATTGGAAATCGTTTTGGACGGAGTTTTTGCGGGGTTTATAGTCGTATCGGTTTGGTAATGATACGACGGTGTCACGGCGTTTAGATCCGATATCAACAAAGTTAAATGAGAATGTGCCAGTTGCAGATACCGAGATAGCGCGCAATATGTCGCTCGCGAGATGCCTTTCGAACGGGTTCTTTTGTATGTACGTATGTACGTGTACGATAACGGCTAACCCCTTCGGTATCCCCACGATCGTACAGAAATGCTTTTGAGAAGGTGCGATGGATCGTGATCAGCGAAGTCTTCGATCTCGGGGACATTACTTGCAGACTCTCGTCGTCTGCGCTGGCAGGTGTATACGTTGTGGTCAGGATAGCTCATCCGAAAGCCAGGATTGGGGGGATATTGTCGAGGTTCTGCAGGTATTTCCCATGCTTAGAATTCGGAGAACCCGACCTCTTTTTGACAGTTCCGTCCTGGCAATGCCGGTAGAAATATCTCCCACCATGCCCCCCGTTCCCCCCCTCACACCCCTTACACCCTTGTAAAACATGTGAGCTAGCCGTGGTCTGCTGGTCCTTGTAGAAAGAGAAACCTTAGTCTTAGGCTATCGAAGGTATGTTTCTCCGGCGCGCATCGAAAACCGATTTTGCATGGAGGGGGGGAAAGCCGTGCTTTGTACGCTTGCCGGGTACAAAATGGCCCCTCCCTTGCGTCACTGTATCTTTAAAGGCAAGAAAAGAAAAAGCCAAAATTTCCAACTTGTTATTGGGGACTTCGAGTCCTGGCCGGATGAGATCAATGGCGGCTATCCACATACGTGGCGTGACGGGGCTTTGAGTTCCTCGAGTGAAAAGGGCGGCCCTCGGAGTCGACGTGATGTAGTCCCGCCCACATTTATGCAGTTCTGAGCTCTCGATTCGATGGAAGAGGGAAGAGGACAGAAGGAGGAGGAGGGGCATATTGTTTTTCTCGCTCTCGTTTGACAAGACCTAAATGCGGCCGAGGGACGTATGCATGGTTGAAAAAGAAACAATAGAACGCAAGAGGTCTCTGCTGGGCTGGCCACTGGCAGAAGAAGACGACTCGGGATAAAGGGAAGCTGTCACAAGGTTGGCTTTCGACCTCATGCTGAGAAATGGCCAGCTTGGGATCTTGATTGTAACTCCATTCGTTTTCTCTTTTCCGTATATCCCTCGTCGTTTTAAGCTCTTCTGGAGAAGCTTTGAGCTCCCATCGGCCCTTCCGTTCGTTTAAAACGACCCTTTTTTAAAGTCCAGTTGCATTGTCGTCTGTCGCTATCATTCGTTTTCCCTTTTATCCTTTTTCCTTCGCTCCTTCTGCTGGCGGTTGCAGGATCCGGTGTACAATCATGGAGATCAATATCAATGGGAGCGAAACCGGTATGGACGGGCTCGACAGTTTCCCGGCCGAGGTTCTGACTTTGATACTCGAACTGCTGGACGTCGAGACTCTGCTCAAGTGCCACGACGTTTGCCGTTCCTGGCGGAAGCACTCGCTCTACGAGTCCAACTATCTGCCCCACGTTCTCGATGCCTATAACCAACTCACGCACGGGACACGTCCGCTCCCCGCAGAACTCCGAGGGCCGGAGAGGGCACGGCGTCTGAAGGAATTGGTCAAGGCTTCGATTTCAGCGTTGCCGGTGTTCGCGGATTGCGAGACGTTAAGGGATATCGCTGTCGTCCTGCACCGGTTGGACAAGTCTTGGCTCTCGGGCAGCAACACAAGCTTTGCGTCTTTGAACCGTGGCGAGGTTCACGATACTCCGATTTTGGCGGTTGCGATTGATGCTGGGACCGGGTTCATTGTGACGGGGGAGAGTGGAGGGTCCGTGGCCTTTTGGAACGCTTCGACGGGGAAATTTTGTCATCGGACTCGGTTTATGATGGCTGGGGCGCAATCGGGCTGGGCCGTGCCGTATAGGATTGGGATTGAAGGTGATATTATGGTTATTGGAACGACGGTTCGTGGTTTCCTTATTTTAAATTTTCTTTCGTTTCCGTATATCGATGCTAACTGTGCCGCTGCTACCGTAGTATGGAGGAGCCGTTGTTGCAATCCGCAGTCCGCCTGGTGACCCTGAACCGTTTGTGAAAGTCGCAGAGATTTGGACCAATGGCGGGCATATAGCGAGCATTCATATCGAAGGGCCCGTGTGCATTCTCGGTGAGGTTGGCCAGGTCAGTTTCTGGGATATGTCCAAGCTTCTGGACTATAAAAATCGAACAGAGGTGGACCTGCAGGTGCCGAACATCATGACCATAAGCACCCGGGACTCCAATGCAATGGCCACGGATGCATCTCCCGTCCATAGTCTTTTCTATAAGGACAGCTGCCTGTTCGTCGGTTTGGCGGGAAGCGCGGTTCAGAGGATTATTTCGCAGACCCGGCAGAGTTTCCATGCGAAGAAGCAGCTATGGGAGCTCCCTGCGCCGCATTTCACCTGGCTGGTGTCGGGGCCAGAGATCCCTGGCATCGGAGACGTAGGCTGCTCTCGGGTCTGTCCTATCGGTGACTCCGGTCACATTCTCATCTCGTGGGCGGATTCGTCTGTCTACCGTATGTCCTCCAATATGGAGGATCTTGTTTGGGAGCCACGACCTCAATCCCTGATGCCGGTTGCCGACGGGCCGTACAAGAAGACCGTTGGGATATATGCTCGCGGGGAGAAATTAATCTGCCGCATCAGACATAACGTATGTTCTCTTCGCTCCGAGATTTGACTGCTAGAGGGAGATTCTAACACCGGTTTTCTAGGCAATCGAGATATTCCTAGAGGATGGGACTCTTGTCAACCGTATACCCTGCAATTACGGCGCAATCAGTTGCGTAGCTGTACGAGACCACCCACCATCCCAAAATCCCCGGAGTTCGGATCGCTGACATGGGGTTTTCATTTAGATTGATCCCGCTTTCATCGTAGTGGGGACGAGAGAAGCCGCAGTCTGCGTCTACTATTTTGCACCGGGGCGGCAAATACCCGCGCATGGACAAGGTCCGTCCTCTTCCGCCGCCACCAGCACTTTGCGATCGCCTTCATTGGAGAGAAAGCATACTTACAAACGAAAGTACCACGAGGCAATGGGCATGGATCTTGAAACCCCAATCGTTGTTGGCGCGCCGGCCATTGGCTCCGAAAGGATCCGCGAAATAACAAAAGATCTCTCGAAGAGCGGGTCGGCCAATCTCGATGTGGGGCCGAGAGCCAAGGCCAAAGGGTTTGTTCCCGCACCATGATTAAAAGGCAGTTCTGACGGACGGAAACACCGTATTGCGACAGAGGCCCCAGCTGAAGGGTTTCGGATTAGCAAGAAATCTCGTCCGTTAGGAGTCTGTGTAATCACCGTATTAAGATGTAACCCGAGGCTCCCGACTCAAATCTTAGTGGCCCTTGTAGTCACTGACACAGAGAAGGGCGCGGGATTACGTAATTTGAATCTCTTATGAGGTTCCATCAGCAGGTTGTCACGTTGTTGACACCGGGCAAAGGAAGCTATACATTCACCAGATGCTCTTTAGATCTTTCTAGAGGCTTCGGGGAGGGGTGTATAACGTTATTGGTCAGCTATTTATGGCCGGAAGACGGCAAGGGGGGTGGCGTCGAGGATTGCGTATCCCCTTGATGCTTGGTCGGTACATCGCTGGGCTGTTGCCTCCGATGTCGCCGGGCAGTGCATTGGGTGGGTACACTGGCAACGAGGATTACGTATGTACCTCCACGGGCTACTTGTGGCACGGGTAAGGTTGCAATGGTATGGAGCAGGAGAGGGGGGGCTTTTGTGTTTGTAGAAGGTGGGGGTATGTTATGCATATTGGCGAGGAGACTTACCGATTGGAGGCATCCTGGACAGCCATTTGTATTATCAGCTTCCGCCAGTGTCGAGTAATGTTTAATAGAATCCGTACCCACTATATAGACCGTTCTTGATCTGAGAGGGCGCTTAGGGTGGTAGCCCAATGGGAGAGCGTAAGATATCAAAGGGCTAAGGAAACAAGTCTCTGCATTTCCCTCGTGCACGCAAGTCATATCAGACAGTACTTCTTAAACAGGAGGGTAGATGAAGAAAGGAACCTTGATCAAGGGCCATCCGCTGTCAATGTGAACCGCTCCCAGCACCCGTCGTCGGTACTGAGTCCGAAGAGTGTTGTTTTTGTGGTAAAGTTGGGCGCCTCATCGCCATCGGCTGCCAGTCGCGTGAAATCGCTGCCCGAAGGAACAGCCAATTCAAACCAATTCCAATCCCAGTCAAACAGCAAAAACCGCAGCGACCCGAATCGACACCTGCCTGAATAACCTCCTCCTCCATCATCACGACAGCTCGGATGGTTCATCGCGACACGACGGCGACATCTCCAAAAGATGGGTGATCGGATGGCACCTGACCCCTCAGGTGCAAGCTCCTCATCCTCGTCGACAATAACAGAACCGCATCTCCTGTTCTTAGCGTTAGCCGATTCGTATCTCAACACCGCGCATAGCACCGGGATTAAGGAGTCCTTCGACCCCGAGCTCTACCAGACCCTCGTGGCAGCTGCCCTACGATGTTTCGAAGCCGCCCTGTCCGTACGTCTGACTTGGATTGCCTCCGCTGGTTAGCCGTGGGCGAAGGTTCTGATTATCAGGGTATTTAGGAATTCAAGCTACAGCCAAAGTTCGAAGCGGCACTACGGTTACGATATGCGAGCGTATTGGAAGAAGAGACGGAAAATGTGACGGATGCAGAGGAGATCCTTCATAAAGGCGTACGTAAACACTGCTCCACCGACACGTCCCCTTTCGAGTCATCTCCGGCTTTCAAACAGACTGAGGCTGACATGTTTATTTTTGGGAACACAGATTCTTATTGCCGGAAAGGTGGAACATACCCAATGAGTTACCCAGTTTTTTCGGGACCCACGATGTTGACAATGCCATTGTGGATGCATAGAACAATTTCCAAGACCTCAAATTCTCGATGCAGCACCTGCTTGTTCGGATCATGTTCCGAATGAAGCCAAAGGCTGCATTTATCCTTCTGGGCGAACAAATAAAGCAAACCGAAGTGTAAGTATTGGTGGTATAACCTGCCGTTGTCTAAATCACCGTTCAAAGCATTTACACGAAATTGCTGCAGGGTATCAATAGCGTACTGGACCTACTCTTTCCGATTTCTACTTTCGTCGCTACGGACCCTACGCACGGATGAGCAGGACGACAATGCCGCCGTATCATCACTCAGGTCGGCCGCTGAACTAGCAAAAAGACGGGAGGACCACCCCGTTTACGCCCTGGCAAACCTGATGGAAGCATCGATATTACTAGGACAAGGGATTTCAGGCGTGGATGGTGCGAGGAAGGCGTTGCATAAGTCGCAAAGTGTTCCATTGCCAGATGCACCGCAGCTTACTTTCCTCTTCCAAATGCTGGATATCATGTCAGCGACGATACAAGGATCCATGACCGAAACCGATGCCAAAATGAAGGTGTTACAGGAAAACCTCGACGGGAACGTTCCTTGGAAACTGTGGCCTGCAGATGGCACGTTTGTGGTTCCCGTCAAGCCAGTATATGACAGGGGCAGGGTGGAAGAGCTACGATTCAAATGGCTCCCGAAGGCGGATCTTTGGTCACTCGTCTGGTTCCTCAGCGGGTCTATTCGCACACATTCCAACGGCTTCGATAAGAAGGCTGAGGCTTGTCTAATCCGGGGTCAAGAGATGATTGATGGGTTGTTATCTGGGGATGCGGATCCTGGACTTTATTCGGTGGAAACAGCAGCTGCTAGGATAACCTGGAGGAGGCTCCTGAAACTATTGATAACACTGCAATTAATATACTGCTATGCTGGTCGAAGCGCCTGGTCGGATGCTATAAATGTTGGTCTGCGTGTATCGCCCCTCCTCGATCGAAACTCGCTAACCTTTCCCAGACCTTGCGGCAAGCAGAAACCCAATTCGCAAACATCAACGACGAGTCCGAGCAACGCTTTATCAGGCCCTGGTTGACATACACCACCGCCGTCGTACGGCAGGGTACCGGTAATCTTACTCGGGCACTGGCTGCATACCAGGGCCTTCTTGTTGACCGAACGTCGGAACTGGGTATCCTCGCGGCGCTGAATTCCGCTTTGATTTTGTCTGGGCCCCGAACGAGGAATTTTAGGCAGGCACAAAACATGCTTGCAGGTGTCGCCGACTTCGCGTCTGCCCACCGAAATCCGCTGATACAGAGTGCATACAATATTGTAACGGTTTCTCTCGAGAATAACGGCGAGAACCTAAACGTTGTGCGGTATGTTCTCCCTATTTCGTGTTTGAATATGTGACGTCCGAGACTAACACGTAGGCAGGAGTCTACTGAGCACTTCGAATCGGATTTTTAGGCAAGCAGGGGTTCATCATATGCTAACGATCACACTGGCTTTGGTCTGCGCTAAGGTCTTCAATCCTGACCCACACCACCACGCCAATATGTCCAGGGCAACATTGGATTGTGCGATCAAATCGGGTGACCGGCTTTGGCAAGCTACTACTAGGAGCATGCTCGCTGGTGAGTTTTCACTGGCTTAGATGCCCCATGACAGATATTGATTGCTAATACACCCCCATAGACGCACTCGTGAGAGCCAATCGCGAATCTGAAGCTAAGAACTTCCGGGTTGCCAGCGAACAAGATAGGGTTGTCGTCGAGCAGTATCTCAACTTAGGCACGAACTAGCCTTCTTGATCTGGCCTCATAACTTGGGCGAGGTAGAGCTGCCCAAATACACAGACACATCGCATCCGCCTATCGTCGGTTCAAGCATTTTATCGACAGCTGTTATTTCTCATTACTTTTCATCGGATACTCTCGGCTAATACCCCGGCATTGCGATTATGATCGTATCTTTTTGTTCTTGTATCTTATACAGGCTACTTTTGTATTGATTGCATTATCAGCGGCAAGGTGTTCAGGGTGGGAAAATCGAATCATATTGATATTCTAGCAATTCTGCCACGCTCGAAAAGGCCGTGGGTGTGAGCAACCAAAGAGTGTGTCTACTTGCGCACATCATTCAGAGTCACACGCTATAACAGTATAGTAAATCCTTGATATCATTGACCCACGTTGATTCAATCCAGGCATCAAAGATACGGTCCCGCTCTGCACAAAAGTTCCCGTACACGAGCCTCATGGATCAGATGGATTCTATCAAAGCTCCCGTCCTCCAACCGCTCCTGCCTTATTCGCCATAGCACGATCGCTGGCGTACAGGAGTAACATCCATGCCGACAGTTTTCGTCTTCTGATGTTCACCGTTCCAGTTAGCGTCGAACGTGGTATTTTGACAGACCTGGCCACAAAATGTGTTGCCACCTTCCGCTTTTGTTCGTCTGCTTGTGTGACCCTCCGCAACCTCTTCCAACAAATTTCACGCTTTCCAAAACGCTAAGCTTAGGTTCCACGCTTGATTGATCTCACATCAGCGCAAACCACAAAGTTCCTCTCAGCCGACTACAAAATCGCTCTGCTTACTTATATAATACAAGAGCTGCAAGTACCCTCCGTAGGTAGGGGAGCTGGCGAGCCCCCATGCCAACCTCCAGACAAGATGGTTCGACGACGGCAGTATCCGAAATTGTCGCCGGCGTCTCAGCCGGATTCATCTCAACTATCGTCTGCCATCCACTCGACTTGATCAAGACGAGGCTACAAGGTGAGCTTGAAACCCCCCCCCTCCTTTGCGCTTTGAAACCTCTAGGGATCCCCGCCCCGAGTTCTGAAGTATCGTGGGGTATTATTTCGTGGTGTTCTGCAACTTTGCAACCACAGTCCAGAGGGGGTTTTCTACATGCACGGAGACGCTGAGAAAGTTTTTGGATATCGGCGACTAGCTCACGTCATTCTGGAAACCCATCTTGGTATCCGGCGACAGCTAGTAAGATTATTTTTTTTGCTCGGGCAAATAAATCTTATTAGCTGATATTATTGCATGCGAACTGGGGGGGTTGATGGGATTTTCCATAATATGACTGATATCTGACATTTCGCAATTCTTTCTCGGTATCTACAGTCCATCGATATGACACAGCTCGAGCGTGGGGTGGTTCCCTCGCTGTGGCTCGAGAGTTGCTTGACGATGCCCGCGCCACAGGACGACATCCTATCAAAGCATTTTATCGCGGCATCACTCCTAATATTCTCGGAAATACGGCAAGTTGGGGCTTATACTTCCTCTGGTAACCCTCTAATTCCTTGTTCTGTTTAAACGGATTGCTTCGCCTTGACATCAGCCCTGCAAAGGAAAAGAGGCGTTTCTCCTTGCGTGGGAATAAAACGTTGCATCTCACACCGGCGAGGTTTTTTTATGCACGATCCAAGGGAATTGCGATTCTGACGCACGTGAGGCGCTGCTTTGCAGGTACGACCAGGTCAAGCGTCGGGTTGCGGAATATCGCGGAAAGCAGGGTCAAGAGTTAAGCTCTCTAGATTATCTCTTATCATCGGGCGCAGCAGGTTTGTAGACATCGAATCGCAAAAACGATGGGATTCAAGTTTTTGGCTCACTTTTTTATTTTTTATTTTTTTCTATGTCACTCATAGGCGTCGCAAGTGCGGCCCTGACAAACCCATTGTGGGTTGTGAAAACCCGGATGTTGACCTCAGGATACCGGGGTCCCGGAGCTTATCGGGGAGTTGCCCAGGGTCTGGTGGATCTCGCCAAGAAGGAAGGAATCCGGGGATACTTCCGGGGTTTCCTACCATCGTTATTTGGAGTTCTCCAAGCCGCGATCCAGTTCATGACATATGAAAATCTGAAAATCTGGCGACGTTCGAGCCGACTCGAATCGTCAATTTCAGACGATGACAGGCAGCCGTTTCAATCAGGTTCGAAACAGCAAGGTATGTATATCCAGCACCACCTTCACCCGTCACATTTCTGTTTCTCGTTTGTTCATCTTCGCAAGCCAGCCAGCCAGCCCATGCTCGGAACCTGCATAACATACAGCTATCGGTCTATTTGGCTGCAATCATCTTATAACCAAGTGTGCTATAATACCACGCAGCGGACATAAGCGTCTTATTCCTCTGGCCCTTGCACAACGCCCGTGGCTTTGGATGCTTATAAGATCACCTAATAGTTTATGCTCCTTCCTATTCCATGTCATTGGAACAAGGGTTTCGTCATGATCTGCAGACGACATCGCGTCCCCATTCTTGCAGCTGACCAGAGAAAAAACCCCATTACTAACTGTTTCGTCGCGGTGCACGAACCCCATTTGCAAAAAAAGATTTAGAGCATAAACATGCAGCTTACAACGGAAGTTCTAACAGAGAGGTAATAGGTCGTCGACAGAATCGTGAGATCTCTGGAGCTCATCAGGCGCTCGTGTCGCCAGCGCTCTCGAACTCGGACTACATGGCCTTATCTGCGCTGTCAAAGGTGTTTGCCGGTGCATTGACGTACCCGTATCAGGTGATACGCTCGAGGCTACAGACACATGATGCGGCTGCGGTCTACTCGTCGGCACGGAACGCTGTTTTTCAGACATGGAAATCTCAGGGTATAGCCGGATTCTATCGCGGGTGAGTGGAAAAAAAAGACGCTGTCTCATTTATTTACCTCGCCTTTTTCTATGTCAAGGCGTACGCGTGCCTGAATGCGATGATACCTTGACAATTGGTACCTGGCCAGCCCAACCAACCCCCCTTCGTTCTGATCCTCTGGTCCCTCGGCTCTTTGCATATATTATTTCTTGCGGAAATATATTGAACGGTGGATTCCGCCAAAAGAGTCTTTTTTATTCCCATTATCTAAAAAATCGACGTTCAGAATGTCTGAGATGATATTGTGGAGAGAGTTGAAGGCTGTGTCCTTGAATATCGGTGCCTGACTTTCCTCATATTGTCTCTTCTATTCAAAAGAACCCCAGAACCCTGCTCCTTCCCTCGCATACGATTCCCACGGGCTCGCTTTCTTTTTCCTTTTTTTCCTCCACTGCTGTCGCTGCCTTTATGCTGAAAATGCAGGTGTGGATTGAAAGCCCCACAGACGTTTTCTAGAATTAAAGATTGGACCGGGAAACGAGGAAAAACTGACAGGAAAGAAAAATAAAAAAAAGAGAGAATTGGCTTTCTATTTCTTTTCTTCTTATTTTTCAACAACGGTAGAGAGGAAAAAGGAAGCCATCTCGGACCAGGCCAGATCTAAATAGATCAGTTGAATGACAGGCACGCACGTTCTTCTTTTTCAAAAAAAAAAAAAAAAAAAAAAAAGATGGGGCCGGATCGACGACAGGACTGATCCTGTCCCGGGACCCACAACCCCCAAACCCGTGCATCACATCTGCACGCAAGCACCCCCACATCTGCACACCCACACTTCTCTCACACACTTCATAAACTTTTGAAGGCAGCGGCTTTCTTCTTTTCCTCTGAACCAAAGACAAAAAAAATACCCCATTACGCCTTCTTACCAATTAATACTCTTTGGGGGTTTTTTAATTCGCCATTCGTCTCCATCTATTACCACACTACTCGCTAACTCTTGCAAAAAAATTTTCTTTTCGCATCGCGCTAGGCTTGGACCGAACCTCGTAAGGGTACTTCCGGCTACTTGTATCACCTTCGTCGTCTACGAGAACGTTAGACGACTCGTCTAACAAGGGGTGTGAACGGGAGGGAACGAAGGGTGGTGGTGGTTAGTACCCGAGCAGTTAATCCTTGACGAGTATGCATAGACCATGTAAGTTATATGTATAACTACTTTAGTAGATAAAGATTTTCATTCATGATACACTTTAAGCATGAGCGGAAAACACACGCGATGATACTTTGCTATAGTAACGAGTAGCGGGAGGGGGGTGAGTGAAAGCGTAGAAAGGTTTTCAAAAAAAAAAAAAAGAAAGAGAAAGGGATATGGTAAAAAAAGGAAGCGTATTTTTGGTGATATAAGTTTTGAAAAAACACTGTGAATAAGAATGTAGTTCACCAGATAACCCCCCACCCGGCCTAATTTTTGGTGGAAAAAATTCTAGCTACCGAATATTTGGAAGGGAATATGTGTGTATAGCAAAGGGAGAAGGGAAATAGATGAAAGCACACGCAAAAAGAAAGAAAAAAGAAAAAGGCAAAGTATATATAAATATATGTGGGAAGAGTCGTAAATAGGAGGAGAGAAGGAGAAGGTAAATCCAAAACAAACGAGCCGATTGGTATAGAAACAAGGATAAGTCCGAACCCAGCTACAGAGCGCACAATGTGCAAGAAACAAAGGGGAAGAAGGTATCACGAGTTCATGCAGGAAAGGGGAACAAAACATTTAATAATTCAAGCTGCCGCTGAGGAACGCCGGGACTATGACTTTAATGACAATAGGAATATTACGTTATCCGAAGGGAAGGATAAGAGGGGAAGGATAAGACGGAAATAAAAAAGGAGAGAAGAAGGAAATGGGCGTTCACATGTAGTCCTTCTGCATGTTGTACTTGATCTGTTGGTCGAAGCTAGCCATGTTGAAGTGAGGAACGTTGATGTGCTGGGCTCGCATTGGCGGCAGCTGGCTAGGAATTTGCTGCGTGTTCATCGTAACCCCATCATATGAGTTTTGACCTTCATCGGTGTCAGAGCCAAAATCGCCCCAGTTGTCGCCCCCATTGCTGTTTCCTGCTGAGCTTTCAGGACTGTTGGCCCCACCGTCGTTGTTATTGGCCCCATTGTTGTTACCGGAGTTTGTTGCATCCGAAGCATTCTTAGCAGCCTCTGCCCTGGACTTTCTTGTGCTAGAAATCTTTCGATCCTTTCCTCTGCCTTTGATGCCCTTGTTGGAATTCTTATAAAGTTCAGCGAAGTACTCGAACAGTTCCCGGTCAGCGGGCGCAAAGTTTGACGCATCGAAGTTCAGAGCGAACTTGTCGGTGAGGTTCTTGATGGCTGATGCATGAAACTTATTTTGGTGGGACTGTAATAACCTGTGAGCGAACGAGTTCAAAAAGGGAGAAGAGGGGGGGGGGAAAGATGCCTACCTTGAGATTCCCGAGCTGTGTGAATTTCTTCATGCAGTTCTCCAATCGACAGATGAAAGGCTTGGTGCCCTCGTGAACCACACGGTGCGCACGCACGTTTCCTCTTTGAGCAAATCGTTTTCCACATTTCTCACAAGAGAACGGCTTCTCCCCAGTATGTCGTCGTTCATGGGTTTTGAGATTTCCAAGTTGAGAGAAACGTTGTCCGCATCCAGGTTCTTTGCAAGTCTGCGATTGAAAGTTGTGTTAGATGAAGGGTTTTACAGTTTTCTCAGTGAGATCCTAGAAATTACTTACGAATGGCTTGTCCCCAGTGTGCGCTCTCGAGTGGATTTCGAGGTGTGTCTTCTGGAAAAAAGACTTGTTACACCCCGGAATCTCGCACTCGTACCTCTTGCGAGCCTTTGGTCCTTTCTTTTCGGGGGCCGGGCTGGCCGATTGAGCAGGCTCCGCTAGAAGTTTCTCCACCCCAAGGGGTTGCTGCCCACCAAAATTTCCGTTATTAACATACGGTTGGCTGTTGAAGTTTTGGGCACGATTTGGCCCGAAATTCGGGGTTTGTATTGGAATTGGGGTTTGGAAGGCTGGTGCGGGCTCCGGTTCCTTGGTAGGAGAATCCGTTTGCTTGCTTTGGATCGCTCTCATCAACTGGTCGACCTCAGTCTTGAAGATCGAGCTAGGGTCCGTGATAGGAGCGGTTTGCGAATTCTTGCTCGGTGCGGGAGCCGCGAACTTCAATGCGGAAACTGGTGTCTGCTGCGGTTGCTGCTGCGGTGGTGGGGGTGGCGCTTGGACCGGTGTTTGAATTGGAATGGTCACCTTGGTAGGTACAGGTGCTTGAACCGGTACTTGCATGGGTGCTGGAGGCTTGTGATGCTGCAACTGAGACTGCGGTTGAGGTTGGACATGCTTCGGTTGCGGAGGGGTTGGCAGAGGCTGTGGTGCCGGGGCCTGGACCGGAGCGGGACGGGCGTTTTGCAACGGTGCGGGAGGAGGGGGTTGAGCTTTGGCCTTGGGTTGTCGAGCAGCGGCAGTGGCACGGGCAGCAGCCTTGACGGGCTTCGGGGTCGGTGTTTTGGCTTCGGGGAGAACCGGCAAGTGCAGGGATTGATGGATTTGCTGAGGTTTGGGTTGGGTTGTCTGCTGCTGGGAGAGGCTCGGGTGGTGCGGTTGGGGCTGCTGCTGCTGTTGCTGCTGCTGTGGGGGTTGCTGTTGAGGTTGCGGCGGCGGCTGCTGTTGCTGCTTTTGGAGGTTATTATGGATACTCTGGAGGCTGCTTTGCAGATTGTTAGGGATGTTGCCTTGCAGATTGTTCTGCAGATTGTTCTGAAGGGTGTTCGGCAGATTGTTTTGGAGATTGTTTTGGAGGTTGTTTTGAAGATTGTTTTGGAGGTTATTCTGCAAATTGTTCTGCAAATTGTTCTGGAGACCGCCCTGGAGGTTGTTCTGCAGACTATTCTGAAGGTTGTTCTGAATAGAATTCTGCAAGTTATTCTGGAGGGTGTTTTGGAGGTTGTTCTGCAAACTATTCTGTAAAGAATTTTGCAAGTTATTCGGAAGAGTGTTATGGGGTAGCTGGGGCAGCGGACTGTGCTGGTGCTGGTGCTGATGTTGGTGCTGCGGTGGGTGAGGTTGTTGATGGAGGCCAGGGTGATGGTGTGCTCGCTGCTGCGGAGGAGGTTGATGAGGAGGCTGCGGCTGCTGTTGCTGTTGGTGCTGCTGATGCTGGTGCTGCGGTTGAGGTTGTTGATGTTGCTGGTGCAGCGATGGGCTGGGCATCATGTTAGAAGGGTGGTGCAGGCCGGGTGGAGCGTACGTCGGATTGTAGTTGAGGTTCTGGTATCCGAACATGTAAGGGTCCTGGAAGGCATCGAATTCCGGCATGTGGTCCTGGTGGTATTGGTGGCCGCCGACTTCCATGTGGTTGGCGGCCATGAGGCCCCGGGACTGTGTTGCGGACGACTGCCGACCAGCCAACTCCGGCGGGAAAACGAGGCCTGATATCTGCATGTTGCTCGACGACGATGTCGCTGGGGGCCGAGGGGCACGCTTCTGCTCAGGCGGCGGCGGTCGAAACCACGAGGCCGACTGAGGGCCTATTGTGGCCGCCAGGTTTGCGGATGGGCCGGACGGGGCCTGTCGGTTGGGGAGCGGTTGTATGGTGGGGAGGTGAGGAGGTTGGAAGGGGGAGGAGAGGTGGTCGCGGGAAGCCTTTGACGACGACGTCTTGCTTGCTGTTGGGGGGGTCGGACTAAGGAAGGGTTTCGTCGGCTTGACGCCGTTTGGGTGAGGATGGTGGTGGTGGTGACGTTGGTGGTTGATGGTTGATGGTGATGGTGATGGTCGATGACGGTGATGACGGTGGTAGGTAGAGCCGTGGTAGAGGAGGGCGGTCGAGTGGGTGGCGTAACTATCGGCCCAACCGTATGCAAGGCACTTTCGAGTGACAGGAAAACCGCTTCGGAAAGGGGATTTGTTTTATCCAGCGACGTCCCTGCTGACGTTAGAACGAGTCGATACAAGGCCGAGGAAGGACGGCGACGCGTGCATTAAACCAAAGGATAGACGGGGCCCGACTAAAACGACGATGACGACGGCAGGCAAAGACGAAGACGACGGGGACAGAAGAGGTTGAGGAGAGGGAATGTGAGAAATGCAGGAAGGAATGAGAGATCTTTGCTTGGGACTGGAGTTAGTCCGGCGGGCTGTCCTCCGGCAGTGACTAATCCCAAACGGATTCTGTGGACCGAGAATTCAGGCAGGCGCGGATGCTGCTCGAGAACGATCTCAGTTCGAATCTCGAATCCCAATCTTTATCTCTATCGTTCTCCGCCCTGGCAAATGCTGGGGTTCGGGTATCGTGGTTCAGAGAGAGACGAAGTTGAAGGTTATCGCAAGCAAATAAGAAAAGAAGAAAAAATAAAAATAAAATAAAATAAAAAAATAAAATAAAATCAGGGCAGGTGCAATATTAATAGATCCCGCCCACGAGACAGGAAGACCTGCGGTGGAGACCGGACGGTTCTGGGTGTAGTGCCAAAGAGGGCAGGAAAAAGTAAGAAAGGGCGTGTGTATGTAGGGCTCAAGATCAAGATCAAGATCGGAACCGTTCCTGCGCAATACAATCGCACAGTCGCCTTTGCGGTAACTTCGGACAAGAGCAGTAACGTCTTCTCCGAGTGTGGTTGGTCTTGGGTCTCTTTGCGAGGGTGAAGGAAAGGGGAGAAAGTGGTGTTCACGAGCGAAGGGCGGGTGGAAAAAGAAATACAGGGAAGAAAGGAAAAAAAAAAAAAAAAAATGAAGAGAAAAAAATAAAAAAAAAAAAAAATAAATAAAATAAAAGGCTCTGGAAGAAAAATCGAAGAACGGCTTGGGGGGGTGGCACGGTCGCTATTATTATTATTAAGGGAAACGTACCGTCAGAAACCAGACACCTGGGAAGGCGTGGGACGTCAAGGGGGGGCAAAAAACTCTGCCTGTTGGGTTGGATTATTCCCGGTCTGCGCCAGTCATACGGTCATGTTAGTTCGCTGTTCGGTAACACAGAAAAGGCTATCCCGTCGAGGAGACAAGAGTAAGACGCAAGTATGTACGCTGGTAGGGAGTCGGAGGATGCGGATGAGGTGGGAGATGAGGATGCCTCGGAGTATGTCGAGAAAGATAACCTCGACTGTGGGGAGAGAAGGGCAGAATGGCTTGAGGCTGGTGATGTTGAAGGCGGTGACATGCAGCGTGACGATAATGTGCCCACCAGGTATTTCTCTGGGAGAGGAAAAAGCAAAGGAGAATGGGGCAGGGCTGGGATCTTTGGTGATGGAGGGTGCGGGAACCAGAAAACGAGATGCCACCCAGCCGTCGAATCCACGCCGGCAGAAAAAATAAATAAAGCAAGCAGAAGAGCAAATATCAGGAGCGGCCTGGCTGCGGCGGCGGAACCGCACGCTCTACGTGATGTAGAATGTCGACACTTGCCTTAACGTGACACTGCGATGCGTGGCCGGCCGTCAAAGAATACGGGCGGTTTGGAGGGATGAAGTGGGGGAAAAAAGAAAAGGGCGAGAGGATCAGAAGTAGGAAAAAGAAATAAGCGCGTGGGAGGCAGTCGGGTTTTAAATACTCAGCGGCCACCGGCGAGCAGGATCATACAGTCCATGCGGATGCACTATGTATGATATGCACAGGATCTGGAAAAACTCTACTTACCCGCAGCTCAACTAACTCTGTGCAACCCCAAATATCTCGAGATTCGTAGGTCCGCGATATTTCACCTCGTCGAGGAATTGAATTCCCGGAGGTCGTTTGCAACGTTTGGGCACCGACTACGGCTGTGCTTTCCCGACTAATTGTACTGTTATATATCGTCAGCCACTTCTCGCCCAGCTGAAATACCTCCCCAATGCGACGTTAAATCCGTCGGAACCCCATTACTCACCGGCTGAGGATCACTTTGCAGGTAATGCTTTGATTCCCTATAGACGCTGCGTATATAGCTCACACAGATGCGTATTGGTGAACGTCTGACAGTTGGTCAAACCGGACGCCGGATAAAATACGGGGATGTGAGGATGACGTGAGTCAGCTCGAGGCCGAACTCTTTCTCTCTGTCTCCGTACCGAGGCGGTCCCGTGCCAGAAAAGCCGTCGAGTATAACTAGGGAATCAGATGTCTCGCGTTAGCTTCTTGAATTGATTTCGGCGAGACTTCAAGGAAGTATCAATCCCACTCCATCCATTGGCTTGCAGATGAAACATATCTAGCGACCAACAAATTTCTTTGTCAACCACCGCAGCGAATCTTGGGCGACTGCCTGGATCTGGTCCCCGGTAGCAAGTGGAGCCCGGAGATGCCGGCAGGGGCAGCCTGGGCCACCAATGGGATCCCCGAACGCGGCGAGAAACCCACCCAATCCACAACGAACAGGACCAACCGGAAGACTTTAGCCAGGGAAACTAGTGTGAAAAACTCCACCTAGGACGACAGTAGCTTGGTGCGGTGTTGGGGACCGGGACCACTTCGTCGTAGCTAACGATTACATAAAGCCCAGCAAAAATCCTTTATCCCTTACCTTTCGACGTGTGTGGACTGCCAACTCTGTGCCACTTCGTTTGGGTAGTTTCGTTTCGTCGTTTCGTGGCTCGTATTGCAGTGGACGCAAATGGACTGGCAGTTATTTCGTTCCGTATTGCTAGACAACGACGATAGATACCAGTCAGCTTCTGACCCACTCCGAGCCCTGATAGTCTCGACGGTACGAGATCCCCTCTCGCCAATTAATGAGAAGGCCTTAGCCAAAAGCGAAATAGCCGGCCAGTTGGAAAGAGTTTAGAGGCTCACGTGTGGGAAAGCAACAACGGTGGGTAGGTGCGGTGTAGCATGCGTGTTGGATTTTTTTCGCCTCACGGCACTTCTTGAGAGTATACCTGTCCGTCCAGGCCGACGAACACGTCAGACACGGGGTGGAGGGTATTATGGGCTAGATGATATCAAAAGGGTGAGGACGGCGGGTATCAGAGAAAGAAAATGTACCAGATGGCTGAAGTCCCTGTGCCTGTGCCGGACGAAAAACGTGGTCACAGGCATATAAACAGGACCATGAATCACAACCTCCTCGAGAGGGAGAGAGTTTGATTGATGAAAGCCGGGAAAACGCAAGACGGAGCAGGCACTGGTACGTGTACGAAGATAGCGTGATGGAACGATAGGATGGACGGAAAAGGTATGATGTTGTGGTTGGGACGCGAAAAGTTGGTAGTCGATGCATGCATGCGCAAAGCACCCAGAGAGGAAACATCGATTACTTACCCAAAGCAGGTTACTTTTGAAGAAGAAGTAAAGATGGAGCACGTGAAGCTGGAGGAAGACACCACAGGTACCCTTCTTTCGTCCCTTTTCCTCTCGCTTTCCAGATTGGTGGGTTGGTTGGTTGGTTGGAGTTGGGGCTAGTTGGATGATGAGATGGAGAAGTTGTACGGTGATTGATATCGGATTGCGTCCCGGCCAGTTTATATATAAACACTACGAACCGTGCTAATATGTCAGACATTTCCAAACCCCCACGTTTAGCATCCCAGCTTGAGATGGGAGAACCCCGTGGAGCTGGGGAGTTCGGAGATATAATACCTTTCTCGCCTGGTCGCGCCGCAGCCACACTTAGAAGGTTGAAGGGGTTTGGGGAAGGATGTTCGGTGCCCAAGCCTCACTCTCACACAACTGCTCGAGTAACCACTGCCTATATTTGACCCTTCGTCTTCACCGTCACTAGCATTTGCCCGGCTTTCCCGTGGATGAATAGATCAACGGGGTGGAATGGTGGGAGGCGGCGGTATCGGGGAAGGAAAGAAGATTCGAGAGGTAAGCAAGCTGGCAGGCTGACAGGATACGGCAGGATGATGCTTCGTCCACACTGCTTATCCTGCCCAGCTGCATGAAAAGAAAGGAATGGAGGGAGGGAGAAAGTGTGATAAAGGAAGGAATGCGAAGATAGAGATGGAGGTTGTCCCTTTTCATACACCTGACAATCGACGATTCCCAGGAATGTGGACAGCTGTAGGGTTTAATACGGTACCCGGTTTGTGCGACTATCTGGCAGACAGAAAGGGCTCCTGGTTCTCCAATTGCACGGAGGCGTATTTGGCCTAAGCATTAAAAAAGAAGGAATTCAGAGAAACGAGGATGGCCAAAAGAAAGCAAAAGACCGTTGAAGATGGAGGTGCGTCTCGACCCTTGATATAGAACTGCAGAAGACGAGAGAAAAAACAAAAGAAAGAAACCGAATTAGACGATGCAGGTCTAGGACCAAGCAGTAGTAGCGTCATCCACGAAGCAGGATGATCATTTAAACTTTTGGCGAGGCAAGAGGCTCGAGATGGTTGTTTTTTCTTGGGAAGTCCAAGCTGTGGGAGACTAACGGCCCTGGGAGCTGGCGCTAATGGTGGCCGTTAAGGAGATTAAGATGATGGGTTAAGTCAAGCACGGGTAGTGCTATAGGAGTGCGGGGAGGAGTGTTTTCGACTCGGGTAGGCTGTATCCGTGGTGCAGCCAGCCCTTTAGCCAGTTCGAGATAGCGATTTCATCAATTTGGAAGGGTGGTTTTGCCTGGTGGGCGACGGTCTGCGAGTGATTGGGCCGGGTGGTTGTGAAAGATAGCCCTCTCTTGGCTCGGTTCGGCTGTAGACTCTCGAAAAACACGCTAGGTAGAGAGCCACCTCGCTCGCTGCTGCTGCTGCAGTCTGCAGACGAATGCACTGGGCTGTTGACTAGCAGTATTTCTGGACGGATGTAGCTTGAACCTTCTGCACGATGGGCCATATGGCCATCTTCTCGGCTTGTTTCAGGGTGTTTAGTCGGCCCAGTTTTCAACAGTATCCCTGTCGCACCGCGAGCGTCCTGCGATCTGATGGAAGTTTAAGGCGAATGTGGGAAAGATGGTTTTCTGGCAGTTCATGCTCATCAATTCCCATGATATCAAAAAGATCGGGGCTTATTTGTTATCTTCTCGACGGACTGAGAAAAAGGAACATCTCCCGCAGGTTCATCCGCAGGCGTAGATTATCGAGACTGGCAAAGCTTGTGTCCGTTTTGCCTCCCCGAGCGACCTGCCAGTTATTGGGATGTGCGTCTGTATGGTTAGTCACATTATTACATCCATAGATGTTTCCACACGTACCCTCAAGAACATGAGGGCCCACAAGCCAAGTTGCAAGCTCGCCGTTATTCTCCTTTCCATCTGGGCGACATCCCTGGAAAACGGCACTGCCGCACCTTCCAATCGTGTGGCCGAACAAGCGGTATTTGGGGGGGTTACGAGGAAGGATCCTATGATCACCAACCTGACCCGCCATGCCAAATTAAGTCCGTTGTATCACATCAAGATCCTTGATAATGGACTTGTGAGGTTATATAACCGTTGATATAGGCCCTCCCTCCACACCGAGAGCGTGGGCATGCTTCGAGAGCCACCCTGCCCCGAAAGCGTTGGCTAGCCTGGCCTCTTCCAAGCCTTTCGTCGACCTCGTCAATGCAAATGCGACTATGCGTTTGCTCAGGGTCCTGCCCATGCGAAAAAGACGTAATGTCGCACACAACTGCCAGCCATGGCGAGAACTAGTTGGTTTCGGCCAGGTAAGCAACTGGGTAATTAAAACTGAACCGCTCAGTCTTAGATTCGTACCAGTGAGTAGGATATCTGCAGTGCCGCCTATCGTGAAATTTGTACTGCAAGCCAGCTCAAGCCTTCGGCGGAATTGTACCCGGCCTAGCAATCCGAAGCCCGGTTTCACGGGCCTCGAGGTTCGAGGCTTTCTTGGCTCGATGCCGGGTCACGCTAGACCCAGCTATCGTAATTGATCGGTGCATGGGTCCACCAGCAGATTCAACGGCCGGTTCGGCTGACGGCTCTACCAGAGTGTCTCTCATCAGGTTGGGTCTGGATTGGCTGGATTAATCGATTCGCTCGGAACGGATGTTCCAACGACGTCGAATCGAGTCAGAACCGAACGAATATGCCAAAGTACACGGATGTACATGACATCCAGACGTCGACAGGGACAGTTTCTAAATATTGACCCAGTTAAAGCATATCGAGAATGCTATAGCGAGCCCAATAACGCCATCAGAAGACCAAGTCCCATCGGATTTCGATTTTCAATCACAGCTTTGGCCCTCGAAGCCCAAAGCAGAGGGCCGGTTTTCCCACAAAGGAAGGAGGTCGGCGAAAATGAAGAGTTTTCCTGCCCTAGGTAGCTAGTCCGATTCCTAGTGTTTCTGGTTAGACGTGTCCAGGGTTGGGGTCGTGCGTAGCGACAGTGAAGAACCGGGTCCGTGACCGTGGATTGATAGAGAAGCTCAGAGGAGGCCCGAGGAGATGTGGGTGCTTTCCGGCCTCACACCGCTGACGCACTCCTCACACACTTGGCACGTCTGCACAGCCTTACCGCACAATCAGCACCAATGTCACCTCGTCCACTTCATGACGGCAACTAGCCTCTCACGGGGCTAGCCTGGTGCGCCTCAGGCCAGCATCTGGGAGCGAATGGAAAATTTTTCTATGATTCAGATGGGCCCCAGGAACCCTCCTCCTCAGACGCGCGCATCCTGCGTGAACTCTATCCGTTAGTGTCAATTGGCACCAAAATCCCACAGGCCGGGTAATTCTAGCTCGGATCGCATCTCGTTGCGAGGAGGGAAACCGTTAGACTGGGCTTTCATCACTGACGTTAATGAACCCGAGGGAAATTGGGCCGAAGGCGATCTGGTATCTCTCGGTGAGAATTTTCTTCTTTCACCGACTAGTAAGCGAGAGAGACAGAGCTAATGCAATAGCAGCCAATATCTGGTCAATCCATGGATTCATGTTTCGCATGGCTCAATGCTCTCATAGTGCGGCTCGATGTCCCATCACGTTTCTCCAGGTTTTTACCTGGAATTCGCACCTTGTTACTGGCTTCGAATCAAGGGCCAAGGAGGAAATTGGAGGTGCGAAGTCTGGTACCTGCATAAGAGAAACATGCATAGCTCATGTCACTCTTTAACAGTCTGGGACGAAAAGGTGGTAGAGGTGGGAGACAGTTCCACCAGCCGTTGCCTGTTCGAGCAGGCAGATCTGGCGACGACGAAGCGTGCTCACGTCTCTACTTGAGCTCTGTCGAGGATCGGAACGGTGGGCATGGGAAGGGTATTTCATGGTTAGCATGAAGTTCTCCTCCTAGCCCCCCCAGCACATCGCCAAAGCGTCCAATCGCGAAAGCCGTCCACATTTGGAATTGGGGGCAAATATCCGGATATCCGACTTCGTAGGTGCACTTGGTCTAACCCCCCAAGCCATACTATAGAGCGTCGACCTATATTCGCTCGCAATTATCCACGTTGGCGCACTCGTTTCGAGAAAAGAGGCGAGTGACAGCGCTACACCGCCGTAGCACTGGCCTTCACCGTGCACCGGCATTGTGGTCATGGCATCTCAAGCACCTTTGGCCCATGTGGAACTAAAGTTGATGGATATCCTGAATTGGAACTGAATCAAACCTTATTCTGGTTCATCACGATCGGTTGCCAAGCGATGACGGTCTACGACTAAACGTTATATCCCATTATCAAATCAAATCGACAAAAATAAGTCGGATCCGGGTGCTGCGACGATATGATCGTATGAAAACCAAGTTCGCAGTATCAAATGTTGGTCGCCGTATCGCTCGGCCTTGGCCATCCATACCTACACCGGAGATATCAGGCGGTTTTTGCTTCTGGGTGCCAAGCGACCAGCCTCAAAGTGCAAGCCATACCTCTCGCGAAGTTTCATGTCGAGAATGTGGCTTTATCACGGATGTTAAACAGACCACCAGACCTGGTCGTTTCATTTTGACAACTGCGCTAAAGCCGAGACTGGCAATTTACGCCAATGCACAGCCCAGAAGAGAGGTGGTTACGATTATTTTGAAACGACGAAGGCTGCACGTTTTTCCTTTCTCGGTAAGTTCACTTTTTTTAGACCCCAACCTTCACTTGCATATCCGCGGCAGCAGCAAAAAAGGTAACACGACAGCCAACCCATTTCCTTAGCTCTGTGGCTTCGATATCACAAGTCGATATAAAAAATTTTTTGCGAAGGAGTTCTCCACGGCTATTCTCCTACTTCGCCAAACGAAACTATATTGTCCGAACCCGCATGCAGGATAATCGACATAGCACTTAGACGACCCCAGAGCCGAGTCGCTAGCTAACTTACCAAGTCAAGGCACAAGCCACTTGCATATCTTTCCGGCTGCACATATCACAAATTATTCCTTGATGAGAGTTCGCAATGGTCATATGAGCACCCAGGAATAGATACCCCCATGCCAGGTAGCTAATTCTCTCGTGCAATTGCTTCTTCTTTGCTCGCTTCTGCTTGCTATGTCACTATCTATTGGCGCTATCCATCTGCGCCTTCGCCAAACCAACCGTGTCGGAACGAAGCTATCATAAAGTTCATGATGCATGATAATTGCATCACTATACACGTAAACCCTGTACATCTATCCACAGACCTCTTTCGGTTCTTGGTCTTCCGGATCCGTCTATCCGCCTGCGTTCATACCATGCATGATATTGCAGAACGCACGAAAGTCACCGTCTGTGGTGGCATCCTTTGCCTCTTGTGGTTCCGATCACCTATACGATTGGACCGCCAGAGTGGGGACACGATTCACATTTCGATCATCCGTTCACAGACCATGGTATGCAATCTCTCGATCCTTCGGGAAATTGGACCTATCCTCATCGGAATCACTAAGACACTTTCTTCGCGGCGCTAACGCCTGCAGAATCTCCTTATCGAGGCCGTGCTCCTAGGAATATGCAGCCTGAGAACCTTCGTCTCAAGAGCAATCATTCCTTGATTGTGGATTTCGACGATGTAGCAGATTAAAATTCCAAGGCAAGCATCTTGGTCGCCTTCTCATCGTCTAGTCGAAACCTAATCTCTCGTATCGAACTCTGTGGACTTCTTCCTTCTTTTCACACCCCCCCTTCTAACCCCCCTGTTGCACATCTCTTTTCTAACCTTCGACCCTTATATCTTCGGAAATTCTAAGACATATGTATACGCAAGCTGCATGTTTAATAGCTTACGATCCAAGATGGCTGGGGTCGTGCTCTCATTCCTGTCTTAGTTTTTTTAAATTATCCTTGTGTTAATCGATCTTGATGGTGATGTAAGGTCGTCAAGCCTCACCAAGACGAGCCACTCTTGCTACTCCAGGCTCTTTTTATTGAATAACCCTGGCACGATATTAACCGCTCGCCTCATGTTCTAGCCCGTCCGAGCCATAAGCACCAGCGGCATTTCTGCGCTGGCACCACGGTGGGCTAGCTAGCCGTGGTTCATGTCTACCCAACCATCCCATCCCACATGTTCCATCCCCACAGATGAAGGTGTCCCCAAACCAGATTCTTTCCTAATGTAGGCGATAATACGAGAAATTCTTCGTCCGAATCTTTCCCATATCATGGTTTTAAAGGATTTTCTGTCGAATTCGCGAACATTTTCTTTTTCTGCTGAGATGCACTTGCCGTACTTAGTATTCCAAGCTACGGCTAGCAGTGGATATCGAGGTTTTCCCTGGATTCCCCCGTCCGAGAGTACAATAGCTGGACGGATTTGAATTCCCTTTCCAGCAACAGGAATCTGGAACTCAACAGAGTTCTTGAGAATGATTCGATAGATGTCAGATCGGTGACACGGCATTCGGTCACTAGTATAATAGCTACATCATCGATTGCTAAAGTTTCTTTTTACGGATCGTGATGGAGCGAAGACACTTACACATTCCTGTATTAAACCAGCCTAAGCGTAGCACGCTTGCTACTTCAAAACTTCTGCGGCCCTGGGTATCCGGAAAGCCACTTGGGGACCCGGGCACAAGAATATTGGAACCCATTCTACCCGAGGCAGCCCCCCTCGGTCGTACCCACAAACCCCTTTCTGGCAACATTGCATTTGCCAGAACCCTCCCGTTGTCTCGTATACATGCCGGCAAGTACTCTCAAGTATCTCTGAGGGTGGCAATTAGGTTCATTGCCTTCCCGTGGCTGCCATGCGTCGTCGATCCTATATTTCCTATATGCGTCTACCCATTCCCTATCCAACCAGTTATATCATCAAGACCCACAACGGTTTATTCCCACACTCGACTGGATCAATAATCCCAAGCCAGCTCAGAATGTGTTCGAGCTTTCCAACCAGTCCTTGGGTCAAAGTTTTCCCCGATTCCGAACGACCCCACCAATAAAATTGTCCCAACAATAACCCCGACTTGCCCTTCTCGTACCTTCTACCCATCTAGACGTATTCTAGCCTTCTTGCCAGAGCTGCTGCATGCGACTGCACCGCGCTACTGCCTTTGTTCTACGGCTCTAACGAATAAGTTATATGAACCTGAGACGACGTTAACAAGTTTCCCCACAGCTGAACAGTAACCTACCTACAGGACTGGACGGCCCACCATCCGGACTCTGTCAACGGTCTAGATCCACCCACACGTTCCGTCGATGAAGGGACACATTTATGAATCCAAGTCGACTATCCGAGCCATGAGATCCCGTTCTCGTGGGATATTTTGCTGTGGCCATAGCATGGGGGCACCACCTGTGCGAGAGTTCACTGCATGATGCGCGAAACTTTTGAAAACGCTTCTAGTACCTTTCGAGACTTGAGAGAGACTCAGCTCATCAAACCAGCTCAAATAAAAACTATTGCTCCACCCGGACAGGTATCAGAGTGAAGCATCTTGGGGCCACAGAATGCAGATTCTAGCCAAGCCTTGCGTGAAAATGGCGAGAGACGCTTAAACAGATGAGGTCGGAGATCAGCCCTGGTTCTTGATGGATCGTGCCCAGAGATGCAGTCACGTACTTGTGTTCGATGCGTGTGCCCTTAAAGCGTGAGCGGAAATTAATTTTGACCAAAACGATTTGTCTTGGGGTTAGAAAAACAAAAAGGAAAGGTACATATGGCCCATTCTCAAGCCAATGAAGGTTAGTTGTATCTTAACGAATGTAGTTCCATGAGCGATAGAGGTCTGAGTTTACGCGTACTAGCAGTACTATGTATTTAGAATATCTATCAGCGTAGGTGTATAGCACATCAAACTAATCGCTAGCCCCACTCTAGTGAGTCGAAACGTTAGAATAGTACAGGAATATAATGCTCCCCAAGACACCGCAATTGTTAACGGATGGGTAGCGAGAGGATATTGGCACTGCGACAGGATTATCACACGGGTTCGGGTCACAAGGGCTCCAACGGGGCTAGGTCCACCGGGAGGCGGGCTCCTCTCCGGGAGCCACTGAATTCATGAAGTTCACTTCTAGATCTCGGCAAGCCTCCCAGTATAATCATCCAGGCCAAGTAGCCCACGGCACTCATGGTTACATTCGAATTCCTTCAACCGTGTATTCTGCAAAATGATAGCCGGGTGAGATATCTTGATAAAAAGGGTTCACAGGGCTGGAACTAACTTTAGACTTGGAGCCGGTAGACCACGCTCATCTCAGGCCATCCATACATAACGCCTCTGATTCCCGTGGTGCCATTGCCTCCCTTGGTCTGAACTCCCCTTTCGTTTACTCTGTTAACATATGTTTGTTTTAAATCTTGCTTTGTAGTATTGATTAAGCAAATACATGTCCGTATTCTGCTATCGGGATAGTGAGATTGCTGCAGGCGCAGACTGGAATAGATGTCGCTGGCGAAGACCAGGTCATGCGATAGATCACATCTGCATCTGTAAGACGTCGCATTAAAAGATGAAAAAATGGGAAACCCGGAAGCAGACGATACTGGGTCGAATAGTTAGTTCCTAGAGAGTGAGGCAAAGGGTGCATTCTCGTAACCCGCAGCATCGATCTGCTTTGGCCATAGCCAGCCTGCTTAATTAATTTACAACAGACCGTACGAACGAACCAGACAAGTTAACTAGTTCCGATCCAGCTATCAAGCACGCACATGCACTTCCCCGAGCCGAGAAACTTTTGGCTGGAGCCCTTTCACACTCGCTCTCTTATCGATATTAGTGGGCACACAGTCTAAGCTTAAGTTGTTTGAACATCAACGTTGATGCATCACACGCACATTTTTCGGGCTGCAAAACTCTTGAGCTTCCCCGTCTGCTACACTATACAAATCGGTCGATAGCCTGAGCAACTCAGACCGGCCGAATTTTTAAACCCACTATTACTATTGAATCCGTCGCATACATCGCTTCTTGGAGTTGTCCTTTGCCTACTCGAGTTAGTTCCAAATGCACGAAATCATAAGTCAAATAATAGTTGAAATAACATATGATCTTGTAGTAAGTTAAGACTTCGCCTCCAACCCCCACCGAGGCTGTAAAAACCACCCCGGTCTGAGTGCACATGTGTAAGGTTAAGAGGGATTAAAGCTCTTCTGTTAACTACTAGATCTCTCAAGGCCTAGCAACTTCGAACCCTGCTTTATGCGTGGGAAATAGCCTCCAAATTTTGTGTCGACGCGCAGGGCTTTCGTACTAACACGAAAGTATAGTAGCCACCACTTAATGCGGCTGACACAAGCCCAGTGCACTTTTTGTGCGGTCGTATAGTTCCGTCCAGCCGATTGGGTTCCAAGTACCCAAATAACTTCCGAGATGTGCGTTCGTGTAATGAAGACTCGAGTTAACTTACTTGATACTTAGGTGCAGGCTAGCCTATACCCTATGTGTATATTTGGGGCGCGAGGATCGGTGGTTCTCGTTGCCAATGCTACCTGGGCATGCGATAGACAACACTGGATTCATCGGTATTTCCCGACTGGCTAATCACAATCAGTGTGGAGTAGAGAGTGACAGAATTAATTCAAGTACGCAGCTGGTTTACGAGATAAGACTACCCGTTAGCCGTGTATCTTTCATTTGTCGAAGTGAAGGGTAGGATAATTTCGGAGTCGCAGCATTGGAATCGAATGCCGTGATTAAAATGAGAATATACAGCACTAACAGGTCCCATTGTATTAACGAAGTGGCTGCGGACCGGTGCCGGCCTTCAACCTCCCGTGTTCAATGCAATTGTATTGTAGCGAGTATCGAATTTGGACCTCGAGCTGGGGTTCGCATTGGATACAAGGAAGTGGATCGAGGTAACACAATCCAGTGCAAGGGTCTCGTGCGGATATTGGATTCAATTGAAACATATGATAGGAAACTTGGCTGGACATCTGGCCTAAGGTAGCTATTAGAAGTACTAGTATACTTATATATAGTAACCTAATGGTATTGCATTTGTTTATTGTATATAATACAGTCATTAGGATCTAAAAGTAGTGTTTACTATTGTAATGTCGCAGTACCCTGGCGCGTACCGTTTGTATAAGGTAAGGTATCGATATCTTCTGGTTAGTAGTTGCAGAACCCAATATCAGACATTGTGGAGCGTACAGCAGCATGATATTAACGTATTCCTTTTTCCCTCCATCCATCAAGGCTTGACGGATTCTTTCCCCGGAGATAAGAGATTTAACATCTGCCATTTCATGCAAGGGCAAGGACTAATACCAACAGTCTTATCGACGGGAGGGAAGGGAAGGGAAGGGAAACGAAAAAAAAAACTAACTCGTGGTTCATGGGAAGGATGGATGCGGGATGCCGGCATAAACCGTTGACGGCCAAACAAGACGGAGGGATATCTTACGAGAACGACCCGCATCGCGTGTAGTGGTTGGACAAAATACGTCTAAATCTTCTTATGCATGCGCTGGCAAATGGGAAACGAGAAGTCTGGGAATCACTCATGCAGGCGTGAATCCGCATTGCTTCCAAAGGGTCTAGGTTGGTGGATCAAGAACAATCGGGCCCAGGAACACCGCTAGGAAAACCGGCGGGCACCTACCACGTATACGTATCGGGCGTAGGAAGCGGCAGAGTGTTCAAGCGCCATTCCCTAATAACTACGTCGAAGAAGAAAGCATTGTGAAGAAGAAGAAAATTGGAGCAAAAGCAAAAGTCTTAATGTTACACATCTCCACTCGAATCGATTAAATAGCCGGCATGGAACGCGATATATCGATAAAAGGTAAAATCTTTCGGAGGATAATTGGGTAATTGGATGAAGTTGGACTATCTGGATCAAATTCGTAATCATTGAACCCCTCTTTCTCATCTGCTACCGCCATCGATATTTTTCTGCCACCGGTTTTCTATTTTTTGTTCCTCCTCCTACTCCTCTCTGCCAGGGTCACTCAAACAGTGTTTTCGTTTCTTGGAGGCCATAGACAAAAAAGAAAAACAATATGAATAATAGTAATACGATGGGAAGAATAGGAAATACAACCAGTAGAACCGAATTGGGACATAGCTCTAAAAAACAGGGAAAAGTGATATCTCTGCCTACGAAACGCAACCACGATCGCCTGATCCAACAAGAATAATAAAATATCCGAAGGTTAAAGTAAGCATCCGACTCCAATCTTCAGGAAAAGACCTAACTCGTACAGCACTATAGTATATCTATAGTCTGTCTAGCCTGTCGTAGCTGCAGGGAGAAGAAGGGGAGTTAGAATAAATGGCCTTAAATCGCGTTCGCAGGCTCGCATTCGCAGGCTCGCATTCGGGGATCATTAAAAAACGTACCTCCAGATTCTAGCTTTATAGTCACCGCTTCCAGTCGCAAACAATTTACCAGCAGGGCTGGGAGCAACAGAGATGACTAAAGGGGAGAGTTTCACGTCAGCTGAAATCGAGCAGAGCATACAGGTAAAGATGCCACCTACCTGAATTCTTGTGTCCTTGAAGCATCAGCTGAGTCTGGTTTGTCCTAGGATCCCAGAATTGAACCCTCCTATCCTTCGAACCCGACATAACCCATGGTCCATATGCGTCCGGTGTTTGGGCGACACTTAAAACGAAATCCTATGGTACGGCGCTTTGTTAGAATACCCCCTGCAAAACTCTTTCGTCTTACCATGATGCTTCTAGGGGTGGAAAGAACATACTTCGTGGCCTTCAAATGTCTTAACACGGGGCTCCAGCTTTTGACCAAGGCCTTGAGGAGTGTTTCCGTGCGAAAGAGTCCACATCTTAACCGTCTTATCGAGAGATCCGGAAATAAGACCAGTACCATTCGCAGTAAACGCGACACTGTACACGCTGTCTCGGTGGCCCTCGTTATGGTCGTGTGGCGGTTCGGGCTCTGGAACAACATCAGGTCCTTCCGGCTGTGGGGGTCTGTCCGATCCCTCGAGCCTCTCAACAAATTTACCGGATGCGATTTCCCAGATACGAATGCATTTGTCAAGACTGCCAGCAGCAACGAACCTGCTATCCGGTGAGATAGCAACGGTTGTGACACCATCTTCGATAGTAAAGGCGAGAGGGGCTCGGTCGGGGTTCTCCATGTCCCAAATTCTGACCGTCTTGTCACCACTGCCAGAAGCGATATACCTGCCATTCTTGCTGAAATCCAAGCTGTAAATATCCTGTTCATGACCACGGAAGTTGTGCTTGATCCTCTTGTTTTTAATGTCCCAAACCTGGAAGTGACGGGATTTGTTAGTAAGAGGAACAATGGTACTGATCCCAGATTACAAACGTACTCTAATTTGTCTGTCCTCGGCACCAGTAGCAAGGTAGTACCCATCAGGGCTGAAGCAGACGCTTCGGATATACAGATCACCGCCGCGGTCAACGGTTTCATCTTGTAGTAGAGTCACTCGGAGACCGTTCTGAACGTCGAATATCTGAGCGCTCCTGTTGCAACCAGTGGCGAGATATTTGCCATCGTGGCTGAACCTGACACAGCAGACGACGCTATTGTGCTCTAGGGTGTGGACAAGGTCGACGTCGAGCACACGTTGGACACGAGGGTTGAAGTAAGCAAACCAATCAGCGCCTTCCTTCTTATGTGTCGGTGGAATACGGGAGATATCTAGGTCTTTAGGTCGCTTCGCGTCAGTTCATGTCGCTCCAAGGCGGCACATCTCTAGTCATAGGTGGGGGGGTTAAATACCCTTGTTAGGCCTCGGAGTAAGAGATTGGGCGGGTGGAGCGGGCTGTGGATGTGAACTCGACCCGGGAAACCCTTCAAGTATACCCAAAATTAGCTATATTTCGCATTGTCGAAGGCGGGACAACCTCACCATTCTGTCCAAAACCCGGTGCTTGGGGGGGAGGGTAAGTGTTCGATGGCTGCGAGGGCGGTTGCGCTGGCGGTTGCGGTCCTTGAGGTGTCGAATTTGGCTGCGGTGCATGGATTGGATGGTTATGTGGCCCCGGAGGTGGATGACTGGAGCTTTGGGGTGGCCCACCAGCCTGCTGCTGCGGCTGCTGCTGCGGGCCTGGCTGGGTGGATGGATCTGCTAACGTCATGTTAGAGCCAACTTGTGACATGAGGCCACCGAAGAGACCACCTCGTCCTTGGTGCAGCACAGGTGGCACTGGTTGCGCAGCTGATGGACCGGCGTTCTGACTCTGTCCGGGATGAGGGGCTTGGCCAGTGTATTTCTCGAGTTCACGAGTCAAATTGGCAATCTGGTCTTCATATCTACGAAAGACAAAGGGCATTAACTTTGGGTGCCAACCTGATTTATGGCCGAGTAGAAGGTCTTACTGTTTCTTCATTTGCGAGTAGTTGCTCTCCAGACTGAAAACTGCCCTCTGGATCATTTCCATCTCCTGCATCTGACCGTTCACTGTGGTGCGTAAGTTAGCCACACTACCGCTATCATGACCCTCTCAACCCCGAATTCAAGCCACGGCTTACGCTTATGATCAGATTCAGCGCCTCGTTGGATCTGGGCTTCGTATTCAGCGCGCAGCTGATCAAGGATCTCATTAAACCGGGTTGGGGCGGCGCCCGGCACATGGCCGCGATGGGCATTGAACATTTCGTCTTAGAGATGGCTGGGAAGCCGGGGTATCGGGTATGTGTTTGAAAATTGACCGGATGGATCGTGCTAGATGTAGGAAGTCCGAACAGCACTGGCCGATGGGGGCTGTAGATGTATCCGCGTGTATGTATACCGGTTTCTAGACGGGATACAAGTTAGTGCAATGATCAAGACGTTCGGCCATGGTGGAGGTAACATAAAAAGTGCGGTCCCGGGCCCTCGAGACTACGGGGGTCTAGTCCTGAGACCCCGTAAAACAGACAGTAAATAGCAATGTCCCGGAGGGCGTGTTGCCACGGGAGTCTTCAGGGCAACCGGTATAAACGGCGAAGCACGCGAGTACCATCCGCTCTCTCAACCTCGACAACCACCTTCTTCATACTTTGCACATACGAGCCATGAGTCCCCATTCCAACAATTGGGCGGACCCAGACCAACGGATATGCGAAGGTATGCTCACACGGTTCCCAGCATCAGCGCCGTAGAGGCGGATACTAATGTCTATGCACATTGAGATAGGACAGGAGGCGAGGCCACAAGAGGTGGAAGGGCCAGGGACAGCAACGGGAAAAAGAGGGTTCCAAGCCAATACACCGGACTTACATGACGTCTAACGTCTCTAACGACGGTCTGCTTGTGGCGGGATAATGGACGAACTCCGGAACCGAGATGGTGATGAGGATGTTGTGTTCAGATCCGATGTGTGGGGGGTACCCGCGTGTAGGACGACGAGATATTTGGTCCCTTGAGCAAATTTACGGTCGATTCCACGCCGGATTGGCACACGGTGGTATCGCCTCCCACGCGAGACGAACGAGTCGGCCTGTTGATGAAAGGTCGCGGGTCCGAGAAGGTCGGGCGTCCTTCGGAACAACACAAAGAACCGGCGACAGGGCGATGCGGATGTTTGGCGGGTAAGGCTGCGGTTCCTCTCGCCGCGACTTTCGATTGGGGACAGCTTGGGTTCAGACGACCGGGGAAGATTTCTCTATCCAAACGACTTCGTGATGACGTGACCTGGCTTCCCAACGCGAAACCTCGAGCGATATTTCGCGATGGTTTGGAAATATGATGGCCACGAGAAGAAAGTACGGGTCGGGGGAGATGCTCAGGAACTCTGAAGGGAAGAAGTTGAAATAAGAGTTATGCGCTAGGGATGGGAGGGGAAGGGGGCAAGAGGAGGAGGAAGAGGAGAAGGAATGCAAAGAAGAAGAAAGGAAGATAGATGGCAGGAAAAGAAAGCAAAATTATATAAAATGCACCAAAGGAGGGAAGAAAAAATAAAAAATAAAACGACAAGCAAAAATACCCAGCCTGGCCCCAGACGGGGCCTCTGGAAGAATTGCAACGGATCCACCCAAAGGCGAGTAAGTGCTTGCCAGACAGCCCTCAAGCCAATCTGCGTTCGTTCGAGGAGGCCCGGGCGAATCAACTTGTTCCGAGCAGGGAAGCGAGAAAAAGTAAAAAAGGTGGGGACAGACCTTGAGGCTTCACACTCCAAGGCGGTGGAGTGTGTGAACGGCTGCTAGTGAGACTGCAGGAAAAGGAAGGACCGCTTCGTCGATGGGGCCTTCGAATACGGCTTATCACTATAGCCTCTTGATCCTGAGCCGGCCTCCCTCTCAACATATATGGGGTCTCGTATATATAGAGACATGTATACGGGTAGATGGACAGAAATACAACTTCTCCGAGCGTCTGCTCACATCCTGAGATGAGATATATGAAACGGGTAAGCCCAAATTAACCTACCTTTTCGTGCGTGTATTTCAGATCACTCACTCCGCTTCAATCGCTAGGGAAGCCCCAAAAAAAGAAACATCGTTGCAGGCTCCTCGCGGATGTTGGCAGAATCACGCTGATACACTGAGGATACCCGACTGCCCATGCCTCGATCAATGGTTGCGCAAGTAGTTCACAAGTCCCTGGACGCCCAAGCATTTGATGTATTTCGTAACATACAGCTGGAACGGCATCGCCCAAAGCAATCAAGACAGGTAACATATCGGTACCTCCACCTTGCATTTCTGCGGGCGCAGGACCATCATGGTACATAACTCACGCACAACCTTTACCGATACAGACAAATGCATTTCGGTACCCCAGAATAAGCAAAAAGTGAAGGGTAGGAAAAAACAAAACATGCGGGTTTGGGCATGAGCATCGAAAAAGCAAGCATACAAACAACGTCTTGGCACGTTTGATACCATGATGCTCGAAAGCAAAGGGTCCTGGTGAGCTGGTGCATGGAAACTGGCAGAGGACGACGGCGTGTCAGGATCCAGCTGAAAGGCTTGAAAGCTGCACAGAGTCACGTCTATACCCGTCTGGAAGTGGATGAAAGACATATCAGATTGACGACATGACATCACGGACCTTAGTCGGGGATACGAGACCAGGCCATTAATTCAGGCACTACAAGACTGCAAGTGATCAACCTAGTTTGTTTTATGGGAAGACGGGTACGGGAATGACCAGAAGGGAATTTCCGGTATCACACAGCGGAGACGCAAGGCTGCGGTCACCGTTGCGGGCGGCAATTACAAACACCAAATGCAGCAAACACCTACGAGGAACCGGTGAAGTTGTCACCGTTGTCGGCAGCGTTGGGATTGAGAACAATGGCGAGCATATGGATCGAGGCGGGAGACCACTGTCCCCGATTGCTGCTCAGGGAGAGGATACATACGGTCCCAGTCTGCTAGCGGACACGTGCTCCTCCATCAAAGGCCATACCCTTCCGACGCAATGACACGGATCCTTTTGGGAGGCGATTTTTGCTTTTACCAGGACAGGCACTGTTGTTATCTTATCTCATCAGTTAGATCTTGATCTCTCTACGATCCTGATCTTACTCAGCCAAATCCCAGCCTCAAAACGAAATCCCACTCCCCCACGCCCGTGGCTCGTTTTGTCCGTTCCTTCCGTCAGGTCCCCCACCCCGCGAAACCTGGGAAAACCATTCGGTCATCTGTGTCATATGACGGATCGGTTGGCTGTCCATCAACCACCATCTCTTTCTATACCCGCAGCACACGCTCCCTTTCGCTGCTCTGCATTGACGGTGCTCCTCCCTCGTATACAGTACCACCCATCTCCTAGTAGGTCATAGCTGGCGGCCGGTAGCATACTCACCAGCCCGGCCATCCAAGAGACGCCTCAGAGGCTCCCTTTCTTGTGATTTCCGTACGGCCGTAAGAGGCCTCCCAAGTTCGGCACGGCCCCGGGAGGCTCGGAAATTTTCGGTGACCCGAACAGCCGCAGCTTCACAAAATTGACGTCAAAGAGAGACATTTATAAAAATACATAACGGTTCCAAGATCCAGTTCCACAGTCGAAGATTGCACAGGAACCACAGCTCCAGCTCGCTCCCGACGAGAATCCAAAGAACCGCCCTTAGATAGACGGCAAGATTACACCAAATACGTTGTTCAGAGTTTTCGAGGGGTTGCTTAGTCCTTCCTTCTGGGGACTCCAACCACAGCAACACAAGGAGGCCAAAATGACCAGGGACAGTGGGTAAGTCTGCAGCAACAGATCTGAACCCCTCCGGTTTCGAATATCTCGGGCTTCAGCGCCGCCTTATACACGTCGCGTCCTCTCCAGCGATCAAACGCTAGATGCCAGCCACTCGGTTGTGTTTTGGGCCAGGGCTTCCCGAGTGCTCGCTCGCTGTATCTATATCTGGATCTGGATCGAATCTCTGACAAACCACCCTCTGATATCATTTAGGACCCAGGAGACCCCACCCTCCACGGCGGTTTATCACAGACGAAGGTCCAGTGTGGATGTCGATGCAGGTAAGCTAAGCCAATCACTGATACATGCACCCCCTTACGTGCTATTATCATATGCATTAGCACCTTAAATGCACCTTATCTTGCTTTCACCCAGGCCGGGCTCGAGCTCCCTGGCTCTAATATAAGAACTATACATACCGACCTCCCCTCTCCCCCAGAATCACACGTAATGACTTCATCTGCTTAAATTCCATTCAATTCCTCTGCTTCGCCCTTGATTTTCCATGATTTTTCCCTGAAGAGCTCCGAGAGCCAGATAGAGCTAGTTTTCCGCCTGCACTTTGCATCAGTTGAATCCAACACACATCCCCGATGAACTCCACCACTACCACCACCACCACTTCCTCGCGGAACCCTTATTTTCAGTTGATTGAAGAGAGGATAATGGCTAAACCGATCGCGACCGTGTTTGATGCATCGAAAGTGCATGAAAGATGGCCGTTCGTCAAGGGGGAGATGGCCCCGGCCCAGCTGTACAGCACCACCTCTGGTAGACTGTTCCACTCCGGAAAGATCGCGATTATCACGGTTGGACTGCCCGCGCGTGGGAAGACGTATGTTTCCTTATAATTGTCTAGTATTTCTGTGATTTGGCCGTTTTATGCTAAGATGTGTGGAATCCAGCCATTTATCGGTCGCCTTGACTCGATACCTTCGATGGTAACGCTATATCCACATAATGCATATCCCCGGCCATTGGAGCTGACTGGCTACACCAGGCTAGGTGTAATAACGCACACATTCCACTTGGGTGATTATCGAAGGGCGCATTGTCCGCCCGGGCAAGACGTTCCAGATGATTATTTCTTCGTAAACGGTAGGTGGAACGACTAGCTAGGTGAAGTTGTTATATAGTGTAGCACGTATGCTAATATACACTGGATCAGCGTCCCCGTCATCTGTTCTCCTGCGCCAGAAGATATTACGGCAATGTCGTACGGATATTTATGAATTCTTCGATGAACATGGCGGACAAGTCGCGATATATGACGCAGTCAACCCCACGGCTGCAGGGAGGCGACTGTTGGCAAAGGAGTTCTTAAAAAACGATATTCATGTGAGGATATGATCCTACCAAGAACGACTTTATACAACAAGCTAACCATCCAAGCCCATATTTATCGAGTCCACCTGTGACGATATGAAAATCATCGAGGAGAATGTCAGGAATGTAAAAATCAGTTCGCCAGATGTATGGACACTTGAACCGCCCACCTCCTGTGTTCACTCTTGGAAGCTAACAATCAAGAAAGTATGCTGGTTGGAAACCAGAGGACGCTGTTCAGGACTACCTCCGAAGGATAACTGTTAAAATTCCTCACTTTGAAACGATGGAGGAAACAGAACTCGATTACATCAAGGTCCGTTTCGTTACAAAACTCCATATCTCACTCCTCGGCTAACTTTGTAAAACTCGGGATGACACAGATGATCAATGCGGGAGAGCGGATCATTGTGAACAATTGCCGTTTCGGATACTTGCCCAATCGGATTGTTTTCTACCTGATGAACTTGCACATCAAGACAAGGCGGACGTATTTCGCCAGGGTAGGCTCACCTTCGATCCAAATACCCTTGCTGTATAGAGGGCTGTTTATTCATTTTTGTTGTAGTCCGGCATAGCAGATCACGACTCCTACAAGGCCGACGCTCCACTCTCCGAACAAGGCCTCGATTACGCCCGCCGCCTAGCCGATACGATCACCAAGTTCCGTGTCGAAGAACTCCGGGCCCACGTCGCCGCTGGCGGTTCTAAAGAAGATCGCCCCTTGGTTGTCTGGACCTCCACTAGGATCCGCACTGTCCAAACCGCGGACCAGCTTGCTAGAAAGGGACTCAAAGTTCGGCAGCGCCAACAGCTCTCTCAGCTGAACCCTGGCGCTGTCGAGGGCCTAAGCGAGGAGCAAATTCGCGAATTATACCCCGAGGAACTGGAGAAGCACAATCAAGATCCGTACCACCATCGATATCCTAGATCCGAAAGCTACCATGATCTAGCGGTGCGCCTTGAGCCGATTATCTTGGAGCTGGAGCGGGAACACAATGACCTGCTTATCATCGCCCACGAGAGCGTCCTAAGAGTGCTGTATGCGTATCTTATGGCTTGTTCGACGGCGGATATTCCGACGATGAGATTTGGAAGGGATGAGATTGTTGAGGTAGGAAGCTATATCACTACCCAAGTGACTTCATTGTCGGGGGGCGCATCTTACTAACCTGGGAATCTCCGGTAGATTGTGCCCGCGAGCTACAATAATGTCGCAAGAAGGATCCCGATCCCACCTGGCATCCACCAAGAAGTGCCAAACACGCCATTTGGATTCCCGCCAGTATTCACCGGGATCTAGGCTAAGAAATTCTTGGCTGTGTATCCTCAATGCGCTCTTTCTTCCAGCGGTATTCTTGCAACCGGTTTGTTCGTTCGGCTTATAGTATGTGATCGTGTAATATATAGAACTTGTTAATCTTTTCTTCAAATACTCCCGTGCAAAGCTTGACGGATGTTTCTCGTCTTTGGCGTTATCGATCTGTTTCTTCGATCTTACTTCAGATCTGGGTGGTAGCGGAGAAAGGCGAGGCATGGATTTCTTAAGGATCGAGCTATTCCGTACATAGAGGTGCTCTTCAAATGTATATTTCGAGGTCAATATTATAGAAAGCTTCTTTGCAATTACTTATAACTACAAGTGAATCGCCCTGCAATCGTAGTTACCCCGATCATGACGCTATTAATATTGTGGGATGGGAAAATGACTCGACGGATCTCAGCGTCGAATGGCGCCCAGCCAACAACGAAATTTCTACCACACATGAACTTTTCGCTTGTTTCGTCCTCGCTAGTTGAATTCCCCCAGAACATCCTCGAATTTTATATACCATCCAAATACCCCACCATGGCAGACACTCGTGGCAGAATACACCCTCGTTTCATATCTGTCGGTGCGAATCGTATCCCGGCCGCCTCGGACTGGGACATTAACTCCCGGTTCATCGCATACGGTGCTGGCAATGTAATTGCCTTATGGAGAGTCGACGAGGTGTGTAGCGTCGTAACCCTGCCCCGCCAAAGTATCACTCTTCACGTACTCCGAAGCCCGGTCTAATGAATCGAATTCACAAATATACAGACTGAAACATCGCCGTCGGGCGTCTTTGCAACGTTGAAGGGACACACGGATAAAGTATCAGCCGTCCGGTTTGTGCATGATACCCCGGGTGCTTCGTCGATTTTGATATCAGGAGGAGTCGATAAAGTTCTTCGGGTATGGAGGCTCGTGACGCCGTTGGAGTCTTCGGATTTACCCCGCTACGAGTTACTGGCTCAATCGCCACCTCATGACGGATCGATTGTGGATATTGCGGTTGAGAGAACGGGTAGTAGGCATGATGTCGCTGCTGAAGGAGGAAAGGAGCGAGACGGGAAAGGTGTGATCATTGCCTCGGCTTCCGCTGATGGGAGTGTGAAGGTCTGGAGACTTGAGGCCTCTGCGGAGGGTGGGGAGGTTCTTACACATCTACAAACCCTTACCACGAAGCCCAAGTACTTCCCGCTCAGCATCGCACTCGCAAAACTCTCTTCCCCTGCGACAAGTACAGAGGGTGGGAGTGAAGTGGAAGGGGAGAACGTCTGGATCCTGGCCGTTTCTGGCTCCTCGAACTCCATCCAGATATTCGTCGGGAGCACAACGGCAGAGAATAAATCCGACTTTACTGCCGCCGCAACCCTAACCGGTCACGAGAACTGGATCCGTTCTTTATCTTTCATCCGTGAAAACTCGGGAGACCTCCTGCTCGCAACTGGAAGTCAAGACCGCTATATCCGTCTCTGGCGGGTACACCATGGCAGCACATTACCCACCCAATCTGCCGGCTCGAAGATGATGATCATGGGGCAAGCTCTATCGAATAAAGCTCACCGATTTTCTGCTGGCAGTAATAAAGAGGAGTACTCAATTACTTTCGAGGCCTTGCTAGTTGGACATGAGGATTGGGTGTACTCTGTGTCCTTTAGGAAGGATGCGGTGGACGGGAAGACTAAGTTGTTAAGCGCTTCTGCGGATAACTCGCTATCGATTTGGGAGGCTGATGAAACGAGCGGTATTTGGGTTTGTACTGCGCGGATGGGAGAAGCAAGCGGTATGAAGGGATCGAGTACAGCGACTGGAAGCACAGGCGGGTTTTGGACTGGTCTATGGAGCCCTGATGGGAAGAATGTAGTCTCTTTTGGCAAAAACGGTGGATGGAGGAGATGGAGCAGCAGCGAAGAAGGGGAGTGGGAACAGAAGAGCGCTGTGGCGGGACATATCAGAGATGCTATGGGAGTTACTTGGGACAAGGAAGGGAATTATCTCCTGTCTACGAGGTTAGGGAGAAATTTTTTTGGTATTACACCTTGCAAACGAAGCATGCTAACAATGGATTAGTTTGGACCAATCCACCCGGCTCTACGCACGCTGGAAGTCGTCAAAACACAGGACGTTTTACGAGTTTTCGAGGCCACAAATCCACGGATATGATATCAACTCTATCGTCTCCATAAGTCCCACAAAGTTTGTGAGCGGTGCGGATGAAAAGCTCATGCGGGTCTTTGGCGAGCCGAGGGGAATCGCGAAGATGTTGGAGGAGATGTGTGAGATTCGACAAGCAGACCTGGATTCTTTACCCGATGTAGCCAGCCAGCCGGTGCTGGGGTTGTCGAACAAAGCGGTTAATACTGCTACGGAAGAGAACGGGGAAGAGGAAAACCAACAAACCGGCGAAGGACAAGCTTACCCACCGTTCGAAGACTCGCTATCTAGACATACGCTTTGGCCTGAGGAAGAGAAATTGTACGGTCATGGGTACGAGATTTCAACGATTGGGTGTAGTAACGCTGGAGATGTTATCGCCACGGCGTGTAAAGCTTCATCGGTCTCTCACGCAGTTATCAGGATGTTTGAGACGAAAACGTGGAGGCAGCTCAAGCCGGCGTTGGAAGCCCATTCTTTAACCGTCAACAGGATCGCATTTTCGAAGGATGATGTCTATATGCTTAGCGTGGGGAGAGATAGGCAGTGGTCCGTGTTCGAGAGGATCACCGAAGGACTGGAGGAATTTGGAGCCCCATATAAAGTTATGCAAACCATGGCGAAGGCCCAGACAAGGGTTATCTTTGACGGAAAGTGGGTACCCGTGGAGGCTGGGAGAGTGTTTGTGACTGCAGCAAGAGATAAAACGGTGAAGGTTTGGGAATTGCAGGGTCGGGAGTGGGGGTGCATCGAAACAGTCAAGTTTGATGAACCGATCACTGCGATTGATGTTTTGGACCGGGTGATCGATTTGGATGGGGAGCGGTTTGTGATTCTGGCAGTGGGGCTGGAAAGCGGCTCTTGGAGTGTGTACAAGGCGAAGGTGAAGGGGGATGGTGGGATTGAGGCGTGGGAGAAGTCGATAGAGGCCGATAACTACATTGCGCCGGATAAGACGACTACACAAATCGCGTGGAGACCCACAGGAGCAGAGAAAACCTTCGAAGTTGCAATTTCGAGTGAGGACTGTTCGGTCAGGATATATAGTGTACAGCTATAGATTTATTGGGTATCGTTGAGATATTTTACAATATAATAGACAAAGATCGTAAAAACGATGGACGTTGAAGTCCCGCTAAACAGCATTCAAGCAAAAGGGTTCCACAAGTCAAGGGCTGACGCCTCTACCTCGAAAGCGCGCTTGAATTCGAGGCTAGGCTAAAGTATGCACATGCGCATATCTATGATTTTTGCAAATTCTTTGCAGACGGTCGAGGCCCCCTTTCGACGAGGTCTTCGGCTTGCCAGCGCATCACAAGCCCGAGGAGAGAGGAGTTTCTCCCGATGACCGCGTCTTCAATGTGGGCGCTTTCGTCCTTGGACTGCGGTGGGAAGAACTCGGCAATTGGACCGCATTGACGAGCTTCACCCAGTGTCATACGGACGAGGTGAGTGGGCCAGTTCGCCAAACCATCTGTGATATGTGTAGCGTATATCTATACCCACCCATATTAATGATGTAGTTTGAAAAAAGGGGACCAAGGAAAGGACTTACGATAGTGCATCCTCGTTTCTCAGTCTCCTGCTTCAGCCAGTCCAGAAACCTCCATCTCGCCAGGCAATCCAAATCTACTGTCACCTCGTCCAGTAACAAGATACTCCAAGGGCGGATTAATCCCATGGCAAGCTGAACTCTTCGTCTCTCGCCATCGGAGACAGCGTGCATTCGCCAGTCGACATCAATGTCTAGAATGGAGATTAATTCGTCCCGGCGTTCGGTATAATATGACCCGCCGATGGAGTGAAGAAGCTCGGTGACCGAGATGTCGGTGCGAACGATGGGGTTTAGGACCCATTCTACGTATACTAATTAATATCCGTGCATCATGCATCGGTAACGGCTTAGACACATACCGACGCCGAGGTATGTCACGCCCTCAAGACCTTGTTTGAATGGGTCTACACCGCCGACCAGAATCTTTCCATCACGGGCGAGAGTTTTCCCTATGATACACAAGTTTCTTTAGTAAAATCTAAACGTTGATTGGTCGAATGGGGTGGGTGCTTACCGGCGAGAAGCCTTAAGAGTGTAGATTTTCCGGCTCCGTTGGAACCGATGAGAAGGGTGCGGGATGAGGACGGGACGTGGAAGGAGACATTGGAAAGACCCTTTTTACCGTTGGGATAAGTGTAAGAGAGGTCGGCAACGGAGATGTCGGGGGTCGGGAGGTCGGGCATTATGTCTATGATAATATCGTGAGTAAAATGCTCTCAAGGAGGATATCAAAATGCAACATCGGGGCGTGTTGCCAGTTCAAATAGCTGTCGGTGGGAAGCGGAGCCGGGAATAAGCGGCCTCGTCGGCGCCGTCCTGCCGTACGTTACATTGACCGTTGTAACGCCAGCGCTGCAGCCTAACATTAAGCTTTCAACTGGCAATTGGAATAGGAGATAGGAGATAGGCTCCAGTCAACGGCAATACGGTGTTCAAACGAATATCTATCCTATAACCACCCTTATGATATTTGTAGTTTATGTATGGGAATTGTCGTCTACATATTGAATCGACTCTGCTTAAGCCGAAGCAATTGGCAAGATTTCATTTTATATTTGTTAATGCGGGCATTCGAGTTCAGTTAGATTGGCCAGTTGTTTTATAGTATTGTTAGTGGCGCCCTAACTGTTCTCTCGACCTCGCAAGACCGCATACCGTCGACCGAGACTGACCGTCGACATGTGTAGATCGCCAATATCAAATACAACGTTTCCAACACATTCGAAGGGGGCCTCGGTAGCTGTTCATTGAATCCGGCAGCTCTTTTATTTGAGGCAATAATTATGTAGATGGTTCTAGAGACCAGTCGACTAGGGAGGCCTATATATTCTCGAGCCGTAAGATAGTACTTCCCTTGTACTGTTCTCATATATAGAGAAAGCTAGGCAAGGGGGAAACACCTGGCTAGCTTTGTGAGGTTGTCTGTCGTCGCATGCCGCAAGGTAATTGGAATTCCACGGCCCGGCTGTCTTCGTGGCTTCGGCGGTGCCTGTCGTCGGCTCTAAGACATTAATGTATCATAGATTCGGGGCCCAAGGAAGACTTATCCCGCAAGACGTTCGAAGCGTGCCATATTACCGGCAACATAGCGATATTAGTGGCTTACAGCATCCTTTCTATAGTCGATAACAAATGGACGGTTATGGATATATCTATGTCTCCAAGTGGATATAAACTGAGTATCGATCTATTGATACCATTGTTTCCCGAGCTACCACGGCTTATCTCGTAAACCAGCTGCGTACTTGAATTTATTCTACCACGGCCGAGCATGCACTATTTTATTGAGCCACGAGGTCTTGAAGGAACGTCCCCGAGCCTCGTGAAATTCCATGCAAGTATATATAACCGGGGAAGCTTGACATTGTCTAGGGTCAACTCGACTATCTAGTAGGATAAATCGGTTGACAAGGTGCGACTAGTATATAGTCTGGGTATATACGAGAGTGCGCCGGTACCACCCCGCGCTACACGAGACGCACGGTTGAGTGTTTTGCCAAGTGAGGATTTAGCCGATCAATGTTGGCCCTGCTTGGACGTGGCGGGGCTCAAGAAGCTTCTGAAAAGCCTGCGAAATTGAGAATATCTAGTAGTCTCGTTCCCGTCGGGTACATTTTACATTTCGATACATTGACTATCAACAATTAGGATTCTGGAACATATTCATTGATACATATGCATTTGACTAAGCTTATAATTATATGAGCGAAAACCGTAAATCCTCCACCTTCACATCTAGATGTAATATCGGTTTAATTATCTGGACGGTCACGAAGTAGCTGGTTTACGAGATAAACTGTACCCCCAATTCAATCAGCGACTCGTCGAATACTTGACTGACCCCGAGTTCGAGTTGGCAATGCTATGTTGGATCCTTGGCAACGCCGAGTACGGATGGGGCAGGTTCTAGATCTTCATTGCTAGCTCAATACTTGGTTTAAACTTCTACCCTACCGAGTCGCGATCTGAGATGGGGATTCAAAGGTCAATTTGAGGATGGAGTTTGTAGACGGTACTTAGATAAGATGCATTGGGAAAGAAGATAACACCGAGATTGACAATCAGGACGTGTACATATACTATGACAGTACTATACCAAGATCGCGCGATATGGCGCGGCGGGCAATGAAAAGCCCGAGGGCAAAGTCGGGAAAAGGAGGGAAATTTACTGGCAAAAAAGCCCACTAACAGACCATGATGATCTTATCACCGGCCAATGGAACGCGCACGCCGGGTGCACGATGCCTGATTGAGCCTAGGCGCTGCGAAATGCCAATTTGAACGGCAGCCATAGCCATCCATTGAAGTCGGGGACAGGGGTAAATGCGAGGGTTTTGTGTGCGCCGGAAGCATGTCGGCTATGACGGTGCCAGAGCAGAGAAAATTTGTTCGGATTGTGGGAAGGCGAGAGCCCGAATAGTTAGTAATGGGCATTTTACTTATACTTGCGGCCGGTCGCCAATTGAGGGTGTTCTCCTCCTCTTCATCGACCAGCCGCGCCGCCAGACAGCCTGCCATTGAATTCAGTCTAGTCGACTGTGAAGTTGCAAAGCGGTTCTTCGTCGCTTGGTTAGCCTGGAGACCGTCACGGTAGATAGACACTGAGTACCGACCGCTCTGTGGTCAGCAGTCTGTCGCTAGGACAAAGGCGTAGCTGGGCAACGACGACATCCAACGACAGCCAACGCAGCAACACCTTTTTCACTCGCTCTCCCTCTCTTGTTAGCTGTGCGCTTTATATATCCTTTCCATTGCATCGTCGTCGACGGCGGCCTCAGCCTCAGCTCGATCAATTGACGGTATGTTCAGACCCCGAACCTTTTATTCTGCTGCGCCCGGAACTTGGCGGATGTCGCAGCAGCTATTCCCAGCAAATTGGTTACAATTGAGGGAGGAATAGCCGTGGAATTGTGCAAATTGTTGGGAGGCTGTTGCAGCAGTCCCTGTCCTCATGCAACATTCAAATAGGCAGTTGGCTGACTCCTGTCCCTCATTTCTCAGGCTCTTCAATCCTCCACTCCTCTTCCATCCTCAATTGTCGTCTAGGACATCTCCTAGAACCACCGTCGTCAAAATGGATATCGTGCTATCCCTCTGCGACACGCTTTTTCTCGACCGCTTCTATGCCTCGGTCCTCCCGGTCAGCAATATCGTCGCATCTCCAGATGTTTTCGCTGCCGGTGCGAACCATACATCTGCTGTCAAAATCTCCAAGATAGCGCCCTCGATCTCAGGTAGCTCCTTCGACAGTGCTGTCCAGCTATCGAACCTCGTCGGGCTCTTCCCGGGCAAATATGCCGAGCTCTCTATTCTCCCCAGAGATGATCTCTACCGTCAATTCTTCTCCCTCTTCCTGATTACTTGGTATGTGCACTATACTGGAAACTCCGAACGTCGTACGGGACAATTGTATACTGATTGACAATCTCAGGATATTTGGCTGCCTACTCTACTTCGTCTCCTCCACCCTCTCCTACATCTTTGTCTTTGACAAGGACACCTTCAAGCACCCCAAATTCCTCAAAAATCAGATCCGCCAGGAAATATGGGTCTCCATGAAAGCGCACCCAGGGATGTCCCTTCTCACAGCTCCCTTCTTCCTCGCCGAGGTCCGCGGCCACACCCTCCTCTTCGACAATGCCAACCAATACGGCAGAGCCTACTTCTACCTCCAGTTCCCAATCTTCATCATCTTCACTGATGCCTTGATTTACCTCATTCATCGCGGACTTCACCATCCGTCCATCTATAAATTCCTGCACAAGGCCCACCACAAGTGGATCATGCCAAGCCCATACGCCAGCCACGCCTTCCACCCTGTCGACGGATGGGCCCAGAGCTTGCCATACCACATCTTCCCATTGATCCTCCCACTCTGGAAGTACGCCTACGTCGGCCTCTTCGTTTTTGTCAATATCTGGACCGTCATGATCCGTAAGTCCCTCATTTAATTTCATTCCCCAATTCCCCACTCTTGGCATATCTGGGCGCATAATTTAATATTTTCTAACATGAAAAACGTAATACAGACGACGGAGAATATGTTGCCAACTCCCCAATCATCAACGGCGCTGCTTGCCACACCATGCACCACCTCTACTTCAACTACAACTACGGCCAGTTCACCACTCTCTGGGATCGTCTTGGCGGTTCCTACAGACCACCAAATTTGGAATTGTTCTACAAGGAAACCAAGATGAGCAAGGCCGAGTTGGAAAAGCAGGTCAAGGAGATGGAGCAGATGGTCAAGCAAGTTGAGGGTGACGACTCGTTCAGAGAGTATCTGCACGAAGGTGAGACGAAGAAGTCGCAGTAAGGGATGCGATCCTATGGATCGTAGGCGGATTTGACGAATGTAACGAATACTACGGATACTTGGGAGGAGACATAATTAATGGGGTGAGGTGGAAGGTTTGTTCTTTGAGGTAAATGCTTAAAATAATCAGATACAGTATATACGGCGTCAGGTTTGGATTCTATCTATTTTCCCACAAAGAAAATGGATCCGCTTTGGTTGACCCTTTTTGTCTTCATGGTTTCTTATGCAAGCGTTTCTGTCTTTTCTTTCTACCCCATGACCACTGATGTCGAACATTACTTAATACCAACGAAAAGGAAAAGGAAGTCGCACTTTTCTGGGAGGATTTTTGAAGATCTTGGCTTGGAGTGCTACCGACTTTTTGTATATACATCGGGAGAGAGTGAATAAAAAGAGGTTGAATACTTTGATTCAATGGCTTTCACCAGCGTGATCTAGAAACCAGGCTTTTGATGTAGTTATTATAACACGGTCAATAATGGCTCCTCGCTATACATGTCGTAATCATCGGACGTCGGCCAAACTACTCAGTATCCATGATATCCATCACCCTCATCTGAGTATTCGTCACCTTCATCTTCTGAGTATCCATCACCTTCATCTTCTGAAGAAAAGGCTGTCTCATCATCTTCATCCTGACCCTTGGAGTCGCTCGGATTCAAGGTTGATTCGGCGCTAGTCTAGGCCTATTAGGAGAACCGTAAAAGGAGGAATAACAAGGGGACGCTAGCTAGCATACCAAATCCATCGTACTTAGCTGCTCAGCGCACTTCCGTGTGAGCTTCTCCGATGCAGCCGCTAGGTCTAGATTGACCAGCCCTCCAGAATCTTTCAAGCCAATAACAAATTCTTTCGCCTGCTCACTCGTAACCCTTCTGATTCCACATTCAACTATCTGTCCTGTGGTGATGGCATGGCGATCAGCCGGACCCTGAGCCGACTTCCACAGTGAATGATCGTTAAAGCCGCCCGCCATCCTCTTCAAACACTCCTTTGCCGCCTCTTCTACATCACCAGAGTGTTCCTCCGCGCCTTCGAGGAATTTTTGAGTGTATTCCGAAACAATTGACTTACTATACCTCCCCAAAAGTGAATGGATCCTGCTTTCGCACTTTTGTGCGACCGACATCGCTGATGCATGTGCGGACTTCCATTTATGCTCCTGCTCAATTTCCTTTGGAAGCATATTTAAACACCTGGTTCCCGCAATAGTTATTGCGTCACTGGGAGTGGCGCTCGTGTAGAAGGGATTATTCGCACCCGTGTGTTCTATGCGGTACAAAGCGTTTTTGGAGGCTGAAATTAATCGTTTCTCAGCGGTCATTCGCAGTTGTTCGGAGATACGGTTCAGCATGTACAGCTTTGAGCCGCTGGTGAGATTTTTGTTGGCTTCCAGAATACAATGGGTTAGGTCCGGTGCTGTATTCATCTCATCTGAGATCCTACAGTGCATTAATCTGGAGACAGCTATGTGTCCTAGCGGCTGTACCCCAAAGTCACTGCGGCACCAGCGACTCCTTTTCCAAGGGTCATTGGTGATTTCGATGTTCAGTTGCGTAACGTTTGTAAAAGGGTGCTGCTTGAATGATTGAAGCCATCTGTTGGAGAGGAGGCCCTTATAATGGACGACCCTTGTACTGAGGGGCGGTGCGATGAAGTAAGAAGGGTGGAAGAAGGTATCGCGGAAATTTAGTGATTGGAGCTTTGGGAGGGTAAGAAAAGCGGCTTGGAGGCTTCGCAAGGCCGCTGAAAGCTTCAGATCCACATATCGATCTTTGCCACATCCAGAACCCGTCTCCAATGTCAAGGAGGTCAAGTTTACTGTTTGGCCCAACAGTAATGCGAGACGGTCCATTAATTTGGTTTCCCATTGGGCTTTGTTTCTTTTAGGATGAGTCCCGAGATTGAAGGACATCGGGGAAGGAGATCCGGTATCCGAGTATGTGTCACTGTCGTCTTCGGACTCTGGGATAACCGGGCCATTAGGCTCATGGCTACCATGGCTGTCATGGCTGTCATAGCTGTCATGGCTGTCAAGGCTGTCAGAGCTGCCGTGGCTGCCGTAGTTGCCATAGCCGCCATAGCTGCCATAGTGAGTGGGCGGGCCTCTGCTGCTGTCCCGTATGTCTAGATGCAAAACGGTAACTTTCTCGATATCAACCCTGAGACTGAGGCTGGTGGTGCTATAAAACGGAGATCTGACGTTGAGAGAGAACTCATTTAGTTGCTTGCCCCTCGAATAGTCTCTGAGGTGAGAGACAAGCTTTCTCGGATGTTTGTCTATATCTTTCTGACGAAACCCTAGGTGAAGCCCGAGGTGGGGCAACGTTAGAACCATACCCATAGCTGTACATCTGTTTGTAGCACGGGGGAGGTTAGATTGCATACCTGTGAGATGTAGGTTTACGCTGGTAAGATTCAATACTTCGGCCATAATGAAAGCGTCCAGGTATTCGATCATGTGGCCCTTGGTATCGCACCCTGGGGCCAGTACGTAGCGCTCGTCAATTACCAGCTTCCTCGTGTGCACCAGTCCCGTCTTCTGTGGGGGCAGTACACTGATGATGTTGCCCAGTTTCTGGCACGAAGACGCTCGCCACAGAATGTTTCTGGCTGTGAGGTAAATGGTCCTCCATAGGTGCTTGTGAGCTGCGGGATAGAGGCTTCGGCAGGTAAGAAGGAGGTGGAACGTATCCCTTGGTTGGAGATGTTCAAGTATTTTGTAGAATATTTCTGGGATGGCGACAAGGGCCCTGAAGTCAGACATGGCGAAGTTTGAGGTGGTAGACAGTCGACGTTATTGTGGAGATGTAGATGCGAGCTTTGAGGGTTTATGTATTGACACTGTGTCGATGGAATGAATCTTTACGGCTGCGTGCAGATAGAATGTGCTGGTTATAAAGAGCGATGCGATGGAACAATATCGACAGGTGGATGAAAGGATGTAAATTGGAGGCGCGATTAATCCGAATTGCGCTTCCTCTTTCTACCACTCCTTCGTACCAACGCTCCTAAGCCCTCGGCATCAATATGTTCTCGTGACATATCTACATCGTCGTTGTTTACTAGTTGCTGATGCTGTTGCTGTTCTTCGACTCTCGGCACTACAGCTGTACTCTCTGATTGGCGATTCGCCTGCTTTACTTTCCTACAATTGATGCTTTCCATTCGCTTCTCCATAGTATGCATGTTCCGTTTCAACCAGGATCCCTGGGGCAATGGAACAGTACTCTCAGTGATACCTGCCTCGCGCATACGCTTTTGTTTTCTGACTTTGGCGCGCATGCAGAGCATGACGACTTTTTCGGATGACAGAGTTCTAGATTGGCCGGGATTTTGGACGGGAAACGAAAATGAAAATGTTTGAGGACGGTTCCGGTTTATCAGATGAGACGGGGTCGGCTTGGGCAGAGTAGTGAAGAAGAATATGGTTGAGTGGCTATGGTTTTTCGGAGTCGGTTGTTTCTTGGATGTTCGCGGTTCAGATGGTGGAGCTTCAAAGTCGTCGACTTGTGCCTCGACTGGTTCGGGTACCGATTCATCTGTCGGTTCTGGTAGCTGTGGTGTACCAGTGACAGTATCGTCGAACGAACTCTCTACGGCATTTTTTAGTCGGCGAGAAGATCTCGTAGGTAGCCTTGGTTTCGGTGTAGCCTCTTTCTCGACATTTGCCGTTTCTTCTGGAGATTCGTTACATGCTATCTCTGGTTCCTTCCCTTCCCACTGGTGGTCCGAGATGTCAGATATCCGTCGCAGGTTCCTCCGGGCAGCAACGATAGCTCGAGGAACCGATTTTCTGGGACGGCCAGGACCTCCTCGGCGCCGTTTTGGCTGAGAGTTGCCATCGTCACGACTGGAAGATGCAGATGCTACCGGTGGTAGCGCTGGAGTGGTAGGTTTCTGTCTCGCCGATGTTTTCGACCGGACAATGCCTTTATCGCGACACCGCTGCGACCAGCGCCGGTTGGTGGCAACAGGGGTATCGTTTGGAAGCCGCGAGAGACGGTCGGTGAATGCCTGTGCGACGGAGATGATATGTTTCCAGCCATTGGACGAGGGCGCGGAGAGATGGATGTGGGATGTCGAGGCCAGGGAGGAGTGGGCGGATGGATTGGGGATGTTGACGGGGAGCATGTCGGTGATGGGATGAAGTTGGGATGGTTAACGGTTGTTAGGTAATTTGGTACGGCTTTGCATTCGGTGCGCCGGCAAGTTCCTCACGAAAACATCAACCTCGATTATAATCGCAGGTTCACATCAAAGCTTCAAAGATGGATGAGTAATACAGCTGGCTCGAATCCGCTGGTCTAACTGCTTCAGGAGTTCGATTGCCAGGCGAGCGCTCCTCTATCGATACTAATATACAATTGATCCGATCGCTGACCTTTTATTAGATATCTCCCAGATCGAATCGCTCGTCGGCTGCGGGAACTCTTTCCTGAAATCGGGGCCGTTTCCCTCTTCCAAGCTGTTGGATCAGGATGCATGTGCATGCCGGGGCCAGGGGGCTCCTGCACCGGTGGGCCTAGCCCGGACCAGCTGAAACGAGCGCTGGGACGGATGGCGTGGGATTAAAATCGGAATCGATGTCAGCCTGCACAACCTCGATTTTATTTCCCTTGGTTGATTCCGACATCTTTGGCTATGATGCCCAAATGCCCTTTTGATCTCGCAGTTCGGTAGCTGCGCGGGCCCTCACGATATCGAAATTCGGCCTCGAAGCCCTTTAAGATCGATCAAATCAGAGGCACCATCTGCGGCTGACTGATATCATTATGCATTGTTGCTTATTCTCCCCTGCCGATTCTGCTCTGGACAAAACATGATCTTGGCCTTTCTCCTCTTCTACAGTTTGAACCATGCTTTCGCCGCCCCGGTAGCTACTCCGAATGACGCCGACTTCGACTCAGCTATAATCGTCCTCCCCGCGACCGTCGGCTGGGTTGGCGATCCCGACGGCAGGGGCACGTTCAGTCTCGTCAGCAGCTGCGTTATTACTCTGACACTGTGCGTATGGTCGGCATTGCATCTCAACGTCCCGCCCGAAGGGACGTCACTGAAAAAGGCGGCGTTTACGCGGGCAAAGTGGGTGGTATTTGGGATATTTGCACCGGAACTGTTGGTCGCCACTGCTTCGGCGCAGTACCTTACGGCGCGCTGGTTGTATAAGGAGATCAAGAAGGATGCGAAGCATCGACAGCAGCTCGTAAGCTTTAAGATGCTGACAATCCCTGATAATTTGGGCGCCCGTTGACTTATTGATGGGTGTATAGTTGGACATGGCCAACCCACCCCCTGAGCCGACCTGGACCATGATGCAGTGCTTCTTCGCGACGATGGGCGGCCTTGCAGTCCAGACCCGCGCCAGCACCTTCAACGGGTCACCCCGCATAACTCTTTCCGCCGAGGGTGTGCGCATGCTATCCTTCCTGCATCGCCTCCCCGTGACCGACGACCGCGAGATCCGTGACAAAAGCAAGGGTGATTGGTTGGCAAAATCGCTCGTCTGCATCCAAGCATGCTATATAATCATCCAAGCCATCTCACGCCTCGCGGCTCGAATGCCAATCTCTCTCCTCGAGGTCAATACGATCGGTCACGTCATTTGCGCCTTGACATTGTACCTTTTATGGTGGAACAAGCCGCTCGAGTTGGACCATCCGCAAATTATTCCATACGAACAACCGCTGGAACCGGCGATTTCGCTGATGTACATGTGCTCGCCTATCAGCGAGACGATGGGTGTGTCGGAGATACGGTGCATGGCGTATAAAGACCCTGCCAGGGTTCCGCCAATTGATCGGAAAGGGTCGGTGTACGGTGATGAGGCGCCGCAGTATACTAATTTCTCGGTGGGATCGAGGGCGAGGTCCGATCCTAAAGCCTGTACGTTTTCGCCCTTCTTAAAATCTATCATGCACTCGAAGTTGCTCACGTTCTACGACAGTCATCGGCGTACCTCCCGTTAAGCCCGGGATAACCCGCTCCGCGACCCGTTTCGACTACCAGATTTCAGAAAAGCACACCGAAATCTCACCCGCACACCAATGTTTTATGGAGTTACAAACAGCGACCACCGTCCTCCAGCACGCACCGCGTTACTGCCGTTGGGCGCAGTCGGATATCCACCACTCACATCAGCCACCCGTCACATCCTTCGAGCTTGAACGGTGGCGGTTGGCGAGTACAGCCGCGCAGGAGCTGTACGAGGAATGCAAACTCCGTGACGGGTATCTGAATTACTACTTCACCACCTCATCACTCGGTGTGTTCTTGGGGGAAACATACTACCTGGACACGCATATCAGGAACTTTTCGGGGCTGTCGTATCTGGGACATGTCAACGTCCACCGCGACCATTTGAAGAGTATACTGGCCTTTACCGCGGCCGCATACGGTGGATTACACGTCGCAGCGTGGAAGGAACATTTCCCGACAGATATAGAAAGAATCCTCTGGCTGATCAGCGCCGTGTTCATCAGCTGCTCCGGCGTCGTCTCCTTTCTTGTGTTTTTGGCAAAACAGAAAAGTAAGGTGTTCGATAGCTGGATTGGCGGGTTTACCGTGCAAGGTAGCTGGAGATTTTGGAAGAGGAAAGAGGATATGATGAAGGGCGAGAAGCAGAGTTTTATGAAGTGGATGACCCAGATCGCGCTGGGTGTTCTGGTGGGCATCGTGGTTTTGGCGTTCTCATGCGCAAGGGTGTACCTGGTGGTTGAGGCGTTTGTGAGCTTGAGGGATGTGCCAAGGGAGGTTTACGAGACACCGAATTGGACGAATTTCTTTCCGCATTTTTGAAGATATCATGATTAATATCACGATGGGCAATTTGTCTCACAATGAGTACAACAGCATAGAAGTATTTAATGAGCGTCTTATTATACCCTACACTGACGAAAAGACTTATGCAAAAGATTTAGTTCTTGTTGTATTTCCAAAGTAGTCCGATTCATGCAGGACGATTACTGAAAGCGGGTTTATATAGCTGCGATATCATATCAACGACTCCACCTGCAATGCAAGCCCCGAATTGGGGATTGGGTAGATGTTCCTTGAGCTAACCAACGGCTGAACAAGAGCTAACGGGAGTTAAAAAAAAAGAGAAGGGCATGAACTAGATGCATTGGATGGTCGCGTCCGGTGTCGAACCGGCTTCTCCACACTTAGTAGTGGAGCGTGCACCGCTTGCACCTCAAGACCTATCAGATTTGACCCCAAAAAATGACATCGATGCAACCCTATATATATACTGAAACTACTTCGGTACCTATATACTCTGCAACGAAGTCCTTGTGATATCATTGAATGCTCGAGTTGAACCGTGGTCGGGGCGGTCTTGGCGGGATTCCGCCTAAAAAACTACCGAATCAGGACCAACCGCTGCAAAAAAAAAGTCAAAAGAAATGCTCCCATTCGGATTTGAACCGAAGACCTCGACATTTCACCGTCGACTGGGTGCGAACCCAGTAATTAGGATACTAGTGTCGCGCTCTACCAACTGAGCTATAGGAGCTGATGTTGAAGTAATGATCATTGCAGGTTATAAACCTCAACGATTGACTGGCAACACATCAACGCGGACCAACATGCCACGTTTTGGGTTGGTTGCCTGGCAGCCGGAGCCCAAGGCTATTGTCCCGCGACGGCCTACCAGGTGCTTTATAAGACAACCGGTCATAGTTGATTTCATCCCGTCTTTCTTCGCCTTCGCTCTCACGACATCGCTCATCTCGGCTTCAGCTTTCTCCTCCATACGCCTTTCGTCCATCCATCTATCTTCCGTCAACAGCCGCCGCTCCATGAGGTGCTAGACCCCTTCAATCACCCATCCGATCCTCTATCAACAGCACACGACCGCCTCAAAACCCCCACCATGGCCGCCGTCCCCCTCGAAGAATGGTTCTACGAGGTCCCAGTGTGCACCCGAATTTGGGCGTCCGCCGCAATCCTCACGGCGGTAGCCTGCCAATGCCACCTGGTCTCGCCCTTCCAGCTCTTCTTCTCCATCCCCGCCGTATTCAACAAACGCCAGTACTGGCGCTTAATCACCACATTCCTATACTTCGGCCCCTTAAGCGTGGATTTTGTATTCCACATGTTCTTCCTGGCGCGGTATAGTCGGATGCTGGAGGAGAGTTATTTTAGAGGTCGGACGGCGGATTTTGCGTGGTTGATGATGTATTGTGCTACTTCTTTGCTGGTGCGTCATACCTTATACACACACACACACTATGGTGGGAACGAAAGCTGATGTGATAATTACGTAGTTCTGCTCCGCGACTTTCCTCAACATGCCGTTCCTCGGCTCACCGCTCGCATTCTCCCTCGTATACATCTGGTCGCGGAGGAATCCATCCGTAAGACTCAGCTTTCTGGGTCTCTTCGTCTTCAATGCCCCGTTCCTGCCGTGGGTTCTGCTCGGCTTTAGTTTAGTGCTCAACGGCACCCTGCCCAAGGATGATGCCCTGGGTATTGTTATCGGCCACAGTAAGTTTTATACATAAAAGGACCGTTCAATGTGGGATGACAATGCTAACTGTATGTACAGTCTACTTCTTCTTCATGGACATCTACCCCAGAGTCCGGAACGGATCGCGACCACTCGATCCACCCGAATTCTGGAGAAGACTATTTGAACCGCGTACCGAGAACGCGAGACCGGAAACACAGATCCAACAGCAGCAGCAGCGACCGGAACCTTTGGTTCAAATGTAAAATCATCTAATGCCTCTTTTCTCGTCTAAAAAGCTTTGGTTTCCGGACGTACGGTTGGTAAACCTAGAAGGTCGGGGGGGTGCTACGAGCACTTTGTTTCTTTACGCAGCGTTATCATTTACCGGTGTTCCGTGGCGGTCTTGTTTTTATATCGAATTCTCTTCTCCGTTTGTAAGATACTATTATTTGGCCCAGGAGCCGTATTCGAAGCGGGAAGCGGTTATCTCTATCGCTCAACTGCTGCACCGAAGCAAATTTAGATTCCAACTCTATAGATACACACTCCAAGCGCCGTGCTAAATAGTACAATGTCCAACATCTTATCGTACCGCGAGCATGTTAGCTATCGTACACCTATTCATTCCTCGTTAGCTTCGAAGAACGAATCGCTGTCATCATCGTCGTCACTATCCTCAGCTTTGCCACTATCTTTCTCTTCTTTCTCAAGGTATTCCCTATTCGCTAACACCTCTTTGAACCGCGGGAGCAGCAGCTCCACCGTCCTCCTCACATCCGGCATCTCAATGACCTCCTTCACACCCCCATCCCCATTTACCATCTCCCCGGTCCCGACCGCAGCCTTCGCCCCCCTCCTCTCCCCGTTCAGATCCACCCCGCTAGCCGCTCTAACGCTCATATCCTTCCCGCATCTGATCTTCCCGCCGGTGGCCTCCGCGGGCGTAATTTCTGTCGAATCCAGCAACTCCTGCCATTTGAACAGAAAGTTCCCGGGACCTTTCTTAAGCGGTTTCTTCGGCTCGCTGTCGGTCAAAGAGACAATTGACGCCATTCTTCGCTTAGTTTTCTGGTTCATCCTCTGGAGGTACTCCTCGTACTCATCCATCTGCTCCAAAACCACCTTTCTATCATCCTCGTTTAGTTCGTTGACCATTTTGTTAAGCGTGGCCGTGAACCCTCCTGTACCTTCACCCGTGACCCCTTCTGGCCGTCTGAACTGTTTCGCTGCGTACTTTGCGTACTCCAACCATAGCTCCTTAGCCGTATCACCCTTTTTGCAAAACTGGTGGAGGAAAACGTGGCAACTCTTCTGATGTCGTTCGAATAATCTCACGAACTCTTCGACACCTGGGGGTTTTAGCGGTTTATTTTCGGTATTACTACCATCGCTTGTTGAGATTTTTGCGGTTTTGATCATATCATTCACGAAGCGTTCGAAGTCTCCGACTGTGCCGCTTAGATCGACGGCATTGTGGATGTTTCGCAGGATCGGGTCGTAGATTGAGACGATGTCGCGGATGGTCGCTGTTAGAGAGTCCGGGTTGGATTTACATAGGACAAGGATCAAATGTTCCCGGTCACGGATAGAGAGCTGAATTGAAAGGTATTCGAGGAGGAGTTTGTGCTGCTCCGGGGTGATGTCCGCGGATGGTGCCGCCGGTGCAATTGAGAGTATCGCGTGGACGATGGAGAAGGATGATACCTTGCTGATCACACGGTAGTCCTCCTGTTCGGTGCGTGGGAGCCTCGTGTAGAAGCTTATAGCCGCTAGATGTTTTTTAGAAGGGCAGGATTTGGATTTCTCGAGCTTGGTTATTCTAGACTCAAGCTCTCTGATTTCCCAGGAGAGGACGGTGTATATTATACTATTACTTTGTTAGCACGTCCCGTAGCTCGGTCTGACGTTAAGTAGGACCGGACTTACGTCTGAAGCAGGTTCATGCCCTCGTCCGCGCCGCTGCTCCATCCGATCCAATTCGTAAGAGTCCCGATGCTCATCTTTGCGAGCACCAGCCGGGTCATTCCACTGATCATGGTGGCGGCATTACCGACCCTAAGAGTCTGTCGAACGATCCGGTACGGGATCAATTTATGCGTTCTCTCAACCAAGGACAGCAGCGTCTGCCCCTTCGGCGAGGTGACTAACACATAATGTGCCAAAGACGCTAAACTTGCGATCCCATGAAGAACTAAGAATTAGCCCTACCCTCTTTCTATATATTCTTCTCGTTTAAGAGTAATGGATAAGAGCATACTTGACGACGATATGCTGGTGCGCCGCGATAACCATATCACTGTGAGCCTGTAAATCGTCACTCTGCGCCGCCTTTTCAAACAATTCGTCCAAAAGATCCCCGTACACAACCTGCCTCATGAACTCCCTCCACGCATCGCCCAAATCCTGCTGATTCCGCGGGTCGTAGATTCGATCCGGGTCCGGCGTGATCTCTCGGCCCGGCATGCCACCCAGCACCCCCCGGGCAGGGTACTCTATCAAAGCCGATATAGCGGTGGCCAGGGTCTTACGGATACCCATGGAACCTTTGTCATAGGACTCGGAGAGGTTGGCCTTTGCGAGGTCATCGATGAGAGGTTGGACGCGGGTGGACCAGAAGTCCTGGGAGATGTCTCGGAGGCCCGGGATGGGGACTACGAAGGTGGAGAAGAGGAGCTGGAGGATGGGGGACTTGGAGATGACCCTCTGCTGCTTTTCATCCTGTCCGTCCGAATCTTCTGAATCTTGCCGGTCTTCTGCTGGTTCTCGTCCGGAGTCTTTTTTGGAACTGTCAGTACCGCCGTTATTATTACGTTTATTACTATTACTATTACGATTACTGGTGGTTTCGGGGTCGGGTTGGAAAGGTGGACCGTATGAAGTGATTATGCCGGGAGTCTTGAAGAGCTCGATCTCAGCGGAGTAGGTCTCGCGGTGGGTGAGGATGTCAAGGAGGGCGTGGGCCTGGGAGGGGGAGAGAGGTGCTGAGGCCATTGTGATGAAGTCGGACGGGGACGGTCATTATGAGGAAAGAAGAAGAAGAAGAGAAGAGAAAGAAAGGAAGAAGAAGAGAAGAGGAAGAAGGAGAGAAGTGGCGATGGGATGGGATGGATGGATGGGACGAGAGACGAGCGAAGGAGGAAGGCCTTTCCGCCAACGTCATTGCAACGCACTGGCCCTCGTCCGATGCATCATCATCGATTCATTCTTCAGAGTATCGAATACTTAAGCATCTATCTGTCCACAGCTCTGAGAAGATAGGTTATCTAGGTACGTACGCTGTTCTTCTTCCATACTGGTCGGATTCCATACTGGTCGGATTTGAACCGACATCTTTCCTGAATTAAATTATCCTTTCGGATGAGCTGATGCATGGAACGTGCTAGTCATTGCACTATGCAGCCTTTCTAGGTCCCTTTGCCTTTGCAAACATTGCCTCTATAGCTGTGATCTCGTACCAAAACGTCGAGTCTCTATGAACTCGAACGAAGAAAAATAATAGTAGGGCCGCAGTCGGACTTGAACCGACATCTTTCCTTCGATAAACCTCGAGGATAAGCTGAATCATGGAACGTGCTAGTCATTGCACTATGCGGCCTTTCTCAGTCCCTCTACCCTTGCTAACATAACCCCTATAGCCATTATCTCGTCGCACTGGTCAACATCGAGTCGCGATGAAATGGAAATCAAAACGAAGAAAAATAACATTAGGACCGCAGTCGGATTTGAACCGACATCTCTCCTGAAAGCCCTCCCAAATGTAGAAAGTGGAACGTGCTAGTCATTGCACCATGCAGCCTTTCTCGATCTCTTCGTCTTGCTGACAAGATGGTTTTCATATAATCATCATCCCGTACCAAACTAACTTCAAGACGCAACCAAATGGGAACCAAAAAAAGGAACAAAAATTAATGCCAGGGCCACAGTCGGATTTGAACCGACATTTCTCCTCAAAATTCCAATGTAAGCTTCGTGGAGCGTGCTAGTCATTACACTATGCAGCCTTTTTCGCTGTCCTGAAGCTGACCGCACGATGACTCTCATATACCGACCATGGTTGCGGGCGAATAACGCTGTTGGGAATAGCGTTCTTTCGGGCGCGGGAGATCGAAAGCCCATTTCATTTTGCATTCTCGGGCAGCTTAAGCTCCGATTGTCCTTAGCTTCCACAGCTTACCAGGTTTCTTCGACCATCCCGTCACAAAACTACTGGCATTGCTGATTGGCCCGAGCTTGTGCCTCGGCTCGTCCGTTTTTGTCGAATCCATGCAGTGCGCCGCTGTCGTTCCTATAAAGAACTCCCCGTCGTCTCTTCAAATCTCTCTATCGATGCTTTCGTATAGATTTAGATCTACTATTGCCATATAGCTCGATACGCGATCTAATTAGTAGTTTTATACAGATCTTGATATATCGATATCTTAAAATATAAAACCAACCATGTTCGCGGCCTCCCAAACATACTACCACCACCCCTCCCCCATCCTCCTCAAACCCAAACACTCCGACCTCTCCGAATCCCTAGTATCAGTCTGTAAATCCGCCATCCCACCTTTCCACCCACACCCCCTCCTTCGGAACGGCCATCTTCAAACCTGTGCGATTCTATTCGCATCTGGCCACGTCCCCATCCACTATAAACGGCACGTATTAAACTCCGAAACACCAAATGATCCCGGGACATTCAGCATCGACGTTGTGGTCCCCGCTCCAGAAGAGTCTTCTGAAGATACTACAACTATAAATAAGTCAGTACCGGGGGGGAAGGTACTGTCGGAGAGTGATCCGGATTACTTCCCTCCGCGAACTACCTTCTTCACCCCAGATGAATTCGAGGAATGGAAATCGGACGATGAGACGAAGCCGCTCATCATAGCTCTTCATGGGCTTAGCGGTGGATCGCACGAGACCTATGTGCGGTTGACACTTGAGCCCCTGGTCAGACCCAAGGAAGATGGGGGATTGGGATTCGATGCATTGGTCGTGAATGCGAGGGGTTGCGGGTGGACGAAGCTCACAGGTATTCGGCTTTAAAATATTCGATAGATATCATTGGAAACTCGTAGCTGAGATATTAATATTCACTACCGCAGATAACAAGATGTTTAACGCAATGTTCACCAGGGACATCCGACACATCGTCAACCTCATGCATCGGAAGTTTCCAAAGCGTCCACTCATGGCAGTCGGCTTCTCTCTCGGAGCAAATATCCTCGCAAGTGCGTAAACCCCCCAGAGTATCCAATATCTATCTTTGCTAACCAAACATCTACCCTTAGACTACCTCGGCGAGGCAGGCGCATCCACCCCGCTCCATGCCGCCGTCCTCCTCTCATCCCCACACAACATGGACGCCTGCGCCAAAATCATGTTCATGTCCTTCACCGGCCGCCAGTACTCCAAATTCATGGCCGGAAACCTCAAAAAGTTGTTCGAGAGGAACTACGAAATGCTCTCCACAAACCCAGATATCAAAGTCGACGCCGCCCGTAACGCAACATATCTCTACGACTGGGACACCGCGGTTACAGCGCCCGTGTACGGTTTCCGAACCGGAGGGGAGTACTACCGCGCATCGAGTTCAGTGGATAAACTGATCGATGTAAAAGTACCCACTTTAATCATAAACGCGGAAGATGACCCAATTTCACTCCAGAACGCGTTTCCGAGGCAGGAGGCGGAGGCAAATCCGTATATATGCTTTGTGACGACGGGGTACGGCGGACATCTTGGATGGTTTGAATGGGGAATGCATAGGTGGTTTCCAAAGCCGATTATGGGGTTCCTGAAGAGGATGGCGGAGTTGGAGGTTGTAGAGAAGGAAGGAGAGTTCGTGAAAGTCGATAGAACGTAGGTGGGTGTTTAGATCCGACTTTGCATGAGTAATTGTATAGATGGTATATAAATAATGGAGTTTCCGTGGTGTGCTTTTGTGTATGATAGATATAAACCCCGCTTCGATATGTAATTCCGTCCACTACTCTTGAGAAATGAGAACTCCGATAACGCCAGTCGCTGTTGCTCCCAGATCTCGCATCTTAAGCAAATGACACACTCTTCCTCTTCCCCGTAGATTTCGTCGGCTTCTCATCAACGTCGTCATCATCATTCGCCGTATTTCCGCCCTTCCGCTTTCTTTTCTTCTTCAACGAGTCCTTTACATCCTCCTATTGCGCCCACAAGCCATTAGTAAAACAAATGAATAAATCCCGTCGCTCATCTGAATATAAACCTACCAACTTAGCCTCCTTCTCCCGTTCCCTCTTCTCCTGCTCCTTCCGCTTCTGCTCCCTAATAACCTCCAACCGTCTATTCTTCTCCACCTTACCCTGAATAACCCCATCCACACTCGTATTCACCAACTCCAAAATATCCATCATAGTCTCCTTATCCTCCACGAAGACCTTTCCCTTCTTCTTCCCTCGAGGTTTGGCAACACCGGCGGGGATGATGCCATTGAGGGTGGGGAGTTTGAGTTGAGCGTCCGTGTAACGGTCTTTTAGGGGTTTTTTGTGAGGTTTTCGGATTCTCGATGATGATGTGGAGGATGTGGAGGTCTTGGCGGGTGAGGTTGGTGCGGGTTTCTTGTGACGTTTTGAGGTGGTGAGTTTTCCGGGTGTGAAGGGTTTCGGGTCTGCGGTTGAGGATGAAGATGAGGAGTTTAGTTTTCGCTTTTTGGAGGAGGAGAGGGAGTTTTTGGGTGCTGAAGAGGCGCGAGTTCGTTTTACGGGCGCCATTGTGGTGAAGATGGCGGTGGGTATCTGATAGGGTGTGGATTGATAGATGGTGCAGATGAAGTCGAAGTTCTGTCGCAGAGACGCTTGAAAGTTTTTATTGGGATATATGAAACCGGCAAGTTTAACCGCCTTCTCGAAACAGAACAGGTTTTGCCGGTCTACCTTTCTCCAACAAAATCAACGCAACAGGAAAATCTAAATCCATGGGTAGGGGTCACCAAGCGGTTCAGCCTTGGTGTGTTGGGTTCACGAGACCAGGTAGGGGTTATGGACTTGATTTTGCAATAGGGACGCAGAAGCTTAAGAAAATGCTTCTGAGCCATAATTAAAGACAAATTTAGAATAACTAGAAGACTTGTTAATCTCATGACTGCAAACTATCGTCCAACAAGCGAAGCCTAAGGCGCGACTCCACATGATCAAGTCTATAATTCGATTGATTCTGTAGTCCCATGATGTCGTCGAGCTACGGTATAGGGCGTTAATCTAATCTATAAGCCGTGATGAGAGTTCTCTTCCTGATCTCTATCGTTATGATCGGTGCCCTCCTACTTTGTATACATACTATTCCACCCTTCCGGGACCCCATGAATAGCTAGATTTAGGAGTCTCTTTCTATGTTCCATCAGTTGCTTCCTCCGCTCCACGGCCTGCTCCACGGTGATAGTAATTCCTCGAAAGAAGCTGGCAATATGCTCAAACACCTCAGGGGGCAACTGGCCGACTCGGGACGTTTCAAGCAGTAGATTAGACTCTATGTGCTTTCGTTGCTGCATGGGTACGATCCGGGTTGATGGAACCTAGAATTTGTCATTAGTCTAGTTGTTTTGCAGTTATGCCTTCGACTTGCGATATCCTGCGGCCTTTTGGATGCAAATTTGAAGAGCATGTGTTCGATTAATGAACAAAAGAGTGGAGAAATTGTGCTCACGGTATGCTTTATAAACGGGTCGTAAACATGAAAAACGAGGAACTTAATAAGCCCAGGTTTCGTTTTATCCTGCAGTGTAAGATCACAAAAGGAATGCTCGAACACGTTTGGGAATACGATTGCACGGTTTTCCTGTTTTTCGGCGGAAGCGGCGATTAAAATATGCTTAGCTCGCAGATATGAACGGGGTAGGGCCTTCACTACATACCTGAGCCCTGGTAACTCCTATCCTCTCTACATCGGCCAAATCATCCGGTGTTCTGTATTTATCGATATGCCTGATAGATCCGGTACCCTGCAGAAAGGCCTGTGCCCGAAGGCCCACAGACCAGTCCATATTGTCGTTCATATAGCTATAAATCCCGCTAGCGACGATAGATTCGTTCTACCCGACGCCAATCCGTTAGTGGTCGAGCATATATATATCGTAAGTTTCCAATCAACCGGAAATTTAAGAAGGGTTGGAATTTACCCCCATGCCCGCTGTAAACCAGTCCGAAGAATAAACCTCAATTTGACCCGGTCGCAATCTTAACTCCATTATTCTTGTGACAACCTTCACAATTTTGCCTTCCAGTCTCCTCGTGGACGAAATATCCGGAGCACTCCAACAATCCCCATTCGGCGGCCTTTTGCCCGGCACCATATTTCTCCAATTGTGGATCAAACGGTCCAGATCCGCAAGAGAATGATTGAACAGGGGAACGAGTTTCATGAATATGCTCTCAAAGATCGGGTGAAATAGCTTATCCTGCCCTGGCAATGTTAAGTTATTGATATACGATAGAATTTTGACTGCACCGTTTTCTTTGATCCCGAATTCGGTAGGAAGCCAGGCGAAATCGTCATCCCATCCATGCCGAAAAGTACTCTCCGGTTGGCTGAGCGATGGGGCCGATATGACCTCCAGAGCTCGAGTGTTACCCGGATCCGCCAATCCAACAGTCTCACCGTAACGGATGGGGTACATTGAAGGGTCGATGAGATCACTTGGGATGTGTTTCCCACACTCCGCTGCGGGTCGCTGAGGCTTCCACGGATCCCATGGCTCTAGGAATTCCATGGGAGGTAGACGCTTAGGCCAACCTCTGTCTTCGCCAGGGATTTGCTCCAGTGTTTTCACGGCTGCCTATGTGTTAGCCCCCGAACTATGGATATGCTCTTGCGAGATAAGTGGATATTACCGTCGACTAGTTTCCTCCTGAGGTTCTCATCAAGTACACCATCCAACCTCCAAACCGCGTCATAGTCCGGCTCCATCAGAAGGCCTTTCACTCGTAGCTTCAGAATATATTTTTTACGTTCCCTTAGGTCCTGGAACAGAGCCGAAATATGTTTCTGAGCCCATATAAAACCCTCCGGCGGGAATTCGGTGTCTCTGTCGAAGTCTAGACGTGTTCGCTCCCATAGCCAGGACTTAACGACATCGCGGTTCGTCAAGCGTTCGATCCACCCCGGGTCATCACGGAATTTGGCCGAAAGACGTCGAAAGGATGCTTCTAGCGCTGTAAATCTGGGAAGGGGGCTATCAATATCGCGGGTCCACGCCCAGTCAAGTAAATGTAGGAATGGTTCCGGTTTCTGCTCCACTCCCTCATCTCCTACCCCATCCCCTGACATAGCGTATTGAAAGTCTGGCTGTTCTGAGCTAGTCTGATGAGAATTCTTATAATTATTTCTTAGTCGCACTCGGAAAAGTTATTGATGATGATATATATGTTGATGTGTAGCTGGCGAACCAGCCTGGGTCCTCAAGACAAGTAGCAAGGAACTAAGGAAAACTTGTGCACCTGTTGGGGTATATGAAAACTGGCGTAGCTGGATGCATATAATCGACTCTGAAGTTTTTGTCTTTGGTTGTGGATGCGAGGTAGACTACTAGTAGGGGTATCCGATTCGAAATTAATTCCCGGTTTCGTTATATCTATGGGTTATCGGTCGGCCGGTCACGGTTGTTCCATGAACTTGGGTAGCCACTCAGTTAATAAACAAAGTATAAATTCACGACGTGAAACAGTGATCAACTTCAATGACGATCACAAATTGATTACGAATTTACTTGTGTATACTAGGTGATTTGGTGATACCTTGGTTGCGTGTTGCATCTAAGTGGTCAATAAGAGTTGCGGCCAATTTGAGTACCTCGACATCTACACCACAACCCTCCTCATGAAAAGAGAATTAAAGACCTCGTAACGTGCTCCTGTTTTAGTTCAAGTAGAGGGCGTCAGCGCTAACGCCTCATCAATCATGGGTGTGTTAAGAATTCCGTTCTATATTTAAGTATCTCTAATACCCAGCGATTGTTAATTTTGAAACGAAAGCATGTTTAGAGATCTATAGATTTCGACGTCTATATACCTAGATATCTAGGCGCGACCCGAGATCTGGAGCAGTGATATCGATCTTCTACAAAACAGAATCCACCTTTGTGTGATAACGTTGGATCTAGAGACGTACGCCTTCGGCTCTTTTTCAAAACCTTTCATTTTTATTCATCTATGTATCTGCTAACCGGCCATTTAGGAAAGACTTGCTTCACGACTTTTATCGATTCCATTTTTAACAACCGAGAAAGAGTATAAAGAGGATAAAAGCAAAAAAGGAAAAAAAAAAAAAAAGACATCCGCAACCCCTTCCTATAAAGATGCTCCCCTGTTATGTTCCTCCTCTCCCACCTGTTCAATTTAAAGTTATCGCGTGTGTGTCTATATGTATACCATTGCCCCCTTCGAACACACACGAACACACACGAAAGATCGTAATTGGAATGATGCACCCGGTATTTTTTTTTTCTCTTAACAAAGGACGCCGTCTCCATGCATATGCTGTCGGATACAAAAGTGTTCGTAAAGTCTGTGTTTTGAGGGAAAGGGAAAAAAGAAAGAAAGAAAAAGCCGCTTTCTTCTAGAAAGGATATAGAAGAAGAAGAAGGAAAGTACCGGTCTAAGAAAAATGGTTTTGCAACGGGGTATTCGGAAGGAAAGGACAAGGAAATAATCCGAGGAATGGAAACGAACGAGAAAGAAAAAAGAAGAATAAAAGGTGAAAAAAAAAAAAAAAAAAAAAAAAAAAAAAAAAAAAAAAAGAAAAAAAAAAAAAAAAAAAAAAAAAAAAAAATTCAACCACACACCACCATCATGCATTTAACAACTTAAGAGCCAGACAGCCCCAGGTAAACGGAAAATATTTATATAAAGTGAAAGGGAATCAAGGCACACTTGGACGCCGAATGCGTACGGATAAGGAAAAGGTGAAGCGAACGCTTGCGAGACGGACTAGACTTTACGCCAAGTCATATTGTGATACTTGCCGTGGGTTTCGAAACCTGTAATCCGTCGTTAAAACCATGCGCACGCGCGGATGTATATGGTATGTGTGAAATTTTACATACCGAGTTCCTCGTAAACTTGTCTATCGGTGGACCAGTCGACAAAGCAGCCGGTCAACCCCCTGCCTTGGAGCTCGATTATGGCTGCGCAGACTAGGCCGAGACCGACACCCCGGCCGCGGAATTCCGCTATAAGGTAGGTTAGCTCTGAAGTTATATTGTAGTGGAGAGGCCTGAGCGGCTACTTACGGCCCATCCCAACACATGCGAGCCCACCGACCCTATCGCCAATTGCTTTGGGCCAGGGTACCTCTTTGGAGATTTTATTACTGCCTGCGCCAGAGAACACCAAGGCTGCACCGACAATGCAGCTACCAGTGCCATTGGCGTTGGCACCAAAAGCTAAAACTGCATCCGCATAATCTATATTCCATTAGCGCGTTTCCAAATCACCATCGTGAAAAATTGCGGGGCGAATACCATTCGTGTCCTTCAGGGCACGATACTTTTCGACCCACCCTGGATAGCTCGAAAAGTGCTTGTCTTCAAACTGTATAAGATCGTCGAAAACACCGGGATTGCAGACGCCGAATGTGATCCCTTGATGGCTGAGTTCGGCGAAAACATCCGGCTGTGGTGGTCGCCAGTTGGTGATGTTCTGGTACAGATCGAATATGAAACTGTCCTCGATTTTCCAACCTTTCGTTCCAGAACTGTCAGCATCGTGAATTGGAGCTGTTTTGGGCCTAATGGGATCTCACCTCGCCGTTTGAACCATTCTTTCTGTTCCTTTGGCAAAAGCTCAGGTAATCCTGGGAAAAACCGGGGGAAAATGCTCCCAAGCTGCACGCTATCGATGTTTGGGTTGGCCCTCATGCATTGAAATGCCTCATCGTGGAGAGCGGTTCCGATCCCGCTATTTCTAAAATCGGGGTCCACCATCAACAAAGCCATACTCCCCACCAGGGCCTTGCCGGCATGTATAGTGTACGTGGCGCACAATCCCAGGATCTTTCCGTGGCTTCTCGGATCTTTCACAACATAATGCTTGGCATTACCAGGTCGGTCGAGCAGATCGCTGAGAATACTGGAATTCAGGTTCCAGTTCTGGTTCCACCCAAAGCATTTCTTCCACAGGTCGGCGCTGGCGTATAGGTCTCGACGTTTTTCCCACTCGTGGACCTCCCACCTTTGAAAGTTATCAGGCGTGATCCCAGTATTCGGTGGAAGCAATCTACGAAGCGGTAAAACACCCGTAGGCTTGACTTCTCCGCAAATGACGGTGGCAGCGGATTCGAGTGCCTCCCTGGAATATTCGTAGCATGAAACGACACTTTCCAGATCTTTTTGTTGATAGGATTGTTAGTTAAAACCCACTCGAAATCTGAATCGTCCCGAAACATAAACTTACAAGGAAGCTCGGGTAGCATATCACGTGGGCTGCATGCCGTGAGAACGACCAGGGGTGGTTCAAAGACTAACCGCTGCCGTGTTATGGCCCTCATTGTTTCGATTTGGAATCGGTACTCCGGGTCCGTGTCAAGGGCGAGGACGAAGATGATTAGATTTGCCTTTTTAAGGAGGCTCGTATGAGTATCTTGCAATCCTTCGTGCGTATAAGGTGCGTGGCAAACGGGGATTCCTCGAGCGTTAATAGCCCTTCCGAGATATTCAAATGGGTCGACGCCGACCGGACCTGGGAAACGTGGTGGCGCAACAGCCGTAAGAAGAACACAAATCCCATTTTTTCGGAGCGCGGTTTGTCTCTGAGATTTTGTCAGTGGTAATAGACCCCGGGCATCCTTGACAACTGTTGTCGCCATCTCGTAGGATCTGAAGGAGAGTTCTCGGTTTCGTCGCATCAAAGAAGGGAGAGTTAGATGAATCGGTGGCGGATTGACGGCATCCTCCCATCGTAGATAGCGTTCCTTGACTCGTTTGACTCGTTCCCACGATTGCTCCAGAGCTGCCCTCGTAATACTTCCGGTCTCTACTGCCGTATAAATCTCCTCCAGTACGTCGGTAATATCCTGTGGGTGTTCGCACAGAATCAACATATCGCAACCGTTGACGAATCCTCGAATCGATAACTGTCCCCCGGTTACACACCGCCCCGCAGCATTTTCTGACGCTTTGTCGACGGAACCAATCAAGATGCCCTCGTATTGTAAATGCTTTCGGATCAAATTCTGTGGAAGCGAATCCTTGCCACCAAAAGTCGTATCGGTCGAAGCGGCCCACATTGTCGGCTCGAGTAACACACCGTCGACACCATTTTCGAAGGCCTTGCGGAAGGGCGCATATCGGGGCTCCGTTGCGATATTTCTAGTGTCCAAAATCCCACCACTTCCTTGACGAGGAGCCGGAAAATGTTTGACAATGCTCACCAGGTTTGTGCTTCTATGGGCATCCAGAATGGCACTGGTACATCTCCATGCATTGATCGGGTCATCTCCGAAGAGTCGAGCACTAAGCGCCTCTGCGGGTTGTTCTTCGATGTTCAATGTCGGGGCCAAATTCGTGTTAACGGAAAGGCTTTGGAGTTCCTGGGCTGATGCGCGAGCAATGTCATAGAGAATCTCAGATGATCGGAAAGCGCCAACTGTGAGGGCTCCCGGGAATTGGGTCCCCAGATTACCATTGCCAAACGGCGCGAACTGTGTACGGTAAGTTATCGGGTAAATATTTTTCAACACTGAGAACTTATTCTTACCATGCCGTTCTCCTGTTCGATCATGATGAACAGAGGTTGAGTGTGCCCTGCTTGGCGGGCAGTATTTTGCAAATCCTGTACAATCCTACTAATTTCCACAGAATCTGAGAGCCGAACAGTCAGCATGGCCCCACCTATATCCTTGAGGATTTACTTACGTCTAATGCTACGTCGACAAAGTAGAATCCCACCAATATGGTACCTCTTAACCATATCAGTCACATATGCAGCTGATTCTGGTGTATCCATAGGGATAATAATCAATTTCCCAACTTGTCTGGACCAGGAAGTCAGCAACAAGGTTCCACACACGGAAGAGCAGAAGCTTGCAATACCTTCGGACGAGCTCGCGGTTTTCTTCCCGACTATATGGAGTGTCCTGAGACCAGGCACGCTTCTGGCCAGTGGTTTCTGGTCCATCATAGAAGGGATGCGAAGACTTGTATGGGGTCTTTTGGTTCTAGATCATTAGCCAATGACATCTGAAACCGCTTAGGTGATAAACGGGTAAAAGAGCACACGACACCAGAAGGGGATCAGGGAAGGGGTGCATACGTTCGACATCATGATTGAATCCTAACCGATAGTCCCTTAATGAGACTAACTTTACCTTTACCTTTGCTCGTCTCGGCTTTGCAACCGAATTTCTGTCGTGACGTGATGTGGAGATCATCGGAATCCCATCCGTGGCAAGGCTTGACAGAGGATGAAAGAGTGTCTGCTGCTCAGAAGAGTAGGGAGAGGAGCGGAGGGGGCAGAGGAAGAGAGCGAGGTGAGAAGAGAAGAGGGGAAGAAGAACAAAGTTTTTTTTTTTTTGTAAAGAAAAAAAAAAAAATCCTCTACGAAAAGGGAGGACGTAGAATGTGAAATTTGTGACGTTCGTTACGGTTAGGGTCCGGTGAACGGTTGCGAGAACTTGTCTGGTGTGCAGTCTTTGGACTAGAACCTTGCAGAAGCGACAGAGACCTCAAGATCGAGCATCCAGAGAGAGATATGAAACTCTTCCGGTCTGCTAGTTAAAAGTCTGTCTCAGCCCAGGCAAAGGGATAGGGATATTTTATTTTTACCCTTTTCTATCAGGTGGCAATCAGGTTTGTCCAGAACTGGTATTGTGGCTTCTGCACAGTTTTTATGAAGTCCTTAGCCTCGACTTGCCATCGGGCAGTGAAGGAAAACTCAAAATTAAAAAAATTAAAAATAAAAAAATAAAAGAAAAACGACGGGGTGGTCTTTATTCAGCAGCATGATATAACAATGGCAAGTTAGCGCGAGCTCCCCAGTTTAAACTAAGTAAGTGCAGTAGTAAATGCACAGTGCCAGCAGTGCGGCATGCATGACAACGACATTCCAAGCCTGCAACAAAAAAAAGGCGCGACGGGAGGGGCATTTACCTATTTAATATATGCGAAGATCAGGATGGGAATCAGGATTAGTCCTGGGTCGTGCTCTCGAGCATAGGTGGTACCCCCTCGAACGCACCGTCCAGGCAAGGGTTTTCGGTCAGGGAAAAAAAACCCAAGAGGCAGGTTATCCGGTCAGAAGCAGCGGATCTGATTTGATATGCAGCACTGCCTTAACCTGGTGGACTGATTTGACTGGTTACTACCGGCCCAAACCTGGCTCGTGTGGACCGACGCTAGCGATAGTGGATCTGGGAAGCCCCTCCACCAAAAAATTGCACGGCAGATATAGGTTCCCAAGAAAGGGAGCCCCAAGCTCTGAAAATCAGCGCGAGGTTCCGAACGTGGACGCCGATGTGGCCGTCTTTCACTTCGTATATATGGTCTAATCCTAGTTAGTTGGGATTGGCTCCGATGCGTATGGATTTAAAAGTTTGGGAAATCTGAGACGGGGTTCAGGTGAACGTGCGGAGTTAGGGGAGGGGGGGACAATGAAGGTATGGATATATAGATGCGAGAAACACTGGTATAAGGATCTCGGATTCGAGGGTGCATGGAGGATTTGAATATGCAAGCCAGCCGAGTAGCCGGGAGCATTCAATCTAAACAGCCTTATGGAAGGATGCAATCGTTCCGGGTGAGGAAAGTATAGTAAACTTACATATAAGTATAGCAGAACAGGCTGACGGGATGCCAGCTGAACAGTAGGCAGGCGTGAGCACACCCCTCAGGCCTCGATTTCAAGCGAACCGTAGACGTTCGCACAGCAGGGAATGCATGTAAAAATGGAACGAATTGGTGAGCAAAACGTCGTCAAGCGACTGAGGATGACTACGCCAACGTCTGCGGGCGAAGTTTCTGGTTAGCTATCGTGGACGAGGCGTCTGAAATGAACGAATGCATGCATGTGGACCCTCTTGGGGATATTTGGGATGATCGCGATCCCCAGGTAGGACAACGGTCGCACAAGGCTGTACGAGCTCCGTCCTACGGATGTGATAGCAGGACAGAGGTATTTGAAGTCAGATAGAACGGCCACAGTCGATTGTGATTGTGCGGTATTCGGCTACACACGACTCGACGGGCTGGTGACCAAGTTGATTGAAGTGTGTGAAGGCAACTTTTTCGTACGAACCTTACTATGGTGGGACAAGCCACTGGTATAGGGCGCAAGATTTTAAGATTCTATGGGGGGCTAAGTTCAACCGGGACCAATCGACCACCTATAGATAGTGTTATTCCCTTTGTGCTACCAAGGCCAGCAGAGAGATCCTTCGAGTTATGCAAGACGTAAGAGCAGGACAGGCGAGAAGTAAGCGGTACCGACGAAGGGTTTCAGCCAAAGTTAAAATCTCTGTGCATCTCAAAGCTAGCTAGTGACACGACTACCAAGTAGCTTTGTATGTACGTGCTAAGGCCCGGTCGAGAGAGCTAACTAGTAAGAAAGATGCAGCAGGCACATGTTTGGAGTATGTACGAGCAAGCCGTTGTTTGAATTTCAAAGAGGAAAAAAACAAAAACCAGAAAAACAAATATTTGAGTTTGTGTGATACGAAAGTAAAAAAAGTGAAGGAGGAAAAAGAAAAGGGAGATGAAAATGGCCGACGAGGTAAAATAAAACAGACTTGAATGTCACACCGAGAAAGAATCGAAAGTATCATACCTGTGACCCTTGCACGCTGCGTCTGTCTAACGGGTTCCGCTGTTTGGGCGGGCTCAGTCAGCAAACCCCCATCTATTCGTCCTCCGTGAAATCTCACCAAACGGTTGGAAATACGTCGTCTCGGAATGTTTGAAATCGCACGATGGCGAAAGGGCTGGAGTTCGGGGAGATAGATAGGGAGGCCGGATGTGCATCATTACGTTACCGGGCAGAAAAATCTATCAAGGCAAGCGGGTGTCTGGGGTACCCGCTCGGACCGGCAGGGTCTTTGCCTGGGTTGATATTCACCAAGTCCGGAATACGAGGCTCATGTCATACCGACCTTATTATAAATGGCGAGGCAAATTTGGCTCGAGGCTCTGCCTAACCGTATTGGCTAATATGGCAGATCGAAAGAGCCGATTTTCAAGATGCAAGTGGCGGGGAGTCAGAGAAGATAGGGTAAGACTTCAGCGAAGCGGACCCGGAGGGGTGGAGGGAAAAAAGAGGATGTTGTCGATGATGTGGATTTAATTGTGGTCGAGCGCGTCTTTCTGGTTTTCTGGGAGCAGGTTTAACTGTCGCACAACTGCAACCTCGTGGAACGGGCGCTAAAATTAAAATATCGATGGCAAAAAGGAAAAAAAAGAGCACTTTTGGGTGTGCTTTTCATCCGATACAATATCACAACATCCTAGGTAGGCTGTATTCTTTTTTTTTTTTTTGTTTCCCTTGCTATATAAAAACTTGCCTGCGACATATGTTGGCTCCTATCGATAGGCTCCAATGTCGCTTACACCCTCCTCTCCTGAGCTCAAGAGTACCGACGGTACAATCCGCTGCGCATGCTCCTTGATCCTGCCAGAACAATCGATCATACGTATTGTCCAGGACAGCTTAGGTAAATCTCAGACATTACAATCGCACGAACACGTTGGTTTCTGCATTAGTCTGGGCGACGGGAGAGATGGGAATCTTCTCAACCCTATACCATAGCTATACGACTGTAAAGCAGGTCATGCCATGCAAGGAATCTCAAGGAAATTAGTGTCCGCAATGACGATATAGAGCAGATTTTAGTGTTCTGGTGTGCCACTAGACGTGCCTTCGAACAGGGTTAAGAGGGCCTACGACTTTAAAGTTTCTGTTACGAGGAGAGTGTTCAGTCCTGGCGAGGAATTTCGGAGAGACGCAAGCAAGGAGTCGTTGAAGAAACATCTCCACATTGCACATTTCGTACTTATCGCTAGCTAGTGGTTAGTGTTTTATTTGATTGTTAGTTTTTTTTTTCCTTCCCGACTGCCCGTCTGCCGGACCGTCGAAATTTCGATTCAAACGTGCGCCCGGGGATGATTAGAATTATCTGATCCAAGCTTTGCAAGCCTTCTGTCAACAGCCAACCATGCGCCTGTGGCCTCTCGTTATCCGGGCACCATCAAATGTGTGTGTTTTCTTTTTTTTTTCCTCGGGCAGAGGCCTCCCACCAATTTGGCACCCCAAGTACGGCGTTTGGGCCAATAAGTTAGCCATCCTCTGTAATTAAGTTGTGTAACACAAGGAAACCCTTCGGAAGTCGGCTCCATATGGCAGATAGCGTGATTAGGGGAAGAAGGAGGTGTGGGAGCAAGAAAAAGGAATAAGGATTTGCAGGTTGTCTCGAGGCAGAAGGGGCCAACTGCTAACGGGGAGCACAGGAAAGGCGGAACGAGTCGTGCAACCAGCCTCTAGGGACACCAATTGTCTCGCCTACCTTTCCAGAGGCGGCCTCTTTCCACTCAAAGGGGGGTCAGCAGACGTCCGTGAAGAAGCTAAGAATAGGCTGATGTGAGACTCGATCCCACCACGGACCTTCTGGGCTCTCCACATCGGTGATATGATGTCGCATCGTTTGGGCGGTGACAAGGGCGAGGTGATGGGCCGGTAAATGAGCTGATATATGCATAAGAGCTGTCACATAATTTATATAATTGCAAGAGGGGAATATTCGAATTCCAATCCAGTTACCACTACCCACACGTATCCATATACATATCCCATTAACGCTCGTTCTATCGCCCCCCAGCGATAATTCCCGGCCCGTTTCCTGATTTTAATTCTCGCATGAATACGAACGCGCTGGATTCTATTGACACCAACCAACCTTGGAAGCGATGTCGCCTTCCCGAACCGTATCCCCAAGATGTGGCCCCAGAAGTAGTTAAAGGTTGGAGTGACTTTTTTTTTTTCTCCTCGTCAAAAATGCAGGCTTTGTTTGTGGCTGCAGTATTCGGCAATCTGCGACGAGATACCAAAGCTCGTGCTTCTAAAACCTTCCTGTAGCGTGCCCAGCCCTTGACGTAGCCACTCGCCATCTTGGGTTTCTATGATCCGTGACCTGCATTATCTTATGATACGATATCTGAAGGAGGATATTCGGTCCTTTGGTAAAATCTCGGGTATGTATATACGAGACACTGATTCACCCCACAAGCTTGCCTGAGTTGGCTTAGGTACTAGGTTACATGGCCATTTGGAAACGGATGACTATTCCAGCATTAATGCGTGCAGTACGTGTATATAACAGCTAGTAAGGCTTGCAGAAAAGTGATACTGTCCAACGAAAAGCAAGCGCCAGACGTCGCACAGAATTTTCGTATCATGCGACACAGACCTCTTTCGTGTCACCTCAGCCCACTTTGTAATCCTTGGATGCCGTGCCCGTGAGAATATTACCTGCAATCGAATTCGAAACAGCGAATTGCGATTGCCCATTCGTATGCACTTGCTCTCTCAATGATTGCCTTAGGCGTGGGTTCTAATGCACCATGATCAATATCACCCACTCGCACTCTCCGTACAGCCGGAGTACCGCAGTCATGTATGTACATCTATACACAGCCCAAATTATACCGTTACACGGGAAATCCCTACACCCACACGGCCAAGTCCCATTTACCGGTCGAACCAGCGGTCTTACGTACCACCCCTCCCAGGGATCGCCGAAAGCTGGTGCAGGTTTTCCTTTAAACGTTTGTGTAACGGGAAATGTTAAACAACCAAATGCGATATCAGATTTTTGTGTCCAACCTTGAGGAGAAGGTGTAACTCAACTAGCTCGAGGTTAGTTTGGGCCTTCACTTTGGAGGCCCGTGTTCCGGTGTATAAAATGCTTTTGGGTGTTTTCCACTTGCTTGAAATTTGTCAAAGAGGATCGTCGATTCCAACGTGAAAAAGAACAAAGCTGAGAGCCTCGAATCTACAGCTAAGGTGGGTTTCACCCCTGGATCAGCTCCTCTGAACGCCTCATTTTCCGAATCCCGCGGAAGATATATTATCCATACCCGGCGAGTGCTTGCTGTTGGAAAACCAAATGTAATACATATCCGAAACCCCAATCGGCGTGCTCAATTGCCGAGGCCACAGGAAACTTTGTTTGGGAAAAGAAATAGGAACAAGACGATTTGAACGAGAAAGGTCAACGAGACGAGCCAACTGCGAGACGAATTCCGGGTGCGGACCTAGACTTCAACAAGCCATCCACGTTCCCACTTTGACGCTATTTCCCATTCTTTCTCGCATTCCGCATGAACAAAGCTACATCATCCGATAACTTCAAAACTAGACGTATATATCCTGCTATTTCTTTTTGTTTTATCTCTCCCAGCAAATCAGCAGCTTGGATTTAAGCCGAACCTGTGAGCCAAGCAAACTCACCACCGCCAAGCATGTATAAACGTATAAAACGACGGTTCCGACTAGCATCCCATCAGCAATATCGGCTCAATGAGAACGTGGATGTGATGATGGATCTGTTTGTTTTTTCGTGTTTAAACGCCCCCCTTTGACGTTGATATGCATATTCAACCGAAGCCCAATCCCCCCGACCCTCCTCCTCCAGCTCCGTCCCAAGAGACAGGAGGAAGAGCAGGGAACCAAGAAGTGAGGGGAAAGGGGAGGAATCCGGAAGCTAGCGGCCGAAGAAATTAACGCTTTTGGTGACCGCCTGACGAGCTCCAGAGCCTACGCATATCTGAGAAATCAGGTAGGTCGATGGTGTTTTCCAACTTTTGTGACTGCTTGGCTGTCCCTTGCTCACATGCATCGGGCGGGAACTGGGAACATCACCATATTGAGAATGATGAATCATTGAACTAGCTAGCTTCGTATGTGGAGATGCTTCAGCTGTATTGTACATGACAGCTCGTGCCGAAGTAGCGGCAAAAAGGGCGGAGACGGCCCTTGCTGTAACTGCTGCATACATGATCGGCTGCCGGAAAGCCCCCATGGAGCTGCCTTTCAATCGTGGGATGTTGGAGAGCGAGACGATGGAGAGCCGTAGACGCAGAAATCCTTCAGCCTCGCATGTCGTCTAAGAAGCAATCGAATGAGGTTGAACTGAAGCCGTCCGTTACACAAAAAGGCCAGCCGAGTCGCAGCAGCGCCTGTTCACGTTCGCTGTGCCGCACACCAGCCAAAAATGCGACAAACAACACTCTCTCGAAGACGGCTCTTCGTCTCGTCAACAACAACAACGTTACCGTACGTGAACCATGGAAAGTTCTCCGCTGCAGGATCGCGGAGCACCCAGCGGGTCCAAAACGGTCGCTGCTGCTGCCCCGGCTGCCGGTCCTCGTCAAATAACCGCTGAGGATCTCCCTGATAAGTTTGATAGGTTGTTGACAGGTATGCCTTCCCTAATCAGAAAATGAGGGAATCCTTGCATTTTCGCTGACGGTGCACGTGTTTTGGCAGTTGCAACAACGACGCGAAAGGGGACTCCGAAGGAGGAGGTCGAAAGGCTCGTCGAACAGTTTTCTAGCTATGCAAATACTAACGGCCTGAATCACGGTTATCTGGAATCTTTACTCCGTATTCTTACCCTCCCGAAAACCTCGATTGATGCATCGAAAACGAGGGTGCTGGTGAAATCGCTCGTGCCGTTGGAGAGAGTGAAGCCTTCTACGGTCATACACCTGATAAGCTCCCTCGGCGAGGGCGAGGGAAAGGCCGAGTACGCGACTCAGGCGTTACTGCTCAAATGGCTCGTTATGGTGTATGATTTCCTTGACAGCTATGCCGTCCTGCACCAGCTTTACGGCATACTGTTCAACTTCTTGTACACGGCGAATCTAAGGGCATCGATATGTCACCTGCTCGCCCTTTGTACGAGAAGGAAAGATGTAAAGCCGTTTCGGATTCAGGCTTTGTAAGGTGCCCAGCAGGTTTTTTTTTGTGTTCGGTTCCGGTTTCTTGCTAACGGCTTTGGGGTGAAAGAATGAAGCTGTATGAGGACCATGGTGATGAATCAGGGGTCGCCGGACTGCTGCAGGTTTACCAAAGTTTCTATCCGGATGTCATTCTGAACTCCTCCCGGAAACGTTCGAGGTTCAGAATCTGGGACCCGCTTTGGGTTCAGAATGCTACATTGGTGCAATCGAGGAGAGAGGGTACCCCGGACGGCGAAGACGGGGATCGTGAATCCCATCGAAGGAGGAGCACCAGGATACTCAGCAAGTCAAAGAAGGCCATTGTTCCGGTGCTCCATACATACAATGCCTCAGAGAGCTCCGTCACACTCGAGGAAATCGACAGCGTGAAGGGTCTCGTCGACAACTTGCAGAAACTCGAGCTACCTAGCCAAGTTGGCGCAGTTTTCCAGGATGCCATGTTTCGAAACTTTGTTCTCCTCAAAGGATCGGACGATATCATTTCAAGGCTCGATGATTGGACCTATGCGGCCTTGTTTGATGAGTATGACGTCGAGGTGGCCGCCAAATCGGCCTCTGAACGGCTAGAGGTGTTTCTGAAGCAGATACTGGATTATACTACGATGAGAAAGGCATGGATTCGAAACAACTCAAGATCTAGCTTCTAGCTAACGATGCGGTAGGACCTTCTGGCGTCGGTGGCGGATTTCCTGAAGGAGTACGTGAAGACGTGGAATGGGAAATGGCATCGAGAATCCATTCTCGGCCTTCTCTCGTTCGCCCCATTTTCAAAGTTTCCAGGTACGGTCATCTGGAAAACAACCCCTACATCGGGTACATATCATTGGAATGCTAAAGGTGCTCTAGATCTGAAAGAGGAATACTTTGATAGACTAGAGTCTCTGTTACAGAACGACTCGGTCGATGATGCGTCTGCCCTGATTTGTTTCCACACAAATTTCACCCGCAACCTCATTGTCAAGAATTCTTCAGCCCCTTCTGAACCTCCGGATCCAGCTGTCCGTGCATCAATCCGTCAGTACTTCAACTACGTCGACCAACTAAACGTGCAAGCCGTCGTCAACCACCGACCCGACCCTTCTATCCTCACAATCCTCCGCATAGCTCTCGATTTCTACGAACTAATCGTAAAAATACCACTCACGAATCCCTTATTCGAAATCATTTATCCTGCCGATATAGTAGTCTATATCGGCGTCTTCATCGGCGACGGTGTCACCTTCTCGCGTATCTGCGGAGTCCTCGCGGATTACAAGGTCGCATTCCTCAGTCATACTGAGCTTCGGGCCAAGAATCCCAATGCCGGATACGCTGAGCCGGATAGGGTGTACGTTGACCACTTCAATGGGTTCTTGATGGACATCAGCAATTTCTTCTGGAGGTTTAGATGTTTCTATCATGATCCTGCGAAGGATACGAATGCACTCGGGTGCTTGATGAAAGAGTATGCTCTCTATTCCAAATCTACTCTTCTAGAACGATAAACGTATTTGATACTAACGCCCTTCGTTACCATCTACAGCGATTTTGTAGAGTGCCTTAACGCCGCGGCAAATTCCCGCGAGTTTACGTTGAACGGCCTCTTCACCTTGACTCACAGTCCCACATTCTCTCGCTTCAACACCGACTGCCTCCGATTCCTCGAAGAACGTCACGAGGAAACCGAAGATGTCGTTCTAGCCGTACGACACGCTGGACCCATAACGTCCAAATCCTTGATAGGCCTGGCAGGAGACGGAGGCTACAACCTTGACTATAGAATATTCAAGGTTGCGAGCTTGGAGTACCTGAAGCGGAAGGGGTTTGAAGGAGTGCATCGGTTGATATTTTCGACTATGAAGAAGTTGAAAGAGGAGGCTGGGAAGTATGACGTCCCGGGGATGTTTGAAGGGCTGGAGGATTGGAATTTTGGGGGAAGTGAGGGAGTTAGTGCGCTTTAGGAAGACTCGCAACTTGACTTGCACCCCCAGGATAAGATGGATATTGATGGGAAGGCAGGTGATGGGAAGAAGCGACAGCGTAAAGGTAGAAAGAAGTCGCGAAGAAATGGTAATGGCGGTGTTACTATGGACGTATAGATCTGTGGTGTTTCTAATAAATCTGCGGTATTCGTTATAAAACGACGCAGGAAGTCGGAGGCCGAGGAGTTGATCTGAAAAATGGTAGTATCAATAATTCATTATACATTATTCTATGAGATGTATTCTCTAGTCCGTAGGCAAGTGCACATAACCGCAATAAACTACGCATATGCCATGTCTATCGTTTAAGGGAAAAGGCGAACCATGCAGAGCATATACAGGGCTTAATATCGTCAAATGCTGTTCGTCTAGCATGCTGTCCCGCCGCCTTATTCCGATCCAAATGACACACTATCGCACCACTATTCCGGAAAACTCCTTCCTGTAAAACCATCCCGAAGCCATCCCAATAGGCCATTCTTTTAACTCCGGTCTCGCGAGCCGGGGTTTACCTCAACCGATGTCATCATGTCGAGTAATCTAACACGTCCTCCTGCCGGATCACGCTCTCGTCGCCTACGATGTAAAAGTACGCCCGTCTAGTAATCGTCTGCACGTGCTGTGGTAGGTAGAGGGTAATCGCCGCCGTCAGGAAACCGAGAAAGAGGAAGATGAAGGTGTCTAACCGCGAATTCGCACAAGTTGTTAGTCTTTTCTTGTCGTCGGGTATCCCCGAAGGAGGAGAATAGAAGGTAGAGAGGGGTAGACAGACTGAATACAATCTTTTCGGTGGAAGTAAGCATGTAAGAGGTAAACGTGACCTCGAACTGGTAGTGTTTCCGGCGGATGAAGTTGTAGATTGCTGACATTTTGGCTGGCTGTATTGTTTCTCAATCGGACCACGGGACGGGGAACTGCTCGGTTTCGGAGGAATGCAAAGGCACAGAAATCTAAGATTCTCGCAGGAGAAGGGATGCTTCGGTCTATGTGATGGTGGGTAAGGATGAAGGAGGATGGCAATCGCAAGCGCCGACTTGAACAGATTTCGGGATCAAAGGAGGTGGAAGGTTGAGAGCTGCTGAAAAGGGAATTTGGTCCCTGAACAAGCATGTCGGCCCACGCGACAGCCGATGCCGACCACACCCAACGCCACGGACAACATATTGTATTCTGTGGATACGAAGTACGAGATATGATACGGACTCGGATGAGAATGGCTGCTATTCTTTCTTCATTATGGATTGAATGCGATAAGAAAAACAAGAAGAGAGAAAAAAAAGAAACCATCGTGGTATCATACGATATCGTTCGCATGCTGTATAAATCTATGCTGTGAACCCAAATACGACCAATCATACGCAATGCAATGAAATCAACAGCATTCCAGAGTTTAGCACGGCAGCTCTAGCGCTCTGCCCTTCGTGAGAGGAGTGTCGATATCAAGCCTCTTCCCGGGCCGCTTTCTTCTCGTAGTAAACCTGTCGAATCGAAAAGACGCTTCCTAGGAATTCATCGTTTCTTCTTACCATGAACTGCTTCCAAGCATTCCCGTTCGGATACTGCTTTGCATATTTCTCCGGATCCGAGGCCTTGACAGTCCCGTCCTCATCCAATATTGCGACCTCAAGGTGTGCGAGACTGTTGACCTGGACCGTAATATCCTTCTCAGACTTCTTCTCCGGTGCACCAGTTGACGTTCCTTCGTCCGGGTCGTCCCTATCACCGACCAAAAACTTCCTCGTCCCACCAGGATACCGGAAAGTCATCGTGCACGCATCTCTCTTCTTTTTCACCCCTGGCCCGTCCTCCAAAAGCTTCACGTCATCAAGTTCACATACTTTCTCCACCGTTATTCCTCCCTGAAAACTTCGTTTATACTCGAACACGTCACCGGGTCTCAGCATCTTCTGTTGACAGAGTTCGTAGACGGTGATACTGGCTGACAACCCCGCGTCTCCGAAAAACACAGCCTGCTTCTGCCCCCAATACTCCTCAAACTCTTTGTTCTTCATGTTGTCAACTTCGTCCGCCATGGGACCTATTCTGAGACGTAGCGCTTCCTCTGCCTTTTTGATATAAGCTGGCTCGTAAGATCCCGTCGCAAGATCGTCTTGGAGTTCCGCAAAGGCGGTTCGAAAGGCGTCATTGTTGAGATTCTGGAAGAGTTCTGGAGTCGGAATCCGGGGTGGAGGCTGAGAAGGGTCTTGGTCTGGGAAGGTGATCTCTGTGTCGATGGGGTGGAGGAGAGCCAGAAGTTCGGTCTTTTCTTCCTCAGTGAATAGGCCCCAGGTATTCTCATTGAATATCATCTATAAGATATTAGTCGTTTGTCTGGTAACGGATAAACTCATTAATATGCATACATTGCATTCGGCAGTGATAATTTTGCTTCTTTTGTTGGTAAGAAGATGATGGGCACTCCAGACCCCGCCCTTAGGAGCCTTCCCTGGCGTTTTAATCTTTGGTGATGGCGGCTCCAATTGCTTTTCTGCAGTATCCAAATATTTGTCCTCGTCATACAAAGGTTTGCCCTTTCGAGCTCTGCCTGATCTCCGAGGTTCTTGGGCAGCAAAGTCTGCTAATTCGTCTGTGATATTTGCATCAATCGTCTCATTATTGCCTTTGGACCTTGTTGAGCGCGTGGACCTCGTGGTCTTTTCAACAGGAGTGGGTTCGATTTTCTTTCGTCTTCTTGGGGTTTGAATATCCACTTCCTCGAGCTGTAGAGAAACTTCGTCGAGAGGGCTGTCGACTTGCATATCTGTATCTCCTGGTTCGTTATCGTCGGCCCCATTGAGGGATGAACAAGGCTGCGGTTCAGAGGTGCCACCGCGTTCTTGGTTTGCGTCCCTGCTGGTCGCATGCGGGACGGACGATTGGCCATCCTGCATAGACTCTTCGTGTATCGTATCCTCCTCCACCGAAGACGATTTCTGGGTTTTTGCCTTTTTGCGGGGTGAAGACTCCAGGTGCTCCACCTGCGGTTCCTCTTCGATAGCCCTTGCATTCTCAATGTCGACTTCAAGCTCTGGTTCTCTTTGATTCCTGGTAGACCTCCGTTTCGCAACCGTGCCGGTTGCTCTTTTTTTCTGCACCATCCTTAGCGCTGAATGCCGAATGCGATCGAAGCCGTGGTCATGAAGTTGGATGCATCTGAATGTGTGCGAGAGTGCGAACGACACGAGGTCAGATAGTGATAGCAGGGTCTCTGCCGCGTGTTGGGGCGTGTTTGGCCGTAACGAGGTGAACGGCTTTCGTCACCGCGCAGCCGAGCAGGCCAGACCGTTGCCGTTTTGCAGGGCCCTTTTGACCAACGTGGACCTCTCAGCACTGCTGCTAACCACCGCTCTTCAACCTCATCGCATCGCATCACACCCCGGGCCCCCAGCACAGACATTCCTAAGTATCAAAGTACCTCAATACAGCACCAGAGTCGCATTCTTTGGATAGGAGATAGCTCGGAGCAGTCGCCCACCATGGTCCAGTCGACCATCATCACCCGGCTTGATGGTAAGCCGTTTGCTGTGGCATTGAACGGTGTCGCATGGCTTCGAGGATGGTTGGATCTAACGGACTACGTCTATAGGCATGCCGCTGGCAGCTACCGTCGATGATGCCCAAGTTCGTCTACACATACTAGGCTCTTCGAACAAGGAACTACGCTAATAACGGGATGTTCGTGCACATAGGTGGAAGAGAACCTCCAGCAGTACAAGGAGCAGGCGAAGATGATATTTCGTCGTCTGACCTCAAATTCCGAAACCCAAGCATCCATTGAATCCGGTACCTACACTCTCCAGTACGCCTTCCACCCGATCAGTCTACCGTTCCCACTTTTGTCGTTCAACAGCTCACCCGAAAGTGTCTTCCTGCTAGCTACCTGATCCAAGATGGCGTTTGCTACCTCTGCATCTGCGAACGTTCCTACCCTCGCAAACTCGCTTTCACCTACCTCTCCGATATCGCCACCGAGTTCGCCTCCTCGTACCCCCAACGCGAAATCCACTCTCCGTCCGTGCGCCCTTACCAATTCGTCGACTTCGACACCTTCATGCAACGTACAAAACGTACATACCAAGACACCCGCGCTACCCAGAACCTCGACAAGCTAAATGACGATCTAAAGGATGTAACGAGAGTTATGACGAAGAATATCGAGGATCTGCTGTATAGAGGTGACAGTCTGGATAAGATGGGTGATATGAGCAGTCGGCTGAAGCAGGACTCTGCGAAGTACAAGAAGGCCGCGAGACGAATAAATTGGGATTTGCTGGTCAGGCAATATGCCCCGTTCGCGCTGCTGGGGTTCATTGTGATTTTGTTCATATATTGGAGGTTCTTTTAGGTAGGTTGGGATGTTTTTATATGTATTGCGCTAGCGGGTATGGGGTTTAATTTACTACCAGGCTTATGTGAAAAAGTATTCTATCTGTGTACTTTGGGAATGTAAAAAGTATACTAATTGGGCTATCTTCTTTCGTATCGGAACAGACAGGGTATCTGATACGACTGATGTGATTTATCTTGACGAATCTAGATTATTTCCTTTGAATACACAAAACGCCGCCAGATGCATGCTAAAACATCAGGAACTCTAGCATCGTAGCGTATATACTCGAATACTGAGTACTATATATACGCGCTTTAAATTCGAAAGGTATCACAGACCCTTCTTCTGCTCCGCCGTCTTCTTCCTCTGCACCCTCGCCGCCCACCATCCCTCCCAATCCCTCTTATGCAAATCCACAACCGTACACTCATCCTTCACATAAACCAACTTGGAAACCTCATTATCCAGCAAGAGATCCCATAATTTCCCCCCAGAAATCGTTCTCATCAGTGCTGTCGTCACGAACCATCCGAGTCCGATGACCACACCCGCTGCGGACCCAACCAATACCTGTTTTACGGTGTGATAGTGAAGGTATACCCTTGACCCGGCCACTCCTATGGCTAATGCCGATAATGAAAGAAGTAGGAATAACTTGATCGGTTTGGGGATGAACTTGTTCCTTAGAGCGATCCAGAGAGATATGTAGGTCGCGAAGAAGAACATGAATTGTGTGTGAGAGGAGGGCATGCCGTAGCCTTTCCCTTTCAGGTCTGATAAAGTATGGTAATAGTGGTTAGCATAGGTGTATTTATAAACACGTACCTTTCTCTCACATTTATTGTTTTTCAAATGAATATTTATGCAAGGATGATAGAAGGGGAATGAATTTGATCATACTACTAGGTCTCGCCTCTTTGATAATGCGCTTGAGAATGTAATTTATAGCTTCACACCCCAATTGTCCCGCACACGCCAATATAATTTCCAACTCTCGATGCGAGAATATTAAAACGGCGTAGACTATCATTAACGCCTGTGGGATTAATGATAGGTATGCTGCCACCAGGGATACTGGGTCGGAAGGGTCGTAGGAGACGTGCGTGAGTGAAAGAGAGGCGAGAGGGAAGGCATCTTGGCCGGTGAGGGGTGGAGCGGCGCAGGACATCGTGGATGATGAAGTTGGAAGGAAGTTGAACAGGCTGTGGTCTTTTAGCTTGATGCCATTCGGTCATGTTGACCGTGGGAGTTCGAGGTTTCCTTGGTTGGTGGCACTTGCTGGGGTTAGGTGGCTGCAACGCACAAAATGCCACGGGGCAGACGAGCGTGGCGGACAGCTAATTGCGCGCGCAGATTGAGGGTTGAGGACCGTTCTGTTGCACAAGGATTTGGTTCCCGTGGTTTCTGGGCTTCCCTTTCTATTTAGAGGAGACTTTATATATGGTGGTATTTACCAGTGTCCAATGTTTAGTTTTTGTGTATGTGAAACGTTCGAAACATGATCTGCGTCTACCAGTAGAGACTTGGGTAGCTAGTAGGTAGTGGGTAAGACAAATCAAAATCATCGTAAATAATAAAATAAATATAAATAAGTACCGAAGTACCGACCTAGGGATCTACTTTGTTACCTGGGGTACTTACCTAGGTACTTGGTTAAGTACGTATAAACACTTTCCTGGAGGCTTTATAGCTCCTTTCTTCCTTTCCATTTCTGTCTCCCCCTCTCACAAACCATCAAGTACCCCCGACGTACCGGCCGACTCCAGGACATGTTTTATCCATGGAGAGCGACTCGTGTTCGAATAAATTCTGTATCGGAGCTCCACATACTTCGCAAGCTTGGTTACGAAACCTCGACCATCTGAACCGTTCTTCGATAGCTCGCCGAGGATAGCTTCGCCATTGCGAATGATGTTGAGAACCGCTACATGTTCGGAGACAGGTTTAAACAAACAAATGGTGGTCCGTGCAACGTTTGGAGGATGCCTAGGTACTTATATACCCTCCCATCATGACTAAACCTTTCTCGAATCTAATATCGATATTCTAGGGAATCTTTTGGCTTGGCGGAATCCCAGAAGCATGCGTGTTACGTGAAGGCGGACTTCTGCCGTCTCGAAGGAGGATTGGCCGAGCTCAGGGGAGTGGATAGAGCAATTGAGCTCACCCCTCTCGTAGAAATTCAATCCGGAATTTCGACCAGGTTGATTTACGAGAATGTGAAGAAGAGATGAATAACGATTCGGCTGAGGAAGCCGAAATATTCGATGTCACCCGTCTAAACCAAGCCGAAGAGTTCAGCCCGCTAAAAGAGCCAACACCGAGGCGCTAGCAAAAGGTGAAAATTTTATTGCTACGAAGTTAGACAACCAAAATCCTTCGAATGAGGACGAGCCAACGAACACAGACAAGTCAGAGACAATCAAGGACTGGAAGCGCATGATATTCTTTTTCGAGAATTTCACACCTCTCCCATCGATGATTCGATGTGTACAGTGTGAGGACGATCCGACCTGTACTACAACCTTCAGAAGCCCGGCTATGCACCGCATACACATGGCCAGTAACATTCACAGTTGTTGTTTCGATCCCCCAACATGGCCTCAATGACAGAGGCCTCGCTCTTCGCTGTGGAAAATTCAAGTCCACTCGCGGGCTTCGATATTCCAAGACCAAGACCGCAACTGGGGAATGGGCCTGAGCCGTCAAGGCTATTTGCCAACGGAAGCACACACTCTATGGGGGACTAAACCCTGCAAGTCAGTGAGGTTGAAGGTTCAGATACTTTTCGAAACAGCGACCGAAATCCCGTGAGAAGGGTTGGGAAATGATTCTTGTCCAGATATCATGTACTTGTATACTATTCATCCTTAAAGTCTTCCTAGCTAAGCTTCAACTTGTCTAGGAACTTTAAGCTCTCGTGCTGCGTCTAAAGTACTTAGTATTCATCTAGCTATATCTATCAAGTATTAATATTAGTATTCAGGTAGATGGAAATAGTCATTGCGATGGAATGTTGCAATGGTGTCGTGCGACTGTCGCACTCGCACATGTACAGGCTATCACATGGGCACTAACTAGTGTGCGTATGCCATGTTTGCACCAAAACGTATTGCATTCCTAGCTGGTTAGCGATTCGATAGAAGAACAACCGCAGAGATAGATCTAGCTAAGGATCTGAATTGTGAACGCACAGGGTCTAGCTAAACTAGTCTTAAAATATTCCCAGTTCACAGACTCCTCCCGCGGCGCCTGCGCCCGAAATTTATAGTTCCCGAATATTCCCCCGAGCAGTCCAAAATCTCGGAAACCTGGTCCTAAAATTGGAACTGTGCCGTAGTTACTCCTTGAATTTCGCCGGGGCCACTTTTAAAATCGTAGACTGGCCGGTTCATCTGCGGGCCAAATCTGGGGAAACCCTGGGACTTTTTATTAATACGCATGTTAACCAGGCGATGGCGTTGTGCAGGTGACGTCGTTTTCAGACCAATCTTGTGCGTGAGAACGGTCTACGAAAGTGCCGGGCCACGCACGTACACTATTGGATTGATCCCGAGCACGAGCTGTTGGATTTTTGGCGCAGCTACAGGCGATTGGGAAGCCTTGAAAATGCATGGCTGCGGCTGCCGACTGTCGCACGAATCGAAGATAACGATTTGCTTTTTAGCATTTTCGGGCTGAGGCCGATGATATAACTCTTTCGTCTCCAAACTTTGGTTGTGCCATCTCGTGCCACCAGCTGGATTCCGACGTTTCCTACGATATCCCGACATCTGCGGCTCAAAATTCCAACATCGACTCAACATCTCATAAGCTCATCGATAGATCCAGATCTCTCACAGCAAGATCTCAGATCCCTCCGAGCTGTCCCCCGAAGTCACAGATTCTAGTTTTTATCGCCTTGGAAAATGCGACGTTGGAGCATAAAACTTTAAATGTTCTCATATTTCTGGAAACTGATATAAAAGGACCACGTTTTTTCTGCCACGCTCGGGAGGAGGATGAACGACGAGAGCGCATTTCCAACGTCGCGATATCGAAATCTTTAATAATATACTATATTCCGTTGTAGTATCTTGTATTTTGACGGATCAGTACACATACATTCTTTCTTCCAAAATGTTAGCTGCACGCCAGCCCGTGGTTCGGGGCCTCGCCAGCTCCGTTATCAGGTCGACATCGATATTTACGAGAAATGTGGGGATGATGCCTCAGACCGCAAAAGCTGAGGGCGATATCTCCTCAGTATTCGCATCGCTCTCGGGGGAAACGGAGCAGCAGCTACCCCCACGCTATCGGGAGCTGAAGAAGCGGCTGGTCGCGGAAAACGCTGACAAAGTCCAAGCGAGCTGGAATAGACTGACCGAATCTCTGAAGGAGGGCGTGAATATGGCGAGGGTTATGAGAGAGCAGGTGAGATTCGTGTGCTTCCAGAGAGTATTTTGACAGCGGGGTTGCTGATAGTATAACAGATGATTCCTTCGATCACATTTACCGATCTCACCACTGGAAAGCTCAGCTCGAAGACTATCGACACAATCAAGAACCGCGGGACCGTAGTCGTCAGAGGCGTCTTCTCGCCATCTGAAGCGCTTGAACTAAAAGCACAGACTAGAGCGTACATAGAAGCCAACCTGAACATCACAAAACACTTCAAAGGCCAGGTTTTCGAGATATACTGGTCTCCTAGCCAGATAAAAGCGAGAGCCGACCCCAGGATGTTGAGCGCACAGCGGGAGCTACAAGGCTTATGGAGCGGGCTTTCGGAGGAACAGACGAGTACACCACTGGCGTACGCTGATCGTCTGAGGATGCGGACCCCTGGCGATAAATCGTTCGCCCTGGGACCCCATGTCGACGGAGGATCGCTGGAACGGTGGGAAGATCCCACATATGCTTCCTGTTACACGGAGATCCTGAAGGGGAATTGGGAGAATTACAACCCGTTTGATGCGAGGCATCGGATCGATGCCGTAATGGACCTGTATAACTCATCCGGTGGATGCGCTGCGTTCCGTGAGTTTCAGGGCTGGTTGAGTCTTTCGTCATGTGGACCGGGTGAGGGAACGTTAAGAGTAAATCCACTGTTGAAACAAGCGACTGCGTACTGGATCTTGCGACCGTTCTTCTCACCGCCAAAGCATGACCCGTCATCCCTCGATGGATGGAAGCTTGACCTTTCAACGCCAAGGTTCCCTGGTTCTGGGCAGGGTCGGGGGCAAGAGATGTCTGATGCGACACACCCGCACCTAGAGCTGAAGCACTCGATGGTATCTGCTCCACGGGTCGAACCTGGTGATCTCTTGGTATGGCATTGCGATACCATCCATGCGGTTGACCCGGTGCACAATGGAAAGGAGGATGCCAGTGTGTTTTACATCCCGGTAGTTCCGAAATGTCGGCTTAACGAAGAATACATCCAAAAACAAAAAGAGACGTTCTTGACGGGTTACCCTCCTCCAGATTTCCCTGGTGGTAACGGGGAGGAGAACCATCAAGGAAGGCCTAGCTTAAAGGTAATAGGCGAGGTTGGAGGACAGGCCGCTTTAACGGCGATGGGGTTTTGAGATTCTTTGTTTAGGCGGGATCCTCATCGAAGAAAGAGGCGTCTAATTCTAGTCTGTCTTCTGGTGGAGTTTGGCTCCCTGAGCTCGCGGCCTTGAGGACTTTAACTAGCTCTATTTGTTCTTTTTTCAGCTTCCTTCCTACTAACCTTCTGTGCGGTCGTCCGTTTATATGGTTTTCCCAGGCCTTTTGAGTGACGGCAGTTGTATGGCAGTGTTCGCAGGTCCGGTTTATCCATAGAGAGCGGTTCATTGACATGTCTTCTTTGTATGGCTTGAGTAGGTCTGGTTCGAGAGTTGCAATTTCTGTAGGTTTTGGGAGGGTTTCATTTGGGATATCCGGATTCAGGAAGTCTGTTGTATCGTTTAGTTAACATATCCTTACGGGTAGCTTATGATAATCAGTGTTTTGACATACCTCGAGCGATTTTAATGGCTGGATCTCGGACCACCTCATTCCACTTTGCGAGATCTGACGTATCGAGCAAATACGCCCCGCCCTCTGGAAGTGATGTGTTATCCGCAATTAGTCTGTTTAATAACTTGATTCTGATCCACCTCAGCTGTGATTTGCCGTAGGCCCTCGTCGCACTGTTCATCTTTTCGATATTTTCCTTTTTCAATCTCTCAGCTTCAGCCTCCAGCTCCTTCCTATTATCCAAATCGTCCTGAGGCCAGCTCTCAAGCTCATCTCTGACTGTTAGGTATGGTAAAAATTCTTTCCAGCCAATGCTTTGCCAGACCCCGGACGTCGTATCTATCTGCTTGTTCTCCTTGTATATTTTGTGCAGCGAATCGATTTCTCCAAATAATCCTTGTTCGATCATTTTGTCTACTCTTCCTTTCAGCCTCTCCGACCAAACCTCATCGTTCGCGTGCACCCAGAACAAAAGGTTTGAAAACCTTGCAGTGGATTTATCCGCATTCTTCTCTTGCTCCTCGGCATACAGATCCGATGCCTTCCTATTCGTTGTCAAGCATATCTCCAACGATCGCAATATCTTCCTTCGATCATTAGGATGCCACCGACTGGCCATGACCGGGTCTCTTCTTTTCAGCTCTTCCAGGATCTCGGACGTTGAACCATCTAATACCGGGAACTTTGAAACCATAAACTCTCGATGGCTGGCGTATTCACCGCTCTCGAGCTTATCCTCAAAATCTTGGATTCGTTCTTGGAATAGCAGTGATTGCACGTAGTAATGTGTTCCGCCGACCACGATTGGTACCTTCCCCCGGTTTCTAATATCTTCGATGGTATTGAGTGCAGCGGAAAGCCACTGTCCGATCCGCCAAGCTTCATCGGGGTTCAAGAAGTCCATGAGATGATGAGGGATTCCCATCCGCTCCTCGAGCGGGTGCTTGTTCGTGATGACGTCAAGCCCACGGTACATCTGCATGGCGTCGCTATTGATGATTTCGCCATTTAGGGCGAGGGCAAGGTCGACGGCAAGCTATGTATCAAATCTTTTTTAGTTAAATTCCTTCCGCGAGTGCAGAGTGGAATTCTTACTTTAGACTTTCCAGTGCCTGTGGCACCGATTACGGTGATAAGGGGCCTAAGTGCCTGCTGCATCCTTGGAAAATTCGGAAATCTATGATAGCTCTGATAGTTATGAGGTCGAATGAGGATTAGAGCTGCGGTTTTGAGCTTCAAAATCATAAGCTAGCATATGCATATGACGAAATGTAAATGCGTAAAAACCACACTGTCCAGAACCGAGGTTTGAATTTGGCCGCCGCTCAATTATTTATCGTCTCGACGGTTCCTTGCTAGTTGACGAGCACTCCATCTTAAACACCTCGCCGCTTTGCCGCACAGTCAGTTCGTTATTCTTATCAAAACCGACTACCGCCATTGAACCTCGAGAGATTGACGAAGAGTCAGAAGTCAAAGAAAGAAAATCTCGGGCCAAATTTGCATATTTGAGCTTTGCGTGCAAACCAAACTACCACAAAATCAACACAAAGTCGAATCAACTTGACTTCCGGTCATGCCGTCCCGTCTTCTAATTCTCTCCCGGAGGGATGACCACGTCCACCTCAATTTCCACCCTACCGCTCTAACTCTCCTCGAAATTGCAATTTTAATCTTCATTTTCATCTTCAAATCAATCCTAACTGGCCTAATGATCATAATCGCCGGCACAGGCTACCGCCAAAAACTCACAACAATAATGCCAAAACTATCCGTCTCAATGCCATTTAAACTCACTGAGAAGGATGTAGACCTCTATAACAAAGCGACATCGTCAACCCGCGAAGACTTGGACACTGATAAAGCCTTAAAAACGCTATTTCTATCAGCTGTAACGGAGCCGTGTATGCTGCTTCTAGTTGCCAAGAGGGGCTGTCCGATTCAACCACTTGGCGCGGTCAACGTTCGAAATTCGTTCCAACTCCTACGGCCGGAGTTATGTAGTATTTCGGATTTACAGGCCGCGGAAGGAGCGATGGTAGTGGCGACCTTGGGGCCTGAAGCGAGGATTGTGAAAAGAGGCATGGAATTCGACCTCACTGTTGAGTTAGGCATAAAAGTTTCGGATGGCGACGGGGGTACCGCGGAAATCAAAACTGTTTTCCGTCAGGTGTTTACGATGCTACAATTTGCAAGGATACCGAAGAATGCAAAACTGTCGGAGATACCCCACAAACCTGAATTTGAGTTTCAACTGGATTCTGAGACGCAGCTGGGAGGGGAGATACAGTTGGCTTGGGACGGCCCAAAGAAATGGGCGAGGGTTTGCAAAGACTACAATCCTATTCATATTTGGTCACTCGCTGCGGAGTTGTATGGGCTTCCGGGGAAGATCGCTCATGGGAATCACATGGCTGCCCTGGTTTTAGCGAAGATGGAGCGGAAGTCTTTAAGGCCGGACGGGGAGTTGGTTTTGGATGTTAGGTTTAAGAGGCCGGTAGTGGTGCCGGCGAGATTGGATGTCCGAGTGGAGTATGGGGGGCTTGATAGCCCCCAAGCGACGGTTACGCATTTTGCGCTTGCGAGTAAAGAGAAGGTGTATATACAGGGAGAATACCGGGAGCTGTGAGAGTAGTCGCCTGTATATGAGAAGCAACCGAATTCGTCTGTAGCATGTAGCCGTTGCTGTATACTACCATTTCGAATTGCAGCTAGCTTGTAAAATGATTACCGGAATAAATTGGCTAGTTGCGCTATTGCATCAATTGAGATGTTATCAGATAGAAACTGATGAATTTAATATTCAAATGCATCAATTGATCAATTGTAAAGGAATTCATGATCAGTGCAACACAAGGCAGCACAGAATGCAACAAATTGGCTACGCTATGATGGCGGTCTGGCCGGGGAAAACCCCCCCGGTGACATATCGTGCATGCGGGATTATCGTATTATCTGTGAACCGCCTCGCTAGACTGGGCTTCCCTGTTACTGGACGGGACGAATAACTGGGATTTTATGCCTGGGTTTCACAGCTGTATAGGGAAATATCGAAGGCAGAAATATGTCGTCCGGGAGCACCGCCACAGCTAATCTTATTGGTTTGTCCTGCCGGGATTACTGGTCCGTCATGCTCGAAATTGTGGACGATAGCTGGCATAATGTTCGAGTGTCTCAGGAAGCTATTAAATGGATATCATGAGGCGAGTTGCGAATAAACTACCGTTAGGGTATTCGATCTGGTCCAATCGAGGGAATAAGACATGACCCGTTCGAACGTTCGTTTCATTGAACGATCTTGAAATGTCTACTCGTATGTACCATTTAATTTCATCGGTTACGCCAACCCCAGCGCCTCAGTCAAGCTCATCTCGAGAGGAGTGTTACGTAAAGTACACCATCTCAGCTGGTTTCAAAGTGCTCGGAGACTTGAGGTGGGGGGCTAGTCTGAGCTGTCCGTGCTGGCGGGAATCCTTGAAGCTGGAATCGGCTCTCGGCCCAGTGTGTTTGATCGTCATGCAACTTGATCATGGAACTGGGACTTTGGCCCTTCCTGGAACACGGTACCACAACGGCGTGCATATGCGGAGTGCCCTGATACCAGATAAATTTGGGCTAGCTGCAGCCCTTCGTCAATCCCGTCTCCGAGATGCCTACTCTCCTGATGCCTGCGGCGATCCCTTTAGCCTCTTCTGATGGATCTTAGATTCTAGATTGATTAATTAACCTCAATCATGAGATTTGGGTACTTAGATTCACTCTTACCATAATACTTCTTTCAGCGCCTTTGTCTAAATATCAAATATATTTCCATTGCAAAAAGCTAGTATCCGAACGTCACGAATATATTGGTAGCGGTCTTCTTGACGGATTAATCCATTGTGAAGACCTGATAGCATATCTTCTAAAGGCTCGCGCGACATGACGAGACAATTCACTTAGATTTGTTTCCGGATGCCCGGACAGTTTCGGGAATTCTGATTCCTGAAGTGATAACCGAGATCCTGTTCCACGGAACTTGATCCAACACGTGTGGAGTTGTGCAACGACGTTTTGCAACAATCTGGAGTCCGCCGGTTAAATAGGTCTAAATTATCCATGCCTGCGGCCGAGAACGCAAAGTTTTTCGTCATGCAATTCGGTTGCTTGGAAATGGATTGGCTGGTGAGGGTCCACTTTTACCCTTGCTTCAACGTCCCTCTCCACTCTACAGGCTAAATTCTGGTTAAATGGGACATTGAATCTCGCATGGGTGGAGGAGCTTGTTTGAAACTTGGAGAGCCCGGCCGGAGTTCCCCCAATCGAACTCCCCCACTGTCTCCAACGTCCACCTCCGCATACCCACATACATATCTTCGCACTTGGCCCCAACATTCTCCACATTGGAAATCAGGTTCTCCACACTTACAAATGCTTTTCTAGCATAAGATTCTTGCTTGGTAGTACAAGAGGGCTTTGTTTTGTCGACGTCTAGAGCGTCTTGGTCTCCGCGCTAGACCAAATCTCTCGCAATTGGGGGCGAAAACTTCGGAGAAACCGTGTGTGCACTGACGCCTTAAACGTGCGCAGATTTGAGATCCTACCATGGTTTCTTTCGCTGTCAGCCAGGCTATCTTTTTTGGGAATACATTCACGATATGTTGAACTCGCATGAAGCAGCATCACAAGACGGGCGGGGATGAATACACCGACCCTGTAAAATAGCCTATAATAGGCTAAATAAAAATTCCGTTCTGACGGCCGCATGTTCCCCTGGAATCTGTTACAGTTGAGTGTCGGCTGTGGCGCTCGACGTTCGGTCATACAAGGCCGATGCCTTTTTTCTTTCGTTTATAGAATGGCTGATATAGCCTGGGCGGAAGCAATCCACGGTAGCGATGAAGCTTTTTCTCAAGCAAGTCTTTGGCTGACTTTAATGCTTAGGCCTGAGTTCGAGTGACCTGGACGGTAAATACATACTCCGTGGTTGCATGGAATACGAAGTGTATACACAAGAACGTGGGAAGAGTAATCAGCCTTGCCGTCTGAACACCTTTCGAACGCCTTTCGAACGCCTCTTGGCACTAGGTGTTCTCGATAACCATTGAGGCAAACCGGTTTCGGTTAATGTGAAAGCCATGGTACGTTCTACTGTTACCCGTGGGACCATTTGCACACTCTGAAAGCTACCTTCGCAATAATGATACCTCGGTCTTAGAGCTAAGATGTCTTAGGCTAGTTTTTCCCCACAGCTAATTGTTCCGCCAATAGTATGAGTGGAGCCACAACCATTGCATGGGCCATATTTGCGGGATGTGATACCTGTTGATCTTGACCGCGAAACTTCATACATGCAACCTCTCGGAGGCATTGGCCCCTTCGAGCCTTTAATATGGTATCACTTGATATGGAATGTTTCCGGGGTTTGCGACCCTGGGGTTATTAGCAAAATAGCCTAGCTATCTGCTTTCACAGTTTCATGGATCCGACAGCCGCAGGGCATGCTGGAGAAAATGTAGAAAGTGTATAAAATGATGGGCAGCACCCTGCCCGTCGAGATTCCCGGCTTGAAATTTTTCAAAGCATCTGAAAATCCAGCTCTGGAGCTGTCTACCTCTTAATTGTATCTCGAGGAGAGAATCCAATATCAATTCTTTCACGGCTGTGTCCCTCTAACACAATGTCGGAACCCACAAGGATTCAGCCGGCAGCTGCTCCAGTCGACGAGAAGGGTGATATCTCTGTCCAGCACTATGACAGCGTTGATATCACCAACAAGGCCCTCAATGAAGGAGCCAAACAGGCGACCGCGGCTGAGCACAATCTCACCTTCCTTCAGGCTATCAAGACTTATAAGCGAGCAGCTATCTGGTCCATCTTGATCTCTACTACCGTTATCATGGAAGGTTACGACGTTACACTTCTTGGTTCTTTCTTCGGTTATCCTGGTATGTTCACAATCTTGCATCCGCAGCTCAGCGTGATTCTCTAGTGGTTAGGTACTCATACTGACAAAATAAATAGAATTTCAAAAGAAATACGGTTACCTGACCGAGAAGGATGGCTGGCAGATTAGTGCAACCTGGATGTCCAACTTGAACGTTATCGCTGCTGTCGGTAACATCATCGGTGCTCTGCTCAACGGTTACCTCACCGCCAAATTCGGACACAGAATTGTTTTGATTGGGAGCTTGTTCCTCTTGACTGGTTTCATCTTCATTGTCTTCTTCGCCCAATCCATCGAGATTATGTTTGTCGGAACATTCTTCTGCAATATCCCATGGGGTGTGTTCGCAACATCTGGTCCTGCATACGCAGCTGAGGTTGCCCCACTGGCACTCCGTGGTTACCTGACTGCCTATGTTAACCTCTGCTGGTGCATTGGTCAATTCATCTCTGCTGGTGTCCTCAAGGGCTTGGTCAATGTTCCGAACCAGTGGAGCTACAAGGTTCCTTTTGCAATTCAGGTGAGGACTGATCTTTTTCGCCTTGTGAGATTTATATATTTCTGAGTACGAGATTACTAACCACATATCTCTAGTGGGTTTGGCCAATCCCGCTCGCTATTTTCGCATTTCTCGCCCCAGAATCCCCATGGTTCTTGGTCCGAACTGGTCGGTTGGACGAGGCTAAGAAGTCCCTGATGCGACTCTCCCAGCCAGAGCACGACATTGACTACGATGCTCACATCGCTCTTATGGTCCATACCAACAAGCTCGAGAAAGCGGAACGCAAAGGTGTAAACTACTATGACGCTTTCCGTGGTACCAACCGTCGCCGTACAGAAATCGCCTGCATGGCTTTCCTGTCCCAGATCACCAACGGAGGCGCTCTCTGCTACTCTGGATCTTTCTTCTTCCAGCAAACTGGTATCGATGCGTCAACCTCCTACGGTATCGCACTCGGCGGTACTGGCATTGCCTTCGTCGGAACTGTCCTCTCTTGGTTCTACCTTAGTAAATGGGGTCGTCGAACAATCTGGTTCGCCGGCTTTTCTTTCCTCGTTGTCATCCTCTTCCTCATCGGCGTCCTCGCCAGCGTTCCAAACCAGACCAAGTCTCTTGCCTGGGCGCAATCTTTGCTTACTATCGTCTGGCTCGGAGCTTACTCTATGTCTGTCGGCCCAATCGTCTACACCATCGTCGCTGAAATTGGCTCCACTCGTCTCAGAACCCAAACCGTCGTGCTTGCCCGTAGCACGTACTACCTCGGTAACGTCATTTGCGGTGGTTTCATCCAGCCTAGATTGTTGTCTCCAACCTTCTGGAACGCAAAGGGCAAGACTGCATGGTTTTGGTTCGTTCTTGCATTTTTCACAAATGTTTGGGGATACTTCAGGCTTCCGGAAACCAAGGATCGTACCTTTGAGGAATTGGATATCCTGTTCCAGAAGGGTATTCCAGCTAGGAAGTTTGCTGAGTACCAGATCGATCGCGACGAGGAGTTCTCTCAACACTGAGAGGGAGATCATCGAATCTTGTCTGGATACGTATTTCCTATTAGCGACAGTTTTACGACCCATGTTTTCCTAGCTAGTTGCTGTTGATCAGATTTTACTCTGTTGAATATATTTGATAATATATCTGCGTATATTGAGCTTCTCGTATTGCTTTACCTTTGACGAGTGCTAGCAAAATCCCGATAAGGGAACCATGAGATTGGGGGTAAATGGAGCCGGTTGAAACTCCGCAATACCGCAGCTTGCCACACCGTGCAGTGCGAAAACTTCAGCTCTCCCTGATACTTGTCCGAGCTTCCCTTGTCACATCCTGCATGCTTCTATCCATGTAAATCGTGTGATACAGCTGCCATGTATGAAAATTCCCGCACATATCGCTACCTAGGGCCTGCATGCATCTGGCAGCCGGTATCCGTGATCTCGTAAAAGTGTCAGACGATTGCTCTCGCGGTCTCGGTTTTGAGACGAATGTGTATTCGGCTCTTGGATCGGGGGGAGATGCTCCGGTTCTCTCGGGTTGCCGGTTGGCGTTAGACTGCGAGTGGGGTTGCGCCCCGCTTGGCCACGGTGGGGATATTCGGCTTCTTGTGGTGGAATTGGCTATTGCGCGATTGAAGCAATCGTTAGGAAGGCGGTATCGGGGAATAGACTCAATAGTACTCGTACGCTCCTCAGTTTTCCGTGAGAAGCAGAGTTCTTTTGAAAATACCTTGTTGGATAGAAGCCAACTGTGCCATGTAATATTAATACTGTCTATATAAGAAAAATTTCGTAAGGATTCTATGGAGACCGTAAATTGATAAATTTTAAGCGGAGGCCTGCTCAGACAACGGCAAACTGTTATATGTCTGACGATCCACATACCGGGGCACTAAACTACAAAGCGAGATGCATATGCATGCAACAAGGTGGTACGGGATGGTGCTATCCGGCTAATTGAACCTGCTCGAGCTAGTTCGAAGCATATCCCGGCTGTTGGGTAAATTGATCTGGCGAGATGCAGAGCCATGGTTAGGCTGTCGAATCCTAGGTATCGGATAAGCTTTATCAGTTCAAGGCTAAGACGGCTTATAGCCAGTCCACCATTTATCGATACTATGCCTTAGGGCTAATTCACTAGCTCTGCTCAAGCTATTCTGAGAAGTGCGCAGTAAATGATATATCCTTCAAGGGTACCGGAGGCCCATACCGCCCAATAGAATTATTTAGATATACCTTGACCGTAATATTATCGAAACGATGTTGGCCACTTTCTACCACGTAGGAAGTTTCACACCAACTAATATTTGTGAGATCAAAATTATTTTTTGATACAATCTCGGACTCCGAGGATCAAGTCCGCCCTTGTGGATGCGGATGGGCCCGTGGCTTAGGCGTATACTTCGAGCCCATCAACGAGTAACGCAAAGGGAGTGTTGGATTTTATAGCTCTGTGCTACCTGATTTTGACGACGAAACCTTGAAGCTGTAGACGACTGACAGCGAACGTTGACGTACGTACTTAGTACTCATACATACTACGTACATCTGCATTGTAAAGCCTCAAAGTTGTACCCAGTGGGTTAAAGCAGTGGTTCCGTGCTTAAGTGCCTTGACTGTAGGGCGTGCATTCCGAGGTTGATTATGTAATCCATCTCAGCTGTGGCGCACTGTTTCGTGGCTCAACACAAACCGTTTGGTCCCAGCAACGGAGCTACCAGCAGAGCCACATCCTCGACCTCTAATTTCTTCAACCTCAACATCCACCACCTCATCCGCTTACCATCAGATATGACCTCGATACCTGACGGAGAAGACCAAGAAACCTCGAAGGACCCTTCTGGGCCGCCAACCGGTGTGATAGACGAGCCATTCCCCGATTCATCTGCCATTGACGATGAAGTTATCGACATCTCCCCCGGCCTCGATCTTGAACCCGACGTTGAACCTCGCTTGGGCGTCAAGCGAGGCGGCGCAAAGCTCTCTATACCATTCGGGCCGTCGCAGCAAGCACCGTCGCAACCTCCAGGCCAAAGACTGAAATCCGGCCTTGAAATGGCGATAGAGAAGGGTTTACGGATCGATACGGCGATTACCGATAGAGAGGGCGAAAATGGTTTCGCGCCCGATTCACTTAGCTTGTCGCAACTCAAGAAGCTTGTTACTGAAATGCCAAAACAGAAGGTATGAGCTGTCTAGATAGGGAACTGATCTGGACCGACAACACGGGACAATAGCTGATGGTGATGGCAAAATAGCAAGTGGAATATGCCTTTAAATACTCAGATACCGATACTCTGCAGAGCGAAATCGAGGAGTGGTTCCCGTACGCCGAAACCGACAGGCAGCTTGTCCTAGCTTGTAAACACCAGTTCCAGCGAATTTATACGGAAGGTTCGTCGCCGACAGCTGTATGGGTGCTTGGTAGGGATGCTGATGGGGTATAGTACCTTGGACAAGATCTTCCGCCATCCGAAAAAGAAAGTGTCTCAATCGCCTCGTCGAATACGTTGAGTCGTCGTCCCAAGAACAGCGAGTGGAGGCCCTTTTATCGATATGCTACATTGCGCAGGGAGCATACGGTGAAACACGGTCGACAGATCATCAACTGCACTGGATTAAGGAGAATTGCAAGCTCATCCGACAAACCTCGATTTTGGATTCATTATGGAGCTTGATCAGGATGAGAATATCGAAGGAATGGGAGGACCGGGAGCCCAGCGATGATGATGTGCCTCGACAAGTCGATCGTAGAGAGTTAAGACTATGTCTGACCATATTATACCTGTTGCTGGAAACCGGGCGCTCAGATGAGAGGTTCTGTGAGGAGCTTGGTAGGTTATGTTTGCTGCCGGTATCTCGGAAATATGACTAATGTGACTTGGATCCAGCTGGCCTTGAGCCTAACATCACTCTTTTCATTGTCGAGAATGTTGCAAAACTCCGTTGGGAGGATGCACCCGGTGTACCTTTGCAGTCGGTATGTGGTTCCCGGATAAATAGTCGACGAAGAGCCTACTAATGCCCGCATAGTTCCTTCTACTTCTCTGGAAGATCCTTCTTTGCATCCTAGGCACGGCCGAGCAGCTCAAGAAAACTAAGATGTTGAGAATTCTCCTCACTGAAGGGGCCAATGATAATGGCCCAGCGACTACGAAAGGGCAACCTGCGGTTTTACCAAGGAAGATGACACAGGTTAAACGAGATACACCTCCTAGTGACAATGACGACGAACCTCCCAAGTCTATCACTGTTGAATTGCCTGATAAAACGACCGTATCCCCGTATTCCAAAATCACGGCCTCGCCCCTGGACTATTACAACTTCCGGCAGGAGCTATTGCACAAGTATCCTGCGTATAACGCGCCCGCAGTCCCCGACTTTGTCGCGAAATCTCTCGTCGCAAGTCCTAACGGAGAACTCGGCCCTCCTACCGTTCATACTTCAGCGTCTACGACCCCGTCAATCTTAAACCAACCTGTTCATATCGCCACCCCAGCACCCTCGCCGCCACCGTCGCCAGTTGCCGGCAAAGGTGGAAAAAAGCATAATTACCAAACTAATAACAATTTCCCATTCCTCTATCCCCCCACTGCCGTTGGTGGTTGGAAAGACGGCTGGGCGAACATGAATTCTAGCGATGTCGGTGTACCGACCAGCATCCGCGAAGGTGGCGACCTATTCAGATCAAGAGTCAGAGTCAGCCCTGCTTTACAACAACTCGCTGAGGAAAAGGAGCGTTTTCTCAAATCAGAGCGAGGGTGGACGGCGGCAGACTCGGAATTGAAAAGTGACTCGCACAAAATCCGGGCTGCCCCAGATATGTGCAGAGATAAACAGAAAGAAGTCCAAATTTTGGAACGAGTAGACAATATTTACGTGAGTGACAGTAATTTATGCTTCGTTTGAGTTTTACTAATATTAGTAGCGCGATATCCTTCCGTTTCTTCAATCTTTCGTGATTGTCTTGTTGAAGATCACCCTATCGAATATGTCTATCGCCAACCCCCCTGTTCCACAGAACGGTAGCAATGGCAGTGACAAAAAGGAGGACGATACCAGTAATGTTGGTATCCTGGGTGACGCGCTCGAGCTCGACGGCGTTGCATTCATGAGTATGGAGGAACTCGATAAACTCAGAAACAAGGAAATAATGAGCAAAGTTACCGGCTGTCTATTCTTGTGTTTGCTCAAATGGTTTCGTGTTTCTCGTAAGCCAACCGTCTACTACGAATTAACTTCCCTTGCTAATTTTAGACAACAGATGTCTTGAAATTCGAGTACCTCTCACAATTGCTGCTCGACTCTAATTTTCTTCCTTTGATGTTAAAAATTTACAGCCAACAGGAGGTGACAGCCGCAGTCGCTCTGATATCTGATAAAAAAGACTTCTCGTGAGCAAGCTACTTCTTCCGTTTATTAAGGCTTGACTGACACCTGATAGTTACTTCCAATTTTGTTCCAAGAACTCCGCGAGACAGCATACGGTTCCTGTTCCCGCTCCTAGAACTAAGGGCCAATCTGATTCGTCAGATGACGCTGTTCCGCCCCCGATAATGAGGATCCGTCGTGTGAATACCGAGCCCGAACCTCCCATTCTGGTGAAGCCTGACAGTAACGGTGAGGAACCCACGATCATTACGGAATTTTCGTGGAGAAACTTCTTTACCACCGTCAACTTCCTGCGAGTCATGCAGAAAGTTTGCAAAGGCAAACCACATCGCAATCTCATGTTGGTGCAGTATAAGAGTAGCACCATCCTGAGAAAGCCACTCAAAGTTCCGCAAGATGAGATGAGGTTGTACACGCTGAAGTTGTTCAAGGGACAAGTTCCGTTCTGCGGACGGAAATGGAGACAGAGTACGACCCTTTCTATGTTTATAAAGGCGCCCAGGGCTTAGCTAACCACTGCGAAGGCAATATGCGTGTCATTACATCGATATATCTCTATTGTCGGCCCGAATTGAGAGACGACTGGCTCGCGGCTTCGGATATCGACATTGAAATCGAAGAGGCTATGGTAAGCGCTTCGGCAACAGACAACTATTTACCTAAACTAACATCGTACGTAGCCTCAGGAACAAGCTCTCCGCGGGCTAATTCACTTTTACAACCTACAGCATTACCCACAACCGATGACATTGATGGGGTTCGATCCCAATTTGCTCGCGGAAGAGCGTAACTTTTTTACTCGAGAGCTGGAGAAAATAGATTGGGGTCCTTCTTCGCTGGAACCGGACGCAGAGGGAGAGGAGATGGTCTGGGATGGACCGCCTCTCTTCCAACCTTCTTAGGACGAAGGCCAGAAGCCGGCGACCCTTAGAGCACCCACTCCCCACGGAACTTTACGTGGCAAACCGGAAGCGGAGATTAAAATACCTCAAGCTGAACAGGCTCCCGAAGTCCAAGCGCGAGACTTTGCTAGACGAAAAGCGGAGGAGTTTCAACAGCTGTCAACGATCGGAGATTATCTGATGGCACGATCTTCGGATCCCGAGGAGGTCAGGTTACGTAAGATAGAGGAAGAGAACGTTCGAAGAGCGAAAGAGGTTGTCGAAAAAGAGAAGAAAGAGTGGGAGGTGTCTTTTCTGGTGGACTTCCCCAGGAATTTGAAGGCTGTAGAGTAGCCCCTGGGATATGTAATGTACAGGGAAGTGCAAGGCGTCTTCCGAAATTACCACAGAGACTAGAAGGATTGATCAGGAGATAGCTCGGCCGTCATTCGCTGAATTCGTTGAGAGTATTTTGGTTGTCTGAAGCTGAAGATACTCTATATTAATTACCTCTACCTTACCACGCAACGTTAACATCTGCATGGTGGATTTAGTAGGAATATATGAACGTAAAGGCGATCCACGGCCGACCGATGATGAGTTTTGTAGGAACAGTCCCAAGCGTTATGCGTGATAAAAGGCAGCAAGCCTCAAAAATAGTTGGGTTCCCTCGGATCCTAATGATTTAACTAAAGTGAAGCTTCAGAAATTTGGAAGCCTTCGAGATTTTAAGGTTATTTCTAGACTGTATAGTAAATTCATCTACGTAATTGACCTCGCAGGCTTGATGTATATATGTAATCGAACAATCTTAGGCTAACCCACCGCCTTCAATAAGGAGTATACTTAGACTGGCATTAGCGGGAGCCCCGTATATATACTTGAGTACTTGAGTATATCCCCCGTGCAGTGTCGCGCATATATATGCGGTGTCGCGCGTTGTTAGCTCTAAAATACCACACAGGCACCAGCTTGATTATAAGTCTGTGGCCTCTTGGTATGCCTCCCCCTCTCTCGAGCTTCTGCACAAAGGTTCAGGTTCGCGTTCCAGCCACCCATAACCGCTTGTTATACAGGAAGTTTTGCCAGGAACCCCTAACCAACGGTTTTTGGTCCAAAATCGATGTTGGTGCAAAGTCATCCTTTTTCTTGTTAAACTTTGCCTGCATGTCATAGCTACCACGGATACTATCAAGTACAATGAGAAGGGTGTTTATTGATACGGTATTAAGACGGTATCGGGTCGTAGTACGGTCTTACAACGGTATTGGGAGCGAGCATCGCCATATAGCTCGGCAAAGCTCAGCTCACACGATCACCACTCAGTCGGCTGCATAGAAATATCTATATCACGCAAATACACACATACCTAGGTAGTCTCTCTGCTACTGTTCTAAGGCCTTTTTGGATGAGCTGCGGGATCCGGGAGGTAGCTAGCTACACTGCATTATGTGCATGTAAGTACTTAAGTACATACATGTGAATATACGTGTACAGGATTCGAATTCAAATACAATACCGCTGAACCATACAACGGCGTCGAGAATATCAATGCATATCACAAATAACACTCGGAGGGTGAGACTATCTTAATCTGATTTGTATCGTCAAATAGCTTTAGGTTTTTTCCATCGCGTCGCCGTTTCGTTATCAGACTCGATTTTGCCATCGGGGTCCTCATTGACATCTTGAGCTGGCAGCTCCCTCTTCTTGCGAAGGGTCCCTCCGCTGCTTCCGCCACCACCACCACCTCGCGGATCATAAAACGACGGACCGGGCGGGTGGTCAAGCGGATTGTAATACAAATCCTCCTCCTCGTCTTCCGGTTGGGGAGGGAAAGCGCTGTACCCAGGGTGGACCCCATCCATTTCATTCCATGGCCGCTCCATAACCGTGTGTCGTGCACGTACGTCTCGTGCGGCGGTCAATATGCGGGGGTCGATTCCTCCATAGTCTGGAGGATTCTCCGGAGCACTTTGACGTCGACTTTCAAGGACAGCGAGATAATACCCGAAGGGATTATCTGGGTCGAATTCAAGTTCCGGTGGGATGGGCTCTTCCTCATGTTGGTTCTCAGCATCCCCCGGCGGCTGGTTCGGGCCCAAGAGAGGTGGCGGTTCCTCCGGATCAGGCAATTTAGGCGGTTCCTCCGGATCAGGCAATTTAGGCTTGAGCAGTTTCGTTGCCTTTTTAGATCTGTACTGTCGACGACCCGGAAGCTCTACCTCTTCTTCGCAGTAGCAGCCTAGATGTAACAGTTAGAAGAAGTATATAGACAGCTCTGAGTCTGTATATGCGGGGGCGTATCCTACCAAAGTAAGTTTTGCACCCTTCTGCGAACTCATGCGATCGACAATGAGCCGTTTCACCGCCTGTATAGCTACTCCACGGCCTCCAAGCGCTTGACGTCAACTCGAGCTGATCATCACACCAGCAGTGCCTGCAACTGTTGAAGCTAGATTTTATGCTCTTCGCAAGGCGTTGATAGCCCTCACTATTTGGTTTCGATAGGCTAGAAATGTCACCTGCTACGGTCTTATACAATGATTCGAGTTTTCTCCCATAATCGACTTCGCGTGCCCATGTCGGAAAAGTCTGAGTTTCATGATATTCCCGTAGCGCTGGAGCGAGCCTTTCAAGTGTGCCCGATACTCTGTTCTTCACTTTGAGGTTGCCGGCGCATACAATATTCACACGGCGATCACCAGCCCCCTGAGTGCCCTCCGGATCCGGCCCCCCACGATCTTTGATGCCGAGATTGACTGATTGCAGGCCGCTTGTATTGTATTTAGTCGCCGTATTACCATTTGTTATATTTCTCGACTGCGTGATATTTGAATTCGTCGCTTCGATTGATGACGGGAGTGACTGACTGAATGGTATATTTATAAACAGGAAAAATAAGATAAAATTTAAGATTGTGATACGAGGATTGGGCAATCGGAGTTTTAGGCCCAGTGTGCTTTGTGGAATGGACAAGGGCATGGCGAGGGAAAAGCCAGGGAAGCATAGCTTTGATCGTACAAGATACCGGCACCTGGACCGGGCGGATGCGGACCTATATATATTGAAGCCTTGCGGCGCACATGTAAACTAGAAACCAAGCACCGGCGCAATTGAAGTAGCAAACCTGCAAAAATGATTGAGACGGACCGGTCGACCCTTGAGATTTTTTCCGTCTACCAACCAGGGGTCGAGACCCCGCCTGATTCACAGAGCTTGATACGCCCCATGAAGTATGAAGTTGGGTTTCAAGTAGTTTAGGGTTTCCTTGACACGTCGACATGATAGATCTGGTTTCGCAGTTTTGCCTAGACGTTATAGTATGGCGGGACGTGCTGGCCATACAGTTGACGAGACTGACTATAGTACTAAATTTCACATGACAGCTGTAAGTGTTACATACTGTGCCGGGAAGAGGTCGTGTTATACGTCGAGGTTCGGGCGCGCTCTAACAGGGGGAGTTGGTGCACAACTGGTACCATGTTAAGTATGTTGGTAGGTAAACTAGCGATTGAGCGAGCTCGTGGCAGCTGTGGCCGGTGTATACATTATAAGCTCTGTAACCTAACCCAACTGTTAGTTTGAATTTAAATTCAGAGGAGTCTGGTCTCGTATAGTCTAGCTTCGTTGCTTCAAGTTGGTCTCGCGCATGAAGCGAACTAACCTAGCAAGCCTGCGTTAACGTGCGCGTGGTACCCCGTTAATCTTCGATAAACGCTGGCGGAGATGGGAAGCTCTGTGAAGGACAGATCTATAGTTTGTTAGGCCCCGACCTGCGTCTTCGACGGATCAATCAACCGCAGCGAAACTGCCGGAGAACTAACACAAATCCTCACCAATAGACTGGATATACGTATACAAGAATTCAGCAACAATGGGACACGGAGGTCGCTCTGGAAGGGAGCCGCGATCAACCCAAGGGCTCTGCAACTAGCTCTGCGAACATATACCGATCAATTGATATTCAGCTGCAGTTCTGAGTTGGAGATATATATACTACTTTGTGGGAACCTTCGCGTGAAAATGGAAATTGTGCCTTCGGTTTTCCACATCCGAGTGTGAGACCAGTTACTTACTTTGTTGTAAGCGCTACAGACATCACCACCATTTTGCACTTGTGCCTGACTAAAAGGATCTTCTTAAAAACAAAGACCGGTCTAGATCCCGGGAGCCCCCTTCAAAAAGGGTTGTTTTTCTTAGGAGTCCCTACAAATTGTTCATTTACGGTGATACCGGTATACCAGGAGTGGTTGTGCCACTCTGAAGGAATAAGGATAGGTATCGCCTGAAAGCTTCGAATTCAGGAGGGCGGTCGCTGCGCAGCAGCTTTCAAGTATTAGTTGGGGTCGAGTATAACGAAGTCACCTTTAGTTGGATTTGTTGGACAGTTTGCGTTGTCTCTAAATTTAAAACTAATTGTGGGAGTCTCCACTACGGCGGAGTCTCGGCACCCGACTGAAGTCCGCAGAATCACCATCATGCAACATCCTTGATTCCCAGAAGAGGGTCAGCGTAATCATTATAATACAAACTTCACAAGTTGGACAATTAACGTCCTTACTATTCGTAGAAACAATTTTTTTTTCTGGTTCATCTCGCGATACATGTACAAGCAATACTATAAATGTTAGTAACCAGATATATACATGTGTATACAGTGCATAGCCGGGCTTCTGTAATTTTAGAGACGGTATATTAACGCAAGTCGGGTTGTCAGGTGCAAGCATTAAATCATACCTGGCGGAAGGTATATGGAAATTTTAAAAAGAAATATCGTAACGTTGGCTCCCGACCCTCGGCCGGGGCTGACTCGTCTGTGTCTGTTGGCTCATTCTCATTCGAAGAATGGCCTCGAGAGCCTTAGTTTTTCTCAGCCGATAAGTCGTCGTTTGTACATTCTTGCTATTCGACCTGATTAGTCTTCGGTTGAATCTCAAGAACTTCAAAAGTAGTCTATCCAACCGAAAGTAAGATACGTAATGTTACCACAATTATCCCTAAGAGCTTCTCGAGTTTATCTATTTTGCACGAATTTCAATTGTTAAAGACGCCTTGATTCAATACTTGTGCTATAAGGTACGTGGTATGTAAAGGTAAGAGTTATAATACTAGCACGGCCATGGGCCGTCAGGCTACCTATACTATCTGTGGACGGGGCGATCCACAGTGATTGTTACGTCTTGCATCAGCCAAAAAATTAGATGACAGCTTCAGGTACAAAAAGGGTTACTGATCAGTTTAGCTTTTTGGGGCATATCGCAATTCGGAAGATTTTGGTAGGTGGCTATCACAGCAACATCACTCTTAAAAGGTGAGAGTTTCTTAGCTTGCGGTGGCATCTTAAGCGGTTTGTTTGCTACCTTTTCCAGGTATGAATTTATCAAAACGAGTGATCAGGAGGGGCTTACGAGTTCATAATCAGGGTCTGTGATGGGCGGATGGAGTGGAGCGCGTCCCGTTCGGACGGGGAAGGTCTGGGAGGGATGGTTGTTAGCGTATGCTACGATACTTATACGAGCCGTTGAAGTCGACGATACGCTCACACTGGTTTGTTTCGACTAAACAGAGCGGGATTGCAGCGTTCGACCCGGGTGCGGCCGGCCGTGGGAGCGAAGGGGAAAGGCGGTGAGGGGTGGATGGAGGGGGCGCGGAGGCAGATGTGTGGACGGAATTGCACGTTCGTTGGGATGTTGGCAACCGATGCATGCTCTGATCGTGTATAGCCAGCTGAAATCACGCAATTTCGACATCAAAAATCACTGGCGGTTTGTCTACTGCTAATTGAAGAATATGCATCTATCGTAGCTCAAGTAAAATCTAGTCAGCATAGTTTTTGTTTTCTCCGTTAACATGTTGCGCAATGCGTAGTCTTGCATTGCGGATGTCAAGACGAGACTGGCGGGTAATAATCACGATATGTGTGCCCGACTGCTGAAAGCATGAAGAGATACTTAGAACCGCCTTCCCCCAGCTGCGATAGAAATCAGTCTGATAGAAATGTGCAGCGCCAGCTGCCGCATATATCTTCTGCTGCCATATCTTGTTAGGTGTTGTTCTGTTGCAGAGTGACACCTGACGATTATTGCCCTTTAAGGAAGGAAAATGGTGAAAAAAAGGGGAAAAAAAGGATCTACATGCTTCGTACCAGAATCGAACTGGTGGCCTTCAGATGACGATCTGCAGATCATTGCCTGTTTAAGGCAATCATACTAAGGTATGAGACTGACGTGATAACCGACTACACCAACGAAGCTGATCGAAAAATCCAACCGAAAATGTTTAAATAAAGCAAATAGCATCACAAGCTCAACCATTTGCGCGGAATCCAACGTCAGACAAAAAAGCAGTAAACGCGCGATGCGCAGTCTTGGATATATACTCCGGATGACAAGACGAGGCTGGCGGATAATAATCAAGAGGGAAAAACAATGCTGAGATTTTACCTGAGCTACGATAGATACATATTCTTCAATTAGCAGTAGACAAGCCTCAAGTGCCAGTGATTCCTAGTGTTGAATTCGTGAAGCTGAGCGATTTCAGAAGAACATGCATGCGCATGTATGTTGCATGGTCTGGCGCGCTGCACATGCACTGTTGACCTGCAAAATACCTAGACTCGAGACTACAATGAAGCCCACGTCTGGATTCGCGATCGGAGCTGCCAGATATCAGTCTCGTATCCCTTTTGAAAACGGCCCAACATATGCCTCTAGGCCTCTCAACTCTCAATATATATACAATATTCATCATTCATCGTATCTATCGCGTTTTGGCAGTCGGCAAACTATGAAAGCTCCCTACCCATTCTCGGATTCATGTGGTTGCTAACATAGGAGGTTGTGGAATTCGAAAGATTTCGAATGACAAACTGAAAGGGCTTCTCAGGAAGCTTATATTAAAAGAAAGAGCGGCAGAGCAGGCCAAAAGCAAGAGCCGGAAGAACTTCGCGCCTTATGCTCTTATCGTCACAACTAATACTCTTCTTGCTCTTAAGACTATTTTATAAGTATCCACACACTGGTACCAGTGTGTCCACGCCTCTCTAAAGCGCCGACCCTGCTGAATATCGCCTCTCGTATTCACCGTAATACATACTCGATATATATACCTGGCTGTGTATATATCTGTGCAATCCGTTATTTCAAATATAGAGACCAACTTTTGCTCGCTATTTTCACCACCACCGAGAATGACGGCAAAAAACTGTTCAGTTATCTCCGTCCGTCCGTCTCTCTCCCGAAGAAAGAGGTGGAAGATATCGCTGTGGTACCTTTCGTTGAATCAGGCGATGTGGCCGGTGAAGATGAAAGTTGGTGATGGGAATGAAGTGCTGGGGAGCAACAGGCTATTCATGAACGGCTTCGTTATCGAAACAGTCGGCAAAACCGTTGACAAGGCACAGGAGAGAGCCGTTAAACTTGATTCCAATCCTTTCCACCCGCCCAACCTCTCCCCGGGAAACATTTCGTCAGCTGAAGTTGCGCAGCTCAAAGAGAAAGCAAAAGGTATCCTAAATAATTCGCGCGGTGCCAGGATTAAATCCGGCTTGGCGATGGCAAATACGGACCCGACTAAACCTCTTACCACACGACATCCCAAATGGAATGGTTCCAATGGTAAAACGGTCGGCGGGTTCCGATCCGAGCTCTGACTCTGTACCCACACTGACGGCCTACTCGATTACTTCTTCCTTCTCTGGGAGGTTCGAGGTGACACTCGCAACAAAGTAGAGAACGTCTCCACGACGCTCCAGATCGTGCACGGTTGGTAAGGCTTTTCTACTGTTTCTGTGGAGGTGGTTATTGTTATAAATGTTGGGATTGTGGTAGTTAGTGTTTCAGCCGGGTTTGCCAATAGGTCTAGTACTGTGGGTTCCAACTTGTTTGGCATTAAGTTAGATCAGATGTATGCTATATATGCGCTTTGGCGTATTCGTCTGTATCTTGGCAATGAGTGTATCTCTTTTTAGCGACTGCACTCAGGCTATTCGAAAAGTCCACCAAATGAAAAGTTATCAACATGTTCAGAATTTTTATCATGACTGCGGACACTTGTTTTTGATTCTGAAAGCCGATGGCTTCGAATCGACTCGTGCCAGGATAATTATAATTATCGACGTGCTATTCTCAGCTTCGCTCATGGAGATAGCATGGAACGGGCTACGTTACTCCCGCTCTAATATAATCCAACAGTAGCTCACTCAAATCGCACGGGCTAAACGGCAAAACTATAACCGTAATCTGCTCGTTTATCCAACCGCCTGTGTAAACCATAGATATTTTTCGCTGTCATTTCCGTGCCGTTCCAACCCTTCACACCGCCTACACACAACCTGTAACTTGGTTATCTTGAAATTAAACAACGATCACGTTACATCAAAGCTCTAAGTATAAAAATTATATCATAGGATTTGGAAATCACATGAAGATTACAACTACATTGTTACCAATGTTTTTCGTCACATTTATGGCTATTATTATGAAGTGTCATATATATTTTAATATAGTTTTATATCCATCTCGCGGCCCAGTTGGAAACGTTAGCAACATGACAATTAGCACTTTTTCCAAGTCGGCTCCGAAAACCGTCCTTGTTGCATTTTGATGCTCAGTGTGTTATACTCTTGGCGTATACATATTCTCTTGGCAGCACAGTGCTGATTATAATCCATCAATATCAAGCCGAAGTACTTAGCTTAGGTATAGCAGCTCAACTACACACCGAACATCTACGACCACAGGAAGAAGTCTGACAGCGTATCCCGTCCACTCTGCGCTACTTGACCTTCTTACCGATCAGTTAGTAGCGCCGTCAGCGCAGTAATGAGGCGTGAATCTTGATTGTTGTAGACTAGACTTTGCGAATCCGGAGATATCTTTTTGATGTCAGCTGATCGATCGAGGTACCCACCTCAGTCGAAGGTATACATTTCCTTTCCCCTGGTAAGCTTAGATATTTCATTTTGTACATGTAGCTAGTCAACCCAACCGAGAAAATTCGCTGAGGTTGGTTCACCGAGGCTTAAATTTCAATTGCAAGACCAGTAAGATCGAAGCTTGAGACACAGACGGATACCAGGGCTACGTACAACAGTGCAATGGACCAGAGACCTTCCCTCCAATCGAGGAGAATATCGATCACAACCCTCCCCACAGAGCTCCAGTCCCAAATCCTCTCTAACCTCGGAGACTCCATCCCATCCCAAATCTCCGCCAGCAAAGTATGCCGTCTCTGGGAATCTATCATCCTCACCGACCCCCCACTCAAAACTCGACGTTACGTACCTCTCTTAACGACCCACAGCGAACTGGTGGCAGTGCACAGACTACTAGGTCTACCCGAACCATCCATCCGCCCTCCGCAAGGGCGTAATAAACCGCAGCAGCAGAGATTACCCCCCGAATCAGAGATCAGATGCAAAGTCCAAGATTCAAAAATCGCAGCGTACCATCTCGTCGTGGCCAAGGAGTACCTCGCATACCCCGAAGAATATAACTTTAACCCCTCACTAGGCCACGACGAACCGGGCGCACTCGATCTTTCCAAATCTTCAATTCTAGATGAAGAATTTTTGCGCACCGGATCCGCCTTACCAGCTAAAGAGCGGGTGTTGAAGGAAGAGGACTACGAGAATATCCCCAGCTTAACAACATCTCTTGAATGTTTGGATATTCCAACAGCGGTCTACTTCCGTGGGGAAGGTTACCCGGATATCGCCCCCATCGAACCTGTTACCATTCGGCACGGTGAATCCGGTGGGACTACAATCCGCCAACTGATCGAAAATATAGTTAGTAAGGTCATCGAGGCAATAAAAGCAAAACCAGATCTCGACCCTGCAAAAGAACACTACGTCTACCTTGCCATGCGGTGTTATCGGGAAGGAGGCCGCACTGATTGTTGGGTTAGCGCTATATATATACTATCTCATCCTGGTGTGAGAGTATCCGAAGACGGTTTAAATTTTATCAGAGATGAGCGTATCTAGGTATGACTTCTTGGTGCTATGATCATGCATTTTCATTCTTAGCATACAGAGTGGCTCCCCTATCCATTCCATTAGGAGCCATAGCCTCTATCTTTGGACAACCGAGAAATGCAGTCCGCATTTTATCTCATGTAATCTAAAATAAGAACATGATTGGAAGCAGTGAAACCACAGCTCCTAGCAATTGGAAATGGCGGCCGCAGCTCCTGCCTCTCGTCTCTAGAAACGCCATAAAGAGATCCTGCGCTAAGTATACATAAGAGTAAAGAGAAATAATGTCTCGCCCCCCTAACTCCTAAACGATGCAGAAAAAAAAAAGAGAAGGGTGAAAAGACCTGCGATGTATTATAAATATCAGCATCTATCGCAACGCCTCTTCTTAGCGGTTGGTTTCACGAGACACCCCCCCTCCTCCTGGTGAATTAGTAAACGATAAATCATGTATCTCTATCTCTATCTCTACTTCCTCTTCCTCTTCTCTCCGGTTAAAGTTCCATCGTCATTAAACGCGCTGTCAAATTGCGAAGCAGGGCGCGCCTAGAACCACCCTCCAGTGCCTCCTCCCTGCGCACTCATCGACGGCCCGCTGCTGCCCCCGCCGCCACCACCGTGGTGAACGTTGACTGGGATCCTCGTCGTACCCGGTGGAACTCGTTCGGGTTTCTTCTCACCCTTGTCGACACCCTTCCTCATGGCACTGATGTATTTCCTCATATATTGCGTAACAAAGCTCTCAGTGTAGTATGAGTGAGCAGCACTATGGTCCGGCACTAGGTTGTGCGCGATTTCGTGACACATGACTACATACCAGTAAGTCATCGTGTCTGCCTCAGCGGTGCTCGAACCGGATCTCAAAGCTGCCGCGTGCAACTGAAGAAAGTATGAGTAATTGCAGAACAAGCTTCCGCTGGTGTTGAAAGCGATCGTCCTCGAGTTTTCGTGATAGAGTTGGATCTTTTTCAAGGGGATTTCGAAAACCTTTTGCGCCAGTGTAGCAATGACGGAGCTAAACAAAACGAGATCCTGGAAATGAATGCCGACGAACTCCTGCTTCTCCTTTTCCGGGGTGTTGTTGGTCATGAAGAAGTCGACACCGTTGGGGAATTGACATACGCGAACAAGATCCGTGCTAGGGCGGGCGTCGCAGTACGTGTTTTGCTCCTTGACCTCGTTGGTTTGAGGCGGTGAGAAGTGGTTGGTACTACCGAACGGTTTCAAGGCGCCGATGGCGTTTTTGAGGGTTTGATTGAGAGTTTCCGGAGACGTTGCTTTGATGTCGCCTCCATCGTCTTCCCAGGCGGTGCCCTGCGGTACTGTTGAAGGTGGCCTTCCAAGCAAGCCTCCGAGCATGTCCTGGCCACCAGGGGATCTAGCGCCTTCTTCGCGATCGAAACCAAGTCCGGTTCGGAGTCTATTAAACAATCCGCCCTTCTTTCCTCCGTCGAACTGTCTGGTGAGATCCATCGGTGGCATCTGAGGCGGAGCCCGACCATTGTCTTCGGGGGAATCAAGGAAGGCACCTGGCATTCTCTGGCGGGTGGGAGTGGTAGACAGTCCGGAAACAGGCTCGTCATTCGGGTACGGAGGAGGTTTCTCCCCACCATTGATAGAGATCGCATGCTGGTGCTGCTGATGCTGCCTGTCCGCTTCTTCCTGGGCCTTCTTCTGTGCTTCCAACCTCCTCTTCTGCTCCTCAGCTACCCTCATTTCATGCTCTTTCTTCAACCTCAAGATACGGTCAACATTGTATCCTCGGCTCTTGAGCGTGTAAAGATCAGTGCTGAGCAGACTCTCCAGCAACAGAGCAGAGTGTGGCTTCGGCTTCACCAAAATAAGCTTCAAAAGTTGCGCCGCCACATCGAACACCTTATAATCCTGAGTAACGTGGAGAATAGCGTTCGTCTTATCCTTGGAATTAACAATCGCGGCGGTCGTCTTCTCCACGTGGCTCTTGGCCCCCGGCGAGTTGAGGGTTCTGCGAAGCCGGATGGAATTAACAATCCAGACTTCGAGATTCGCCTCAAGCCATTTGATGTCGTGCTTGACGAGGGAGTGATTGTTGTGGAAGAAAAGTCGACACCGTTCTAAGCAGAGCTCGCGAATCTGTTTGCTCTTCGATGGGTCCTGTATTATCCGGCCAATTGTCCACTCCAGTGCGATCTGCTTAGATATCTGGGTCGACCCAAGTCCGGTGTAGAAGCTCTCCAGTACTTCTTCCTGGGGGCAGGTGAGTACATCGCTTTTGAAGATGTTGAAGAGGATAAAATCGTCGACGATAGCGATTTCGTCTGCACTAGCGAGCTGGTACTCTTTGATGTTTTTGTCGTCGTCATCAACATCCACAAGCTCATTAGCAGTTTCCACCTTCTCAATCGTCGCCAAGAGGAAGCGGCTATGCTTCATCGCCTTATGCAGAACTCTATCCTGCTTCAATTCCTGATATGCCTCAGCGACTCTTCTCAGAATGTTAAGATATTTGATCGATGTCTCGCAAGAAGCGAGCAATCTCTCGGAATCCCGAGTAAGCATGTAGGCAATCTCAGAAATCGTGGGCTCGAGCTTGGTACCACACTTCATCAAGAACGGGTTCGCATCAGCTCCGAAGTCAACGAAATCGAACACATCCTTGAACTGACTACCTTCATCGCCTAAGAAACAGTTCCTCGGAGTCGTAAGCTTGATACGTCCATTGCTCATCAGAGGAACGATCTGTGACTTCCCAAGCTTTTCGACGTGAGCCGGGTGAATCTCGGCCAAACGAGAGGCGAAATAGCTAAATGTCGTCTTGGCTTCGGCAACTGTAGTCGGCGGGCGTTCGACCAACTTTCGAACAGCAAAATCCATGGTTGGGTCCATTTTCACACCGAACTTGGCAGCGTGTTCCCTAAGATCTTCTCTGAGGATAGGAACACCCAAAACCGCGGCGCGAGGATTTGTAAAGCACTGCGCTGGAGCTCCAAGTTTCGGGATACCAGCCCGTGCGTTCGGACCCTCTAATGGCAGGAACGGGGTATTCTGCTCCCCGACCTGGTAATAGTTGTAGTTGTTGAGCACGTAGTTGGTAGTGTAATACTTGAGAGCCTTCTCACGTCTCGCGTGCGCCTTGACGAGATCCCTCTCCGCAGCAGCGACGAAAACCTGGACCAAGTAGTTGGTACTAGGAAACTGATTGAGTCCGAGTTTCAAAACAAACTTTTCCTCCGCAGTCTGGCCGCCTCGCCAGTTTTGGGCACCACCGGGCCATTGGATGATAGGGCATTCGAGCTCGCGAAGCTCGGGTTTCGGGACGAACAAATCCATGGCACGGTAGATCTTCTTGTCATCACCCTCCGCTTTGCAGAACGGCGTTTGCTTCAACTTTAGGATATCCTCGGGGGGGATATCCTGACTGACACTGGTAAAGTACTTGATGAGATCATAAGCACTCCAGGTAGCCGCAGTATCATCACCTTTAGCTTGCAACCGTTCTAACACCAGTGAAAGCTCAAGCGTTTTCCGGACTCCCAAAGCCATAAGGTAGTCCTCCTTCACGCCGTTCATGCTTTGGATGATAGGGAGGTCCTTAAAAATCTTGACCGTTGGGAAATACGCCTCGCCGGGTCTCCTCATCCCCTTGGACGAGGGCACACAAGCTATCGACCTCAAGACGCCTACGATAGCGGACTTGTCATGATGGACGAACTTCTTCCACGGCTTCGCGAGTATAGCATGGAAATGAGCAGCAAATTGCGGAGAAAGAGTGATATTATGCTCGATCTCAATGTGCGACAAAGTTTCCGGCGAAGCTAGGTAGACTGCCCATTCAACAAGATCTAATTCCTTCCACCCCAGAGCCTGAAGCTCTTCCCGTTTCATCGTTTTGGTTAGGGAAAAAGGAATACAAGTTGCTGGTACTGGCATTTCGGGCGGAAGAACAGCCGGTGTGACAAAAGTTGTGATACCCACAAGCGCTATTGGCGAACCCATAGCTTCTGCCTTCTCCGTTTCTTCGGGATTAGTCGATGAAGCGACAGCGACCCTGAGCAACTCCTGCACAAACTCCTGGCTGACCTCTCCAGCCATCACCTTCTTGGCCAACCATTTCAAAAATATGACCATCTGTGCTCCGGTCAACGCCCTGTTCTCCAGTTCGGTCCTCATATCGCTGAGGGAAAACTCATGGATGAAACCGTACATCCTAAGAGCTTTGACGAAACCAGGCGCCTCAGTCTGGACAGAAGGTGGTAGCAGCGGGATACCGGACAGAAAACTACTGATCTCCTCCGCGCCTTTTGGAATAATCCGGACAGTGTTGCTAGGTAGAATGCCCTTGGTACTGATCACCTCAACAACGTTCGAGCACTGCCAGAAAGCTTCTTCAATAATCTGGCCGACGACCGGGCTTGGCGTGCTCTCCACAAACGTGAACATATTCATGATGTGCAATACGGACGGTGCGACCTTGTTCCATGCGTCAAGAGCCGAAGCGTACTTCCCTTCTCCGGTTTGGATCTTGCCACGCAGGCTGGACATTTCGTAGAAATATACAATACGCGCAAGAATACCAGCCATGCGAAGCATCTCGGCATTCCACTCCTTCACATATCGGGCGTTGAAGTCTATGCTCTCACGCTCAACCGTTGGAATGACGCTGTGTGCCGCGAAATGCGCCCGAATGGCGGTAGTTTGATGGGTAGCAAAGCCGATAAAAATCTTGCCAAGCTTCGTAGGTAGAACATTCGCAAAGATAAAAGTGTCCGATTTCGAATCAGAGGACTCAGAGGCATCCAACTCTTCTTTCGACATAGTCAGGATAGCACACTTCGTCCTCCGCGGAGGAGGTTTTTTGGTTGCTCTCTCCAGATTCGCCGCGAAGGTCGACGTAACGTTCGATTGAAGATTCGCAGTAGCTATCCTGATGAAGATAGTACTAGTCGTAACCTTTGAAAGATCCACCGTGTCCACCAGATTGGCGGACGAGCCGTGGCGAGAGACATCCTTCAGATTGCTACTCACAGCGGGCTGCGCAAGTCTTTGCCAAAACCCTCTGAACCCACTGGTGACCGTATCAGCAACAGCCTGTCCGAGTTTTGGCTTTTCCTTGTAGGTTACGAGACCCATAACATCAGCTGTGAGCTGCACACTTTCAGAGTCCACCCCAATGATCCTGAGCATTGCGCCAGTTCCCTTCTGGGCTGTCGAAATGCTGTTAGGTAGACTAAGCGGATTGGCAGGCGATTTCTTCTTTTTAATCGACGTAACGCAGTAGTTGTCAACGTACAAGTCGACCTGTTCCAGCGAAACGAAGGTAAGAGAAGTTGCCAGAAACTGCGATAGCGAGACTAAAGGTGGTGGATCCGCCGGTTGTCGATATTCAAGTAGGAACGTTGTCATCGGATCATGTTGAGGGAGCTTGGCTCGCCTTGTGAATAGCTGATTCCCTTTCCAGTAGAACGCCATCGCTTGTGAACCAGACGACACAAATGGCTCTTCGCACTCGTCGAAAACGCTGTAGAAACCAACACCGAATGCACCTGCAGTCCGTCAGATTAGCCTCCTGATAACCCGCGAGAAAAAATGGACTTGGAGAAAAACATACCAATCTTAGTCTCATCAGGATTTCCCTCCGCAATCCTCTTCAACCGCTGCCAGTCCTCTTCCCGAAACGGAATACCGTCATTTTTGACCAACATCCGTTTGCACTTGCTTTTCAACAGCCTCTTGAGCTCCTCATTTTTCCTTTGTGTCGGATTCATAGAGCTCAAATCGACCGAAGAATCAGCCGATGCCGGACCAGCGGTTTCATATCGTATCTCGACGCGCGTAGCACTTGCGTCTGCGGCATTTTGTAATAGTTCTCGAAGGGTGGTGTGTTCGCCGGAATACCGCGCTAAGACCTTATCAATCTAAAATTTGGGGAGAGTTGAAATTAGCAGGAATGCGGGTAGCCTCAGATGCGCAGGGTGCGGCGGCATACCAAAGCTCTTGTATTGACTGTAACGGCTTCCTCATCGACTCCGGAGCCAAGCGTCGTCTGCCGGAGCGAATTGTAATCTATAACTGACATTTTGGAAGGCAAGGTCCAGAAGCGACCAGGTGTATCGCTTTAATATCGTGAATTTGAGAAAGGGAACGGGGAGGAGGTATCGTAATGGTCTAGGATGATGTCGTGACGTGTGGTGAGATGTAAAAGTATATCGCTATGATATGAACCGTGTTAATTCGAGGTGAGAAGCGAGGTGAAGTCGAGAGGTCGGTGAAAGTCGGCTACGCGATGAGTTCGGAAAATGAAGGAGGAGGAAGAAGAAGAGGCCGGGTAAGTTATGCAGTGTGATAAGTGAAAAACCGGAACTCCAAACTCGCAGCTGAATCCAGAATCCTTTATAACCAGCTGTCAGCCAGCTAGCAGCCGCTTCACCACTGTGGTACGCCACACGGGTAGTTATACCCGTCAGTTTCGCTAGCTCCTTTCACAGTCTTGCAGTTTCCTCAACCAGTCATGACGCGGCCTCGGTATCGGAGTCAGAGGAACCGGTATATCGATATAGCAGAGCCTCCGAAGTATATATAGATAGGCTCCCAATTTGCCCCTGTGATGAATCCAGGGACGAATATTCGAGAACGGCTTCGAAGCTAATGGAGGGAAGGCTGGGTGGCTGTCGTCAGCTGCAGGACAGATATCTCGGATATGCAGCACCCTTACTGAGATTTGGTAAGTAAATGAAGTAACTGCAATCACAGCTGCACCTGCACTTGTGGAGACGAGCGTGGGGAGAGATGACAAATGTCAGGTGCAGGCTGTGGAAAGCAAGAGAAAGGGTCGATGCGATGCAGTTCGATGGCAATTCGTCCTTGCCTGAGACCTTGTCTGCCGCGTTTCTGCGGGAGTTAGTTTGTCGGCTTTAAAATTGCTATTTCCGACGGCTCCCGAAAATAGCCCCGACTGACGACTCACAACGCAGATGACCTGTTGCATTTTGTCGCCGCATCTCATTACTATTGATACGAACCGGTACTACAGTAGATGCTTCTATTCAAACAATGGCCATGTAAAGGTATCTAGCTGTAACGATTCTTCAGTTCAAGACTATCGACGTTACAATATTTGTGTCGCAGGCCAGATGTGTACTAGAATCAACGCTATTAACCTCCCAGACGTTAGGTATACCTACTGTGCTGGAAAGAAGGGAGGTATTATGACGGTAGTATTATGGTATCAATACGACTTGTTGTAGTATACTATTACGGTATTAATACTGTATTTTAGTGCTCAATATTAATACGTATCATAGTGGTATTCGGGATGATAAGTCCCCATTAATTGGTATTGGATTGGTATTCAGAATGCATGCCTTGCCGGTGCGGTACTCCCTAATACGTTACCGTTGGCCATAAAATCTGTATGGATAATGATAATTAATCCAAGTACTTAGCTAGTTTACGAGATAAGGATGATGCACAACCAACCACGATTCAAATAGTTACTGAAGTAAAGTATTTACAATCACTGCTCACCCCGCCACCCATCACCACATCCATACTTCCCCAAAGAACGCCACCTTAAAGCAAAATCAAAGACCAAATCAATCACTAGCAACGACATTACACACATCCCTCGCATACCAAACCTTCCTCTCCCCTCTAATCATCTCCTCCAACAACCTCTGCTCAACCTCCAACGGCTCTCTACTCTTCTTCCCCGCACTGTTATCATCAACCTCTTCTTCCTCATCATACTCATCCCCCTTAACCTCCTCCACACACCCCAATATCTCATACTCCCCACTAGCAATAACCACCATCCCCATCTCAACAACCCTCTCCTCTCCACCCCTAATCCAACCCAAAGATTTCTGCAGCGTCCCATTAATCCCCGCCCTCCTCGTCATCTCCAACCCCGCATTCCCTGTGCTGCCCCCTACAAATCTCAAACAAGGTAACAGCCGACTAATCAACCTAACCTTCTTAACCCCTCTATTCCTCACCGTAACCTTCACCTTGAAAAACTCATCCGTCCTAACACTCCACCTTCCCCTCCCGGTACTCTTAACCTCCGCAACCCCTTCCTCCCCTTCATCCTCCAACGTAACCGCCACATCCACCTCCTCAGCCTTAACAACATCAACCCCTCTACTACTCCCCATCCTAAAATTCCTGCACTCAACAACCCCCTGTCTCTCAGTCCCAACCTCCTCCCAAATCCCACTGATCCTCTGCAAAACCGCCTCTTTATACCAAAACCCCTCCCTCGTAACCCTCTCCAGCTCCGGCGAAACCTTCGTCAAAGAAACCACATACTGCCGTTGCGTTTTACTCAGACTCGGTATCGGAGCCGTCGGATTCGACACATACACCCTCTTCAACGGCAGTATCAACCGCGTCGAATGTCCAGCAGGTATAGTATCCGAAGCCGTAAACCGCATATCGTCTCCTTTCCCCCCACTCTCTTTCGTATCCTCCTCAGCCGGATTATAGCCCATAGATACTTTCAACGGATGCGGCCACGAATTCCGGATATCGATAAGAACCAGACAGTAAGTACTCGGATTCTCCACATTCGACAGCCGTGTGAACAACTCCCGAACCTGCTCATTCCTTGTCGGACTCTTCGGCCCGGTGTACCCGCCGTCTCCATTCTGCAACTGCTGAGTCTCCGGATGCTCCGCCAGTAACGACGAACTAACGCCGCTCCAGGGTAAAAAGTCCATCCTCACGAGCTCCACGGCGGCATTAACCGTAACTGTAACATCTGTCTCCGTCCTTCTCGTATACCACCCGCCACCTCTTTCACCCTGGGCATCCTTCTCCCCATCGCGATCGATAAACCCGTAATCAACTATAACTTTCCCACTAGTCAAACCGGGTTTCCCAAGCACCTGGACCTGGAAAACCCCAGTACCCCCAGGTTGGATCGTAACCTTCTCCTTCGGTCTTATCCACTCAAACGCCTTCTTCTTATATAGTATGACCTCCAGCTCATAAACCTCCGCCGGTAGCCCTTGCTTTTGCGAAATCGCATTCGTCACGGGCTCAGTGGTACTATCAACGAAAGTGATAGCCACAAAATCCACAGCTACAGAGTCGCTCTCGTTTTTGACGTGAACCGTAAACAGTTGTTTCTCGCCTTCGAGTACCATTATTGCGTTCTGAGGAAGACTTGTATGCGTGATTATAAGCTTCGGTTGCGCAGGAATAACATTAATGGAGAGTTGTTTGAGGTCGGGTCCAAAGTTCGGTTGGGAAATCTGGCTCGCTCGAATATTATTAGAATTCGATGAAATATGTGATTTTGGCCGCGGGTGGTCGAGTTTCATTGCTCCGATGCCAACTCTCTTGATTTTGTCCTCTCCATCTACTGGTACCATCCGAACGTCCGGTACGATGGGGAAGAATTTTTCTTTGCAACCGTAGACCTTGATCCTTGCGCCGAGGAGTTTCATTGTACCTGAGCTCTGAGGTATTCCCGTTATGACATAGGTGTGCTGACGGTATGCGCCGATGACCACGCTCGCGGGTAGGGTTTCGAATGTAACGCCGGTGACATCCAATGATATACTATCTATCTGGATCTCAAAGTCGAAGGGGTTCTGCAATGTGATCAAAAAGTCAACAGGCTCTGATTCGACGAGAAGCGTCTTGATCGTTGTTGAGGACGATGAGGTAACTGTTGTATGTTTCGAGGCGAACGGATTATAGATGAAGGGATTCTTTGCAGCCTCTGTGACAGCGGATAATTCGGCGGCTGCATGAGGAATAGGAGGCTTCCAGATTTGAGACCTACACACCCCTTTGTTAGTCTATCGCAACCATCCCTTCTTTCATCAATCGAAACAGCAACATACTCTACCAATTCCACATCTCTCAAAAGGTAGTCATCCCAATACTCCGCTACACCGCCCATATCCTCGTCCAACCCACTCTTCCTCGCAAGCCCCACAGTTCTCGTAAAACTTTCCGCCAGTTTCCCTTGCTCCCCTTTACTCAACTCCGTCCCCGCAATCTCCAGAAGCTTCGTCGTATACCGCAGTATGGCTTCATAATCCGGAATAGCCTCGGTGAGAAGAATGCAAGACCGCAGAACTCCAACCTTGAGCGACAGCCAACCAAAACTTCTAAAATGATTGGCATCGGCAAGGCTCTTTCGAAGTAGTGTATTCTTCTCTTCATCGGTGGACGTCTCGATCGCTTGCGATAGCGTGTCGTGGGATATACCGTAGGCGCCGCAAAGGTCATCTAGCAAGCGACTTGTCCGGACAATATCCGCTTCGTCGCCGTCTAGTGCCCCTTCGCCTTCAATAGGTTGAGGAGTCCCCGGCCTCGACGGGCCGTTCCTGCTAGCAGGCCTGAACTCCTCTCCACCTGAGGCAGTAGGATGTAAACCCGTCTCCGCAGCGCCAACAACCCGAGCTTGTATCAAGCTAGGCACTAGCAACTTCAGCAACTCTCTAGTCACAAGAGCCTTTTTTCTTTTGAAGTCGATCTTATCAAGCACCGACGCCATACCACCGAGGATACTAGAGGCATCAACAACGGTAAGACTCTGAAGATTGTTGGGGTACGCCTTCATCACCAAAGACGCAATATCTCCTCTGGAAAGATTCTTCAGTTGAGGTTTTCCCAGATCAGCAGGTAGCGGTGTCCCAACTACGATATGTGATAGAGAGTTAGCATTAAGCCCATGGCACTGCTGCGCAACCACCATCAACTTGCAAAACCGGATGATCGTCTCCGATTGAACCAACGCAGGTGCCGCCTCGTTATTGAATGTACCCGCCCGACTATATAGTCCCAGGATAGTGTTCAGAAGCTCGGGCATCATCGAGAACAATGTCTCGAGAGTCTCGGTAACCGCTCCGTTCAATTTCCACTTCGTTTCAGACAGCGGAGTTGTCGCTGGAAACACCACAGTCGGTATCTGGAGGTCTAGTCCCATGTATGCCATGATCACCAAACACACACCGATGCCCTCCAAGGCCTTTCCGTGCCATAGGAAGTCAGCGTTAGTTTTCGCAGCCAGAGCGCCTTCCGTAAACCTACACCACGATCAGAATCTTTCCGTAAACTAAAAATATAGCATACTCACTCTCGAAACGCATCCGTAACAAATCCAGCCATAAGGTGTAAATTGGCAATAGCAAGATTAATCCTCGCCTTCCCCTTGACCCGCTCCCGTTCCGTCATAGTCCCACTCCCAAACCCAGTCATCGTCAACCGTGATCCTACCCCCCCAAGGTTCGACAACGCTGGATTCGAAAGTGTCCCTGAAATCGGCATAGACATCCTGGTGCTAAGCTTCGGCCGCTCATTATCACCTGATGACGGAGCCTCAATCGTAGGAAGCGCCAGCAGACTCTTCGCTAAACCGGCGAACTCGTAAAGGAGTAAAGACGTAAGGTCCGACATGACCGACTTGATCGATGCGACTGACGACTCATACTTCGAGGGTATGGGTATGGTGAGCTTAGGGTACTCGGCCACATTGGAGGAAACCTCGCCGTCCTCCCTCCACAGATGAGTATCCCTTGAGAATAGATCATCCCCTATAGGAGTATCAAACATAACCAGCGGGAAGAGCAGAGCTTTCGGGTACTATAAAATAGTAAGTACCACTCTCCAAATCCATACTCTAACCAATAATTCAAAAGGCCAAAGGGTACCTGAAAGTTCAAATCCTGAATCCCTGCTCGAAGGTCCGCGACCGAATTCCGCTCGTGGTAGTCGGAGATAGCAATGACCTGGCATCGTCGGAGTCCTGCTTAGTTTAAGCGACCTTGAAAGGCATGAGATGGAAAGACGCCATACCATGTAGGTCCTCCTATGCATCTCCAATCCGTCAAGGTATTCATGTTCGGTATTGTACGACGACGTCAACGAGTATATTATCTGCCCATTCGGGAATGACAGCGGCGAAAAGGTAGCTATTCACAGGCTCGCAGCCAAAACCGTCAGAACAACCACTCTCAAACCAAAACCATACCAATTGTAAAGAGAAGGAAGAGGAGAGGAGAGGAACAGGACATGGGAGGACCCACGAGATCGGACGTACTCTTTGTCCCTCTCGAATCGAGACTAACATCCTCAAGCCGAACGGTATTGACAGCCTGCAAGCGCTCGACAAACTCATAGAACTTGGCCCTCTTTATACGACCAACAGGGGCGAGGAGGACCCGTATATGCGAGGGTGCGGTGAAGGAGAGTGGATCTGGCGTCGGCATCCTGCAGCTCCAGCTGGGGTTCGGAATGGGAGGACAAGGCGCGCAACCAGCTTGGCTCTGTTCCTGCTCGTAAAGGGAGTTGCAGTTTGGTGTCGCGTTTACAGGATCAGGTAGCTTTGGAGATGGTACAAATGTTGGTGTCGCATATCCATTCCCGGCAAGGATGTCGGTACGGTTCTACGGTGGACCCGATGCTCTGTGAGGCCGATAGCGGTATGTAAGCTAGCCTGGGAAGAGCGGTGGAGATGTCGTCGACGGGAAGCTCTGAAGCTAATCGAAGGTCCAGTTAAGTGGCCGAGTTTGAGCTTCGATCAAATGCTAATTGGATTGGCCGCCCAACGCAAAGCTGTCGAGCTGCAAAGGGACAGCGCACTCCGCCTGCAAGCAATATCACAGGCTATAAGACAGGCACTCTATGAACTCTGGCTCGAAAGTATGGCCGGTAATTTATTTTTAAGCTTCAATAGCTGATGTTCTGGCACCCGGGGAGGGGTATCCAATCCCTGTCCTCAGCTTAGTCAAGACATCCGGCCCATGAGCCACGCAATCCAGTCCATTTGGTATAAAATTCGCATAGCTATCAGGGCATCCACTGCGCATGCGTGTATATGCATACGTGCCCTCTACTGCCTCAAATAACAGGCCTGACTAAGATGCCATACATATCAAACTCTACTCGGTAGTATCCATAGCGCTAGTGCCCTCCCCCGGCCCGAGCAGCCCCGCCAATTCGTCATCGTCATCGTCTCCATCCCCGCCCACGTCCATAGCAGTATCGAGTCTCGCCGCCCTCTGACTCCTCGTCCCGTCCTCTCCCAACAGATCCAAGAACCTCTTAACCCTCGGTCCATCATACTGCTTCAAATCCTCACCGATCCCCACGATCGCGATGCTGGTGTTATCCGTAGTCAACTCCCTGTCCTGCTGTAATGTATCCCTCAAGGCCTTAAGCCCATGCAAAACCAACTCGTCCCTGGAAACGTCCGGGAAGGACTCGAAGTTTCGCTCCAGATACGTTCGAGCCGACTGGCTACGTGCTCCGATCGCCGCACCAAAGTATTCCAATATCTGCCCACTGGGCTGGAACTCCCACAGATGTGGACCCGTCTCATCGACACCGGCGATGAGCAATCCAACACCGTATGGGCGTTTACCGTAGTGCTGGGTGTTGACCTGAGCCTTGTCCGCGATAGCGTTTACGACGCGAGCAACCGGGATGGGACGCTTGTAGAGGAGACGGGATGCCATCGATTGCTGGCGCATGAAGTTGGAGAGAACACGGGCATCAGGAGAGAGACCGGCCAGAGCTACACCGAGATGCTTGTCGATTGGGATGATCTTCTTCTGATAGGAACCTAGTTCTTCGGCGTTTCTCTGTACTCAATCGTTAGTTAATATTCTTGAGCATAGCACTTCTTCCACCCAATATACATTGACTATATATGTACGTATATATGGGAAGCAATTCATCAAAAGCCAAGCAGGACCACCCACCTTCAGAGCTACCAGAGCAACATGGGTTTTCGATCTCAGACCAACAGCAGCCGAACCCTGCTTGATAGCTTCGAGAGCATATTCGACCTGGAATATTCGTCCCTGCGGGGAGCTATTCACCAATTAGCATCACAGCCTCCATCCAAAACTCCCAGGAAAGCTAGAAGGCCAATCTCTTACAATGTAACCGAATCGTTATCGTAGTTATTTCGAAACATCCTGGCTTATGATACAACGACGACGGCCACTAGAGGAGAGGGTAGGTGATCCAAGCTGTAGATATCCAGTCAGAAGCTCCAGCAATGTACCGGTATCTCGCGGTCGAGGGACTAATGGTGATTCCGATGACGAAGAAGCAATAACGTGGAGGGGAAGAAGACGGAGGAAGGTGTCTACGCGGCCGTTGGAGGGTAGCTAAGAAGCAGCTTTGGTGGGACGACGTGCCTGCCGCTGTCTTGTGTTGGAGCACCTGCACCGCCACAGCCACACTGATGTTCTGTGGCGCGTGTGGCTGCGCAAGAGGCGCGTCATCTCGCAACACAGAGACCGAGTGCAGGGCCAGGTTGCCGGGAAACACACACCCAGCCTCATCGTCCCTCCATTTCCACCGTCTCATCCGCTCTCGATCGCATTCCCATCGCCACCCTCCGACGGCTTCCTCTGCTCTGGTCCGGTATTCGAGAAGAGGCGACCATCTCAGACGTACTCTCACCGTACGTCTCCGTCATCATATCGACCCTCGATCACTCAAAGTAGTGCATTACATTACCAAACGTTAACCTCCAACCGCCTCCCTTCAAACACCGGCAGTCCTCACCCCCCACCATCTACAGAGTACATCGCCCACAATGCCACACGCCGGTCTAAAAACCATCATCGCCCTCTCCTTCGTACGCCCTCCCATCCCAAACCCACCCACATGACCATACCCCCCCATTAACACCCCCCATCTCAGGTCCTCGCCATCGGCTTCCTCCTCGTAATCCTCTCCTCCGCCTTATACGGCCAATACTCCCCCCTCTTCGTAGTAGCAACCTACCTCCTCGCTCCGATCCCAAACGCCATCTGCGGCCGTTATGCCTCCACCTACAACGATGATTTCATGGACTCCGGCTCCTCCACTTCCTCCATCCTCGACCTGGGTCGCTTCCTAACCGGATTCTTGGTCTTGATGGGTATGGCGCTCCCCGCGGTTCTTGCCCATGCGGGTATAATACAGTGGGGCGCTATGGTTATGAGCATCGTCGGCGGTCTGTTGATTTACGGGACCATTATTGCGTTTACCATGTTCTTCCAGGAGGAGAGCGATTTCTAAACAGCAGGGGGGACATCTACACCTTGGAACGCTTCGTAGTTTGGTTGCTTTGCGGCTCTTGTTTCATCAGATATCACTGGTAAACACCGGCAAGGAGAGTTTATTTCATACTTGTTTCTATATACGAAGTTTCGTATCGATGGGCGATAATACCGGGGAGTCCATCTCAAACTGTTGCAGCGCTTTTTACACAAAAAGAGCAGGATCCGAGTAGAAGATGACGAAATTCGAGTATACGAGTTTCACTAACCCTCAAAACAGATGATACCAGAGGTAGAGGTGGGATCCTGTAGCCTTCTTTTTCTTCTTTTCGGTATCTATTTTCAGTTGTACATTTTATCGCTTTTCCCAGTCTTACGCTTCATGCCAGCTTTGTTCCCAGCACTGTTTCCTTCCTTACTACGCATGGCTATCGTCGTTCTCTCTCATTTCTGGCGTTGGCTCAAGTACTTTCTTAATCCTGTTTAAACGTTTATTGAATTGCAATCCTTCGGTTCCATTTATCCTCTACGCAGCGTCTACCCATAAACTTTCTCGTGCAGCTCCATAATTTCTCGTATTAGAGTGAAGTTGAATTCAAGAGCGGCGTTATTCTACCGAAGACGAAAAGAAAAAAGTAAACGCCGTCTGTCTACACAAAAAATTATAGTATATACATCGCCATCCACCGGATATCCCGTAAAAAATGTTAAAAGTCTAGGTAGGGTATACGGTAAGCACTCAAAATAAAACGCTTGTCAACGACTTACCGTCGTTCCTCCTCCTCATACCCCCATATATTAGTTAAGTAGTTTCTGTCGAGGGGGGACATAACCCTCTACTGAAACACCGCCAGCGTACTATTCAACTTCGTCAACATCTCCTCCCACTCCCCCTCAGGATCACTCAAAGCCGTCACCGCCCCACCAGCTCCAATCCTCCACCTCTCCCGTCTACCCGCCCCTTCCTCCCTCTCCCTCTCCACGTTCTCACCTTCAAACTCCTTGTCGAATCTATACATACTCCTGATAATCACGCTCCAATCCCCAGCTCCGCAGACACTCCAGTACCCAAACACACCGCTGTAAACCCCCCTCTCTCCACAGTTATCCCCTTCGTTCGCATCCGCCTCGATATCTTGTAAGATCTCCACGCTCCTCTTTTTCGGTGCTCCAGTCATACTCCCCGGCGGCAAGCTTCTATGCAATACATCCATCCCTGTAAACCCTTCCTCTCTCATGTGATCCCCCATCCGTCCCTCGATCACACTGACCAGCTGAAACACCGTCTCATACTCCTCAATTCCCATCAGCTTGGACACCTTAACACCTCCATCTTCATCCTCCTGTCCGTCGAGAACCCCGTGAAGATCATGTCGAATCAAATCAACAATCATAAGATTCTCGGCCCGTTCCTTGGGAGTATTCAAAATGTCCTCCGCCTCGCGTCTAGTAACCGTCGTTCCGTCCGTCTTCGCCTTTCGAACGGTCCCCTTGATAGGTCGTAGCTGGAAATGTCCGTGTCTGTCCCAGGATAGGAACCTCTCAGGGCTGCTGGATACCAAAGTAGTACCAGCAACCCTATAAAACCCAGCGAACGGCGCGGGGTTCCGCTTCCGCAGGTGCTTGTAAATCCTCCATCCGCAGTCCCCGTCGTCCGTGAACGGTAACTCGATATCAACCGTCGTCTGCGCTGTCAAGCAGAGTTCGTAGGATTCTCCCTTAGCCAGTTCCCTCTGACAACTCCTCACATTTTCCATATACTTCTCCTTCTCCGGTTGTACGATGGTAATCGTTGCTTCTGGGAACAATGGCTCGGAAGTCGTAGCCGTTGTAGTAACTCTCGCTCCCGAGGAAGGCGTCGATCTTGGCGGTGCCACAACCCCACCCGCAACGGTCTCATTAGGCGGCGTCGTCGTAGGCGTAATGCTCATAGCTGCTAGGAGCTTAACTTTCTCCGCCATCTCTGCAACCCACTCCTCGTCACGAAACTCTAGTGACTGGACCCAGACCTTCCCGCTGATATTATCCACCACGATACTCCTATGGAAGAACGTCAAGTTCATATCCGGCACCCTCGTCCTTCCAGCCCCCTCATCACCTCTCGGAGAGTTGAGATCAACATCCAGTGCCGACACTCCGGCCTCATAGTTGAAGTACCCTATAAACCCTCCCCAGAAGGGACACTCCTCGTCGCCTCCTGTGGTATTAAATGCAGACATATAGGCCGCCAGATCGCCCCAAATGCCGTACGGCGATCTCTCAGGGTTGACATGTTCCTCCTCATCACCAGGCTTTCCGAATGTCTCGAAGAACATAGTATCGTCTCCTACCCTCCAGGTAAAGGTATCCGTCCTTTCCGGTAGAAAGACTCCGAGAATCGTATACCGCCCCGTATGTTTCGCCGATGAGTCCAGCATCACAAATTGCTGTTGCGTCCGGACCTCCAGTAGCTCGCATAGCTCCACGATGTCCAAACATGGGGCGTGGAAAGATTGATAGCTGAGCTCACGATCGGCCGGCATCTGTGGCATCCCAAGCAGACTCTGCTTTTCCAAAGGTATGACCCAATTCTCAGGAAGTGGCTGACTGACGCGTTCTTTCCTATTTAACCAGCCAGTCGCCAACTTCCACCAATTCGCCACAACCTTAGCACCATCTAAATTTGTGCAGCAGCTCTCGGGGTGATACTGCACTCCCCAGAACGGCAACCGCTTATGCTTGACAGCCATGATAACCTCGCCGTTTTCTTCAGGCCCGTCATCCGCCACAGCAAGAACCTCCAGATCCTTCAGCGCATCCTCGTTCATCTCTGCACGGAGAGAGTGATATCGAATAGCGTTCACCTCCCCACAGTTCTGGAACATATCATTCCCGTTATGCCGAATGATAGAACTCTGGCCATGCTTCACAACCTTGAGCCGGGATATGGTAGCCCCAAACTCAAGGCAGAGGCTCTGGAAGCCAAGACAGACCCCGAAGACTGGTATTATCTCCTCTTCAGGCAGACAATATATGTTAGGGATGATACCGACGTCTTCATCGTCCGTCGGCGTCCCGGGTCCAGGACCGATAACGATCGCATCGAATGACTTTAGAAACGGCCGGAGTTCACGCTCGGTATAGCCATCGATTTTGATGGCGTGAACTTCGGCGTGGGTCACGAGACGGATGAGAGCGGCGAGGTTGTTGGAGAAGGAGTCGTAGGCATCGATGAGGAGGATTCGGCGTACCGGCGTCATCGTGGAAACCGGATTGACGAGTACTCGCCTCCAATTGTGGCCAAGAGAGGATGTTGTAGATGAGGGCAACCGGTCTCCGGAAAGTTGGAAAAAATTTCGGTTATATACCGACGGAGACTGGTCGATTGGCGAGGGTGTTACTGTGGATTCGGCGAGCACGAGGAGTCTAGAGAGGAGAGCCTGTTGCTAGAAGTCGGCCTTGAGCAGTTAGTCCGATATTCGTAGAACACGGTTACGGACGTATACGGTGCAGGAGAGCTGGGCTGTTCCGGGTGGCAGGATGGGCCCACTTTGGAGATGCTCATCGGCGGGTGCTCATTGAACTGTAGAGGTTTCTGGCGGAGGACAATTTGAATGGCAAGAATCAGAGCTTCGGAACTGAAGAGACACCTGGGTACTTGGCTGAGCAATTAATTTGGAACGGGAAACAACGGACTGCTGAAGAGACGGGAAGTGTGGAAGAAAGCGTAAAGGTCTATGAGATATTAAATTCTGAAAGATACTTGTGCAAAGGGTCTAGTGCAGACGGGAACAATCAGAGGCTGGCCGTCGGAGTTCAGATGCAAAGCTTCTGAGGCTCGGTAACGTTCGGCGCTGTGTTGCGGTAAGAATTTTTGACGGAGCCAATGAGACGGACCACGAAACGAAAAAGAAGGTTCGACTGCGCCGAAGTCAGGTTGGTCCCTGATAGTTGCAGGTAAACCGCCTGGACTATTAGTGGCCCGGCAGGCAACGGCTGTCTAACGCAAGTAAGTGGCCGTGAAAGGGATGATTGCGATGAGGGTGTCGGTTATGAATGGCAAAGCATGGGCGCCAATGCTTCGTTAAGCAGCGTCGGTTGCGTCCGATCGGGATGGCTGGTATAGAACCCATACAGAATATACGATTCCTGCGATATAATATGCATCAACGGTGGCCTGCCGAGGTCGTCTCCACCCGTGAAATTGCTTTGCGGTAAACCGTCGAGGCTCGCTAGTTAGTCGGTACTAGCCTGGAGCCTTGTGGGTCCATAGGTCAGGTATTCAGTCGTCAAAAAGCTGGCTCTCCCCAAGCAAGCTCTCTCCCAGTAGACTGTTCCCTATGAAGCTGTCCTCTCCGACGAGCGTATCGTCGCGGCTGGCTGTCCCGCTGAAAACGACACTTTTCCTCCCAATCCTAGACTTCTTAAACGGGTTCTCTTCTTCCTCCTCTTTCAGGTCATCTTCTCTGTCACTGCTCCCTTGTACTACCCCGGATCCTCCTACGAAGGCCTTCATCATATACTCGGTCGTCTCCTTCAATCTCGCTACCCCAATGATTTCCGAGTTCCACGACTTCCTCATGGCACACGTTAGCGATAGCATCGTTGTTTTGAATACCAATTTGAATTCCTCCTCTTCGCTCTCCACTTTCACCTCACCAGCTTTCGCACGCGTAAATCCATAAAGTCGCATGGAAGACAAGATGAGCTTTTGAGCAGAAGCTCTATTTCTTTCGGCAAACTTGTTGGTGGCCGGCACAGCCGCTGTGCCATTCCCAAGGCCTGTGCTAACCCCGAATTCCACTTTCAGGTCAGGTGTGTGATTCCGTGTTCGTGATCCAGAGAATGTTTCGGCCCTTCTCAGGGCAGAATAGTCGCCACTCGCTCGCAATGGTTTGGTAGAGGAGTCTCGGCGTAACGGATCTGGTCGCTCAGCAGCCTCTCGTAGTCGTGCCTGGAGTACTGATGTACTCCTCTCCCTCTTAAACCTGGGGTCCTCGTTGATAGTTTTCCTGAAATCGGGTTGAGCTCCTGACTGGTTTGCCGTAATACTGGGCCCAACCGATCGTGAGAATATATTGCCCTTCTGCGAGTCCCCGCTAACAACACTGGCATTCTCGCTGTTTTCATCCTTCAGAGATCCAAAACTATTGCTTCTCTGATGATGCCATGGGCGTCGAAGTCCAGGTGGTAAGGTAGCATAGTACGCCTGTTTCTTGTCGTATTCCGTAAATACGGCATGGAACTTGCGTTTGCGACCAATTATCGGGGCCAGGAACTTGGCTTTGTTGGGTTCCAGAGGCTCTAATTTAACTGCAGTGTGAAGTTTCTTCTCCTTGAGAAGGCGAGAGGATAGCGGAAGGGCGTATACGGAGAGTGATGGTGGTGGAACCGGTGTTTGAGACTCGGCATTGGAAGCTAGGGCTCCTGGAGGAGGCGTATCGGTTGATAAGGTACCGTACAGGGCGAGTTCTGTGATTATGGGCTTTTCTGTTTCCTCTGGCGAGGTTTCGTATGCGATCTTGACGACCAATGCTCTGTTTGTCGCTTCCAATGCAGCGACGTTCGATGAATCGCCCTGCCCGTCGATTTCGCCATCGCCATCGCCGTGGTCATCTTCCCCTTCCCTCTCTCCCTCCTCCTCAGCATTAGGTGACCGAGCTGTACTGCTCCGTTGTACGAATATATTCGAAAGGAAGTTCGCCGTCGCCTCGCTCTCCGTCTGAACATCGAAAGTGGGTCCGCAGGCCAACCACAACGGCACCCTTGAAGCTTCGACCACAGCCTGGACCTTTAACTCGGCACCGGTGAATATCCTCCCATCGGCATCTGGTTTCGGGTTATAACTCTGAGCTGCGTCCGGGGTGCTGGACAGGAATTCGATGCCTAAACGTGCATATCAGGTCAGGTCATTCCATGTCAGGTCGGCTTCAATTTTCGGCCGACAGTTACAAACATTAAGGGCAGTCTTACCTTCAAGCGAGGGCTGAGGGAGACCATCAGGCAAGGCGATCGAGCCCTTCCACAGGGAAGACATTGCGAGTATTAGGTATTAGATTAGGTATGCTAGGTTATCGTGGCATCATCATTCGTGAACAGTTTCGTGAGGACCGTGGACGCTTATAAGCAGGTCGTGAGAGGGGAACGTTGATGTTGACATTTGTCGAGGGGGATATTATTGTTGAACGGAGCGGACCAGTCGCGAGTCGCAGCGCCGTCCAGCTGGTTTTGGCCGAGCCGGGTTGTTTTGGTGTGCTTTGTTTGGGCCGCCAGCCAAATCAACCACGCCAACGCGGAATCTGCTTGTTCTATTGCTGAAGACGTTGGCGGAATTACCGACTCACAGATTCGATGAGGCACCATAGACGTACTTTGTTCTTTGGAAAGCGTCCTGCTCGTATCTTTATATTTTGACATAAATATCACGATTATCGATTATGTGCATTGATCGTGCACCAGACTGTAGCTCGATCTTCTTGTTTATCATCACTAATTAAAACGAACTGCACAATTAAACGTTCGATTAGCCCGATCATGAACCTAAGTATCCACTTTAAGTAATTAGCTATAAGAGGGCATAGGGACGCTTTTGAGTACTATTCGAATTCAGGTCCTATGGCAATTTTTGCTCCTAATACCGTTGGAATACCGGATTGCAATTGTGGCCCAATGTCGTATCGATATATCAATATATCGCGATATCATATTAATAAATACGACTTCCCTGGCACGCACGGTCGGTAGATGTATAAAAACGATTGACCTTTTCTCGGCGTCTTAATTGTAGCATTAAACTTCTATCTCTCGCTCTTCTGGCTCCTCGGGCCGTAAATATGCAGGTCCGAATGGACCATAGGATAACTAGGGCTCGAATGTAAATATCTTGTCTATTAAGATAGTCGAATATTCGACAACTTATAACTACTCAATCCGTTCAGAAAGCGTTTCAAAGAGATTGACCGACTTACCCGGAAGCATACCATAGATATTTAGCTAGCTGAATGAAAGATAGGCTACAATTGATATCCTATGGTTTAAATATTTAGACTTAAACCCTGCTGAATTCATGAATGTATCTCGTAGACGGGCTCTGGATTCCATACGCAAAACTACTTAGTTAATCACTGACTCGACCGCTACGTTCCCAACTTATATATATAATTGATTCATGATCTGAAGTCAAATGCTTATAGCCAAAGAGCTCGTCTAGATTCACAGCGATAGTTCCACGAGCTATTATATGATCATATGACTTTCATGTTTACCTCAATGTTTCGCGATTGCCAAATTTAACCAGATCAAATGCTAGATTATCCACCACACACAATCACAGGTACTAGTTAGCAGACTGGCAATCTAAAGTGGAACAAACAATAGAATTTGGCTTGAGATCAGTCTCGTAATGCTTGAGATAACAGGGCATTGAATACCGCTACAAATTCCAACACCCGCCCGCGTTGTTCACCAAAGTCTTCACCTCAAAACCTTCAAATGCATCCTCGAACTCCAGCCTTCAAAACCTCGGCCTCCAAAGACCATGATCCAGCGGTCAATCCTCCGCCCGCATCTCCTTCAAAGATGTAACTTAACTCCCATCTCCGGGTTCACCCGGACCGGGCGCAAAACCTCACGACCACCAACTCTACCCTTCCAAACCCGCCTCAACTCGACCACCCAATCCCCTCCCCCTCGCCCCTTCTACACAACCCCCTTCTTCACAATCCCCACCGCCTTCCTCCTCGGATACATCACATACAAATACACCACAACCCCCCCACCCCCCTACCCAATCAACCCCTACACCTTCACCCCGCACATAATAACCACCACCACCCCTCTCTCGCCCACATCATCCCTGATAACCCTCACCCCCAAACACCGTCCAACAGACACACCGCCTTCCTTCTGGTCAATCATAAACTCCGAGGGTCTATGGTCTGTACAGATCAAACAGCCTCAGTTACAGATCCAACGGGAGTACACGCCTTTACCAGCAATTAAGGGCAATGACGATAATCCTGACAATAAACTGACAATCTTCGTCCGCGCTGTCGACGGCGGAGAAGTTTCGCCATACCTTTTGTCGAGGAAACCGGGGGATGTAGTGGAGGTTAGAGGACCGGTGATAACGTACGCTTTCAAACCTGGAGAGTTATCACAGGAAGATAATGGTAGTGCCGGGGAAATCTCCAAGTCAAAGGAAGAGGATGATCATATAAGAAACGTGGTTTTCATAGCCGGAGGGACGGGAGTATCGCCCGCCGTACAACTGGCGAGGTACTTATACTCCCAATCCGAAAAGAACGGGAAAGAATCCCGTGTAAGGATTTTATTCGCCTCTAGAATGGCGAATGAGAAGGTACTACCTCAGATACAGGAACTACGGAAGCTAGGAGGGTCATCCGGGACGTTTAAACTAGATGTTCAATTCTTTTACGACGATAAAGGAACATTTATCAACAAAACAGACATCGAAGCCGCTGTCGCCGAATTAAAGATCGGGAACGGTGGTGAAAGCGGGAGGGATGTCATCATGGTTTCCGGACCCGAGGGCTTCGTAAACCATTATGCTGGGGAGAAAGGGTGGAGGGACGGTTTAGAGACGCAGGGAGTTCTCGGTGGCGTCGTAGGAGAGATCTTAAAGAGCAGGAAACAAGGTGGGAAGGTTGAGGTTATGAAGTTATAACCCCTACCCGAACCCTCTACAGAAGATCTAGATCTGAGTGTAGAACACACGGTACACGATTTATCACTAAGGCTTATACACCTTGGGAGTATACTAGGCCTGTGTGTATATATAGTCTATGGGAAAGGATATCGAAATGGAGAATTTCATTATAAAGGCTGCTAGCTTCATTCTATAGCTAACATCAGAACGCCACACATGCCATTAGCAAAAAGATAGAAAGCGCTCGAGCGAAAAACCAGAAAAACGCCGAACGATGAAGGAATGCGTGGTATCAAGTTTGTACAGTCAGTTTATCAAAACACCAAACCATTCTCATGCGCAGGAATACCGCCGGAAACAGTATAGCAAACGACCGCTCCATCCGTGTACAGCAAGAAGATCCTCCACCTCCCGCCTACCCCGCCGTTGATGTACAACCACTTCCCTTGACCCTTACCTTCGCTCATCCCGCCCATGGCATCCCGATCCTCCCAGCCCTGTACCGGAGCGACGCAAACACCCGCTAGAGCGAAGGGGATCGGGGCATCAACCGGGATGATATGTTCCAAATGCAAAAAGTGCCTGTGCTCGATTTTCTTTTCTCCATCTACTTCTTCGTCCTGCTCATTGCGAGGTTGTGGTTGTTCCTCTGATTTTGGTGGCCGCGATCTGATCATCCTCACAAGCGCTACTCTCCCATCCTGCCTTCCGACAACGTAAAGTGATAGGGCGGGTATGTAGGCACTCATGTTCATTCTCAATGGGAATCTGCTCGTCTGCGCCGCCACTGTGATACTATCCGCAGGTATCAAATTTCTCAGAGTCAGCACGCTGTTGAGGTGGACGGACCGAGACTGGAAGAGGACGGGCTGTTGCGAGCTCGGAGGGTCCTGCGGTATGATGAGCTTTAGATCGAACTCTTTAGAGTGAATGATGAATGACGGCGGCGGATGTTCCCAGGGCAGCTCATCCTCTTCTTCATCATCTGGGCTAGGTGGCTGCGCGACTAGGCCGTCAAGGCCGTCCAAACCCGGACTCGACGGATCCGATTGATTGATGGGACCGTATGCCGCTGATTGCATATCCTCTGTGACCTCCATTTCGCCAGACTCGCCTACGATATCGGCTTCGTCAGCTTCCGCTTCTCCCTCTTCCTCGGTGTTTGGAGGATTTTCAGGAACACGAGTGATCATAGCTTCCTCAAGGGCTGTGAAAGTCCTCTCAACTTCATCATCTTCAGCGTCGCTCATGTCCTCATCCTCATCTTCGTCGTATTCATCTTCGCTATCATCCTCGCTATCCTCGTCGCTGTAAGACAATCCATCGTTAATATCGTCCCGGTATTCATCTTCATCGGAGCCTCCACCGTACAAAGTCATCTGCATGTCACTCGCCCAATCATCATCATCCTCGTCTGAATCATCCTGGTTGATTGTAAAACTCAATAGCCCTCGCCTTGCAGCTTTTTCTGACTCCTCTTTCGCCTTCTCAATCAACGCGATGAATTCCTCATGCTCGACCCATAAGAAGTTACTCTCGCTCACAAAAGTCACAGTCCAGCCTTGTCCGTTGAAAGTTGTCATTGTGTTGGTCCCACGCAGGAGGTCATACAGGATCACGGTCCCCATGATATCCGTCGTCGTTAACCATCTCCCCGATTCATCCTGCAGGAACGCCACAGATGGGAGGTTCTGTTGATTAGCCGACAATATGATCGGACTCTCCGCTCCACTAGGCGGCCTAGTCGAATCAATTGCCTCGTTTCCTAGCTCGTAGACGCATATCTGAGTTGTGTTTGACGATATCGCGATCAATCTTTTCGTCTTGTGCACTGAAAGTCCCCAGGCGGACTGTTGAACATCGAACCAGATGTCCATGTTCCCTCCTCTCTGGACCAGATGTTTGGTGTACCAGAGCGCGACATAGCCGCTGTCATTGGCGACGAGGAGCACTTCCTCGCTTCCTAGGTCGGCTACGATCAGGTTGTTGATGGTGTGCGGAACGGTACGGTTGATGTAACCGCGGTTTCGAAGCTGGGAGAGCTCTTCGGGTCCATGGAGGGTCAGGATAGGGTTTGATACGTGTTGAGAGGGGTACTTCGGGAGGAAGACTTTGACTTTGGAGTGGGTGGCGATAAACAGGAAGTTGTATCTTTTGGAGCAGGCGATCTGAAGCGATATATTAGCAGCGATAACATCTATCGAAGGTCGCAAGGTGCATTCGGTACCAGGTTATTTCTGTACAGCTCAATTGTGTGGAATAGATGGAACTATGCGATCGCGATATCAACATTGACTGTCCAGCTCGACAAAAGCAGCACGGGCGCCGGACTAGCATACTTCTAGAGCGCACCGGTTAGTATCGACAGCACTAACCAATTCCGTCGATTGAAGCCGCGCATACCTTCTTCCTCTCCAAGCACCGAATCTCCCGTCTTGAATTTCGATTTACCGGCAAGCTCAACCCTGACATGGTGGTACGCAGAGCTATCCTTGAGGGTAGCCTGGGCCTTCTTGTGCGTCGTGGACTGCCAAGGTGTGTACCCACGGCCGTTCCCTGGTTGGGCCGCCATTTCGGCAGTCTGGACGGCAAGTTCCTGGTCAGGAACAGTGATTAGAAGTTTCTGGCGGGTGTGCCGTCGGTGATGATAAAAGTGGAGGTCATGTTATTGCATCTGAAAGCAAGGGCGCTGGGGGGATTCCGCACGTGGGGTTGGTGTTTGGGGAGACAGGAGCGATGTGTTGGGCCATGACGTTCACCTTTGTCAATTCCTCGACACCCTTTAGCCCGGAAGCAGGGCCTAGGCAGGGGCAAAGACTGTTGGACTACAACGGTACTTCCTGTGATATCGATGGATGGCGAATACAATGATACGGCAGGGAAGGGGCTCTAATGAGCACGGAGGGTTAAAACGGCGGGCTGTCGACATAATCTTATCGCATAATCAAATCAATCAGCGGATCTGATAACTTCCTTCTTCTCCCAGCAAAGTGGCGAGCTCCGTCCAAGACTTCATCCAAGAAATTGCGCGGAAAGGCCTTCCCTGCCAACCTGACAATTCGAGATTATCTGATCCGTGTTCGATTCAAGGGCCATCGTTGATGTCAGTTAGATCATCTTGACAGTCGACAGATTCTTTCGCCTTGGCCGCGGATGCCTGGAGCGGAAAAGTCTTTTAAGAACCCTGATTTCGACATCCATTAGCAATCGAATGGGATCTCGTCACATCCCACCATGCATGTGCATCATGCAGCTCGCCCGTCTTCACCTTGATGTGAGATAGATGTGCCCCTCTCCGAGTTCGGAGAGAGGGCTACACGGTCTGGTTGAGGTTCTTGCATATGCGGTGTATCGTTACTCAACCTTCAGACACGACGAACAGCTGGACACCGGCGCAGGAACCTGTACATGTACCGTACATACATTCCCATGCAAGCGATCGCGATACAAGATGCCGGCATGCCAGGTTGCGTCTGCCAATGCCGGGGCCTCGGGAGGTTATAAGATTGTTTTCAGGGCCCGTCGAACGAAAGGGAACGAAAAACCTGCCGAACAGCCATAATAATCCAGCGAAGTCTCAACCACCACTTGCCTAAACGGTATAATCTACCTCCCACCCTCAGAAAAATCTAATCAGATCCTTGAAATGGCCCCTACAGGCTACTGGAAACCCACAAGCACCCCATGCTCAGGTCCAACGTGTTTCTCTTACGAGAAAGATTCCAGCTGCGAGAAACCTTCTCGTTACGACCGAAGGGTCTCAATCTAAATCGTCAACCGACAGGCATGTTACTTGTTAGTCGAAGGTCGGCACACAGAACAAGCATATGCATATGCACGGCTTGCAGCCTTCGCCCGCTTCCCACCACTGCACCGGTACCGTCCCTTCTTGAACGCCCCCAGATCCAATAATTTCCCCGATCCCTCTTCGAAAACATGTTCGCAAAAAGACGTCAGGGTTCGAATCTAAACTCTAAAAGTCACCCCCAAATGCCAATGTCACCAGGGAAAACTCTAGGCCAGAAACATGGTCCAAAAAAGAAAACCTCCAACGACTCACCAACTTGACAGCCCAGTATTTCCGAAGCAGGGACCTCGACATAGTATCGGCAACGAAGAGAAGAAAAAAAAGGAAGAAAATTTTTTCTCTTTTATTTTCTTGACTCCTCCCGCTCCTGTCGAAGTAGCTAATAAGTGACCTGTAAATGTAGGTACTTATGCAGTAAGGCTTCGGAGCGTATTCCTTGAGGGATCTCCCCTTCGTATCATTTCTTTTTCGCATGATGGCCTTGCGGGGTTGGCGGGCAATTGCAAGGACCTTTTGTATATATGTCACCCAACATCCATGGATAGTCAGAATACAAGAAGCTTTTTTGGTTTATCTGATCTTTTGATCCGTGAATCCCTCGTTATTCGTCCTGTCGAGTGAAATCGCGGCAAGGGCGCCTGCGATATATATCTAACCATGGCAGAGAATACGGAACAGACTGCGCCGGCGAAAAAGAATTCCACACAATCCTTTGGACAAAGGATACGACAAATTGCTGCAAAGAAGCTCCTACCCGATAGCGACTACTATAAGATTTTCAAATTTCTAAAGAGGAGTAATGAGACGACTTCGGCAGGGAGGAATAAGGATACGTTTGTGCTATGGATAGCTATATCGTTGGCCAGTTTATCTGGCGTACCTCTACCGATTATTGGCGTCATATTTGGGTATGTTTGCCAATAATAACTAGCATTCGGCGTGAAGTACTCACATATACTCTTTGAATAGTAAAATCATCAATGAATTCCCGCCCGAAGAGCACAGCTTGCGCTTGAAGCTGATACAAATGATGGTTGTCGGTACGAACCTCAACGCATTAAAATCCAACATTGTCAAAGGTCGGCAAATGCTGACTCGGTTTCCCAGCGACGATAAACTTCTTTGCGATCTGGGGTTACACATACTGTTGGGGATATGTAGGAACAAGGATAAGCCAGAGTATACGCACGGTTGTCCTGGAAAAGACGTTACACATGGATATCGCGTACCATGAAACGAGGAGAGTTGACGTGAGTTACCTTGAACAACCTATTTCTATATTCGAGCCCAACGCTAAGAAATATGTCTATCACGATAGCTAGCCGGATATCTCATGGTCGACGTTCAAACAATTCAAACCGGCACTGGAGAGAAAGTCGGGATCTTCATCCAATCGATATCTTACTTCGTCACCGCCATCCTCGTGGGATTGATCCTTAACGCCAAGTTTACAGCTATCCTCATGGCGGCAGTGATACCGTCAATCCTATTAATTACGGTTATATGCGAACGTCTTAACAGACGGTTTACAAAACATCTCGCTGAAACTACAACGCGTGCTTCGGAAATGCTATCTGATGTTGTGAGAATGATCACTGTGATTCAGTCTTTTGGACTCTCAGGCCTTTTCCGTGATAGAAACCGGGAGGTATTGGAGTCGGGGCGGTATTATGGTGTAAGGAGGTCGTTCATCATTGCGGCAAGACTGGGATTTTTGTTCTTTCTGGCGTAAGTTGAATCTACCAGAAATATGTAATTTATATATTGGCAATTGTGTGTCCCTGCTAACGAGATTACAGATACGGAGTCAACTCCCTCGCTTTCTGGTACGGAATCCGACAGGTCGAATCCAACGCCACAGATGCAGGAACAATATACACAATCATCTTCCTTATGCTCGACGCTTCCTTCATCATCAGCCAATTCGGTCCTTTCCTACACACATTTTCACTCGCCGCCGCCGCGGGCCGCCGTATCGACAGCCTCCTCCAAGACGCAGAAGAAAACTCCGAAAAGCTCACACCATGTGATGAAGACACTGATTTCGACTGGAGTACTCCGTATGAAATCGAATTCAACGATCTAAAGTTCGCATACCCCAGCGCTCCAGAGCTCGACGTTGTCAAGGACGTCAATCTTAAGATGCCAGCCGGGTCGTTTACCGCGATAGTAGGAAAAAGCGGAAGCGGGAAATCTTCGTTAACATCTTTATTGTTACGATTCTATAAGCCGAAATCTGGGAGGATTCTGCTAAATGGTCGTGATGTGTCGACGCTGCCGGTTAAAAGGTATCGAACGCATATATCGTTTGTTGAACAGGACCCGGTGCTATTTAGCGGAACGATCAAGGAGAATATTCTTCATGGTCTCCCGGGAGCTCATGAGCTATCTGATATGGAGCAAGCTACGCTATGTATTGAAGCGGCGGCTTTGGCGAATGCCAAGGAGTTTATTGAGGCTCAGCCGAATGGGTATGATACGATAGTTGGACCGGATGGCGCAAGTCAGTTATCAGGAGGGCAGGTTGCGAGAATCGCGCTGGCTAGAGCATTAGTCTCGAAACCGAGATTATTGATCTTGGACGAAGTTACAGCTTCATTGGTAGGAAGTTCCTTCTACCTATTACCTTTACAGACCGGGTTTTAATTGAAATTGCGAAACATAGGATATCTATTCCGAAAACGTTGTAATGAGAGCGATCAAGCAGCTACACAAGGAAACCTCAATGACAATAGTTATGATCACACACCGCCTTTCGTCCGTACAGACCGCTGATAACATCGTGGTCATGTCCGCCGGAGACCTGGTGGAGCAAGGGACTCACGATGAGCTTATCCTCGCGGACGGTGCTTACAACAAGCTTCTTTGTACGCAGAAGCAGTCGAGCGACTCGAGTAAAGAGGCGAGTGCTGAAAGAATAGCGATGATATCTGAAAAAGCAGAGATTACGGCGATTGTTGAGGACTGTGATAGTTCGATTGTCAAGAAAAATTCTATATGCCTGCCGTGCGCTCCGATAAAGCCTCCTTCGTCGGTGAAAAGAACGATGTCGATGTGTAAACCAGATATTCCGATCATTCTAACCGGTATATTCGGTATGGATAAGAATACTGAATCCCTTAAATATAGAAAATATTTGGTCTCTTGCTAACTTTCATGTCAACAGCATCAATGCTTACAGGCAGCTTGGTCGTCGCCGAATCCGTCCTCTTTGGCTACATTATCTCCTCACTTCGCGGCGAACTTCCCACCAGTGGTCCCCAAGATCCTAATTTCTACTGTTTAATGTTCTTCGTTGTCGGCTCCGTCGCTTTATTCGCATACTCAACATCGGGTTTCTGTTTCGGCGTAGTCTCCGAAAGACTCGTCAAACGTCTACGGGACCTATGTTTCCAAAAAATCATGGAGCAAGACCTCTCCTTCTTCGCTGACCCGGAACATAGTGAAACCGCATTGGTAGCCAGAATTCAATCCGATACCGCCGCTTTAACATCCTTATCCGGAGTCATGATCGGAACCGTAGTCTCTGTCACTACCACTCTTGTTGGTGGAGTCGTCATTGCACATACAATCGCCTGGAAAATTGCCGTTGTTCTCCTCCCCGCCCTTCCGGTTATCGTCCTAGCTGGTTATCTTCGTCTTCGAGTTCTCATGAAAGCGCAGGTAAAGCAAGAAACCACATACGTCAAAGCAGCTAGTATGGCAACAGAAGCCACAAACGCGATGCGTACAGTTGCAAGTCTTGTCCGTGAAGACGGTGTCATGCGAGAGTACAAGAAAGAGCTACTAAAGGCTGAGAAAGGACATACGAAGTTTATTCTTCAAGGGAGTGCTATCATGGCGTTGGCTCTTTCCATTGGATTCTTCGTCTACGCCCTTGCCTATTGGTGGGGGTCTAAGCAGGTCAGGAGTGGCGAGTACACTATCCTGGAGTTCTTTATCGTTCTACCTGCTTTACTGTTCTCTGCCCAGACGGCGGGTCAGGTCTTCTCCCTCGCGCCAGAATTCACTAAGGCCGCTGCTGCCTCGAGAAGGATTTTCCAATTACTTGATACCCAACCAATTATATCGTCGAACTCCGACGACGATACATCAAAACCTAGCCCGTCGACCACTCCGATCAAAGATCAGAAATCACCAAGCAAAACCGAAAAAGGCACCATAGATTTTAAATCCGTCACATTTTCTTACCCGAGCAGGCCATCAGCCGTCGTCATCCGCGACCTCTCGCTCTCCATCCGTCCCGGCGAATTCGTCGCCATAGTAGGCGACTCCGGGTCTGGCAAATCCTCACTTCTCTCCCTTATCCAAAGATTTTACGACCCAACCCACGGAACCGTCCTAGTTGACAACGAAGACATTTCAAAACTTCCGATCTCGAGACATAGGAATAGAATTTCTATACTCTCGCAAGATTTAACCTTATTCTCCGACTCCATCTTCTTCAACATATCAATAGGAGCCGGCGATGACGTTTCAAAGGTCACAAAAGAAGACGTAGAAGCCGTTTGCAAGAAAATAGGAATCCACGAGTTCATCATGGGGCTCCCCGAAGGTTATTCAACCCACTGTGGACGAAACGGCTCCGGTCTCTCCGGCGGCCAGATCCAGCGAATCGCACTCGCCAGAGCGTTGATTCGTAACCCTGAGATATTGATTCTCGACGAACCTACCTCGGCGTTGGATGTGTATAACGAGGGTACGGTTATGAATGCAATTCTAGAAAGCTGTGGAGGGGGCCTGGAGTTGAAGAGAACGGTAGTGATGGTAGCCCATAGACTTGGGACAGTTATAGGGGCCGATAGGATCGTAGTGCTGAGGAAGGGTAGGATAGTGGAAATGGGAAGTCATGGGGAGCTTATGGAGCTTGGGGGTGTTTATGCGGGGATGGCGATGCAACAGGGGTTATAGAGTGGTAGAAATCTTGCTTAATGATGTAGTACAAGTGTACAAGTATGTGTATTGAATCCGTCGTGTATTCACAGAAATTATATTAGCGGTAAGGCTACCTAATAGAAGGCTACAGATACCCTGGCCCATTGCATAATTGGCATTATCCCTAGATACAGTTGACCCGATCTAAATATACCCTGTAGCTCGACGTAAATGCGCTGAAGATAGTCGACCCGTCTGTTTAGGAGACAGTGAAATGTGTACTGTAAGACTCGACCAAAGAACTCTAGATAATGCGGGAGGGGCTGAGCTAAACCGGTGACCTTACAGTCTAGACCGTAGCTTGGAGTTTCGAAGTGCAGCTGTTCAAGTTAGTGAACGTCAGTTATAATTTATACGAAAACCCTATAACGCAATTACGCAAATGGGGTCGAGCTGTATGCCGAGCTAACACAATAAGGAGAAATATGGATAAATAGAAATGTTGAATTAATCTATAAAAGGTGTTCAAAATACCTTGACGCACCCGCCCTGATGAAAGTCTATATACAGTTGATGTCATTAAAGTAATAAAATAATTTTAAATACCTTTTGCGTACTCCTCAAGGTACTGGGCTAGCTTGTTCGCACTCTCGACGGTAACCGCATTATCTAGAACGCAATATATTGTCAGGGTAATTCTATGTTGCCAGGAACTCGTTAACACTTACAATTTGAGATTCTGATGCCTCCAACGCTTCTGTGGCCCTTCAATCCCAGCAATCCGATCTCCTCGCCACCTTTGAGGAACTTGGCCTCATCACCTGGTTCCTTGATCCTAAAACAGATATTCATTCTGCTCCGTACGCTCTTTGCGGGGACGACGTGATAGATGTTCTCATACTTATCCAAAACTTCGTATAAAGTTTTCGCTTTGAGGTTGCTCTCGTTTTCTTGCTGTTCCAGGGCTGTCTTTCCGGATTCATCGCGTTGGAGAAGCCTTGTCAGTGTCAACCCTGCAATGTAGACGTCGAATATTGGAAGTGTGTTGTAAAGTGATCCGGCCTTGGAGATGGTGGGATAGTGCATCATGACGGGGGTGACTGGGATCTGCGGTGTCAACCTTGGAGGCAGAGAGCCTCCGGAAGTTAGGAGGCTGAGAAGGTCATTTCGGACGAGGACGATAGTGACACCGGTTGATCCGATGTTCTTTTGAGCTCCGGCCTATTATACCGATGAATTAGGACCGCAATTGAGGAAACGAAGAGATCTTTGAAAGGAAAACATACAAAGATGATACCAAACTTGCTGGCATCGAGTGTCCTGCTAAGGATGTTGGAGCTCATATCCGCGACAATGACCCTATCGGGATCTTCTCCCAGAACGTCCACCGGGGAGCCCTTGGGGAACTCGACGCCGTCCACAGTTTCATTATCGCAAAAGTAGACGAAAGAACTGTCCTTTCCTGCCTTCAGATTTCCCTTCCATTGCCCAGCATCGGGGATATTTCCAAATTTCTTGGCTTCCCCGGCATGGTGATAATTCCGTGTGTCGAGCACGACATTCACGTTTTCATCACCAACCAGCCTCTTCGCCTCGTCTGCAGCCTTGGCAGACCATCCACCAGTGATGAGGTACTCGCAAGCTCCTCGCTCTCCATTCTGAGCCCTTTCCGGGTTCTTCAGTGCCCAGGCAGTGAATAAATTGTAAACAACGGCAGAGAATTGCAGAGTTCCACCACCAGCCATAAACAAGACGGTATGGGTATCCGCTGTAGCACCGACAATCTTCAAGAACGAGTCCTTCGCGTTTTGAAGGATTTGGCCTGAAAGGGCAGAACGGTGGGATTGTTCGACCAGCGAAAGACCGGAGCCATTGTGGTTTACGAGAGAGGCAGCGGCGGTTTCGAGAACAGATGTTGGTAACGGCGATGGGCCGGCGCCGAAGTAGGCGACTGAAGCGCGGTCTGGCATGGTGATGTAATAGAGCTTTGGTATCTACGAAGTTGCTTGGGTTCAGCGAGCTTTGCTTTGCTAGCAGCTATCCAGCGGTTACCGATTGATATTATCGATTGGGATGTTGATTTCAATCAACCGGAAACCAGCCAGTCTGGAAATGCGGGGGGTTGAAGAGTATTAATATTCGGAAGTATTAGGCATTACGGTTGGCATTGGAAATTGATAATTGTAATGAGTCAAGACGAGCACCGTCGTCGGCCGCCGTCTGCATTTGTTCGTTGGTTGGGAAGCTGTTCAGCCGGAACGAGCTGGGCAAAATCCAGCCAGTCCGCCGAATGCGGGGCATCGCGGCTTGTCATTGGTTGCTATGGAGCACTAATCCTATTTCGGAATGCCACAATATGATGTGTTGTTCGTGTGCTCTGCCTCGAATAGCAGATGAAATACTGCTTCCGAAACTGATGGAATACATGTAAGCAAGCAGGTACTAAGCTAGGCGCGCACGTGATGTATACGAATAAAATTTATACAAATACAGGAAGTATAGTTTATTGACTAATGCAACTTATTACAATCACATTAAGCTAGAATTGAGTTTCCGATTAAATCTACCGTATACGCCATAGGGGGTCTTGAAGAGCCTTTGGAATTGGGATTGCTCCCAAATTCGAAAAGGGTTGATATAACCTTTAAGACGTCTTAATAGAGTTGGAATGCTGTTTTAAGACACATTTTCCGCACTCAGTTCCTTCTACGGTATATATCCAACATATCAAGCTTGCCAAATCTTTCCTTAGACCGGTAATCTTTTTCTTCGACGCCAATTTCCCAACCTGTTTCGAACCTGGCATGGGGATTTTGCCTCTTAATATTGAATACGGCTGTTTTGCAGTACCTCCGAAACCGAGAGTAGTCCAATTGAAACTCCTCGTCCGCGAATATAACTTTTTCCAAGGCGTTTGCACCAGCTGCGATCCATGTGCGTACTGTATCCTCCAACTTCCCTGTAGAAAACTTTGGGAAAATGCTAAGCCTATAAGGGTAAGCAGTTAACTGCAAGAATTCCCGTTGGCCCGGGTATTCACGTGGCCAGGGGAGCTTAACAGTCTTCAAAAACTTCATCTTGCCGATTGTTTCACAGAATACCTTATCCTGTGTTCTTAAGAGATCATACATCAGCACCCTTCTAATTGGCAAGTAACGTATTTCATGAGGACCATCAGATAAAACCAAGACCCGAAGATTCGGAAAGGTGGTTCCGATATTATCTAAGTCGCGGCCGCAGAAAGGGATTATGAGCGTCAGCTCCGTTATACGCGATAGCCTTGAATGCCATAGTGCATCGGAAGCGAGTTCCTCCGACAAAGGAATAAATCTATTGGCCGTGATCTGAAGTGCCCTGATCGTACCCGTGGAGCCGTAGACTAGATTGGACCAATCATTCAGTGCTTCTAGAGCTGCTGCTGCTTTGAATACCCCCAGGACGATGCTTAATTTCAACAATCCCCGAGGCAACTGAGGTGGCTGTACTACTTTCTGGAACCGCGGCCCCAGAAAGTCATGGATTCTGGCCGGTAAAAAATCGTAGTAATCTTCGGCGGTCGATGATGAGAATCCAGAAAATCCGGGGCTCTCGTTGAGGCCTGCGAACAGACGCCTGTTGAGCGGCGGAGAAAGATCACTGATACTTCCCATTGATAAAGGCTCAACTTCAAGAGATTGGAGCATCGTTAGGCTTGGAGTGTTTGATATTTTGGTAAAGATACCAGCGATCATATTAGCCTCGAACTCTTTTACTGAATAAATATGTATCCGTATGCTGTTGATTCTCGGGAAAAGACTGAGAGTTTCAATCCATAGACGATAGGTATCGATTGTATCAATAAGGTCCAAGGGATCGGGAGTGGGACGCATTATAATCTTTCTATCAAGGATTGATAGTTAGCGCCAAATTTCACCAGAAGATACCGCTTATAGCAACATACCGAACCATTGGCCGCAAATATGCAAGATCTGCGCCATCAATGAACGAGTTAACGTCGCCCAGTGACCTCCAAGTGATGGTGTGAAAAACATCTGGAGCTGCTAGTACTCTGAATTGTTTTGAGCACAGCGACATTCCGCGGATGGTTTTTCGGGGTATGTAAGAAAATATCTCATCCAGAACTTCTTGTGGAAAAGTAGCAAATAAAGTTGCTGAAGTTTTTGTAGCGAGGTGCTCGTAGGGTGGAACGGGCCTATGTTCATTCACCTGATCCGCCGCATGCGCAGTATCTGGCTCCTTTAAGCTCAAATTCTTCAATCGGCTCCCCAGCGACTTCCCAGCCTTTGATATAAAGGACATAGTAAGGTGGTGAAGAAATCTTCGGGTTCGAGTTCTAATGTGTGCAACTTTAGCGGGGGCCAGGGAAAGTACCTGGTTAGCCACCACTGCTCTGGATGATGGGGGGTGGTAAAGAGGGCTATTGTGGTGCACCGATAGACCCCTTATTCAACTGAGGAGTCATCAGCATTCGAAAGAACTAGGCGCGTTCGAAAGCGGGGAGTTTCCATATCCAACGTGGCAACACAGAGGTCCCTTGATGGGTTCATAATTTTGCGGTCCTGATTGAACGCCTGCCTTCTTCGTGTTCAAGTAAACGACATGTCCCGGAGAGCGTCATGCCGTCCGTAGAAAGCGCACCGCTTTCTAATTTGTTGGTATTGTGATATATCGATATTCGATTGGTTTTAGCTGTGAAATTAAACTTTTATGGGTTGATAGGCTTAGACTCCCAAATCTCTTGGGTAGATTTTAGACCCCATACCCCCTTTCAGTAAAGAACAATTATACGATACTTTTTAGTGGTGAATGGAGAGCTCTATTAATTTTCCAGCGGGTCAACGGGAACGAAATATGTAAAGGGAGCATGGTGCCAGGATAAGGAGCTGTCCTCAAGGTTTCAGCGAACCAACAACCCCGCCGGAAACGAGAAGCTCCAGTCGATGGTCTAGTTTGATGTGAGTGAAGATGATATCGTGAGAGCCGCTCTGTCAGCCTCGTAGTCAGTTATCAGACCAGCGTAGTTACATAATAGCCGCCACTGGGTCGCTTATGAGGGGGTATTCTCAAGACACGGGGCCGCAGACACAGCCCGCCCCGCTTTGCAACCTAGGACCCTGCATTTGTTTTAAAGTTTAACTTCATTATATGGCATCGTTCCTCAAAGGGATGTTTGGTCAATGGGTATCTCGTATCCTAGTGGTAGCGCTCCGGAGGGGTCCGGAACCGTACTCCTGTAGTTAGGGTTTTCATATAAAACGCACCCAGCCACAACGCTCGACGCGATGTGGGTATCCTTCTAGCGCCACGTGCCACGTGATATGTGCTTTATTTCGACACGTTTTATGTAAATCAACTGCATGAAATGTGGGTACTTTATGGATTCGAGGCTAGTGCTTTATATGGAGCACCTGGTCAGTCGCAGTAAATGCAACACATCTCCGGTTCAAAATACAACAACTTTCCTCAAATACGAAGCTTTGTGGGCAGAGCTCATATAAAATCGGTAGATGGATACAAAGAGCCTGAAGGTGACCTCGTATTCGTCCCCTAAGGCACCCGGAAGGTGATTTGCGAGGCACACTTCGGAGCCCCACAATCTGATGTTCCGACAATGGGATTGATGGTGATATAGCCGTTTCCCCCTGCAGCGAGATGTATCCTTGCAGCTACCCCTGGTTGTGGAGCTATCACCTTTATCCGAGTATACAAAACCTGGTATGGAACTTTTATGCCGAAACTCAACGAGTCGATGCGTTAGCTAGTTTATTGCGGAGCGCATAGTTTCCGTACGGGCAGAATGTAAATGTCATTAATTTATTGGAGATTCGGCGTCTATATAACGGTGAACCGGCGACGTGTTTGGAGTCACTGAATAACTTACAGAAGGGCAAGCACGGACAATATGAAGGACATCATAAAGAAGATTTCGATTGTTGGCGCCTTTGGTGTCGCTGCTGCGGCGCCGGGCCCTTTGTCTCTCGGGTCATCATTGACGATCCTCAAGGACAATGATCTATATGGTAAGTTCAGCTCAATTATTTCGAGAACAGAATCCCTAAGTTAACAATGAAAACATAGCCCAGTACTCAACCAGGACGTCCTCTGCTATTCTGGTTGAACAACCAAAGAATTTCGCTGCGGCCAAAGCTGCCTGTGCATCTCTTTCGGAGGGCCTCTGGTCCCCAGACCTCCAAAGTTTTACGGCCGGTGTAAACAATTCTCTCTCCTACCAAGCCTACCTTCACAAGTTCTCTTACAGCCAGCAATTCTGGGTAGCGGACACCCCATCTGGCTCAACGCCGAAATCTACATGCAGAGCTATCGATCTTGCCGGGAAAGTCAGGCCGCTCGACTGCAATCGTCTTCTTCCAGCCCTGTGTGCGCACAGCGCACCACTCAGTGACATTAACTTTTCGGATATATCCGAAAAGTATAGAGTCACCGTTTCTGCGGGTAAACAGAAGGTTACTGGATTTCGGGACGGCTATGGCTTTAGGTTTAGGAGTTTGAGATACGCCTCATTTCCTGGAAGGTTTCAGCATACGAGCGCGTATGATGGCCAGGGCGCTGTGAACGCGCTGGAGTATAAGGATGTATGCAGGCAGTGGCATGATGGGGCGGATGTTGGAGCTGAAGATTGCTTCTTCTTGAATATCGCCACTCCATATCTTCCGGGGCCCGCGGCTCCAAACTGTGATCTAAAGCCCGTGTTATTCTGGATTCACGGTGGTAGTAATGTGGAGGTCGATGGTAACCGTGGACACTCCGACGGTGTCAACATGGCCACACGTGGTGACATCGTAGTTGTCAAGATCAACTACAGGCTTGGTCACTACGGATGGCTGGCAATCGACGGAACTCCAATCACCGGAAACTATGGGCTCGGAGATATGGTTACTGCCCTCAAATGGGTCCGAAAGAACATCAAGGCATTCGGTGGTGATGCAGACCGAATCACCATCGGTGGAGACTCCGCTGGAGCGTCCGATACGAGGGCATTGATGGCATCCGAAGCAGCAAAGGGTCTTTTCAAAGCAGCAATTATGGAATCTCTCCCAATTGGGTACTTCCCTGTTAATCTATTTTCGCACTGGATTTCGATTCCCGAATCGACGGCTATGTTTGGTGCCCCAGTTTTACAAGGAACGGGCTGTGGTGCCGCTGCGAATATCGGAGAGTGTTTAGTTAACATTGATGCGGCGATACTAACGCCCATCCTGTCCCCACTTGGAAAGTAAGTCCCACTATCTATACACCGGCTCAACTTCTAAACACATTACTAAGGCTTCAATCAACAGCGTGATTTTCCCAGTCGTCGACGGCGTTATTCTCAAAACATCAGACTTGCCAGTCACGGGCAAAGGATACGCCGCTAAGGTTCCACTTCTTATCGGTGTGAACCGCGACGAAACCGCAATCCAGATATCCCCTTTCTATGGCATCCCCGATATCAACACCTATCTCGACTACATTGGCCAAATGGTCGTCTTACAGAACCTCACAGGCTTCGCCAATCATCCAGCTTTCCCAATACCCCCTGGAGACCCGGTATCGTCCGCGTTCAATTTCACTCAGAGAATCGTTAGCGATGGAGCATACAAATGTCTGGCTTGGGCGACCGCGTATTCCGCTCTCAAGCACAAAGTTCTACCCAAGGTCTACGCGTACGAGTTCAACCGTACCTCTCAGCCACTCGAGTACACGCATCCTTTGTGTGAACCGCCTATAACGCCAGATCATCCTAATGGCGATCCTGATGCGGAGTACTTCAAATGCCATAGCGGCGAAGTGAATTTAGTGCACGGCGAAGTCCTGTACGTTGGCAAGAAAATCCGAGATGAGAATGACATCCCCTTCGAGCAGTTGGTGGTGGATTATTGGACCGCTTATGTACGAGAAGGGGACCCGAATCCGAAACCCGGATATCTCCAAGCTAGGGGCTATTGGGGCACACTAAAGCAGGTCTCAAGCTCAGGTAAATGGGATAGTGTGAACACTCGGGAGCCAAAGATGATGCGACTGCAATGGAATGGTGGTTCAGTACCCTTCAACGAGAAGGCACAATGCCAGGCTTTGGGATTCCCGCTTGAATACTTCGAGATGGCTCTCTGAACCAGTCGAGAGTCATCGTCGAGACGGTCTCCTGCTGAACAGAACTAATATTTACTGGACCCTCGGTGATTGCAAGGATCCAGAATCAACTCAATACACTAGAACTTCAAAACGCCGAATCAGTTTCTCTCGAACTCCCAGTATGGTATTTGATAGATCCATGCATAAGCGTCCTTGAACACCGTCGTATTTCGTTACTTCAAAGATTTTTTTTCTTCGATCCACCTATTTTCAAAGCATATTAAACTCATTTAAAACTTTAGAACTCTTGTATTTAAACCTTAAAAGAAATAAGAAAACCCGCTCAACGGGTTATCGTTCGTTTTAAAATCATGATATTTCGTTCTATTGTGCGTTGAATCTTCAAAATACCACAGCTCTACCTCCAGAAACCGAGTCTTATCACCGATCCGGGGACAGCGGTCGCCGACGGATATCCAGGCGAAATTTCTTCGGAAATCCGTTACAACTCAGTAACTATTTTGCGCCATCAACAGGATGAAGTTCAATTTGAATATCCAGAGAATACAGAGCCGGATCCAATGCCTCAACGGATTTGGAGGAAGGACTGCGAAATCCCACCGCCCTCGGCTCCAATTGCCGTCTATGGGATTGCCAAATCCAACAATCAACACATTATTGATCCGAAGATATTCGTCCGCCTCTGTTATCCCTTCGATTGAGACTTGTCCGTGCGGGACAGATCTGACCATTCCAGATCTCGAGGGTAACGATATTGATAAAAAATCACCTCTGGCCGGGGTCATTACTCGTCACTACCGCCATGTTGTTGTTCATACAGGCACAACCAACTGGCCAAGTAGGATCGAACAAGGACCCTCGATAACCTCGAAGCTAAAGTCGATAGTTTCTCGGAGCGCCGGTTCTGAGGAGGGTACGTCTGTCACTGCGAAGTTAAAGGCCTTAGTATCGCGTGGGAGTATTTACGTCAATGTATTTCCTAGCGACCCAATTAATCCGCTTCGCATTGCTTGCACGAGTGTGTAGATGCTAACTACAGGTGTATACCCAATCCGCGCAGCCATTTTATCCTGTTCTTGTGACCAACACTTCTTTACCAACGGATCCGAATGCCAAGGAAGGCCACACCACAATAACAGTGTTCCCGGACGCCATAGAGTTTTCATCGATACCGAACTCAACGGAGAGCCTACGGAAGCTCGTAACTTCATTCCTACTACCTCCTTCCAATCCTTTATCGACTGCAGGCCATGATTGTGAGGCCTTTGCGACCAGGAAAATCTCGAAACCAGTCATCTTAACTTGTTCACACGGGAACCGCGATAAGCGGTGCGGAATCCTCGGTCCTCTGATAACGAAGGCGTTTAAAGAAGCCCTCAAACAGGAAAATAAAACTGGAGGGATCGATTGCATTGTCGGTGATATTTCACACATCGGTGGCCATAAATTTGCAGGAAACGTGATTATACATCTTCCCGGTGACCATAAGCTCTCTAAAGCGATAAACGAGGCGCCGGCATCCTTACTTCCGGTGTTAGCACTAAGCGGCACTGACAACTTGAAGCCCCGAGGTAGCAGCACTTCTATTTGGTACGGTCGTGTTCTGCCATATCATGTGGGTGAGTACTGAGTTCAGTTTGCCATCTATGTTTCCTTGCAAATTGAAGTACTGACTTTTCAAAGATGGAATTATCGAGTCGACTTTAAAGCAAGGCAAAGTAGTCAAAGAGCTACTCAGAGGAATCGTCAATTCTGAGGGAGATCTGGTAGACTTGGAAAGCATCGGGTTTAAATAGACAACAGGAAGCCTAGAAAAAGCCCCACAGATCCACTCCCAAGTGATCTCCCTTATAATTTAATCTTAAGTCCAGGAGCGCAAGCTAGAAGCCAGGTTAGGGACAAGGTAGATATAGAACCGGATACATCTTCTATCATAGACGGTGTTTCTCTCAACACAGACATTGTTGGATTTTAGGAGACATTTGAGAGCCTGATAGACGTTCCTCCAACGAAGATGTGACGCGCGGGAAAGTCAAATGTAAATAAAGCAGTCGCATTACGCCGCCTTTGAGCCCTAAATATCTCCTAGAAGGGGGAACTGGCATGCTCTGAGCACTGATCACAACTTTCTTCAAACTTCAACCTCACCCCTTCCTTTCATCATACTCCTCATCTACATCTCCACACCCCTTTCTAAGTCTTCCACAACTTCATCATGTCACACAGGAAAGCTGCCGATACAAACAATGACAAAGATGTCTCCGATGAGCAATTCCTTGCTTCATGCAAAGTCCCTGGAGCCTTTCCCACATTCATTGAGGATACTCCAGTCGGCCGCGTCAAGTTCGGAGCAACTTTGCCAATAGGTTCTAGCAGCGCCACCCCATCCAAGGCTTCCCAGATGGAATCCAGTTTCTCCACTACTCCGGAGCAATCTGAATTTGAAATTGATACCAGCATGACTCTCAGCTCGCCACCAGCTTCACCAGTCAGATCTCCTATCCGAGGTGGTATCGATCCCGTCGAAACATCCGACTGGTATTGCCCCGAAATGTGGCCACGCAAGAAAGTCATTGAACAAGAGAACAGAGCTTCTAAACTCATCGTAGGTTTCACCTTGACCCTCGATTTCGGTTCTTAAGCTAGTCCATGGGATTAGCCAGCTTATGGTCTTCGGATCGAATATAGGGCGACTACAACCGAATTAAAGCTACATTGGAGTATTACTGTGCCAATGATCTTCAATACCATTCGAAGTGGGTTCGGATCCTTGCGGACCATATCCTTCTGTTGGCCGAGTCAAGAGGACAAGAGTTGAATATCGGCGTTGCATATCATGTCTCCCAACAAAAGGCCTCTAAGTATCGACAACAGCTCGAGGTAAGTTAGCATTGGATAGCCAGACTCCACGGACTAAAAATACATCAACTAATATTTTGATGTAGACTTCCATCCTTGAGAGCGAAGCCAAGCGAGCCTATGAGGAAGAGTTAGAAGCCCATAGGAAGGGAAGTCTGAGAGGCAAGAGCAAGGTCGCGAGAACAGACAATGTCTCGATTTCAAAAGGAACTCATCCTTTGAGCCCAAAAACGCCAACCAGACCTGGTATCCCCAAAGAAATGCTCCCAGAAGCCACCGAGTCCCAAGATCTAGAAGCCAATTTTAAACTCATTGGCCCCGACGATTTCCTTAAGACGCTTAAAATGTCCAAGAAAACCGAGAGAGAGTATTTTGAGTCTTTCCGTCAGCTTAGAGACGATATTTTTCAGAGTGGGTTTATACTTGGAATGCTCACGTGTTTCCACAACTTTGCCTGATGATATCCCTGGAACTTAGGTCTTCGAAGCCCCAGCACTCCGTATGACACTCTCTTCTTTGTGCGTAAGTTAGATGAGGATACAGATACTGACACACCAGGAGTGGCGCCATTCGATGGCCGGAGGACTATGCTCCCGGTCCAACGACCTCAAATGGAGGCAACTGAAAGTTTAGAACAAGGGACGATTCAAGAGCCAAGCCCAATGGATATCGATGTTCCAAAGCTCCCGGGCTACTTTGACCCAAGCGCAGATGCGGAATGCATAATACAATGAACCTCTTCCTACAATTTATTCCCAGCACCCGTACCCTCCGAGGCCATCCTTCACATTATTCTCGCTCTAGGGCATTTTTCTTTTCCTTTTTCGTTCATATATATGGCCTGTCTGTGGTTTCTTATCGGGTTCTTGTTTCGTCGATTGTATCGAAGTTTCCCTATGAAATGCAATTGTTTTCAGGGTATCCGGGAAGAGGAGAATTGGGTAAAAGTTGAGGGAAAGTGACCCTTATCAAAACCCAACAGAATCCTTAATCGACGGTAGGTTGCAAGATTCCCATCGCTCAAGGTCACCCGGATAATACTAACGTTATAACTACATCGTGTAGCTCTTATTAAAAAGAATTCGGTATCGGTGCATGTTCTGTCCTGTATCATAGTCTCTGAATAGATAACTAGATACTTTAGTATTCCAATGTCCATTTTGAAAAAACCACTGTTTTGCACGAGTAGGGTAACTAGAGGGGACAGAGATTCCTAACCGGCACTATGCTCGGTCTCCTTGCTAGCTTCTAACCCATCACTCATCCTACTGCCCTCCAGCCTCAAGTTTATACTCAATCCAGTCACCCACACAACAGCCTGACTCTCACCAACAAGAATAGAGACCCCAAAACCAACTCGCGCTTGACTCCTACTTCAATATCACTTCAGCCTATCCTCAGATACTCTATTCCTCCATACACACTCCGGTTGGCAAACCTATCACCAATTGGTGCCTAAAGTGAGGCCCCAATTCCATTATATTATTACAACCCATCCAATCTCTGACAACTTCTTTCAGTCTAGCACAGAATGTGCAGCATTTGGATTCACTTCATAACCTGTGGGCATTCAGACACGGAGTACCACCACGATCTCGGGTGTATCCGTCAAAACTGCGAGAATCAGTATGCCACAAGACGCAACGTGCCATGTCATGATTGCATCCGTTCTCGATTGTGGCGTATCGTAGATACCGCCCATGGAAGATACGCTATTCAGAAAGGAGATGAGATGCGTCCTGTCCGTATCGCTTCATTTGCGTCAGCTTCCCTTCCGACGTCGTGATAGAGGGTGTGCATTCCGAATTCCGTGGACCCTAGAGACCTTGCAAACGGGTTAGTGTTCTCGATAGAACCACGCTTAATTATATGCTCCTGCTAATTAATTTTATCTTTTGCCTTTCGAGACTCTTCGATTCTGGCCCCATTAATTTCATTTAACCGCTTGATTCATCATCATTATTACTATTATTATTTTAGACTAGCAATGAAACCGTTATAGACTCTTAAGATACAATTTGGGAAGCGATCATCTTTGGAATAGCGTAATACAGGCTTTATCTCAGTAGCATCAAGGCCACTGTATTATTTGCTAGTAGCGAAAACCATATATCAAAACATTAGACATTAACATATTTATCCATCCTGGACCGACGATTTTCTGGTAACCATTAATCCTTTAATCGATTTAACTCGACGCCGTGGTTGTAGATGTGCTGGTTGTAGTACTTGTTGATGTAGATGTCCCTGCTGTAGATGGGCTGGTTACAGTCTCGAGTGATGTAGAAGTCTCTGTCGTCGTCGATTCATACGCCACGTTATCCATGGGCGTCGTATAGCTTGTAGAAGTACTTGGGACAGATACGGCGCTCGAACAGCCGGTGCTGATCTCGTTAACAGGGTACGTAGCTAGAAGGGAAGGCGTGGCAAGTCCACTCTGGCGTTCTTTGAGCCTATAATAGTAATGCGGGCCACCTGTGGGATTCAAAACGGTCGTGTCCACCACGACGGTGTATGTGGTCGTCCTATAAACCGTGTGTGGCGTGAAGTTTGTGGTGATCACGACCCTGGTAGTCACCACTGAGACGATTCCGGTGCTGGTGGAGGTTTCTGTACTAAGTGTGGCTGTAACAGTTCCACTGTACTGTAGAAACTGTGAACAAAAGCTCTGGTATCCAAACGATGTGATGATATCGTAGGCAGGGACTGTGGAGGTGGTTGTGCTCGATGTGCTGGTCACGGGCAGAGCCCCGAAGCGTAAGGTCAGAGGGATGTAAAATGCCGGAACTCGGTCACCCTCTCTGGCCATCCTCACGGTAAATGTCCCCGTGGTATCACCCGCAATAGCATAGAACACATATACGGTTCCCCTCCAATTCAGCTTCAATACACCTCCAATGAAGTAGAAAGTCTCTGTTTTATCCGATTGCAGTACTTCGTCAGGAACCTCGTGGAGTAGGTCTCCCACGTCAAGGAGATCAGCCCTCTTCTTCAACCGGGGGGCAAAAAAGATGCTGTCTGCAGCCCTCACGAAGACTAATTCCGTGGGCAGGGTTGAAGCCTGTAACTCCCCTGCCCGTGAAAGTTGGAAGTACTCATGGGGTGGCCCATCCAAATCTCGGACGAGGATAACACGGCCATTCGCATCAAATGCGATATGATACCCTGCAAACTGTCCAGCACCTTCTAAGACAAATTGTGAAGGGACACCAATGTTACGGTCCGTTGGCAGGGCCTGTGAAGTCGTAGCCTCAGGACTACTGGTAGTGGGATTGGATGTAGTTGACATGCTGGTCGCACTGCTTTGGAATATCGGTGTCCAAACGACGTTTTCGCATCGTGGAAGTGCATCGCAGGCGCCGCTTAAGCTTCGGGTTATAGTCAGTGTATTTCTTATCGTTGTATAGACTGTCGTCTCCGTATTCGTAGTAGGTTGGGGCTCTTGGGCTAAGATGCCCCGAGCGAACCAAAAGGCAGGGACTAGGTATTTCCGTAAGATATGCATTTTGGCTAGACCTACAAAGCTCTATAGGTTGAATACCCGTGTAGATACCTAGGGAGGAAAAGCCCAGGTCATACGTCCTGTTAAATACACTAGACGATGTATCGATGTAACATAAGAGCCTCCATGATCGCTTTAACTGCCACTAGGAATGTAAGCCCGATTCTGAAGAGTAACGTTAACACGGATACGTCAAACCCACAGGTCATACGCAACGTCACCATGATATCCGGATATCCCTTCATCTAGACATATATAGTACAAAATCACCCCCATCTCAAATATCTTCCTCCAACCTTATAGCCCAGTCCCTGTAGTACCCGCTAAACGCCCACTCCGAAGCCGCACGCTTTCTGAGAGCATCCAAAGGCTCCTTGGGCACCCCAATCCCAATAAGCATTCTAGCGATTTCCGCCGAACCCGACACGCAAAGATACTGCAAAGGTGTCCATTTAGTGGTGTCGCGTAATTCTGTTGTCGCCCCAGATTCTGCCAAAAATGTGATGACCCTCCAGTAAGCCGCCACGTGGTTATCACGCATCTTACTAAACACCGGCAGACTGTGAATCCCACCGAAGGTACTGGCTTGAGCGTCAATATTTGCTCCCGCTTTAACAAGAAGTTTGACGGCATTGATGTTACCAACTGCGGCTGCAAAATGAAGTGCTGTGAGGCCGTGGGCATTCGCGGCATTCGGATCCGCGCCAGCGGCTAGTAGCACTTCCACAACATCATCGTTTCCTAACCAGGAAACTGCGTGTGATAAAGGTCCTGATCTTCCTGCGGTTGAATGATTAACGTCGACGCCTTCGTGAAGCAGAATCGCCACGAGTTCCGTTTTGCCTAGCGAGGCGAAGGCGTATATAGCGCTTAGTCCTTGTGATGTTTCTGCGAGAAGCTTTCCATTTGTAACGGCCAAGTTTTCCCCGATACCAGCCCCTAGATCAGATGAATCTAGTTTCCAGAGATTATTAAAGCCCTCTACATACGGTTCCATAAAGTCTATTCCCAGAACCACTATTTCCGCCGTGGAACGAGCAGCTCTCATCTGTGCGATAACGCCTTTTAGCCTTTGAGCTTCCCGTGACCCTCCGGGCATGACACACGGAGCTACCAAGCATATTTTGCACGGCAAACCATCGTTTGACGTCGCATGTTCTTGTTTTCCAGCCTGGTCGCGCGCGCGAGAGCTGAACTGGTAAAAATCAGCTGCATCGATGTGCTCTGGTCCACCGGAGTTCACAGCGCGCGGACTTATCGACAAATTCTCCAAGCCCGAGATTCTATCTGGGTGAGCCGAACTCTCAAGTCTGTTGCCTTGATCGTAACTATTATAAGCAGAGGTTTCGACAAGGCTTAGAGGGGCGCCTTTGGCGGAATTATCGTAGCTGCGAACTGGTTTGCGCTCCACCCTTTGAGATTCGCCCGAATTGAATGGCCGTCTCTCATAATAGGAAAAGTCCTCGTAGTTCGCCATTGAGCCGTACCTCGTAGAGCTTCCAGCCGCAGAGAACGTAATTATAATGTGGGAGAGCAAGGGACTGTAGGTATCTCGACAATTCTTCTGATTCCAAACATACACAAAGGCTCGACAAAAGAGAGGATCGAAAGCTCCAACGACTAACCCGAAAAGCTGGGTGCCCTCGCTGGACCGTATGTAGTCCGGGGGTGACCGTATGGTACCCCTCCCACACCCGTTCCAGCTAGAGGGGGAAAGCCGCAGCCCAGGTCCCGGCTAGTCTGTGCAACAAAGGCAAACGTTGCATTAAGGGTCCTCTGCGTTGGTCTGGTCGTCCAGGCATACCCGTGTGGGATATCTAGGCTAGGCGGTCGACTTCACAACGTCACTGCTGAGCTTTCAATGTGATGGGTAAATAAATATTTGTCTCCCAGTCGACCCTCCATTCTTCTTTCTTCCTTCATCATCCTCCTCTAACCCCCGATTCCATCTCATCCACACCTTGCTTTCAAGATCAGTTTTCCCATCCTTCAACAATCGACGCCGACAGAACCGTTGCCCGGTCCCTTCGTGAGTTCAGTTCCGAATCAATAGAACGACGTTTGACAAACGTAAACCGTTCAAGCCACTCGCAAAGATACGATAAGCCTTTCGGCCATATCTCCATTAGACCAAATACACGTTGCAGTAAAGGCAGACAACGTCCAGGCGAATCAATCAATATGGAGACACAGATGGTCGATATCTTGACCGCTATCCTTCCAAAGGCCGGAAATCTAGCTGATGAGGGCTCGATCAAAATACCTAGCTTCCCAGAGCATATCATCGATGTCAGTAACAACCTCGAGTTTATTCAATTGTTTCCTTGTTTGCCTTCATGCATTGATTGCAACGGAGATTCTTACTCACGTTGCTGCCTACCTAGTACGCGAATACACTTATCAAGGAATCCATGTATCACGGAAACCTCTCACGTTGGCACTGGGCCATAATGGAGAGCTGCCAGTTCCCGCCAGAGGTGGTAAACGATGACAAACTAGTTAAAATAGTTGAACAGAACGTGATGGCACTCGCTGAGGCCGTATGGGTATGGAGAACCCCAGCCCTATCCGCCATAACGTATATGTTAGCAACAGAACTGATAATGGGAATGATCGAATAGGTTAGATTCTATACCTCAGATGAAGGGAGAATGTCAAAAAAACGTAGCGTAGACGAAGTCTACGAAGACGAGGAGAACGAAGGAGACGGAGCGGAAAGCGTCCCGGCTCCGAAGACTCGTGTTGTAAGTCGATATGTACCTACTTAGGTATATATACCTGTCCAACGAGACCGATTGCTGACCAAGCCGTTCACGTAGACCAAGGTCGCCTCCATCGTAGAGATGGCGTCCGGTGGTCTTCGCTTCAGGTTGAATTGGAACTCTCATGATAGAGACGTTTCGGTCTTCAAGGGGTCAGATAAAGATGAAGATGAAATGATGAGAGACGATGAAGACCTCGTCGTTGAGCCAGAGATCAAAAGGGAGTTCAGTAGCGAAGGATCGGGGCTCCGTTATCAAATGGACTCCAACAAGGAGAACAGCCGGCCTCTCCGCTCCCCTATCAGCCTGCGGGAAAAACTCCTTAGGAAGCTTTTGATGGCTAAAGGCGGCTTTGCCAGGGCTGCCTAACGTGGGTTCGCGCCCACCTTCTATCTACTACCTTTGGCTCTATGAGCACTACTCATATTCTACTACGCCATTGCACACCTCTTGTCGTCATTCCATTGCACTCCTGTCCTCCTCCCTCTATTTGGCTAGTTACTTGATAGGTCGTCCCCACAAATGGCTTCCCCTTTCAACAACCTTCATGCACGCTTTTTCTCAGTTTTTGCACTCATCATGGCGTGTATTTTAGCTTCTGACTTCCCCTTTGGAAGTCACCCTATTTCAATATACCTTTGAATAATGCATTCACGGTGACATCGATTCACTCACCATGAAATACCACGGTAGTGGGACGAGGCTACTCTGCAACAGTATCTAGACTTTCAACAAATACTACTTGAAAGTTCTTCTTCTTCAGATTATATTGATTTCATACTAAATAAAATGGTAACAAAGCAATCTTTTGACTTGCAAGTACTACATTGATGATCTTATATCTACCGTTACCTTAGTACTCGTGGCTCTGCTATATATAATAAAATAGCTACCTATCTACAATCTGAGATCTATCTCCGTGGGCCTAATTCGTGGACATACTCTCCCCGTTTATGTGTACAATACAATTATTCGTCTTGGAAGTAGGTATAGTATACCTCATCCCGTGGAACCGGAATATTGAATTCTCCTGGGTACACCACAGCCCTGTTAGGAATGAAATCCATTTCGCGGCCAAATTTCCCGTATGTATAATCCTCAGGTGGGCCCTGGAGAACGATATAAACCGCCCTCTCCGCGCGTTTCCCAACCTCCAGTATATCCGCCTTGTTATCCAGAAACGAAATCCTCCCATCCGGTACACAAATGTCCATTAATATCCCACCCTCGGCTCGATTCTCCTTCGGGCCATCCTCGCCATCGGTACCCATCCAGCATCTGCAAGCGGGATTCACATCCCCTTTGCACCTTCCAAAGTTCCCAGCTCGGAGCTCTCGAATATGTTTCCGGATCTGTACGACTTCGTCGGATAGCTGGCAGTACATGTGTAACAGCTCAGTTTCTCTCCCGATGAGCAGTTTCTCTTCTTGATAGGTATTCCAGGTCCGGAGTTTCGTTAGTTCGCGACATAGTCGTTGCGTATGGCTGCAGTATGTACGGAATCGTTCGGCGAGTTTGTTGCAGTCCTGCTGTGCCCTTTCGAGAAATTTGAGGTGGGCTTCACGGATGAGGAAGAGTTTTGTGGCGTGCAGCTCATCGTCGAGGTCTGTAGGGAGTAGCATTTTTGGGTGTTTTCCTCGATGTTTGATTGCTTAGTAGGTTGCAGTGAGAGGTTGCTTGTGTGGTGGGCTTAAGGTTTAGTAATAACGGATATCACCATAACATTTCGAAAATCCCGATAACTTGCTCATCGAGACTGCTCACAACATTTTTATACTCACTCGATAAACGGCATCACTACGCTACGGCCGGAGCCGGCACCACGCGCCACGCTTTGGTTAAGATACTCTACATCCGCGTGGTTATTCTTAGTGATGGGTTTTACTAGGACCAACAGGGTTGTAACAGTTATGAAGCCTAAATCCAATTCTAATATTATTCATTCTCAAACTCGTGACCTGGATCAAACACCCCCAATGACAACCTATAAAGTACTTCTCTACAAACCTAAAACCGAAACTGAACTCGAGATATGCTTCCCCCGGAGCTCGACTCGCTTCAGATAACAGACGATATCCCTGTCCTATCAAACGACCTATAGCTCTAGTATTCCTTATGCATACCTGCTGATGAATTCAAGATGATCTGCTTTCTTTGGCTTCTCAGAGGTATTGTTTGATATGCTTTGCAAGCCGGCTAATGAAGAATGAATATGATGATTTGATCTTCATTCTTAACATACAAAACCGAAGAATTGTCCCCCAGGCTAATCGATCGATATCCTTTTTCTGACATGCCCAATATATCCCGCTCATATATAGTAGAAGCTACTTGACCAAGATCTCGAATAGGGCCCAAGCCCGAACACATACGGTACAAACGAATGAGAGCGATCGAGAAGATCAACTGAAATCATCGAAATAGGGTTCGAAAACTCAAACCCCATTAATATTGTTGAGTAAGCTTCACAAGCTTATAGGGAGTTGAATCTATTCCCCATGAGCTGGAGTTCCTATGACCCCGAGCTCTTTGGCTTCACTATTAGCGTCCTAAGGCTGCACTGACACCGGGGAAGCATATGGTTTGGTTTTAGGTCCTATTAAATCATATGCATTAGTACTGTTCATCAATCAAGCTTGGTTTTTCGGGGCTGTGGAGACTAACCTTCTATTATATATTATGAACTCGGGATATGTCGGGATATATCGACCTAGGATTAAGGCTTCCAGACTTAAAGAAAATATTGACTCTGAAAAGACCACGGTTCTTGTAGTGCCCTGTGTTCTCGCCGCGAAGCATGCCGGGTGTATACCCGTTGCGGCATAAGAGATACTTGCAAATCTCGAAGCGACACAGGCTGATAAATCAGTTGCTGCACTAGATAAAAACTCCGTTTTTTAAGAGTATATGTGGTCGAGATCTATCCACGACCTTAAATGGCCCGGGCAGTTAGCTGTGTATGGTGGAATAGCCATCTTAGGCTTGGTAGGTAAGATATATAAGTATATCAATGTGTGGATACCACACGCATGAAGATTCTTCTGGCCCTCCGGCATAATGCCACCTTAAACGAATCTTAGAAATGATCTCCGAAGCTTCTTTGCCGTCCATCGTTGATGTCGTAGTCGCTTCCTCATTCGCGCCAGCGATATATATCACCGCGAAGCACCCCGATCGATATCAGACTAGAAGTCCAGCCACCGTCTCATGCCTTAATCGGAGGTTGCTTTCTCAAACCCCCTCAAACAAGGGGGTCTCTTGTAACGAATATCCTAGCAGTGGACCTGGGCAACCCCGAATGCCATGAGGCCGGAGCGATTACCGAGCCTCATAGCAGTGAGCTTGGGGAGCCCGAGAAGCAGACCCCACGTAGGGGTTGTTCCATTCCCCCAGCATCTAGGATGCTACCGGATAGGAACGCTGGTTCACAGTCACTTACGTAGCCGTAGAACCCTAAGCTGTATCCTTTAATATATGTATATAGGTATGTACCCCTCAAATTGCGGGGAATGACAATACTTTTGTCTCCATGAAACCCAAGCACAGCGTCGAGAAGACATCCATGCGGTCCAGACGCTTTTTCGAAGGGTACAACAACATCCTTCGAAGGGAATATAAGAAATAGGTAAACCGGCCCCGATTTCTCGAGGGCCACCGCACCGAACCAAAATGTTTTGGTTTGGGCTCAAGGAGAATCAATATCCTGATGCATGCGTGCGACCCGAGGCGACATATGATTGATAGGTAAGTACGTAGATACGTAAGATACGTAGGTGAAGAGTAGGGTGGAGCAGACTATCGAATGAGTTGGCCGAGCTGTTGCACGTTGGTGGTGGAATAGGGAGGGAGTGCGTGGTGGAAAGAAGGAAGGAAGGAAAGAAAGTGATGGTGAGATGAGGGGCGTGCGGAGGCTTTTATAGTTGTCTACGCTCAGCAGTGGAATATCCAAATCAACACCGCGATCGATTTAATATCTGGTGTTGATACAGCTAGAGGAGGATGACATCATGTATTCAAGCTAATACACTACAATACTGATAGACTAATTCAGATCAATTACCCATATACTCAAAAAATACCTTGATACCAATCATCGATAAAATACTATGCAAAAATGCTAGTTGATAACGCCCACCCGAGTAATCGCACAGAATGATAATGTCCAGAGAAAGAATGAAAAGCCCAAGTACACCACAAGAAAGCAAATAATGATCGTCCTGTTATACCCCATGAAACCATCCCGCCCATAATCGAATCGAATCGCCCCAATTTCTAACGAAGGAGAGAATGAAATAAAAGGAACGCAAATCAAAGCTTCCTCCCGTAAACCTACTCCCTGACGGGGGTTTTGCCCTTTCCAGCCTCTCCTTCCGCCGGCTCTTTCTTCTCAACCCTTATGATATCCCGACTTAACAATGATCTCAACGGCTCTGTGATCTCAGGCCCATCTTTGTCTGCCGGTGCCTTCCCCTTGGCAGCAGTTGCAGAGTCCCCGGATGACGCAGAGGGAGCTAAGCTGTTACTCCTCCGGTGCGTCAACTTAACCATCGGCGTTGCAGTCCCGGGGCTGGGGAATCCATTCCTCCGATCGGAGGCCTCGACCGTTCTCTGGAACTTATAAAACAAGGCTTCGGCTCTTATTAACGTCGAATTTAACTCAATTGTCCCAGAGAGCTCGTTGATATACTTCAACACTTCGTCGAAATGTTGTAAATCTGTCACAGCGTACGTTAGTAAAACCAATCCCAACTTTGTAGACTTATACGTGGGATTGACCCTTCAACAAGTGAGAAATAGACTTACGATCCATAATAACCGCCCTATGCCTCTCCAACACCGCCAACGTAACGAATAGGTGAAACTGTCCACTCAGGTAATTCGTCCACATACCCTCCCACAACCTCAGAACATCATTCCATTCAAACTCCCGCTTATACCAAACGAGAATCATTCTGAAGAAAAAGAAGAAATTTGTGCTCTCTGCTTTCTCCAAATGTTTCCACAACACGGGGTCCATAAGCATAACCAGCTGATCCAGTGTTACTAGCTGTGCTCTCATGCCGCTTTGGTCGCGTAGGAAGTTTCGTTCCATCCGTTCCATGAAACCGACAAAGGCCCAGAAAGCGACGGCGTCGTCCTGGAAGACGGCGTATATAGGGGCAAGAAGGTCGGACATGCCCTGGACGTACCCGAGAGTAGTGTTATACTCGTTGTAGGTCAGAAGCATGTCTTTCATCTGCTCGAGATGGACGTTGGTGCCGATTGTTGAGTACTGCGAGTCTGGATCCGGATGCGGCGTATCCTCACCAGCAAATATTGGAATATTGCGGTCGGTTCTGTGAACATCTTTCTCTGCAATGTCCGTGCTGGTTATTAGTATACCGCGAAATGTGTGAACAGGAAACTAAGAATTATTACCTATCCGGTTCTTCTGGTCTCTCCAGTACTCCCCAGCCTCACCTTGCCCCTCCCGTCTTGAAAGGTCATCCCACCACTTGCCTTTTAATCTGACATATTCATCTCTCCGACTGTTCATCAAAGCTGACCTCTCATCCCTTGTGCTATCCCAAGGGTAGACCTCCAGCAAGAACAGCCAGGCTTCCTTCCTCACCGCGGGCTCGCAACCTCCGTGGAATATTCGCTCCTTCACTTCGTCAACCGTGATTTCAAGTCTTCCGGTTCTCTTGTTCCACCAAGAGCTCCACTCTTTCATATCCACAGGCCGCCTCCGATCCCCGTCACCTTTTAGGTTTCCAGCCTCAATATCCAGGATCTCGAACTCCCCAACAGCGCTATCTTCCATTTCCATGATATCCTCCCTCTTCCATACAATTTTCGCCCGCTCCTTCTCACTCTGCTCCGCGATACCCATCGCCCATCGCGCCAAGTATAGCCTTGCGGAGTCAAAGTCATCTTGTAGGTTGATAACATCAGGATTCTTGAGCAGCTTCCTAACTTGAGGCGGGAGGCTCGGATTGTCGAGGATGTTGGTCGCCGTTTGTCGTGAGAACTGTGTGACTTTGGCGAACTTCTCGAGGAGGGTCCACCTTGCAGATTTTATGGCTTTCGTGAAAGGGTCCATGACCGCTGCCGCGATATCGTTACTACCGCTGGCCGTCGGCGCCCCCTTATCTCTTCCTGCCGTAGAATCTATAACAGGTCTCTGTCCGAATGATAGCAAATCGTCTTTCGTAGGGTCGATAAGATACACGGTCCTTTCCACCTCGCTTCGTTCCACCTTGACAAATCGTTTGAGCCATCTTAAGACCTCGTCACCACCCCAGAATAACTCCCCAGTCTCGCCAAAGGGGTCGAAGTTCTTTTTCGTCCTAGCTTTCCCCTGTGCAATCGTAGACGCGCATTCCGAGTCGTGGAAGAACAGAGCAGGGAACGAGTCACCGCCTCGGGAATTGATGACAATACTGCCCCACCACCAGCCAAGGCTTGGAGGCCGAACTAGCAGGGAGTAGATTTGAGAGACCGGGACGGAGAAGGAGTAGGACCCTAACGGAGAGCTTCCGGTGGAGATTGGAGGGGGTGGGACGAGGTAGGTTTGTTTCGGTGGCGTGGATGTATCTAGTAAGTCGACTTTGACGTAGGTATCATAGGCCGAGCCGAGAGCTGACTCCGGTAGCCAGGCTAAGAGGAGATTGGACGGGTTTACAGGTCCAGAAGATGAGTTTTCCCCGGTGGGAGGTTTCTGCTGGATGAGGGCTATGAAGCCGGGGATGTTGTCTTTGGCGGACGGAGTAGGGTGAACATAAACCTGCAACCGAATGTTAGCAAATAGTCCATCCTCCGAATACAGATATCTGAGTCTGTATTTTCCAGGAATTTATCAACAGAACTTGGGTGCAAGTTATCGTACTTTACTTTTAGTGTAGAGCAGCTTGACGCCTCTGCCGGTGGACGTATGAGTGATGGTGCTGTAATCCTCATCGTCCTCTGACAGATCGTAAAACGAGGCCGTGGGAGAGGCCGGAGGGGTGAATTCTTCAGGCATGGCGAACGATGGTATCCGTAGAACCTCCGGATCTTGTATCAACGGGGCCTTGGTGGATGGAAGTTGGAGATGTTGGAAGTGACGTTGGCGATGAGCTTCGGGTTGTGGCGGGGCAGCCGGAACAACGCCGCTTGACGGAACTCACTGCACCGACGCGATGCGAGATATTCTTATCGGAGTATGGAAATTAAAAAAAAAAAAAAAAGGATAGCCAGATAGAGAGGAAGAAATATATTACAGTGAAGAGAACGATATCGGACTACAGCATCAGGAAGTTCTTTGTCGGTTCCAAGATATATAAGAAGTCAAAGCATCGATGGGGTGACCGCTGTTAGCGTGGTGGCTCAGAAGGGCAGCTTGCGTAAGTCAGCTGCGACGGCAAAGTGGCACATTCGGACGACAGTGACGAATTCACACCAATCAGGCGGGCCGGTACGAGCACTCCTCGATGCATGATTCGGTGTATCTCTTTCACCTCGATCGTGAGGTTTTTCTGTCTGCAGCTTTCTGTTGCATGTAACGTTGAGGATACGAGTGGCGAGACATCACCGCGTACTCTGCGAAGTTGAATTGGAGTCCCAGACAGTTTTCACGAATTCACAGACCGCACAAGGAAAAGGCTACCATGACGGAGATGGTTCACGGTAGACGAGATCTAGACAGTGCTAGCAGGCGAGTAGAGTCCGTCCCGAGCTCAGAATCAGGCCCGAACAAGCATCCGGTGCCGCAGGGGCGTGCGTCGGCTCAACCAGACGGTTCCGGCTATCATGCATGCGCGAACTGCAGAGTAATTGACCGCTAACGCCGTCCAACTTTTGAGAATAATGACAAGGGTGCAGGTGGTGGTAGTGTACAGTATATGAGCATAGATCGCTAGAATGGCCATTAGCATGTCTATCGTACAGTGAACTGTTATGCGTACGCCCGACTCTGGGGCAGCAGTTCGTGCTCCTCCTCGATCTCGATTGTCTGGTGGGCGCCTGTCAAAGAAGATTATTAGCATCGGTACTGGTGTTCTACGCGGGATATGGCCTGGGCCGGTTGACCTACGCTTCTTGGTTTTCCGCTTGACATCTGCCTCCGACCTCTTCCTCTTGAGGTCCTTCGCGGACGGTTTGACGACCTTGGCCGGTGGCCGTTCCGAGTCGTCGCTCTCGGAGTCGCTATCAGGGGCATCTTCCGAGTCTTCTTCGTCGTCAAGTTCGCCGTCATCCTCCTCTTCGAAGTCCGATGCTCCGCTCTCCTCGTCGTCGTCCTCCTCCTCTTCACTTGCTTCATCGTCATTGTCCCCTTTGAGCCAGTCGTTGAAGTCCTCCATATCTTCGATATCGCTTTCTCCTTCATCGCCACTGACGTACTCTACCATGCCATCTTCCAGGTCAGCACCCTCGCCTTCCTCCTCAAGCTCTTCCTCTTCTTCTCCATCGAAGTCTTCGTCTCTTTCGGCCTCTCCACCCTTTTCTAGGGCTCTGAGGACCTTCTTCCAGACACCTTCCTCTACATTCAATGGCTTGTCACCGTAAGCACCGCTTCTCAGTCTCTCCACCAACTCCTTCTCGATCTGTCTCTCGAGTCTGGCGGCGGCCAAAGCCTTCCGTTCCCTTGTCGCTTCACGTCTTCTGATCTTAGGTGCCCGAACCGGGACCATCTTCTCGCCCAGCATGGCAGCTTCCTCCTTCTCCACCCTCCTAGCCTTGATGGCGACCTGCACCAGCCTGGTAAGTCTCTGCTTACACTTGTGGATCAGGAACTTAGGCCAGTAGATCAGCCTGCCGTCCACCTGCTCCAGCGCCTTGACGTAGTTCTCGCTGAGCAGAATCCTTTCCCAGGTTTTGCTCGGAAGGTGTGCCCGTTCGATGGTCTTCATGTAGAGGTACAGCCGTCCATTGGCAGGGTCAGCCCGAACGGTGGCGTATCGGGAATTGGCCAGAGGACACGACTGCCGATTGCAGAGACCGGTGACATTGTATTCGTTTCTGCAGAAGGTGGCGGTCTTCAGCGGGGTAGTGAGCTTGAAGGCGCAGAACTGGTGCGAGATGATCTGCCAGACGATTTCGTCGGAGGCCATGGTGAATGTCAATAGTATCTATCCGACCGTAGACCGTCCACAGCGTATCCGAAGGCACTGCGATGCCGTTGAGCGCAAATTGAGCGGTGTAGATGGGGTTGATGCAGTACAATGCAGTGTCGAGGTGTCGTCGAAGAGTGTCGCAGAAGCCAAAAAAATGCCCGTCGAAAAAATTAAACGCAGCCGAAAAGGGAAACCAACGCCAAGACTGCCGCTTACGATGTCCGTTCTGGAACATCTCCTCCCAAAAGACCAGCTTCCTTCAGCTTCAGCCAACCTCCTCGACGCCCCTCTTCAACAGAGCCATCGACCGACCAGTCAGCCGGCAGCCATCCATTCATCCATCCATCACGGAGTGCTATTAATATAGCCCTCGCTGGGACCGTATCCTCCCGTCCTCTCTACGACCCGAATCCTTCCTCCGACGTGCCACAGGCTGCCCGATATATCCTTCCAAGATGACCTCCTGGTACAACAGGTTCACCCAGGCCGCTTCCACCAAGGTCGCCAATTTGAAACCCGTCGGTTTCGGCATCGGAAGTGATGCCGACCATCCCGAGCAGGAGGACGAATCCGCCGTTTCCCGATCCCTCCGTACCTACTACAAGGAGAAGGACGGCTTCGTCCCGGACTGGCTCGCTCCCGTTGCTACTTCTCCGTTGCAACAGAACAATCCGCAGATGCCACCTCCCCAACGTCAGACGGCTCCACCGCAGATGGCGACCGGTGGCTCCCCTGCCATGCTGGGTGACATCTTCGGAGACGGTCCCAAGCCTGCCCCTCAGGCTCTTCCCATGCGTAGCGGAATGCAATCTGCACCACCTGCTCAACACCACCAACCCCCACCACCACCCCAACCCCAACCCCAACAGGTTCAGCAAGCACCCCCTCCACAACGCCAACCGATCGGTCTCCCCGGTGGCCCCAGAGGTGGTGTCAAGCCGTTCATGGCCTTGAAGAGGGAGCAACAGCAGAGACAACAGGTACAGGCTACACCACCGCCGCAGGCCCAGCAGCAACATCAAGCACCGCCTCCGGTTACCACTCCTCGTCACCAGCCTGCACCCACCCCATCTAGCGGTGGTAGAGCACCCCCTCCGCCGTCGGGATATGGTAGTCCGGCAGGTGGAAGAAGGGGATTCGCGGCTGCAGCGGGGGAGACGGGTGGTCGATCATCGGCACCACCTGTTCAGCCGAGTGGTAGAGCTCCTCCTCCGGCTAACGACAAGCCATTCATGTCAGCGACGGCACCGTGGAGTAATGGCGGTGATGACTTCTCAGGATACGGTGGCACTCCGGGTTACTACGGCAGATAAAATTGTACCAGACACTCTACGATCCATTCTTTTTTCTGTGTGTACATGCTTCCTTGGAGGGGATTGCGGTTTCCTTTTTGTTATGATGGACGCCTTTTGATGCTTTAGATCTCTATGTTGCAAAGCGAGTGCATTTTCTAGGCGTTTTACTTAATGCAACTTTCGACAAATGACAGCTGTTACCAGTAATGAATACAAAATATCGAAATATATTTTCTCACTGCTCTAGACTGAAACTAGAATCGTAAAAACACCAATTAACTCACCCCCTCGGATGAAACGATTCCGTCTTCCGGTCTGCAGCTATTGTCCCCTCTAGGTTACAGTTGGTTGTGAGTCCTTACCCTTGCCGCGGTTGTAAGCGCTAATTACGACCCCTTAGAGTCGCTTCCGATTGTATAGCGGCGGAGATCTCACAGATCCAGTGCTTAACGGACGGATCTTTAAACCTCGAGTTGGTAGTAACAGAATTCTAGAACAAAGGAATAGTTAGTTGAACCGTCAACGTTGGTCACCTTGCGTTACATATATGCATATACGTACAAAGATGCACCAACCTTAACACCAAACCCATGTTGAAATTCCGATGCCGAAACTTTGAGAGGTTGGTGTGTTCCCATTAAATTTATATATAGAGAGCTCTCATTCAGAATTTACTCTTTTGCGATATTCAAAATTGGTTGGTTGACGAATTAAAAAATAGAGAACTAAAGTCCATATCTGCTAGTTTATTCAATCAGATGGAATGAAGGTGAACGTGCAACTCATACCTGGAACCCCCCTTGCGTGGAATAGCTTTGCTCGGACAATTAGAAGCCAGCCGCAGGCAACCCCTTGCGTTTTGACATGATGCAGATGCACGGTTATAAAAATTGTTTTGGTAGGAGATCCAGCCGGCCTCATAGATCAAAATATACTCCTTCGGCCTTGGCCGCGTAATCAGTAGTTAACTTAAGCCTGCACTCCACTGATCATGAACTGTGATAAAAGAGGCGGATGCAGGTTACATAAGCCAGGGGGCTACAGTCTCAATACTTCTTAGTCTAGTTGGTGGTCGATGCCATTGGAGAGATATAAATTGGTAAATTAGCTGTCAGGTCATTTCACTAAGGTTATAACATGATGCTAATGACAGCAGCGGTCAACACGGATAGAAGTACCCGAATCGATGTCGGAGCAATATTGCCACCAGATGGAACTACTATTTATAAATCTAAGATCTCGCAACCGAGGAGAAGTCTAAGGAAATGCTCTGTCTCAGGGGATCCTGAGGATTCGAAATGACCTCCTTGGCGGATTCATGCACCTCGCCTCTCACTGAGATTACCCTCGAAACTTTGAAATCCGCCTCGCAAGTGCAAAATACTAGGTACCCGCTCAGGCGGCAGCGTATCGAAAAAGCCAAATACCAGATCTCCGGAACATCGAAACGATCCGGAAACGTGGTAGGCCTGTTGGTGTTTGAGCTGAGGAGAAAGGTGTTGAGTTTGTTGTATTTTTATATACCCGCCATCTCGTCGGACTTAGGGTAAAGCTTCCAGCTCTGCTGAAGTCGAAGTGGGACATCTTGAAACATGTTACAATGGGCCATGGGGCGGGGTGGCTCCCGTCTTGTTGTTTCGAGGTCTCGGTAGGGAATTCTGGGATATCATTCTTGGGATATCATCCGAGGAGATACAATCTGTCGCGTCTAGCTTGTGAAGAATGCTCTGAGCTCGGAAACAAAATAGTTGTTTTGACCTCCTGTCGAAGGCTTCAAAACCGGGAGATTCGGTTGATATATTAAATATAGCGTTCTCCTTTCTCGAAGCGCTTTACAAGATTGAAAGGAGCCGTAGATATGCCCCTGAGCTTCCCGCTTATCAGAAACGTGGGAGTCAATAAATCCTCTCCAAGATTGCCGAAAAGGAGATATACGAGCGTCCCGTTTGCGTTGCGGTGAAGTCAACTTGACATGTGCCTCGTTCAGGCAGACATCCACCCACCGGCTGTCAGTGTCGAGTGCATCAAGACCGTTTCATGGACCTGTCGAAACAGCCGAAGGGACGCCGTATTCCCGTATATCAACCTGGACATTGCATATATAGCATGCGACATTCGATCTGGATGCATCGCCGGCTCCACTCTCCGCACGGGAAGGGATCGAAACGTGAGATAAGAATAATCTAAGTTCACGAAGCTAAGGTAAGTGCGCTATACAGACTCTTGATACTTTCGCACGAGATGACCATCCCACAGCATCCTCATGCAGCGTCCTTTTTGATCACACACATCGTCCTGTACCCATTTTTGGGTGCGGGTGGTAGAAAACGTCTATCTGAAACCTGCAGGTACGCTCAGATTGGGCCAGGAGCAGCTATTCGTACCTTGCATAAGCTGCCGACCTCCCCAGCGAGCTTGTCCTCTCCCATGCCCTGCCAGAAGCATCCAACGAGAAAAAAGCACGAATCGAGACTACAGATTCGTACCGTGGGCAGCGGATGCGGAATCCAGTCCAGGCTTCTGTTCGATTATTTGGCAGATTCTCAAACATGCGACATGATGGCGACGACCTGGCGGCTCCGCATATCGAGACAAGCTGATTCCTAAGCTTTCGACGTTTTTGACATCACCGCGTGGCCGTGCAATCCTGAGACTGACGCAGGACGGCTCTTTCGGAAATTCTAAAATTCTGCAGAAGGGAAAAAATATTTGCAGCAGATGTCGAAATAGGGAAGGTCCAACAATCAAAAATTCCTGAAGCAGACCCGAAACTGCCCTTCGGGGCGAAGGCTCTGGTTTCAGAGCACAAAGTTGCATGCACCGCGATCATTTCCGCCAACATTCGCACAAAGAAATATCCGCATTTCTTCCCTGGATGGCAATCCCTTACAGGGAAAAGTGAGTGTGGCTCACAGACGCCAACTTCCGGCGATGGCACAGCAGTGCTCCCACGGAGTGCTTAACGCGACGGATGATTGGACAGGAAGCTGCGAACGGCTGAAGGAACGTCCAACCATTTCCTTTCCACCTCGGCCATGAACCAGGGTAGGTTCACGTGGAGCCCACCGAGACGAGCATAACTGGTTTCAAGCAAAGAGCGGGAGCCACTGACTGGCCAGTCTCGCATTGAGACGATAGCTTGCTGAGTTGTCACCATTTGTTAGACGAAAGCTCATCCTGTGGTTCTGGTTGGCCAGCCGGATTCCTTGACGGCCCTGGCATTCGCAGGGGGAGGAGGCCATAACCAGCCTAGTCGAAGGCTTGTTCCTGCTCTGTCAAGCAGACAATCTGGAAAGACCCCCGGCCCTGTTGCACCCGCAATTCGCCCAATGGCAGGCCTTCGTTCTCCCTTTTCTCTTTGTCCATGTTTCCTTCTTCTCAAACTGCTCTTTTTTCTCCTCCGCATCATTGCGTCGACACACATTTTGTTCCCTTCCCCTTCCGTCTCGTCTTTTGATTTGCCAGGCCTTTTCTTTTCTTTGCGCGTGCTCGTTGGCCAGTTACTTTTAATTCTTCCCCCGTGCCCGTTCTGATTCTTGCTTGAGTTCCCCGAAGTTCACCAGAGACGTGTAAACCATTGTCAGCCAGTCATTCCTTAACTGCAAACTGTAACACATCACTTGCTATCATCTGCACCTTGATTCGATTCTCTGCAGATACTATTTTACCACTCGTTTCCCCATCGTCACTTTGCCTTCTCTTCTTTCCCTCTCTCTCTTTCCCCTCTCGGGCCTTTTTGTTTTTTTCCGGTGTAGTCTTGTAGTTTGGTTCGACACCTTGTATATCATACGCGGCCTTCGTCTACGACCGTCGCAGTCGACCATTCATACCTACTGTAATTTTCTTACAATTCTTTCCTTTTTTTCTTCTTTTGATATCTTATTTTCTTTATATATTCCCACCTCGACGTCAAGCTCTAGTGGCAGCCGGTTTCAAGTCGTCTCACGCCTCTAATCTGCAATATAGCTTATCGACACACTTCGGTCTTAGATCTTTGGGTTCCCTTGAGAGGGCACACTCACTATCGACCGATACCCACCAGTTCCATATATTCACACTTTATATCAACTTTGACAATGTCAAATTCGACACCTACAATGAACACCCAATCCCCTCTCCAGATGCCGCAATTGCCACCCACAGTATGGCAACCAAGGCCCCGCTCTCAGATAACACCACCGGTCGAGGTCCTCTATCATCACATTCGACTTTTCGCCTCCCAGAATAAACTGACACAGGCATGGCACATCCTCCGATGGCTCCACTCCGCATACTCGGTCGCCGCCGCCAGGGATTCAAGCAGAAAGATCACGACTAACGTCCAGATGCTTCAGCAATGCGTCGAGAAGGGATGGCTTTTTGTCTGCAGTGGCCCAGCTCCCAAATTCGAAGGCCTCCGAAGCATTATTGTTCCGGCCCAACCTGCTACGCCCGAGTCTTTTGTCCCCCCACTTGACCTCTTGTACAACTATGCGGACGAATTGAACAAGATGGGTCTCACAAAGACTTGCTGGCATCTCTTCGAGTGGTTGCAGACTGCTTTCAATCAAGCCTGCAAGCGAGATATGAATCCTTACTCCACCGGACCAGTCGCCACTGCTCTCAAGAATGCGCTCGCTACCAACAGCATTGTTGCCAGCCCCAGGGATGTTCCTTATATGCAGGATTTCTGCCGTCAGCGTTGCGCCATCGATTTCACCTCACAATACGTCACCTGGTTTGTGAGCGATCTTATGTGGGATAGAATTCCGCCTCGCTTCCAGCTCGATATGCTCGAGGTTGGGCGATTCCCGGAAACCCCACGAAATCGATATGGCCAATACATGGCCCCGCCGTGCCCTCACAAGGCCTACAAGAAGGCTTTGTTAGCTGAAGGCGGTTGCGAATGCGCCGATCGTGAGGACGTCGCATGGGACGAGCTTCCTGCCTTCGAAGCTGCCCTCGTTGAGGAGCATAAGCAAGATGCCGCTAGCAATAGCGACGACGAAGCTTCTGTCACCGATGCCAGCACTGTGGTCAGCGATGAGATCGATCCTCGTGACGCCGACGCTGACAGCGCCTACGGTTCCGATAGCGAGAACTCTGCAGCTTCTGATGAAGCCCCAAAGACGAACACCACCAAGTCTCCCGTTGTATATACCCCGCCACCTCTCTCCTTGGTCGTCTCCAGAGCTAGGGCTGCTCGCCAACAGAAGATCACGGTCGCTGAGCGTCAGCGAATTCACCAGGAGGTCCTCGAACAGTGGATCATCAAGACCAATCTCGCCGTTGGCCAAAAGCGAGGCCGAATGCCTTCTATCGTCTCCCCATCCGACTGTCGTCGCCATAGCACTGCTTCCGAAGAAGATGATTCTAGGACTCCAAAGCGACTTAGGAAGCACTAAGCAACCATTTCTACATCATATACCACAATCAAGGCCCCAACCCTTGCCTTGAAAAAAGTACTTTTTGTCTATTTTCCAATACCTGGGAGGCGTTTTCCGTTTCACATTCCTTCATATTCCCGGTCTGCACTTCTTCGGCATATTTGGTTACTCTTTCGCCCATCCAACTTCCTCATTGGCGTTATATTGTAATAGATCTGGCGGACATCCGTTGTTTCGTACATTCCTTTGGTGCTTGTCCTCTTTCACAATTCTTTTTCGAATCTTCGTTCCTGGCAGTTTTCTCTTTCATCTTTTCTCCGTTCTGCTTCGTTCTATACCACTTCTAACGACCATTTGATATCCTTTTTGTCTCTTCTCATTCTGCAAAGTTATCCTCTCTTTACCTTCCAGAATCACTCCGGTTATTTGTGGAGTCTGGATTGGACGAATTTTCTTTATATACCAGTGGCGGCTTTTGTCCACGATTCTTTGCTCTCCTGCCAAACCGCATTTTTTCTGTCTTCCGCTACATTACTATTTGCCCGCGCTTCTGTCCGCTGAATTGTTTGGTTGCGAGAACTGTCGATATCATGATGACCTCCCTCCCGATAACCGTGCATCTCGGGGTTTTTTGTCCCGGTGCATTGATGACCACCACCAGATATACAACATAGTTAGCTGCGTCCTGGTTATTTTCTAGGATCCTAAAAAACAGAAATAAAATAAAAATTATATGCACAATCTTCGAAGCTTCCAGCACAGTTAACCCGTGATCTCGATCCTGTGAGCTGTACAATCCGCGATCAAGCAAATTTAGAAACTAGGGATGACTTGCATACGGCTTCAGCATCCGTGCGTTGGATGATGTCGGGGCTGCAGGGTGTTATCGATAAAAGCAGCTCAAACCTTGCGATTCGGTTGGTCGACCTCAACCTCACCTCGTCACCAACCAACCACCGTCCGCATCGCTCCATTGGTCCTCAACTCAGCTCCCTATTTCCGTATCTCTAACCGGTGCTTACTTTAGACCTGACGGAATGGACGATACGATTCGGTGATTAACCAAAACAACATGCTACTTCAAACACGGTGCCTGTGCAGACAGTCCTCGCCCAGAGTCGCTCTCGCTATCCTTCGACGACGACCGCCCCTGATCCTTCTTCGCAAAGCGCACGCGTCGACGGCATCCAAGCGACTCTATGGCGAGCGACTGTCTATATCCGAAATCGACGCCAAATGGCTGGCACGATGGGAGGCCACGCCTCGCACTTTCGAATCACCTGCGACATCCACAAAACCACCATACTACGTGCTCTCGATGTTCCCGTATCCGTCTGGAACATTGCACATGGGTCATCTTCGAGTCTACACCATCTCAGATGTCGTGGCCCGGTATAAGCACATGAAGGGGTTCAACGTCCTTCATCCAATGGGGTGGGATTCCTTCGGTCTGCCCGCCGAAAACGCAGCTATCGAGCGAGGGGTGGACCCTGCTGAGTGGACGGACCAGAACATCGAGACGATGAAGGCTCAGTTGAAGCGTATGGGAGCCCGGTTTGATTGGAGCAGAGTATGTCAGCCATTCCATCACCCGTTCTTCCCCGGTGATAGTGTGGCACTATTACACCCCTGGGCTCGCTCGCCCGCCCCCCCCTCCTTCCTGCCCTCCCTGGTTGTCTTAGAAGCCGCTGTTCGAGCAACGACAGCCAATCAATCCACTTTTCCCATATTCCTCTGATCTTGATTTATTTACCGTTCACGTCTCCGATGATTCCGCATTCAGGAAAACTGATTATCTGACGGCACAGAAAAAACCTGACCTTGTCTTCGGACGATGGTCGTCTTTTTTTATTCATTTTTTTCACCAAATAGGAGCTGCGCACGTCATCACCGGATTTCTACTCGGGAACGCAGAAGCTTTTCCTGGAGCTTTACAAGGAAGGACTGGCGTATCGCGCGCCCGCGCTCGTCAACTGGGATCCTGTGGATCAGACGGTTCTGGCTAACGAGCAGGTCGCAAAAGATGGAACGTCTTGGCGGTCCGGAGCTATCGTTGAACAAAAGTATCTGGAACAATGGTTCTTTAAGATCACTAGGCATGCACCGTTCTTGAGACATAGTCTTGAGAGCCTGTGGGGTCTGTGGCCGGACCATGTAATTCGTCAGCAGGAAAACTGGATCGGTGAAAGTAGTGGTGCGCGAGTGAAATTCCCTATCAGGATAACGACCGCAGACGGCAGCTCGCATGAGGACGCTGTGAAGATATACACCACTCGATTGGATACCATATTCGGGGTCCAGTTTTTGGCTTTATCGGTTACTCACCCGCTAGTACAAAAGCTGTCAGAGACAGATGCGGAGTTAAAAGCATTCGTCGACAACATTCCGAACTTACCAGTTGGCACTAAGGATGGATATCTACTACCCAATGTCAAAGGGTATAACCCGATCCTTCAGGAACAGGCAGCGGACGGCACGATATTACCTCCTGGAAACTTCGACCTGCCTGTCTTCGTGGCACCATATGTGCTCGGAGGACTGGGAACCAGCGCCGTCATGGGAGTTCCTGCACACGATCAACGTGATTTTGACTTCTGGCAGGAGCATTGCCAGGGTCAGCCAATTCGGTTCGTGATCGTGCAGCATGGCGCGAACGACATGATGGTTGAGCCAAGGTACTACAGCCCTGCGAGGAAGAGGATTGTATCTACGCCGGGTGTTATGAGGGGCGTATTGAACGATAACTGCGGACGGTATGCGGGTCTGGACTGTGTAGATGCTCACAAGGAGCTCTTTGCAGCGCTAAGAGACCGGGGCATGGCGCTGCCGTCTAAGAGGTTCAAGATCCGGGATTGGTTAATATCACGGCAGAGGTTTTGGGGAACGCCGATTCCTATTGTGCATTGCGGTTCTTGTGGTCCTGTTCCCGTTAAGGACGAAGATCTGCCGGTTGTGCTGCCGAAGGTTCTGCTTACGGGCAAAGGAGGAAGTCCGTTGAAGCAAGCGGAGGAATGGGTGAAGACTACGTGTCCCAAGTCAGTTGATGATCTATTCTTTCCATCCGTCTTCGGAAAGTGAAGTTATTGGGCTCGTTTGCTAACGGAGAATCTTCTATGCAGATGCGGAGGTCCTGCGGAGCGGGAAACGGATACGATGGATACATTCGTTGATTCCTCGTGGTACTTTATCCGATTCGGCATGGACCCGAATCCTGAGCATACCCTCATGCCGGTCGACATTTACATAGGAGGAGTTGAACACGCCATCCTACATTTGCTGTACGCACGCTTTATCTCGAACTTTCTACAGAAGCAGACTGGGGATGCACGGTATCTTGAGCCATTCAGGCGGCTTATTACGCAGGGCATGGTTCATGGGAAAACCTATCAAGATCCGCAGACCGGAAAGTTCTTGAAGCCCGATGATGTGGATGCTACGGAAGGGGGCCCGGCGTTCGATAAGAACACCCTTGTGGAGGTCAACATGACCTACGAGAAGATGTCAAAGAGCAAGTATAATGGCGTGGATCCAACGGAATGTCTGGAAAAGCATGGGTTGGATGCCACGAGGGCGCACATACTTTTCCAAGCACCCGTTGCGGATGTACTTGATTGGGACGAGAAAAAAATCGTAGGCATGCAGAGATGGTTGGCGAAAGTTCGAACGCTGGCTGCGAGAGCGGAGGTGGAGGTGGAGTTCTACCGAGCTACTGGGTCTTATTCGAAGGCTACAGTTGCGGTGCATGCAGAGCACCATGCTCAGAGGTTGATGAGGGAAGTCAAGTATACAATTCAAGGTGTCACGTCTTCAATGGAAGATGTGTATAGTTTGAACACTGCGATCAGTGATTTGAACGTTCTGACAAATTTCATACATGGTCTCACATCGGAGGACGTCGGACCGGAGGCCTATGTTTTGGCGGTGGAGACGCTGCTGAAGCTCATGTCGCCTATATGCCCAGCGGTCTCGGCGGAGTGCTGGGAGACCATCCATGGCCAGAAGAGTCTACTGGAAGAACAGGCGTGGCCTGAGGAAAAAGATTTCAAGCGCGAGGAAGTGAAGACGGCGGTAGATATTATTGTACAGGTTAATGGGAAGTATAAGCTGACTCTGAATGATCAGCCGATGGAGTGGGCGGAAGAGTATGATGTGCAGAAGTGGGTACACGATAAGGTGCTTGAGACCGAGGAAGGGGCGAGGATATTGACTGGGCGGGAGGTGAAGGATGTGATTGTGGTGGGGTCGAAGAATCTTGTAAATATACTGACGAAGGTGGGGTGATCGTGGGTTTTTTTCTGTATATACCTCTCCAGCCATAGAAATGCGTGTGATTGGATTAGACAAAAAGTACAGTAAATCGGCCGTGTGGCTCAAAGTGTCTAGTCGTCGTAACTCAGTCCGTTCTTTGATGGCAGAAGCAACCAGTTCCAGCCACTTTCCTTCCTCCAACCAACGACGTTTCGTTGAATACCCCTGTAATCCTTCCAGGTTCCAGTTTCCCAACCCTTATTTCCCAGCATCTCTTTAACCCGACCCGATTGTTCGTCCCCTCCTGTTTCGAAGACGATGGCTTTGGATTTGAAATACGCGGCGAGTTCCTCAATGGCCCGGTAGAATATATCTTCTCTTAATACATCGTCTGGAATATTCTTGGGTCTGTTTTCTGGAGGAACTAGTGCTATTTCTGGTTCATATAACCTCACGCTTCTTGATGTATCTTTCAAGTACCCCTTCGCAGATACGTATGGAGGATTTGCGACAATGATGTCAACCATGGATTCGTCGCCAACCTGATTTCCGTTACCAAAGAAGGCTTCTATATCGTCGCAAAGTTCAGATGTTCCCATGCTGGTGCAAGTATGTTTCCCAGGGTTTAATATATCGCCCCGAAGGAAGTTTACATCCTTCCTTGCTACTTGGGGTAGTGTCTCGGCTCTTATATTGTGCTCCAACGATCTTCTTGCCAACTTCAAGGCAGGTTCAGATACATCGACGCCACAAATCTGGAATCCATTCGGAAGGTTTAATTCGTACAATTGCCTCGCAGCCAGCAAAGCAATAGCCCCAGATCCAGTACATAGATCCAATATCCGAAACCTCCTCTCCTCATTCCTCCTCCTCGTCTCATTCACAAAGTAGTAATTTTTCAAATCATCACAAAGCCGCATGACCATCGCTTCAGTCTCCGTACGAGGGATTAATACCCCCTTTCCAGTTAATATCTCCATGTCGTAGAATAATGCGGTTTTTAGAATGTATTCTAGAGGTTCGGCTCTTGCGCGACGTTGACACAGGTGTCTTAGATATTTGGATTGACGGATTGGAGAGAATTTTAGGTCTTCGCGCTCTTTCACGTGGGCTTTGAGAGCGCGGAGATCGTATTCTGCGAGTTCGGGGATGCGGTTGCAGTCGCGGTAGAGGAGGGGGAGGAGTGGGTTCTTTTTTCGGAGATGGTTGAGGATTGAGCGGGAGGCGCGAGGCATTTGATAAACAGAGGTATTGGTGGTGACGATGAGCTTCTACTTGGTATATATTATGGAATAGTTTATGGATAAGGTGTCTTTGACTGCTAAAAGAAGGGGCTTGAGGGGATGAGCAGGAGGATTGTTGCAATTTGGAAACTTTTGTATGGGGAAACTGGGTTTCAACGCAAAATTTAGGATGGAAAAAATGCGTTGGGAGTGAGGTTCCCTGCTATGCCGGTGGTCACACAACGAAATGTCTCCATATATTCAAAGGATGTTTTAGATATTTCCTAGACTGCTTAAACAGGCAAGTTACGTATCCTAAAGCGGATCTAACTGAGATCCTCCGACGCCCTTCCGCTATATCAACATCGATTGCTGCCGAATTGGGTACGGAATTACCAAGGCCCAGTCTATATTGGTGAAGCGGGGTGGTTGCTATGTCTCCCTTCCATACGATCAAAAACATTCGCTCGCCAGCCGTGAAGAACGTCGTCGCTTCGCTCATTATCCTCTACGTCCTGCGTAACTTTTGCGCGCGTATGAACGAACGTTCTCGAGCCGGTATCTCCCAAGGCATCCTCGAGCGGATGGAGAAGCTGTTGACGAGAGTGCGCAGTGCTTCGTTGAAGAGAAAGGAATCAAGTCTGAGTCGGAAGGAAGGGAAAGGGAAGAAGAGAGACGATTCTGATCCAGGAGATTCGAAGGAATCTATTACGGTGCAGCCTACGGAAGGCGGGAACGATGAATCGCAATTACCTACAAGGCGGGTCTCGAGGGAGTTTTCGATCTCTACAACTCCGCCAACGGCTTACGGGTCTACGTTTTCTCTCACAGAGGGCCCCGCGCTCATTACCGTTGAACCACTGCCAAAGACCTCAAGTCGGAGGTCATCACTTTCAAAACCCGGGAGAAAGCCATCGCTTCAACATGTCGGTTTTCAATCGCCTGAATTGGACACCGAGGCGGATAATCCTACACCCATTCCAACCCCTGCACCCGCTCCAAGCCCTCCGCGGAGGGATTCCGCTCAGAAATCCAAAAAGCATAAACGACACCATATGCCGTCGTTGATATCTCTCATCTCTAACGCCACGACGTTGAAGTCCGATCGATCGCTGAGAAGAACTAGGTCAACTACCACAGTACGGAGATTGGCGGCCTACAAAGCGGTTAGCGACAATTTTCCGACTACGAGACCGGCGTATATAGCCATTGGATCTGGCGCCCTAATGCTCCAAGTCGTGGAGCGAATCTCACAGTATTCGTATAGCCAACTGTCGGATGTCACATTCGTCTCTACCGGTGTGGCGTCCGAGCATATAATGGCTTCTTATAAATTACGACCGATAACATCACTAAATCTACTCTCACCGGAAACAAAGATCGATGTCTATTTCGATACCGCCGATAAAGTCGACGATAATCTTAATTGTATCAGAGGCAGAACCGGGAATTTGCATCAGGAAAGGATGGTTGCGTTGCGGTCAGACTGTTTCGTTTGTATCGTCGACTACCACAAACGTGTTCCGACGCTGTTCACGACAGGGAAGAGTATGGCCGTGGAAATTACTCCGGAGTCATACTTCCATGTGATTAGGAGACTCAGGGCGAGCAATGCCATGGCTTCGTTGAGGAGTGGGGAGCCAGCTATTTCCGGGCCTTGTACTACGCAGAGAGGGACATATATCATCGATGCTACTTGGCCGGCTTTGCAGAACGCTGGGGATGAAGTTGAGCTGTTGGCGGATATTGTGAAGGGAATTTATGGGGTTGTGGATCATGGGTTGTTTTACGCTGGCGAGAATGGGTGGAATGGGAGACCGAGTAAGGTTTATGTGGGCTTGGAGGACGGGGCAGTTGATACTGTGGGCTGATCAAAATCCTGTCCGAACGGGATGCGTAGACGTATAGCGGCTTTTTGGTTGTCTTGGAGTTATAGTGGAAGCGGGATGAATAAGATCGTATGGCTAAGCTAAAGCAGAACATTCGTTTTCGGTGAGGCGTGTCCTGACGCTTAGTCGTCTGCATGCGTCTAATCTTCATAACACATCTGATGGTGCTAGTCTTTCGGGCGGACTTAGAATTCCATACTGTTCGGTGCCCAAGAAAACGAATTCTCTGATTAAGCGCAAATCGTCTCGTTAGCTAGCGCTACATTTCGGAAAGCCCGGTTGAGTAATATTTACCTTTTCAACAGTGGAATACCAAAAGTTCCCTCGTAGGGCGAGAGCAGATTAGGATACTTTCTTGCAAACGCTTTCATGCCCGTTCTCTGCCAGATGAGAGTTCCATCTTCACTCGCGACTCTTTCGTAAAATCTTCCGTTTACGTCATCGGGATCAACCCAGGCGCGCGTGTATAGTTCCATAACTCTAGTACAGTGACCAATGGCGAGGGCGATGAGTGTTTCTGGAAGGGTAATGCTGAAGCTACGGATATCGCGCTCTGAGTTTGGGTATTTCAAGCTCCACTCTGGATAGTTCCCTATATCGGTCTCTGTTGGCGGGATCCACGGGTAGTCAGGCGTGGAATCAGGGTATGAGGAGACCGGGTTCATATTGTAAATCCAAAGTAGTTTTAGGTTCGGGAATCGACCTCCTTCAAATGGATCGTGCTATTAGAAGAAGGTGGTAGTATGGTCAGTGCACGTGCCTCATGAGAATATAACCCTGCTCACTGGGATCTAGAGGTGTACTTCGCTGGGTAGTGCCGCGCAGAACTCTTCTAACCTTTGCAACTCATCTCCTAAACTTTGCATTAGCGGGTGGGGTACAGGCAACAGCCTAACTACCCAACCAGGCTCGTACCGGCCTTTCCATATAGCTAATCGCTTTAGGGTTGCTTTGTGGTGTATGATCGGGAGAGGGTCGGGATAGCTCTCCTCCATAGGAACAATGATATCCAGGTCTACGAGGCCCTGGAAGGATAACAGAAACCTCGATAGTATGCGAATGCAGCACCCCCCTATATCCAAAGTCGTCAATCGGATAGGAATGGCGGAGTAAACGTTGGAGAGAAATTTCGCGGCCAAGCGGGCTCTTGCGTATAGAGAGCGTAGATTCGGGAACTGGGAAATGCTATCCAGCTCCATGTGTTTTGTAATCCTACGGTTAAAGTCCTCATCAAGGCAAGCAAATGTTTTAACGGTTGGGTAGGTAACCAGGGAAGGCAATTGGTGCTGAGCATTATCTTTGTCCCTGCAAATCCTCACGAAATGCGCGTGGTTGAAGTGGTCAACCTCTGGGATTTTCGCCCTTATGAATGTTTCGAGTTTCTTGAGAAGTCTGGGGAGAAGTACTATGAGCTGCTGTACTTGCTCTTGCGGGTATACTCCGCGGAGGTGAAGATGGCGTAAGTTTTCGAAGGGACCAATTTCGAGTGCGGGGGGAGGGGAGGCGAGGTATATCGGGTCTACGATTAGCGTTTCGATATGCTTTCTGCAAGCAGCTAAGTAGTTGATGATGTCGTTCGTAGGCTTGCCTTGAGTGGTCCATCTGCAATTATATATATTGTCAGGTCAGAAATTTATGATAAGTATCGTCAAGGCTTTGCTGTTCGTACAGGAAGGATCGCAACTGTCCGGGTGGTATTCTAGCCACTATCGGCCCTATTTTGTCTAAAAAACTACTATGATCGAAAGGATTGCACCAATGCAAGGGCTCTGGTTTGATGAGTCCGAAATGTCGAATATATCGGGCATTAGATTCGAGAGCGAGATCGAGGCTTTCCAATCTTGTCAAGATCCCGGGTGGTTTGGACTTATCACGGACTGTGAGAATAACAGTATTATAGAGCAGGGGGGTGACAATGCGATTCAGTCTTTTGGAGGTGATGGAGACCGAGAAGCAGTCATTCGCTGATTGCGGGCCCTTCGTGGATGGTAACATTAGCTTCTGAATTGATCACTCGCATGGGTTTAGGGATTCGTGACGTACATCGGCGAGGATATCGAATATTTGAAACAGTATTTCTTCAGGAAGAGTCAGAAGGGTAGTCTTTGGGAGTGGCCCTCGGTCCGCTTCTGTCGATGCATCCTGTATCGGTTCCATTGTGCAGGTCGTTTAGCTTTGGTTTAATTTTCGAAAATTATTTTGAATTTTACTAGTTCATTAGCTAAAACGGTTGTGACGATGGGCTTTTCGAGCCAGGTTGGAGGCACCACTATAAAATCTACAGACTGGTATCCAAATGCAAAGGGAACTGGTCCAGAAGCAAGGCCGGTTCAAATGCGGGGGTTGCAAGGTTCTTGCCCCAGTTAAACTACCATGGACCGAAATATTTATCTATTTATTTGGCTAGCTTTCTGGCCTGAAAACCACTGAAATCGATTAAGTGCTAGTTGAAGAAACATATGGCTCGGACCATGTCCAATCTCAAATGTGGCCAGTTTGGCTTCAACCTGCCGAAGAAGGTATTCTGGATCCTTTCTTAGAGCGGCCAATATTTGTCAAGCTAATACCATTGGTCAAGCTAGTACCATCTTTCGATTCCTCGCCTCGATTGTGGCAACGCAAATGAGAGTGTTGCATTTTGCAGCCAATAAACCACACTCAATCTCAGCTCAGTCGACTCGGCTAACGAGACCGCGACCGACGAGACCGGTCGACACATGCTAGTCCGCACAATCGGCTAGATGTAACTTAGTATAAATCCGGGCATTTCAGATCCTGAAAGAGGCATCGTGAGCTTCCTCAGTCAAAGGGGGCTTTGTAAGAATTTCTGGGCTACGAGTTCATACTTGCATGATGCACTGCAGCTATAGCGCTAGCAGCACAACGTGCTTACTCTCGAGATCTGTGACTCAGCTCAAGTGCGAACCAGCGTCCAAATTGTTCCTCGGGTGAGCCGAAATCCCCATATATAAACATCAAACCGTCATACCTTGAACTTACTCACTATACTTCCATGCCTCTCCAATATGAAGTCGAGATTAAATCTCCCTTTTGAATTGCTCGCCCAAATTTTGGGAAATGAAGACGATTTCAGCGGCGCCGACTTAGCCCACTACGCATTAGTGTGCCGCCAATTCAACGATGTCATAACTTCAATCCGGTTCACCTACAACTTTCAAGTGGACCACACCTCTCAATCAGCCTGGAGGTTGATAAGATGCATTCTGTTAAATCCCACCCTGGGAGAACGAATTAAAAAGATTAATGTCACCTGGCATCGTCGAAAGCACTGGAAACCAAGAACCTGCACTCTTCAATGGATATGGACGGACGAGGAGTTAGAAAGCATCAATCAAACCTGCGAGGAATGGGGCCATCAGACGGAGCGAGCATACTTTCCCATTCAAACAGGTTTCAATTCTGAAGCCTTGCTCCCTCTCTTGCTTTGCTACACACCCAATCTGGAAGTTTTGGATTTGGGTGATGTGTCGCCGAACCTCCTACACGGCTCATCGATTTCGATGCGCTCGACCAAATGGGTGTTCAAGTACTGCTGCATGAGTCAAGATGTGTGGGGTCGCCGATATTGGATTGACATTGGAGGATCTGATTTTCGAGATGGATGGGCTACCGACCACGTCGATCCTTTCATATATTCAGCCTTTCAATCGGAAACTTGGTTGCCAGGGCTAGCTAGCGTTAAAGAGCTCTCCCACGGATGCGAAGTTGAAAATTGGAAGGAGAATATCTGGGGATGGTCGAACATGGCGAAGATTTTGCAGCTGCCGAAGCTGGAGAAGTTGAGAATTCGCAGTGGGACATTCGGTGCCGGTGAACCGCTTCCCGTGGTCAAGGTTAGGCGAAGGGCCAAGTCGAATGATCCAAATTCACGGGTGAAAATTCTCGAATTCGACAATTGCGAATATAGAGCGAGCGACTATGAAGCCTTTGCAGGCTTAACTGGCTCCCTGGAACATTTGAAGTGCGTCTTGACGAGAGGACTGCCATCTAAGGACTCTCAAATTGAATTTCCGGATGACATTTTGGAAGTATTGGAAGAGATCGCAAGCCGCATACCCCGTTCTTTTCTACGAGCGAACCCGGAAACTTTGGAGTGGGATCGAATCACAATTATACGATCTAATGATCCGTATGTCATTACTGACTCAGGGGACTATGAGGAGGAGATCGAGTCGAGTATTGCGGGGGAGCGCGCGGCCATTGAGGCAGAGAACTGGCGTCAGGCGCAGCCTGAAGAGAAATATAATTATCGTATGGAGAAGGTTCTCGGTTGGGGCGAGGACGATATCGATGAGCCCGTTATGATAAAGCGGACGAGGAAGAAGAAAAGGGGACACTTTTATTAAGCTCGCTAACACTAGTGAATGCATGAGCTATTGTGAAAAGCCTTGGGTCGACGGTTCTGGGCCAGGGATTAATTTCACTATGATGATATAATACAATTTACTTCAATCAGCGCCTAGATATTGCAGTTAAAAGCATTAATTTACAACTTGCTCTTTGGGGCAGTGAGCTTAACAAGGGCTCTTCCATTGGTCAAGCAGACCTTTCCACCCTTAACTTTTGTTACAAACCTTATCTCCTCCCATCCCTCAGGAGTACCCTCCGGCCTTCCAATCTTCCACATATCGGTGACTAGGGTATCACCAGGCTTAACAGGGCTTGCGAATCTGGCCTGGAATTCTTTGATATTCGCTGGATCGCTTCCGCCAAAAGTCTGGAGAACGCCGTGAGCTGTGGTGTTCCATGAGAATAGACCGTGCATGATGGCTCCACCGAATCCCATCTTTGCACCTGGCTCTGGGGTTGCGTGGAGAGGGTTGTAGTCTCCATTGAGTCTATAAAGAAGAGCGGACTCTGCGTTGGTTGGGTGGATGTAGGTGGCATCCGGTGTATGACCCTCTGGTGGAGGGTAGTTGACGGCCTTCGGACCTGTTGCACAAACTTTCAGTTAGCAAACTGATATACTTTCTACACATGCCCGTGAAGCAATCATAAGATATCATGATAATATCGTGACTAATGTACCTTTAGGACCACCCCATCCTCCCTGTCCAACGTAGAAGCCACTGCCTACGGCCCTAGTGAAAATGACATCCTTGCTTCCAACTCTCTCGACGAGCAACAACTCCGTCTCGACAACGGTACCCGGCTTCCCCTTATCATAAACGCCGAGGACTTTGCTCTTGATGAAAAATTGTCTTCCAACGCTATCGAGTGGAAGTTTGCGACGGAATTCTATTTTTCTTTCGCCATCGACGACGTGCTTGGAATCTAATTTGGGGATGCCGGGGATGGGGACGGCGTTAGAACGGGCGTAGAAGTCGATGACGTCCTTGTCGGTGTGCTTGAAGGGGAGAATGATTGGGTATGTTGGGAAGGCAGCGAAATTTGGATGGAGTTCCTTTAGGGAGAAAACGTTAGCTGGGCCCTGAATTTGGAAGTGAAATCGAATAAAGTATACGATGTAGACGCAGACATACGTAAAGGAAATGAAGTTCATCGGCTTTGCACCCGATGCTGTTTGCAAAGAGCAACAGATCTCGCTTCAGCCAGCTAACTTCGACCTCTGGATACTCAAACCCGACACCTGGCTCTGACATTTTGAATATCTTGAATATCGAATGTGAATTCTAAATTCTCAACAGTCTATAATCTGAGCTGAATATACGTCTAGTTGCTGGCGATACGTGAATGATATACTGGTCAGCCGAATAGAGGTGGTTGTCGACACCATATTTAAGAGGTTCGCGAAGTAAGCTTGGGTGCTGCGACAGCTACCGAAAGCCGCGGGTAATTACGACCAGAACGGTGGGTTCGCCCAGCTGTTTGCAAGCCGCGGCTGACCCGGCTGGCTGCCATTGAGTTAAACGGCCCATCGGTACCCAGGTTTAAGGCCTGGAAGCTAATCCGACAAAAGAAAATGCCGAATACTGGTTCCTAGAAGATATCCTTGTGAATATTGGCAGTTGGTCGACCGTGGAACCGCCAGTTGGATTTGTCCGGATCCGTTACATTGCTCTTCCCCGCACGAGGAGATCGGTCTTGACAACGGGATCGTGGCGAAATTATCCGGACAAGTCCACGCTAATCGATAGAATCCATGTATTTGAGCATCTAACAACAACGGCTGGCGTATCCAGTTAGATACTTAAGTATGTTAGCATAGCAAGTGGCATCGGTCGCTGGGAAACCAGTGCTTTAAACTGTATCGATCGCGTCGAGACCGCTTTGACTGTGTTGCGTTTTCGTTCGAGACGTCGCGGCCTGTACATGGCAAGGTATTGCATTGGAACTTCAAGATGCATTGTATCAATGTACATGTGCCTGAGACCGCCGATATCCGCCTTAAATCTATTGGCTCTTCGTCGTAACGGAACTCGTGTCGATGTCGCGATCGATGACGGATGCGGCCAGGTTTGGACTTTTAGATTTAAATCTTTGGCTGACAAACTGGAAGTTAGCGGTGTACGGTTCTCTCCTCCTGCCGTGTCTGAGATCTATATTACGATTTTTGAGAGTCAATTGCTAAAAAAAATACATGCAACTGAGTCTTGAGTTCAGCTGAATTCATAAATAAAACATCTTTCCGTCTATTTACGTATTCATGTAGATATGGATCCTGTTGAATATTCCGTGGCTGTTAACGTTGGCCACGTTGGGGATTCCAATCGTGTACCGAGTGTGGCTGTTGAATTTAATTCTCTGGATGAATGAGGAGGCGGTTGTCGAATCGATTGTTGCGCCCGGCACCTCTCGTTATCGTGTCGTCCGATGATATATCGCTCAAGATCTCCTCATTGGTGGTGTAGCGCAGCAAGTACTTACTTACTTACTCAGGTGTCGCATGCGATTTCAGTTTTTAAATATGCACGCCAGAAGCCGGTAGCCCCAGGATTCAATAAACAAAACTCGCATGATTCGGAATTCGATCAAATAAATTCTCCATCTGGCCGAAATATCATTGGCAGAACGGCGATATCTTCCAACATCCAAAAAACGCCACAATTACAACTCCCTGTACCCCGCCCCCCACAGATCAACCAAGATGCCTTCGATTCAGCAACTTCCTGGCGAATTGGTATCGCAGATATTATCCTACGTAAGTTTCAAAGAGTATTCGGATTTTTCGAATTTCTAGTAGTTCGAAAACTCCCACTGATCGCGATTGGTGGTGATGTCGGAACTAGATTGAGAAGCCAGATGATTTCATCAGCGTCGCGCTCACATGCAAGTGGCTGTACGCATTCGCCACTCCTCTTTTTTATCAAAAACTTATCATCGCCATACGTATCGGACTACCGCCGAATGTGTGGGATCCTGATTCAATCCTTTCAAAATTGAAACCGCAGTGGATTCAGCATGTCCGACGGATCGAAGTCGATTATTACTATGAGGACTTCGATGACGGGTTCGGGCCGTGGCATCTACATATCCCGGATCCAGACCTGAGGGTTGGTTGGGCTGTGGACGAAGAAGAGGCGAAACAGTTCAAACAGGCCGGGCAAGCCTTATTCAACGACCTCCTTGTTAAAGACCTGATCGCGCGACTCTCTCCGGGCCAACTTAAAACCTTTAGCTTCGATACAAGGTACGCGATGGATGTATGTTCCATTGACATAAGTATCGCTACTATTCGGGCATTACGTCAGTACCAAAACACAATATCCCAGTTGAAGATTACGCTGAGAGATGACCTTGCGGACGATTGTACGGTCTACGATTTCCCCTGTCTCAAGTACTTCAAATTCGAGGTGCATGATCGCAGTTCGGTGGAGCAATATCATTGCATGTATGCGCTTTTGCATAGTTGTCAGAATACTCTTGAGGAGTTCCATTGTTACACAGATACGTTCGATAACCCGTTTGTCGACAATATGCCATTGACGATATTTCAGGATGCGTATACGGATTGGAGGAACTGCGGGAAGTGCAGCACGCAGCAACTTTCGCAAGGTGAACGGAAGCAATTCGAGCTCCCGAGATTGAAGGTCTGGAATTGCAAGGAGATGGATCAGTCTTTCTTTGAGTTTTGTTTCAAAAACGGGATCGTACGGCATGCCCCTCTCATGAATTTCCTGACGCAGGACGCGGCTGGGAATGCATTAGGGGTGTTTACCGACGGCGGCGCCTCGACACTGAATATTAACGCACTTTTCCCGTCGCTCGAGGAGCATCCGAACAGTGGGCTTGGTTTGCGGAAGTATTTGGAGACGTTTAAAGGGCTGTCGAAGATTATCGTGTCTAGCTTCCACGGGCCCGAGTTTGGAATTGCTTGGACTGCGGGATTAAAGCACCATGCCGATTCGTTGAAACAGGTACATGTAAAACTTATCGGGCTGAGGTTTCCGGTCAAAGTACTGGAGGAACTAGGGAAGGATTGTAGAGGATTAGAGGTGTTTGCGTCAGAAATGGAGGATGGATTGGTAAGTGTGCCTTCAGGAATATGTAATGGCCGCGCTTACGAATACTGAGAACTGATACTTTTGGCTTTGCGAAACTCCAGCCTGCATGTATCTTCAATAAAGATATCTTTCCGAGGTTAAAGTACTTCCACGACTCGACTTACATTGGAAGCCCGGGTTGGCTCGATATCCCTCTTCATGGCGAACAGTGCCTGAGTCTCGTCTATAACGCCCTTTGGAAGGGGAAGAAAGCGGGCAACTTGACTGAAACCCTGAGGATCGTTTGTTTCGGTGTCCGCACAGGCTTCTCAAAGCAAGAGGTACTACAAGGTCATGCGTTTTTGATCCAACGGGGTATTGTTACTAAAGGAATCGAAGGAACACGTTGGATTGCAACGGACGGGAGTTTGGAGCACGAGAGCTTGGGAATGAGTGTTCGAAGAATTGGGGGACTTGAGTATCCGGAGATCATGCATAGTTTAGGCGGACACACTGATTTGTATGGATAGCATTCTCCATTTTCTTCTTGTCCAAGGGTTCTTCCGTGAATTCCACATGTTAATTCCTCATCTGATCCCATTCTTAATTGATAATATGTGACCCCAGAACACCATTGGATGACCTGCAAAGCGGATCACATTCCGACCGGCCAAGCTCGTTAGTCATGCAGCCAGCGGGTCGTGTTGCACCCGTTGGATTGCCGTTTTGGGTGCCGTCTGAGGTTGCACCAACCCAAGCCAGAGCTTCGGGCCAGCGCGGCGTGATTGCCCCCTGATTGCCCATGGCCTTTTATTTCCCGTGGGCGACGCGACACGGCTGGCGATTGAGAGCAGCTGGCCATGACCTCCTACCATCCGGGGCTCCTGTCCATGAACCTCACCTCTATCTGAACCTCAATTGCATTGCACTGGCTCCTGGTTTCTCCAGCGTCAGCAGTCAATCCGATCTTACCTGTCCAGAACGTCGTGTTTTAAATTTGGTTTCCGGTTCGCGAAACGGTAACGCCTGAACTCAGCAACCACGAAAATGGCGATGACACCGATTGAGGAGGATGAGATGGAGGATAAGGTTCCCTTGATGTCTGGGCATCCTACGCCGGTTAGGGGCGATATTAAGGAAGCTGCATTCGAAAACCATCCGGATCCTTGGGGAAAAGGATATAAAGAATTGTATTGCATTTGCCTGCTGCTTTATCTGAGTATGGCTCCGGATTTACGCTGCTTTAATGGTGTAGAAGATGGAATAGCTGATTAAATTCGGGGAATAGACTCGACAATGGCTGGGTTTGACGGGAGCTTGCTGGGGAATATCAATGCCTTGCCGGAGTTTCATAAGTTCTTTGGGTTGGATAAGCCTGGGATGGAGACCGGGTTGATGTTTTCTTCGGTTCAGGTGAATACTCGCGATACCATGCGAATGGCTTCGTGGATTGGTTTGCTGACGGATACTTGGCGCAGATGGGCGGTATGATCGGAGCGCTATTCCTATGGCTCGCTGATTGGAAAGGACGGATCTTTTGTATCAAAACCGGTAGTATCGGTGTGATACTGTCTGTCTTCCTGCAGGCGAATGCTTCAGACGGTATATACAAGTCCCTTACATACGAGTTGGATATAGGAAATTCTGACGGGGATATAGTGCACTCCTTCATCATCGGTCGCTTCGCTCTCGGCTTCTTCTCTACGATCGCATGCAAGGGTTCGACCATGTTCCTCATCGAAATCGCCCCTCCGAAGTACCGTGGTACCGTCGCTGGAATGTATAACACGTTATACTACTTCGGTTCTCTGCTCGCCACGACCTCTGTGGTTATATCTCAAAGGGACCACCCGGACACCAACCTAGCCTGGCAGCTTCCGATCTGGTACCAAATGATTTGTCCAATCCTCGTAACAATCGGTATCATGTTCGTTCCGGAGTCACCGAGGTGGTTGATCGCGAATAATCGAATTGAGGAGGCTCGAGATATCATTATCAGGTATCACGCTAACGGGGACCCGTCGCATCCGATTGTCAACCTAGAGGTTTCGGAGATGGTGGAGGATCTCAAGAGTTCTGGCGGACTTATGACTGCGTCAAGCTATTTCGATATCAGTACGCTTTTCAGGACGAAGGGAAGGAGGTACCGGGTTTTTGTTCTTGTCTGTATGAGCTGGTTCGGGCAATTCTCTGGGAATAACGTAAGGATGTCGGGGTTATTAGAACGGGTATGGGAATAATGCTAATAAGGCTGTCTAGATTATGTCGTACTACCTCCCTCAGATGGTCACGGATGTCGGAATCACATCCACCCACACCAAACTCATCCTCAACGGTGTTTATGCTATCGTCGGTTGGATAGCGGCTGCAAGTGGAGCCCGTCTCCACGACGTCTTTGGTCGGCGAAAAATGTTGTTCGGATGTACCTGCGGCCTTGTCGTCTGCCTTACGGTCATTACAGCCGCAGCAGGTGTATACGCCCACACCGAAAGCAAGATAATGTCCGGCACTTTGGTGGTTTGGATATACATCTTCGGCATCGTATTCGCATTGGGATACACAAGCATGCAACCGTATGTGAACCAATTTCTATTCGACTATATACAAGTTGGTTTGGTTATTAGAGGGGAATATAAATGGCTAACTGAGATCTCTTTGCTATGTACAGGATCTATCCGGCTGAGGTTATGACGAACGATATGAGAGCCAAGGGGATGGCGCTGTCATCTTTCACGTCTGGAACCGCTGGTTTTGTAAGTTGTGTCTGCGCACCGTCTTGGTGCTTATGATTAAGCTAATGAGCGGTCGAACAGGTCAACACTGCTATTGCCCCAGTCGCTATGGCGACGTATGGGTATTGGTTTTACGCTTTCTTCGTGGCGTGGGATATCCTCGAAGCGACAGTCATCTACAAGTATTTCGTCGAAACGAAAGGACGGACGCTCGAGGAATTGGACGAGGTGTTTGAAAGCCCGAACCCTGCTGTTGCCAGTGTGACTAGGCGGAAAACCAGAGGTGCGTGAGGATAGAACTTGGACCTTCCCACACTGGAGAAATAACGAGGTATTGATCTTTTTGAGAAGAGAATGATGTAGCTTGACGTTATCTTTTTGATTTTGCAAGGAGTTTTGAGGTTATGGATTTTTTTTTCTTTGATGGTTTTGTCGTTGGCGGGTGTTTTCGCTTTTGCTGTTGCTTTCGAACATTTATTCGCTGTAAGAGGGGAGTTTTTTCTTATCGACATTGGACAGCAGCATTATCTGTCGCTGCCGTCATTTCTCTGGTTGCTTTTCATAACTGTTCTGTCGTCCGTTGCATCGATGAGTGGGGAGTTTCATGGCGTCTCTCTTATCGTACTATCGTATCCAATTCTGCACTAGCCAGTACTGTATTAAAAAATGTAAATTAAGAAGCCGTGACTTTGAATAGTCAAGGCAATTCCGTTGAAGTTCTCAAATCCGACGTCTTCCAGCGACTTCACGAAGAGGATGCCAGAACGCCTTGAATAATCCCTCCGACTCCACCAGCCAATTCAACTGCTCCCTTCACAAACACATTGACCACACCCTCGAAATCAAAGTCTTCGCCGTTGCTACTTGAAAAGGTCGCGTGGGAAGAGCTGACCACCGGTGCACTGAAAAAGAGCCTTTCGGCATGCCATGGCCAACCACCGTAACTCAAAGTAGCCCAGAGACTTATCAGCACCGTGAAGGCGTTTACTCCAACCACGACACCCATCTTCGCCACCCGCTCCGTCTCCTCCAGCCATGCTTTTCGTAAGATGGCGTTTGTGATTACGTCACGGAGGAGGTAGGCGTGGCCGGCTGCTACACCGAGAGAGACGGTGCCAAGCATGATGAAGGATGATGGGTAGTGGTTTCTTGTTGCGAAGAGACCGATGGAGGTTGAGAGGAGGAAGAGGCCGGAGGAGCGGATTGTGTTTTGGAGGACTTCTTGGGTGGAGTTTGTGAACTGGGTGGAGATAAAGAGGTCTGTTGTTGAAGGGTTGATGGAGCGGAGGATGTGCTTGTGGTAGTGGTGGGGGGAGGTCAGCATCAGGGTGCTGAGGGAGGTGAGCCCGAGGGTGCTCAGGGTGTGGGTGGCGGTGAAGATGAAGGGAGGGGTGTATGTTGTTGGCATCTTGCTTATCGGTGTAGTCTGGCTACAAGACTATCTTCTGCGACGAATGGAAGGGTGTCGATGGTTGGAAGTGAAGCCGCTGGTGGGAGTGGTCTGGTGTTGGAGCTGTTGTTTGGGCGCTTTAGCGGGTGAAGTTCACCTGAATCGTTGTGCAACCAATCCCCTGCGCAGGACGAGATTACGTAATCAAACCACAGTCAGTAAACTCTTGGCCTGCAACTTCACCATTCGAATTTCAAGCTATAGTAAACCCTCAACTTGGTAGACAACCTCGCGAGAAACCGCACAAAGAGTAGGGATCGATCACGGAAATACCCTGCCCCATAAACCTTTGTGCCAGCTGTTCAAGGTGGCTGACGAATCAGAGAATCACGTGACCATCCGAACTCGGTCGGTTGCATCCTGGTGAGGATACCTTCGACGCCATGAGCTCCAGGTAGCGCGCATCATGATTAATTCACTTCGCCTCGCCCGCCCTGATTCATTCTGCCCGGCTCCCCAGCGTGAGTACATGGGGTGATGTGTCCATTAGGCATCTATGCAGGCTCTTCGGTGACTGTAATGGACGGAATCGAATCTACCGTCACGTCCTGTTGATTCCGCTATTTCCGGCAGTACAGAGTACACCGTCAAAATGTTGAGGCTGCCGGTGCAAGAAGACCATGGCCAGGCCGCCCAGCACCCGAGGTCGGCGGAAGACATAGCCTGCGGGCCTGTTCGGAGCTCTGAGAATAGTCTAGATGGGATTCCCACTGCGTCGATATCCTCAGATTCTCCGTTCGAATCTTGAACGCTCAGCCTCGTTTTCGCCAACATTCAGCACCGGGTTCGCATGTCGGCTTGGTTGTTGCCTCCAGGAGACCCATGTACGGCCACGATCGTGGTATCATGAGAGAACGGGATTTCTCGTGTTTTCGTCCATTTGGTCCGGTCGTCAGCTACTTCTTGTAAGTGTCCTTTCGGGCCTTGCAGTGAATCCGTGAAGGATTCAGAGGTATTCGACTAGGGCTCGCGTTTGTGCGTCTGCAGGGGAAATATTGCGGATATATATGAGATTCGGATCGTAGTCATATTGGTAATTAATCAAAATGTACGCCGTCCATGACTTGCCGTGTCAGACATTGTTTGAGTGGTATCATCTTGATTGGAACGAATGATGAACCTTTCAGTGACGAAGAAGCGCAGTCAATTGTGATCGCAAGTACAGTCCAGAACTGCCACAGAGGTGTAATTCAGCATATCAAGTGGAATACTTCTTTTTCGACATGGCTGAGTTTCCGGGTTGTCGTTTTCAAAGAAGCCTTTCTTTGATTCTCGGCTTTTTCCTTGTACTCTATATTCCTGACCTAGAGAACGATGTCGGGGTCGTAAAAGGAGCCCAAGTATTATAGGTATTTGTTAAATGAATGCTATGATCGAGATCGAGGAAACCTCCCACTCCCTGATATAGAGTATCTAGATAACTGCGATCGATCCCACGATCTGGATTTTAAATATGCGTTAGTGGTGAATCATACTCGATCGCGTACAGGCACAGGATGTGGAGAACCTCGGACCACCTTTCGATTCGCAGATTCGATCGATTATGATCCGAGCTATACATATCTGCACACGCATGCAGCAGTATTGCGAGATCACGATAGCAGCCTCCTCAGCGAAGGCTGAGACGCAGTTTCCCAATCTGAGTTGAACAATTGCGACTGGTGATGTTAAGGCAAGCCACGGCCTCAACCAGCTAGGTCGCCCTCGGATCCACACACAGCCGTTAACGTTAAGGATCCCAGGCGCCGCGGGTGTATGTACTGCGCATTGGCGGCCGGTTGTGTTGGCTGTTTGTTGCAGAGCCTTGCTGCAGCATTATCATGAGTATGTACTTCGAGCGAGCACTTGCTTGAATTATATATATTCAACGGGTTGACTCCCTCGGCAGTGGAGGTTTCTCTTTGGTGGGGGGAACGCTGACCCAGAAGTCGAGGAGCTCGGAAGCCCGGGGAGCGATTTCAATTATCAAGATATCATGATCAGGATTCGATACCAGCGGGGCACGGCAGAGGCATCAAGATAGACTTCGCGCCCAAAGAAGCGAGGCTGGCGCGGGATTTCTCGTTTCTTTCGAGGAATACCTGGCAGTATATCCAGTTGAGAGTATCCGTATGCTCCTAGGTATTTATATATTTCCCCGCGACCCGTCATGAGACCGATGGATATCAAGTTTTTGAGGACAGGTTCCGGCCTTCTTTCCGTATACTTTGATTAATAGTCAGTGCACCCTCTCAGCCTTTGGCCCCGAACAACGTTACGTTACTCCCCCACGTCCATGATCTGGAAGCGAGATACGCACCTTCAAATTCGATTCTCCTTCTCCGTCATAGCCCTCTATCCCTCAAATTCCAAGGCCTAGATACTGTTAATTCAGGCCTATTCCAAAAGCAGTCCCCCGGATTCCTCTCTGACTTCGGTCCAAACTTTTAGACCGAGCTTTCAAAGTTTTCTGAGTTCGCATGGTCAGTTGAGTTTCGCGTGCCAAAGACAGACTGACAACGTGTTAAACGATTAAGCGCTGGAAACAAAACCCACAACCATGTCGTTCCAGCCCGGTAAGGCCAAAGTAAATCTGGGTACCTGCATGGACCTTCCTGCGCAGCCGGATATGAGGTTCGCAGCCGAAGGATCACGACTTGGTAATCGTGGCCGTGGTGGCTCGCCTACCACCGGCAGGAACCAAGTTGCAATCGATGACAGCCGTGTATCTTTAGCTCATATCGATGTCAATGTGAATTTCGCCGAACTCGTGGGGGACCGGCGTCCTCCATGGAATGGCGACTCGAGCAGGGATGTAGATACCCCACAAAGGCGGAAATTTATCGATACAATCCTGATGAATGTCCAAAAGTGCGTCGCTCTCGATTGGACTGATGAAAAAGTGGCCCGATCAAGCGATGCGGAATCTCGGGGATCCAGCGATTCCTTGCAGACTGATTTCCAGGGAATCCTCCATTGTCATCCGCCCCGGCCAGCCTCCTCCCAGGCATCGAGCTGCGATATCAGCCCCCGGCCACTATCCCCGCGATCCGATGACTTTCCCAGGCCGGACGGCGAACAGGGCCACTTGCGGCCACCCTGCAGCGAAACCTGGGTGAAATTAATAACTTCCACCGACCGATTCTATCTACGGTTAAATTTCCAAGATAATATCCAATCGCAACCGGGGGCGCTCGAAAACGATCAAAAGATTGTGCATGCCGGCGCCCCAGGCGTTTGCGATAGCAGTTCGGGGCCCAGGGTTAGCAACCCAAACGAATTGTCTCTTTGGTTCGGATGTAGGAATGGCAAATCCCAACCGAAAAAGCATGCGAAGTGCTTTTTGGCGAACGTTGAAGGTCTAGACGGCCGAAAAGTTAGGTATGTTGATTTTCTCAAGCACGTCATTGTATAATTTCGACGGTCTAATATGATCATTTTCTCATAATTGTAGGCTACATATCCAAACCTCAAATGCAAACTCCGCCAATGCATTTCACAAGATACTCCATTCCAAAGCCTGGAAGCGTACCTCCCGTGTTTTATACCACAAATCGAAATCGTCTTCCTGCTCTGGTACTTGTAAGATACTTCCCTAAACCCTTTATAGCATTAACCCGGTCGAGTCTCAGATGGCTGATATCATTGGCAAATGGTTTTATATGACCAACGATTAGGCTTTTTCATATATCTCATCCATGAGCACTTCAAGAGGTCACTAAAGACCGCTGCAGATCGATTCCGAGGTAAGAAGAACCACTAACATCTGAGTGGTGTATCGACCGCTACGGAGAATCTAAGCGGTAACTTATAGCAGCTAACTATCGCATGTGCAGACCTTAAGCGAAGAAGTATCGACGAAGATGATTCTGAGGGAAGTTCTACGACCTATTCCCTCCAATCCTGTGAGCCTGGCACAGGGAAGCTAAAAGCTTCGTCCGATTCCACCACCGCATCAAATGCCTGCTCGGCGACAGTGCGGGAAGAGTTTTCAAGCTCTAATGCGAGCCTTCAATTGCAACCAGAGACGCCCATCGTACTAGAAGCGGAATCTAGTTCGAAACACGGACAGGGAGACCGCATTACGATACATGGATTTTCCAATACCCATGTGCACCCCGAAACATCATCTGAATGCAAAACCAACACTGAGGATTGGGCTGGCCCTCCTAAGAATGGTCACGAGGTTGATGCTCTTCTGGGGCCTAGGTCGCACCTTAAAGTGAGTTCTATATCTAAGAGGGCTTATTACTTGAGGTGGGTGAAATCGGTACTCTTTGGTGCATCTAGTCTCGTACGGGCAATCCGCACAAGGGGTGGAAATGGCCATGTTCCAAACCGATTTGGTGTATTTCAATCCGGGGCTCCCCACAGTGGATTCCATGACTACGTAGGGTCTGGCAGGGGACAGGACCAGAGAAAAAAGGGTGATGGCAGCCGGGATGGGGAAGACGATGGAGGCAAAGACGAACCATCCGAGGGAGTGAATGGTAAAGGGCGAGATAAAAAACCACGGGATGGCCGTCGTTTCGGCTGCCCAGTCCGACGAATCGGAAGCCTTAGCCTTCAGTGCGGGAGCAGATCGGCGGGTTACACAAAACTGGCTTATCTAAGGTGAGTGCATGCAACGTCCTGAATACTGGTATCCGAGCCATGTACGATACGGCTGCTTCGCGAACTTTAAGGGATCGAGGAGCTCATGAACTCATCGGTGTTAGGTGCCATTTGAGGGAACAGCATAAAGATATTTTTGCATTGGAGCTTTTGGAGTCAATCATGTGTTCGCAGGGCGCTGTTGGGTGGGAGGAGATATTCGAAAATTTGTTTCCTGACTGGCTCGGGTCTGGTATCAAAATCCCCACACCATGTAAGTCCGGCTCCAGTACCGACTAGTATAGGAGAATCCCGTCAGTTAACCACATTCGCGCTGGTACAAAGGGCCGAAGGAGCCAACGGTTCACCAGAAGTTGGCGAATAAGCCTCAGAAACTGGCCGCTCTCGACGCCATCCTTCTTCCTTACATTCAATTTCGCAATGCTCACCGATATACCCACGCTAGGATGCCGATAAAACAAGATGGTGCCATTGACAACCAATTCGGGCATTCTGCAGTAAGTCTGGACTGTAAGAAACCTATCCTGGGGCGCAAGAAGAGTGAAGTTTGAATTGATGTTCACGATGTCATAAATTTACTAGGGCCGGACTCTAGACCCGAGACCACAGCCCTTGATAATAACCGAAGCAACCCTGTGCCTGGTATCGAAAACCAGGTTCCGCTAAGCAACCAACCGGGTCCTCAGATTGATATACCGTACCAGCCCGCGAACCCGCAAACCGGCTTTTTCCAACCTTTCCAACCGCAACCTTCCTGGGGCCAGGCGCCCCTGTTTGGAGAGAGCTCTGGGAGATACCCTCCTCTCCGGGGCCAATACATCGCCGGTGGAGCCACGAGCGTAATCCTGAGCCCTCCACCACCCCACCATCCAAGCTCCACTATGTCAATCGGATCGAGTGCACAGGGCACCGGCGGGTTCAGCTCAATAACCCCGGTCCTTTCTCCGCAGAACCAAAGTCAAGAGCCTCAGTTACTTAGCCCTGGGAGCTCGACATCCCACCTTCCTGCAAACTCTAGTTTTCACTCTCCATCTCGTTATATGGTGAACCCTGACACCAGGCCGCTCGGTATTATAGTAGACCGACGACTCGGACAAGGATACACGGAGCCATTGTTCTTCTGGTACAGAGATTTAGGGCTTGTCTTGCATTCATTCGAGTCTCAACTACGGCGCTATTGCCCTGAATATAGTGACCCGACAAACCTCGCGAATTCGTCCGGGCTTTGGGGAGATTGGTTTCTAATCGATTCGACATTTCGTACAGAAATCAGGGATCAAGCGCACCTTCAAGGATATTTACAACAGGACGAGCCTCTTTCACCCTTTTCCAATAATATGGCGAGGTTTGAGCTCGTAAGGATCTCTAGATCTAGGATGGGTCCGCTATATTAAATACCTTCAGGCTCGAGTTTGGTCGCCCGTTTCCTGGGGATTCCGGGCATCACCCGTGGCTGGTATCGGTGCAAAGTCCATTGATACATCGTTTCTTCACAGTTCCAGCAATATCTATTCTCTTGTATTTCCTTGCTTCCTTTCTTCCCCCCACTGACATTGCTTCAGCCTGATTGACTATGTATTTGGGACTAGGAGGGCAACAAAATAAAGGAACACCTCATGATCATGCACTCAAACATCATATTTAGATGCTGCCCCCATACTACATCATTTTTTTACCTGCTTACCGCGCTTTCCATTATTGAAGTTATAATTACGTTACGACACGAAATATTGTTTAATAGTGTATTCATAAGTTCAAACGTTCGAGACTACCAGCATGTTATTTAATGCGTCCTTGCTTTGTCTTTTCTGAGCGATAACGATCTCTTTTCTATCTAAATGCTTTCCTGTTATACTCCTCGTTCGAATTTATATATAGAGGCTTTATTTTTTCCATTCCTGTGTATTAACAACCTGTAACGGCGTCCTAGGGGTACTTTTGTTTATTTGTTCTTTTCCAGTTTATGAATGGCGCGTACTGGAATCTACAAGCCATTGTATGCGCATACCATATCGTATCCACTAAGACGTCACCTCTCATAGAATTCATTGAAGGCTTAGTTTCATCAATCGTAGTAGGCGTAATATCGCGAACGTAAAACTTATTCCTTTCAACCTTCCCCAAGAATGTAGTAGGTTTGATGTATTTTCGCCTATTCCTAGCTCTACATCGATCGTTGAGGTTAGTCATTAAGTATCGATCGTATGACCCCCTAGTGAGACTTCTGAAGACACAACTCTGATCATTACTGTCAAAGCTTAGTACAGTCGCTGCTTTTTATACTGTCGAATTTAGCTATTGGCGGCACACATGTTCTTGGGCTATACTAGTGCTATTAAGGTCTTGTTGCTAAGTTAACCGTGCATATCAAATTACGAATTTAATATATGCTGGACAATAAGCAATATAAATTGCAGGTTCGATGGACGCATTAATGAATATTTTTGAGTAGCATGGCGCTTTCTGATAGTAGAGCAGTTGTCCGTCTGTATATACTTAGTATGTAACTATCACCAATTATCAATAGCAGGCCAGTCAGGCCTTGCAGCCGCGCTAGGTTCTTGGGTAGACGGGCTGGATTTTGCGACATGGAATTTAGGAGGTGCCCAACGTGACTTTTGCTGTCTCCGCTGCCCTACATCCCGTGACCTCCTCCACACGTTTCTCCTCTCAACCTTAGCTTCTGGCGCCGCTGGCGCTGATTCTTCCTCTATAACTGCTAGTATGAGGACTACCATAATTAATTAGTTAGTATTCATGTGTCTTCCGAGCTCCCAAAATTGCGAATTGGGCTGGTTATATTGTACTCACGTTCCGTGGAGTATCCAACTTTCCGTACTGCCTCTGTCTCGCACTTCCGCCAAGAGGTAATCATTTCATTGATTCTATCTCTGAGTACTGCGCTTTCCACTATGGCCTCGCCCCAGCTTCCCAAGATCGCCGATGCTACCTTGATGCGCGTGTAGGTCTTCAAGTCGATTGGGGGGTTATTGGCCTCAGTGAGTTCTCCGAGATAAGCAGCGATGATAAAATCTTTCTTTTCCCCGCCGCCTTCAATCGAGCAAAGTGCTGCCTCCAAGTCTGAAACCCTGGGGATGAACTCAGCCGAAGTGCTTATTTCGTCAATGACATCAGCTATCTGTTTCGCAAACACTTGACACTGGGTTTCCAGATCTCCGTCTCGTATTTTATCGGGAACGTCCAAAAGCCATAGCCGGGAGCGGAAAGTACTAGGAAGTACCTGCGGTTCTCTATCCAGATTTTTCTCCCATTTTGTTGAGCGCAAGGAGTCAACGAGTTGAATGGCATCTTCTAATATCGGTCGGACATATTTCAACCAGGCGCTGCTGAAATCCTCAGCGCCCAGCTGATTGTAAAGAGATTCAGTGTGCTTGTAGGCTAAACCTTTGGCTTCGTTCCAGAATACAACCTTGAAGAGTTCAAGGAATTGCTTTCGAATGATTGTAGCCGTTTCCTGTTCCTCAGGCGTGTCCATCTTTTGTTGAATGAGAGCCGGCAATTTAGAAAACCTGTTAACTGCTTCATATCCATGGCAGTAGGAGTCTCGCCAATTTCTCTCCCTGTCGGGGTGTGTTCTATCGTCGTCCTCCTTCTCGAGTCTCTCGTTCAGATCTCCTATGATGCTGGGAGGGTTGATGTTGAATGCTGCATAAGACACCAGATCCTGGACCAGCGATGAGACTCCGTCTCCAATCCCATTCTCGAGTACAGTCTGTATGAGATCGATGCATTTTAAGGAAGGGGGAATTTCAAAGCCCTTCTGCGCTTCCTTATCAATGTCGCATTTTTGAAGGAAGATAGAATAATACCTCGACGACTGAGATTTCAACTCTTTGATAATCGGGAGCATGATCCTTTCCGTGAAAGTAGTGTTCACGCTCCTATTTGTCCGGATTTGCTCATAGAAACCGACCAATCTTTGAAGAATCGGGTTGTGGTATTCCGAGATTGGGTTTGTGAGGTCACAACCTGGTGGGAGCTTGTCATCCTTCTCGAATTCGTCCCATTGGGCTTCTGTTACCGGCTTGCGCTCGTTTATGTTGCCACAGAAAGGAGCGAGCCCCTTCAGAACATCCAATATTTCAGAATGAACGTCGGGTGGTGATAATTTAAAGGAGCGAAGGAGATATGCCACCAATGCATGGCGAAGTCCTAGATCCGGAGCCCCTTGTGACATCTTTATGACCATTGATAGGAACAGCGACTGGACTGTGCCATCCGAAGCCAAAGGTGTGTCAAGTGCGGCATTGAAGTATTCCAGTATTAACTTTTGTATCTCTATATCGGTTGTCTTTTCATATATAGTGGAGATAACCGGTAGGACCAGTGCTTGGTGCTCGCTAATGAGTCTTGACGACTTGAGTGAGAAATTGAGAAGCTGGAATATCAGCTTGTGTATATCGATGTCAGAGTTCCTATCGGATATTGTCGATAGAATTGCGAAAAACTCCGCATCCAGAGGCTTAGAAGACTGGAGGACGCGAATTAGGTAGTATATAATCGTTTTGTGAATATCGACGTGTGAGGTCGCTTGACATAGAGTATGAATGGCCGAGATTGGGGAGGTTCTCGGAACGAAATCTGCGTCTTCGAAGGTTTCTATAAGCAATTTTATGGTCGAGACTTTAACGAAGCCCGGTTCATCCTTTGTAGGTTCCGACTTTGCCTTAGGTTCCGACTCTGCATCAGACTCCGACTCTGCCTCACGTTCCGACTCTGCCTTTACTTCCGAAGTTTGTTCACCTTCTACCTGTGGCTTGTCGTCTGCAACACCGTTCGCCTTCCTCGCCTTCTTCAATTCTTCCATGTGCTCCAGGAGCTTAGAAACAGCCTCCGCGAACTTTGAGATAGCTTCATGAGCGTCTGTGGGGGCGAGGTCGCGGAAGAGCCCCCCAGTGAAAAGGGTTTTCTGCCAGAAACAAGAGGTGGGATACTGTGATATCGTTCTGATCGCTAGCTCTAATGCCAGCTTCGGTCTATCGCTCCGTGACAGGAGCCTGAGGAGATTAAATGCTAGAGCCTCGAGACTCAAAAATTCTGCATTTTCAGGATCCATTGAACCGAGGCTGGAAAATGCATTCTCAGCAAGTTTTAGAATTAAACTAGGCGGGACGATAGTGAGTTGAGACTCCAGGGCCTTCAGTGCAGCTTTCGTATTGATGCCCAGGTTTTTGGTCGTTTTTTTGTGTGTAGGAGGACCTCTCCTACGCCGCCGCTTGCTAGTTATACTTTCCCCAGACTTTGGCTCGAGTGCTTCTAACTGTGACAGGCACTCCGAGCTCAGATGAATAGGTGGATATCGAGGGTCGTCAGTGGATGGGAACGGTGCAGAAACCAATTGGCTTTTGGCCAGAGTTTTTGTGTCCAGATATAGTAGAGCTGATAGAACTTGAGCTTCTTGCAGTTGAAACTTGGGCTTCGCATTCTTGTTTCCAGCTCGCGTCCAGATCGTATTGCGCCAGTAGGTTTTGCCTGGGACATCGGGAGGTTCCAACTTCTGAATGTCGCTTTCCTCTTCGGCGGTCCTATTGCTTCTGAAAACGTACTGGGTATTACGACTTGAGGAAAGGTCAATGTATGTAACTTCGCCGCCGAGTTTCTGGCTCTGAATATTCTCCTTGTATTTTCGGGTGGCGTCCCATTCCAAAGCTGTTGCAAGACTGCCCCATGCTGGGACTTTTAGGGGTTCGGGTCGTGGCTCCCTCTGGTACCCCCGCAGCCACTTGATGTCCGTTTTATATATCTTGTCCTGCCCTGTGGTTTGCCCTAAAATATACCTATGCCTGCGACTGGGGAGGTTAGTACGGAAAGCAATTTTGAATATAGGCTGCCAGTATCGAATCGCTTGTTCAGAGTCCATTCGAGGCGCACTCAACGGCCCTACTGCATGCGACCATGCCGAATTGCGGCGCTGGATTCTCTCCTCTTCTGGGACTCCAGAGCTTATAAATAGTTCCAACGCGAATCCGTAGTCTTCAGCATTTATCCCAACGGGATCGGTTGATATGTCGTGCTCTATAGGGATTCGTGCTTGGGCGTGTTCCGGCGGGAGGAAGACAATAGCTTTCACCCTGGATAAAAGATACGGGGTATGGTCTTCCAACAGAGGGACCGCACGTAAGTTAAAGTGCGGAATCAGGCTCTGTAACTCAAGACCTCGAGGAAACGGCTCTGGCAGGGCTGCGACGTTTGGGCTCTTTGATATCCGATGTCTTTGCCAAATTTCGTTGCGTCCTTTGGCTAGGTTATCTAGAAAGCGATACGTCGACAGGTCGGTCTTATCGACATCTATTCCCTCACCCCTCGTCCCAGTGAACTCAAATATCCCTGTCTTGTGGTAGGAGACATCAACAGTGTCTTGGAGTTGTTGATTTTGGAGAATCTTTTCTTCTATACTCAGCATCATTTTTAACGTATCCTCCCATAAGATGTCGTAAATTTCATCCGGCGAGAAGTTTTTTCCCAGTTCACACGAACGATTAGCCCGCACCCCAATGACTTTGTGGAATAGGTTAAACGTGTCGCCCCAGCTGCTGATTTCAAAGCCCGGCTCCCGCAATCCGGAGCAAACAATCTCGAAGAGATTGCACATTATCCTGTTCCCATGCTCGACTTTGCTGCGAACAGCCGAAGAATCTGTCTCTGTTTGTGGAAGATCGATGCCAGACAGTAATTCGGACATTTCTGGTGGTATGCTTGAGAAGATTGCGGTATCGGAATCTCGGATTAGGCGCCTCGTCCATTGAACCACCTCCTCTAGGATTTGCAAAGAGCCACTTGCAATTGCGTAAAGCAAGATGGCTCGTGAGTGTAGTTTGCGAAGCTCTTTGTCTGGAGTTGACTGTGCCTTTTTGCGGTCCGCTATACGTAGTCTCGCTAGATCCTCGGCCTCCTCTTGCCGCGAGGCTTCATGGAGATAATGGACTTGCCATATATCCGCATCAATCGGGCACCTCCAGATGTCCTTGGCTTTATCTTTCACCAGGTCGAAAAATCCACAATAGTTGCTAATTGAGGAAGTCCCAAAAACTGCGTCCCCTCTGGCTTTGCGGAGTCGGAGGAAAAGATCCAAAAGTTCTTCTTCATTCAGATCAGGAACGCTGTACTTTTCTAGCTCACCAGTACTCTTTGCAAGTGCCTCGTCGAAACCAACCTTGGGCTCTCCCTCTTGGTTGGCGCACCCCTCGACGTAATACTTAAGAATCCTATAACGATGTTTTTTGTCGAATGGTGCCACCAAACCCTGAAATTTCTCAACATCAGCTTGATCTTGATCGATATATTCTGATTCCGGAAACAGAAGGCGGAATAAGCTGTCATATATCTCAGGCATCCGTAGCCAGCCGTTTCCGACCCGGGTGTAAAAGTTTATATAACCACCCGGGGATCGTCCGTGGTAAGAATGACGACGAATTTGCTTGCCCGATGAAGGGTAACGCTCTATATATTTGGTTATCAAGTCAACAACCTGTTTCAGTCGCTCCACCGAAACCTTGTTCTTCTGACATCGCACAAGCAGTGGCTTTGCTATTTCGTACGCGAAGACTTCATCGGAAATCTGAGAGACCTTGTCATCTTCTACTAGTCTCTGGAGAATTTCAATTGAGAATTCCATCGAAGAAGATAACTCCGGTTCGCTCCCAGGTGTAGCTGGATATTTTCGAAGTAGCTCGATAAGCCATGGGCTATTGGGCCCATCGTGATCGAGAACTACCCGGAGTAGATTGTCCCTGAGAGCATCGCTATGGTTGCGTAATAGAAGGTCTTCTTGTCGATAAGTGAATTTCTTTTTCGAAGTCTGAGTTATGTAGGCAACAGCATCTTTCGTACAGCCTGGTACTAGGTATTGATAGTACTCGCCGAGAGGACGGAGGTCTAGGGTCTGACTATGGAGAGCTTTGAACAAATCCGTGACCAATTCCCTCTTTTCAGAGTCTTCCCCTTTGGTGCTGGAACCGATCGCACGACACAAATCTTGGACATCGGAAGTCGAGAGACCTCGGATAAGTGTCAGGAGCCCTTCCACCCCGCCAAGGCCGTCCCAACTCTCTCTCCATTTTGCAGATTTGAGGACTTTCTGAAGCCGCTCGATGGCCAACTTTCGGACCCGGACTGAGATATCTTGTTCGAGTGCTTTCTTCAGTACGGCCGGTGCGTGTGATATACTCAGCCATATCTTCAGAGTCGACGGAGGAATTGACTCCCTCTCAACAGCGTCAATGAGTTGTTGTGTGGTATTTTCGACATCGTCTTGACTGGCTAGTTTCCTAAGGTATTGAGCTACTTCATGCTCATTCCCAGAGCGAATGGATGCGGTATCGAGTGTAGACATTGCATGTATGAAATAATTGAAATTGGACCAAATCGTGATAATTTCTTCTTGTCCAAAATTTCTGAATTTTTTCTGAGACTGAAAATAACCCCGCTGCATGCCCTGGTGTCGACACCTGTCAACAGTTTAAGTATCCGGACTCTTCCACACTAACGCTCATAGACCTACCGTATTGAATCATTTGACATCCACTAGGCGTGCCTAAGTTGAGGTGCCCCGCATGCCTTGAAATTTGCAGGGGTCCATAGAGTGGTTAGTTAGTCCCGTCATTTCCTAATCCGTTGTTAAATCCGGTTTATAACGGACGATACTCTGAAGATACCACGAACGAGGGACCCGTGGCGTAATTGGATGCGTTTCCCATATATTCTGACTTTATTCGGGACGGTATAGGTTCGAGTCCTATCGGGGCCGTGTGGTTAGTCTAAAGACTGACCGTTCTTTTTGTTTTTTTTTAATCCCTTTTGGCCCTCGAATCCAGACGCAGGCGGAGAATCATGTATACGTATCTTTTGGACGTTCTCTTGGTCTTCGCGTGTCTTTAGATGGCTATAGCTAGTTGAATCTCTAGTTTGTTTCCCCCTAACCGGAATTCTATTCTTGATAAGTTATAAAGCTTCGAGTTATCATTATGACATGTAAGGGGTTATGTGATGGAGGGTCTTAGCTCCACCATGCATGTTGTGAGATGAACGCGCGGGTTGTCCCCATATATATATGCCTTTCTTTAACTAGCGTCGGCGCAGGTTGGTTATAATATTCAAAGTCATCTTGCAGACTAGAATCAAAATGTATGGAAGGAATATGTCGTGAACTAGGAGCTAGCCACTGCAAAGATGCGTTCTGTATGATCAATAAAATCTGGATTCAAAGGACACTGAATACCTAAATTGATATTCCAGCACTGGCTTTTCTTCATCAGTAATTATAATATAATGTCGTGGAATAGAACTGTGTCAAAAGGTGAAAGCGAAAGCTAGTTAGTATCATAATACAGAAACCCATCATCCCGTATTCTGCCTTTCCGTAGTTTAAAGCCCTAGGTATAAGGCGAAAAATCGCTGCTTCCAAAGCATATTTATCTACAAGACCTCGACATATCTCTTCCGTCCCTTCGCCTTGGCTGCCGGTTTCCTTCCGCCACTGGAGCTGCCTAGCAGCTCCTCCATGTCGTCGACTTTACCAGTAGTAGCCGGTCGTGGAGGAAGCCTGCTGGGGCTAGGTTCCCTACTGCTTCCGGGACCACTCGCCATTGGGGGTGCAAGCCCACCCGACGGTGCGCTCGTTGGCGCGCTCGTTGGTGGTGCCGAGGGCGGTGGACGAGGGATACTGTTCAAACCTATGCTATCGATACTACTACTTGTTCCCGGCCTTGGGGTCCCAAGTCCCGAAGGAGGCCCGCTGGGTGGCCTACTCGGCGGGGCACCGATTTGCGCGGGGGAACCAAGCCGTTTGGGTGGTGGTGGTGTTCCACTAGGAGTTACCCCGGTAGAATCCGTCGCCGACCCTGCCTTCTTGTTTACCCATCTCTTGGTTTCGGGGTCGAAGTAAAAGGAGCTCTCCTCTCCGAGTTTCGCCTTATGAACTATCGGGGCATTGGGATCCTTCTTTCCACCACCGAACCAACCGAACCAGCCGCCGCCAGATTTCGCCTCTTCTGCACAGATAGATTAGTAAACAGAATTTGAATATAATGATATGGTGGAAGGGATAACTTACTCTTTCGCTTCTCTTCTTCTTCCTTCTCTTTCTGTGCGATAGCGGCAACCATCTTTCGATTTTCTTCCTCTTCCTCCTCTTTCTTCTTCTTCTTTGCGGCGGCGGCTGAGTCGGCCGCTGAACTCTTTTCGCCGGCGTCGAAGCCGTCGTCGTCGAGATCCATGATTCCTCCCTTTTTCTTCTTTGGTTTCGCGTCGCCTTCGTCGTCTGAGTTACCAGGCGACGGGACGTACGGTTGGAACGTCGTAGGAGGTTCATACCCATAGCCTGATGGCTCATATCCGGTGGCAGGAGTATACGGCGGGGGATCGTTGGTTGTTGATGTGGCTTGAGGACTGAGAGTGCTTGCTCCAGAGTCGAACGATGGGGGTGACATTGGCACAGCGGCTTGGGGTACCGACGATGGTTGGTATCCATGCCCATTCGCTGTTTCCGATGATTTCTGAGTATTCTGCTGAGGGGTTTGGTGCGGTGTAGCTTGTGGGCTTGGTTCATAACCGTATCCTCCATAATTAGCAGCCCCTCCGTATCTTCCGTATCCAGGAGTCGATGGTTCGGAAGTCTTAGGTACGGAAGCGGGCGTATAAGAGCCGGTACCTGCGGTCTTTGGTGCGTACCTATTCGCAGCAGCAGACGTTGGCTGCATGGCTCCAGCCGGCGTTGTGCCTAACGGCGGCTGGGCAGGATTATAGGGTGTATATCCTCCAGCGCTGATACCATACAGATCCGGCCCACTTTGCACTCTATTTAGATCCGACGCAGCCGTGACATTTGCGAACTGGCCTTCTACGGGAACTCCGTGTGGTCCGGCTCCAACGCCGCCGTTAATACCGCCGGGAATAGGGGTATCTGGCTGGTCGCCACCATTCACGAGAACATCAAGCATCCCCTGCACTCCAGCAAGAACACCACCTCTGGAAACACTCAAACCGGGCAGATTACCGAAAAGAGATCCACCGCTGCTGTCTCGGGGCGCCTGACTAAGACGCTGAGATAGCTCGTTAATGCCCTCGAGTAGTAATCCATGGAGGTAGGGCTGAGGCCGGCCGCTGATCTTGAATGATGCTGAAATGGCTTCAGTATACTTCTGTGCCTCGCTCTTGAAACCGTACTGCGCAAGAACCTGGGCGTGGTGTAATTTAAAGGGCAAAAGGTGGGGAAAATTAGTCAGTGTCGGGGCACCTGGCATGAGGGATAGGGCATATTCATATATTTCCGATAATATTATAGCATCGAGGTCGCGGCCGTAGTGGAAAGGATTGTTGACGTGATTAGCGCCAAGAAGCGAGAAGATACTCTTGCTAGACTCTTCTGCCCCAGAGAAGATCGCGGCTGGCATTGAAAATAGATAGCTGAAGAATGTTAGTTTGGAAATGAATTCTTGGTGAATTCGCCAACGTACCAAGTATGGGCCGCCTCGATACGGTTATAGCTCTCCAGCAGGGATCCAAGCTTCGCAATAGCTTGGGTGTCGTTATTACTTCGGTTACCCAACATCAACCCCAGAGTTTCTCTCCACTTCTCCAAGCCTTCCAACGGATTAGTATTGTGGCTGCCAGTCTTACTGATCATTGTCATCCCCATCCTCGTACTAGCGGGAACTAGATCGTCGATCGATTCTTCCCAGTTGCCTGCGAAAACCTCATATAGCACGGCCAAACTTTGCATACCAGGTCGCTCAGCGCCGTCGTTGGTCTTGACCTCTTGCTTGACGAACTCTTGAACGGTACGCTTATACAGCTCCGGGGATGTCGTCGAAGAGATCAGGATCGCGTGGGCCCATTGTCGATTCTCGATCGCAAACCAGACCGCGGCGTCTCTATCTCCCTTCACAAGATGGGTCCGAATGGCTTCCAAAGCGTTACTATCGAATACAGTGGACTGTTGGAGTGCATTCTTTGGCCGAGGGAGTTCTAGTGTATCGCTTTCTGGGCTGATGATCTGGCGCACTGCGTCCTGGACCTCCTTTTTTCCTACTAGCATCCCATCGTTTTCCAAGCACAGCTTCACAATCTTCCATAGAATTACCTTTTCCATGCTCCTAGGATCTCTAAACCTAGTATATTCCCCTTCAAGCTTTAAAATTTTGGACTCCATCCAGGGAAGAATTTCCTTTTTCCTTGCTTTACCTCCAGCTCTACCACCGAACACCGGGCCTGGAAATTTGGCGAGATCTTCGAAGAAGTCATCACCCTTCAAGGCGTCCTTAGCTGGTCGGTTCTTAACCTCGCCCAAGGATGTTTTGATCATTTGTTGACCCGTTTCCGCATTCCACCTGCTTGTGTGAACCGGGAACATCGTAACGATATTACCGCCGAAGCCCCAGCAGAATAATGGCGCACCTTTCCACCTCTCTAATGGATCACTGGCATCTATGCTTCCAGGGGGTGGTGCCATAAAGTTTTGGGGCGGTGGTGCGGGTGCTGTTGGATAAGAAGATTGGACCGGGAAAGAGGGACGACGAGAGTCGACTGGAGAGTACGTATTAGGATAGTTTGTAGCACGTGCTGCAGCCGAACTAGGGCGCTGTATTCCTTGTGCGTTTTGAGATCTTAGAGCGGCGAAGCCAGGGGATTGGGTCGCAGAACGCTTTGGCGGTGCAAAGCCAGGAACGTCTGAGGAACTTAGCGATGATGTGGCGGTATGGGTCTGGTAGCCAGCCGGGGTGTACTTCCCTGGTGATTGTGATCTCTGAGGAGGTGACGTCAGGTGCGAAAACGCCGGATTGGCTCCCGGAGGGGGAGGGGTTTGTCTATTCGCTGGATTATATCGGTGTAGGCCTGAAACCGGTGGAGGTGGAACTGTTTCGAACGAGGACCGTGTGGGTACGTTACCGTCTTCGTCTTCTTCTGCAACGCCAACAAGGGCGTGGGCTTTCATGCTATCTACCGTACCCGGGCGATCCCTTGAGGGCGGCCGTCCAGTAGTTGGGTGGCCATTTGCAAGATGTTCTGGGGCGGAAAGGCCGAGTCCGACGCCGTCTTGTCCGTGGGTTGGAGCATATCGTCCGTCACTTGACACACTGGATGTTCTTGCCGGCGCGGCAGGAGGCGCATTTGGGCGCTGGGCATACGGGGATGTGCCTCGAACGGCACTTGGGGGGGAAGCGTATAATCCTGCGTTCGGTGAAGGTCTGGAGGCATAATTGGGGGTAGCCGGCCCAGGTGGACCAGCATAGGCCGATGAGGAGTGAGCTAACGGGGAGTGAGCTAGGGCTGGAGATGATCCATAAGGTTGCCTGACCCCTAACGATCCGACGGGCGGTGAACCGTAGGTAGGTTCCACCGATGTAGGCCGAGAAGGGGGGCCGGTAAAACTCGGAGTTCGTCCCATCCCGGGAGCAGAAGTTGGAGGAGCGCCCGTATGAGCCCCTATATGAGCCCCCATAGGGGCCCCGGCGCTTGGGGCGCGACCTCCAGGTGTGTATTTAGACGACGCCCCGCTCGTGGGACGCTTTGGCAAAGTGATGGGCAGCTCTTCGAAGAAGCCGCTGGATTGCGGTTGCGGCTTTTGGGGAAGAACGCCAGGAGCAGGCGAGATAGCAGCCCGTCCAGGGGGCCCCAAAGGCGGTGCCGGTTGCCCGGAATAGCCTGGCCTACCTCTGACATCTGCTGGGGATGTTAAGCTGCTGGGGGGACCGGGACTGAACATGGATTGGCCGGAATAGCCAGAACTAGCGGATCCAGGTGGTCCATGGAACTGGCTCGCCCCATAGGCTGGAGGTTGTTGCACAGGTGCAGGTTTTTTCCTGATGGGCTTGACGATGTCCTCTGGCAGATCATATGGCGATGAATAACTACTAGTTTTATCAACGAACGATTCTGCCTTCGGGGGCTCCGCTTGCCGCTGGGAAGTCGGGAGGGCGGTAGCGTATGGAGAGGGTACGTGAGCTGGCCGCGAAGCCTGGAAATTACTGGTAGGTGTAGCTGTAAACCCCGCTGATGATTGCAGCTGTGTAGATTGTGATGGTAGGTATCGAGATGTCGCGGGCTGTGTAGGCAGCTGGGGGACCTGAGTTGTAGCTTGCACAGGCGCGGAAGGCGTATCCTCTTCTATCAAGAAATCCTCGCTGTCGTCAAACCAGGCGGGTTGGGCGCTTTGCTGCTGCGTAGCCGGGGCTCCAGTTGGCTCTTTGTCTTCCTCCTCCTCTTCTTCTGCGAAGAGATCATCGTCGTCCCCGAGGGCTGCTTTCCACTTTGACGCTAAGTCCTCCTTCGGTTTTTCCGCGGCGACTTCCTCGGGCCTGGGCTCGTCTGACAAACCGGATACGACTGCTGTGCTCTTGCGCTTCAAAGATGTTGGATTATTGAAGAATGCTGCGTCGTCATCGTCCGTGCTCGAATCGATTGGCGTTTTGGACCGCGAGAAGAAGTCTTCGTCTGTGGTGGGTTGACCACTAAAGAGCGGCACTCCCTCCCCAAACCTAGTGTCCTCATCTCCAACGCCCGTTCCCATTGTGAGATCGTGGGTCGCCACTCTCTCCAGTACTGGCGGTGCCGGTACTCCATTTGCATTGACGCTGGAGAAGAAATCATCGGCAGAGTTTCCTTCATCCCCAAAGAAGTTTGAATCCGAAGGCACCACTGGTTCCTCCTCTTTTCCCACGGACCCAAAGAACAAGTCATCGGTGGAACTATCTGTGCCAAACGGGTTCGCTGGGCCATCTGTATCAGCCGTTTGAGGTTCTGGGATCACGGGAAACGAGGCTGTATGCGATATTGAATCTCTCTTCAGTTTTTCGAAGGGGTCCTCCGCCACTCCGAGCTTCTCAAACGACTCCGGTGTAAACCCAATGTCCTTAGTATCAGGTACATCGCCTTCCTCCTTCGTGGGTCCGGCACCATCCAGGTCATGAGGTCCCTCCTCAGGGTTCACATTCACTTGAATCGGCCGTCGAACAGGAATCTCCAGGCCACCCTCGCTATCATCCCCATCGTCTTCGTGCAAGTGCTGTTGATGGATGGTCTCCCAGCTCGTAGACTCCCCTGCAGCTAGCCGCTCAGCACTCTTCGCTTGACACTTGAGACAACCGACGGTTATGTCTTCAACGTGACAAGTGCTAATGAGATTATCAGAATCGAGGCGGGGTATAGTCGCAGGTTGTGGAGTGTACTGAACGTAGTCGACCGGATCCGGTCGCTGGGGTGGATTCTCGGCAAGGATTTCAGTCGGAGCATGATACTCATGAGGAACGGGTTCCGTTTCGGCGGGCGGTTCGACTATTGATGGAAGTATTGAGGCTGGTGGCTCTTCCTTCGGCGCAAATTCGTCGACTCTCGGTATGCCCAGTTGGTCAAAGAACGACGTTCCATCGGGCGTACTCGTGCTGGGCGATTTCGGTGTAAAGACAGAGGTGTCCTTCGGGGAATCCATAGCAGAACCGGCCTCGCAGAGGCAGAGGGCGCCTTATTCGGATATAGGGTATGTGTACGGGGGTGTGTCTATTCTATAGATGAACCTGCGATGGGATGACCAGGCGTTAGCAGATATCGACGAGGTGTGGCGACTCGAAGGCAGCGGTCCATCGATGGGCGTCGCCAGCAGCAGAAACTCGCGACTCGAAGAGCTCTTACCATTCCCATGCTTCCCGTATATTCTCTCAGGTAAGGATATTTCTAGTTTGGCGATGCTCGAGTCCAGGAAAGCACCGGTGTGTGGAGGTCGCGGAGGTCGGATGTAAGCTTGTGATATCTCCACGGCCCTCGATGGATCCAAGTTGAAGGTGGGACGCCCTTGCTGGGAGATTTCGGCCGCTCAACACAACAGTGAGCCGGGCCAGAAGACTGCGAAAACCGGGGCGGCGAAATTTAGAACGGCGACGATATGTTATCAGCTACAAAAATTGAAGCTGTGATGGATTCCTGATAAAGATCGCATGGATTGGTATCTGTTTCTGAGTACCAGAGCTGGGCTGCAGCACCATCGAATCCCAATATTTGAGTTTAGCGGCGGAAGGAAGATCAAGGTGGCCACAGTAGCCAGTTGATTTTGATTCTTCCCAAAGCAGTCTGCGAAACGAGGCAGGGAAGACCCCTGCACTTGCCCTGTTCTGGACTTCGACGGCACTGGAATCCGTGAGGCCGAGCTTTTCGGGCGGTGGGATTAGTTGATTGTGCGGTTCAGCAAGGGCTAACGGGGGATGCTGGGCCGGCATATTCCTACAGAGCGGCGTCGACAGTGAAATCCTGAATAGATGGTGCCAACTTCCAATGTATTCCCTTTCGGTCTGATTCACGGGCTGCCCAAATTGCTACTATGGGCGCATGTAGATTTAATTTTTATACTTCGAGCTACAACAGATTGAACCGGCGACCTCCCTGCTCCGCTGTATGTATCGCCATGCGGTCCGTATAACCTTTCAGATAACCAATCCTCTTGCGCCGCTCCGAAACATGTTGGCCCAGCGTTACCGCTTTGATTCTGATGTTAACAATTGGCTCGGGCCATTTACTATCTATAGTTCTGCTATATCTCGGACAGTTCCAGAGGAACCGACGAGTAGCCGACCGTTTACCCCCCATCGTTTTTCAATGTATACCTCCGGAACTATATTTATATATATCTCTATCGTATCGGAAAGAGGAGTCAAACATTAATTCAGTATTGATTGCTACGGTATCAATGCGATTTGGCGTAGTGGACCAACCCGTATGGTAGCCTTCGGTATGTATACGTGTTTTGAAATGATACTAGGACCTCGAAAATGGAAATTTCTTGTCATTGATATTGGGGTGGTATTCGGAAGGGCCATCCCCCGGCATAGTGTCCAATATCTCTTGAGATAATCCTCTTCTCAAGTTCAACTGTCCCGCTGGTGTTTCGGTACTGCACCGACTCTTTTGTCCAATAGCCAAATTGAGAGGGGAAACCTTCCAAAAAAAACTATCAAAGTTGAGAAGTATGTGCGATAGGTCGCTGGATTCCATGCTCAAAATGTAACAGCGTTATGGCCGTCAAAGTTTTATGATATCGGGGTCGAGCTGGTCTAGATACCCGTATGTCATAAAGCTAAGGCTGTGGAATTCGAGGTCGTGTGGTATTTTGGTCCTCAGTTTGCGTTGCCAGCTGCGGTCATAAACGGCAGTCGAGCACCTCGTCTCGTACACTGGGGCCCTTTCTTATCAGCTTAAGCATTTTTCTACACGGCAAACATAGAAAGGAGCTGTGCTCGCCCTGTCGGTAACAGACCGTAAAATCAAGCGCTTATATATATATTATGGTATCTTGAAAACAGGTATATACGTATATCAAGACTAACTGCAGTACTGGCTCTCCTCCCGTTACGACACCGTTGTCTGTATTTGACGGTGGTTACAAGCGGACGGAGGTGAATAATTAAGACCGTCTCAATTTGACCTTGACATCATTCTTAGGCGGCAAGCCCCCTGCTCCAAACAAGGACCTATTAATCTCAGGAACTTTACCACCTGCCGTATCCCACTCAAACGCCATGATGAGCACAGCCGCCATAGCTTGGATCTCCTGAGCCGCAAAATGTCTTCCAGGGCAGATAGTCGTGCCTCCGCCAAACGGCCGGACTTTGAGCTGTAGTTCTCGAAGTCTCTTAGTCGCAACAGCTGGGTCTTCACCAGGGAATGGCAGCCATCGGTCTGGGTTGAATTCGTTGACGTCCTTGCCCCAGTACTCTTCTTCGAGCTGGACAAGCGGGGACAGGCCCTGGATCATCCCGCCTTTCTTGTACATGTACCCGTCGATCTCAGTGTCCTCGATAACAATTCTGGGCGAGAGGGATGAAACACCGAGCCTGAGCACTGCTGTTAGTGGTGTGCGGCTAGACAAAATGGCCGGGAAGATCTTGCCATGGAAAACATACCTCAATGACTCTTGCCAGACAGCGTTAAGAAGCGGTAGCTTCCCTAGTTCTTCTACATCAAAAGTCGGCAAGGACGAGCCGTTGGCGGGGGCCTCTACGCATTGCGTAATCTCTGCCTTCAGCCTTTGGAGCAGTCCGGGAGTGAATAAGATGTACGAAATCATCCAGCAAGTTGTCGGAATGGCGTTGGCTTCGAGCCTACACGATACAATTAATTAGCACGGCCCGAAAATATTAGTGTATGATGTTATACATACCCCCAGAACAGAGACAGATGAATGGATGCATGTGCCTTATCATCGTCCTCTGGCAGGGCCTCCTTGTTCAACTTGACACGGTTTCGGATCAACCGCGCTCCAAACGTTTCTTCCCATATCACGTCGTCATCGATTCCCTCCGCCAGGTCCTTCACTTCCGTTCGCCACCTAGCGAATTCATCGAGAACTTTAGACCTCGCGGCTCGGACCCCAGGAATCATGAAATCAGGATACATCTTGTTGAGTTCCAGGAAACAACTGTCCCACTTCCAGAAACTCCGAGTGAACTCTTCATCATCGACGCGTAGCCTGTACCCGTACAGAGCACGGCCCGATGACACAAACATGATCTTTTTAATGAACGCGAAGAGATCAACCTCCTGAAAGTCCTTACCGACGTGTTTCTCCAGTTCACGATTCGTCTCCCGAATAAATACCCTGGTCATTGTTTCCAAACCTTGAGTTCCGGTATTCAATTCCTGAATATACCATTTATGCATTATCTTCGCCCACTCGATCCTGCCTTCTAGACCAGTCTGATCAACGCCGGGCTGTCCAACCGATAGAGCTTCGACACAACTGTCTGGAGCATCGAAGATGTTCCTCATGACAAAGGAAAGCATCGGCTCGAATATAACGGTTTTGCCCTTGCGCCACATCAATGAAATGGAGTTTGGATTCGTTATCAAGTAAATCTTCTGACCAAACGCCAGCAAAGTGCGGGGCTTCCCAGGGCGGCCGTCGGCTTTCCTATTGCCCGGAAAATATCAAGTGTCAGTATTAAACCTCATAGATGGCTTACGCCTGCATTGACACCATTAAATCGCCTTTACTCTTGTAAAGCGCTTTAAAGCTATAGTGAAAGGAGCAAGAAGTATCGAGCAACACACCTATAACCAGTGTAATAGTCATTCAAACTCCCCATCAAACCGAACGCATGTCCCACGAATGGAACCCAGTAGGGCGGAATTGGCGGCTCGCCATCCTTCGTCGGCTTCCCATCGTTTAGGGTCGTAACGGCGAACGTATACACCAGCGGTAAGGCGGCAGCGAGGGCTGCATACAACGCAATGCTCGCTGGTGTGAAACTGATAAGCGAAAGCGACTCGCGAATCGAGTCGGCAATTGGAACAGAGGAATTCATGGTGGAGGTATTCGTGATCGTCGACGAAGTATCGAGATCGAATGTACCGGTAGACACTAAAAAGAAGAGAAGGCATCTTAACAAGAAAGTGGGAGGTGACCCCTTTCCTTTGCACAGATTTTCAGTTCCCCTCCCAATGAACAGCAACGTTTCAGGAAGGAAGTTCAAAGTGCTGTGACTGGGAGGTACTTATCAGTCGCGCCGGGCGAACCTGCTGACACGTCTCAGTTATTTCACCGTGCGAGGTCTTAAGTAATCAAAAATTGGTACACACGGCAATTGCGAACGTCCCCAGACGGCCTAATATCAGATAGGACCCTGCAATTTGTGACTTGGCGTTACTATTGCGCGGTATTTGATTGGATTGCCGGTCTCTCTCAGATTTGAGGCTTGAAAATCGTCCGATACGCGATAGCTCCATCAATTCCAACAGCTTGTTTGATTACTCAATCATGGTCCTTGAATTCGGACCGCGAGACAAGTCTGCCAGGGTCAGACTATAATCAATACCTCGATACGCTTCGCACAACGCACCGGAGGCAGCAGGACTTCGTCACTGGATCTTTAGCCGTTCTCATTTCAGCTCATTTTGAGAATTTCACTCCACGATTAGAATTGCGCGAACGGAGCATTCCCAACATTTTCTGTTGCGAATTTTGGGTGAGAGGCGGCAGTTGCTGCGAGTCGACATGACATTGTACAGGTGGGGCGTAAGACACCGAGGTTACTGCAGCTGCGTATTATCAAATTGACCGCAATCGCTTCATTACCCAGACCATATCCTATGAGCCCAGAGCAATGCTATCAATATTAATTATTTGACACATTGGATCCTGGATATTCCAAGTTTGTGGGCAATTTAGAGCTTCTGTTACAAGATCATGGATGCGACGCGGTTCGCAATTTGTTAGACTTGTTGCATTTTGCGGACCAACACTCAATTGCTACATTCTAATTCATGTCTTGACCACCGGAGGGCAAAAGTACAGGAGTATATCGGTACTCAATTCCAGACCTCGAATCCATTCGCTGTGCTTATATTTCAAAAGCACCCCTGAGGTTACAACTCATACAATACACGCCGTGCGCATCAAGAACCTCCCAAGCCTAATCTTCTTCGTCGAACTCCCCCCACCGAGATTTCAGCTGATCCCATTCTTTCCGCTCACGGAACTCCAACGAGCCGGTAGTGTCCGCTGAACGCCTGCCCAGGATATAACGATTATCCGGCCGCTTCCCGTGCCGGTCCAATGGCAATCGGATATCGTACCGTAGCAAGCAATAGATAAGAAGCATCTTAAGCTGGTAGACGGCGAAGAATCTCCCTGTACATGCGTGCTTACCATGACTAAATGCCAAATATTCCTTACTTGTGGCAGCGGCCTGAAGTTTGGAAGATTCTTCCGGATTTGTCATCTTCTCGCGCATTTCAGAGAAGCGGAAGCCTTTCCAAATATGGGCGTCCGGGCCATAAATCTCCTCGGACATATGGGTGGCGGTACCAGGAGCAGTGAGGAAGGTACCTTTTGGGAGACGGAGTGGGATCTTGCCCGACTTGAAGGTATAGTCGCACATAGTGACCTTTGAAATGACAATGGAAACAACACTATTCCAGCGTTGAGACTCTCGCAAGCAGGAGTCTAGCTTCAACATATCGTTAAGCGCCTCTTTGGTGTAGCCGCCATGCTTGTCCAGAGTCGCAATTATTTCGTCTCTTAGAGGGTCCATGTACTCTGGGTTAGCGGCTAGGTCGTAAATGATATGCAACGTAGACTACACATACGGTCATTAACTCATAGAATTGGCTCGGGGTTCAACGGAATGAGTTGATAGCGACAACGTACCATGGAAGTAGTATGGATCGCGGCAAAGTTGAGCCAGATCAATCTCCAACATAACTGTTGGTTAGTTTGCTGCTCTTTATCCTTTTTTGCAGCCGCATCGATGATCCAGGTGATAGCGTCATTCGGCTTTTCAGCATTCCAGCGCTCTGGTCCAAGCTCTTCCCGCATCCGCTTACGTTCGTCAAAGACAGGGCTGAGTATCTTCATCGCCCGCTGTGGGAGTCTGTATCGCTTGAGGAGAACCCACTCTAGAAGTGGCTGAAGAAACTTTGGCGCCAAATCTATCATATATACTACTTCGTTTGTCCTGATGGCGTACATTCGAAAAATGTCGAGAAGTTCTTGGTTTCGGCAGAGAGGAAGACCAACTACGCAACCATTAGAAATGTTTGTCTAAACCAGGAGATTGGGATAGAACACAAGTAGAACCTACCAAAACAACGGTTTGCAGACCTATGGCACGGCCTTCATTAGCATTTTCAAAAGCAAACCGGTAAAATATTAGGATGAACCTAGGTCATACCGAGAAACCACTTGAATGATAACGTCCCAGACTTTGAAATCGGTCCAGCCTGAAATTCACCTGTGAGCTATACGTCCTCCCGCGGACTAGATTGATGTGAGAGAAAGCTCACCAGGCCCAAGTTTTAAAGTATCTTTCCAAGCCACATTCCCTTCTTGTCGAATCTCTGGTAGAATACTCGCCATCCGGGGAGTTAGTTGCGACTTTATCACGTCTACATGGTAGGTGTTTATGTAGTCTCCTAGAGTCGGCTCCGCGACTGTATTGTGTTTATTTTTCTATAAACCAGTTAGGTGCACTGCAACCGGGTGGTTCCTTAAATGGAATTATATAATTATAGAGAATCCTCAGAGCACGAAATACGATACACCATGTGTCTTAATTTAAATTCGTGACTTACCAAGTTGAGTGCCTCATAGAAGCCGATTTTACTGTCTGCCACCATGGCAAGTTCGGCGATTTGGTCCGGATCAGTGAGATATACGAGCCATCGCTTTGGAGTTGATACTACAAAGGCTCTGCCTTCGCGAGCATACTGTAAATCACTAAAGTTAGTGCTCACCGTTCCTGAAGTAGATAGTAGTAACGTATGGATTGTGGAGCGCTGCCTACCTTTTGATATCCTTCCCAAACCACATCTGACGAGTTCTTGAGATAATAATATCCAGCTCTCCATGACCCGAACAGGCCAGGCCGGATGCCGACGTAAGGGAGGTCAATCTATTAGTTTTTAATATTAGGAATTGAGTCTATATCAGTATCTCGGTCCGTAACACGATCTTCCGCTCGAGCGAAAGGTTGGCCAAAAGAGATTTCCGAGAAGCCATAATCCTCTGGCTGGGAACTTACATAAGACTTGCGATACTGGTATACGCCGTGTATACCATAAATTGGAATGAAGATGAGCACTATGTACCAAAATACAGCGTTGTTGCGCTTTCCCTCGAGTATTTCAAGAGTTTGAGTGTAAAGCCGCTCTGCAAGGTAACCCGCATAGCCGTGTGTGCCGCTAGGGGCCGTTGATGCTACGGGGAGCGGATCCATTCTCTGAAAGCAGTACTTTGTGCTCTGATGTATCCGTGCTGATCTCGAATCTATCTAGTACGAGGCCAAATCTATCGTATTGTGGACGCAAAATTATCGTGAAATCGAGGTTGACTATCTCCAATGTACTAAAGGTCCGGTCTATAAATTTACGGCTAGCTCTGGTCTACAAACAAGATATATATCGAATGAGTATTTGTCATCAAGCTGTAGGTACTTAGTCATTGGCCGCGTGGAGATAGTCTCAAGACCAGGTGTGGAGGTAGGGCCGAGGTTTAGCTTGCAATCGAGTCTAGTTTTTGGGAGGGCTCGGTCAGCATGGAAACGTTTAAGGTCGGTTCGATCGGAGAGGATCGATATCACTGGGGTTAGTTACAATGGGGCTTGTCAATCGTAGGTGAAGACACCGATGTTGAGGACACAGTCACTCGATTTGAATGCCCTTGAATTTACCCCGCTCGACGAATACTTCCTGCCGTACGACAGACAACTACTTGTACCTGGATAGACGCGTTTTCCCGTCTCGATAGCTTTATGAAACAGCATATATAGCCCCGTAGATGCAACCAAGACGCTTGGGGCTTGCAAGGGGTCCGCCAGTCGGAAGCCTAGGCAGTCTCCGACATGCAGCAGCCTCGATACCGGTCACTGTTTCACAAAGCCATGCACCTCGCCTTAGTCTCGATCTTGTGACTGTGTAGCTCCAGAAGCTAGGTAGTCTGGGAGGAGCTAGGATCCTATAGAAGCCATCCTAACGTGTGTACGGACTTGGTCTGGTGTTGACACTTGGCACACATGGTACGTACGGACTGGGAAACTTTTCGGGTAATGTATAACAATGTGATAACCCTTCAGACCATAGCCCTTACTATACTACGTCGGATACTAACCCAGACTACAACCCAGTCATCCGTTTACTTGTCCAAAGCAAAGAAAGTAGAATTTCTAGGGTTTAGCGCAGGGTGCCGCCGGGAAATTTTAAATTGGAGCTCCTAGCCTATGGTTGTACAAACCAAGAGGAGCTGCGTATATGTGCCGATTGAATACCTCACTGAAACCAAGGGCGCGGACGATCTGAGCCTAACATGGGTAGGAGAGATATCGAGATGTGTACTAAAGCCACCCAAAACTCATGTAGGTGCTGATGTTACACAAACAGTACCAGGGATTTACCTTGTTTACCACATGCCGTCAGGACTTGCATCTGCACCATGGAGCACCAAGGCTTTTGGTAAAGGAGCTCTTCAGCTCCTCGAGGTTGGTCTCTTCGTCGCGCAGTATGCATATGGGGCTTGCTCGTGCTCGTGTATATACTTCACGAGCCTCTCCGTCGGGTAGCATTCGCAGCTGCGTGGTCCTGTAACCAACCGTTTCACAGCAGTAGCCTGGTGACGTCCGGTCTCGCAACAATTACAACAACTCGGTGAATCCTCGATAATATGCAAAGCGAGATCCGAGGCCTCGAGGAACCTACAAGGCCCAGGCTCCAAGATATTCCGCATTTCAGAACTACAGGCTTCGCAGGTACCAGCCACTTCGGCTTCGGAGAACTTACAATTGTTGTTAGCGGGTATAGCATATGTCGAGGCCAGGTTTATCACATCAGATCAGCCCTTAATTTGAAGCATGGATCCATAGACCGAACTATCCGGACTTCTATAATTGTTGGTATTATGTAACTTTCAGGCCTTCGTCCTTGTACAATTGTCAGGGTACTCTATTGCTCTATCTAGGAGTCTAGATTTCAAATAGTTTGACTATCACACTAGTTACATGCGCAAATGTTCCACTCCTCGCCTCAGCTAGGTCTTTGGGAAAGTTGTCTGCTTACTCAACGACCTGGGTTCAGTTTTCTATGGTTGACCCTTTGTGACAAAACACTTGTCAATCTCTGTTCGCCCAAAGTGGTATCCCCGACAGAAATCCAGGAACCGAGCTGGGGTAGATTCAAGGTCCCGAAGACAGAGATCCAAATTGTCTCTCTCCCGTTTCGCGATACTGTGCAATAGGCGGCAACTATCGGCCGAGAGAAGAGTAGCTGAGGTAGCGATAGCATCATGTAAATCTATGAATGCCATCGCGAGCCCCAACAAAAGGCCGGTATTTTCGATCGGGTGTTTGCACAAATGCAGCATTAGAAGCCCAAAGTCTGATTTCCATGTTTCTAATACGTCCTTAAGAGATGTTGGTTCGGCGAAGCCAGAAACATTTACTATCTCGAGACCAAGTTCAACGAGTCCCAAGCTTTTTCTTCTGCGGATTTCATCCATTCCGGCAACCATAGCGTCTTCTGGGCCGAACCCTGACTGGGCCCGCAGAATTCGAAGAATTGAGCACGCCATAGGTGTGGTAGTTTGCGCAGGAACACAGACAAAGTGTTCAAGGAGGCATGGGTGTGTGAACCAAAGCGGAAGAAATCTCTCCATGTTGGCGGTAGCTGTTGTATCAATGGTCGGCGCTCTCGGTAGGTGCGAAGCTGAAGGCAGTAACTGAGCTAGGACGTTATTGTTTGGTAGCTTTGCGAAGACTGGGTGGTGAACGCGGATATCCAAGTTCTTGAACACTTTAGCAGAAGGCAGTTCGGGTTCCTTGATGAAGGTCCAATAATAGCTAGAGTTTGAGGCGGTTCCAGGATTTGCTAAGGAGTCGATCCACTGTTTCAATATGCAGACCTCTGATTGCGTAAATGAGCCAAACATCCTGCCCTGCCAGGCAAGTTCCTTCATTAATCGACTTCTGCCGCTGTCGCCCTTGAAAATCCATGGCTCGGTATTGCTCAGCCCATCAAGGAATCGCATCTGCTTTTGTTTGGAATCAAGTCCATTTGGTGCCAGCCATTCAGCAATTGTGTAGCCTTCAATTTTGACCCTGCTATTGCAATGTATTTTCTGGGAGACCGAAGCTTTCGCCTTAAATATCTTGATGACCTCAGCTTCGATTGGGTTGCGAGGGAATGCCCGAGTTCCCACATCTGCAGACGGGACGGCTTCTCTCGTTCTAAAACTTGGGCAAACAGGCGCAGTTGGAAGATTCTTTGAAAGAATATATCCGGCTTGTACACGCTTCCAAGCATGTTCGGCAGCGTCATTTCCGTCCTTTTGTTGTATTGATTCGATATACTCCATAGCCGTTTCAAGCGCGATAGCCGTGTGCCCGGAGTCCGCGTTGTCAATGGAAATATGAAGCACAAAGTAGTAAGGATCGAGTCCGAGCTCTTTCAGTTCCTTCGAGACCTTAAGCGTCTCTAGGGCCATAGCCTCATAATGCATATTAAACCCAAGAATCTCTGGCAAGAATTGGTGTGGGAAGAGAGATATGAGTAACTGCCCGACCGCAGCCTTCCAAACCCCATGCTCATTTAGTTGGTGTCGTGGATCTATAAAATCGATATCATCGCCGATTGGGAATCCAGGTTCAATCGCCTCCATAAGTTGGCGGTACAGATGAACGTGATTCTTTTCCAAATCACCATCTCCCAGTTCTTCGGAAAGCACTTGCCAGGCATTCTTCGCTATTCGACGGAGAGCAAAGGGGGTCGTTATCTTATTAATATGTCCTAGCCAGGCACCGTCGACGTACTTAACGGGGGAGCTTTGTTTGAGCCACCACTTAGCTTCCTCTATCGTTGAAAACATCTCCCTTGGCCCCTTTGCTCTCCTCCTGATCAGATACTGTTCCCAAAGATCCATAACCCTTTGATCTTCTTGTCTTTGGAAATTGAGTAGAGCATCCCGCGAGTAATGTTCGATCGATAGTATCCCTTGGGTAGGCGTCTTCGAGGCTTTTTCTAACGCTTCAGAGAGTAGTGATATGAGGACATCTCTTGCTTGTGGTAGCACCTCATGGTATCGTTCTAGGTGTTGCAGCTTATAGTATAACTCTTTATGTAGCTTCATAGACGCTGTAACCTGGGGCTCCAGTTCAGACTGAGGAAGTGGGATGCTGGCCCTCGTATCGGCATTATTACTTTCGTGTGACCCCGCCGCCTCTCTTTTCGTATATTTATGGACGAATTGATGGGATTTGTGGTGAGCTATGAAGGTGAGAATGGTAAAGAAAATGAAGAAGGTGGCTGTGGAAGATGTGAAAGCGGAATCTGTCCAGTCCATGACCGGTGATAGGGGGATTATTATTACTTGGTGAAACTTGCAGGAATGCTAAAGTTGTAACTGGGCGCCTGTGGCAGCTCGCAGGCAGATGGTCAAAAATGAGGTAGAAAGAAACTACTGATTTCAAGCATAGAGGGTATAGCAGATTTATAACAAGACTACAGCCAAAGTTTGCCGTTGCATCAATATTATATATTGCAGTATGGGGTTCAGGAATGCCGCCATGGATACATGGAAAACATTGGACCGATATATAGCGTCACGGTAAATCCCACCCCATGTGCTTCTCTTGTCGTTCATTGTTACACTCAGGCTTTTGTAAAATACACGCGGTTCCGCCACATATGCAGAACGCCGGCACGGCCCGCGAACGGTCATTAGATTATCTTTACCGTCGCGGCCTATACCCTCGCAAAGAAAATGTCAGGGGAAGACCGCAGCGAGGAATAAGTGCTATCGGTCCGCTGAAACTTCCCGCCTTCAACTGACACTAATTCTAAAATATCCACGTCCTCTCCTTTCAATAGCTTTATGATTTTCCCTAACCCCAGTAGTAGTAGTGGCCGAGGTTGCGAAAATGTGATTCTAGGCGAAGCAGCAATTCCTGTGAGTATACCTCTACGCTTCAGGGTTAAATATTTGCGGCGTTACTCACCGGAACCATCCTGGCTTTTCGGACTGGTAACCCAACCCGGCCGCCAGATGAACCCCAGCCTTGATCAAATTTTGGTCTAATTTCATGTCTTCTTCAAGTCCTGGCTCACCCCCATCCGCCGGCCTCTCTAACGCGAAACTGAAATCTGCCCAGACGAAAAATCCGGCATTGCAGCCTCTAGCGTAGTCAATTCCTAGATTATCAAGAATACGAGTCAAGAACTCGTAACCTTCGCCCAGTTTTCTCTGATGCTCTGATATGTAGTAGCTTAGAAAAGCCGTATCTTCGAGTATAAGATTCCAAGCAAGATCGGCCAACGCGGAAGGCCATGAAAATATAGTGATGCTTGACATGGCCTCGATAAGCTGTGTATTGCGAGATATCACGGCCCCTAGCCGTAGTCCATTCGAAGAGAAGTCTTTGGACATCCCATAGCTTAGTTGTGTATTTTTAGCTCTCTGAATTACGCTAGAGGCTGTGAAGCCGGAATTAATTCTACTCACAGTACATGGACTCTCCGAGGGTCGATGATGCCGGTGATATCAATTGATAATACGCTATAAAATCCAACGGCATCCTTGTTGGAGCTTGTTTTGAATATTGACATTGCGTAGATCTCATCAGCAATCAAATGAAGGTCATGCCTCTCGCAAAATTCCATGAAAGCCAGCAATGTTTCCCTTGGCTGTTGATCAGTTAGTCTTAAGATACTTTATGGTGGTGTACGGGGCCAGTATTGTTTTCAAAACTTACGTAGCATTTTCCTAAGGGATTATGGGGATTTGCGAGTAATATGCCCTGGACCTTTCCGTTTTGTTCCTTGTTATACCTGACTAACTCTTCCTCATAAAATTGCAGTGCTTCCACCGAAAATGGGTCTACCGCGCCGAAAGCAACTGGAATGGCATTGGCCCTGCCCGCCGATGTTAATTACTGCACTGGTCTCGTGTTCATGGAGATATTATTACTTACCTCGACCGTGCATAGAAATCTTCGCTCCCCCTCTGAATGTGAGTTAAATCATCCAATTTAGTTCTTCTTGGAATCACAGAAAATACCTTTGATGAAGCCAGAGTATACCGGTTTTCCGACTAGGATCCCGTCTCCTTCGTTACAGAGCGTCCAAACCAATTGATCCATAATTCCCGTAACCCCTGAGCTTACAACTATTTCACTCGGCTTTATATCCTCAATGGAGTTGAAATGCACGTTCAAGAATCTAGCCAGATTTGATTTCAGACGATATGAGCCTGTCGTGCCATCGCCGTATGTAAGTTGGCGTGTTTCTAATCGGAGCTGTATAATGTGGTTATTATGACAGTAAGCTATTTCGTCCCTCAACTAGGCTATAGGGTTGTAGATTTTAAGAACCTACGTTGTCATTCAAGTAGTTTGCAACTACATCCTGCATAAGACTATTTTCCGCAATTGCCAAGTTTATTCTATAATGATTGGTGTATTAGCAGATAAAGATGGACATACTAAGTAGGTATGTATGCGAAAGTAGCTTCGACTAAGAATGACGCACATTCCGTGAGGATTGGTTCTCTCATTGTATGTATTTCCCATTAACTAAGTTGTAGAGAGTTGTCAGCTACCTAGCTAGTTCATTCACTAAAGTCAAGAATTATACTCTGAATTGAACAGGTGGGGATTTTTAAAAAGTGCATTATATTTAGGTTTTGACAATTCCATATTTCGTGAGCATAAAGTAGAAAAGCACAAACCTCGATCAACGACTCAAAATATTCGTTGCGATTAGTCACGTTGTCGATGGCGCGTCTAGACAACGTTGGTGCCGTTAGAGAGTGGCTCATTATTGGAGGTGGAATTGAGCGTGTGTGATCGCTACCGAACGGGGACGCTTCTAAAGCTTCGGAGCTCTAAGAGCAATACTACATTGCAACTTATCGGTATAACTGTACAGTTTTTTATATCGTGGAACTTTCCTGGCAACTTGAGATGAGGTTACTGGCGTAGTAGCGCTCTAGCAAAAACGGTCAAGTTGATCGGGACCACGAGTCGTCATTGAGATAGCCCCCTCCAAGTTGGGGTTTCCGGATCGTTCCCTGGACGCTCACGACAGTAACAATTATGATCTGCATCTATCCTGCTCTATGTTGCCACGGGTGGTTCTCAAGAAGCTGCAGGAGCAAAAATCCATGCAAGCCCATCCCAATTCATGAAACGCTACAGGCTAAAAAGAAATTTCATGTTAGTTCCCGCATGCACTCTAGTGATACATCGATGGTGCAGAAACGTTGGATTCAGTTCCTGGGCTCCATTTAGTCATTATCGTGTAAAGTCACGATCATTTCATCGTAACTAATGCCTTGAATAACTCGTGAGCAGTCAAGTACTAGGCTTGTGCGGGTCGACGATCTCGTACCCTGGTTTGTGCTAAAACTGTTTGTAGAAAGTCTGCCGAGGGTCCTAGGTTTTCTAATATCGGCAGTAGCTAGTGGTCTATAGCATAGTGTTACCAACGGCGGCGATTTGCGTGGCTCGAGCTTTAGGACCCAGTTAGCGAACTGAGATCTATCACTGCATATATATGCAGGTTTTAGTTCCCGTTTTTATGCGAGATGTAATTCAAGGCATACAAGTCAGGGGTAGATGGCCTAATATAAAAGCTGCGCAAATCCTATATCTACCGCGTCCCTGAACTGAGTAGCTACAACTCCGCATAAATTGATACTATTCTTCTCAGTCGTTGTGTAACAACCTTCAGGCTTCTTGCCATCTACAATACTCAAAGAATATGGCATTAATATGTAGTGTGGTTCAAGATATGCGGGACTGCGCTGGGGTATCGGTAATTGCACAAGCTAGAACCTCGCGTAAGAATCTGCGAGTTAACATTATTTTTGTTGTACGTGGTAACTTAAGAATCCCTGGGATTCAGAGGTGCTGACGAAACTAGAGTTCGAAATATCTCTAGATCTATCCATACTACTAATTCGACCCTAGATTGCCTACATACTCTGCGTAACATGTCTCTCCTGGCGAAAACATAGGAGCTAGGGAAATTCCATGTTCTGGTCTGAAAAAGTACGTCACCGCCCAGCGCTCTTCAAAACCATCAACCGGCTGTGAGACCCGATGCTTGCAAGAATATAACGCTCCCCCAGACAGAGCTTGCAGAGTATCCCCGACAGTTACAATTGCATGTCCCGGCTTTGCCTCGACCCACGCCCATTCTTTGTTCCACGGAAGCTCAATCTGCGTACCCCATTTGTCGGTGTAAAGCAAAGTTAGGCTTCCACCGTCGGTATGCGTGTTATCGCCAACGTCAGCCAAGTGTTCCAACGAAGGCCCACGATACACCTTTATGCTACTATCATTTGGCTTGGTGATACCGTGTTTATCTTCGAGACGGACCTTTGATCCGGGCCAAAGAGATTGCGAAAGTTGACTGAGAATGGCGTGAACTATCTCGTGCGAGAACGAAACGAAGCGCTTGACCGTCTCTGCATCCGGCTGCACTGCTAACGGGAATGCTGCATCGCCCTTGATAATATCATCCCGGAGGATCTGACGTTATTCCGTTAGCGGGAGTTATCATTCGCTGCAAGTGTAAGGCAAGATTAATTTCGTACCTCCAGAGACCCCCAATTCTTGCCGCCTTTGTATCTGCATAAACACCCGTGGGGTTTAATATCTCTCTCTGTACAAATATAACACAAGAATTCGGAACAAGTGCTTGCATACCCACGAAACTCGTCTTCTTTTCGAAAATCCTTAAGCAACTCGTCTTCATTCTGGGCAAAATATCCCGCAGTCGTTGAATAAAGCTGTTCCACGTCTGCGAGGTATTGGCTGAAGTCTCCGATATCAATGTAGAAGAAGCCCAGGAACCGAGCAGCGTTGAATAGTTTGGTACGTTCGGCCCCGTCATTATCCAGCAAAAGACGGAGGCTCACAACTTCCAATGGAGCCACGTCAATCGTAGTATTGCCTACTATAGCTTTTCTGCATACACGGGCCATGTCTGGTAAGATACCTGCTCGTAAATGATACCGCGATATAGGTGGATATCCACCACAACTTAGAATGATATTGTATCGATATCTAATATAATGGTGAATTTAGGATTTTTGGATTAAGTTAACGGACACGGAATCCCATGATTTGCCGTCCAGTTGCTTTATAGCCTATGGCCTAGACTATTAGGGTGTCTAGCATCTCATTAATTGGGTGTTCATTTAGCATCGTCTCTCTAGGCTCAACACACGATATGTACACAAAAGTAAAAAAAATCATTTGGGCCGATTGGATTGGGCCTTGTCCAATATCTTCACATTGAGGTCGACAGACCTCGACAATTGTGCTGCTTGGTCAAGTTGCACGGGTATCACTGTAGCTCGCACTTGCATCTTTGATCGGAGCATGCCGAATAGCTGGGCATGGCTAAGCCGGCGGAAGGCTTTAGCTTTCGATGTGAATGTGTGAAGATCAATAGAATGAAGACAAAGATCTTGAGAACACTAGGCCCGGTGTGGCAAGCCCAACGCGGAGCGCAATGCAGATATTCGGTCAGATAGCCTGGTTGCACACTAACGCCTTGTCTTGACTTTGGTCTTCTTATGAAGAAGTAATTTACCTACTTGCATCCCTCCTTTGTAAAACTCGTAGAGCTCCAGGGATCTAACGAGCGAAAAGCGCGGAGCTCGACCGAGAGGACTTGAGTTCCGTCCGGTTACCCTGGACCTTTGGCACACACACAAATGAACCCGAGTCAGGGGTCCACGGGCTTCTCGGCATGATTGACCGCCGATCGCTGGAGGAGCCGGGCATCTCACGTCGCACAGGAACAATATCGGAAGCTTGGCAAACCAACAACCCCCACCAAGCCAGTGACACTGTATTGTCCGGGTAGTCCCAGGCACTGAAGAGGCACTGCGACCCCTCACTCCGTGGCCCTCCTCTACTTAACAAAATCTTGGGCTTTCTGCGAATATCGTTCTACGCGTGCACGCTACTGTCTCGGCATGCCTTGATTACCCACTATCCTACAGCACGATCACTTCGCCATATGAATTCATTCATTCACCCATCAGACGTCAGCAACAAAAAGACTTCCATCAATACACACACGCGATTTCTTTTACCACCGGGATTGAGCTTGACTTTGAAGCTTCTTGCGAGTAAAACTGGCGAAGATGGAAAGTGGATGCGGACTTCAAGCTCCCGAGTTGGCCGTCGACGTTGACCGCCGGCTCGACCTTATCACGCGCGGATTGGAGCGTGTCGACGACCCAGATTTACGGTTGATCAAGGATACTTTACAGGGAAAGGAGCATCCAAGCATTTTTTGGGGCGAGACTTCCTATTATTTTTTTAGTTGCTTAAAGGGAATTGGATGCTAACTCCGACCTTAGGCGTTGCGCCCACTGGCAGACGTAAGTGATGAATATACATTTTTTGTTTTTTGTTTTCTTATTTTTTAGATTGGAGGCTAATTGTCGGTCCTAAAGCCCATATTGGTTATTTGGTACCCTTTGTAAAGATTGCGGAGCTTGTCGAAGCTGGTGTCGAGGTATGAAGGCCATTCGGACCTTAGCGAACTGAAATGGTATGCTAACTGGTTACCTTTGATCTTTACGCAGGTGAAAGTCCTCCTCGCTGGTAAGATATGAAATCAATTCATATTTAATTTTGTTGAGGTTCATACATTGAAGCTAACTCCGCATCCTCACTAACTAGATCTCTACGCTTTTCTGGTGAATTACAAATACCCTCGCTCTCTAGTCAGCCATCGTCGAGAGTATTACCGCTTCGCCTTGACCGCTGTCTTCGAAGCTATCACCGGCCTTCCTGCTTCCAAAATACAATTCCATCAAGAGACCTCCTTTGCCGCCACACCGAACTTTGTAAATGATGTTTATGAGCTTCTGAGCCTTACTTCACTGGAGGCTGCCCGTTCACCAAATGACGAACTTGCTAATACTACAATGTTAAGCCCTTTAATTGTCCCAGTTATACAGGCCTTGGATGAGCGTTATATGAGCTGCGACTTCCAGCTTGGTGGTCTAGATCAAGTTAGCACCCAAATTATTTAGAGAGCTTGCAAATAACTAACAGCTTGTTCGACTCTTTGAAGGCAGGGTACTACATTTATGGGGACAAATACCTCCCGGCTATTGGTCACACGAAGAACCATGCACACATAATGAATAAGATGCTACCTGGGCTTACTGGTAGCAAGATGTCGGCCTCTGATCCCGGGTCAAAAATCGATCTCCTAGACCCGCCGGATGTTGTTCATAAGAAATTGATGGAAGCCAATTGTGACGTGAAAACACTGGGAGATAACCCCATTCTCGCCCTTCTCAAAATAATTTTAATCCCAGTCAGCAGGCTACAGCTGGATCGACCGAACACGAGCCCGGTAGAGAGTACTCGTAATTTTACCGCCCCACAAGCCCCAACTGGTTCCTTGTTCTCCATCGAGTCTGGAAATGGGGAGTTCTTTCACTATACATCATATGAATCTATTGAGGCAGACTTTTTAGCGGGCAATTTGTCCCCCAAAGTCCTTAAGACCGCTGTCGCAAACGCTTTAAATTCGCTTTTAGAGCCTATTCGCAAATCCTACACAACAAATGCCAGATGGCAAGCTGTTCTTGAGCTTGCATATCCAAAATCAGACCAAGAGTAAGTGCAATCTATTGAGCATCGTTCCAAACGATGAGTGATAATACTGACTGGGCTGGACTACAGTGTCACAGCTCAAGTAGGTCCGGCCGCGAGTGAAAAGTTCTGCATCCCGACTGTCCTACGTGAAGTCTCAAACGAGAGGCTAAAATTGACCCCCTTCAATGTATGCCCCAGTGTTTCTAAGACTCTTGGTGTCACTTTCAGGATGCAAGGCTAATTGAAAATCTAGCCAGAATTACACTCGGCCGACTTTGTAATGGCAGCCAAGGATTGTCCCGAGATCTGGACACATGGGCCCATTGGGCCATTTGATTCCACGCACTCTTTTAACTCTGACTTCATCGAAAGGATAGTACGACCTAAAACGGACATGTTGCTCTTCGCCGTGATTGATAAGGGCAAACCACCAACCACCGCCGATAAGGACGACGCCTTGGCTGGGGTGATCGCCTTTATCGGTACCTCTCCGGTAAACTTGTGCACAGAAATTGGGTTTGTGGTTACACTTCCACAGTTTCAGCGAACTTATGTGACTTCAAATGCTGTGGGACTATTGTTAAAGCTTGCCCTAGATCCACCAGATGAGGGGGGGTTGGGATTCCGCCGGGTACAATGGATGACAAGTTCTGTGAACCATCCATCGATCAAGACGGCTGAAAGGATGGGCTTCACAAAGGAAGGGATAATTCGATGGGACCGCGTTTACCCCGGAGGAGCATTGTCCGGAAAAGAATCGAACAAAAAACCTTTGCGTGTGGGTACCAGGGTAACTCATATGGACGAGAATGACCTAGGCCGGGATTCAGTTATGTTCAGCATGTGCTGGGATGATTGGTTTCTTGACGGGAAGAAGGAATATGTCACTCAAAAGATGTCTCGATAATGCTGTGGCCTTGAATCCTATCGTCGGTCCTACAGGTGTACGGTCTCAATTGTTGTCTAAATACACATCTAGATTTGAAACGAGAAGCTGAAAATCTGCGAGGCCTTCGCCACTAAGCAGCTAAACACCAAGGTCTCATGCATCCAACGAGGCCAAATAACGTATAACCAGATCCGGAAATCAGTGTCGAATAGCCTAAATTAAGAGAAATCAATCATGTAAGGTCTCTCGAGCGACGCAAATTGCGAGCCCGGATTTTATGGTCGACTTACATCATCTAAGTTTCCACTCTTCATTGCTGCATCAATTTGCACAAAGTCCCCAGATTCTAGAGCCGCCCGTTCAAGGCCTTTGAGACTAAATTCCAAGCCTTTCGTGAACAGAACTGGTGATGCAAGGTATTCCTTCCGAGCTTCATTCTCAAGGTAAATTCGTTGGATTGCTGTTTGCATGTCTGGGGAAGCGCAATAGATAGGACACCGAGGTGATACGATTCGGTCGGGTAGCGATGCGATAACCTTTTGGGAATGCTCAGAATATGCTTCGGGCGGTAAAGTCTCCCCAGCAAGTTGATAGAGTGGGCGTCCGGGGAAAAGAGCGTGCTCAAATTGCTCTTTACTAGTGATCTTACTCTCAAAGAGTTGACGAGCAAAATCATTGAGTGGCGGTACCTCTTTCGGTGGAAAATACAGCGTAGACGCAGAGGTTATTCGTTTGCGAACGTCAGGCCTCCTAAGAGATCCAACGGTCAGATGGTCTATGATCGGATCCATCAACGGTGAAACGGCCGCAGTATAGTTGACCAAGGGATGCGAGTCCCCATAAGTCTCGCGAAGTTTGTTGACCAGGTACTCAAAGTAATCTGTCTAAGACTGACGTTCAGGGAAATTTCGAAACAGCTCATACCACTCGGCGTGTAATCGAACTACTCACTTTGCTATCATCCCCATAAAAACCTAAATAGCCGACTTCATACATTATAACGTGCCTAGATTGTAATCCTAGATGGTCGTGGATAAGGAAATCGCGGGCCTCGCAAGTTAGGCAGCCAACGAATGACGGATCAATACCAAGGTCCGCGAGCAAGCAGTCATCGACCGAAATTCCAGGTAACATCTTCGACGTATATCCTTCGGCTTGTGCAATTGCTAAGGCTCTTCGATTGGGGCTCATGAATAATCCTGGATGACCAAAAAACGCTCCAACAACAGAACGTCCCATTCGAACGTCAGCGAGCATAACCTGAGTTCAATAGATCCGTTAGAGTTGGTGCTAATTATTAATTGAGTAGTCGAATTCGCGGGACGAACCTCAGCAATTTGGATATAAAGATCAGCTTCTGGTATCAGTTCATCATTAATGAAGTACTGGTATAAGTCGACCGCTTTTTCGTTCTTGTTCTTGATGAACCCTTCCGTAGCCGCATCGCGGACAGCATAGTAGACGATATCGGCATTTTCGATTTCGCGGATCGCCTCTAAAGTCAACTGACAGAGAGATCGAACTCCGGTTCCGACAAGTGTCAAGCTACCCTTTTGAGCCATTATATCGTTCTATTCTTCCCGTCGAGTGAACTATCAAAGATTTGACAAAGCGAGGACAGTTCAAGATACTCTAGAAATCTTAAGATCTTGTTGTCGAAGCAGTATTCTTTCCGTATTAGCTGGAGGCCTTTCTCGGCGAAATAGAGCGACTAGAGTCTTGCTTTTATGATTTGGGCAGGTATTGACTATGTTCAATACGTACGCATGTACGTGGGTACCCAGTCGTGCAACCACGGCGCAAGGCTGGAAGTTGACCCGCCCTGGTCTCGCAAGCCAGCCAACACAGACCCGCCCCATCAAAGCACATATGCATCGCTCAGCCTTTGGCTCCGCGTAATCGTTAGCAACGTTGTATTGTCGTGGAAAAAAATGAGTCCGGATGTATCGTAAGCTTGACCAAACGACCAGGGAGCAACTGAAAGTACGAGCTACAAAGTATCCCATGGTCCATATGTGTACTCGTCGGGCGAGCAATATGAATACACAGATTCCGGTCGAAGAATGACTCGCTTACTTCAAATTGCGTCGGAGATCTTATAACGTAAATACTGAGGCATAATATAAGGATGAAATTAATAACAATAGCAAACTGACCCCTTTCCCTGATGTCCGGTAAACCAACATCCCGGACCATTTGTGCATTTGAACGGATCTTTCTAAATTCATCGTATACCATACGGAAGATATATTCCATAGGTCTAAATGTAAAGAGTACTAGTAGCTTCTGGCGGGCTATCGAACAGATCGAGACTATATAGTACATAAATGCAGCCAAATCAATCCATCTATCATACAGGCTCTTTATTTAGCCTAGCGAACACAAAGTCTTGGGCGACCGGGAGCTCTGCACCTCCGCTTTTCACGAACTCAACTTTCGCTAGCTTTGAGCATTCTTGAAATATTTTCTCTAACTTCCCCCCATTGAGACCCTGTTGGATCCACCACGACTGCATGAATGGCTTAAATACAGCCAGGATCCAGTCAACAACTACACCTGCATATTCTTTCCGAAGGGCCTTCTTGGTTTTCGTATCTTTGGTAGCGTTTTGGGAGTCTATCATGGTTTGGTAGGCTGGGTGGGGTATGACTTGGTTGTAAACCTTCTCTATCGTCCATAGATTCTTGGCTTCTTTGACGGCTGCACGGAACGACAACTCAGTGTGAACGTGATTTGGCGGATAGACTCCTGCGGTAGCGTTGGTTGGCAGTTTTCCTGCGCGGATAAGGGTATCCATAGCCTTGAAGAGTGCACAGCGCAGCTTTTCGTTCCCGCTAATTCTACCGTCGGTATTATCTGCGCATGGGGATGGAGCGGCGACGATAAGTTTGCCACCGGGTTTGATTTCCACACCGCGCAAATTCAGAAATTCAATTAGGTCCTTATGGGCAGCTGCGGCGTTTCGGCTATTCCGTTTATGAAGGAACTCTTCGAAGCTTTCCCCTGCCGCTTTTGGTGGTGGTACTTGACGCAGCCAGTGAATGCTTGAGAGGGCAAAAGCAACGTCAACGGTGCAAGTCGGGATGATGGGGTTATAAAATGAATTTGGAACAATACAAGGGTAGATTTTCGTGGTTGAATCAAGAGCGAGAATGGACGGCAAAAGTTTGATGAGGCTGTTAAAGTCGTTCGAAGGGAGATCATTGAAGACCAATGTCGCTGTTGAATGAGATGGAAGTCGAGAAACCAGGTATTGCATCACCGCCATACTATTTGTCAAAATCCGGTGTTAGCTTGTATTAACCCTGATTATAGAGTATATTGTCTAAGGATCGTCCAGTTATTCTCACCTTGCGGCGCCTTGTGAACAACCGTAGTCAACAAATGTAGCATTTTGTCCTTCCCATAAGTCAAGTTAGCATCAACGTCTGGATCGGATCGCGCACTGTGATATAGCTTGGGCCTATATACCGAAACTTAAATCTTCGAACAATGGCAAACTAGCCTCCATTGCAAGATATTGTTGGCCACTGTTTTCGTTATAGGCGTTGTTACCAGCCATGGCCAAGGTGTTAGCCGGCTGAGGGAGAGACTTTTCTTTCGTCATTCCGAGGATCTTTCCCGGTATGCCAATCTAATGAACAAAAAGTAATTGGTATCCAAAATTTAACCGATGGACCGAGTGATCAAGAATATTTACTTCCAGAGTTTCAACCCAAGGCTCGCTATTGATTTTCCAGAATCAAGCAGTTTGCATGATGAAGTATATATAGAAAATGCATAACCGATTCTAGATCTAAGCTGAGATAATAGCATCTTAGCGAACCCCAGAAATCGGCTAGCTTGAAATGTACGGATATTGAAGCGAGGGACTCCATGGATACCTCAATTTCTTATCGCATATGTCTTGGATTCAGTTGGTTACTGGAATACATGTGTTCTGCTAGAGCTCTAAGGCACTAAAGCACCCTCAATTGCCCTGCATTATACTAGTTCTTACCATATCGGGGATATCGGGGATTCCATCGTATCAGTCCACCAATTCGCTAAACGTAACACGACTCCAACCAACAGCCCAAGGGATCGTGAGACCCGGCTGATAAATCTTTCTTCGGGATCCACCTAGGCCCTGCACTAATATCGTAACACGAGATTACTGAAATTTCGAAATTGGGATGCTACCCCTGCTATATATTCAGCCACCCAATAATCTAGCGGACGGCACGCTTCAGCGCTCTCCAGTTGGAACGCGAGAGATCGAGATCTGCAGGCGGCACTGCCGGGCGGATCAGACTGTATACATTGTCCAGACCCTGTCCCAGATGTAGTGTACGAAAGCCCATGATTTAGATCTTTTTTTAACCGTGCAAGATCTCATACATCTCAATCAAATTCATAACACGACGAGATATATCGATATCCGAGTGAAACTGAAATGCAGGTAGAAACCGAGTGAGCTGCGATAATTAAGAATGGCTAATTAGTAGCATATGCATTGATCTGGATTTGCTGCCTGTTTCGGCTTTGTGAGCCGTGTCTCAGTGGTATTGAGTCATGACTGGATAGATAGATACAGACGCTGCATGCGTAGCCTGGTGCTCTTTATTCTTTGGTTTGCATTGAAGGCCTGCATCTACCCTCTCAGCTTGGTACTATCCTCTTACCGTGCATATTGCCAACTTAAGACCGTCTGGATACTCGAGTACTCGGCTCAGTGGAATTATATGTAGTGCATTTGGATTCTTCGCTTTGAAGGTATACATACACCCACATATGCGGCATACTTCTTCATCCGGCTGGCAGTTTAACCTAATTTGCATTGTAATTTCGGATGTAGAACTGCGATACAACAGGAAAGATGGCGAAGTTGCTAAAGTAGTGATATGTGATTTACTCCAAGAATTTTAGAAGTTCAAGCCCTCCCATATAAACTTTGCTTGCTGAAGCACTCCCATAATCGTATAAACCTACAGCCCGTCATATGAACACAGAGGATAGCTCAATCAAAAAACTATTCACCCTGTGCATCACTTCTAGCCTCTTCGTCTTGGGCTTGTAGCCGATTTGGTCGCCTTGCCTCCACCTTTGGGATCCAAATCCACATCGACGCGGCTACAATTGCCAGTCCAACCCAAGGAACTGTGCTCCATTCGGACTTTTGCCCAATGCTATACAGCCATCCAAAAATTCCAGGTCCTGTGGCGACTCCAAATGCAGCAACACTAGCTCCAAAACCATTCAGCGTTGCAAGAGCCCTTGGGGAGCTCGCGCTATCCGTAACAAGAATAATAACGCTATTAAGCCCAAGAACACTGTTTGCTGAGCATAAGAACAGGATCACAGCAACAGCTGTATAGCACAACCAATTGGCCCCAGCGCTGGCATGTTTATCGTAGAGAGCAAGGGTGTAAGGCACCGCCATATAGACGATCGGATCGGTCAGTGCTGCTACCGATAGTAGAGCCAAGTTTCCATACTTGCGCGCCATCGGGCCATAAATTATTATTTGTGTTAATATCTCTGCGATACCGAGTCCAGCAAATAGCAGTCCAAGCTGAGAGCTATTTAGACCATAACCGCCAGGAATATGAAAGGGGAGTCGGATGGGGTCCTTCGTCGAATGAACGCGAGTGGCGAAGAATAACGACAAGAGTTGTTCCGCACTAATTCGATGGACTGCTGAGAGAAAGAAAAGAATTATGAGATAGGTCGACTGTGGCGTTAAAATTTCAGACCAAGTAAGAGGCGTTTCCGAATAGTCGTGTGCCACCTGCTTAGGGGGGCTTTCAACATCATTCGTCGTATTGAACGACCTTTCCTGCTCTGAAAAGCGTAACCCGAGTAATGATTCAATCTTTCTCCCTAATTTTCTACCCGGGTCATGGCGATACTTCCGGCTTTCCAGCGTCTCATCGAGAAATAGTATGGCTAACAAGCCTCCTGCGAATATCATTGATCCGATCAGAAGATTCGGCAGAGCCCACGGATGCGTATCGAAGAAACTCCCTTGTGGGAACACGGAGGGATACTTTTCCGCCGGCTCACTCAAAAGACCCCCGAGCATAGGACCGCTGATCGTACCCAAATTCCACGCCAAAGGCAGAATACCAAGTGCTTGAAGCCTTAGATCCGGATCTTCAACGAGTTCCGCGACTACCGTTCGTAGTATACTGACGTTTCCAGCAAGACCAATGCAACATCGAGCGGCTATCGCCATAGGGATGTTTACCGCAAAGCCGAACAATATTGTACTAGTCATCATAATGGTCATCCCCATGATGATGGTGGGTTTCCCTGCCCGCCGATTATAGTAGTTAGCATATACCCAGTAATTCAAGCGAGATCTGACCACACATACGGCCAATTTTATCACTAAGCCGGCCCCAGGCTACGCCGGTTAAGCATTGACATATCGCAACAGAGCCGGATATAATCCCTGTAAACGTTAATTGTTAGCAAACCGCCCCCTTATATATAATATTACAACATGCAACAGAGATATCAATAGGGAGGTCTCGAAGGATGTCAACTGAAATATCATTCTTACCTGCCCAAAACCCAATATCATTTTCGTCAACCCCAAAGCCTCTTACCATCTGAGGGACATACGAGAAAATGCTTGTAAAACATACAGGGTCCGCGAATCGACAGAGTGCTTTGAGTTTTGCGATAATGTATTAGCAAATTGTCGCGACTCCCATGGAATTATAATGCTACCGGCCTCCCGGCAAAAGATTCGATATTCAGAATTGCATACCCAGTATTCCCAACTGCGCAAGAGGAAGACCCGGTTTCTGCCTAGTCTCCCTTTTCGGGAGCAATGGCGAACCCTCGTTAGGCCTCCCTTCGATACCTCCTGACACTTCTTCCGTCATTTGTGTCTAGTGATTGATCGAATTTTCGGATACCCGTGTCTCTAGATGAGGATCCGATGGCGATGATGGTGAGTTAGCTTGTCGATGACTGGTAGGAAACCGAAACTTGAAGCAATCGATCTAAATATTACACTCGAAACCCCTTTTGTACAGGTAAAAATACACGGCAATCCGAACCGACCAAAAGTTTGTTGCAGAAATGTGCATACATTCCGAGACTCGGCTCAGCCTCCTGCATGATCTCCACCTTTTTAGAGGCAATGAATATATACATATATACCACTACCAGTTCCAAAGTTTCACCTTCATAGGAAACTTTCTGGCCACGAGACCGGTTTAGAGCCTTACCAGCGGCAAACCGATCTCTTCAGGGTTGGTGAAAATTGAGACCCCAATTTGATCCATGTATCTTATCGGTGGGTTTGGCAATCAGCCCGCTCTAGGCCCATAGTCTTCGGGACGATCCCCTTTGCCGACGTAGTTGACGTCTTCGTGTAACACATCAATTACTTGGGTTCAGCCCTTAAGCTATAAGGGCCTAAAGCTCCGTGTTATATTGGTGCACCAGGTAAAGTTTTGGTGCCGGAATTGCCGTCCTACGTTGTCTGGTTTATGAGACAAGAATATACATGATTCTCTTGGTCGATTCAATCCGAAGCGTCTTTGCGAAAGTTCGGTGATCTTCTAACCATATCGTCATCTCTTGGGGGTTAGCCTGCAGGTATCGAATGATACTGTGAACAATCCAATTATTAATACACTGAAGTTTGTTTTTGGAGACTACGATGTCATTTCGATGTCCCTCTCCCATTCTTCCGCTTTTGTAAATGTTGCAGGTTACATTCGTTGGATACCTGGTAGCTGGAGCCGATAAACTAGACGACCAATCCTTGGCTCTTCACACGGCACGAATCGAATCTACACACATCGGGAATGTTCTCGACCACTGTCAGGTTATATCATTACCAATATAATATATAATACTAACACCAATATGCGGGCCCGGATAGCAAATATGGACAGCATCAAATTCTGATAGGATTGACAAAACTCTGAGCTCTGTCGCTAGCAGTATCGATACGTATCGATACACCGAGAAAGTCGATATGTGTATATACCTGGGAAACTTACGCGAATACTGTGTAACGAACCTGGCTGTGATCGGGAGCGAACTGGGAAAGGCACAACAGACTGGACGCGTCGGCTGGAGGTTTCTCAGACCAAGAAAAAATATTATTGCCGATGACGGAATTGAGGAGTATAGAAAAAACTTCGCAACTGCGTCTTGGACAGCCACCTCGACGTGAAGCCTTGAAGCCATTCGAAACAACACATTATAGCTGTTGTTTTCTGCCACCGGTACACAAAAGCCATTTGTTTCAAAGCTCGGGTGCCAGGGTGCTCTTATGCCCCACGGTGGGCTTCTGCACTGGACCCAACGTGCTAGCGGTGAGATCATTCGAATACGGAAGACACAGTGTAAAGATATCCGCTGCTCGTAGACGTACACTAAAGTTATATAGGATCCTAAACGTCCGCGTTAGGACCACTAACTACTTCGCTAATGAAAGAACTGAAGTAAATAGCTAGTTCCACGTCAAGATTCTAGAAGTTTGGCTTTATATTACCGTTTGCGAGGGCCTGAGGGAAGTATATTGTATCATGCATCCTCGAGGTACCCAGAAGCGTCCATCTGGTAGCGTGCTGAAACTCCTCCATTTGCACCCCCGAAAGAATAACTTACCATCCTCCACCTGGTGTCATCCACTAGATCTTCCGTTTCCTCTGGCTCTTCTATTTTCGATGATTCCTTTTCTCTATCAATGTCGGATAGCTCAGGGGCTCTCTTTTCCTTCGCCTTTTCTATTTTCCTTAGGATGTCCTCCCGTCTTAGGGACGAGATCCCAGAGTCGTTTTCGGTATTTTGTTCTGCCCCGACCTTGTGAACCTTCTGTTCTTTGCCATACGTAAACAGAATTATTCGTTCTACAGCTCTGTCTCCCGTAACCATAATGCCTTTGACATCTTGGACATAGCCTAGCTTCCTCGCCGGGATCTTCAAATCTTCGCATGATTCCCCTTCCATGTCGAGTTCACCGGCGTCAAGAAGGTGTTTCTCACTGATGTCCCAGATCCAAACAGCCCCATCATCCGTCCAACCTACAACCCTTGTCACAATCTCGGCGTCCACAAGGTCCCCACGAATCATTGCTCCAGTTCTGATAAATAACGGTTGAGGTCCTTCCGGTCCTTCGCCGTTCTTCTTGGCGTTCCAGTCGTAATTCATGAACCCTTTATCGGCCCATGGGATTTCAGGGTCTCTCATCACCCGTTTTCTGAAGTACGCTGCTGGAGCCACGCTAGCTAACATGAGTTTCCCGTAGCGGCCTCCCCGCACGACTGGAGGGAGTACCAGTGAAATCCGAGCGTTGGCCCAGTCGTCCGGATTAACGGTCTTCGAATTAGTGAGTAGGAACCGCTTTTCAGGATTAGGCTTGATCAGGTTCTTTGAGATAGATGCTGTGACGGTCAGACTCTCTCCCTTCTCGGGTACCTCACGCTGGAACTCGACGAAAACGTCTCTCCATACGCCCAACCTCGAAACATCCTGCTCCATTCTCCTCGGCTCGACGACTTTCCACTTCTGATATGGAGCGCTATCCATGCCGATAGCGTACCCTTTAGCATCGCATTCGCCGTGCCTTCCCAAGAATAGTCGCATATCTTCTTCCGCGTGGTCTGGAAACATGGCGTTTGTCAAGCTGAGCATGCTCACGGCCGGGGCCTTCCAATTTTGCTTCTGCTCCCAGTTCAACTCATACGCCAAGTCGACAGGGCTCTCCTCGAAGTCGCCGCTGTACTTCACGTGGAATTTGATGCGGAGGAATGCCGATATCAGTTCCCTATTGCCCGTATTACCGTACCAGTCGGATAAGTAGTAGCTACCAGTAGATGCGGTTGGGTCGCGCTTATATGTCCCTTCGTTGATGGCGATGCTGAATTTATCGTCCATCTTGAGAGTAAGGCTTGTGGGGCTGTATCTGTGGACCCCTTGTGTTTGAAAGGTGGTCAACCTGTACTGTTTGTCCGGGGAGTAAAAAGAGTGATAGATTGCTACTCCTTTTGGGCCATCCACTTTGCGTATTGCGTACTTCCTCGAATTGATGAAGTGGTACGTGTGTAGATGTGTTCGATCAGTATCGCCCCAGGTGACGGCAAAGGTATCGCCGCGAACGGTGCCGAAAGCAATTTGGATAGTTCCATCAAAGCACGGCCCGCTTGCGAATACTGAACTCTTCTTTCCTTTCCCCGCACTGTCCTCTTCGTCGGCGTGTATGCCTAGCTCCAACACGACCTTCTTGTATTCTCCGACTCTCCAGGAACTTTGCATACGCAAGAACTCTTGAAGCAATAGTCCTCGAAGCCGCCATAGATTACCATGGGCGTTTTGAATAGTATCAAACTTGGGATCCAGGTGCGTGACGTCGTAGTAAAACCTCGGTGGTCGATTGAGGATTATCTGGCGCTGACGGTTGACGATAACTCTGAGATGGTGTTCAAGCAGATCCGGATCCAGTGACATGGAGTAGATGGATTTGCAAGTGTACCGTAAGGCATCGAAAGTTGTAGGGGAGCAATGGTACATGATTGTGGTAATCACATGGGGATGTGTTTCGTAAAGCGATGCCAGGGGGAAATACCGTACCGGCTCCATGACGGGAAAATCTGTGTTGCTTCGTTGCATTTTGGATCGCGAATTTGGTGTTGTTCCTGTGAGAGCCGCGTCGATGTTGAGAGAGATGGTCCCGGCGAGAGACTTCCTGGCGGGGGGATGAAATAGAGGTCGTTGTTATTCGGGAAGGAAGATTGGAAAAAACTTCCCGAAATCAGTGGCAGATTTATAGCCAAATCGTCGTCGATGTATATATTGCTGCCGTGCAGTTAGAATCGCGAGGCAGCCCAAACAATCAGTTACGCGGCGACTGCCGAACCAGGCTGCATCTGGTTTGCAAGTGACTCCTCAGCATCTCCATTGACATGACGCCTTGGCACATCCACCCGCTCGAGCTTTGCATAGTCCGGGCGAAACAATGAGTCGACTCTCTTGTGAGTCCTAATGCTCGATCAAAGAACGTTACTTCGCAAGGGTTTGATTAAGAGTCGCAATGAATACTAATCCGAGATTGAAGACCCTAATGCAACCCAATCACAGCCAATATCACCTATATATAAATCATGTATGCATATGTCTCGATCGATATCGTGGGGGCGGACTTGATCCAACCATAAGGGCCGTGTTTCAGAGCCGAGGCGGTATTGTGGCCTCGCGGTGAGGCTTGAAGTTATAATTCTCAAGATTCCGAGTTTGATAGTTGTTCCGCCGGGCCTGAGTAAGCGCTCCCTTAACTGGCCACAAAATCTGCAGGTAAGGGCCGCCACAGGTATCGAGACCTTGTGTGCCGCCTTTGCACGTCCCGTGTCGGACGTGGACGGCGAGTTCCAGGAGAACATCTAAACATAAATACCTAGCTATTCATTGTACCCCTCCCAGAAAAACCTCTCTCTTGAATCATCAGAATACCTACGAGACGAACATGAAGCCAGCCGGTCAATCTTTCGGTCTCCTCGACCTCCCCGTGGAATTACAGCTTGGGATCATATCATCTGTGAGTCGACAGCTGGACAACTCCCTTGCACAATTGAACCAGCCCCTTTGCGTGGAAGACAGGGGTCTAACAAAATACCACAAGGCACAACACTCAACCTTGCGTAACCTCGGGGCTACCTGCCAACACTTGCAGAATCTAACGGATCCACTTGTACATACAAATCTCGAGATCGGACTAGGGCCGCGGGAGCGTATCCCAAAGTTTTGCATCCGCTTGATCGATCCAGTAACAAAGAGGGACCGTCAATGCCTCCGCTATATCAACAGCATTAAGTTTATGATTGCCGATGACGGGCGAGGTGTTCAACCAGGCCTAGTCCCGATGAAGAATGTTCCAGGGATACGGAATAGCCTTACATCGCTCGGCATAGATTGTGATCTCTCTGTGGGTATTCGATCACGATGGATAGATGCGACAGTCCTCGCAGTGCTCAGAAATATACGAGGTGGCCAACTCAAAGGGTTTACGTAGGACTCTCTCCAATACGTTGACCAATTCCTCGCCTCCCACTGCTAACCAGTTTCCGCAGTTTGGACCTCGACACAGCGCCAGATGAGAGTATTTTTGAACATATCCTTGTTCACCAGCCGGCAATATCTTCTCTCGGCATCCGTCTAAGGGGGTCTAATGACCAAGACCTGTCAGTACATCAAGCTATCCGCATTTTAGGCTAATCGGGTCGCTTCTAATTAGATTGTGGTCGTTACAGGCGGTATCTCCAACCGTACTTTGCCGCGTTTACGACCTTAGAATCTTTAGACTTACACTTCGGCCCACCAATGTGGCCTTCACTAGCCATACCTGATATCCTCGCAGCAAATCAGCTCACACTGAAGCGGCTCTCTCTTTCTAGTCCCACTAATGGATGCTTGGGTAGCACCTCCGACCTTCTTGTAGGGGCGTATGACTCATGGAAAGGAAGAAATCGCGGACAGACAATACAAATGAGGGGGCTAACTTCCTGTGTCTTCGAGTCTAACCCCGAAATACTTGTGTTTCTACGAGACTTTCAAATAATCAGAGGGGAGCAAATTCAGGACTTGAAATTAAGAATCAATGGCAACATTACGGCTATTTTCGGCGGCCTTACGTTTACGGAGCGCCCGGGACGTGGGTGTCTACGTACCTGCTTCCCGGACTTAAAACGGCTTCATATCACACTTTCGGGATCAAGGAATTACAATCATGCGGGTGTCGGTGACGCCCATAGGCCAGGTCTAGCGGCCCACGTGAGTACGTTTGATCTATTAGAGCAGTTAACGATAGAAGGGCTGTGGGAAAAGTTCGACCTTCAAAGCATAACATTGCCAAGAGCAAGTTTGCGGAGTGTGAAATTAGAGATTAAATCTCACCACGTACATTACCAGCTAGAAGATTTGAGCATGTGGGCTGCCGGGTTCGATAGGCTGGAGCGTGTCGTCATCACAGAGGTGTCTGCAGTCATAGCTCGAAACCCCGATGGAAGTTTTTCGAGATTTCTAAAATAGCAAACTGTCGTTGGCAAGTGTTTTGGTTGGCCTGTTTCCTACTGATTTCATTTCTCGTGCGGTATAGTATACAGTGTAACTCCTAGTAATGGGATACTGCCTGTATATACTCAATTGATCGATCTAAACTAGCTAAGCGCATGCCGCCCTCATATCAGAATGAGTACGTACCGCGTTGGGAATACTGTTCCCCCGCCTCATAAATATTAAATGCAACAAGTTGGTTTTTGGAAAAGAACCTAGCATTAGTGACTTCTTTCCTATAGGATTACACCCTCACATTAATCACGAGAGCCTCGCAAAGAAATATTGACGTCTGTTAACTCTTATCGAACGTCTCCTTTTTGAGAATTCAGAGCATTTCGATTAAGAACCCCCCAACTGCTAAAGCAATGCCGATCGACAATATTCCTACATCTTTCTGGGCCGCTCCGTTAGGCTGGCTTTCCGTCGGATCTGGGCCATCCGTCTCTGTAGGATTCGGCGCAGTGATCGTTGATTCTGTGATTGTTGGACTAGGTGGTATCTCCTCGGTGATATTTGTGCTATTGGTGTTCGCGGCCTCCAGTATCAATGCATTGATCTGGTTCCAGAACCCACAAATACTGTAATTAGAAGCCATCAAAGTAATTTCGGTTGTATTTCGTCCGATATACAACCCCATGTAGGTTTCGTTCGTAAAAGCAGGCCATTCGAATTCCTCGGTCGAAGCATTTCCAGATATCGCGAGGGAAGTCCAAGCATTGACTAAGATATCGCTCGTACGCTTCTCCTCGTCATTCAGGGAACAAGTGCCATTCGGTAGCGGCAGTCCGTCTGTGTGCGCAAAAGTATATCCAATATCGAATCCATGGGCCGCGCCCAATAAGTCCAAGACAAAAGAGGGTATACCTTCCGCGATCGGGCACGACGATACACGGTCGAAAATATACGTCCATGATGGGACTCCTCTCTCCGCCGTTTTGGTCAGTCCTCGAAAGGTGGGACACTTCCAAGCATAATCTGTAATTATTTGTGACGCTCGTGAAAACCCTGGCGTCGGAAGCCCCTCAAAGTCAGATATCGGGTACATTGCAGCCACCTCATCAGCCAGAGGGCCAAATTCGCCTTCCAGAAAATCATTCAAGTCATCTTCGCCGATATTTGCGGGATCGTCTCCGATTAGAAAAACAAAAAAGTTTCCTTCCTCTGATGTGGTACTGAACACGGCCGGGACTCGAGAGCCAACCTGAGACGGCTGCACTGGTATAATGTTTCCATCGATAAAGGGTTGAATACTTGGGCGAATGATAGTGAATCCGGATATAGCAGGGCTGCCAGGTAATGATCCGATTTCGTTCAACTGCTGCGGTGTCAGACGTCTCAAACAGGCGGCCTATTATCAGTTACATGTTATATTAGCATCCTTGAAGATTGGTTTGCACCAGAGCTAACCAGTGTAATACTAGTACACCAGCTGATTTTCAGGGGGGTACGTAAAAATAGGATGAAGTAGACAAATTAGCAGCCTAGATCTGGGAAACTCACGTCCGTCGTACTGCAGTTCGCATTTGCTGCAAAGGCGGCGCCACCGAGTTGTGCCGACGAATTGGTCTGAAAGTCGACCCCTCCACCGCTCTCCAACGCGACGGCACGCATGAGGTCTGGGGCGTTCGGCAGAGTACTGATGATCCATGAGTTCCAAGCGCCGGCGGACTGCCCAAACAGCACTACCTTCGTCCTATCGCCACCGAACTTTCCAATGTTATCCTGGACCCATTGTAGCGCAAGTAGGATATCCTGGATACCAAAGTTCCCGGCAATCCCGGCACTCTCAAGCGCTAGGAAACCGAGAGGGCCAAGTCTGTAAGCGACTGTGACGACGACTGCACCAGCTTCGGCGAGCTTGCAGCCATTATACTCCGGGTTCATGATGCTGCCACCAATGTTGGCGCCACCATGAACCCAAACCTTTACAGGAAGTTCTGGTTCGCCATCTCCAGTCGCCCCTTCAGGAACCCAAATGTTCAGAAACAAGCTATGAAGACTTCGTTTAGTATATGACAGCTAAACAGTCCTTCACTAGCTACGGTAGGTGGTCTTACCAATCCTCGGAGTATGGACCGGGTTCAGCGGCCCCGCTGCCCTCCGGGCCAAACTGATAACAAATAGCTGGCCGACGCGTCGCATTTAAGCCTCCGTCTCCGAATGTTCCATTAAAAGCAGACGGGGCCTCCCAACGAAGCCGACCTACGGGCGGGTTCGCGTACGGGATTCCAAGGAATTGAGAACTAGAATTTGTGCCGTTGCAAAGCCCGCCTGCAACGGTGCCGCCATCGAGATCTACCTCGAGAATAGCCGCGTAGCCCCTCGCTATGATACAAGCGAAGAAAGGGAGAAAACTAATGGACTTCATATCGAAAATTTATCGAAAATTTGTCGTAAGCAAATGTGCAAACTCTATGGTCTAGGTCCCTGGGTAAGAGCCGGGGATGATGAACACCCCTTCAGCTCAATAGGGTGTACCACCCCCAATTTATATGAAGTTGAACCACCCTCTCAAATATTATCTCCGGACGTACTAAGCCATTATTCTCACGGACTCGATCGTCTCCACTGCTGTGTTGTATGGCTGGGCGCACACGCGTATAACGTTCTGGTGATGTCATATGGCATTGGCGTTCCACGAATGTATCAATTAGAGCATTGGCAACAGTCAAGAGATCAATATCGTTAAGAATTTTGAAGCAGTTTTGAGGGGCATTAACGTGATGCCAACTTCCCGTCTCTGCAATATACAAGGCTTGTACATGTAGGCTGCTAGTTCTCAGCCACGATAACCAAACTCGAGTCTCGATCAAATCTCGAAGGTAGGCGTTGAGATATCGAACTACCATTGCAACGAAATTTGCTGAAAATATTGAGGACTCTTGTGGCGAAGCTATATCAGAGCTCACTCTCATCAAAATTGATCTGATGTGGAGAATTGTGTCGCAATGGAGGCTCTTAACGTTATTCAATCCCCAAAACGGGGTTAGCGATTCGATTCTAACGCAAACTCGCCGGAGGCTTAGACAAGATATCGGCAAACCGATCTCCGACTATGAAATGTCGTAGCTGCGCAGTAGCCAAGTGTGAGGCTTAAGATGGGGCCAGCACGGGATATTAGGATAGGGCTCAGCGGCTGCGTGGTTCGAGACCAGAATCGCCAAGGTAATTGTCAACCTCACCATAATCCAACAACAAATTGCACTCGTCCGTGTCGCCACCTTAAAGTTGGCCTATCCGAGTATTCCCTGTCGATGATTATCAACTTGAGGATTCAAGCCTATATCGACCTTCATGGCATTCGGCGAGATCTGGGCGTTCCAAGGAACTTCGATTTTGTAGCTATGTATATACAAGCACTAGCTACAGGTACCGAGCATCGAGAAATCATATAACAGACTGCATGGATGAGCACGTAACATTATATCGGTCATACTAGTCTAGCTTGTTTGCGATAATTCGGGCTCCTTCTCTTACTAAATTCCTTGCCGACTTTGACCTTTAGACTAGTCGGATTTATTATTTCAACAGGTCACAGTTAAATTAGCATCCTCATATTCAGTCTTTCTTGTCCCGATGCATATGAATCCATGGACAATAATGATGGCACGGTACACACACTACCTACATAGCGAGCGTGGAAGGAGGATATACCGATTCATAATTCATCGTTTCTCTTTTAAGGAGGTTGAATGCTGTGCAAGCAAGGGCAAATGGTTCATAAAGGGACAATGCCTCTTGCGCATTTAGATATTGAATATCTACAGGTCGCTCGATAGAACGCTAGGGTGTTATTCCGGGAGTATAGGGCCCGTACGCCATAGGATCTCTAAGTATGTTGGAGTATCAAGTCCGTGATAGTATCGTCTGCCTCGGGCTCCCCCGGCGCCAGAGCCACGAACCCACCGAGCATCAAAGTGCCCGAGAAGAGACCCTGTAATCATCGCCCGTGGTATGCACTAAGCTCAGGCGCCGCCCGCAACTAAGTCTGAAATCACGTTTTATTCGTTTCGGATATATACCTCCTGGTCTACAGTATCATGCAAGGGCATTATGCCGTTCCACGGTTGGAAGGATGCTAATTAAACGGCCGTTCCGAAGCATCATCAAACTCAGACAAGCGAAAGAAGCAATTGCGGTCTCATCGGTCTCCACAATATGGAGTCGGTATCGCGGTATGCCTAAATACGAATCCCGGGTCTTCGAGCGCACCTCCGGACCCCACCAGCGTTGCCAGGCCCGATCAGGCCTCCCATGCATTTACCGAGGTATCCAACTGCGGGCCGTCTACGAGACTCCTTCCATTTGCGGGTATCTGTAGACATATATTTCCCCTTGCATAAGGCAAGTTACCTAGGCTTTTATGTAATGCCGCCTCCATGTGCCTGTCTGCATAACATATCTGGGATTTGAAACAAGCATCGAGGAGCAGACTAACCATAGTTGATATAGTCATGCGTGGCTAATCCATGACTCAGTTTGAGCCTCATAGTCAGGCTACTAGTATGTTCCCCATATGGCGTGACCTCATTGCCATGGCCATCCTACAAGGTGTTGCTGGAACTAAAATACCACATAGCTCTGGCCGCCCCAGTATCGATGAACGGATTGCCTTTGAATCTTTGCGAAAATCTGACTGAGCATGATAATACGCACGGCTTATCGAACCTTGGGTTTCATCTGGTATATCTAGATATCTGACTGATACCATACACTGCTTCTCCTTGCAACCCACACCGCACGGTTCTGCGAAGGAACCGTGCGAATAGGTCCACGAAAATGATACCGAAGCTGTATTGCAGCCGATAACCGAGCCCAGGACACAAATTAAGCCCTAGAAAAGCTAAGTTCTCAAACGGTCGACTTTAGGCTATAGCTCCTAAAACCTGAATTGCTATTGATCGCTGGATCTGGAAACCCATCGAGCCTGCGTTGTTCCCACCTAAATGTCACAAGCTCTCCGATTGGCTGGCTGGGAAAGTGGATCGACGAAAGCGGTAACTGCCTCGGCTTTCATGCAGCCACAAGGTTCCAACCCCTCAACACGAAAGTGGGTTTCCCAAGTTGCCTCGGTATCTTTCGGAGAACCCGACGGCTGGGGTGTGTGTAAGATTGGGCCAATTTCTGGGGTATGTATGGAGTACATGATCTGAAGACCGGGTGATTTGCCCGGGGTGGGCGTTATATTGGGTGCTCCGTATCTATGAAAAACGACGTTCACTCGTATGAGGTCCAGTGGTTTGCATTCGGGCGGTGGACCGTGAGCCCAAAGGATTCGAGGATAGTCAAAATTTCCTTTGATCACATACATTGTACGTGGCATCTGCCATAGGCAAGGGTGCGTATATATCGAGGTGAGTATATACTTGAGTACTCAAGTAGGCATGAGAGGGATCTGAAAGACCCCGCAGAAATTAGATACGGGTCTCGAAACAGAAGATGGGATATCAGAATGAAAAGTCACCATTTATGCCACCCCTTCAGCTGCTCAGGCAGAAGCAAACATTAGTGCAGTGGGGAAACAATATCGATATCGCTTAAAGACAAATAATATACTCCGATATAGATGATTGCATACGGTATGTACTCCGGCTCCACGACTTTCCGGGAGACAAAGCCTATCCTTGCCTAGATCCCATTCTGACATTCTGGGGTCAGGAACTACCTCACCGTATGCATGGTAATGTGGAACCGAGAAACGGGTTAGCGGTCGTCTGATAAAGTAAACGTGGCTAAGGCTTCTGCCGTCATAGTAGGTTTTTGGGCGGCTGGGTCCCGCTATGTCCATGAGTCGGGTGGCCTAGGGCGCCCTCGAAAATTTACCGGGTAACTAAAGCACGGATCACTTTTCGAAGCTAAAGCGGCTTAATATTTCGGCTGCGCAGGGTGAAATTAAGAACTGTAGCTGGTATTAATTCATTTTCCATTGTTTTTTGATTCGTGAACTCATGGGACGCCCGTAAGGCCCCGTACATGAAGCTAGAGCTAACCGCCAAAATAAAAAAATACTTTTCTGTTGCCCAAGCATGGGTATCGTTCATACAGGAAGTAGGATTATGAAATAAAGAAAACGCAATGCACCTTTAGTAAACGCGCTAAACTGAACAAACTCATCCTCTCAATAAGCAACTAAACTTTGAGCACCATGCAGATATTCCCAGGAACGGCTTTATAAGAGAAAATGACTCGTTTGCCGTGCATAATGCATACTCCGAGGTAATCTTTCCCAGATTATAAGCCTTCCATTACCTTGTCAAAATCAAATTCAACACTATCCATCAACTTTGAGGTACCTGCCGCGGAGTGTTCAGCTACGGCGTCCATATCCGTGGCCAAGAGCTCCATACCGCCATCATCGACGGCTCCAGTCATAAGACTTAATTCCAAAGTAAAATCAGTGCCTTCTCCCATGCCGTGGTGGCCGTCGTACGACCCTAAGAAGGGATCGTTGTTCTCGTCAACGAAAAGACTGTCGATATTGTCGAGGATGTTTTCACTGAGTTCGCTACCTGAGAATTGCTTATGAGACTCAGTAGAAGACCGCGGGGATAGGTCCTCGAGTGCGAACTCGGTATCCGGATCCTTGAGTAATAGTTGGTTGAGATCAATGTTCATCGGGTGAGCATCTGCGATAGCCTTGACTGGGACCTGGCCGGTAACGATAGGGTTCTCCTCCCGGGTGATGTCAGCTTCCTCGTTTAAGAATGCTGCGATCCTTTCCCTGAGGTGATTATGATCTAGACGCTCTTCCGGCTCTGCCATGTCTGCATCTTCCCTCGGCGTTTCAGGTCCCACACTGACCGCCACACCCATGTCGACGTGACCAAGAATTCCCTCGCTTCTTGGCACATACAAATTATCCTGCATGATCTGAACACCCCTCTTTACTAAGAGGGCCCTCTGCCGGTTAAGGGCTCTCATCGCATCATCTGCCGTGGGGAATCGTTGCCGGGTTGGAACCACAATTTGGATATTAGCCTTCTTGACCGCGGCTTCCAAGAAGTGTGTCGCAAAGTCTGCAGCAGCGTAATTTTCACGGAGGCCCTGCATGACTTGCATGCAGAGTCCGAATCCTTGGAGGGAGAGCTCGCGTGTGACGGCAGACGAGGATTTTACATCAAGAAGATGAATGATGACAGCGGGGAGCATGACTGTAACGCCAACGGTTGGGAGATACCTGACGAGGTCGTATTCGATAAGCTCTTCCGCAAGACGGGTGATTTCGTGCGCCGCATGCCGGACTTTCTTTCTGGAGATTTCCTGGAGTTCTGGGGCACGGTTCCTAGCGGGCCAAGGCGCTGGTGCGGATGGCAGAACCTGAGGGCGGTGTAAAGCGCTAACAGTAGTACTGGAGGGGTATTAGTTTTGAACACGAACAATAGGATTAATAGGGAACCTACAAGTAAACCATATGCAGCAGATTCCGGTGGAGCAGGATACATGGATCCATATCATCGAGCAAGCTGCTCGCGGGCCTCCAGTAAGCTTCGCTAGTGAGCTTTCGCTGCCAGTCATTGAGTTGCTCATCGCACAGCTTGACTTCGCAAACTTCCACGTCGGTTTTCTTCGGATGCAAAAGCATTAGATTTTTAGTCGTATCAATTACGCCGTCCTTTGACGCCGGGGTGTTTAGTACCGAATATTGAACTGTGAGAACGTGGCCTATGAGTGCGCAGAGCTTCGCTTTCTCAATGCAAAGAAGTGCTAGGACTCTCTGCCTGCGTCGTTTCCTTTGATCCTCGACATCGCCGCCGAACAAAACCTCAGAGAGTTCATCCCGATCCGCGGAGAAACCGAAATCTTCAAGTGTAAGCATTGGGACATCACAGTCCTCGTCCTTGATTCTAGTGGGACGTCGCATTCCGAGGGCCACAAGTCTATCTCGCATGAAACAGCTCCACCAAATTCTTTTCCATAGTTTCTGTCGTCGAGGGCTGAGGCTTGAGTTGACGGGATTACGGTGGAGTCCGACAGTGTGTGAAAGGGAGATCGCAACCCCCATCCAGTGCCAAGTGTCTTTTTGGTCATCCGGGGTCTCATACCAGTAGGTCATGAGAAGTAGTGCTTGGATCAGCGAAATTCTGTCCTGCTCCCAGTCAAAGTCGTATAGCATTCTTGTCCGTTGGAAGAATGCCTTTCTTGCGCTTTTTCTAGAAGTATAGCCAGCGGCGCGAAGACTCTCCATCTTGACAAAAGCGGAGCCTGCGAAAAGCACGGCTTGGAAGAGTAGAAGACTAATTCGGTCATCCTTATGTCGTGTGGGGTCAAATCCTTCCCAGCTTCTCGCGGTTGTTTTTCTCCAGTCCGATTCTTCAATCAACGGCATGAAAGGATGGACATAATTGAAGTAACAATCAACTAGTTCCTGCCGGAAAGGCTCCAGCGGAATTGAAGTAGCACCCTTCCGTACAAGGTAATCGACGTCATCAGGAGTTATTCGAGTGGGGGTTGGTTTTATGTATGAGGGCAAGTCCTTTGTCAGTATCTCATAACTCGGGATTCTGATTGGGCGGGAAGTGGACGAAGTTGTGGTCGAAGGAGATGGCTGTTGTGATATCATTCGATTATAGGTAGCTTGGCTAGCAAACTGGGCTACCGAAGACTTTCGTCTTTCTCGTCCGTTCTCGTCGATTGTCTCGAGAGTCTGGGTCGGGTCTAGACGGTTGGATTAACCACAGAACATGCAACAGTCACGCGAGAGACACGCCACACATACATGTAAAAGTCGGGATATGCTCTTCCCTGTCCTCGCAAAGATCCTCGTGGGAACTAGAGCTCGGAGAGACAGGCTGAACGACAACTTGTGCCTTTTTCTTCGCCTTTCCCGGCTTGTCTGCAGCAGCATTTCTATTGAAAAGGGTTAGCCAGATCTAAGACGAAAATTTAAACTGAGATCAAATCTGGAGAAACTGAAAACCGGAGAATCTGGGGAAGATAAGTGATTTGGCTTGGACGACTTACGATCTCCTCTTGCTCTCCGTGATAATACAGTCGACATTGTCGAGTCTACAATTTGTACAAGGAGCCCCGTGCTCGACGACATTGCATCGGACCTTCCTGGCCCGGCAGCACTGACACGCCTTTGAGGCGCGCCGCTTGATGGGACGGCCATTTGCATTCATACCAGCGGCCGGCGCGGATCTCTTAACACCGGCTACCACTGGAGCGCTGGATTCTTTCGAACCAGCCTCCGGCTTGTCAATAACTGTCGCTTCACCAGCCATTTTCACAGAGAAATTTAGTCAATTCGAGAGTGTTGAATGGGGTTTCTTGGTCGTTTGTGTTGTGAAGTCGGACGAATGGAGACGAATATAAACAGCGAAAACGTCTTGACGACGAAGTTGGCGAACGAGGAAGTTATCGTAAACGTAAAATGATAATGGTGATTGAAGAATAGAGTGTCAGTATATCGAGTAACACCAGAGCGAAATATCCCAGATAGTACACATTCCCCAGATTCTGCAGAATAGATAGAGAAGGAAGGTTTCAGCAAGCAGCTGGACGAAAAATCCGGGGAGCAGGTTGATAATAAACCAGCCGCCCAAACTTTAAAGGCGACTCAGAGGAGATCCACTTTTAGCACGCTCCTTTGTTCTGAGAATTCCAACCCAAGATAGATGACCTAAGCTGGACCCTCTACTCACACGCACGCCTTCTCCGTTCAGGGAAAGTATCCGAAGGCAGGCACAAGCTAACTCAGCGTTTCCAGATGTCCAACCTGCCGCTAAATAGAATGTGAAAATCGCTCCATGAAATTGTTGCATGGGGCATTTCCAGTTCAAACTACAACAGGGGTTTCGGGAAGGAAACATGGAGCCAGATTATGGGGAAATAGCGCACCAATGGACTTCATCGATAGTCGAACCGTCGTTGCTTCTTTCATGGATTACCCAAGACAAGTCGACATGATTTATGCGTAATGGATTCGAGTTCTTGCCGTGGGTGGCCACGAGGCTGCTCTCCATTCGCAATCATTACAGGATTTGTCTCTCCATGGATCGATAAAGGTACTAGCTCGTGCTCACATTTCCTGCCCAGACCGCGATCTAATATGTAGCTACAGGGCTCCGGGGCCAGCTTCAACCGCTTCTCCCTTGATGCGGTAGCTTTTTAAATTTCGAGTTCATGCCGACTCGCACACACGGGGGGCTTGGGAGCTGCATGGTTTTTCTTGCCCCAACACCACTATTCGAATGCGCCAAGTTCTGCTGGTGGGACACTAGAATCGATCCTTCTAGCTTCTGTGACATCGGCTTTCAATTGTAAGATACGAGCGATACGATAGCACGGAAAAATCTTTGGCTCGAGCTAGGGTTGTTACTATTCGCACCTGCAGCTGACGATGCTTAAATTTTGGAACGTTAGTTTGCCCCGCCGTTTTAGATCGAAGAAGATTCTGGCGGTTAACTTAAGGCCCTCGAGCTAGAGTCATAAGAGGAAATATTTGAAGCATAACCCTTCAGCTTCCTTGTCGCGTGGACGCTTCTCTGCCCAGGTCTTTCACGTCTCCCAATACGACCTTCAAGGTGACAAAGAATGTGATGATTTCCCATACGGATGTTGAATCCTGCCATGCTCATCCTAACGTAACCATCTCACATCCTCTGCAACATGACGGTGTGCATGTGAAATTAATTGAAGGGGAGATACTCGATGTCAAGGGGAGCAGGTATGTACATCGGTAATCCAAGTCGGGATACCGGAACTTGCCCCACTCAAGTAGGCCGAGCCTGGGAGACTGCCTCGAATGCTTCCCCTTGGCCTGAGCGGATGTAACTTTTACCCCATTTGCTCAACGTGGCTGGAGGACGACAGGTATTTTGTACTTTTTTTATAGCTTCTCAGACAATCTCACGTGGGCATGGGTAGCAAGCCATCTTGTGAAACCTGCCGCCCATAAACTTGCTCCCATCCAGGATCCTGAGTGAGAGAGCTCGGAGATGGGACTTGATTTAGAAAACGTTGGCCGAATTCGAGCAGAAAAAACCTTCAGCTTATGGTCACGTTGACATAATACGCATGGCCCAGAATTGGCAGGCGATCGCATTGCAAACGTTTTCAAAAAATTTCTGAGAGTTCACCGCTTCGTTATTCCATGATGTCAGCGACGTAGACTCCCTCGCCGCCGTTGCATACAGCAAACCCTATCTTGTACATATGTCTTTTCAATGGCGCAATCAATGAGCTATCGACGGGGTATCCAATATCCGACAGGGCCGACATTTCCTATCAACACATCCGACCATTTTCGGTATGCCGAACAGTGACCGATAATTCGAATAAACCTCATACAAAGTTGGTCGAAAATCGGCCACAGACCGCGGGCCTGATAAAGACCTGAGGGATTTCCTGTGCCTCCGCCCAAAAAAATTTCCTACATGCACGAGCGAGTGTCAAGGCGATCTAGTTTTATAATTTCTGCAATCTTGCATTTTCGTTTCAAAAAAATTTTCCCGTCTGCAAGAGGCATAGCCTGGACGTTTTCCTGCTTGACATTTTCGAAATGCTTCCTGAACATTTTTCTAATTGCGACTCCGGAGTACGCCAACGGTCTTCGTCGATCACCAACTACCGCTAAGATCGCTAAGGACCACTCCACATATCTCCACAAACCGACTTTGTCCAAGCTTCAAGTTTCTCCATAAATATCACTGTCCCAACTGGCGGCTAGATGCGTCCTCGATCAACCTTTACCCTGATCGGGCCACCCATGCAATTCGTGATTCTTGGCGGGAAACGGAGAGACCGATGGCCCCGCAAGGGTTTTAATTCCCCAAATGACATTAATACTGGTGTATTTTTGACGATATTAACTAGAAGTAGCAATTTCTGACGACTTTATTGACTAGTCCCATCCTTAGGCACGGAGATGGCGAAATTCCCCACCTGGGATTGCCCCTCCTTCGATTTTAGTTTTCCATTCCAAGGATCCCCGAGACGAGCTAGCTTTCCGAAGACTGCCGAGCTTTGAAACTCATTCGATGTAGAGTTCGTAGACTCACCTCAAAATACACTTCAAGCCCCGCCAATATCTGGGGAAACACGGTAAACTTTGTTCTAGCAACAGAAGTTTTGGGGAGCGCAAATTATTGAAGTCTGCCGCTCAGATCGTAGCAATTGGTAATCACTTGACCATTGGTTTGTTGGTTAGCTCGGGGAGCTACCCCTGCCCGAGCAATTCGGGATCGAAGACATCGTACGAACCTGCCACACGAGATGTGGTTTCTGCTCTGTGATAGAAGGGGCCTAGATTTGAAATCAGAGGCTCCCCACAGTTTTTCTCCGTGTTTTTATTGGGAACCGGCTGATAATTCGGCTATGACGGAGAGAATAATCTACGTTTCTGTTCTTTAACTGTAAGACCTGCGATTCCGTGTTTTTGTTGGGGATATTATTACTACATTCATGAACCAATTCATGAAACGTAACCGTAAGATTCGTCCGAGAACTTTAGAGTTAAGATTTTATTGGCTAATTTATCGCCGATATCGATAATTAACGAGGAAAGATATCGCCAAGCTGTAAGCTTAGCGTCGGACGTCGACCGCACCTCTAATCATGCTGCCGATTAACTCCTGTGCTATTTTCCCATCACGATATCAAAACTTCAGTAATACTTAGTAATATCGAAATGAGTTGTGTTATCATGGTCAAGGATGAGGGAATATATTTGAGAAAAAGTCGTATGATCTGGTGAAATTTCTTACTCGGTGGTTGCCGTCCTCTCCAATGCATAACGAATAAGCGAGTTTTGCTTCGGACAGGACCCACTCTACCACCCTGTGGGGTTCGATGTGGCGATGTTTGAACAGTGCTGCTTCCAAACCCCAGGCGCAAATATACTCAGTTTGTTGAAAGGATCGGCCTTGTTGGTAAATATTAGCGGTGTTACTGCGGTGGTCGGGATTACTGCAGTGAGGCCACGGCACAGCTCTGCATTGGAGATAGCAATGCACTGCTGAGAAGATCCCGTCTCTCAATTTGGTATCCCAAATGCGGGCCTCCTCTTCGATTCCTGGGCTGCATGCGCCATCGCAATTGACACTGTGCTCTTTTAGCAGACCCTGTGCTCCGTCCAAATTACCTTGGCTCTGATTATAACACTAACGTTTACACTTTCTGTTCAAGATCAAGGATCATTTGCAACGTCACCCTATCGATATTCTCAGCCTGACCGAGTGAAGCAAACCGAAGTCGGCCCCAGATACTTTATCTTGAACTCTAGCTGGCAGGCTGATCCAATGAAGTGTCTTCTCTACAGCCCCACATATGTGGACGCTACTGCTCCCCGCCTTCGACTAATGTTTAAGCCCCGTCGTAATCTCCGTTTCGCAGTTAGGTGCATGCCACCTGCTCTTAAGTTTTTCCGATCTCCACACTGGCTTTATTAACTACTTTAGTAGACTTTGGTGTTCATCAGGAATTGTGCTTGGTGTCGTGGCGAAGGGTGTTCTGTTGAGGTTCCCCTCACTGGCATTGTCGCAGTGTTTCAAGAACCCAACCCAGGCGTGATAGGACCACATACCGCAACGGGCCCCCTTTGCGAGGGTATTTCGCGACTGCCTTTTACAACAGAACTTACAGTAATTGGTTCCGGACACAGGCTGAGATCGAGTTCGATTATTTCACATCTAGCGCAACGCAGAAAATGCAACGATTTTCTCGTGCCCACCATAAACTGAAACGAGACCGCTAGATGGTTGTCTAACGGTAACTCATAGCTCACTAGCATGGGGAGTTGTCTGTTCAGATAATCATCATATCGGCTTGTCCGGGCGTATATTCGCAGATGGCTGCCGTGGTGTGAACATTCACGGACCCCAAACTCACAAATACCATCGCTCCGTACAGCACATAGACCGTGATGATAGCCCAAATATTGTATTAATTTGTGGGAGCTAGGATTTTCCCCGAAAGATTAAAAATAATACGGGGGCGTTTTACCCTCGAAACTCCAAGCGCGCAAGGGAATTAGGTCTTCAAATTGGCTTCATCCGTGCAGCGTGTTGGTCTGTAGGTGTTGATATTGTTGCATTTTGATCGTTCCGGAATTAACGTCAGAGTCGATCGAGACTGGCGATCTTGAACCACCGTCACTATGGGTCCAGGAAAATAGTAGATAATTGATTAGGTCGGAGGATACGGCTACAAAGTACCTACTTAAGTAGGTAACCAATAGGTATCTTGATCAAAAGGTCAGTGGTGTGTATGATGGGGAGTGCAGAAGAATCCCGAATCCATGGCATCCATCAGATCAGATCTGTTTATTGGGATAAACTACCTAGGTGATACTATTACTGCAATTCCATTGCAAATCGGTGCGCAGACTTACATGCCAATCTACCTAGGTAGTTGGTGTTTATTTACCCCAACTCGATATAGCTCACACTGTCGTAGACAATACGCCGCGAGCCGGCTTTGGTGATGCTTGGGCCTCTAATTATATATATAATTATGTCATATTTTTCAAGTGTTGATCTTCTTGATTTCGGTTTTGCAGATAGTTTTGATTAGCAGTTCTAGTTGAAGTCCAAAGAGGGATGATCGAGAGGAATGATTACACCCCAAGGAGATTTACGGCACATGGGTATCGGGATTAATAGTTTTTTGAATGACGCATATAGGAAGCCTTTTTGAAATGGGCCCCAGTCGAACTAGATCTTAACCTGGAGGTATTGCAATATCTAGGTCACTGAAGGTCGGTTAATAGATCCGAAACTTCTTATGGACCTAAGTTGCAAGAGTAGCTGGCAGCGTCTTGGGTTGGTACCGTAATATAGCGATGGGGTTGGAGAAAATAGAGAAGGAAATTGCGCAAGCAAGTTAGTCTCCGAGCGCTTAAGAATGACTTCCGGGTCGTCAATTTTTTATGTTCGTAGCTTAGAGGAAGGGAGATTCAAGGTTGCGTTTCGGTATATCATATCCCCGAGAACTAGCTTAGGATACGGAGGTAAATATCGTAACCAACAAGAAGCACGAGCCTCAATACCACCTGGGCCATGCGGAAAGCTGTGTGACGCGCTATTGCGTGGTTTGTCTCGTGATACGATATTAGGGTATTCCTCGTTCTCGCGCGGCCTAAATAGTAGAAACTAAAATTCGTGGCCGGCTACAATTCGGGATCAGACGGCCGGAAGACTCCGTAGATGGGACAGAAGGTTCCGTCGTGCTATCTGCCAACCAATCGGCTGTCTCATGGGTATGATTCACGATGGATCTATTGGAGCAAAGTCATCAATAGGCCTTCTAATCGATGATCATTTTGATCCCGCTGTGCTTAAATCCTAATATATATTTTTGCGCAACTTTTCTTTTTAATATGCTAGGTATCTGAGAGCGGCAATAGATTATAAATTGAGCAGATTCCTCCCATAGACACCCTTCCTCTTTCTTCCTTCGTCACCTTACCTACTCAAGTAGATTGATATCGAATCGACCTGAACGTTATAACAACATTTTCATCGTGACACGACGTACGACTAGCTCGATATACGAGAGCTCTTCACTTCCGGCTTCAATAATTATCCAAGATAATTACGTATACAGAATCTAAATCTCCCAAAAGCTGCCCCACAGAACGGTACAATTGCTCCTAAGGACATAGCAATCAAAACTCCACTTAGGAGAATTCCTGCGACTTCGAGAACATATAACTCGCGATCACGATTTAAATCAAGCCAGTCCTTGAAGAGCCCAGCTTACTGGCCACTGTCGAGTATCATTGCTCTCTACAGTAAGTTCAAACTTCAACATCTCTTTGATCACTTTAATTTGAAGACTTCTCTCCAAATTGTCGTCAATTCTTTTTGTCCCTCCTGCCAAGATGAACGATATATTTGGTTGGGCATGTAATCAGCAGATCGACCGAGCTTTATAACCTACTTGGGAGTCAGAGTCGTGTCGAATTACAAGCATTCCCAGCCATCATTTGATTGCTGAGTCTGATGTGCCTGAATTTCATTTTATCCCCTCCGGTTTCGGGCGTCTATCAAGGAAATAAAGGCTACCTGGTAACCGAGCGGATCTTCCGACTCAACCATAGCCTATTTCAATGTTCCACCTGTCAAGCATACGCTGCCGTTGTTTATCGAAAGGATTGATACTGAGTGACTGACATTTGACTTCCTGTAGATCGATAATTCCAACAGGCGCAACACAATACCTTGTTGCATTTTTCATCCGTCGTCCAGCCTATATATAACTTCAAGATGGGACGCGGAATCGCAAATATCAAAGCTAATAATTTCAAGAGCGCGGGCCCTCCCGCCGGCCAGGGCATCACCAGAAGTCACGCCACCGGGCCAACCTTATACTTTAAACCCGAGCCCAGTTCTATTCAACAACTGACGAGTACTCTTCAAAAGTGTGCTCTGGGCACCAAAATCTTACCTCCCGCCTCTGGTGCCCCGACAAGGAGAGAGCCCTCCAAAGTCTTACAAGGTGCAGCCAACGGCGGCAGTGCGGGTCCTTCTAGCTCAGGTTTTCGTACTATTTCGATCTTCAAACGTCCCTGCGGGGAACCATCAGAAGGGTCACCGAGACCAATCTCGGAGTGTCTCACCGGCCAAAGGTTGGAGGTACCCCCGGCTACAGCCATAGTCGCCTATGACAATACTCAAATAAAAGCCGTACAAAACCAAAACTCAGCTCCAGCGGCCCAGACGACAAAACAAGAAACTAAAGCACCACTAGCGACCCGAAATGTTACCGATGCTGATAAGCACCAGTCCGAGCCCTCTGACCGTCCTTGCGGTACCCTTAAAGACTCCCTCAAACCGAGCCTTCAACCTCTTGATACATCGAGGTTCCCTACTGCTACGTATACGTTCCAGGCGGGATGTCACACAAACTTCGGAGATGTATCCGCCGAATCTCTCAGGCGGAGGCTGGGCCGCACAGGGGCAATCTTAAACAGATCGGGCTTTGATTATGGCCGCCGCTTTGAAACCCCCCGAACAACTAAGTTTTATCCGGATATTCATCGTGATATTCGGCAGCTCGGAGAAAAAGTCCAAACGTTACGTCGGCTCCTCAGGATTATCGAAAAGTCCTGCCTAACCCACAAAAATACGACGTCAACACTGGAGCACGAGGTTAACCGAGAACTAGAATATTACACTGGTAAACTACAAATCATCAGGAAATATCTGAATCAAGTGGTGTCCAATCGCTGGTATGGCTGGAGAGTCCCGAGGTCAACAAAGAATGTTATCACCTGGCTCCTCAACAGCATTCCGAAACAATGCAGTGTATGGTTCAAACGTCCGCAAAGTATATCTAATCTTGAAGATGGGATAAACAAACTCCACCATCCCATTCAAATAATGGACATCTACTCCGCATTATATCTAACTGAGAGGGCAGTGGCTTTGGATTTGTGGAGTGTTCTGGTGAACGAGTATACCGAAGTTCAATGGCATATAAGTCGGTCCCCACTAACGCTTGAACTGTTTGAGAGCGTGCTTTTCTTGAAGAGTTCTGTCGAGACTCTTCAGGATACGCTGGATACGTTGGATATTTTCGAGCGAATAAACAAAAAAATCGGTGTACTCCGAAGCCTACACAATGTCGTCCAAAACGAGATCGATGGGGGTCCGGTCTCAAGCTTGGTGGGGGGTACAGGTTGGAGTTACCCCACCGGACCTGGGGCTGGCAACATGGGGAGAGTAGCTGAAAGCTTGGAACGGCTTGTTTCTGCGAGACCTAAAGGGGGGGATCGCTGGTTCGGTGTTGGCAAGCCTAGATGGTGGGGTAGGTTACCTACGTCCGATGAGATGCGGGAAGCCTATGATTCATCGTCGATAGGGGGTGGTGGAGATTCTAGAAATGGCCCTGTGGAAAAGGGAGTCTTTGGGTCTCAATCTCTGGGTCTCTCCTCGGGCCGCCAGTTCAGATGTATGGATGATTTACGCGCGTACGAATTAGAGCTGGAGGACGAATTTTATCCTGGAACCAAGGATTAGTCATAGGGATGAAGTGGTAGCCTGCACAGAGGAGCGATATATCAATCTGAGCACTGGTAGAAGCGGACTTGTATTTGGCGTGCATACTTTAACCACTACTCTAGTCCTTTTGCTTTAAAATACAATTTAATATTATCGCAACCCAATTAATTAGTGGTGTAGCACAGTATGGTGGTTGAAGCGTGGTTATCAGTTTATACTAGATAGGTGGAGGGTTGTGGTATCGTATGTACAGATATACGGTATCATATACGTTACATCGAAAGAGCGACGCCCATGTGGCGGGCCTCGGAGTTTCGGGTCTACTCCCTCACGCCAAATCAGAACACCTGGCATCTAAGGGCCCTTGATCATGACGTCACACCATCCTGTGGAACAGCCTCCATGCACTCACAACTTCTAATGAATAACTATATTCGCATTTAAGCAATCATATGGGAGATATCGCCCAGTGACTCCCGGATGTTGGTCGGAGAGTTAGTACCCTGTATTTACTTGCACGAAACTACGGGGTACGAAAGCCGTTATTGAGTACATGGTGGCAGCACTTATCGACGAATCTGGGATCAAGCTCATAAAATAAATGTACACGAGATTGTTACAAGTGTTCAGGGAATCGTTATCTAGCGTACATAACATAAAACCAGAAAGTAAGGTCGCGTCGGGTATATTTATGCAAAACAAGGAGGTCGAATAGAAAGATGGGTAAGGGTCGTAGGGTGAGAGGCTAGCTATTCGCGTATACCAGCAGGCTTCAGAGCATTGTGAAGACGTAGCAAATGCGGAGAGCGAGGAGTGTACAGGTGAATGCAGACGGGGGAAATATGTAGGAAATAGGCTGTGAGCGCGCTGGATAGTGCGTGGGAAATAGAATAAGGGTAAAATCCGGCTATATGAGTTGACCGGACATCCTTTGCACTGAGCAGATCAAATAGGAGAAGCTATTAGACAAGTATCGCGCCACCGCTGAAGCCCTTATCGCCGGAGCTCATAAACGGTGTCTTCCCGTTTCCTGATAGTTTCGTACCTAGAATGCGGTGGCGGGAGCATTCCAGAGCGCATTTATCAAGAGCTAGCTCGTCCCCAAGAGTAATGATTCCTGCTAGTTGCTCCATTGCTAAAATAATGACACTGGAATGATAGCTGAGAAGGCTGTTGAGCTGGCGAAGGAAAAATCCGATTTTGATCGTCCAATGACTGCATCGCAGACTCCGCGACCTTCGACGCCTCATATATTGCGCCCGCAAAACTCTGCGGTCTTTTCGTATTTTCGAAAATCCGGAACTTAGTTGCGAGATCGCTTTTAGTTGGTATAGTGCGTCCTCCTTGAAATTCGTGAATTGTGAAGGAATTTGATCCAAGTCCAGGATAGCCTCATCGATCAATTCAACTAGAGTCGTGTCCGGGAACGGCAGCCGGAGGGGTACGTGGTTTATTGTCTCGAAATATTCAAGGAGTATATCTTGAACGTGGTGTGCCTGGGAAACGGCCCTCGAGAGATCCCTGTGTAATTCCCTTCGACATCTCTTTCTATCTGCTGGACCTAGGATTCGCTCGCGTTCTTGAACGAGCTTCGAGATATCCCTTTTGAGGCGCCTGGACTTCTGTCTCAGATAATTCCCGGATAGAACCGGCCGCTGGCTGCGCAGGTCCGTCCTAAGGGTATCCGGAGTGTCGTGTTTGGTTGTGACAGTTGGTGGGCTGTCTTCAGAATCAATTGTGACTGAATCTTCTGTCGCAGGGAGTGGCGTGCCCGGCAGTTCCAGTAATTCTGTCGCAGGGGCCGGCGTGTCTCTCCATCCAAGCAAGACTCCATCCATCTTAGCGGTCCTGAAACTAATGAGGAGATCGATATTGTACGGTGGCCCGGTCGGCTGGGGGTAGATAGTTGAAACGGGGGGTCAATGGTGTCGGGAACTGCTTCTACTGTGGACTTTGTACCTGCCTAGGATAATCCAGAGAAAAATAGTATGCGGTTTGAAGGCAATCCGGCAGTGCAGTTCTGTTGTGTTCATGGGCAGCTTGTAGGCTCGGCCCCGACGGCTATATATAGCCAACTATTTTACATTACCAATTCTATTTATTAAAAATGGTTTATTAGCAATAATATATTTAAAATTTTATGTTTAATTAAGTAATAAAAAGTTTTTATATAAACAAAAACAGTCGATCCCATTTTCAGGATTCCAGTATATGGAGCAAGTTCTAAAGATGGATATAACGACTTTGATCTTTTTTTGAACGACATCGATCCAGATATAAATGGACTAATGCCACTCTTTACCACAATAGATGGCGTGGTGGCTAAAAACTTCTTGGAATTTGTATTTTAAGATTCCTGACATCGAAAAGGTGTCATGCGATTCCTGTATTTCCATTTACGCTCATCGCGTTACAACAGCAAATGAACTCGTGTTTAACGTTTTTTTACTTGGCTAATTAACATCGATATCGCAGGATCTAATACCGTCTCTTATTGATCGCAGCTGAATACTTTCTTTCGCAGGCATGCATTCGCATGCGGTGCGACAATAGGGATCAGGATGGTATTACTTCGACTTCCGCCACTCCATGGGCCCGAGAGATATCTAGAGTTGTACGTATAACAAAAGAGGTTACTACTTAATCGTTAGCACCACGTTTATATTTACAGCCACTCATCATTGTACGAACCTAAAGAATTTTTCGGTGGTAAAGGTAACTCGAGCCGATGCGTCGGAACAAATCCTTCCTGGATCTTAAGACTTTGTGACTGATGTTCGAACCATGAGATACAGTTCCCTTTCGCTTGTACTGAAGGTATCGTTAAAAGTTCAATCGGAAGCTTCGGCGGCGTCGTCCTCGGGCAGCGGTTGATCCCCGGTTCCCCAAGTCTGGTCTGGCGTTTGAGGACTGTGGCGGATGAACATAGTGAATGGTGGGCCGTTTGCAGGCTCAGAATATCGAGAAGGAGCTGGTGACCCTGCCAGTTTCAATACCCTTCCCTCAAACCCGCACAGGTAGAGCATTGGCACCATTGGAATGGCACCAACAGTTTTTTCCCCCGTTAGAAGCTCTATGAATGAATAGGCTATGCGAATGAGCTTGGGAGTCTGATACTCAATATAGGTCAGACACAAATTCGTATGGCGACAGATGTCCAATATCTCGTATAGATCCGGCTGTTGATCCCGCAGTAATTGAAAGTGTCCAGCAGGAGCTGAGCCTCTCGCCCATGCCTCTGAGCCGTCGATGGAGCGGATTAATTCATAAAATCTCCCCGCCCAAGCAAGTCTCGCCGCACTGTTTGGCCCTAGACAAACCCTGGAATGTTTGAGAATAGGATTGACCAAGGGGCGGACCTGGCTGCCGTCGTATCCCGGGTTTAGGCGCGCGAATTGGAGAGTGACCAGAAGGTCTGCGATGACGGAGTTGACAGTGTCGCGGGCGCAGATAAGCTTAACAGCGAGGTCATTGCCTTGTCTGTAGATAGGCGTAAGACCGTTGCGCAAGTGAAGATAGTGTGGGTCGAGGTATCCTGGAATTCCTGGCATTTCGGATGTACCCTATGCTATGGTCTGGGTTATGGCGCTGAGTTAGAAAGTAATGAAGCGTATCTGTACCTCAAAGCCCACCCGTGGCAGGTATTCCTAATTATGGCCGAATTTTTTTGGGGAGTCGACTCGGGGTCTCATATTCTGGGTTGGTTCTCGCCGATCTGTGCATTGACGGGTCAATCGGCGGTTGTGATGCTATTCTGAGCGTGTATTCTTGATCAAAGAGCGGGAGGTACTACGTCAAACCAAATATATACCGAGATTCGGGGTATCAGGGATTGAATGAAGTTGAACCTCTCTAGTAGGATGTCAGAATCGAACTCCGGTCGGGTGGTGAAAGTTAGCCCGGTATCGCCATGTTATTTCCGTAACTAGATATATACAGCCCTGCATGCGGTAGGTACCGATATATCCGGTAGCGTGGGATCCTCGGATCCCTAGTATAAGGTACTCCAGTGGCTTGAACATCAGTCGTGTGGTGTGCCGGGACTAGGCGTGGCAGGCATGGCAGCGGTATGAGCTCCCAAAGTGCCTGCCGGTCATACATGTGTAAGGCCACTTCTGTTCGGAAATCAATACCTCCGTCGGTCATGCTACGGTATTCATGAACTATACTTAACACTGCTTATACAATTTCGTCGTGGTAGTCAAAGTAGATCCATGGCATCAACTGCATACGGGTCCTGAGGCTATTCACTGAGAGTCGTGGCCGAATGGGAGGACGCAGACTTCGAAACTTAATTCGACAGATTCCCAGCAAGAAGCTGACATCGATAACGTAATACATTTTATTTGTCCCAGATGCCTTCAAATGCTACACGACAACGAGTTTATAAATGTAACATAATTTTGACCTGAGCTTAAAAGCGCCTTACCGCTCCGTGATAGGTACAATATGTATCTCCATAGACGCAGTACCAGTTACGCGGATCTGGTAACTGCTAGCAGAATTTCCCTAGATTTGAATCGGCGGTACCTATGGTGTGTGAATTTCTACAATCAAGGCGCATCTTGATATGTGATTGACTTGTAACATCGTTTCGAAATCTATAGGTAGGCCTCTGAGAATTGAATTTGAACAATACTATTTTTTGTGACACTTTGTGTGTTTTCCGCGAGTTTAGCCCGTGGTTGATATTTTATAACGTTCGATCCATATGAGTATCATTAGTTTATATATCGAAGATTGCAAGTGGGTAGCTCGAGGCTCGATCTCCGAATGAATAATGGTACCATGAGGGCTTCCTTGTATTCTCAAAACTGAACGACCTTCTGGGTTTATAAAACGCGTGAACTGTCATGCGACTCTGGTCAACGATCAGTATTCGAATCGCACGATAGTATAAACTCCTAGATTCTCTCGATCGCCGAAGCAAGCTTAAACGACTACAAAGTTTTCTCTTCCCAATTTACTGAAATCCCCTCACAAAGATGGCAGCTATGGTGAGCGATCTATTCAAATCGCTGATGGCGTATCACGCTGAACTTGACAAAATCATTACAAGTTTTGATACTCTGGACGAAGGACTTGACCAATATTGCGGGCAGATGAGAGAATTCAAGATTTCCATCGGCCCACACAAGGCAGATATTGCGGACGCGATGATTCGAACCCGTGGACTTGAGCGCCCACCGCAGGCGAGCAACTGGAAGACCGCTCTTAGAGGCCACTTAAAACTCCTCGATCTTTTGGAGAAGCAAATTAAGGTGATCCCCGAAGGGCTCTCTGAGATTGTAGAAACCGCAGAAGAAGCTTTCGCTCGAGTCGATAGATTTCGTGGACTGATTCCAGCACTCCAAAGACAAGGATCCGAGGATGCGGTTCAAGATGCGAGGTTGATGTTAGGTCCTGAGTTTAGGAGACGGGAGAAAAAGATGAAACAGCGGCAGGAAGAGATCAAAACAAGACTGGAGAGTCTCCGAATAAATATTGGCGAGGTAAGGTCGGAGATAAATGGCCTTATTGAATGGTTGAAACTATAGATGGGGGAGATAGAGACGAGCGATCTGAGTATTGGTACTTTCATATTCGATAATATAGCCGAGATCTCCAAAGTGTAGAGACAGGAGAATTGACGATATATCATCTAAGCCTCGTTCCCGGATACTCTGTGGCCACAGGTAGTAGCTACCGTAGGGGAAATCGCGTGTTTTTCGAGACGGAAAATCCGTCTGAGGACTGAATTAAGACGGCTGAAGGGTGATATAAAACGCCTTAGAGTCTTCAAAGTGTTCCCAAAAACTCATCAAAAACCCATACGGTAGGTGCCGGTATATTGTAATGTCAGTGCATGTATATATATATGCAGGCAAACTCGAAGAATTGGAAGGTCCTCTGGTCTCAAATTGGTCTACCGGATATTAAAATTGCAATTGAAGGAGCGATTGAGAGTGGATAAAGATCTCGAGAGCTGAGAGAGAGCGCGAGGGAGACATTGATAATGCCCACTTGGCTGTAGGCAGAATTATTGGGTGTTGGGGTTCTGGTAGTAAGCTTGGGACTGAGGCCGAGGGCGGGCCTCAGGAACCCCAGAGTAACCTTGTAATGGCCTGAGAGTTTGTAACCGAGATCGTCGTTCCAGAAGAGGAAAGATGCCGAAAAAGGTTTGTGTAACGCCAAAACTGGTTAGCGAGGGAGTCAGGGTAGGTGCTATCGAATCTTAACCTGCGAGGACATGATCATATCGGCTACCTACTAGCAGCCATGAATTATTTCATACCTTATTGGGAACGAGGTTACTTTCTAGCTAGAGTTCAAGTGCTATCACATGGTTTAGTGGCCGGAAAAAGAAAGCGTATGGCAATCGCCGTGCTGAGCGGGAAGGTCTCTCTAACTTGAATGTTTCCGTATTTTAATGTGTCGGATGAAGGGGTTTAGGAAACAAGAATATATTGGCAACTACAGATAAAACGACAGGATTGAATAGCTGGTTGAGTATTGAGCACAATTGGCTTTGATTAATTTATTCGAGGTCATCCGGATCCGATGGCAGGCGCTTCAAGCGCCTGAATTCCTTATCCACTGACTGCGTAGCCGGCTCTAGCCCCAACGTTGAGGTAAACCTCGAAACTTCGAGGGCACTTTTACTCGCACCTGGCCCACCTTGACGGGTATTGAGCATTGGTGGGCTGTATGCCTCAACGCTTTCGTCCTCGCCAGCGTTTTCCGAGAATGCCATACCTAATGAGCTTTTATCATTTTCATCAGTCTCCTTTGCTTCCTCCGCCGTTTCAAAAACTTCTTCCAACTCTTCTTCTTCTGGCTTTTCCACGATCTCGGGATTTTTCGGGGAGAGAAGGATCTCAGAGCCGACATGGCCCTGCGTACCCGCTCTGCTAGTAGCGCCAGCATACGTGACGTGCTGTGTAGTAAGACCCGCCGTGTGGATTTCGGCGTCGGTGTCTGCCTCTAATATCCTGGTCAAGGGACCTTCGTCTCTAAGAAGTCTTTGAATCGCTAATGGTCCTAAACCCGTAGCCTCGAGTCCGCCTAAACCCGTATATCTTCGCATGGATGGTAAGGACCCCTCATCATCTGCGGATGTCAACTCGTCGGAATTAGCCTCCATCCGATTGCTCTGGCGCCGGGCGCTCGGCTCCGTGCCTTGCGTCTGCTGGCGGATTATCGAGGTACGCAGGGGTGCTCTACCAGTCACAGAGCGATCAGCGAATGTGACTAAATCGTCAAGAAACGCTCGTGGATCTTGTTTAGCACGGTCCGTTTGTTTTCGAGGGCTAGGCGTTGCCTTCGTAAATAGTCTTTTAGCGCCGCGGGCTAGACTTTTCGCCATATTTGCTGTTGTATTGCATATTCCACTCAAACACCCAGGGCCCTTTGGTTTACGCGGTGATAAGGACGTATTGGTGAGTGCTGGCGTTCGCCGTGGGGATTGCCCCGAGAGACGTTCTTTGTTGGAACGACGCGCGGTTTTTGTGTTACTTGGACTAGCGGTACGGACGATGAGTTCTATCTGCGGGGTAGATTCTGGGTCGTCTTTATCGGGAGTCCGCCGTATTGCCACTGATTCTCCCCCTGATAAGTCCACTAGAGCAGATTATATAGTCAGATTCGGTAAATAATTGTGTAAGTGATTAAGCTAGCGCTCGGGGCATTGGTCGACGTGGGATAACACGCACGGAACAGCTCTCTGCCACTGGGCGCGGAAGGCCCCCAGAACTCGAGAATATCCCCGGCCTTAAGATCATCATCCCGCTCAAGATAGAGATATTTGCTACCTCTCCTGACTCGAAACCTATTCCAACGAGTTAATTTAAACGTTTGCCGAAGCCTGTTACTTTGCGGAACAAGATTCGGTATCTCTACTGGATGATTCGGCTAACCGGAAGCTACTTGAAATAGGATCTAGAACTATCCATTAGAAGTGGAAGACTTACAAACTTCTGAAAACCCTCCCACGTCTCTCGGTTCCATAGAAAAGAAAATCTGTGGGGTCCAAGGTATTTGTGATTCCAGGGTCGGCATCCGTGTCCGGTCCACCGTTAATCTGAATCAATGAATGGTACTCATCTCCATCTCTGCTCTTGACTTCTTCAGGATTTCCGAAATCCCAGTACCATATTGGAGTACCCTCCGAGCAAATCCGATTATCAATCGCAGGATGGCTGATAGTTACCGTCTGGTAGGTGCCTTTTATCAAGGGTTTACAGACTATCGGTGACTCGAATTAGTTGGCTTTCGGCAATCATGAATGTCAATAATTGATTCTCCGATCAGCTGGTATACGCAGAAAATAGGATAATTGCTATACTGACGCCTGATACCGCGACTTTTGTCATATTGATACTCCTCATCTACCATCGCAACATCGATCATAAGGGTATACACTGGCCGGAACAGAACACCGGCGGAACCGAGTAAAAGTGCAGCTAAAACCCGGTAGTACATTGCGATCGACCTCTGATTGCCGAATTTGCCGACTAACAGACGCTAACTTCGATGGATAGAAACAACGTTCGAGATACCCTGCATAGCTCGACTAATTAGTTTGGTAATTTATTAAATACTGAGAGCAAACTCAGATTGATGGCTACCTTAAGCTTCATTTCACGGAGTAATGAGTTTTAATTAGCCGTCGGGGAAGCTGGACCACGGTTTTCAGCCTGGTTTGCACGATCCATCTAGAATGTTGGGCCATGTTAGTGGCACCTGGTGTCATTCAAGCACCGCAATGCGATACCCAACGTTTCGCTATTTTGAGAACAATTGCCTCTGAGAGATTTATTTTTAAACAAAGAGTTTAGAATTGCTCAGAACAATCAATTACTCATGGGCTAGTTAAGTGGGTTCGGAAAGCCGGAGCTTTCCTCCGTGACCGGGTCTTTTCCTCTGGCAAATTTATACCGGCTAGAATTTTGTGTACGTGCGTGTATGTTGACCACGAAAGGTTGCTGCAGGGTTTTCAGACCACACAAAAAGACTCATCGACTGTTACCTTATTGAGAAAAATATAGAGTTATCTTGTTGGGATAGAAAGTTAATTCAGGCCAAAAAATCGCCGGGCAAGTAGGAGCGGAGGCCGTAATGTATCCCGTAGGGGAAACTGCTTGATTTTTGGGACGGAAAATCCGTCTGAGGTCGGAAATTAAGACGTCCTAAGGGCGATATAAAACGGCTTGGAGAGATAAAAGCGTTCCCAAAAACCTATTAAAACCCCGTAGGGTATTTAGAGAACTTATGTTATGGAAGTCTCTTCAAACAGGACTGGGATATTCCTCGTGCAGTATTAGCAGAGGCGCCACGGAACGAGGACGGTAAAGCTACCCATCTTTGCCGGATCATACTGTTTTATAGTACAACATATCTATTTACAGTCCTACCGCAACTTATGCAAGGCCACAAAACTCTATGGGATTAATTGTCTTTAAAATGATTAAACTTTAGATCGGGAAGTCCACCTTTCCGACTGATTATAACAGATCTAGACATATCGATATCCGGTTCATCATCCTTATTTGGCTGTGCCGGCTGTATTTGATCTGCATTCCCATAGTTCCAAAACTTTCGAATGGGTTCCTCTGGATCGGCATCGAGATTCGGTTCCAGACCTCCAACGATATCGTCGTCGTCATTCATAAGGACTCTAGACTCGGAGAAGGGTTGGTACCAGAGCTGCTTACGATTTTGCGGCTGGGTGTTTACAAGCGGGTTAAAGTCAATTTTTTCTTCTTCATCTGCGTGCCCTATTCGCGGCTGGGGATCTTGTTGACCTGAAATTGTGGAGTTGCCCTTCCCCTTGATCACTCCAACAACTTTCCCCAGAAGTCGACCGGCGCCAGCCAGCGGATTGGGGATATGCCACCCCCCCTCACTTTCTGCTCTCTGAGCGTCAGTCATGGCCAATTCCTTAGCTTTTTTTAGTTCCTCTTTCTCACTAATTTTCCGTTCCAATTCCTCGGCCTTTTCTCGCGCCAATGCGGCTTTTTGCTTAGCCAATTCCTCAGCTTTTCGAGCCTTCTCGGCTTCCAATCGGTCCTTGTCGTGCTTTTTGTGAAGTTTCTGCAGGTATTTATTTCGGGCAGTCTCGGACATGGGTTTCAAATCCTTCCAAACCCTTCCATCAGATGCAATAAGCTTTACTTCGGGATGCTCTGGTGTTATTGGCGAGTCTGAAGATCTTGTTAACTTGTATCCTAATCGCGGTATTTCGGACCCATATGCAGGGTACCCCATGATCACTAAAATTCCATATTAGCTATCCAAACGGGGTTGTATAGGAGCTATATTTGATCAGAAACTGACTTCGGAGATTTGGCTTTTCACCGTGTAACCTCCCAACATATTCCCGACTCACTGACGGGAAATAACACCATAGCCGGTCCTTGGGCTTAACACTGTAGTCATCAAAGTGCATGTAGGTGACAAAAATGTAGTTTCGAACCAGATGAAATCTTTTCGGGTACAGGGTTAGTCAATAAAATCCCTTTCTCGATTTAGTCAGTTGGGACATCGTAATAAGGTATCACTAACAGAATCGGCTCGTTTTGCCATACATCGGTCTCCATCGTTAAATCTTCCCCGGGAGGTAACTGGGTGTACAGCTGAGGGCCTTGTTCTCGGGTTGCCTGATATTTCGCGGACGGTGGTGCCCCTATAGTAATTGTGACGAACTCTGGGGATGGACTTCGGTCGCGTGGAACTATGGTGGAGACCCACTCTCCATCTCCACCCTCCCTTTCGCAAGTTGTTATAGAACGGTCGATTGCGAACACTTGATATCCGCGTCCCATATCATGCTCGTAGGTTCCATGGCACACTACATTCGTCTGTATTAGCGTTTCAATTTAAAGGCTTGTTACCCTAATACAGGGACTTCTGCAGATCTGAATATAATGATGAGACTAAATCACTTACGCTGTGGGGGGTTTTCCCATGTGGCTCCGTTGTCTGCATTTTGGAGTTCTATTAGGAACGTCGACGCATACTGAGCTGTCAATAGTCCAATCGTAATGGTAGTAACCACCCGCGGCCGCCAATCCGATCTCACAAAGCCAGTGGTCCGCATGTTGCCGTGTACCATACCTATCGGTGCCGGTAGCCTAGAAAGAAAGGTCGAGATATACGTTTATTATCGAGTTTTCTGTAGGCTTATAGTCACCCTGCGGCAGAGTAAGACGTTCGAGGTCACGTATAGATCTTTGCGATAATATAGTGCTCGTTTCATCTCTAACGCGAGCACGAGCACGAGCCCAGCCAAAATCCCGTGTGGAACGATGCTTAAATCCAAAAGAGCTATTTCTTCGGTCACGTGGCTATTTTTCTCTGATCTTACTCTGTACATGTGCTATACTATCGTTTAATACACTGGGTATACTCGAACTCTGTTGCTTGAGTATTTGTGGGGAATTTGGTACGTACATTGGGAACAAGACGCCTAAGTCGACAAACCGAGCAATATTACTTGTGATGTTATACTCAGACGGCGTCTTCTTGACCTTCACGGTTTATAAGATTTCGGAACATCAGAGATAGACGCCCCCGGGCCTTCTAGGGCGAGCCAGACTATATCTATACGTATATATATAACGCGCGCCACATAGTATCAAGAATCGAATGTCATACCGATATATCTCCGTACGTAAAAGGCTGAGACTGTTGTTTTAATGTGTGACCTTGCTGAATTACAATGAGAACTGATGACACAGTCAGGGGTATCTTTGCTTTAAGTTTAAGGGAAGTCATCGAATGTACGGTCCACCTCCCCTCTAAAGGCAACATTGAGCTCGCCGCTGCTCAAAGACGTCGACCCCCGTTGGGCCTCTATGTCATCGTCTTCATGTTCCATGGGTATAGGTATTAAGTCAATACCACCCATACTTTGGCCTACGTCATCTCGATCGTTTGGGAAAGGTATTAGATCGATACCGTTATTCTGGTCCGCTGGGTTATTAGGGACCCGATTCCCCTTCGCTCTTCCGCTCTCTCCGGGCTTTCCCTCAGTAGGTTGTTCCAGAATTGAAAGTCATGTTGTGACTCATCCCTACTCCTAACGGTCATTCTAGTCCCCTCATCTATAATTTTTCGCGTTCCAGCTCTTCTGCGTTGGCTTCGAGCTGCTCGGCACGTTGTTCGATCTAGTCAGCGAGTGCGAGAAGTGCGAAAACCATATCTATGTTCGCTTCCCCACGGCCACGTTCAAGATCTTGTCCTTCTGGAGGTATGATTCTTCGCCTCTCTCGTGCGCGTTCTATATTATCCTGTCTCCACCCCGTGCCGAAGAGGTCGCGAATGCAGTAGAATAACCGCTCGCAACAGTTTAAGAGACAATCATTGGCGTATCGTAACTCGATTCGAGGGTTGTCTGGTGCTGGCGCTCCCCTGTTGATGCGATAGCCGACCCCGGGGCCGTAGTCTCGGACTATAGATGATAAAGTTAGATTCAGGGAAATGGTTTAGTTAAGCGCTGGGTAAAAGATTGGCCGACTTACGTCTCAGGGTATGGTCCTGCTCCATCGAGGAGCCTACGAACTCCAGGGTGTCACCTCTCCGGAAAAAGTTGCTGGCCGGATCAATTCTTCGCCCTCCGCGTTTGACGATCCAGCTTATCGAGTAGAAACCAGTTAGCAATATATGACCACTACAATAGTTTGATTGGCACAGTTCCAATTGGCCGTGATCCTGCGGTCGACCAAAAGTTTATAGAAGGAATTGTATGATACACTTACTATGCCGGACGATATCCCTCCGTTTCACTCGCCATTATAAATGGTAGTTCAGGGTCCGCAGTAGGATATTGGATTTGTGCGTCAATATCGTAGCCGTCTAGGTATATTAGTTGCATCTGGCAAGTCCAAGTACAACGGGTAAAACCAAAAGCCTGACTGGAAGCGCCCGCGCCTACGGCTGTCACAGCTTTCTTCATTAGGATTTACCACGAATAAGTCCGTCCCGATGTCATTGTAATCGGTCAGATATCTCACGGTTGGTTGACAAACTATATCGTAGTGCCGAAGGGTGGTCAGTTACTTAGGACTTTCTTGGGTAGCCTGGCATGCTTTACGCAACTTACGCAGCCATGGCCTTCTATCGGGTGAGTCCGGGAAATATATTGAAATCGCTGGCACGAAGGCGGTCGCGAGACGGACTAGGAGCATCAGCCAGCTGACCATGTACGAATGGCTCCTGGGGCAGAGCGACTTCATGGTGGTCTTCGGTGCCACTCTTTACCCCGTAAACCTTTGGATTCAAATTAGTAGTATCGGATACGTCTTTCATTCCCGAAATTTTTGGACTAGATTCGACCCGAATCGTACGCATAGCGTATTTCAATGCTCAGGGAGTTCATTGGAGAGAGTTTCGACTGTGGGATTTATTCGCTCGTCGATTCGCGAGTTAGCCACGAGCTGTATTTCTATACTGCCGTAATTTCTAAGCGAGCAGTTCCATTCACGATTAAGGAACTTACGAATATATGTTTAAAGCTAACACGCTCTATAAAAGAGAGGGTATCGTAGATTCGCAAGGGGACCGCGCAAGGGGCTTTTGTACAAGGATAAATACTATCTGCACCGCCACGCGTAGGCCCAGACAGAACCGGAATGTCAAACCCCAAAATCTCTAGCTGTAGAAGACATTGCCTGGTTATGATATAGTAGTTGAATATACGCATGAGGCTAAGGATATATTCAGTCGAATAATATATCACCCTTCTGCTATAAAATGAATAATCTGTTTTAAATTTCCTGGGACTGTACTGTCTAAGTAAAGGTGGAGCCAAACCTAGATTTGATAGTACTGAAGAATAATTATATAAGCTTGCCCAGTGTTACAAGGGGTTAAACTGAGGTAACTGATGGGAAAACTTGCTCCTTATCAAATCCATCTTACGTAACCTTCGACCCCTACATATACCATTCTCGGATATGATAATAGCCGACTTCGATGTATTGACCTTGGACATGATGCGACTTTTCGAATCCTCGACGACCTTGGTATATATCTTACCCTTCGAACACATAGCTCCCAGAAAAGCGTCCCGTTGTCTTTGAATACCTACTTTCGCAAGCATGTAAATCTAATACTAAGTGATTGTCGTCTTTGCGTGAAATTACACCGTCTGTACATGTTTAGACGCCTAGACGCCTCGGAAGACTTATATAGGCCTATAAGCACTAGATTAGACTCCTGATGAAGTAATAGGCCGCATCTCAACTAACTGGGTGGAGACTCGAAGAATGTATAGCCACCCAATGTGACCGTCATATGAAGCTAAGATAATACCATTGCGTGACTTAACTTACAGGGCCACGAGGCGCGATACGCTCAGCCACCTCTTTATCGAAGAGTTGATAAACTTGCCGTTCATAAACGCCTTTCTTATAGAAAGTATCGTGCTATTTGAAACCGTACCCGCCGAAAGGTCTTCACTCGTAGCGTCGGTCTTCGCATAGCAGAGGTCATCGAAGTCGTAGGCACTTGACGATAGCAACGCTCAGCAACACCTGATGCAACCACTAAAGGCCGAGCGTCCTCCTTTCTATGGCAAGATTCTGCGGAAGCAATTGATAGCCACTCCTTAACAAAAAATATTTCAACACGGTGACAGAGCAACTTCAGACCTCCTCCTCCTCTTCACCACCTCGACACAACTTCGCCTTCACCAACATCAGCTTCTCGACATCATTCATAACTCTTCCCGATCACCTTTGCTCATCAAAGCATCGCTTCATCCGTTCGAACATCTCTACATCCATTCGACCATCTCTTCGTCCGTTCAGATATCTTTGCGTCCATTCAAGCGTCTCTCCATCCACTCAAACATCTCTTCATCCAATCGAGCATCTCTCTATCCACTCGAGCATCTCCGCATTCAAGAGAGCATCTCCTCATCCACTCGAGCATCTCACCATCCGCTCGAACATCTCTCCATCCGTTCAATCAGCTCTCTATCCACCCGTTCGATCAGCTCTTTATCCGTCCGAACATCTCTATATCCATCGGAGTATCTCCCTATTCATTCGAGCATCTCTCCATCCGTTCTTCAATCTGCTCTCTATCCATCCGGGCATTTCTACATCCATCAAATCACCTTTGATCTATCAGAGCTTCTCTCTCGCCATTCTACCCTCTCCATCCATCCAACTTTCTCTCTTGTCACGCTCCTCTCTTCTTCATATAACGAAGCATCTCTATCACAATGGATCCTCCACGAACTCCTCCATGCAGCCCTCGCTCTACCATTCCTGCTCCTCCCTCTCGTCCCTTCAAACACGGAACACCGTCTCCTGGAAAACTCAGAGACCATCAGAGACGACACTCGATGTCACCCAAAATCTCAAAGCTTCATCGAAGCCCGATCTCAAAGCTACTCGAAAGCCCATCTTCCAAGTTGAAGTCGAAGGTACATAAAAGCTCAAGCTCGAAGCATAACCGAAGTCCATCCCCCAAGCAGAACAAAAGCCCAGCTTCCCAGCCAAACCAAAACCCGGTTCCAAGGCCCTTTCGTCCAAAAGCCGTTGCTCCAAGAATTTCAGCGATCGAAGCACGACTAGCCAAACCTTGGCCAAGCCCTGGACGCACCGCGGATATAAGTGCCTTGCTCGCCGAAGACCCCGACGTCTCACCCTCCGGCAACCGCAACAGCCGTGAGTACTCTCGAGAAGATCATATCATCTTCTACGACGACTTCTATAAGTCCCATATCACTGCCATCTCCGGGCTGCTCAAAAGGATTAATCTCTTCCACAAATGGCTCGCCAAGGCGCTCCCTGACAGACGCCGTTTGAGATCCATCCTCAAGACTCTCCACACCAACATCAACACCGTATCCCACGATCCCGTCAAAGCGGGAGTCGGACGTCACATCAAACCATGGGAAATTTCCATTAACAGGGCGGGAGATGGACTCAGGGACCGGGAGCACGGAGATCATGAAAAGTTTAGAGAGCTTATCGATCTCAAGCGAGCCTGGGACGGGGTGGTCCGTGTTCAGAAGCAGAAGTTGGAGATCGTTACGAAGGTCCTCCCAAGATTTTCTTGGGGGACCGGGGCCCCCCTCAAACGAATGTTAGAGCTGGGCAAGCAAGTGACTCGCATCGAGTCACTGATTGCCCAAGCGAGGGCCGACATGGCGGAGGTCCTCATGACCGACCGACAGATCGCAGATCTGTTGTACCGTTGCAACGCCGTCCTTCTCAAGGTGGTCACCACGTAAGTTCTTTACCCACAATACATGCAACGAAATAAGTACAACGACATATCTAACGGATTCCTCACAGCTTGTTGGACAATCATAAGAAGATGCTGCCAGCCCAGTACGCCCCGCACTTTGGTGGGGGCGGTGCTGGCCCAGCGGGCGGAATGGATTACGGGGTAGAGGGGGGTATGGGGGGAATTTAAACAAGCGTTTATAGAAACGCTTCGTTTCGCTCCTTCTCGGAGCGAATAACTTTAATAAATTTAATTTTTTTTTGGAAAAAGAGAACAGGAGCGTAGTATTTCGGTCTGCCCATTGTGCTAGTTCGGTCCCCGTCCAGGTCTTCGCAGGTGAAGTAGGCCCTAGCATAGTAGAGGGGTAACAGCCCGTAAACACACGTAGATGAATGAACACCATGGCCCGGCGAATGTATCCCCGCCACCTAGGTCCACAGATCAAGTAGTTCACAAAATACAGAGCAATTAACGTAGTCTACGAGTAGCTATCAAGTTTCTAGTTCGCACATTTACAGTATACCTATAACTTGTACGCTAGTGGTCTGGCAATTCAGAATTGATTCACGAAGGTAAAAAACAGTTTTAAGCTACATTCGTTCGATCGTCTTTCTATGCATTAAGGAATAGAAGTTAAAAACACACCGAGGCCAAAATTGCAGTCCCCAGGGCATAATAAATAAGAAAACAGAAGTCCTCCTAGTATCCCCTTCCAAGCCTCATCTAAGTAAAGTCGTCCTCCACCAGAATTTGAGAATCCAACAAACTACCAAGGTGAGTAGGAGCAAATCCTTGACCCTTTCGTCTCATCTTCGTAATAGCTCTCAGGAAGGATATCGGGCTCCTTGAGAACGGTGCAACGGTGTGACCATCCGCGTTCGTAGGTGGAGCCCACCCATCATTTCCTCTACCGGTAATTCCATCTCGTATGTCGTAGTTGAGTCCCAGATACTTGCAAAGCTGCTTGTAGTATTCCTCGTTGTCGAAAAACAATTGTCCTGCAAATAGATTTAATCGGATTCGCGAGAGAGGGTCTGGAGGAGATAGTAGGAAGGTCTTCCCCGCTCCTTGAACTGTACAGATATTGAAGTATTCGAACGTTGGCATACTTCGGGAAACCCGTGGAGCGTAGCAGTGAAGTTGCGTGAATTCAGAAACCTTAGCATCTCTGATGAGTTTGTTGGCTTCGAACGGGCTGATGAAGATTAAGTGAAGCTTGTCATCGGCGCCATACTCGAGTATCCACCGAACTGGTCGCAAAAAGTCGTCCATTTTGTCGTCTGCCGTACGTTGGATTGTCCTTGCAAAGTCTTCAGTGATGAACTGGCGCGATCCCGCGCTCCAAGCTCCAAGCTCCAATAGTTCATCATTACATGATGTATCCTGGAAAATACTGAAGGGTTCGCGGAATACGGGTGATTGCCGGTCAAACTTTCCCCTTCTTACTAAGTCGAGAAGCTCTGGGGCCAAGCGATGCTGCTCTGGTTTGGCTGGCTGAGGCCGTTCAATATCCACCTCCTGTTCGACCTCATGATCGACTTCCCGCTCTTGCTCTTCTTGAACCCGGACTCCATTGGTAACCTCAGCTGAAAACGCTGCCAGTCGCTCTGTTATTACTCTTCCATCCCGTGAATCCAGAATATCGGGGTGAACCACCCCAGCCCCGGCATCCGCGCCGTACATGTCAATCAATTTGCGGCTTTCAACCTGCATCATTGCTTGCCGAAGGGTGTCGATGTTGTTGTCAGCCCTATACGACTCCCATCCTTGCTTCCGCTTGATATACTGAAAACCCTGATCTGCCCAGATTGCAAAGCCGTGCTGGATCTGTCGACAACTCTCCAACATCGTCCAGAGAAGGACATCCGAGCTATCGACGGGCTCGGCGGGCGATTTTCCACTTTGCTTCTGAATCTGGGCGTATATGTCGGGAGACGCTAGAAAGGCTAACGAGTGACCTTTCCCAAGCTTCCTCATTCTCATGCAACCTATGGGATAGTCAGTACAGTTAATTAAATAAACATTTCCGAAAGGAAATCGTATCCATGAGGGAAAGCCGAACCTTGAACGAATTTATCTTTTGCGACATTTGGTCCTAGCATGACGGCGGCACGAGTACCTACCGGCAGCTTTAAGTCCGTCCCACTATATCCCGTATACCGTTAGCGTCAACGTTCGTGTTCAACCCAAAGTGTGATATGATTTTACCGAGTATGCGCTTCATCAAGATAAACAAGTACACGGTCGAGCTGTTTCGATAGATTCGACGACATAAAGGGCTCGACCTTTCCATCCCTTCTCAGCACCCGTAGCTCATCATCCAGCCCGAAAAAGGTCGCGCCGACTATCTTTTCGGATTGTTCTAATTTCAACCATTCCCGAGCTACTTGGTAGTTCGTCAGTTCCAAGATTTGCGCCCCAACGTCTAAGAGGACCTGAATCTTCGGTTCCATCCCCACAATCAATTTGAGTGTTTCAACCGCCGTTAATCTTTGGCCACCTCTATCCGCTCGGATAACCGTATCGTTCTCTGGCCCCAGAATGTTTACCAGCACCAAAGAATTTGTATGACGTTGTTCCGGCAAGTCGAGTTGCGTGATGCTAGTAGGGAGGAGATATCGATTATCGTTGGTACCGCTAAATCCCGTTGTGTTATGAACCTTCTTCTGAGCAATATCCCACCCACTGGTGGAGAGTTTATACGGGAACCCCTTTGCTTCGCGGGGGAAGATAAGCTCTGAAAGGAAGAAATCAACGACGTGTTTGTTGTACTTGAAAAAAGGAAACACCAGCTCCTCCAACTGGCCCCGATCTTGGAGGTTCACGGACCGGAGCTGCGACAGATTAGGAGGGATTTTTTTGTAATGCTTTGTCCATTGTGTCCAATTCTCATAAGTCAACTGTGGGTCATCCGTCTTTAGGAGCAGTTCAAAACACTTTTCAAGACTAGAATGGCTCAACCCTCCATAGTAGTACGTTAGACACGTTAGGATGAGGACTACTTCGGGGTGGCCGAACTCCGCCTTCACAGCCGGTCGATCTTTCGCTCTGTATGGAACCGCTAGGTTGGATCGTTTAACGTCCAAGCCGTAGTCTACTCGATATCGTTTGTTGCAGAGAAGGAACAGAAGCACTCCTTCTGCAATAAGACCCCTCAAGACTAGGAGCTGTATTCTTAGGTCCTCGCAGTTCTGTAGGACAAGTGATTGTAGGTCGCGAGATATTTGCGGGACGGTGATGAAGTTGAACGCAGCATCGCGGAGCTGTTCGTTAACAAGCCTCAGCCTGGATGAGAGCCTGGGGATATGGCTGCTTCCTTTAAAACAAATATCTCGCGCCATCTCGACAAGCATGCGCTCGCCTTCTGTCTTGTCGATGACTCGAATTGTCGGGTACTCCGCATCTCCAGACTCATGAACCTCGATGGCAGCTGGGTTCGCCTTGGCCCATTGCAACGCCTTGACTCTTAAGAATTCGAGGAACTCCTGTATCAGAGTCCAGCGATCCCACCCCCCTTCCAGTGACTGTTGTTGGCCCATTGTGTAGATTAACTGGTATCGAATATGAAGAATCTCGTCACTCTCGTCCAGAACATCTCGAGTGTTCCGATCTAGCCATCTCTGCGTCCTAATTAGGGGATCGGCTAATGACTTATTGCCCTGCAACAGTTTCTCGAAGCCCATGAGTTTGAATGATAAAATGTGCTCCGGGAGACTGATAAGAATGTTTCCGTCCAACTTGCATTGCTCGTATATCTCCCGGATCTTTCGAATGTGGCTACCATCGAGAGCCAGACCTCGATTGAATGGAAGGTAGTAGACGCGCCGATCACAAAGGCCACCAAGCCGTTGGGTGAGAATTTGAAACATCTGTGTCGATAACGGCTTTAAAACGATAGATCTGACCAATCTGGTAGTATCTGCTAAAGCCGCGGCGACAATTGGCATAATGACCTGAACCGATTTGTTAGCCACCATACATGACACCGAATGTGAGGCCAGTATTTCCCTCATACGAAGGCGGGACTTACAGCAGACTTTCCTTCTCCCATATTTAGCTGCATAACTGCGTTCGCATCCTCCGCTTCACTCATCATCTGCAGCCCAATCTTGGCTTGAATTGGCCGTATCAGCATTTCCGAGTCTATTTCGAAAAGCAGCCAATCGATACGTTCTTCGGCAGCCCAAACCTCCCGTTCAAAACTCCCAATCTCCCTCTCAATATCCTGAAGCAAGTTTTCCCTAATATAAAGACACAACCTGTTCGCCCGCTGCAGCCGTGTAATTGCCTCCCCAAGGCAAACAATGGCTTTGCGCCATTCCTGAGGAAGTTCGCACCTTATTTTCAGGCGAAGCTGTTCTAGAAAGTCTAACCTCGTCAAAGTGGGCCAAAGACCGCCATGATGAATGATTTTCTCGAGGCTCGTCCGAGGATATAAGGATCGTTGCACCTCTTCAAAGAGATGACAGGTGGAACTGAGTGTAGCCTTCCTATGGATCGGAAATATCTCCCTTAGATCAGCAGTACAGTTGAGGGAGCCTGGACATTTAGATTCTTCGAGTGCTTTAATACTCTTATTCAGATCTTCAGCATACTTCGAGGCGAAAGGCTCTGTGGAATCTTTGGGCTTTGTTATCGTGGGTGTGATTGAGGTACCAGTATAGCCCGACTCCGAGTCCATTCTTTGCTGCAAGCTAGTAAAAAGCTCTTTTACAAGATGATCCTGCCGCAGTTCCTGAAGACGTTGTGGGTCCGAAGCGCTTCTGCGTGGTAATAGCTTTAGGAGAGTGAGACTGCAGTCTGTCGGATTTGGCAACGCGTCACCGGTATTTGCGTCAGCAAATGTCGAGATATCGAAGCTCGATACCGCATCCCCTTCAGTTTTATAGGGACGAAGTGCAATTTTCAGATTGTCGCAGCATTCGAACAGAGCTCGATTTCGATAACAGGCCTCGAAGCGGTCGTGGATCTTGTTCATAGCTCTTGGCACACGCAGCAAGTCGTAACGTCCTGGGCTTGCTGGTATTCTTTCCGTTAGTTGATTGCGGATTTTCGCCGTGGCCGCATCTACCTCTTGAATCAGTTTCCTTTCGTATTCGCTACACTTCCGTTTGTTATAGTTGGCGTCACTTTCGATGGGAAACCTTGGGACCGCGTGGCACGGAGTGGAGGCGTAGTCGGAGTCCTCGAAAGAAATGACCGAAGATCTAAATGAGTCTTGAATGAACGAAATGCTCGGCGCCGAACCAAGATTTGGGTAGAAGAGATCATGTTGGGGGATCGAAATGCGCCGGAAAGCGCCACTCGCAGCGACGGTAATAAGCGATTTCAAGATCTTCTTCTTGCCCTCGTTCGCGTATGCGCATGAGCCAAATGTAAACGCTAGAGCAAACTGGGACTTCCGAGTGCAGCTCTGACACCACGTATAGAAATCGCACCAGCTCGCAACTGGGTCAGTCCCTGACAACTGAGCATCGTAGCTAAGAACGAAGCCGTGGCTTGGCCCGGCAAGAAGTTCCATGCTTTTGAAAGAACTAAGAAGGTCGTCATGTAAATCGCTACGTTGCTGCCACTGAAACGCAGCCTTTGAGATTTCAAAGACACAGGTCTCTATCCCGCCGGGCTCGTGTCGCAATCGGTGAACGGTCGTGTGATCTACTCTATTTTGAAATTCATTGTCGCCTTTGTTGAATATGCTGTTGTGATACTTCGCCCGTTGTAGAAGATCCACAGACCCAAAGTTGAGAGATTTATAGGAACTCGCCCCATCCTGGAGAAACTGTCTTCTGGACCAGTCGTCAAAAATTTGCATAATTGCAGGGTAGAATTCGTCGCTCTGGATCCATATTGGGAGTGAATCACGCCAGTAGGTCTTCTGCATAGCCCGAAGATGGCTGGGGTAAAATTCACGCTTGGGCGTCAAGTTTGCGATTTTTTCCAAGATCTCAGCTTCGGCGCTACGAAGGGTCTGGAATGAAAAAGATGCCGCAGCTCGCAGACAGCTCAGAGCTTCTTCGACACCCGTTCGCCCGGTGAGAGGGTCGGGAAGAAGACCACTGCAGATGGCGTGTAGATATGAACGAGTCCAGCGGGCTTTTTGAGTCCCGTCATCAACTAATCGATTCAGAACCTCATCAATTTGATAGACCGTATAACTGCGATCCCTCACAGGTGGTGAAATTTCAACGACCGTGTGATGGCCATCTCCTGCGGTCGCGATATCAATCTGGCCGAACGGGATGAGAATATGGTCTTTGCCCAACGATTTATTGGGAGCTCGAAGTTTCAAGAAGTTTCTCAAACCGATAAAACATCCGATACTTTGATCAGGATCGACGACCAAACCGCGAAGACTCCGACATTCGAGGGCACCGGAGGCGGATATAAAGAATTCTAGCTTATAGCGTGGCAGGTCGAACCTGACGGACCAACAGCTGGATGTTTTCGTGGCTATTGATAGGATGTAGCCATGTTTCTCGATAGGATCGAGGACCTCGGATATCGCAGCATGAACATTCTTCCTCATGTCTAGAAGGTATTCCTGACCCCACGCCCGCGTCATTACTCTTTGTGGTGTTGAAAGGTCTAGAGCCCAGTCAACGGAGTCGGCCGGGTTCCACCAGATGGATGTTTGGTAAAAGGTAACACTCTTGTTGTCCAAATTTAGCCATTGGGTTCCCTTCAGGATAGGATTGGGGATATCTCCAAGAAAGTTTTCGGATGGAATAAACTCGTAAGTATCTGTTTGACCAGGTTGTCCACCTGACTCCTGCTTGCGGATAGTAAGATTATCGTCGTCCATATGGAAATGCAAGATTCTCCCACAAAAAGGCTTCTTTGTTTGATATGACATGCCAGATTGTAGCGAGGGTACTACATCAAGAATTCTCTGTTATCTGTCAGTCTGGGCCTACCATTAAAACATTTCAAGTATGTGAAGACTGAAGAGTAACTAACCTTTCCGAGGAGTGTTTTGTAGTTTTCATGCACAAAGTAACTCTCCGGAAGCCTGCCATTTGCCTTCCCGTTGATAAGCAGCCTTCCTTGAAGGATATCAAAATGAATAGTCCTAGCCCTTTCACTCCCTTGGGCAAGGCTCTCGGCTGTCCACCATCGAGCCGAGGGGGACTGTAGGGAATTCCACCCTCCGAAGGTAATCCGTGACGATAAGACTTTGCCAACGACATCCGACATAATTTCGTCTGCCTTGCCCCCTTTTAGCAGTGTTTGGAGATGGGCTTCTGCTAAGACTGAGTACCGTCGATTCCTCTCGAGTGCGAGCACGAGATCTGGGGGCAGACCTTTGAAAATACCCAAGGAGTTATCGTAGATAACGTTCAGAGCAACAAGATATTGAGCAACCTCCTTGGGATCGCTGAGAACTTTAGGGATAAGGTATTCATCAAGGTGAAATGTACTGCACTGGATACCAACTACCCTCAGCAGCCATCTTCTCAGCTCCGCGATTCTCTCTTCTTCCTCAGCTGCAGCGATCTTTTCTTGAATCGTATTTATCCATGGATCGCAGATTTGGCGAGCACTCCTCAGGAATTCAATTGCCTTTTCTCTTATCGACTCGTGGCCACAACTGATGAGCTTTTGGGCTAGAAGTATTAATACCTTCAAAGCTATTGCCTGCTCCCAATTATCCTTGAGGACCGATGCGCAGTTTCTTAGAGCCTTGAGCAATTGTCGCGAAAACGCTTCTTCAGACAGCGTGATATGTGAGTCCCTTGTCCAGTCCCGAGGATTTTGCGCTTTTCCAACATGGCATGCATCATGCAGAATAAGAAGATAAACATCTTGTTTGTTGAATGACAGATCTTGCTTGTGAAGCTCGAGCAATATGTTGTGCCATTGCAGGGAGTCGCCTGACCGAAGGGTCGCAAATGCGTCATACTCACGGAGTGTCAATGAGGATGGACATTCAAATTGCCGTGCTATTGTTTCGTTGGACGTGTGAACCGTGTCGTTTACAGCGTATTGTAGTTTCCGGTATGGATCAGCGATGGTAGATTGACAATATGGTTTCAGCGTACAACTCTGACGCCGACCCTCCACCCACTCTGTCTTGTGCATATCGTATAGTCGAAAACAGCCAGTATGTTTAAGAATCACTTCGCTCCTATCAGCTGGAATTTCAACGCCCTTGTAGTGGGACTGGCTGATAGATTTTGCTGTGGACGCCCACGTTATCCGAGAAGGACCTATTTGGTGGCAGGACAGATCTTCCCATTTATCAAAGTGAGATGGAGGGGTCGTGATTGGGTTCGCGCTGTTGCTTGTTTTGCATACGTTCGTCATGATGAAGTAAGTTATGTCTCTCCAGATTGCGAAGTATTTTGGAGGTTGTAATTCGAATAGCAGATACCTCGCTTCAGTTTCGTCATCGGGGAGCGGCCACTCATGAGCCTTGATCGAGAGGTTCTCTGCCTCCCTTGTCAATTTACACTTTTGACAATAATTACTGTGAAGCAGGCTTCCCCATCGATTCGTGAAGTATTCGCATGATAGTTTCGCAGCACTCGCAACGAGATCCGTGTACCTTTCATTCTGAGACTCGAGCTCTCTGGCCTTGGCTTCCCGGTCTCTCGTTGCCTTCGCAATAATGTCTTTCCGGAGCCCCTGAAGATTTGTTGCCGTTCTGTAGTATTCAGATGCAAAGCCATCCGGTGACGCTTTTTCGTGAAAAATCGATATACCGCTTCTAGCCTCGGTATGGCGCTGAATGAGATGCGTTTCCACTTGAATAACTCGCTCCATTTCGGCTTTCTGAACGAACAGTAGCGGCTCGAGCAGCGTCTGTGGTATCTCCGGGGAATATCTAGACAGAAGGGGAATCTCCTTACACATGGCTCTATCCAAATAGACCCACATTTCTAGAATGGTGAGCATCATCTTGGAGGTATCGAGAATGTTGCGGCCGTTATAGACATCTGAGGCCTCCTGATGGTAATCTCGGATCTTCATAGATAGCGTTTGAATGGCATCAGAGTTGCTCCTTTCTTCACACCACCTGCTCAGGCTCTTCTCAACCCATATTTCGAAATCTATTAGGCTGATCGCTTTGGTTGTTTCTGTGGCCCCTGCGAGGCTTGGAAATCCCCCAAACCAGGAGCATCTCTGTCCTTCAATTGGATCGGCTATAGGAGCATTTTTTGTTACCGGGTTCTTAAACGCGTGGAGTCTCTTTTCAAGCTGCTGTAGCGACCTTGGTAGCGAAAGTTTGATGTTTTGAGCGATATTCTCCGTAGACCCAAGCTCTGTATCCCAGGAGATACTACGCGCTGACTGTGTAATTGTCGTTTGCCATTCGGTTTTCAGCCGCGCTGAGGCCTTCTCGGTTGTGACTAGAATGCGCTTCAGAAGCTGACCCGGGATTCTGGCTTCCCCGAGCTTTTGGCATCGTCTTGCCAATTTTTTGTTGATACAAGATACTGCATAGGAGTCCGCGCCGTGAGAAATAGCATGCCCGAGCAGAGCACGAATAACTTCCAGCATCAGAAGCTTATAGGTATCTTTAGGCAGTGTCGTTTGTAAGACTACCCGTATCACCAGCCAAAGCCCACTCCGTCGCCATGGGATTTTCGCATCCATGTAGTTGACTTCGTCACGAATGCTTTTGACTATCTGGCTCGGAGAGGTTTCTATTCCGATGCCTCGCATTATACCCGTGAATAGCTCGATGATATAGCAAGGATCGCTCGTACTGCGAGTCTCGCGAAGTTGATTGTTCCCCTTCTCAGTTCGAAGGAGCGTCTCAGAGCCGAAGGAGTGATTGGTCATATGATGAAGAAATTCACCTAGTTGATCCAAGAAGTCTAAATCCCGTGCAACGTTCCATGGTACCGACGTAGTCGGACCGGGATAAGTACACTTCAAGCGACCTTTGCAGCCAACCACTGCCTCCGGGAGCGGAGACACTTCGAACGTTTCAAATTGCAAAGAGTCTTTGACCCTACGGAAGTTGATGCCGGCATTCTGGGAGACGACGTGCAGAGCAAACGCGTCTAGATAGATATATTAGCATCACTCCTGTAGATGTCTGCGCGGCACGTCGAACAATGATTTGAAAGGATTTAACATACCTCCTGGTTCCATCTCGAGAATTGCATTCTGCAACTGAACCTTGATGTTGTCGCGCACGTCATGAAGTTTTACCATCCAGTCCAAGGCTTTGCATGCTGGACCAAACCCCATGCCAGCACTTTGAGAACCTAGGCCAGCGTCGAATGCCTGAACTGAGCTGGCAATAAACTTCAAGAGGCCGAAATTGCGTTGCCGTAGATTCTGAGGCTCTTCCTGGGGTAAGTTTGGAGGGAGCACAATGTGCTGGATGAGGAAGTCGATATCAGGATCGTTCATGACGCCGGAGTTGAAGAGTATGGTGTCCTGGGAAGGTTCTAACGGTCATTTCATCAGCCATCCGGATCGCGTAAGGGAGTTACGCGTATCAAATACCTTAAAGATTGTAGACGCTGTGAGAGGAATGATGGAATAGTTGAAAGAGGATAGATAGTATCGTGTTGGTTGGCGGATGGGAAGGGAAATGGTTTTTATGGGGTTGTGAGATTGGGAGGAAGGTTTGCAATTCGATCTCAACGGACACGCCTAGTTATAGGAGAAGATTGAGCGTGACACGTTTAGAGAAGAGGGAACAGAAGCCTCGTCATATCCTACTAGCATAAGCGCTTCGCATGACCGCTGAGCTTTGAAGAGCCCATGCAGGTTCGACTTGGTGGCACAGTAATCCTTGCGTGGAAACTCAACGAACCCTTTGGATGTCGATAGATCCGTGCCGGGTTTCGTTATTCATAGAGCTGGCTTCAGTCTCAACTGACGTGAAAAGGCGTCTAGCTTTGCATGAAGCTCTTGTTCAACAAACGTGGTATGCATATGTTATCAATGGCTTTTCATCAGATCCAAGGAGATAGTCTGCATTGTCCCGCAAGGAGCCTAGACAAACCATCCTATGTAACTTCTATACTTTGTCCGAGACAAAGGTTTCTTCACCATTCAAGGATGTAGCGGATTTCCATTGACCCCTTTCTAAGCGTATCTCTTCCTCCACCTCCACAAGATCCAGTTGAGCTTGATCCTTTGTTCTTCCCATGCATATAGAATGCATCGAATGACGAAACCGACAGGCAAACACTGCCTGAACTTCGGATTAGACCCCATGCAAGTTGCCGTTGCATGATTCGTCCGTTCCCAACAAGGCTTCCAAAAGCGGGACATCCCGGCAGGTCCTAACCATTTTAGGATACTTTTTCATAATGCAACAGCAATAGCAACACCAATCATGGCGGCGGGCGGGGTCTAGATCTTGTCAGTGTTAGATCCTTGACTTTAAGACAAGTCAGATGGCATAGCTGTAGCGAATGCGTTCCCAATGCTAATGGTATTGACTGGTCTATAGGTATTCTTAGCTCACTAGCAGCTTTGATTTACTAGTACTTATTTACCATCAGTGTAAAGAACCAAGACCAGCGACCTGCCAGTAGACGTTTTGGGCCCAACGCTCCCTTGATTCCTATATGATATCAAATTTTGTGCATGATTACGGAGCAGGTAACTTTTCGTATTTTGCGAAATGGCACTTTATTAGCACCCAAACTACCTAGGTATTCCCGACAAGGCGGAACTGTCCGCTTCGGCCTGCTTTTCCACTATGGCATCAGCTCGAGACAAGACCGACTAAAAGACGGATATGTTGCCTCTCGCTGTATCATGCTTGCGAATAATTCGATACATAATTGTTTCCCTCAGTTCCTCAACCGACTTCTTCAATTCTCCCAAGACCTCTACCAACTCAACAGCATTCAATGCCATCGCCCTCTCTGCCGGTGTGTTCCCACACTTATTCTTGCAAGCCATCACATCCCGTATGAGATTTTCATAATATTTATCCACAGCGCCGAAGCGGGTGTCGCAGCCACCTAGTTCCATCCACGCGTTCTTCTTCTTGGGCGCTGCCTGAGGTTTGACTATATGCTTAGAAGCCTCGGTGATATACCCAATAGCGAACCTGTAGGGTAAATGCTCGAGTTTAAACATTCGAATAGCGGACTCATCGTACCAGAGAGCAGACCGATCGGGCGGGTCTATATAAGGACTGAATGCTCGGGGACTAATGATATCGGAAGTAACTCCAAGGTCGACAACGGATTTGACGATATCCCCCCAGATATTGAATGATGGTGATATAAGATCGGTCTCGCGGCCGGTGCCGGCTAACTTCATAAGCGAGACTGGTTTCGACGGTGTATCCTTCGGTTGAGCTGGAGGTTCGGCGGCTGAGAGAGTCCCCAGATTCGAGCTCGAGGGAGCCTTCCCGGTGACTTCTTCAGCCTTTGGAGCCGGTAATGGTATTGCAATCGGATTTTGCATCGTAGGTGCGTCGGTATCAATTATCACATCTCCATCTAAGAGAAAATTTGAACAATTTGGGATAATTAGAGGTGTCGGAGTTCTCTGGATTTCGGGTACACTTGGTTCTGCCGAAGTAGATCCCTCATTTTCTCGCGGTTGTGGATCCGGGTCGATGGCTTTCTCGTTTGCCCGATGGAGCTATTTTCATTTCCAAAGATGGAGCCCATGAATCTCATCACCAAGTCTCGGGACCGGGATCTTCGGCCACCAGCGGCTTTTTGGGCATGAGGGAGAAAACGCGAGACGCGTAGTTTCGATATTGGGGACTTCTCGGGTGATCCGCCCATGTTGTCAGGTTCCTTATGTACACTGTCAATATTCCCCTCATAGTAGTACTAGCGCTATAGGATATCCTTGCCTGTGACTAAATATATGATTCGGTTGTTAGGAGTAAAAACTACGTCGGGATATTGGGTGCGGTAGATGCTTAGGTAGTGATTACAAGTCGGAACGGCCCCGGATCTGGATCCAGGGCTCTTCTATCAAAAGTCTCAAGATTTTGTGTATCTTATTGTAAACCACGATCACCCTTGTGCTTGTAGATGAGACTTGATCATATCGTTAATTATCCCGCCACAATATTCCCTAGAGTGCCGCTGTCGATGAACTACCAGTCTCGTCACCAGAATGTTTGAACTACTACACCGTGGTCTATTTCAACAACCACCCATGGACTTCATAATGGCGATCTGAGCGTATAACAATCCCCAGAAATCTTGGCGCCATCAGAATGATCCTCGCGGTAACAGCCGAAATGATATCCACGCAACCACGAGAATGGGTACAGGGCATACACTTGGCGCAGGCTAGGGCCACTCACCAGCAAAGCGATCTCGAGGGTGCTGCATTCTGTCGCGCTTAATGCAACGCTATCCTGAGGCATGTGCGCAGGTCTACAGCTCTACTTCGCGCCGGAATATCGAATTCGTCTTATAGAAGCGACGCTTTATATGTCCTTGACATCCGCCAGTTATAAAGTGAAGCCCGAGTTTCGTTTGCGTGAGGACTTGATAGCAAATACCATAACGACTGGGGTCAGGACTACGTCGTGGAAAGAAAAGACCTGAGCCTACGTTGATCACAGTGACGGGGTGACCTGTCAGTCTCTCCTACTCCCCCTCCCCTTCTCGGACTCGCAACACTCTTCATCAACCACTGCTCAGCTCTCCATAATCTTTGTCAACTCATCGCTCGCTCCTCCGGGTTCTCTTTGACCATGATCCGATCTATCTCACCGAAAAGGCCTTCAGGCTCTGTATCTCAAGCAGGAGCCAACTCTGGTACTCTTCATCCTCAACTTCAAGCCATAACTACAATTTCAGCTTTGGGACCTCCCTCCGGGCCTCTCTTTCCCCAGCTACCCACAAATATATCTCCTGAGAGGCTTGCGGTCCCACCACCAAGGCGGCCGCCCCTCAAGCCCCAATCCACCTCCCTTGTTTTAACCGGCCGGATCAAAAAAACGACTGCTCCCGCCGTCAAAGCCAGGACCCGATCAAGGTCTGTATCTAAGTACAAAGGCTGCTCTGGAACTCCCTGGATATTTGACAAAACCCAAACGATAGAGTGGGGTGCTACCAAACTTATCGGCACAGACGGAAGATCGGTGATATGTCAGAAAGTCAACATGCCTAAACTTCAACCGTACGAGAATGTCCAGATACTAGCTGTCACAGCTCAGCAGTTCAAAGCCATCACCTTACTAGCCCATGACATCCGGGCCCTCTTTCCGGATGAGAATCCCTCATACTGGGATACCCTGAATGGGAGTTTCAAAAAGTTCGGCGAGTTTGCCGTTCTGCTTGAGACAAGCCCACGAGGAAACGTCGATTACTACTGTCATCAGCTAAATCTGCTCGAGGCAATATTCCTACCACTTCAAAAGTCCATCGTTGGATACCGCAACCTCTTCGCCGCATTTTCAAAAACCATGCGACTACACAACAGAGACTTCCTTACTGTCCAGGTTAAGATGTGGGGACTTACCTACCACATTGACAACATCTCCCGTCTTCGAACGCTCTTTTTTGATAGATTCCACGACTTCAGAAGATTCGAATTTTCGTATTCCGAATACAGCAAGTCTATCTCCCGGCCCAGAATTAATGGGGTGTCTAAGATGTTAGAGATTGTGCGTGCCATAGTGGCGAAACTAGATCTCCTCATTTCAGAACTATCGGTGGTTAAGAACTTCATGATAGATAATGGCGTTGTGCCACGCCGGGAAATACAAGCAGAGTTCAGGGCAATGGTGGAGAGAAAGACGAGAGAAAACAAGATTGGTACGGGGCCGACCGAAATGCAAGAATTGATCCTTCGGGCCTCCGCAGTACCGCCCAGCAAATTCATGAAGGCTTGCTTACCAACCATGGAGGATAGCGAAATAGATGACTTTTTTTCTACTTAGCTTGATTTTTTCACGGGTAGTTGATTGGATTGATGGAGCTTTAATAGCGGCGGAGCGTTAATTCCCGTGCTATATTTGTAAAATAGTCTCAAGGTTTTCATGAGCATCGTTAAGGTCGACTCGAAAAATCTTATAATAGAATCAATGGAGCGTTACATTTCTTCAAGGGGACTGTTGTTTCCACCCATCCATGATACAATTCAACGCTAGGATTGACGCTTTAGATATACACGCACTCGAACCAGAGACCATCTGGACTACCTAGGCAGATACTACTAGAAGTAACGTTCTTTCGCAGCCAGACGGCGCGTATCGGTTATTAGGCGAGGTTGTATCCGGATATCTATTCGAGAGAGAATCAATGGAACCTGAGTTTGGAGTTTGAAAAACAAAAGCTATATATTCCACTTCGCAGCCAACAAGAGAAACTCAATGGCCACCAGTAAACTGCTACCTAGACCCTTACGTCTCTATGACTCATCCGCTATCGATCCCGGATAACCACCGATTCAGCCGTCTGTTGCATTTTCTTCGCCTCCTTCGACTCCATTTGCTCGAAAAGATGAAGATCGGGCCCCCACCCCCACCCCCTCCTCCTCGCTCTATCGAGTGTCGGAATTTCACAGATAGATTGGACAGACGCCGTTACATTGACAGAATCCTTGATCCTGTCAAAGATTCCTACGTCCGGAGTACACTGGAAAGACTTCAAGCTACACTCGATTCCTGTGATATTATCGCGCTACACCCGAAGAAGAAGAAAACGCACCAAAGAGAGATCCAGATAGAAGATGCACTAAAAATATTCACCGACCTCGACAAGATGAAAAACGAACTTGAAAAGTTGATCAGAGAATATAAATTCCGCCGGAGCAGGAGTATAAAAGCCATAGCCGTCACCGACGAAATCCTTGATCGAATCCAGTGCGAGGTGGCTCGCCTTGAAAAGAAAGTTGCCAGACTCCGAAAGGATGATCCCGGCGAACCGATCACTCAAATCCAGATGAGTGCGGCTCATTGGCGGTCCATGGCCAAGCTACATTCCGAGATTCTGGACGTAAGATGCTTCAGAGCTCAATTGTTCAAAGAGAGAGCGGCAAGCCCGTGGGATGCCGAAGACGGCTTGTTCACGGTATACTTGGATGTTGAGGAGAGATTTATGCAACTTTGCTTCCGCTCTTTTAAGTGGAAATGTCGGAGAAGGGACCGGATATTTGAAAAGTACTTTGAATCTTTAAAAAGTATTATGGAGAAGGGTATCGAATTGACTTGTAAACCGATTGCTGGTGTCGAGGGATCAAAATATTGGTCCAAGTTCGACAAGATCGGAGAAGAGAGGATGAAGATAGGGCAGTATATGAAAAAAGATTCAACCTTCCGTACCTTGCACGGATTCTTACATGGAGTATGGGTTTGAAACCGAATGGGATCCTGTAATTTTAGCTATCAGCTGAGACTACTCAGAGCTCTCCCGGAATACGTTTCAGAAGTTTGGGGCTTAGGGTTCAGATATTTGGTTAAGTTTATGGGCATATGTGCCAATATAACATATTACAGCATCTGTACGCTTATAGTCTTGTATGAAATATCTCAATATACGAGTATTGTTACCGAAGGGCGTGGCCGCAGGGACTACTTGAAACATTCTGGCTGTCGTGCCACTCCAAATCTACGAAACGGATTCGCGAACAGCAGATAGAATTCCGTGCACGCATGATTATCATGTCACGCCGGCACCGTTGGTCGGATCCCAAGGCGAAGCGTGTTTCATGCATGCAGTTACGTGATACTAATTGATAAGTTGTATAGCCACTTAGTTAGCTGGCGAAGAAACTACCACACAACTACCGGTACATTTTTGATTTCAATGGCAAACAATATATATGTGAGTTACTTGTCCAAACACTCGAGCAATCTAGGAGGAAAACTATTGTACCTGCAAGCTTGGGGAGTTCAGTATTAGCATGGCGGTACCATGATTAATATAGCCTGCGCCCACATCCCTGGCGAAGTTTCGTCAACATTTTGGTATGTTAACCTCATATTCGAAGCCCTTTCCTGGATCCCACACACCTGTACGTTTAATGTTGCGGGCCTGTAATTGTAACGTTATACCTCTGGTATCAAATATATGCCACATCTTCGCCGCCCTGCACCACATCATTGGCTACTCGGGTGCATAGCCGGAGTTTGCGGTCTACGCCCCAACTAAGTATCGGTATATAGCCTCCAAATCACAGCCAGGTTCTCAAAGCTTCGAATACACCCAAGATATATACTGTGTGACGCTATCTATGCAAAAAAATAGCCTCAAACCTATAGGCCTACAGACAATCTATCCGTGCGCCATATGTCTTAAGGCTTTGCCCGCTTTGCTATATTAACGTATAACGTTATAGTATAAATACTATATCAGTGAGAAGAAGCCTGCAGGCGCAGCAATGCGCAGTGGGTCGGATACGAGCCTAAAGTGTTTGCAGTGCAAAACCGCGCCGCGCCGTGCCGCGACGGCCGACCAATTTCCTCTTCTCCCGTGCAAATTTGAATATGTCCCCGGATATATAATGATAGAGGCGCTGTGTCAATGCGATTCTTGGTGGCTTCCTTTAATCAAGGTCTCGCCCAAGAGACTAGAACCAATTAAGGTAGTATCCACAAGTAATTCTTCTTAGCTACCGAAACCTCGCAGCTCCATGGATCCAAAGAGATGCGCCGTAAAATAATAAGCACAAACCCGAGAGGTCGAGCTGTGGTGCTTACGTATATAATAGCATCACAATGGCTAGGTTTTATTAGCGTAGTCCCGTTGGAAATACACAGTGGTAATAATAATCGTGCCATCGGCAATACACAAGGCTACTTTAATATATCCCACACTGGCATTTCATGCAGAATGCCTTTCGATTTGGGTACTGAAAGGGAATATGATCATGATACTGCCATTAACTCTACTTCTGGATTTTGGGGTTATTCGTGTAGCCTCTTGCCAGAAAATACATTGCAGGAATTCAGAATTAACGGATATTGCACCAACAGTGAGTGATCCAAATTAGTCTCAGGAATTAGTCGGGACGTCGGCTCGAGATTCCTAGTCGCATATTCGTGAAAATATTTAGATATCCGCTGACGGATGTTTCTTTTCTATTTCAGAAGAAAGCCGCACCGACCAGGAAAATACGGTTAGGTCGCTTCAGGCGGTATCTCGGACGTTGACTCCCCGTACTAAACATGAACGTTCCATTCCACAGAAGGAATTCTTAGGCACTGACAGTTGAGCTTTTAATTACGTTATCGTAGTTTGCCTTTGCCCTGGCGGTGAAGACTCACAGGACACCCTGAAAGCTACAGATGCTATAGCCCCCGATTCACAATTAACATGATCCAATAAATGGCTCCCTAGATGGAGGAGACAACGTATATAACGATATTCCAGGTCTTCCTCAGCCGGGTAGAGAGCTATCTGATACTAGTTCTATGGAACAGGGGCCAGGTTGTGAATGGTACAATGTTCATAAAGCTAGAGATGAAAACTCACAATCACCTACTTCGGTGGGCCTCAGTCGAGAGCTACAGTCCAATACGAAATCCTCACCAGACTTAAGGAGCAGGTCAAAAGGATCACGAGACTTTGACGCAGGCGCACGAGCTTTTAACCTTAACTTATCCGTTACCACCCAAGCCTTAGCTACAGCCATCCCTAATGGCGAGAACGAACCAGCTATACTATCATTGCCTACCGGCACTACGCGCAACGGCACCAGCCCCAGAGGAAACGCTAGTAAACTTAAGCCCGGATCTAATCCAAGCGATCCTGTGCGGGTACAATATTCCTCGCCAGAGAAAACCGCAGTCTCACTACAAAAGAGGGCCATAAGCGATGGCACTGCGGACAGGACGCTCGCAAATGCTCTGGCAGACCGTAGGAAACATATGCGATATTCAGGAGCATCTGATGGGTCGTCAGGGTTTGACTCGTCTTCAGAATACGACTCTGCGCCTTCTTCCTTCGGGGGCAATTCATATTCACCACGTCCCCCAATACCCAAACATAAGCCACCGCCCCCACCACCCCCTAAAATAAAGGGTAAACCCTCACCCCCGCCACCGCCACCGCCTAAAGGTAAACATTTACGGCCGACGCTTCCGGGACGGGATCCCCCCGAAACGCTGTCATCCCCCGAAGGCGGCCCCCCCGACCATGGGCACCGCAAGAAGCACCAAAAGAGGATCTGTTTCCGGTCCCCCATGCCCCGGAAGGAGGTGACCACCGGAGCCGAGATTGGGGAGGAACGGTCCGTGATATGCTAGGCGGTAGAGTGAACCTTGAGGCCTCTCACGGGGGAGTTAGCGCGGGCAGGGAGGCAGGTAGTTTACCCTCTCTCGGGGTGTATAATAGGCACCCCGCGCCAAAGAACCTCCCCCTATACCACCTCCTCCCCGTCACACTGCTCCGCCTACTATAGTTCATTCTGACGAACCAATCGAGCACCCGTTTCGACCTAAACAGTGGCGCCATCCCCTTCCACCGCCATACCAACCTCTCCCAGAACCCGGACCAGTCCCTAATATACCATCTGGCGACAGGACAATACCTAACCGTCTCCCTGTCTCTAGACCTAGGCCTCCGCGCCCCCCTAGAATAACTCCCATTGACTATTCCAGTGAACAAACTGGGCGTCCTATTAAACCATTAGCTTCCCCTAAACCAGGGTGGGTTCCCATTCTAGGGGGTAGCTCAAACGTTTACCATGAACAGGAGCCTGATCCTGATTCGTATGACCCTGATGCCGTTGAAAACCGCCCCCCTCTACCTTCCCGTCCTAGTCCCTCTCCTAGTCCCCCTACACCTACCGTCCGCGTCGTGCCAACTCCCGAGCCCTCTCCAAATCGGGGGAGACGTTTGTGGGATAAATTTCGCCGTCCTAAGAACGAACCAAAGGACTGGGTATACGAAAACCCAACACCCGTAAGGGGGCCAGAGCGCCGGCCATACGACGGCGCAATCCCTGTACGGAGGCCTAGGCCGCAGGGAGTTGAAAGGTATTAAACCCAATACAGGTAAGCCACACTCAGTCCAACTTGATTACTTACCAATATATTGTTCCAAATTGAATTTGAAGCTAACTGTAATATGAATATCCCAAGATCAAATTGGCGTGTGTTCCCCGCGATCACTCCTTAGAATGAGAGGCGGATAGGAAGTGATTGTTTGGATTGTCTCGGAGCTGTCGTTATAACGTTAATTATAGTTTTTATCCCAAAGAGCATCCATCGCCCTAGGGCTGTGCTATTTACAGGGCCGCGCTGTCACAATTCCCTATGACCATGCTTTTGAATTCACGAGCTTTTATATCCTCCTAAATGGCTACATAGACTTCTCTATATACAAGATCCCAATTAGGATGTATCATCATCGAGGCACACATCTGCTATTGCACACTCAGCATCGAAGTCTAAATCAGGATCACTGAACAGATTTGGCTGGATATCGCTATACTGTTGAATCAGAGGTTGAACGTCACCGGGAAAGTCGTCCTCGTCTTCGTATATGTCACCGAGAACTTGAGGTTCTAGAAGCCCTGGTTCCAGAATAGCAGGCTGACCTTGTTGACCCACCCCTCTATATCTATCTTCCGCTGGCCCCGTCGCTTCATGTATCGCATCCGCCAAAATGTGGTCAAATATTCCAGGCACCTCTCCATTGAGTATTCGAAACACCAAAGGCATCGATGTAGCATAGGCATCCGGGTCCGCGACCCTCGCAGCATCTAAAATTACCGTCATCCGCTGTTCTTCAATCGGGGTGAACGGCAGCCCTAACGCCTCCAGTTGTCCGTCGCTGTATCTGTACCTTAATCCTTGTGGTATCGGAAGGTATAAACCTGTTTCCGTTGCGCCATTTCGTATAGACACGAATTGCTGGACGAGATAAACCCATGCATTCGGGTAGTTTCGTTCAAAGTCGTATATTCGCTCAAATTGCTCGTTCATATCACCCTCACTCTCACCATTCCTCTCTCCCGGTGCGTATTCGATTTCAATTTCCTCTTCTATATCGTCGAGAGGATTATTGGATGGACTCAGCGGAGGGCTATAGAAGCCTGACACCTGTCTCGAAGGTGCACCAAGGTTTTCAATGTATTCAACTTGCGTACCAGCGGCGGATTGGGATGAATAATATGCTTGATCGCCGGGGCCGGCGAACCCCGAACCGTGATCCCACTCTTCACCCGGAGGGATCCCAGGTTGTAACATCACGATATCATCGGCGAGAGTATTCCACCCCAACGGTGCAGAAGAGTCTTTTTGTAAAACATCCCCTTCTTGCATATCCTCAGCCAGCCCCCAGAATCGACTTCCGGGCCCAATTTCCGCAAAATGTGTAAGCCTTTCATCGATAACGTAAAACAACTGATCCGAACCCGACCTGCGATGCCAACGGGCTATCGATACAAGATTTTCGGGGTTGCATGAGGACATGGGCACAGGGTTGCCTGGAAGCCCTCCGTCGTTGAAAAATGCTATTGCTGTTGGAGCGGCTTCCCCGGCTGGAACGCGGAGGATGATTTCCCCGATGTAGTCGCCGGGGATCGGGGGGATCTCCTTACAATTGAATCCGAGATCGTATCTGTTCCAAGGTAACGTATCAAGATCGAAATTTTCGTTGACGGTACGTATACCCATCGTATTTTCCAGAAAAGCCATTTCATAGGCCAGTGCTACTGGGCCTGTAGCTAGGAGTAGAATCGAGCCGCCCAGCATCTTGGGAACCGTTGAACGCTGGGGGATTGTTCTTTGAGCGCCCTCGATATAGTAGTTGTTAACTTGGCCCGGGTACCCTTCTGAGTGCCACTTGAATCAGACGCGGAGGTGACAGCTGCAACATAAACCAGATAGCCAGGTATTCATTAGCCGCCTCTAGAGTCTTCGAGATATCCCTATTTTAACTTCTTCAAGTAGTGCTCGAAGCACGCGAGTACCATATAAACCCAACGAGGCCGTGTATGCGTTCAGAAAACCCTGCGCGCAATATAGCTCATATTCGCCATACTAACGCTTTCCACGATGTGCAATTTATCTTCATGAATCCAGTTAAGTATACCCTTTAATACGAGCCAGACGCTGCTAGGAACATAGAGGCCTTAGTATCAAACGGCGCGACGATTTATTTCCTCAATCACGGTGAATACTCTGTGCCACTGTCAGAATCATAACCCGACCCCGACTCAATCCCATCCCTCGCAGGCGGGCGCCGCCCTTCACCTTTCCAAATATCCCTAACTCGGCCTATATGCCACCTCGTAAAATCCATTTCCAACCTCATACTAGGCTTCCCCGTCAAGTTATATCTAACAAGATTATAAACCCCAACTATTCTACATTCATCAATGTCGCTGGTGTTTACCCCCAGATCTCCCAAGCACGTACTCACCTTCTCCGCCGACGCTTCATTCTGTTGTTTTTGTATTTCGTCTTCCCAGGCGCCGTATGTACTAAAATCTGACGGGTTCGCCCAATCCGACTGGTCTCCACTGTCTTGCGCGCCTATTTGAGATAGCTCATCCATATTCTCGATGTTGAATTCCTCTTCGATGCTGTGATACCCTTTGGGCTTGTGCCCGTAGCTCGTACCTGGGAGATTAAACCATGGGGGTATCTTCCACCTCGGTTCCCCCTGCCAAGTATCCTCGCTGTCCAGTAAATCGAAGTTCTCAACGTTGACAGTCGCCTCTGGGACGAGATCTTTATCCTGGCAATGAGGTTCTCTATAAACCAGTATTCTTCTGAGAAAGAAAGGAAATCGGGCTATTTAGGAAACGTGGTTTTTAGCTCAATTCACGAAATAAGTGCAGCCTGATTAAGATGTGGAAATAATTCGGTATCCTATACTCACGATTAACAGAACCCGGCCAGTACTTTACCGCCTCCACGATACCTGTAGGCCCCATCCAGTTGATTTCAAGACATTCATTCTCCGATGTCCATGTGGGATCGGTATCATCGAAAAACACTCCGTAGCCTGCAGATTTCTTGAATTTCTGCCGACCAGTAATCCGAGTGGTAACGATATTGCCACTGGTTACTTCGATATGCCGAGCAAGGGTCACCTGAACGAGGATCAGCAGCGGGACACATAATCCAACCCAGGAAGCTATCAGCGATAATGCTGAGGTCGACGGCCTTCTCGGGGTTCTCATCATATCGAGATCTATGGGACGCGAACATTCCAAACCCAAGAAGTACTTGGAGTATACGTATTGCACATGGATTCGGAATTCTATATCTTTGGATGGCATTTCTAAAAGTAAGAGCGCAAACCACGCCGCTTAGGAAAGTGTGTCTGTGTAACCTTCTCAGATTTAAACTCTAATCGGGAACCCGCTCAACAGGCTAGGTTCGGCCGCCGGACTAGTCGACTAACAGTTGTACAAGAGAATAGTGATTAAGCTTTTAGCATTTAAAGACTTTGTGAATTGGCGTATCAAACATTTTAGTCATAACCATACGATCTTTAGCTGCGCACAAAACACGAATACATGTACACCGTCTAGCCAGAGCGAGTCCAAGCATATAGATAAACCCGAGGTGCTATGCACAACCTTTATCAAGTATATAACAGCACTAGTGCATTGATTCAATTACGTCTCCAAGCTAGAGCGAAAATCTCTAGTCTTTGTTATTCACTACGTTAATAGGGTAGGAAAGAATTAGGGGTGGTTGTCTGTAATATAATGGCCGCACCAAAAGAATAAAACACCAACGATAACGATCCATCTTGCCGCTAGTCGAAAACCTCAGACCTTGTTAAAATCAAAGACGCCAATCTCATGTATTCAAAGAATTATTAGTAGCCCCAAAGACCTCCTTCACCTTGCTCATCTTCCTCTCCGCTTTCGAAACCGCCGCCCTAAATGCCGTAACAAGATTTTCCAGCCTGCCAACTTCCACCAAATCATCTTCGACCCCTCGAATCAACCTCTGCATTTCCCGGTTGAACGCATGATATTCTTTCATCGACTCCAGCTCTTCAAAGGATGCTTCCCAATCCTCATACTGGCATCCCCCAAAGAGATCATTGGCCCACTGATCCCGATAGCCAATTATCACCTGCCATACCACATCGAACTTGCATTTGTTCAAAACAGGAACATATGAGAGCCTACTCAGTCTCTCGAGATGAGTTTGGCACTCCTGTATCTCCATACTCCACTCCAAGATCTTTTCTGTAGTGAGAATTGCACCTTCTGAGGAAGTTTCCATCGATGGGTGGCAAGAGGGTTCCCCATTAGGTCCGCTGAGTCTTTTCCCGTTCAACGCGTCGCACATCTGAAAGATAGCATCGTCCAGGTTACAGAACCTCGTTTGAGTCTCCCATGTATTGTCCTCTATCCAACTCTTCCTTGCATCGGACAAAGCCGCAGCGCTACAGATCGAGTTGAAGTAAACCAGAATATCCGACGGGCGGGAAGGTAACTGGAGGATATCCGGATAATAACCCATGTCGTACGTCGGAATAATCTCATCTTTAAACAGGGGCATATGGTTCGTAATACCCTCGACCGGGTTCAACGGTGGGAGAGAATTCGGAATTGGAGGTTGAGAGTATGATATGACATTTATTGGTGCACCGGATACTGGGTCAACATACGCTACCGCCGGCGGGAACGGGTGCTGAGATTCGAAGTACGACTGCTTTTGAGCATGGTAGAATGGTTTCATGCCACCATTGGGCGTGAGTATGATCCCGGCGTCACCGGCATCGTGCTTCAGCAGGTACGCTGCAGGGTTTGATGAGATTTGCCGGCTGACGAAGCCTTGTGGATTTTTTCGCTGTGGATCGGAATAGCCATTGCTCCTAAGTGGAGCTAGAGGTCTCTGGGTGGAAGATGGGTCGCGAGGAATGAAATCACTGAAGGCTTTCGAGACCGGGACCGGTGGTCGTGTCGGGCCGCCAACCTCTAGACTAGTAGCACTCGAGGCCGACGGACCACCAAAATCGCTAAATATGTAGTTAGAAGGTGCCCCGGACCCAGAAATCTGGGCACCATGGCCATCAGATGGAGCAGTATGTATTGGAATGGTAAACGCCGTTGTTGCTATTCTCGGTATATTCTTCCAGGTGGATGGTAGTTCTTCCGTATACATCTGCCCCACAGCGGCAGTCATGAAAGGGTTATCTTTCAAAGATCTTTGAATCAGAAGATTAGGAGGTTGGGGCGTGTCTAAGACATCACGCAGCTGTGCAGGGTATGTATCAGAGGTAGCCATGTTGAATTTCAGAAACTCCTTGAACGACGATGAGATATGTACCGCAAGACGAGATGTAGTCCTCGAAGCTTGAAGGATGATGAAACCAGTATAACAACGGACGAAGATTCTCGGAAGGGGCACCGCGGGGTCTTACGATGAAGCAAGAATGATCAAAGGGAAAGATTTCAAGTCGACGCAAGTTTATGTTGGTTTACCGCCGATTTATTCATCGTGTTCAGATCTCAAGACTTCATCGACAACAGACTGGCGATCTTGCATGGTGTTGTGGTGGAAACATTGGCTACACCAAATTTAAGAGGTTGCACGCACGCATTCGGTATATACGATGCAGCATAACCACACTCTGGCTTGTTGGAGAACCCAATGGGATGCGCGCGTATATAATATGACAAGTAGGAAAGTTGGCACGCTGAAACAAGTGAGATACTCATACATAGACATGTGCTGGACCAGAAGTTGGAGATGACGCTAACGCTCGCCACTAACATAAAACAAACCAAACCAACTAAGTAGGTGAGTACTTAAGTAAGTACCTAAAGAAAACAAACACTTGAAACTAATATCTGTCAATGAAAGCAGCTTAAATCGATCATTGAGGCCAAATCTGCAAAGCGAGAAAACTCCTGCACTGTCACCGAGTAGAGGGCCCCTCGGTTAGCCAATATATATATCGATGACAAAACTTCGAGATTCATTTTGACATGCTCGTTCGCCCTGATCTTAAGCCCGCTTCCCCTGCGGCCCCCCCAAATACACTATCGAAACCCAAAACTCGTGCCCAAAGTTACACTCCATAAGCTTTCGATCGAGGTCAACATAATGTGTCGACACAGCTCCATCCTCGCTTTTTGAAACACTAAGCTCGAGAACAGCACTATCCATGTTGGTGACACACCTCAATAAATAAGATTCTTTGAAGTGCTTAGCGTATAACTGCGCAAGTTTTCTGATTTGTGTGTTTTCCGACAGGGATATTTTGTTGCTGATTGGGGCATTGGGTATCGGGCAGGCGGGTGAGGGGACTAGATGAGCGTAGTTGCAAGGAATGGCTGCCTTTTTCTGCTTGGGGCTTGGGACCGGCTCCTTGGATGAACCTGGTCTTGGGGGGAAAGTGATCTTCTGTCCCGTCGAAGGGTTCGTGATAGTAATGCCCTTCTTTGGTGTCTCGGGAATAGAAGGCCTCGCCGCGGCCGCTGTCGTCACACCGGACTCCGCGTCTGCCCTACCCGGTAGGTTTGGCCACTGGATTTCATTCGCTTTACCCCATGCTGACTTTGCCGGCTTAGGGGCTTCGGTGTATTCCGGCTTCTTCGGTTCGGGTGCACCCCACTCTAATGATTCGTCAGTCTTAAGTCCACCAAGATACTGCGAGTTGGGACTCACCGGCATCTCCAGCACTATCCCGTTGGACATGGCCTCGGTCGTCCCACTGAGAAACGTATGTATGCGTGTCAGGGACGCCGCCCGTGGACCAGTTACCCCAGCCACCTCCCCCCGATGTCGCCTGGAACTCGCCTCCCCAACCGGAAGCGCTCGAGGAGCTCGCTGCTGGGTCGAGAGCTTCAGTCGAAGTTGGGTCGAGAGCTTGAGCCGAAGATGGCTCGTCTGGCACCCACCACTCTTCCTCATACCGTTTAGAAGCCCTATTAGCATCTTGGGGACTCTCTTGACTTGCTGGCTTGAATTCCGCGCTTGACATCAAGGCTGCAAGCATTTCGCTTGAGGACGGTTTCGCCGCACCGACGGTTTCCTTTGTATCATCCGACTCTTCTTCTTCTTCTTCCTCTTCTTCTTCTCCTTCTTCTCCTTGTTCCTTTTTCTGTTCTATCCCCCCTTGTTCCTCGCCCCGGTCATCCTGTAAGGTGCTTTCTTGATCCACTTCGCGATCCTCCAACTCCGCTTCAACAATTGCAACATTCACTGGGCTGGATTCCGTTTTGGTAAGCTCCTGTTCCTCTGTCTTCGACACCTCATTAGCAGCCTCCGGAATCTCGTCACCAAATAACTGGCTCTCGCCCTCAAATTTGCTGTCTGGCTCTGTCAAATCTCGTTGAGGGCTCGCATCTTCGTATTTGATTTGCTCTTCGACCTGTTTTGGAGTATTCACTCTGCTAGGGATTAGAGTGACCCCACCCCGGAACTGAGATAACGCAGATTTAGGCCTAGAATCTATGATAGTGTCGGAGGCGGATATACGCGATGCAGTCTCAACCTCCTCAGTTATCGTAGGTACTTGGGTATCATCATCCTCAATACTAATGAGACTCTTCGACATGTCGCGGTATCCGGGCCGGGGTTTTTCCGCCTCTTGCTCTTCATCCTCATCCTCCTTACCCTCCTCATCCTCCTCATCCCCATCCTCCTCATCCCCATCCTCGGCTTCATCCTTGGCTTCATCCTCGTTCTCATCCTCATATTTCCGCTCTTCACCTTCTCGCCCCCCGGCCCTTCTCTCCTCATCTTCTCGCTCATCTTCTGCCTGACTTCTCCATTCATAACTCCCCGTAACAGGCGGCCCCGCGGTCATGGCAACCCTACCGCCCCAGCCATCATCATCATCGTCGTCGTCATGTGAGGTGATCGGGACTTCAGGCTTTGGAGCCGCAACCACAGTCAAAGCCGGTGACGGAGGCTTTATAATTGGTATCGCCATCGACCGTTTCCCTGTGGCCTGACGTAGATGGAAGATAGGATTTTCAATAGCCAATGACGAAGATGACTGGACCACATCACCCGGCGTAAACTCCGCGGCTGACGCACTCATGGCATTGGCTTTACGGCTCGAAGACCACAGTGTTGGTTTCGGTGGCATGACGAACGCGTTACGGGAAGGGCTCTGAGACTCCTTGTTCTCCTCTCCCTCGAGCTCATTCATATCCACCGTTTCCTCAAAAGCGGGAATAAACGCGTTGCTGGGAGGGTATTGAGCCACCGATATATCGGATTGTGCGTGCGTGTGGCGTGCCCCCATCGGATCCGTCACATTGATTTGGACATCCAACAGATCGCCAGCAACCTCGTTATGCGCAATCCGAGATGCATTGCTCTGAATCGGCTTTCCCCCGCTGATAGCCAACGGTTGCAATAGTGTTGCCGTTTCATCTTGCTGCTGCTGACCATATGGTTGGGTATCGACTGTAATGTTCATACCATCATGTGTCAACTCTTCATAGTCTTCTGGTCTGATGATGCAGCCTGAATCGTCGACTAGCTGCCACTGACCCGCGAAGAACATCTCCTCACATGCTCGAAACGCGGGCTTCGCAGGGTTGGCATTCGTAACGAATCGGATTTGAGGGTGCGGCAGAGAACTAATATATTGCAAAAGTCGCTGTGCCAGTTAACATATATAGAATGTCAATCGAATGTTGTGGCACAATTCCAACGACATAACGCTAGAAGTGTACTCAAACATGAACAAACTTACATCCAATGTCTGAACTCGACGAAACGGTGCCACGTAAGGCCGTTTTGACGGGTTTATATAGACAGTTATTTTTCTAGGACCGTCATTATACAATTGCAAGCTCTGAACATGGCCCCGATCGTGCATCTGTCGGGCACGTGAGCCGCCCTACTGGGTCGTTAGTCCCACGATTCAGCCGAAATATCAACCATCAACAATTCCAACGAACCTGTGGGAATACGAGACTACATCGTGTACAGGTATGCCCCGCCGATGGGATATCCTGATCCAAGAGGGACATTGACCCCCCTTGCTCGAATTGTCCAATACACGCGAGTACTCGGATCCCGGCGGTCGTCGGGGATTTGGAACTGCTGTGGACTTTTTTTTTTTTTGGATTTCGCGAACTGAGTTACCGAACTGGAACGGACGAGAACGGGTGCTAAAGCGGCGGCATCTCAGGCGGACACGGTGCTCGAAGTGTAAGAGAACCGACGAAGGGGTTCTTATACGGAATTTGTCACGGTAACGTCAGAATGAACGGGATGGAATTTGATCTCTGAATAGAAAAATTTGAAATCTTTGATTTCGCTGGCACGCGCTTTCTATCTTTGGAGCCGCGCACAACCGTGGAACCGACCAGCGGCATTGCAGGCACAAAGTGGGGCTGCTTTCAGGCACGATTAGCAGGGCCTCCCCGGCCGCGGTCACACACACGGGCGTGTCTCGGTTGGATTGGTGGCAACACACGGAAATGTGGTATTTTGGGGTCGGCCTGCCTACAGAACTGAAGTCAGGTTTCGGGCCGGGATTGGGCGAAGTGATGCGGTCCCAGCAACGATGACTGTTATCTGATCAGATGGGAGTATTGTTTCGTTTGAAAATATATATCTGGCTTGGAAGCTCAAGACAGAGTCCTAGAGACGGTCGGCAATCGCTTGAGCCCAGCTCCCGGCGTCATCATGCTCACTATGCCAGGAATTTGATCGATTCCCTATCTCTGCGGTACTACGCTGCCATGAGGTATATTATTATGATAGCATTGAGCACAAAAAGTGTGATTTAATTTGAATTGGAATGGCATTCAGAACACTACTTTCTAGCACAGTGGTCACAAGAATACTATACTGCTACAATTTAAGTATTATGGTTATAGATAATGTGTAAATTTGTTTATGAGCTTCTTCAAACCATGTAGGATATGAGTCTTCAAAAGTGAGTAAATGCCCTCTGAGCAGCTATAGCGCTATTCTATGGACTGTTTCGGAGAGCCTCCCCAATTCGCATATATAAATTCTTGGAATGCTGGTCTGTTTCGAATTCGTTCAAATCGCAACCTCGAGGTAACCGACCGACCAGAGCCTCGTCAACACGAAATCGCATGTTGCATTTTCGGCCCCGATGCAGAAGTCGTGACTGCCTGTTTCGCTGGAGGTGAGGTCGGTCACATATAAGACCTGTTGCTGTTCTTTCATTGTTGACCTAGGAGCGAGAAGAACCTCTACGGCCCCCCCTCAAAAACATCCCTAGATCCAAAGCCGTTATCCCAACGACGACCACGTCCTACTATCTCGCAAATTCAAACAAGCCATCAGGATGGTAAACCATGTCGCCTACGATACGCCGCGACTGCTATCTCGAACACAGAGACCCTGATACCTTTTTCAACCTCAACTGGCCAAATATCGAGGCTTACTACCGCGCACAAACGAGCCAGCTGATCCTCCAGGGTGGTGACCCCGCCACTTACTACAACGAGCCCTGGGTAGTCTGTATTGAGCATCACGCAGATAGGGATTTAGAACGATGTTTGGAGTCCTTCGAGAAGTGCGTCAGCCGAGAATTTACACGTCGTACGCCCTATATTTCCGCTACAACGACCGCGGGCGATACCTCGCTTAAAGCCTCCAGTAGGCATTCGTCAGGATCTATACGGCCAGCGACGGGCAGAGCTACCCGTGTACCGGAAGAATGGCGACATGGTCGTATCTTTAGCACCGAATTTAACAGTTCTGCGAGGCATGGAAAACTCCCAGGGAAATCCAAGTGGGGCAGGTTGAAAGGTATTAAAATAAAAGTAGTTTCGAAGGAAAGAAAGCCCTCGGTCCGCGCAGCTGTCAAATATATCGCAAAAAAGTTTCTAAGGAGATATTTCTAGTTTAACCAGCACATATTCATTCCCTGTAATAGTGTATAATGTTAAACCGACGACGTTAACCCCTAGTCTGGTTTCAGAGTAGTACCGGCCCCAAACGCAGCCTGCAGGAGTTGTCTATAGATAGTATAATAGTAGTCCATGGAAATTCAACATCGTAGTACGAACTTCTGAGAAACTTTGGAGCGGAACGGCTGTAGAGGCTTCCGGTACTGCATTCCCACTCTCCGCCACCATCCGCTCGGTGCCCGGGCCCGCCGAATGCTAATTTCCAATGTGTGGTAATATTTGCGTTGTTGCGCAAGCGTCTACGTAAGGCAGAGCGCGGCCAAGCAGCTGGGCTCCCAAACCGAAAAAGGAACATCCCCTTCGGCCACTTAGCCAAACCATGTGTCAGCTAAATCTCATCTCACCGTAGACTTCCTTCCGCCTGACGACTTAACGACCTCACGACCTCTCTCCCTACGATGATTACCCGCATAGACCGTATACCCTCACTCCCATAACCCGTCATGTCGTCCCGTTTACTACCTCCCGACTCTCCGGCCTCGTACACCGACGACTCGGACGACGACTTCCCTCTCGAAGAGCTCGATCCGACATCCCATCGATTCAACCCTTCGACATCCGCATCCCATGAACACTCGTATCGGCTCCCACGGCGAAGCCAGGAAGCCCGAGGATCCTCCGAGCGCAGGCGCTCGCCGTCGTTTACCTCCCGAATCGGCCTCAAGAGACTCCACCGGACACTCGGAGGGAGCCGGTTCGAACCAAAGGAGGATGAGGAGGACCTGGAGGCGCTGATAGCTGATCGCAGGAAATCGGTAGAACCAGGAAAGCAGAGCGATGAGAGCATACGGGCGGAGGATGCCGATACACCCCTCCTCCGACCTGAGTCCTTCAGCTCCAGATCTCGATTGAAGATCTTCGGCGCCCCCACGAGCGGTCGAAAGAAGGCCAAGGATAAAGCGCCAGCCGGCGCGGATTCGAATAGGACGGTAGACTTGTCATCTCCGTCCTCCGCCTACCCTCCCAATGTCATTTCGAATGCCAAATACACAGCCGTCACCTTCTTACCCTTAACTCTTTACAACGAGTTCAAATACTTCTTCAACCTCTATTTCTTGCTTGTTGCTCTGTCACAAGTGATTCCAAAGCTTCGAATCGGGTATATCAGCACGTACATTGTGCCGCTGGCATTCGTTCTGATGGTTACGCTTGGCAAGGAAGCCTACGACGATATCGCAAGGCGTAGAAGAGATGCAGAAGCAAACAGCGAGGAGGTAGAATGTATGGTCTTCACGGATATATTGGCAGCGAACAAAAAGGGGAAGAAGAAGGCACGGAGGGGTTCCTCGTCCAACGGTCATGCCATATCTATCGATGGTGATGATTCCGGTATCGTCAGCAGCATCATAACCAAGAAATCACGTGACATTAAAGTTGGTGATATTCTCCACCTCAAGAAAGATCAAAGGGTGCCTGCCGATGTGGTTCTCCTGAAGACTGTGCCCGATATGTCATCCTCTGGACTGGAAGCACTGGTGGATGATGGTGGCCCGTCAGGAGAAGCCTTCATTCGAACAGACCAACTAGATGGCGAGACTGATTGGAAGCTCCGGCTGGCGTCCCCTCTCACTCAGAGCCTATATGCGACACAGCTCCAGAACATCATCATCACTGCATCACCACCGTCTAAGGCTGTCAATACTTTCGTTGGGACCATAGAGTACACAGATCCAAACGATCCACGCAATCTCAAGTCGTTACCACTGTCAATCGATCACACAGCGTGGGCTAATACGGTTCTCGCTTCTTCCACGCCAACCCTCGCCGCTGTCGTATACACCGGTACACAAACCCGACAAGCTCTCTCGACGTCAAAATCGCGATCCAAAACCGGCCTTCTCGAAATCGAAATTAACACCCTTACCAAGATTCTTTGCGCCCTAACACTCACCATATCCATCCTCTTAGTTGTTCTCCACTACACCTCCCCCAAGGACCCCACAAACAGCGAAAAGCACAAAAAACTCAACAACATGCCTTGGTATATCGCCATTCTTCGATTTTTGATTCTCTTCAGTACAATTATACCCATCAGTTTGCGTGTGAATTTAGACATGGGAAAAAGTGTTTATGCATGGTTTATTGAGAGAGACAAGGGGATCGAAGGAACGGTTGTCAGAACGAGCACGATTCCTGAAGAACTAGGAAGAGTAGAGTACCTTCTTACCGATAAAACCGGTACCCTGACACAAAACGGTAAGGCGAACAGCATTGCATGTGGGGATCAGTGCTAACTGCGAGTAATAGACATGGAACTGAAGAAAATTCATGTTGGCACCGTTTCATACGCTGGTGAAGCCATGGACGAAGTCGCTGGATATATACGCCAAGCATTCTTGGAACACCAAAACGCCCCTATCGATCCATTCGCCGATCCAACTGAGTCTGCATCCTTACAGACAGCCCAAAGCCGTTCCCGTCGAGAGATCGGTTCGAGAGTGCGGGACGTCGTTGTTGCTCTGGCCCTGGCACACAACGTTACGCCGACAAATGACGACTCTACGGGCGAAACTAGTTACCAAGCCGCTTCGCCTGATGAGATTGCCATCGTGAAGTGGTGTGAAATTGTCGGGCTCAAGCTGGTTCAACGAGACAGAAAGAGCATCCAATTGGCCGGTGAGACTGGAAAGATCATTGTTCGCGTAAAGATTCTGGAGATTTTCCCTTTCACCTCGGAAGGCAAGAGAATGGGAGTTGTCGTTCGGTTCTTAAATCCCGATGACACTTTCGACAACCCTTCAGGCGATATTTGGTTCTTTCAAAAGGGTGCAGACACGATAATGGCCAGAATCGTAGCCGCGAATGACTGGCTAGAGGAGGAATGCGGAAATATGGCAAGAGAAGGCCTAAGAACACTAGTAGTGGGACGGAAAAGACTGAGTCTCCAACAATACGAAGAGTTTTCTAGCAAATACAAGGCTGCGAGTTTGAATCTAAGCTCTGACCGAGACTTGGAGATGGGCAAAGTTGTAAGCGAAATTTTGGAGCAAGAATTAGAGCTACTGGGTGTCACCGGTGTGGAGGACAGGCTTCAGTTGGACGTAAAACCCAGCTTGGAGCTGCTTCGAAACGCTGGGATCAAGATCTGGATGTTGACTGGTGACAAAGTTGAAACCGCCCGATGTGTGGGCGTGAGCGCCAAGCTAGTCGCCAGAGGGCAGTTTATCTACACCATCGAGAAATGTATGTTGAGGCTGTTATCCATTGCACTCGTTGATTCAACTAACAAGTCCTTAGTGAAACAAAAGGACTCCGCCTACGACTCGCTCGAGTTCCTAAAGAGCAAACCCGACAGCGCACTGATCATTGATGGAGAATCTCTTTCATTGTTCCTGGATCACTACAAAGACCAATTTATATCCGTGGCTACTCGGCTTCCCGCAGTTATTGCCTGTCGTTGTTCGCCAACGCAGAAAGCTGACATCGCAACCCTCATTCGCACTTATACCAAGAAGAGGATATGTTGTATTGGCGATGGTGGCAACGATGTTAGCATGATCCAGGCAGCGGACGTCGGCGTCGGTATTGTAGGAAAGGAAGGTCGACAAGCCAGCTTAGCAGCGGACTTTAGCATTCTCCAGTTCAAGAACCTCGTCAAGCTGTTAGTGTGGCATGGGAGGTGCAGCTATAAGAGAAGCGCGAAACTGGCGCAGTTCGTGATGCATAGAGGCTTGGTGATCAGTGTCTGTCAGACTTTATTCAGTATTGCCAGTCGGTTTGAACCGATTGCTCTTTATCAGGTACGTCTCTCCTATAAGGGGGCTATGAAGCATCAACTAACCTCGCGATATGTGCAGGGCTATTTGCTTGTCGGATACGCCACAATTTACACCATGTTTCCAGTCTTCTCCCTCGTCCTCGACCGTGACATCGATGAGTCCCTCGCAAATCTCTACCCTGAGCTCTACAAAGAGCTTACGTCGGGTCAATCCCTAAGCTACAAAACGTTTTTCATCTGGGTTCTTGTATCATTTTACCAAGGCGGTGTTATCCAGGGAATCAGTCAACTTCTCGTGCACTTTAATTCGACGGACGCGGAAGAAATTTTGCAAGCCAAATTTTTGAAAATGGTTACAATCAGTTTTACGGCACTTGTATTGAACGAACTAATCATGGTCGCTCTGGAGGTTACAACTTGGTGCGTCTGGATGGTCGTGGCGGAGGTTGGAACGTTAGTCGTTTTCTTCGCTAGCTGGCCGATTATCAAGGACTTGTTGGATTTGGAGAGTGTTAAGAGTGTTTGGTATTGGGCTGAAGTTTTGGCCATTGTTGCGATTTCCATCGGACCCGTGGCTGTGGGGAGGGCTGTGCGAGGTTGGTGGCGGCCGGAGAACTATCAGAAAGTGCAGGCTGTGTAGATGTTTTGCTTTGCATTGCAGGTGTTTGGGGTTTTGCTTTCCTGCTACGTTTATATCACCTTGTCCTGTAAGAGTTTTTTTATCAAAGAGTTTATGGCGGGGTAGACCGGCTTAGATTAGATACATTGGTGCCTAAAATGTAGCAGTTTAAACCTCCTGAACCTGACGCCCTTTAACGTTTCGTTGTAGATGTAGTCAATCAATAAACTGAGAAGCAAAGAATATATACTTAAGTACTAAGTATTATACATTACAGAGGAATTGTTTGTTTAATAGGTTGTGGCCAGGTAAACGCCGCGCCGTAATTGTAAGCTCCGACAAGTTTGCAAGAAACTGGCTGATGTGTTAGATAACTTGGCATTGACCATGAGGACGCCTATAGTGGCTCACGGGCTCGCCGCGATCTCCTCTGCGACACCACAGTAGCCCAATCGACCACCAGTCTCGACAAAGCATAATGCTTCATTTGGTTCGCCCAGTCATTTGCTAACATACGGTATTGCTTCCTAGAAGTGATTATTACCGGAGTTCCCAAGTTCCCTTTCACCCAAGGAATGACATCAAAGGTCAGTTTCGCCCGCTCCGTGACCAGATTGGAGAATTCATTCCATGCTGTGTCAGATTTGTGCATTGCTCTAGTGTGATATAACCAGTGCTCCTTCGCGTACTTTAGGAACGGGTGGCTGAGGGATAGGCGGTCGATAAGTGCTGTTTGTTGATTGGCTTCGAGGATTAAGTCTCTGAGGGTTTCGATATCTGTTGGGGGCGCGGAGATTCGAAGACTTGAGATTACGGCTGAGGCATCTCCGAGGTAATCTGGGTCGTCGGAGTCTGAGAAATCTGGTTCTTGCTCTAGAGGGTTGGATTTTTCGGAGTAACCGGTACCCTTTTCTGAGATTGGTATACCCTGGGATTTCGGCTTTTCTTCGGACTTTTCCTTTTCCTTCTCTGGTTCATAGCCTTGATGACGGTATCGAAATTGATTCTGATAGAGATAGTATATGCAGTTCCGCCCAATTTCAAGCTGAGCACGAGGATCATCGAGGATTCGGTTCTCGATGAGGTACTCCTTCACGCTTGAGTGAACGAAGTAAATATTCGTCTTGCCTTGAACCTCACGGGCGACAACGAGGCCCCTACAGACATCTAGAATCGAAGTAGGACTGTAGGCGGGTAAATCATCATCCTTCTCGACGTTCCACTCCAAATAGTCGGTAAGTCCTTGTAGGGTAAGCGGCCTGGCAGCTGCGCCTACGAGGTTGAATATACGCTTTGCTTGTATTTTGTCACCTTGGGATTTTATGGTGTTTAAGATTAGATTGTATGTTGGGATGATGTCGACAGGGAGGGTTTCCAGGAGTGAGAGGAGATTGTCTTCGGTTGTCACATAGCGGATTAGGCTAAGATGGAGGGTTGCGAGGAGGAAGCTGTTGTAAACTGTTAGTCTTGAAGCACTGTCATGTGTTATATATTTGAATTGGATCTTAATAACTTACTTCCCTCTAGCCCTATCAGTTATCGCAGCTTTGATAATGGGGATCAAGTCGACTTTCTTTTCAAAGTTGAACAACCCGCTAATCAAATTTATATTGAGCTCATTCTCAATATGCAACACCACATCCGTCTCCAGCTGTTCTATACCATCCAATAGGATCCCCGGTCTGTGTAACGGTGGTCCTTGCTTATTAGTCAATATGACCTTAAGTTGAATCTGCCAGGACCATTTCTCGAACTTCTTGACCAGTTCTTCCTCCGCCGAAGGGGATAAGTTATCTGTCCCATCGATAACGATGAACATACGATTATCCCCATGCCGGACCCACTGTTGTCTGAAATTGATGATGGTTTTGATAACCGCTGCGATCTCTTCGGCGTTGAGTGGGTATTCGAAGCTGTAGTACACATGTCGGATGTGATCTGTGGTGCGGAGTAGCTGTGATAGAAGCGATCGGAGAAGTGTTTCTACTTGCATTGATTCCGGGATCTCAGGAGTGCAGAAGAAGTAGAAGACATTTTCTCTTTTTACGTTTTGTAGCATTGCTATTAGATGAGCGGCTAAGGAGGATTTCCCGCAACCGGCTATTGGTAGGGTATAATTAGAATTGATTATTAGGATTTATTTCGTAGTAAAAGGGTACTTACTTGACCCATAAAGCCAAAGAAGAGGTTTCTTAGACCCGTGTTTGGTACGATCTAAGAAATGGGGTAGCCCTGTTATAAAGTCCATTGCCCTTGAGGAGCCTCCTCGTCGGAATCTTTCAAGTGATGCTTCGTGATCGTAGCCAGATATTCTAGTGCATAGGGACTCTACTACCTTCGCTATACAGCCCGGTGGCCTCGAGTTAGCTGACCCGTTCTTGAGAATGTCAGGACAACGTGCAGCGGGTACTGTTTATCATACCTTGAAGATTCGGGTCCGATTTCGAATTATCTAATACCAGCTTCCAGTTCTTCGATACATCATCTAAATAATACACCACTGGCTCCTGTCGATACAAGGCTATCTTCTTCCGTATACCATCATTGTAGCTCCCAGATATTAATTGTGCTTCAGCGTCTAAATATACTTTGAAGCTTTCTAGTCCCTTCTTGTTCTTATCCAGATCTTCCTTTAGCTTTTTCCAAAGTGTCTTTAAAATCTTGGAATCTCTTTCACTCAGGATTCTCAGGAGATCATGACAAATTTCTAGGAGAACCAGGTGGTAGTAACAGACTATCTGTTGGATTCTTATCGAATATGGGAATTTATGAAGAACTGAGTCCGTCTCCTCGTAGCCGGAGCCAAGTTCTTCTAAGATATCAACTATCTTCCGCAAGTACTCCGTTGATGACAGCGCTCTCTACATTTACCAAGAGTATTAATCACTTTATCCTTAAGTTACCTGTAAAAGCGAAAACTAAACCAGGAGCAGATCTCACCGTAACCACAAGCTTAGTCGTACCCCATATAGCTTCTTCGTGTTCCCAGGGTGCCATCACCGCGAACCGTGCCATTGTCAAGGCAAAAGATTTTATCCTGGTGCCATACGCATATTTAGACCTGCCTACAGAAGTCCCAGCCGCTGCATTGGCTCGGCTTATTAAATCCGATATTTCCGATACTGTAGGTTTTGTATTGAAATATCTTGCTTCTTGTGACGTTATCAATGCATTGATACCGGCAAGCAGCGTCCATGGTGGGTTTGTACTGTGGAAACGGACAAATTATTAAGGTTAGTGTAAGGTTTCATGGGAGACGAGACCAGTTGGGGACGAACAAGTTGTCATGCAAGTATAGCGCCATGGTCTGGAAGATTCTACAGCTATCTGTCGGTACGGGTACTGTCGCTGCAATTGACGTCACCAATGAAAGTTGAGGGTGTTTCGGTAAGAAGGAAGCTGCATGCGCATGCGCATGCAGAGAAAATCGGATATCTTTCTAGATCGAGCTACGTACTTCGATGCTTTGGATCTTAGATATCTCTATGTATACGGAACATCCACAAAAATGCCCCAGGTGAAAACCAGTGTACTTAAATACTCGGATCTCAGAACGGTCTACCAAAGTGCAGCTGCGAAGGTTTCGGTGGATATGACGGAAGTTTAAGAGTTCCAAGAAATATTGTTTCTGGGCTTTCTGGGCAGGCTGAATTTGGCTGAATTGGCTGTCGACGGTAGGGTCAACGCATTTTCCTTGTTGTAATTTCAATCCTCGATCTGGAGGCCACCCCATACCAGGAGTGATATAACCGCGTGAAGGAAGTTATCTTAGCTCACTTGTTGGATGTGTACGAGAGGCTTGCAATAAGGTCCTAGTAATTTTATCACAAAGAGGTTTATCAGCGACTTCTTTTTGGCATTTCGAGCCAACGCGGTAGGAAATATACATAACTAAATAGACAAGCGCTTAAGTGTGTAGCCTCAAAGGTCCAGAAAATTATCCACCCGTGCGTGGGTGTCGATGATATCGATTTTGCAGTTGACGTATTTGCATCCCCAAGGAATTGAGCGTTTTGACGGGCACCCTGGGCCGAGACTAGCCTAGCATTAGGACCTGTGTGGCTATACGCCGTAACCGAATCGCTCGGGATGCCGAGTATACCGTACCCGCCAAATTATATATACAGCGTTATAGCTCAGCGCTGGGAATGATGTATGATATAAAGCCAAAGCCTCTGATATATGAGACGCTAGGCCGTATTAGTCTTGTACTGTAGACGCTGGCAACAAAGGCCATATATAAGATGCCTTCCTCATGCTGCCACGTCGACGTCACAGGTCTCTTTCAAACCTCAAATAATTCATCGACGATTCCTCAAGCTCCCGCCAATACCAGCAACCGACACGCGAAAACAGTTCCCACCATCAAAGACCGTCTCCACACTCTCATCACCATCTCTTACATCGATTTACCCGGTTAACCAGGATAAAGCCCTTCGAAATGTCGAAAAACAAAGTTACGTTCGAGAGCATCCCTCCCGAAATACTGAGGCAGATTCTCGGTTACGTTGTACGATCCTTCCGGAATATCACCGGTGCCAAATGTCTGTCTGTCGCACCGCGACTATTAGCTGACCAAGTATCTCGTACAGAAACACTCTAAGCAGTTCCTACGAAGCACTTGTCTCGTCTCGAAGGGCCTGCATACAGCCTCGTTGCCGTTACTTTACGAAACGGTGATCCTGGACTTCGGATCCTCAAAAGACATCGCCCTTAAACCGTACCGCTCGATCCTAACACACAATCATCAGGGCATTCACCTCGTCAGGAACTTTGGTGTCCGTAGGCAACTCGCCGACGAAGACCCCATTCCAGGTTTGAGCAACGAACCAGATGATATGGAGATTAAGAAAAAGCGTTCCCTTAGCCTCAATTTCTTCGTTTTTAGCATCTTGCGTCTTTTTGAGAGTGGCCAGCTCCGTAACTTCCTGTTAGTTGCTACTACAATTATCTTTTTGAAAGTTATAGCTAATGACATGCCGACATCGACATCGCAGTTGGCTCGCGAATATGTTTCTGATGGATATGGTCTACGACGAACTGAAGACCCGGCAGAGCCAACTCGAAGGAGCTTGGTTAAATGGCTACCAATACTATACAGCCGGAAGCGCCATCTACCGTCCCCTATTCGACACTTTCAACAACATTTCGAATCTCCAGCATCTTCACCTCTGTGGGATTGACACTGTGGAGGAAATGTCATCGATCCTCCGTGGCCTCGATCAGGTCTCTAGTCAACTCCAGAGCCTGACATTCCATATCGGGTACGGCTATGCCCTCGAAACTCCCGCGTCCAGCTTAGATGAGTCGGGGGGCTACGATCTGAATCTACCTGGACCCTTCATAGAGAGTTTCCCAAATTTGAAATATCTGTCGTTGAATTCGGTCAGCGACAGGTTCTTCCAAGTTTTCGGACGCCTCGATAGAATCGTCAACATGAAGCAACTCGAAACCTTGAAGCTGCGGTGTTCAGGAGATATCTCCGACACCCTCAATGAAATCGCGGATGCCGAGCAATGCCCCAATCTGAAAGTATTTTACCTCTCGGGTGATGCAGATGCGATTTCCATGACTGAGTTCCTCTCGTCGTTCAGTGGGCTGCAAGAACTGTACGTTTCCTTGCATAACTGGGAGTATGAGTGGATTAACAATATCTCGTTCGAGAATCACACTCATTCTCTTTCTCAGCTGTACCTCAGCGTTAACGGTGGAGATTTGGAGCACGACATCGGACTGGCTTTCATCGGGGCCTTAGAATCCGGATACTCCTTCCTAAACTTAACCCAGCTTGCGTTCACCTGCGACTTCGACGACGTAAGTACCCTGCATGCAGAGACCCCAAACGAATTTAATGCTAAACCACATATGTGATATTTAATCCAATAGCTTCCGAAAATGCGAAAACACTGTCACCAGCTACCGAAATTGAAGTTAATCTGGTTGCTCCACAATGTCAGCGACTGGCATCTTGCAAACCTGAAGCCGGATGACTTGACCAACCGGCTCCGTCACTTCTTTCGAAAAAGCCCACAGGAACCCCGTTGGGAGTTTCTCGCAATTGGTAGCCCCGGGGCCTGCGACAGACCACCATCGAGAGTTATCTATGAGGCATGCGAGTACCAAACTATCGGCGGACAAGTTTGTACCAGCCTCGCGTACATAACCCACAAAACCCTATTCAACCACAACCCCGAACTCACTCTGCTCAGTATTTGGGACACGCTCATCACGTCATTACCATGGCCTAGAGAGTAAGTTTACTTCGGCGTCGTATTTTCCAAACCCGGGCTGAAGAGAATCAAGAAAGCTAATAGCGACGGTGGCGTCATAGACTTAAGATCTATCCAAGCGAGGATCCTGATGAATTCAGGAACCGCATCGGCTATTGACTACCTTCGTAACTACTCATCTGAACCAGTAACGACGTTTTCGCCGAATCGCCTTATATGCAGCATGAAGGCTACCCGCGACCACATTATCATAATTACTTACTTTCTTTCTCCTCTCAGAATAAGACTACTGAGTCACACCTTAAATTTCTCCCTCCTCTCAACTGCCGGACTCCTGCGTACCACTTACACAGTACAAGAATAATTAATAACGTATGTCACCTTTTTTATTAACAATAGATTTGCACGCGGTCACTAACTTGGCATTCGAAAGGACCCGTACTACTTATTGATGCCCCTCACATGTTGAAGATACACAGAAACCTCCTCCAAACCTTCTTCCCAGACCCTTTGAATACAGAAGTATGCATACATTACCCACAACAGCACCACCTACCCCATCCCCCTATCGTCTGTTTATCACCACAAAAAAATTCAAAAACCCTGTCACCAAATCTTCGATTAAAGCCCCCGCTGTCACCCCCAAGATGTTTAACAACCCCTACTGTACTATTCCATGTTTTACCTTGGAGCCTGGAGCCCCACAATGTCCAAGGGTACCAGCCGATAGCTCTTTCTTTCAATCACACGGAATAGTATATGACTGTAGCTAGAAATGAGAAATACAAAACCCATCCCCTAACCAGCAATAAGTTTTGATCTTCCAATTACCCCCCATATTTTCTATACAACTTTGTTTTATAATCTCGTCACATGAACTCCTCAAATGCTTAAAGCTATATGTCCTGATCGGTCTCATTGGTCTTGATTGATATCAAGTGCATAAGTAAGTACTCAGATGGGTTCTTCGCTCTGATTTATAGTATCAACTCTTATGTATACAGCTTCCCAGCCATTCCGGATAGAAGCAGCAACCTTCTCATCTACCAAAATCAACTTAACTAACCGCTCCATCAAGCCAAACAAACAAAAAAAAGAATAACATTGAATCTCACGAGTAACAACATACGCCCAGTAGGATATCACAAACCACCGCTAACTAACCAAAACCCACACGGAAATTTTTATGAAAACGAAAGACAAAGCAAAATATAAAGCGAAAGTAAAAGGATGTAAAACTGAAGGCAAAGCGTCAAGGACCAATTTTAGACGCTTGCTTAAAAAACGAAAAGACAAAAAAAAACCAAAAAGGAATAGAAAGTAAAGAACCAAAAAAAGGATAATTAATGGTAAGGTAACATCGAACGGGGAAAATTCACAACCCGTACGGTATACAGCTTCAACTGCATCCGCTATCAAAACAACAGAGCAATGGAACAAGAATCCTAAAAACAAATGAAACGAGGCTCGCAAAAGAAAACACGATACGCATAGGCCGTATATATCTTCGTCGGGTAAAACTGGTCTCGTTGGGTAAAACCACTTCTGTCATCATCCACTCTTCCCAGCCGCCTGCTTCCCAGACTCTCCCTCCTTCCCAGGATCCGAAAGCCTAAGGCTACTAGAAGACGCCCTCGCCACCTTCTGCGTCTGCGTACCCAAATAACTTGTAGGCTTCGTAGCATACATCCTCCTCGTACTCCCAACCCTCCCCATATCCGTCAACCTCGGTCCGCTTCCGCTCCCAATAGAAGAGGTATCGTCATCTCCCGCCCCACCGCTCTGCAAACTATTCGCCGACCCCATCCGTGGAAATCCAAGCCTGACATTCCTCTCCGCGCTCGCCTTACGAACTTGTCCGAGCATCCCATCAACCCACGCCTGCTTCTCCGCCGAAATCTCCAAATTCCTACTCTTAGGACCCGCAAGCCCCAACGGAACCGAAGGAATCGATGGCATAACAGATGGTAACTCCGCCGTATCCGGATAATCACCAAAACTGAGCCGTGACGTAGGTCTCCTGAAACTTGCCGATAATCTATCGGGATTCTGACTTGGAGAGGTATATGTCGGATGAAGACCAGCTGAACCAGGAGTCACCGGCCTCTCAAACTTAGGCGTAATGGGTGATCCTCTCTGCGCGCGATCGCTGGTGTAAGAGTACCGTGGACTCTCTTGCTTCCTGCTGGAGTATGGGGACTCTGCCCTGCCTGGTGTATTCCTGACCGCCAATGGCGAGCTAGGCCTACTATTGCCAAGGGTCGGCGTTGGACTACCCCGAGGACTTCCCCTGTAGCTACTCCGCAAGGAACTATTTGAACCACTAGCCCGAAGAGACCTCGCATCATCGCCAAACTCCACAACACTCTCAGTCGGTGGCTTCCTCTGTCCCTGAATACCGTGATGAGACGCATACTCAATAAGATACTCCTTAAGGTCCGCCCATCCACCACCGACTCTGACCATAACCCTCTCTCCCTTATCACCAACAAGCCGAACGAACAATTTGACCGGAGACTCTTCATCCGACTTGTGCAAATGGTACATCTTGACTTCTCCGGGTTGCGAGATAGTTCTCTTAGATGACACCGTCAAATTCGGCGCCTGTCCGATAGTCGGTGTCGAAGGCGTTCTCGCAATCGGAAGCTTTGATTCCCCGAGCCTTTGCGGCTTAGCAGGCGGCTCGATAGTCGTATTGATCGGAGGTGGTACTTGTTTCTTCATCGGGGAGGGTGTCATAGTCAACGTCGGCAGCCCAATCAATATCTTGTGTATCTTTCTCTCGAGCCTATCTTCCAACTCCTTGCCCTTCATCGGCGTACTAGGCGGGTTATGCACATGTCGCAGACTCGGGAAGTCGGGGGTTAACGTAGGGGGAGACTTGGTTCCGTTCTCTCTTTCCGTCTCATCAGGAACACGGGTTCTCGATGGCTTCGAAACAAGATTATTTTTGCGCTTAACAACCTTAATCGTTTGATTCGCCTCGTAAGTCGGTGAACTGGCGTGATGTTGCGGGGTCTGGTATGGGCTTGGTCTGGGGGTAGTTGGTTGCTGTGGGTTCTGGGTCGGTAATTGTAATCCTCTGAGTGACGACCGACTGCCTTGTCCTCGAAGTGATGTATCAAAGAGGGGAGAAGTTGGATCGCGGGTTAACGTTGGTGATGGCAGACTCTTCAGAGATTGCGTGCTCCCTTGGCCGCGCAAAGAAGGTCGGGAACCGATCCTCGAAGAAGTCCTACTCGGGACGTTTCTAAGTTCTTGAGCAGACGTCTTCGGGGCGACCTCACGCAAAGAAATCCCACTAACGCTACCTCTCTTCTTAACCAAGGTAGGATCGGTCTTGTTCGCGCTTGATGTCCGTGCCGGTACTGCAGCGGTGGGCAGATGACTCGAGGATACTTTTCTAGCCAGGCCATTTCCGGTCTCAGCCGCCAGATTATTCGAAGATGCCTTCTTAGGCATCCCGGTAGTAGCAGCTGTGGTCCCGGTGAGATGGCTTGCAGATGGCTTCTTCAGGATCCCGGAAAGTCGAGAGTCAGGCCTAAGATCTTGACGGGACGATCTCCCACTAGGCTGGGCTGGGATCTGGGAAGGCCTTTGCAACTGAGGGGTACTTCGACCATTTTGCGTATTCACTTCCTTCTGCGGTTGCGTTCTAGGCGGCGCAATAGTAGGGATACTCGAAACGCGTCTGATACCTTGCTGTCTCGCAGGGCGAGAAGCAGCATCGGAACCCTTAGAACTCGAGCTGCTCACGCTACTGATACTAGACTGGCGAGGTTTCGGCTACAGGCCCACGTTAGCAGAACATCCTTCACAAATAATAATGGGAAGCAACTTACCGGGGTAGGAAAATTCCAAGTCGGCCTCGGCTCCTGAGCTCGAGACCCTCTCCTAGGAAGAGTATTACCCTTCTTCTTCCCATCGATCGCGGGCTCTGGTACCTGCGGCTTATGATCGGAGCTTTCGCCGCTAACGGGGTTCCTGAACTGATTCTCCTCGAATTCCTCCTTGATCGGTGATACCTCTTCCTCCTCTTCTATCGTCGGCGTCTGAGGAACCGGCTCGACTACGGGCTCAGTCACTGTCTCAACCACCGTCTCGACGGTGGGCCTAACCACGGGTTTAACCACAGGCTTAACTGCAGGCTTAACCGCAGGCTCAACCGCAGGCTCAACAAAAGGGTTGATCACAGGCCTGATCACAGGCTCAACCATAGGCTCAGCTTCCGGCTCATCAATAGTTATCTCCGGGCCTATCCCATCAGGCACAGTATCTTCAGAGCGGATACTACCAAAACTCTGACCAAAACTCTGCCCAAAAGAATCATCATCAAGCTTGTGATGAATAACGCTGCCAGTCGGACTAGCACTCAACTGACTCGTAGTTTCCTCCGTTGAGACCTCCAACGAGCTTATACCGCCAAACCTCGCCGCGATAGCAGCTCTAGCCCTCTCGACATCAAAGGCGCCCAGTCGGAAAACACCACCTTGCACTTCCAAAACATCCTTGAGGTTATGATTCTGTACTTTCGTCGGCCTCATAGATCCTGGAGAGGATTGGTTGCTACCACCCGCCCCGACCCCATTGACCTGGAGTACCGTAGACCCGTCATCACGAGCTTTGGTGTTTGTTTCCGCGGCGTTCTTTCCGGGAGACATTGGAGCCGAATCAAACTCTGGAGGAGTCGCGAGCACTGGAGATCTAGACTCCTTGGTCGTAACAGGGCTCTCAGCAAACACGGGGTCTTCACCAAGTCGTTCCTTTCTAAGTTCTTCTTGGAATTCCTCGTCGTCCGCCTCGGTCGCCGCGTCGCTGTCGTCAATGTCGGATACGTAATCGTCAGCTGCTGCGGTGGCTGGGGCCAGATATGGCGATGGCAGTGATGCATCATCATCAGTGATAGTTGGCGTCGCTTTGATCTCCTTTGGTGCTTTAATTGGAGAAGTCGCCCTGGGCTGACCGGAAGCTTTCACCTTTTCGGGTTCTTCAACTGCAATGTTTATTGGTTGGAGCTCGATAGCTGTCGATTTTTCCGATGGAGCAGCCGTACGCGATGCGCTAGCGGTTTGTCCGTCCCCGGTAAGCGGCATCGGGGCCCCACAATCTTCTGAAACCACAACTTTGATTTCAGGTTCCGCGATATCGTCTTCGTAAACGTCATCGGGAAATCCGTTAAGCTGGTTGGCCATCTCGGCCAGATCCAAGGCCACACTCCCATGTCTGCCTTCGATAGGCGTCGCAGCTTGTATCTGCACAATTGGAACTGATTCCGGAAGCCCCAAAACTGGTGATATCGGTCTTCCCAGGGCGGCTGCAACGTCGAGTCGCTCGTTAGGTTTGCCAGGTTTGCTCTCAAGCTGGGTAGGAGCTTGCAGCGGTGAAACCGAGAAGCTGTCTTCGTCGGTAACATCTTTCGTCACTTCCTGAGCCGGAACATCGGGCGACGGAGGGGCGCTACAATCAGAATAGACTATGGCAGTATCGTCCCCTGCGTCTTCATCTTCAGAGGGCTCTGAGACAACCTGTTGTGGCCGCTCTTCCGATTTGGGATCGATATTGAGAGATTCAGTATTTGTAGGCACTGAGAGCGGGATAGCATCCCCGGTCTTCGCAGGCTCCGTCGGCGGGACGAAATCTTCTACCTTCGCAGGTTCCGTAAACGGGCTAGGCGGCGTGATACTTCGGACCTGACTCGGCTCCACACCCTCAACTGCGGGCGTCTCCTCCAAACCAGACGGGTTGGAAGGAACCGTTTCGACAGATGATCGTGGAGCCTTATCCTCAGCTCCATCCAAACGATGGTCTTCCGTCGGTGCGGGTGCAACGGTAGCCACAGCCTGAGAGCTAGGCTCAACCGACCCGTTAGATAGAGTCTCAACAGGCGGTTGTTCCTTCTCCACCAGAACCTCTTTAGCATCTGTGATCTGAATCTTCTGCTCCTCCTCCGTTTGGCTTTCGTCGACATCCGGGATTTGAACCTTCTGTTCCTCCTGAACCAGAACCTCTTTAGTATTCGTGATCTCGGCCTCCTGCTCCTTCTCCACCAGGACCTCTCCAATAGCCGCAACGTCAGCCACCTCAAATTCTTGCCCCATCACAGCAGCAACAACCCCATCTTCCTGCAACGGGTCAGATCTAACCAGCAAAGGCGTAAGCCGCTCCTCAGCAATAGGCGTCAACAGCGGAACCTGCATCTGCGGCGGCATGCTCAACCTCATGGGCTCGCTAGAATCCACAGCCGTAAGAGTCGTTTGCTCCGTCTCCGCCAGAGTCGTAGGGATGTTTATAACAATCGGCTCGTCGTCGGCTTCAGCTTCGGCTTCGGCATCCTCAGAGATCAAAGGTAGTACGTCGACGGCACCGCCGTCTCCGTTAACCTCTACCTCACGGTCCGTAGTCTGAGGAAGAGCGGGAGGGGGCGTCTGGCTGCGTTCCAAAGGCGTGGTCTCAATATTCGTAGCCTCTGATATGGGTAACTGCTCCGGCTCATTTGCTGCCGTCGTAATGACAGCCAAGGAAGCTTCAACAACCGCCGACTCCACATGAGCAATTAGCCCTTCAGCCTTCCTCCTCTCCTCTTCCTCCGCAAGCCTCTCCATCTCCTCATACTTCCTCATCATCCGCTCCTCAATCTCTCGAATCCGCTGCTCCTCCGCCTTCCGCCTCTCAGCCTCCTCATCAGCAAGCTGCCGACTAAACTCTTCCTCAGCCATCTTTTCCCTTTGCTGCTCTTCCTCCTTTTTGGCCTGTTCCAAATACGCGATTCGTAGGCGATCATCTTCCTCTTCACGGCGTTTTTTAGCATCAGCTTCCCGTTGTACTCGTTCTTCCTCTTCGATCTGTCGTCGTCGCTGTTCCTCGATTTCAAGCATTCGTTTCTTTTCCTCGAGACGTCGTCGTTCGGCTTCCGCTTGTTGTATCCGTTCCTGTTCGAGTTGTCGTGCCCGTTGTTCTGCTTCAATCCGTAACCTCTCCTCTTCCAGAACACGCAGTCGTTCCTCCTCTTCCTTTCGTATCCGTTCCTCCTCTTCCTTTCTAACCTTCTCCTCCTCTTCCAAAATTTTCAACCGCTTTTCTTCTTCCTTTCTCACCCGTTCAGCCTCAACCCTCTCCTCTTCAACCCTTCTAACCCTCTCAACCTCCTCTTTCCTCCTCCTCTCCATCTCTTCTTCATAATTCCTCTCCTCCTCCTCCCTTCTCTTAAAAACCACCCCCCTCCACCGCCTCTTCAACTCCTCAGCCCTCCCTTCCTCCCCAAAAACCCAATCATCAAGAGCAGCCTCCACAGCCTCCAACCGATCAATCCACTCCTCAGGCACAGTCTCCTCCCTCCCTTCCAAAAGATCCAACATACCATCAATAATCTTCCCACACATCCCCACGATCCCAACCACATCAGCCTTTCGCTTCTCCCACACAACATCAACCCCCCTCTCCAGCGTCCAAAGCGTAGACTCCTGAACCGCTTCATCCCCAACACCTTCCTCTATCTCCTCCAACCACCTCCTCCCTTCATCCTCAACATTTCCCTCACCACCATTAAGTAAACCCGACGACCTCATAATAATCCCCTCCGCCCTCCCCAGATCTCCCAAAAACGTAGGAACAACCCTACAAACCTCCACCCTAACCCCCCAATTCTCCAGTAATCCCCACAGCCGATGTAAAGGCGGTAACAACTGCAACGTCGTGGCGGTGATGATGGCGAGACTATCGCTCATCCGGCCGTTGCCCAGTTCATCTATCTGCTGGGACTTAAAATGCAACACTCTGGATTTTAAACCTTCGATGTCTAGCTGTGATAGGTCTGAGGAGATTATTGTGATTCGGGTGGAGATGTAGTCCAGTGTCTTCTTTGTTAAGGAACCTAGGAATTCTTCGTGTGAGTCTTCGTCTGAGGATGAGGCGGAGTGGTCTGAGGTTGTGTCTAGATCTATTTTTTCGGTTTTTGGGGATATCTGGATCGGATGACTGGTTATAGACGGTGGTAAGGCGCCTAGGAAGGGGTTCCCGTCCAGAGGGGCAGATTTCGTAGGACTAGAGTTGGGTCTATAACTCCCCCCACTTAACGATCTAATACCGCTCCCTATACCTACTTCACGACCTCGAGTATTACCTATGGCAGTAAAATCGAACGTTTGACGTTTTAGAACCGTAGGAGTGCCCGGTCCCGTCGATATACCCAACCCGAAGCCTATACCGCCAGATACCTGTAACGACCTACGTTTTGAGATCTTTTCGTAAGGTGATAAGGGACCGTTTGAGGAGGTGAAGAGTCTTCCGGGAGTCATTGGAGAACTTGGGTGGTGGTAATCGAGGTCTAGACGTTTTAGCATCAGTGGGGTTGCGGCTGTTGGGGAGAGAAGTTCGTCTATTTGGGACATTGAGATCGTTCTGTCTTTTGTTTTGTCGAGGGTTAGGGATGGGAGGACTGTGGTGACGGTTGTGGGTTTTGGGTTTGGTGGTGTAGATGAGGATGATGAAGATGTAGGGTCGGTGAATAATCGTCTGTTTACTGGGAGTTTTCCGTTTGTATTTGTAGAAGTAGACCCGTCACCGCCTATTCCATGTTCTAGGTCGACTTTTCTCCGTTTCTTCCTACCACCGATACGTTTGCAGGGTATCCTAAACCCATCACCGTCGGTTTTGATCCAATAGGTCAACGGCTCCCATTTCTCGACCTCGTATAACCAGCTATCGATCTTCTCGGCCGCAGAGGCAGCCCATAATCCCACTTCTTTCTCCCCGGGTAGGAAGTCCTGGTCTGACATTTTTGTTATGGTTGTGGGTGTTAGACGGGATGAGAGGAGGGGGTCGTGGTTGCCTGCTGTGTTATTGTTGTGATGATGCGGGTGGTGGTGGTGATGGGTGGCGGAGATGGGGGATTTGAAGCGGAGGCTGTTGGGGGAGGTTTTGGGGGTTGATTTGATGGTAATAGATGCGTATGTTTTGTAGATTTTATGTCGAAGAAGAAGAAAGGTAAACTAGTAGGTAAGAAGGAAAGCAAAGCAAAGCAAGAGGTGAAGGTCGCGAGAAGATTACATCTTCGTCGGAAAGGCAGCTGAGAGAAGTATCCGGACAGGACCGTCGGGTTGCGGTCGATGGAAGCTGGAGATATGTATCCGTAGCTGGGAGGAAGATATCGACGTGGACAGAAGCTCGGACACGGAACCCGGTGGTTCGTGTGGGTAGGCAGGCCCGGCTAGCAGATGGTGGAGAGCAGACTCCTGACGTCAGAGCCCTGCGCGTGCCTGTCGCGGTGTGCAGCTGCGGGTCAGAGCTGGTCGTCGAGTGGAGGGGTAGTTAAGGGGGGCCACTGCCGTCGACGGGGTGACGCTGGATCCGGTGGGTAACTGGGAGCTATGGTCGGTAACTAGTATATTCACAAAAGGTCAGTTAAGTTGAAAGAGAAAGAGAAACAAAAAAGGTCGATGCTTCAAAAACCAGAAAAGAAAGAGTCAAGTTGAAATAAATTAAAATTAATATCAAATCTAATCATACCTCGCTCTTTCGCAGGGTTTAACTACCGCGCACGGATGGCCCGCTTCAAAGTGGGTTGTAAGAAGAAACGAAGTTCCAATGGCACGGAAGGGATCCCAATGCCCGCCTCTGATTCGCGTGGACGCTTTCCATCGCCCCACGCGACGAACGGTATGTGATCCAATGATATCCCACGCGTCCGGTCGAGGCGGCCGATTTCCAGCGCATGAGATTTCGGATCCGATGGACTGGGAATTCTGGAACGCCCTCGATTCGGGTGGACCTGAATATCTTGCATCTCCAACCGTCGGATACTCAATGCCTTCTATCATTTCTATCATATCGTATCGTATAGTATCGTATCGTATTCCATTCCACGTCGTCAGGCAACCGCAATTAACAAAGTACTGCCTCTGTTGTGGGATATTTCCGATCACCACAACAACACACCGAAACAGTCTCGATCAAATCCGGCAACCGTTACACAAGAACGTTAAGCACGAGCTCCCCGCATGGCTTGCATGGCACCCGCCTCGGCCTCTGCAGGCACACACCACCTCATCACAACGTAGACTCCCAAGGCGAAGAATCATGCCTCAAGCCCCATTTACTCTCTACGTATCCCATCTCAACCTAAATTTATAATCAGTGTCTATGAAAACTCACACAACCACACTCCCCAACGAAGACAGAGTGTACATGTATATTACAATTACTCATATAAATATCGCTAACACAGTATAATCTAACACTCCACCGCAGAACAGCCTCAAGCCATTCCCACCATACACACCTCAAATCCATGATGGATAGTAAACTACTCCGCAACAACCGGCCTCGCCTCCCCAACCGCACTCCACCCCCCTTTACCCCCCTTCCCCCAAAACTTCAGCCTCCCAAACCCCCTCCTCACCCCTTTCGGCAGGCCCACCCTCACCCAGAAAACCACCACCCCGACGAGCACGAACACCACCACCGCCGCCGTCTGCAAGGGAGCCCCAAACACCCCCCTACTGACCAAAAACAAACTCACACAGCAAAAGACAATAGGAGTCACAATCCAACACCTATACGGCCTCTCCAGATCCGGTTCTCTATACCTCAGAATAATCAACCCCAGCACCGTCAAGAAATAAAAACTATACCCCGCCACTCCATAAAACGCGATCAATGCCTCAAAACTTCCTATTATAACAAAGAAACTCGTCAAAAACGCGTTGAGCAGCATGGCAAATATCGGTGTTCGCGTGTACGATGTCCCGAATACCGGGATCTTGAACGTAGTCGTCGTCGGTGTCGTAGCTGAATTCGTGATCGAACGTATCCCCAACCGTCCGAATAGCTTGGGGAGGTACCCTTGCTTCCCTGCGACGTAGACCAGTCTGCCGGATGTGAACGTTGTGGCGTTTAGGGCGCCGAAACAACTGATCGATACCGCCAGGGCGAACAATATACCGCCCACGGACCCGAACACCGTTGTTCCGAAACGCACCGCCACGGTGGTCGACGAGGCGATGACGGAGGATGGTAGGACGAAGAAGTACGAGATGTTCGCGAGGAGGTAGCAGGAGATGACCAGCGGCATGGCGGAGTGGATCACCCTCGGCAGGTCCCGCGTCGGGTTCTTCATCTCGCCTGTGATGTAATTCACCTACTTCATGTTAGCTCCGATTCCACCTAAACAACTACTATATTAAAGGATATGTGAACGTACATTATCCCACCCATCGAACGCCCACAGCCCGGCGTACAGCGCCACGGCGTAGGCGCCGGGATCCCGACTGCTCCCCTCGAACCAATTCCCCATCTTCCACTCCATCGACGGTCCACCGGGCTTGACACTAAACCCCGTGATAGCGACCACAATCCCAATCACCGTAATCGCCATCAAACTGATCAGTTTGATAAGCAAGAACACATCCCCCATCCTCGTCCCCGCCTTCGTGCTCAAACAGTTCAAAATCGTAATCATCCACATGCCCGCCAACGCTATAATCTTAACCGCGACCTGTGGCGGCGGGTCGGAGTCCTCTGTTAACGATCCCCAGAACACGGAACCTAAGTATTCACCGGCGATGATGGAGATGATGGCAGCGGAACCGGGTCTCATGACCACTATGGCGACCCAGGCGAACAGAAACGCTGGTAGGTCGCCGAATATGTGCTGTAGATACGCCTGCGCACCTCCACTCAACGGAATCGCGCCTCCCAGCTCAGCGTACGACGATGCACCCGTCCAGGCCAGTATACCTGACAGCAGCCATATTAATAGCGCCGCACCGGGTGATCCGGCGTTGGAGTTCACTTGCGCCGGAGAGCTGAATATACCAGAACCAATCTGCAAGCCGACGACGAGTGACAGGCCGTTGAGGTAGGTTATCGACTTCTGCTTCTCGAGGTTCTGGGAGGTTCCACGGGTGGAAGTGGGGTCGAGGGAGAGGTAGAGAGGGTCAGAGGCCGAGGCTGAGAGAGGGAAGAGGTGGGCGTTGAAGTCGAAGGTGGAGCCGACGGAGTAGGAGCGTTGGCGGATGGGACGGGGTCCGCGACGGTTTGTGTCGGAATCATCGATCTCGAGGGTCAGAGGGTCGTCGTGGGTGGCTAGCTCGGCGGATAACCTGCGAGAGGAGGACACGGAGGGGGAGTCCGAGGATGAACGGGCGGAGGAGGAAGCTAGGGATGCGAGTTCGAGGGAGTCGCGGCTGTCAGCGGTGGTGGCCGAGAGGGGGATGTTGGTGTAGGCCGGCATCCTGGGGACGGATGCATCAGCGGGGTATGAGCCTGCAGCCGGGTATCAACAATGACCGGGGTAAGGATGGCACGACGAGAGCGAGCGTGGATGAAGTCAAGTCCAACGGTCGGCGTGGCTGTGACCAGGTATACGGCAGCGGCGATAGGGATGGTGGACGTTGGCGTGTTAGATGGTCATGAAGGTGTATCGGATTCGGTCGTGAAGGTGGCCGTGGAGCACGTCAGATGGAACGAGACCGAGCAGAAGCAGAAGCGATCAGGAGACCTGTCCTGAGAGGCCGAACGACGGTTTGGGATTGGTGATGGTGGTTGGTTTCCTGGTCGCATGGAAGTGCTCCGAAGAGCAGCTCTGAAGCGTCCCTGGCGTGCACCGCCACAGCCTCACCAGCCACGATTTGATCTCACCGCCACAAATAATCTGATCTAATCCCCAGCCACATTTTGAATCAGACGCCACAGATGCATCGGATGGGATTTGAGGCCGGGATGCAGCAGCGGTGATTGGCCGGGCCAGGACCAGGATGGACGCGTATTTCCGACTAGCGCCTTCTCTTTCTCTTGACGGGTATTCACTGGAGATGGAAAATAAATCTCTCATCTTCTCTTTCTCGACAGATAATATAATACGAACCGGAGTCATGATAAAAAATAGAAGTGAGTGAAGATAATATGTGGGGAAGTGGCTATTTGGCAGCATACCGATTGTTATCGTCAGCCTCGAAGGAATAAATATAGACAGCGAACAGCGAGCGAACAGTCAGCAGCAGCGTGCCTGGCAGCCTCGACGATTCAATCGATGTGGGTCCGGCTGCAGTTTATCCGAGAACCCATTCGATCGCTCACAATCAGTCGATTCGTCGACTCAATCAGAGAGGAGGAAATGGAAGGTAAACAAAGAAGAGCATCGATGGGTATTAAATAAAATAAATAATTAAAATAATTAAAGTTAAATAAAATAAAAAATAAAAAATAAAAAATAAAAAATAAAAAAAATAATTAATCAATCTGGCACGGCCTCCGTTTGAACTTATCTCGCAGGTGTCGACCGGAATCGACTCGGTTTGAACAGCCGTGTCAACGTTATTAAACAGAACAGGGCTCGCAGAGTGTGAAGCATCGAACAATCAACTGTCATTCGCACTTCGGGGCGCAGGCCAGCCCTCTCGACCGTCACAGCCGGATGCCAAAGGCGCTAGCCGATATCTCTGACCGGGGCAGAATTAATTCCAGTATCTGAGACGTGCTTTTAATTGTCACTTCCCGCCGTCCCATCTTTCCTTCCATTCTTCTCTTTCTCCCTCAGACCACACTTCCTCTCCAACCTCTTCCCCACGCGTCAGTCCTCTCAATCGCACCTCTTATCTTCCTTACCCCTGCGACAGTAACTTAAAATCCTCTCGCGAAGAAAGATACTTCACAATGATCGCTCCCGTCTTCGTCATCGCCGCCTCGCTGGCCTCCCTCGTCGCCGCTCAGGTCGGCGTCGGCAACCAGACCATCGTGCCTTCCTCCGTCGACGTCAACACCCGTAACGGCTGGTGTCGCTCCGAACGGGACACCTGCACCACCCTCTGCTCCAAGAACTGGTCCACCAACGAGTGCTCCCAGGACACCCTCCAGTTTTCCTGCGTCTGCTCCGACGGCTCCGAGCCCGACCTCGTCGCCTACAGGAACACCCTCCCCTTCTTCATCTGCCAGGAGTACATCGCCCAGTGCGTCGCTGGTACGTATCTATTTTCTCAAACACTCGAGATCTCGAACACTCGACATTTCTGAATCGTAGGATTCTTCCTGACACAATGCTAATACAAACCTGCAGGAAACGCCACCGAACCGACCCTCCAGAACATCTGCCGGACCACCAACACCTGCGGCGACCTCGATCCCGCCGAATTCGTCCCCACCACCACCATCCGAACAGTTCCATCCACCACCTCCGGCTCAAATTCGAACGGCACTAACACTCCCCCAGTAACCACCACCGGTGGCAACAGCGACGCCCCAGCCACCACCTCCCCGAACGCTGGCACAAATCTCGACCCACCATCCTACACCTTCCTGCGCATGTTCGCCCTCCTCACGGCCTTGGGTATGGCTGGTTTCGGATTAGTCCTGTAAAGATTTCGCCATGATCGATTACAAAAAGACCACTGCCTTTTCTTTTATTATTACTATTATCACTTTTTCACAGGCAACTCTTATTAACCCTTCGTAATGACTCCGGAAGAACAAAATACCTGATCCTCCCGGTTTAATGCCCTTTTTTTTTTCATTATTTCTATTCACGTCGGTGATGATAACATGGGGATGATCCTTTTCAGCCTTCCTTTTTTTTCTTTTTTACTTCTATGATACCACCCCGCCTGTACTAGCATAACGATTCATAATGAGAGGGCGATTTTTCGTGAACTCCTTTTTCTTTTTTTTACTCCAGAAGTTTCCATTCAATTCAAGTAAATACAAATACACCGTGAAGAAGATGGTGGTGTTTACTTACGTACCGCCGGAAGTATCTATGAATAGAACCCCGTAGACGTCTACCAACCGAGGAGCTGCCCAGCCAATCGGGTTTGTTCCAGAACGTGGCCGATCTCTCCGTTGCTCGGCTGCGAATATAAATTTACATAAATAAATAAATCTACTATATAAGCAAGACAACCGTCTTCTACCTCTTCTTCCTCCTCCATCTTCTCTACACTACACCTTCCTAGATCACTGCTTCACGACTTCACCTTCATCCACCTACATCTATCTACACCTCCACCCTATATACATCTACATCTACCATCGTGGATCCATCCCCATAACACCTATCTCGATCATCACGTCTACCATCTACATCTCATGATCATTTCGTTCCCTATCACGCTCTACGAGCACACCTATCTTATATATATCCCTAAACATTCACCAGAGAAAGCCGCGAGCGTCTTGTCAGAGGAACGAGCTGGTATGAGATACTACCTCCACCCTATATACATCTACATCTTCATCTCCATCCCCACCCGGACGTCATCACTTCTATCTCGACCATCACAGCTACCATCTAAGCTACCATCAACATCATTCCGTTCCCTATCACGCTCTATGAGCATACACACCTCATACGCATTCCCTCAAAATCATATACCGGTAGCTACGAGCACCTAGTTAATGCGAGGGACAATATGGCACGAGACACTACACTACACAAGCCACAAGCCCAGCTAATCAAGACACCAGGGCCAAAGAATATGCACAGACGTCTAAAGTCATTACTCACACACTCTCCACAACAACTAAAAAGGAGATCTTCACAACCCTTTCAAGGGAGGCACCTACCTATATATACTATATATAAGACGACCGACAAACTACTTCCACATAATATCGAACCTTAAGATGGGCAGAAGATACAGCCCCTTTCGCCATAATAGTGGGTGGTCTGTCTAAAGAGGTTCCTTGCACTTATTTATATATACTTATCTACGACGGGCGGGAAGCAGACCCTCACCAGCTATGGCTGGCCGTCTGCCTTGGGCGTGTGGACGGGATCGATATTAATACCAGACTTGCCTTAGCTCTGATGAGACCAGCCACCACACCTCCCGATCAACTTCACCAGCTCTACATCGATTTGCCTGGGAACTACTACCTTCATCCCACCGACTATTACATCGTCTATATATAAACACATCCGAAACTAATACATGGTTTCTTACCCAAGCCCACGAGATAGAAGTTGAGGGCGGCTTCTCGGGTGGTGCGTTAAAGATGCACCACCACTACTGTACCACAAACTCTATCCTGTCCATATCAAAGATTCCACTGATCGACGTGGCTGCTGCATGGACGCACCCACTTTCAACTAGGTCCGGTGAATGGCATGTCTGACGACAGCGTGTGCTCTTGGTGATGCGGAGAGGAAGACCGAGGACAACGGAGCCGAAAATATGTGGGCGGCGGGATATATATATATACCTACATTATATCGGATCGGGATCAAAGGTTCGTGAGCGACCTATGGAAAGAACCCTTCAAGTTAGCGAAGCCGGAAATCCGCTACCTGCAGACAACAGCGTTCAACCCACAGGCAGATGGCCAGACGGAGAGAGCTAACCAGGAGGTCGAACATGCACTGAGATACCACGTAGGTGCCAACCAGAATAGTTGGATAGCCGCGCTGCCGGACATTGAGAGGACGATTATGGACTCGCGACATTCAACAACCGGACGAGCGCCATCGGAAATCCTATACGGCAGTATATCAACCTCGAAGATCTCACCTAGGTGTGAGATGAAATGATACTAGTACATATGAACTACAAGCATGTACGCACGCACTCGAGTCCACGTGGAATTTCGAACAATGGCGACCTACCGGAAGCTCAACTAGCTCGTTGTGCCGTGAACCTACCGGTCTCATGCCCCCTCTGGCCTCTCTCCAGTATCACCACGCCCTTCGACTCGCCAACTTCCAGAACAGCACAACACTCATACCATGGGGCGATAAAGATCTCAGAGCTAGGAGAAGAACCAGACGTCATCAGTCAGCGGACAAGAAACTGCCTGTTGCCAGGCGGATATCTTCTTCCCGTCATTGGTCTGCCAACTGTGTTCATCCCCCCTCACGAGACTCTCTTCACTGCCTCTATACCCCTTGCTATGAGGTCTACAACGACACCTACAGCACATCCGTGGCTTTGGCAGGCGGGGAAAGCTTCAAATGCTCGCAAGCTATGACATGGTTGCTTGCTACACAACCAAAATGCCCCATGATGATGCACTGGCTATCGAAGTACTTATACGACGGAGCGTCGAGGTTTACCTCTACCTTGACGATGTCTGGGGATGTATGATGGGCGTGGAGGCTGGGGATAGAGAAGACCGAGAAAGCACCATCGAACAGCTCGGTTGAAGACTCAACTTTCAGTATTCGATATCCGCTGTTGACGATGCCACAAAAACAGCAACTAGAATCCTCTATCTTTGTATCAAAAATAAGGGTAAAAATCCTTACGCACTACCTATATCTGTCAACTTCTACCAGAATGTTGTCAAATCGACATATCTAAGCAAGATGGATTCTTGCATTATCATTGAGTACAATCCCGAACTCTGTGAGCCGCACTTATCCTCTTCAATATCTCACAGATCCAGCGGGTGGGAATGTTATGATCTACATCAAGAAGCCAAGCTTTAAGCTTTACGCCTCTCTTAAGGAATTTCTCTCTGCGTTTCATGGAAACGTGGTCATCAAGGAGGATACGAAAGGGCCTCGGTCCTCAGCTCCCGGGAATATTGTGACGGCCCTCAGTGCTATCACAACGCCGGTTTATCAGATTGGTCAGGAAATGGCGATATCTAGTTACGAGAATGAGAATCTCACCGATCTATCAACAACTCAACGATTACTCTGACCGACCTCAGAGGCGACATCAACCACCGGGCCGACGAATACTGCTTGAGTAAAAAGCACAAACCCGGAAATCCAAACGGGGTGGTTGGAAATCAATACGACGGAAGACCGAAGGATTCACAAAGAAAGAGGATGAGCTGACGTGAATTCCATCCCGAGGTTGATCCACTGCTACCTTGCGCGAGTGCCCAAGAAGTTCATCCTAAACTGATTGGGATTGCATGCAATCGAACCCGATAAATGGACGGAATCTATTTTCTCTTTGAGTGACTGGGGGCTCATGGGCTTACGAAAACGCAGCATGAGCTACCGGATAACGACGAACTAATGGGATCTTGGATCTGAGCACCAAAAACGAGGCCGCGGTTTACGAATGGGTCATGGGGTTCGTCCGATGCACCTACTCTTACCATCTTCTTGGTAAAGTGGCTTCGCAAGACGCCTATCGCTGTGAGGCCTCCGCAGACATCATCGCGAGTATCGTCCTGCCGATCCATAAAGATGTCTTTCCAAAAAAGGACGTCAAATTGTTCTCACTAGTGCCGATGGAGAATAAGACGATTTACAATCGACAGAAATGTGCGATCGAGAATATACTCAAGGCCCTAAAAGAGCGAAGTGAGAACTATAAACCGAACTCTGCAACGTTTCAAACCATCGTCGCCGATGTGGGATTGTCGTGTGGAACGGAAGCTCTTGTCCGCTGGGGATGAAGTTTTACCACTAATATATATCTATATATATTGCGTCGAAGTTTAGAGGGGTTTGACCGTCTGACGGAAATCAACTATGTGGAATACTATTTTTACGGTCCTGATGGTCGATCTGGAGATACGATACCTATCTAAGAGTTAAAAAAGGTACCCGGCTATCTCCATGCCTGCCAGATAGGTGCCGAAGGGGTTACTACCGGACGAGGTCAAGGTACCTAAGGCATACTTTCGCCATCCATGCATGGTCAGGTGGTTTGTCAGTCGACCCGCAAGCAGACCCACAGGAATGCCTACCTACCGGACGTCTACAAAAGTGGGTGATCGAGTTAAAAGGGTACCACCAGGCAAACACAAAACACCCTGAATGCGATCTCACAGGTGCGACAAGGCAATCGGGCGTCGGGGGCAAAGCAATCACCACCCTCTCCCGACCAACTTACCCCGCTGCGCCGATTTTCCGCAACTCCAATCGATAGGTTTCTATGTTCATTCGCAGTTTGACCAAGAGACTACCAACATTACAAACTGGGCGAACCACGAACAAATGACTGACGGAGATGACGCTAAAACCGTCCGGATGTGGAAGACGCACGGGTGGACGACCAAGTACTACGCTGATCTTGACGCCGACCTAGGAGTTGAGTTACTGGACTATATATACATATATCCACTGGCCAGCTAGGTGATGCCTACCACGCTTCAAATTCCAACGATGAATTCGTCCAATTGACTGGAATAACTAAAGAGGTTGGATTTTGGAGTTAAACGACCATTGGGTTTTCGCATACGGTGGCTTTCCGTTGTGTTAGGGCATAGCACACGCAAGCTCCACGTACAAGATGAGGCCTGGCGTGATAGCATGCATATGGCTCTCTGGAGTTTTTCCAACTGGAACCTTCGCAACCAAACCTCCGTACGGATCGCATTCAAGCAAAGGACGCAAAATTGATGTCCGACAGAAAGATTGCATTGACAAGAGAGGCGTGAAGGCTACTTCGAAAACTATGGTGAATCGTCAATTACGCTGGATGCCCTGACTGGCCCACCCGCGCAAGTGCGAGGCAGAGGCCGCCATGCAAAGCACCCAGCGAAGCACCGTTCGATTATGTACCGACATGGAATTATCCACGGGTGTCGGTAGCATATGATAGCCAGCAGTCCACGGAATGCATAGACCTACATGCAGCTGGAAATTTAGCACTACAAGAAGCAGCAGATCAACGATGTCCCGCTTCCTGGTTCTCCAATCGGTTCCCATGTTAGATTGGGTCTCGGTTCACCCAATTCTATGGTCTATATAATTCATATATATTAAGAAAGGAGGATGCGGACGGTGGGATGGTATATTCGTTCTTTCGTCCTTTCGATGGATTTCGTTCTTACGCTATTTCATCTGCGGCAAATGGAACGGCAGAGTGCTTGTTGCATAAATAACGGCAATGGGTATATATACGAGCTGATACCCGACAGCCTATTTTTGCCATGCGAAGTGAACGAATCATGATATATACTTACTAGCATCTTCGCGCTACATGCATATCACCGCGGTTCATCGCAATGTGCATTCATGGATACATACATATCACCAGCTTAGGTTCGACCAATACCATACCGAACGCTCGCTCGTATGTGAGCGCTGGTATGGTGGTCGCTCTATATGTGCGGGGCGCATCATGGAATATTTTCACTTGATCACGCTTCTACCGCGTAAGCCACCACAATTTCTAGCTCGCATGGCTGGCCGTGTGAGGAATTGATAAAACCACTTTGATTGGCTATATATACCAACAGAGATCCCAACCTTTTATGAAAAGGTCGCAAAAGCACCCCGAGACGCTTGTTGGAGAACCTTTCCGGTAAACCAAGAGGCTTTGCATCGAACAAAACATGAAGGCTCCACAAAATCCGGCCTGTTGGATACAAGCCGATGATAAAAGGATTAAAGCCTTTTTTGATTCCACTCTAAAGAACACAGAACATGGCCTCGCAAACCTACCTAGGGCTTGATGGTGGTGTCAACGATCCCCACCGACTATGCTATGTGGTGCTTAACCGTGCGTTAATCAGCGATACGGGTTACAACCAAAGAAGCATCGAAGCCATGACGCTCAATCTGCTTCTTAAATCACGGAAACCAACCCACCCTTAGATGGTCGTTTACACGGATTGTTCGGCTGTCAGAGTCGTACTACACATGTGTACATCAACAATCTCCGACCTGAAATGCATCTCCCGGAGATTGGGCTCTTGGTTTGCAGGCGTACAAATCGTCCGATATATATATATATCTCATTCCTTCACTACCGCCATGGATAGGTCTACCCCAGTCCATCTATATAAAGGTCAACTGAGATCCTTTCTATGCTCAAAAAAAGAAGTGAAGTTGAACAAGAAGGAAAAGGAGGATTTCCAGGACTTAAAAGGAGCATTGCCAGCATTGCCAGGACACTTTCAGCAAGACAAGATAGTCTACGTTTATGTAGACAGCTCGAAAGCTTGGGGAAGAGGAGTTGCAATATACCAGACGAAACCGGACCAGCCTTGAACACGATTCTGCATGCAATAATCACTCCAAAAACAGGCTTTGATAACCTCACGGCCGTGCACGGATAGGTGGATCCAGATATTTACTGCCGACACCGTGCTAAAACCCAGAAGCGATGCTCGGGTTTGCAGCCTCACAGGACATACTGAAATGAGTGCTAAAGACGCCCAGTGTGCTGCAAGGGATGTGAAAAGGGTGTACACACCCCCGCACGGACATCCAGCTGCAACCCTCATCGAAACCTAGGCATGGAGGACTGCGGTTTAGTCTCTTTGATATAGGAAGACGGTTGCTACGTTATGGTTGCTTCTACTCTGAGCATAAACGTTATACGCAGCATCTGAGGCTTTGAAGCATATCTGCTCTGTTCAACAGTAATATGTCTTAAGAGCTTCTTAGGTTATATATACGCAGGAATACTGGTCTTCGTTTTTGAAGCAGCTGCCGCTAGGTACATTTATCCAATTAGCACACGGTTCCATTGACGCTGTATTATGGGGACTCTATCTACTGCCTTTGAGGTATAGGGAACGAGCACATTGATAAAGGAAAACGACTTTACCGCTTTGAAAATGTCGCACTCCTTGAGCCAAAGTCAGAATTCTGATGCGAAGGTGTCTACGATTACGCTGGACTGGGGACATTCTATGGCTCAATGGTGGGCGAGCATATTTCTAGATGTTCGTCTTTTGCAATACGGAGTTTTGGTCATTCCATATACTGATACTTTCGCTCAGTCCGCGATACATGACGAACAGTCAAAACGGATGGGCGGGTCTATCTGCGGAAAAATTATACAACAAAACGTATCGAAATTCTATATATATACAGGGAAGAATGGCCGCAGAGGGGACAGACGAAACAGCTAAGATCGATGCACGGTTAAAGACTTAAGTCTCGACGAAGGTTCTTGATCGGTTACCACCAACAAGTTTCAAAGCTATTGCTCTACAAATAATCTGGGGGGAGGAACCGGCATGCTGTATCTGCCAAGTTAGAGCAGCAAGTTTTGATGAAGACGATGCCCTCGAGCATAATTGACTCTCATCTAGCGTCAGCTTCATATGGAGAGGAAAACATACCAACATGGATCCATGGGGCTAGTCCGACATGCGGACAGATTATATATATATATATACATACCAGTACTCGCGATTGCCTACGAAGTCCCGGTATGGTGAAGCTCTACACTTTGAGGGATTGACGCTCTTGAAGGTGCATGTGCCCGTCAGATGACCGAGGAGTCATTACGGGTCATAAGATCTCGTCAATTCCTACTCCAGAACCGCAATCACGGTGATCGCACTCTATATATATCATGATCGCTTCTCCATCTGCTTCCCCCAGAACCAGTCAGGATCGACTGGGAACGACCAACTCATCCGGTCGCTCTCACATTCAATCAGAAGTTAACCTCCATCACTCTGTTGGGACGTCCGCAGACGGGGCTACTCTGTGAGGACGCCATCTCCGCAGAGGACTTCAGTTTTGACACAATCGCTTCTGAATGTTTCGCGTTTCTTACTCGATCCACGCTAACTACCTAAGATGTATACCTGGGTATATAATGGCAGGTTACGCCATGCATGTGGTTGTTCCGGTTCTGGTTTTCACGGGCATTAGCTTTGGGTTACAGCATCACCTCTGAATGTGAGCTCTCGTCCGCTGCCTCGATACTGCTCAAAAAATCGGTGCTGAAAGCAAGATTTGCAAGCGGTGTTTTGTCTTAGACGAGAGATGTGGGGGGGCGTGTGCCCGAGATTCAAGTCGTTTTACGGCCGGCCCGGCTAAAAAGATCGCGATAGCGATCACCGACTCCCTCCCAAAGTTCTATCTACTGTGACGGAATAATATTAAACATAAACAATATCGAGTTTAACCTGAAAGACCCCCTCGGAACCAAAATATCAAAAGCCGTCGGACCGTATCCGGTTGGCCGACTCATCATCGTCTGGATGGCGAGTCTCAGCTTATACTCGGTCAGCTGAGCGCCATAAGGTATCATTACGGTGTCCAAGCCGAACATGACAAACGTGCCGAACTCGAGTGCATGGTCAACAATCCTTTCAAACATCGAACTGGGCGTTAGATGATTTGACTACTCTGAGGAAGACTTTTTAGTCTAATGGGTGAGGAGGATCTTGAAGGAGCGAGCCCAAAATGTATCGAATTGTGGCATATTTCCGACTATTGGGCCAGACATGGGGGTCTACATTATGTCGCAGTGGCGAACAAGGTCAGGGGTTTAAGAGGAAACTTATCGATTATGAGCTGAATGTCGAAACGCAAGTTCCGCAAACCCATATAACGAACCTAGCTCGAGCTAGTCTACATGTCACTTATCCCTGACTTCCGGTATCCCTTCAAGGTCACTTTAACAATGCCGGTTGGGTTAAATGGAATACCGAAAATATATATATATATACCACACAACCAGACCCCTTGCTCATGGGGAACCGAGCTAAGCTGTCGTCGAACGAGAGTATATACCCATGATCACCATATATAGACAAGCGTACCGGAGAACCCTCTCATAGTATGTTAGAACAATCGATCACAACCCGCTGCACCTAATCGGACAAACTCCTGTCAACCCAAACTCTCCCAACCGAAAGCGAAGAATAGCATCACTACAAACCGCTCATAGATGAGGAACTGCTCGATGAAGCAGGATACATACCAGTGGTACAGAAGAACGTTATGATAGGGTGATTTCTGTGAAGGGCGATGCATTATTCTGGAAGTTCCACCTTAAAGAATGTGCAGCCAGACATGATTCCTTCTACATGATCAAATATGGCGATGGTATTTTTATATATTCGCTTATATTTGAGGTATCTGGAGGCGAACATGCTCCGGGGATTGGATATTATTCTGGAGGATCCAACGATATCGATGAGTTGAGCTTGATTAGCTCCCTTTCCAGACGATATTAAAGGGGTCAATCAACCTTGATATGGAGGAAGCTGCTTCTCTGGTTGTGAATGTCAATGTTGCGATCGAAGCCGAGCTTCCAGTCGAGAATTCTAGAAAGGTTTTGCAGCCGGGGAGATCGATCGCCCTCCCAATTCAAGAGAGCGTGAACTGGTACCCTCGCTCCATGATACGGTTTCCGAGTATTCTCAGCCATTAACCGGGGGGCATGCACAATTCGGTCTTTTCGGCGGCATTGTCCCCGTTATATACGATTATCTCTGGCTACGACTGATACGAAACTACATATGATAAGAATCACTTTACCACGCGACGCGAAGATGCCCCGATCCCAATCACCGATCCGAGGATTTCGAAGTCTCAATGATGGAATCGGTATTTACCTACGAATACCCCATGAATGTGGGTGCTTTATACGTTTCATATTTTATATAAATCAGGACGGGGATATGCGGTGGAGAGCAAATGGCGATTTCTCTGCATGCGGTACACCTCGATCGAGCTCGACGCCCATCTAACTAATTGTGTATTAGAGCATCTGGGGAGAGTCGGTATGGGCGTACGGCCGGGGTGGGTATATCTATAGATATACCAAGCTATATACGTCAATTCTCTTTAAATTTCAAAGGGGGGTTGGGACACATTGTTATGGTTTACTATAGAGCTATCGGCGTCGCGTCGAGGTCGGTACACCCAACCAACTGGATGGATTAGGATTCTAGGCCGAACGATTGCGACTACATGTTGTTTGGTGCTCCGGTTGGAGCCTCAGTTGGTAGGCCCAGTATAATGGTTTTCGATCGACGTTCAGAGTCGACAGCGTGCCGGCCTAAATATTTATAAATGTATTATTTGCCCAAACTCTTGACACCAACATCGGCCGGCAGACCTTTATGGATAGGACCTTTCCTAGCCCACCATCCCATCCAGATCGTTTTACTCGATCTAGCCCTTCTCTATTCCTACAGCCTCCGAGGTGGTACTTTGGCGCCCCAAAAACAAACAACTTCTGGTATAAGTATCACCAATGGTTTCATGACAGATGTTCAGATCATGACCAGAATAAATTCTATGCATCAACGCCCCCGCGAGAGCAACATATCAGACCACCACCAGATTATACAATACTGAGGCAATGTCATGAAAGTCTACGAGACAACGGGTCGGATTACATGACGGCAGGGAATCACTCTCTTCCTGTGAAGCCACAATTGAAGAGAACAAAACAAAGGAAGGCACTCTAGTCAATATCAGAATTGCAAAAGGGCGGCCGTGGATATCATGCAGCGGAGTAACTATACCAATGGGGTCAAGGAATAGCGACGATAATCCCACAGAATGGTATATACAAACAAGACACCAAAAACCGCAAAACGGAGTATACAAGGTGAAAGGCGACAAACCCACTGCCGGCTGCCCTTTTTCGAAATCTCATATATTCCGGGCATACATAATCTCTCACAGCTAGCGCTTCCGCTCTATCAGGGAAACTGCCAAAGGGGACGCCAAAAGCCAAGATCATGTGGCAGAATTAGGTATCTGTGCATGCACGGTGCCCGTAATTCGACATCCGGATCCATGGAATTGGAATCAGCAGCGGAACTACTGGCTTCCCGTCAAGATCGACACAGACGTACGTATGAAACACAGAGCTAGTCCCATCAATCACGAAGGGGCTCATGCAGTTCAGTCTTCGGATCATCAGAGCTGGAGGAGGCCATGATGGACGATCGGCCAAGGATCATGAACGGAAAACGCATTCCGAACAAAGCTATGAACGCAGTTCGCTATCAAGTCCGGATCAAGGATGGGCCAAGTAATATGTTTGGTCCTTCACGATTCGCGTGCAACCCCTCGGGACTGAGATGTCAAAAGCCGTCGGACTAATCATTACTGACATCGAGTTGGGGATCAAGAGACTTGACTACCCTGAGGGAGGCTTTCTTGTATAGTGGATCAGGAAGATTTTCAAGGAGCGAGCTGAAAACGTCGCATCGAACACCGCCAGGTTCCCACGGCCTATTGAGAGAAAGTACTCAAATCACGACCTTGTATGACGACCTCAAAACATTTTGTCGCGATGAGGACCTACAGAAACCTTTTGCGAACTCCATGACGTGCGCCGCTCAACTATTTTGACGCCAGTCTCGCCGGCTTCATAGCCCATCGAAAGCAAACGCGTTGAATAGCGGCTAAGTCACCCACGCATGTCCTTGCGAAGATATTTTTTACGACACCCCGGTCCGAAGATATCGCAATTTTCATGCTGGCGCTATTAATATCGGTTTCACGGCACTCATGATATCCCGCTGAGATCTCATGCTTGATACGAACATAATGTGGTGCGGTACTATCCTTGGAAAGTAATGAGTACATCATTAAGAAGCTGAGATTGCTGAGAACGGTCAATGGAGTGACGTATGACGAGGACAGCCTAATATCCCAGCTGCACGAAGGGATACATCATGACGAGTATAAGCCTGCCGTGAACTACGCCAGATCGCAGGGCTTGGACGCATACAAGCGGGCATTGAATCACCCCGCAGGCGAAAAATATCGTCAACTCTTCTGCATCTGGCACCGGAATTATATACCTTCTCTCCACTGAGGCACAAAGCCGAACCTCCTTTCAGCAATGATCCTGCCGTTGACCTTGGATCTGTACCTCCTTTTTAATGCACCCACCTGGATGTATACATGATTGTATATGAAACTCACGCCCAATCCGGATTTTGGATGTTGCTGTCGTCGTGATCGGCTTATTCATAGTTACATCCACGAGCCTATGTACCAGACAGCGACGTTCTCGGAAAGCGGGAGGCAACCCATGAGGTGTGGTTTCGAAAATAGAGATCCGAGATATACCGGCTACCCCATAGTTCGATGCTATCTTGTCAATCTAAAGCCTTTGCTCAAGACGTTTGCATTCCATGGAAAGAAAATGGGCATGCTACTACGTTTCGAATCAGATGTGGATGCCGGATGAGAACCAAGTTCGCGCAACATGATCACTGCATCGTCCCGCCCCTTGGTTGCCACCAAAATGGATCTAGTGGGAACATCCTAGTCGTTCGGCTATTCTCACTTTCGATTCGGAAGAGGAGCATATTGCCGTGAGGCCTTTGCCCCAATATATCCCAGAGCAGACCATATGATATACATGTAAAACAGCTAGTCATACTATCTTAGGATGGCCAGAACATGGGCTGAGAAATATTCTTACAACTATCGCTTACAATAAATATTATAAACCTCTAGATGGACCCACCAGCCGATTTTTGCCCGTGTCTTGGATGGAGGGACCGGGGAAACCCATGTCATCCCTCCCTTGAACTCGAATCACCACAAGCGGTGGCATATGGTGCTCATGGCCGCCGCCGCGGAAGAAATCCCCGCCGGCCTCATACAACCGCTACTACTGTACGACTCCAAATTTGGAACCAAACAGGCTGCGGGCGAATGGATATCACCACCTCAAACGTCATAAAAGCACTGACGAAAATCCGTGACCTCTTTTAAGCATGACGGTAGTGTCTAGCCAGGCGGTTCTGCCGTACTCACAACATGTGGGTGGGAGAAAAATATCGAGACGTCGATTGATAAACGTAAGCTGAGTATGCTTCGAGATATCCTTAAAGAAGCAGCCTGTAATTATATGGGAACCTTGAGGCCTGGCAACTACTCCAGGTATGTTTGGAACAAATCAAAATTTCCAACAGACAAGATTTGAAAGGAAGGTAGACCTCTAAGCCAGGTCGCGAACGACCTCATGGCTGCAGGCCATAAGGCTTGCAATTGGCTCGTCTTAATACTCTTCATTCCTACCCATAGAGCGGTTTGGCCATCTCAGTTAAATATTTGGGTTAGGATATGTCTTCATGATTAGGGCAGCTCGGAAGTACACAAGGCCGTTGCGACATGGGATAGACTGGCTCGCAACCCTTTAAATCACCATGAACAACCCCCTCCCCCCCATGAGTCGACAAGAGACCATTGCCTAGTGACAGCTGTCATGTATAAAGAAAGAGAGAGAGAGAGTTAGCTTAGATTTTAATCAAAATTAACATTCGGTATATGGCAGCCGCATAGTCATGGGATCCTGTATTTATCATATATGACTGCTATTTACTAGTCTGAATCGAATAGACGATGATAACAATTAATATTCTGATTCCATTTCATCTTCATTCGTAATTAATTAAGTACTTAAGTATATTATTTACATCGACTCCAATCATGATAGTCCACCGTCGGGCACTTGTGTTGACTGTTTCATTAATTTCATTTCAGCCCCATCCGAAGCGTGGAATCTTGCGCGTAGTCGCTCGTTCTCCTTTGCCTTGCGTGATAAAATTCGTGTTCTAGCTGATACTTAGCGTTTATGTTCAGATCAAGTTCCGACCCCAGTCGAATAGGCATTTGATACCCTTAAGATCTTTGAAGCAAAGAGTGCCGATTCCGACCTTGATTATTCAGACTTGGCTTCGGGCTTGGCGCGAGAGTCGTCCGAACAAGCGGCACAGAACAAACTGACCGCACACCCCCTAAAATCCCTCTCGCTTACACTATTATAATTAGGTCCGTATGATATAATTTTTATATACGGAATTCTATCAGTATCGGTAGCTATCCAAAGCTTGACTATGTCGGTGACTGTCCTAGGCGAAGTCCATGGGCCGGTAGCTCCCAGGTCTGTTGCGGGTCGAGCTCGAACTGACGTACTGGTGATATCGGTGGCACATACGCCGTATTGTATACTCTCCTTTCCGATTCAGCAAGCGCCCTTGAATCGACCTCGCAAGGGTGTTTATTGTCTGGAGGGTCTGCCGCAGGCGGTACTGGTGGAATGCTGTAGAAACCCTTCAGCCTGCGCCTACAGGACCATGCCAATACGCCCAGGAGCAGGAGGAGCAGTATCATGATGCTGATTCCGATACCAACTCCCGCACCGACAGACAACCCTCCTCCCCCATTTCCGTTATCTGTCAAGTTACCCGTTTCGGTCGGACCGGGCGGGTTGGTGATGAGTGTGAGGTCTTCAGTTCTCCAATTTAGTTGGAAAAGTGGTGCGTAGAACGTATGGGTCGCCGCTGTTAGCGTGCGAGTGACAGTAGCGCTCTCGTCTGATATGGTGGTCGTGAATATTGATGGCACAGAGAGATCTTCTCGAACTCTCTGTCCTCCTGTTGGGTTGCATATGGCGCCTGGGTATGTCGTCGAGCTCACGCTCAAGACGCAAGTCTGGAATGTCCCTGGTTGACAAAAGTAGCCGCTAGAAGAGGAGACAGTTAGTAAAATATCGCCTATATCAATCAATGGCTTTCGAAAGTCGCAGAAACAAGTATCGCCAAAAACTTTATGTAGCAGGACCGAAAGCTTACCTGGGACAACAGCCTGCAGCCGTCTCGCCCTCCCTTAAGGGAAACTGGAATTGAAAATTACCAGTTCCACCGAATGTGCTTGAGCAAGCGGTTGCGTATCCGGAAGGACATATTAGTCCAGGCGAATAGGCACCCAAACCCCTCACCGGCCCGGACGTTATGATGGCCGCGTCTTCAGTCCACGGCGGCCAGCAAGAAAGTATATCAGCAGGCGTAGTGTTAGTGCTGGTTCTGGATATGGTAGTGAGTGAGCACGACTGGGCTCTGAACGCGAAGCAATTCCTAAGTCCGTAGGGACCGTTGCGGGTGCATATGTGAACAGGTATTAGGCAGGATGGGCTTGCCGTAAATGTCGTGAGTAGCGGGCCGAGAATATTACGAGTCGCTGCCATGTTGGGTTATACGTGACGAAAGGAAGGACCGCAGCAATTGTCTCGTATAGGATAGGTATTGGCCTCTCATGAAGCAAAGGCAGCCGCAGGACAATGCCTTTCTCTCATGCGTGACACCGGCAACCTGTGAAATATATACTAAATCGCAAACGGGCACTGATAAGGCTTGACGGGTTCCTCGCTTGAGCATATCGAATCACGGGTGCTCGTCCTATAGCCTCAATGCAGTAGATTTTAATTAGATCCGTTTCCAAGATCTAACTATAGTTGATCTTTCCTCATCTTTACGAGGATGTACGGGGTCAGCATGCTGGTTTGCGGCACGGCGCTTCGAATGGGACCCACTCTACAATAGACATTGTCAACCAAGAAATTTTATCCCGCTCTGCGGGAACGTGCCCAGTTCAGGACCCTTTCGATTCCCGCCAATAGACTACCATACAATCGGGCCGAAACAGGGTGTTCAACCTGCGGGCCAACAAACTAGTGTTCTATTTAAATGCTGCGCAGGCCAAGCTTGAAATTTTTGGTTCCTCGAGCTCGCTAACGATCATAATTTCAAGGACGCGGGCATACTTTCGGCATCATCGTATGAGATATTGGGCCTCAAATTCAAAATGCATGTTCAATGCAGATACCAGCACGACCTTTGCGTATACAATAAAACTTTACATCGGCGACGGAACAAGGGCCGGCCAAAAAAGCCCAACGAAGTATCACCAAGAAAGGCTGGCGAGAACATACAAATTTGCAAAACAGCCAAAATACAAGAAAACGGGAACGCACGCCAAAAATTGCAAAGAGGAAAGAAAGCTAATAATAGAAGGGGAGACAGCCGCAAAAATATCTTGTTGCGTCCCCGCCCGACGCTCTTGCCGCGCCTTCGAAGGTGGGACCAGGCTTGGCGGAGTTCACCAAACGGCAAAAAGGGGCTGCCTCTTATTCATCGGGATCACTAATTGTCAACTGTAGATTCATAGATCTAAATATTGGTTATTGTCCGTGGTATCTATCCCGCTGAATGGTTAAGCAGGCAAGAATCTATTCTACTTGCATACGCCCGATAGATTTCAGCGATTTTAATTGCCAAATATTATTGTCTTCACAACTTCTCCCCAATTGGCCAACTACACACGAGATGCATCGATATCGATCACTGGCGGTCCCATGCTTCTACTCATTCAGCAAGACTATCTCAGCGATCGCGACGAAGACCCTTCCACAACCACTAGCGAATCGATTGGAACTGTGGCGCCAGCCCCGACTGTTTTCGAGTGCGCGTCTCCCGACTTCAGATGCACAAACAAACGAAAACAAGTCAAAGCTGGACCCGGACAAGATCAAAGGACCCGGAGGCCTCACGTTATCGCAAATTGGGAAGCTAGTGCAGAAAAGTGCGGCCAAAGATCGAGAGCACGAAGCATCTGTCAAGCCCTCACAAGCAGCCGCAAGTCAACCTTCAAAGAAATAACAAGTTACGGAATACGAAACAATTGCGCAGTGCAATGGTGTTGTTATATTCGGGTATCATAAGATTATTTACAGGAAGGCTTTTTTGTCCTTAATTTACTGGCGGGCGCTCCAAACTCCGTCAACACCCCCAGGAAGCGACCACACCTGGTTCTTCTGCTTGTTGCCGCAAGTGTAAGCCAGCAACTTGGTGCCATCTTTATAATTTGATGCATTGATATCGACGCAGAATCCCGAGGCAACGTTAATGATATTGCCGGTTGGGGTTGTCTTCCACTGTTGAGATGCCTTGCCTTCCTTGCATGGATTCAAAACAACATTGAGGAATAGGTCGCCAGGAATACCGGTTTGGGTGTCGAGACAGTACTTTCCGGACGCGTTATCTTTGTCAAAGGCGAGCTCGATGGCGCCTTTCTTGAATTTCCAGACTTGGTTCCAGTCCGGGCCGGTGCACTTGAACAGGATAACAGGGTTGTTCTGGCGGAGGAGACTCGTGTTAGTTTATAAATGGGCAAGATATGGTTTTCGGCGAGAGAAACTTACAGGAAGAACAGTGGCGTTGAAGACATCAATGCACTTTCCACCAGACGCAGAGTTGGTGATAGGACCAGTCGGGAAGAGCGGTTGAACACTTGTCGTGATCACCTGCCCATTCACCGCCTTGTCAGTGTAGTGCAGCTGGATCACGTTCTCAGTCTCCGACTTCCAGTTAATCACATTTGGAGGATCTGTGACGATTCTGATTCCATCTGGGTAGTACGATTTGGGAACGATACGGATTAAACCAGGGGCTCGGATACGGGTGTTAGCAGTCCAGGAAACCCAGTACTTTCCAGTCGAGTCGTCGAAATAAGTCGATTTGGTAGTACCAGCAGTAGCCTCGACGAATGTGCGGGCATAGACCCGAACCAGATGAGGATATGGTACTGAAGTCATGTTCGAGCGATCGAAGAGTTCTTCGTATGCCCAAGCGGTCCAAGATTGAAGATACTTATCTGCAACTCGGACTGCTTCAAGCGGACCGGCTGTGCCGGAACCCCACATCTCGAATTCGGTCAATATACCGGTAGTCTTGAGGCGGATGTTATCCTTGATGCGGTTCTTGATAGTGGTCTCGATGCTACCGATCTGTGGTGGCTTGTAGTAGTGATATGAGTGGGCTGTCTTAGAGCCGTCGCCACCGGGGACGTTGTTGAACCCAGCAAGGATGTCATATGTAGACCCTTCGAACATAACGATTGTGGTGTTATCGACTTGACGGATGGCATCGTTGCCTTTGTTCCAGAGGGGTTCCATGTTCTCTCGGTCACCGACACCGGGGATCAGAAGGAGAGGATTCGCATGGTGGTCACCGACCCAGGGCTCTAAAAATCCGTTAGATCTAAATTCTCGACCCAACTTTACGTTCTTCTTCTGGGTTGTGTACCGTTCATAAGATCGTATCCCATAACGCCGGTATAGGTACCATATTCCTTCGCCAAGACCTTCCAATATGCTGCCCACGCATCTCCCAGACCGTCATAGTTATTGTATAGACGACCGAAAGCGTTCGCAGGAGCGAAATCGAGATACGAAAGTGCCCAATCGATCGAGTTGCAATCATCATCGGAAGGCACACCTCTTTCGTCTACGGCGAAGGGCGCTTTCTGTGGATACGGCATCCTGTGCGCGGGCTTGACCCAGTCTTTTTTGACGAACCACTTCTTGGGCGTTAGAAGGTGCGGATATTGCAGGTGTAGGTAAAGCTTACAATTGGAGCTCCATGGCCACAAATTTGCGCTGCCCAAACATCCTGATGCTGATCGATCATAGTGTAGATACCGTTGTCCTCGAATTTCTTGATAATGTGGGTAGTAACGTCGAGATAAGTTTGGTTGTACTTTCCGCGGACGGGCTCCACGCCAGCCCAGTGGACGCCTGTGAAGAACATTAACATCAATGATACAGCCGTTACAATCGAAAGATTCTTATAAGAGCTTACCCAAACGGACACAGTTAACATTCATGTCTTTAAGAAATTGGATATCTCTGTCTACGACAGAGTATCCGGGCACGAAGTTATAAATATCCTCGTGGAATGGGAACCTCTTCTTGACCATGTTAGTGCCATGGAAATGGCGAGATCGCCCTTCCGCATCGATGAACTGCTGGCTGGCGACATCGACTTTGACGATTTTTGATAGCTCCGCCTGAGCGACCGCCGCCAGAAAGACAGCAGCTCCAACTGATGCTCTCTTCATTGTTTAAGATTCTTTGACGATAGTTGAACCAGTTGATCAAGGAGAATCCGGGGAAGCCTGTAGAGGGGTAGAGAACGAGAGCTTGGAAACTTAGACTTTTTTCTGCCATCTACTACTAAGCCTTTTATACAAATTTTCTCGAAATCTAAAAGATTGCGATACTCATATTCCGGGGAACCAAGACATCGAGAAGCCAACTGCCCTAAGTGAACTGGAATATACGCAACCCTGGCCAGGCAACACTTTGCGCTGAGGCCAATTCCCATACCCCGGAACCCGGGCGAGGCCCTTCGACCACATGCCGTCGTCGAAAATTGGGGAAGGTTGTTTTTTTTTATATCTGATGATCGTTCCGCTCTTTAGCTAAATATCTTCATGCATTTCCGGGTTTTCCTTGCAGGTCGAGGACCTTCTGGAAGTATCATGATAGCGAATAATTAATAATGTGTTGATTTTGTTGCACATTAACATGGGGAGCTAGCCGACCATGGCCAGCCAGCCTTGTACAACATGGCTTGGATGAGCTTTGATTATTTCGTAGCTTAGAAGATAAAAGACTTCTCATGTCAATGGGAAGAGTATCTGAGATTTGGTCATATACAGATCCCACGCCGGTGTACCGTACTCATATATAAGCTTGACGAGTATCGACCTAGGCAACTGTATTCCAGTTATATTCAAATGATCTTGAGCCTCACACGCGTGCAGAGGTACCCGAGGTGTGAGCGCGAGCTGGCCAAAGGAAGCGCGTAACTCGATCGAAAATATTCAGTCTCCTCCAGTACCGAGTGTGCGATATGTCCCAGAATTAATGTTCTTTCAAGTCCAACAAATTAACACCCGAACGGGCAGAAGATGGGTTCAATGTCATGGGGAAGTGACCTGAGCTTTAATTACAGCATCCATCCCTCTGGTTTCTGCCCGAGGCTTTAGGTAGGGTTTGCGGCTACTTCAAACACCACTTTCTGTAACAGTCTGGCATCTCCCATTTAATATCCCCTACAAATATTCTGGAAAGCGTGCACGTGGTTGCCCCGAAGCATTTGTATTGTGGAATGATCAATTGATTGAATATAAAATTCATTTATCGCGTTGAGTTGGGCAAACAACTTTCTTTAAACAAACCACCACAGCTGCACAGCAGATTCGCGCGATTAGAGACTCTATCGCTTCCTTCCCTCCACCCACCCACCGACCCCGAAGGTTGAATCTAATCTCATTGTCTCCAAAGTCTACTGGTCGCGTGTTCGGGGACCCGAGAACAATATCAACGCTCCACAGCCAACATGTCATCCACCGTGAAGAGGGGGAACCTCGCCTCAATACCTCCTGAGATTGTTCACGAAATACTTTCTTATGTAAGCTGACCTGTCCATCCTTCGATTTCACCCGGATATCGTGGACAGCACTAATTGGACATTAGTTCGGATGCAAAAGAGATCTTGCAAGTCTCGCAAGAGTTTCCAAGTCTTTGAACCCACAGGTCAACCCTACTCTCTACCATACCTTGCTCGTTGAGGTTGAAGAGGGGAAAGGAATCAAAGAAAGATTCACGAAATCATTATTACGCAGGGAACGGAGAGGCATAGGCGAAATCTGGGACTCGTCCGTACATTCGGTCTTGTCGGGGTACTGAAACTCGGAAGATTCGTCGTGCAACAACCTTCAGGGGCACTCTACGATAACGCTAGATTACTTTTTGGTTTAATCCTAGGCAAAGTTGCGGATGATACCTTGTCAACTTTTATGTAAGCTACACTCGTACTATAGACGGGTGCTGAAGTGTGCTGATTATTAACACCGATAACTGTCTAGCTGGGACACAGATATCGTACTCGACAAAGAGATACAGAATGTTCTACTTAAGAGCCAAATTAATATCAAATCTCTTACGATCTGTTACCAACCCAGCATCATAGAACAGGAGCCAGCTGTAGATTGGCCAATATTCTATTTCGACCGGCTTACCCATGTTCACGTCACAGGCATTAGATCTTTTGATCAGCTGAAGGTAGTCATCGACGCCCTAAATACGAACTGCGGGACGCTCCGGTTTATAGGACTAGAATTCCACCCTTCGATCCAAGACGAAACCAAGGATCCCACAAGCCCCCCCGCCGGCGACCAAAGCGTTGATACCCAAACAATAGCGTTCCCCAAGCTAACGCATGTCCAGATTTCCGGGTTACGTGATTGGGATGATTTTGCTCGGAAATCAGAGACCCGTATTCTGAACTTTGAAGCATGGAAAACGATTCGAAGTTTAAAGATAGGAGGCATTGCCTCTTCTCAGAATCTACTTCGGGCATTGCAATCCCACTTAATTCAGCCCACATCGCTCAACCTGAGGCTTACTGATACTACTCTCACAACGGAATTCAGGAACTACTTTGAAAGTGTTTCGGGACTAGTTGAGGTTGTAATTCGATGGGGGGGCGCCTTTATAGACTCAAATTTGGAGATAGATTTTGCAATGAGCTCTAAGACTCTAAAGCGTTTGTATCTCAGCTGGTCCCATCAAAGCAAACTCAGGCATTTCCGTTACGCCTACTTCAAAAAGTTAGCCAAACTGGAAGTGCTTGAGGAGCTCGCAATTGTCTACAAAGGCACAACCGTGGGTCAAACGCTCCAACAAGACCTTCTTAGTTGTACCGTAAAGCGAATCGCTAACTTAACTTCGCCCAGCTAGATTTTTAAAAAAGGGCTTAGATTCCCGGCCTTGAAGCTCATATGGTTTTTGTGGGTGTATTATGAGGACCGAAATACCCAGCAGGCTACCGTACACCTGAATCGCTTGTATACATCAAGCCCAATTGTAGGCGGCCTAGGACAAGTCTTCAACCGACATTTTCTTGGAACAGTGTTCCCGAAAAAGCTTCAGATTGTAGCATTCGGATACGACGTTCTCAACAATATTAGCAGGCCAGATCGAATTTTTCACGTTTCAAACTACGTTATGCCGCCTCCATTGCCTACGATAGAGATCATTATGAGAATGATCGACAGAGACGAGTTCGAGAGTCATTTCAAAGGATTCAAAATGTTCAACCTGGTTGAAAGCCATTATCTGCGTGACTTACAGTACGGATCCGAAAACCTAGCCCTATTTCCTCAATTATCAACGAGTGGGACTGACAACAGTATTCATAGATTTCGGCCCAATCTCAATAAGACCATTAATCAGTAGGTATTCCTACTAGGCGGGTCACCAGAATATCTACAGAGGATCGTGTGACAACCTCGTTTCCTTTGCTCGAAATCTTTATCGAAATTATTTGAATTCGGCTCCGGTTCTTATTCGTCTCCCCTCGACCACACACACGAGCTGCCATTCATTATAACCAGTGGTATACCACCAGCCCTTCTCCTTTCTCCTTCTCATCCCAGTCGGTCAAAGGCAATAGACCAGACTTACGGAACTTCTTTCTTACAACAATACACCCACAACTTCGAGCTCATCAGATCCAACACATAGTGGAAGTGGCATGTCATTTTACGCCAAGAACCCGATTGATAATAATTAATTCCCTTTCCTTACTCAGACTCAAGTCGTGTGTAGATAATACAAAGCATCAAACAAGAGAAGCTTGGAAATCAGAACCAGAACCGTATACCCAGCGATGGGGGCTGAGACTTCACTCCACAAGTTTTCCTATGGTGAATCGCAGCAGAGGCTATCTAAGACCTGTGCGGCCCCGGTTAAACCTGGCCATTCAGCGACGTCGTTACCCCGGCATGTCCGCTCCGGTTTACCTCGTCGGGCCAAGTGGGCACTGTCAAACGTCCGTTCTATATTAGGCTTCTCCAACGGCAACCTATGCATGAGACTAAGACGAACTTCGAGTTTACGAGGCTGAGCTGATGGAGCGAACGGCAGCTCCCCATTCGAACAGGGGTGAGATTGGGAAGAAAGATATTCAGCCCTACCCACCAACCCCGGAGCTTACATGCTTTTCGTGCATGTTGGTGGCATTTCTAAAAATGCCCCTCGAGTCGTCCGGTTTTCTGCCAACGTCCCCTCGATCGTATGTCCCTCTTTCGTCTCTCGTCCTTCCAGCGTTCACGAGATTGATTTTTATTCTTTCATCTTTGTGTCTTTTTAGCGAGATTCTGTAGTCTTTTTTTCTTTTATGGTGTCCGTAGCGATTGGACTTGAGCGTTCCACGGTCGACGATAGTTATCCGGACTGACACCGCGACGACTTATAACCACCGCTCGGGTGGCGCAAGCGGAGTTATACGCTGTGCCAGTGTAACGGTCTCACAGCGAAGAAGCGTCTATCTATCGGGCTGCGGAGCTTCGAATAGCTATAATCGATACCCTTGCCAGACTATCTCGAAACCCCGGTACCGGTGTGAGAATGGCCCCCCGCTGTAGCAGGTCATGGGAGCTCTTCGCTGGGCTGGCAACACTGTTTATTGGAGTTGAAGCTCAGTTGAAAGCGAGTGACGGACTATGCCAGAGATTCGGGCACCAGAGTATGGCTCTACCTTTGTGGATATCTGCTGAAGCTTCCACGATCTAATAGTCTTCTTTTTCTCAGGTACTCTGGTGGGCGACAAGCTCTTTCTAGCTGGAGGTTTCCGAGTGGTCCGTGATCCCAGGTCCGGGGACGTCACGGAACAGTCAAGTACGCCGCAACGCAATTTCCCCGCCATAACGCTGCCCCGCTTTAAATTATCACGCGTTCAAAGTTCTAATTTTACGTAGCAAATGATTTCCAGTTGCTCGACCTCGGGCCGAACGGGACTTCTTTTCGATTAGATCGGGGTAATACACAGGGCGGTCCTCAATGGCAGGCGATAAACTACACGGTGAACGGAGCGGCCGGTCTTCCCAAAGTCGCAAACGGAGCAATGTGGAGGAATGGAAAGGATTTATATATATACGAAGGGCGACTACCCGGATTAGGAGCAGAGGCACCTTCTTCGCTGTGGAAATATACCGCGAACACGAGTGTTTGGGGACAAGAGTTGACTTGGACACATGCCGACTCCAACGTGCCGAACCGAGTATCAAGAGGGGCATCGGTATCTATTGGTGATTTTGGACTTGGGGTCTACGTCGGTGGAGCTAGGATTTTTGTCAATGATTCTGCTACACCTAAAAGTGGGAACTGGTACTATCCGAGCGAGGAACAGCTCACGACATTCGATCTACGGAAGTTGAATCGGACGACCACAAGCCTGCCGGATTCGCAGAAACGAATGGGATCGGCTTTGGGATACCTACCGATCGGGCCTGGAGGAGCAATCATTGGGATTGGAGGGACATTAGAAAATGACAAGATCAGGGTATAAAGCGAACAATAAGTCCGAATCAGTTAGTCTTCTGGTTAATTCTAACATCCTCGTGGCCAGGAAACCGGAAACGTTGCAAATATCGCGCAGGAAGGCTTCGACCCAGACGACCTTAGCTTTACGCCCATGCAGAGAGTCTGGATCATGGACCTGGTGACTCGGAAATGGTACTCCCAGTCGACCTTTGGTACCTATATCCCCGAATCTCGAATGGAACACTGCATCGCAGTAGCCTCGTCTCCCGATTTCTCATCCCACAACATCTACATGTTCGGTGGTAGCTCCGGTAGCTCGTTCCTAAACCGCGAAGCTGACAAGTACTACAATGAGCTATATATCCTATCACTTCCGAGTTTCCGGTGGGTCCGGCAGACATTCGAAGCCTCTGCCAATGTACCAATTGGGAGGGTTCAACATACTTGCCATGTGTTTGGCAAAAATTTGGTTGTCCTGGGTGGAGCGACGCAGAATAGCACGGAGTGCACGTGGGATGAGGTTAATATCTTGGATATGTCGACTTTGAAGTGGGTTACCGATTATAGGTACTCAACCGACGCATATACGGTTCCAGACATTGTTACGGGGAGTATATCCAACAACGGGAAGGTTCAAACGGATCCCGTGAACGGATGGGATGACCATGCCTTGGAAGCCCTTTTCAAATCAAACAACAGCGGTGGTAATATGGTCAGGATTGCCGCGGTCGCTGGTGGAGTCGCTGGCGGTATAATCCTATCGGTCATCCTCGCCGCTGGATTTTTCCATTACAAAAGAAAGAGAGAGAATGAACAGCAACAGCAAGCCTTGAAGGCGAAACTCGCCTATGAGCCCTCAAGAGCCAGCCGAGAGTCCAGATATGATCACGACCCCATTCGGGATGGAGGAGCAATGGAACTCCATTCCTCGCCTTCGAGTGTCAGCTCAACTTTCGATGAAAGCTCTGGATACGCCCACCCAGGGAAACTATGGAGGGCTAGCTACCACAGCTATGAGGTGTCAGAAGTTGATGCTGACTACCCGGACGTTGATAACGACCGAACGCGATTGATATTGGACACCAAGGTTCCCACTGGCTACTTTGAGCTAGGAAACCCCAGTACACCAACGGCAATGGAAAGGAATGAACTCAGTGGAGGTAAGTTCTTTCTCTGTGCTTAGATAAGTTATAGATAGTATCTAACCCACGCACGACAGATCTCGGTGAGCAAAGGATTCAGGAGGCTGATAACGATCCGCCATCGCCAATAAGTTCACGGGGAACCAGATGGCGGTAAATGGGTAAGTATTGTAGTCAGGAGAGTCACTGATACCTCCTCGGGGCTCTTAGTATATGTTTTGGGTTCGGTATAATGTTGTATTCCGATCGGTTTAGCGAGCGTTTTATCTGTTTGGATTTCATGAAATTACTCTCATTTTTACAATACAAACATGGGCACATAGACATAGCTGTTGCTACCAGGCATAATTATATCATCCAGTCTAGATCTACGAAATGATGAGCATGTATTTATAAATCAGATCTCGAAAGAAATCAAGTCATAAGGTTCCAGACCCAACTCGATGAACCCCAGATTCCTTTTCCCATTTCAAAAATATTGAGCCACTCATACTGTTTCATGTACAGAAATCCAAGGCCCTGAACAGTCATCACCTTTCGAACCCCGTTGAAGTCTCTTATTTCAGCCTCCGACAACGATCTATAATCCTCCTTCCAGTCCTTCTTAATCTGTAGTATCTCAGTCGGATGCTCGTAATTCTGTTTAAGTCCCATGCCAATGACTTCCAACTTGTTAGGATATGCCTTTGGCTTTCCGAAGATCTTGTCAAGATAGCCCTTCTGCTTTTTGAGACGCTCGGTAAGGGGTAAGTCTGAGTTTGTCGATGATAATAGGTCGAAGAAGCCACGTCGGGGTTGTTGTGGTTCGATGAGCCCGTTTGCACCGAGAATCCATAGGGCGCGGAGTGACGGGAAGGAATCGTGGTCAAATTTCACGGGCTAGAAATAGTTAGCATACGTTAACAAATCTCCGTTTTGGGGGCATAGATGGTTGGCACTTACCGAGATGTTTGGGTTCTGGAATGTAATCGCCAACTCTTCAAGCCGTGGTAGCGACATAAGTTGGTGTATCGTTCCTATCGGTGTAGGGTACATGTGGACCATACCCGACGCCGCAGCCGCGGGAAGGTGCTCGTAAGTGTTCATCATTGCTAAGTAAAGAACCCGGAGAGTTCTGGCATGTCGACGGATGTCTGGGAATCTATGCTCCTGTCTGACCCGCATAATGAGGCGAAGTTCAGTAAGCGTCGTGGAAATATCTGTGTTTTCCACAAAATTATAGACATCCACCTCGTCTATATTCACAGCCAAGTGTAGCACGGAGATTTGGCAGGAGGGTGTGATTGATTTCCAGAGTATGGTATCAAGGTGACCACAGTTCCGTAGTTTGAGGGACCGCAGTTGATCAAACCTCGCGATCCCACCTAACACACTCGCAACCTCCCGCATCTCGTCAGCTGAGAACTCGAAGTCGGTAATCTCCAGACTTTTCAAGGCCGGGAATTCGACTTGTGACGGAGACTCTGGGTCTATCCCACATGCTGCGATAGCGTCGTGTATTGAGTCCCTGCCCCAGCCATCGGTCTCGGCATGAGTACGCGACCTTTTGTTTGAAACGTAGCTGGGAAATCCGATTCGGATGTGCTTTAGGGTTCGTTGGTGTATGATAATAATCTGGCTTAGGCACTGAAGCTCGTAGAACCACTTTATTGCCGTTATATCCAGCCGAACTAGTTGCCGCGAATGCAGAAGCAAGGCTCCCCCAAATTCGGCGTAATGGGGGATCTCAGTAGAATCCGCTGAGACCGCGTCACCTCGAGCCGGCTCTGTAGGCTTCGCCGAGAGGTTGAGATAACATAGGCCAATAGATTGAATATTCCGTTGGTTTTTCAGAAGGTACTCCGCAGTTTCCATCCCTAAAATCATTTCCGTTCGCCATCTGAACTCTCTTTATGTCAGCAACCCGCATATATCAACTCACACAATGCAATTTTATAGGGATATATCCTTACACGAATTCCTTGAGTGCGTCTTTTGCAAGAAAGGTCAAAAACACATTCAACGGGCGAGATAGTTCAACTGATATCCCCGCAATCGCGTTATCAGGCAGATCAAGAAGCCAATAACCGGCATCCTCGACGTCACCGAATACATGAACAGATCGTACATGTCGAAGATGCGGATTTCCATTCAATATCGACGAGGACTTTGGCTCTCGAAGATCGGCGGGACTTAAAACAATCCTTTCGTAAACCCGAGGGTTGCATATTTCGTACGCCCTCCTACAGACTCGCGCGAGGTTCGCGACTTCGCAGGTATCGAGCTAGAACATTGAGGTCAGTTTTACCCTTGTAAGATTTCATAACATCCTTGCATAAGTACTTACATATGAAGTTATTTCCCAAAGGATTTCATGCGGGATACTCATTAGTCCCGCGCCATGGTTAGTACCTTGGCTTCGGCGGTCAGCCCCGTTCCCAGCTCGGTTGCGGCGCGGAATCGTAGTCATGTCAGCTTGGGCCGTCGCACAGGATGCCAATCTTACGTCGACGCCGAGAATTTTTCAAGGTTTACGAAAGCACTCGCTTGAGCCACCCTCAATGACAAATTTATAGACGGGAGGATCCTGGGAAACTTGCGTTTAGGGCGGCATTTGCATTGCCAAAATCGCACGCTGACGCTGCAGCTTCGCGTCGAACTTCAGCCCCGCAAAATATACAACAGCATATTTGTGTTGCGGTACACTGCGACTGGGTAGGTGATCTTTGCGGGATCTAAGGGTGTTTCAAGAAATGATATTTAACTTGAAATTGGTGGTAAACTTCTATATGCTCGAAGAAATAATGTACAATGAAATGCAGAACGAGTTTTAAAAAAGGAGATTAGCAATGCATCCAAACATTAGCCGAAGCCGAAGCCGGAATCCCAGTCCACGCCGCAAAGATTTTACCCCCAAAAGACGCCATACCGATATGCTATTTACACCAAAATAGAGAGGCTTTTGCCTATGTTCCAAACAGAACTCTACTTCTATTAACAGCCATGATCATTCAATCGTAAGTGATCAAGGTGCTGACTGTTCAGGATAGAAAGACTCCAATCAATGACAAATGAGAAAAGGGAACCAAAAGAATTCAATCGCAACCTATCACCAACGTACCCAAGCAACAGCACTATAGATGCGATATAATAAAATATGCGATCGATGGACTATGAAGACTCCTTCTTAACAGTCTCATTCCCAACCTTCTTAGCATCGCTCTCCGCCAAAACTTTTCGTAACCTGTCTGCAAGTAGGCCTAGTCTTGCAACAACCGCCCCGCTACCCATCCGCTCCCTCGGCTTCTCAGTGAACATCCCCCTGCAGCAGAGGGCGACTAATTCTCGCACCACTGCGTCACCGGTGCCGTCGACATCTTTATCTTCTGCTGCTTCAACGAGCGTGTCGCACCAACTTCTTACGGATGTGATATTCCCGCGAAACGAGATGTCCGGTTTCTTGATAATCGGTTTCGAATTCGCGGACTTAGCGTCTGACCCCCGACGAGCTATTGGCCGAACGGAGCCGTGGCTATGAGGTCTCTCGACTACCGTAACTGTAGACCGGTTGAAAACGCTGCCGAGCAAGATTGTCCTGGTACTCCGTCCACTAGCCGATGATCCAAGCGATGAACTCGAAGTCAAGCTGTTTCTCGTCACGGCGCCCGTTCTCCGACGATGATGTTTGTAGATGGACATCTTCAACTTTGAAACGAAAGTTAAGATATCGATGATAATGCAAGCGAGACTGAAAACGTCGGATTTGCATAAGACCACCGGGTCGGTCGCAAGGTACGGCTGCTCTCCAAGAAGTGCCACCAAGCCAGCTGCGTCGGCATAGTCTTCCGGAGCACCATATTCGTCTCGGACTTCGGCTCTTCCCGCCCTATTAAAAACATCAAGAGTGCCCAGAACCGGTCCAGCGTCGCAAAGCATGAGTTTCGCACCATCCTCCATAACACAGATGCTGAAAGGGTTGATATCGCCATGCCGAATATTTTTCGTATGGAGGAACGCGACCGCACTGACCAACCCGATGATCCAGTTGAACGCCAGTACACGTTTCTCGGTAACCGTTAGAGCGGAGTAGCAGTACGAAGGCGAGCGAAAGAATGAGTCCAGTGTAACACTTGGTGCAGGGCGATAAAGAAGGTATCCCGTATCCTCGTATGTATAAGATCCGAACAAATCCACAATATTGGCGTGGCGAATATTCCGCGACCGAATAGTTTCGACATGAAGCATAAGGCTATCCTTCGACGGGACCGCTATCCGAGTTATATAGTCGTGTGTTCGTTTCCCGTACGGTCGAACGACCTTTTCCGCCACACATTCCCCATTAGATGGTAGTTTCTCGATCACCTCGAGAGGAACGATTTCTTGCTCCTCGTAGTCGATGTGATCCCCAGAATTTATCCCTTTCAGAAGGAAAGTGTACTGAGCCCTCCAGAATCGTTCATCCATCTCTTCATCGGGTTTCGAGGAGAGCGCCAACCTCGGTACCGTCCTTCTCGCTATCGGTAGGTCCCCATCGTCCCAAGCGTCATCAATAATCCAGAATATCTGTTCCGGAACCCCGAGTTGTAGCAGTATTAAGAATAACCTCCTCGCTTTGTGAACAATCCAATCCAGGTAAGTTTCGTCGGTCAAACCGGCACCGAATGCGACCGGTTGCTTTAACCTTTCCTTCAGCGGCGGTTTTAAGCCCGGTACGTACGGCATATTCGCGATAACAAAACTTTCGGTAACGGTGTACTTGATCCGTAGATCGTCCCACCAGACCTTCGCCGCTTCGAAATCCAACTTTTCTTGTGTGCCGAAACCGAACAATATGGCATTCATGGTCAGAAACTGATTTCCAACCGCCAAAGCTTTCTGTTTCAGCTGTTTCCTCCTCCGCTGTGTCGAAGACAGATTCGCATATTCATCTTTCTGTCTGTGCACATCAAGGTATAACCGTGAAGGGTCGATTGTAGGTTTTATGTCGGGTGTGGCAGAAAAATGCGAGTCGACGGTCGAAATAGATGAGTAGAGGGAAGCCAGATCCGGATCATGGATCGAGTCGTCGGAATATCCGATATCGTCGAAGAAAGTCGGGTTGACGGCCACTTTCCTATTTACCGATCTCGATGTTTCCGATTCGTAGCTATATGGTTTTGCGAACATGCTCGGGCTCAGATACTGGGACCTCGACGCCTCGCCGCCCGCCGGGTAGGATGAAGGATAGTATGACATAATTTCGGCCATTTTCGGAGATTTTTCTTGGGTGATATATATATTATTTTATAAATAGGTATATCGTACTTCGTGAGAAGCATAGGCTCCCGTCCGGTCGTGTTTCTTTTGCATTATACCGAACCCACCAACGTCATAGTCGCTCGGAAGGATACGTCGAAGTTCTAGTGTGAGACTGTTCCGTGTTGGATTCGCTGTGTTGCGTGTCGTCGCAGGTGTAACGTAATAACCTGAGTAACCCGAATTCGACCGAAGAGAGAATATGGTATTCAGATTCTATGAAAGTATTCCAGGGGTGTCGACGCTTTAAATACGAAGTCTAAAGTTAGAATAACCGCAGAAGGTTTTTTTTCCTTATTCTACTGTCTCAAAAGAGGATCGAGTTCGCATGCAATTCAAAGTGGAGGCAAATCAGAGTATATGTAAGGTTCGAAGGCGAACTGTGTCACTGGCAAATGCAAAGGGTGTGGGCGGCAGCGCAAAAACAGCCTTCTGGAAGCAGATGGCACCCAAGCATGCTGGTCCTGGCCAAGGTAAATTATTCCAAGAAGGCATCCGAACAGGGTATCGAGATGCTCCTAGGTAGCTGTCTTGTCACATAGGATGGGTACCCACACGAGCTGCGGGTGGTGGGTCTTGTGCATATGGTGGTGGGCTACGACATCTTTTCAAAATCCGAAATCGAAGATTATGCATGACAAAGAAAATCTCTTGAGGTAGGCAGTACTTCTCGGCCAAAGTTTTAATTTTTCAAACGCCGACGTTCAAGAGGGTATCTGCTGGCGAAAATGTAGGTCTACCTGTCGAAGAACTTTGGGTATGACTGCGACATCCACAGTGAACCATTTTGGGGCGGGCGCAGCGCTGCATGCGCAAAGAGTTCGTCCTTGTTTGAGGACTTGGTCTTTTCGAGGCAATAAACCGTCTACGCGGCTGGGATCTTCGTTTTCAGCTTCATGATCACGGGTCAAAATTTCACTGCAGACCAAGAGTAATCGGGAGTCGACCGTTGTAGTGCTGTGGCGACATGTCGACATCTGATTATTCTTCCTGCTGGATTCACTCGCGGCTCGGTTAACCCGCCTGGGACTTTTCTGAATAGGCAACTACGAATTCAAACTCCAGAATACGCCTGTGTTTGAGGCAGGGACGAGATTCGGGAACTGCAGGGCGGAATTCTAACGGTGTATCTGATTTGATAGGCTGGGAGGCTATTTGAAGGGAGTTTTGATCTGAGGCTGCCTGCCTGGAAAGGATGGTCAAGCAGGTTTGACCCAAGATATGCATACGCACCCGAACATCTTGGAGTCTCTTTTGGCACAGAAAAATGAATTTACATGAGGGGCTAGATCTCTCAGCTGAGATCTCCTCAGAGGTGAGCAGTTAACTTGAAGAGTACTATAGACCCGATCGATCCCGGCCCCCGTCTGACCAACAATAAGTTGCGAATCGATATTGTCAAGTTTCCGTAATCAAATATTAACTGCGAGCGATCTTCGAGATACAGGATGTTATGATATTTAGCACAAACGCCTGGAACGTTTTCCCTCCATGAAACCGACCACAGAACGCCCGCTTGACCGTTTGCAGTGGAGGCCTGAAGCCCGGCCAGCGCCACGATAAAGCCAAGCAACCACTATATTCCGCTAGCTCCAACGGATCAGCAATAGAAAATCTTGATAACATGAATCGTCAGGAATTCGGCATGCTTGCATATGCACGGTCGGGGCATTAAAACAACTGCTAGGGTCAGCCACGTGTGTGTGTTTTCTGTCTCACGGAAGAATAAACGAAGAACATGGCGGAATTATCTTGTGCGAATTGAATGAACCCTCGCGCTCAGACGTTGGAAATGAAGTCCTTAAGTTGAGACGGGTGAGATTCGATGCCTAAGGATAAATACTCAAAATGTATAATTCTTACCGGTTGATACGAGGTATTCGCGAACCATGCCGGTCCAAAGGAAAGGACAATATCAATGGTATCTTAAGTTGTTATCGTGGATAAACCATGCCAGGTTCTCATGCCAGCATGAGCGAGTGGGTCCTTCGAACAAACCGTGATCAAATTCAACCAAATTCGGTCGCCCTCATGCAATTGATTTCACACACAAGACTTCGCTCTGCAACCCCGCTGATTCAAACCTTCGATTAGCAAAAGGCTTATAAACCTTTCTCCTCGTTTCAGAGTTTCGAAGGGTCTGTTCTATTAGAGTTTGGAACAGAATGCAGGTCAGGCGATGAAGCTAGGGACCCTGAAGTCTTTAAATTTCTACGGCGGCTACACATGGAATTTGCCGGTTCTCGACTAACATCGTTTGCGGTATCAATGCAATTGGGACATGCATGACGGCACCGTGGTAATTCAGCATCCTCATGCTCAACCTAATTTTTGGCCACTTGAACTGAATTATCGGCAGCGTTCCTAAGACAATTGCTGATAAAACCGAATGTGAAAATTGCATGGCAAAGTATTGATATCGATACTCGTACGATTAGACGAGTAACTCTATTCAAGGCCCACCGATAAGCCAAATCTATGTAATCTGTGGGCCGGCTCGACTGATTGTGGTGCCAGATAACCAACGGCCGGGGCCGTAGCAAGGCAGAGATGTACAATCTCTCGGTAAGCCGCGCCTTTGACAGAGCCAGAATTTCGAAATTCACTTAGCTTTGGCCCCAAATTCGTCTAGACGGCCCAAGCATCGCCGTCGAGGCTCGCCGACACTGTGCCAAGGAATTGCTTGACGGGCGGCAGCCGGCACCCTCGCAACCCATGGCGTGATATCAACCAGTCACCATCCTATCATACTACCGCCCAAACTTATTCTAGTTTTGAACCATCATGATCTTGTGAGAAATAGACTTTTAAATTCGCCGCGCTAAAGCTATGATACAATGTATCCAGCTATTAAGTAGCTAAGGTATTATGTGAATATAGACTTCCGTGAGTATTAGTACTAAGGAACCCATTACGCAAATGTATCCATCCGCCTAGAATACCATCCACCATTACGCCCGCAAGTAACTACCATCGTCGCTACCCTTAATATTGATGGCAAGTAGAGGTGGTGCCACAAGGCTGACCTGAGGCACCAGCAACATCCCCAGCTAAGGCTCTAGCGTAGAGTAGACACGCCAGAGGATTGAGGTCTAGAACTGGTGATTATTCAGTGCTCAAAAGGTCATAGATAGCCTTAACCTCTGGAACCTTGGCTTCGAGCACTTCTTTGGTTTCCTGCCAAACACGCTGCTGGGCCGCGCGACCGCTCTTCCTGTTCATGAATGGCGGATAACTGTATTTCCGAAATCGTGTTAGCTACTTCAATCTGCAATCCCTTGCAAAGTAACAATATAACTTACGGAGCAGTATCAAAATCCATCATAATTTTCCCATGAGCATCAGCTGGAGACGAAGCACCGTTAACCAAGGCAGTAGCACAGATCTGTGGATCTCTCGCTCCCAAGTTCATGATCAATCTGGGAATAAGCTTCTCCTTGTTCGGGTTCGTAAGCCCAGTCCAAGCCGACCCTGGATCAGCGCTATTAACCGTAACCTTTCGCATCCCTTTACTTTCAGCTGCAGCGGCAACCCGAGAAGCCAGTTCACGGGTGAAGTAGAGAAGGAGGGCCTTAGATCGTCCGTACTGGTGACCTTGCTCCAATCCATCCTTGTTGGTGCTCATCTTCTTAAGGTACGATCCGGTCTTTGGAACTCCCATGGTGAACGAGGATGGGTAGATTCCAAAGGTGGTAACAAAGGTCAGGACGGGAGGGTTTGGATTGCCAGGAGACGATTTAAGCTGCGGGAGAAGCAACAATCCAAGAACCGCATTGGCGATATAGTTGACGTGAATAGCTATCCAGACGAATTAGTCCCAATCGATGCCATCGTAAATAACCAATTGCACGTGGAAGTAGTGAACTTACTCGTTTCCCAACCTTCCGAAGACACGCGACGGTTGAACGACAAGATACCAGCAGTACTCAATACATGATCCAAATTCTTCAATTCCTTCGCCTTCCTCCCCAACTCCTGACAATCAGCAAAGGACATCAAATCAACCTTCCAAACAAGAATATTAGGCGGGACCTTCCCCGCCGCACGCGCTTCATCCTCAATCTCCTTCTTGAGACCCGCGCAATCCATCACGTCGACCAAAACCAAAGTCTCGACATCCCGTTGAGCGAATATTTTCGCAGCTCGGGATCCAAATGCTCCGTTAGCACCGGTGACCAATGCCGTCCTCCCTTTGTAAGATTCCGTGTTCACGTTGGGTTTGGCATCGCGCTGGGCCACGAGACTCCAATAGGGGAAGTACTCCCTCAGGAACATTGGCACTCCATAGGAGACAATGAGGATAAGAACTGCGATTCCGATCGCAATTGGCCCGTAGTCAGCCATTTTCGACGGTTTGGAGGAGTGGGGAGAGCTGTGGAGATGGAATTGTGGGAGAACGCATAACCCTGAACCACACACGTGGCTGGTCGCTTTTATGTGAAGCTGGTGGATCACGTGATCGCGAGCAAAATACTGGAGCTCATGTACTGTGCGTGAGATACGGGATCTTAATTAAGCTGAGGAAGAAATCGATCTTTGGCTCGAAGCTAAGCTAAGTCTCTCGAATTAACGTCATACGCATCGCTCTAAGTACGTAGTAACGTAACGTTGGTTTACGAAATAACCAAGTAGGGAAGTCTGGGAACGAGACTAGAGCGAATTTTGTATGATAAAGGTAAAGCTTACAGTTTGTAAGCTGGCATGTATACGTACCTCGAGGATGGAAACAGATGATCGAAGTTCTATTCATGCCGTCTAACTAAGTTACATACAGGAAAACACCTCTTGACACCACATTTGCTCTCTAGTTAAGACATCGATATCGTGACGTGGGACTACTATGTCCACGGTGCACAATCTATACATTTTGCGCCAAAAGATAGAAGAATCATGAACAATACAAATCTGAGCTCCATATATAGCTAGCTCCGCAACAGCAAATATGTTCGTGTTATCTCGCAGGCCAGATGCGTGCTAGAATTAATTATGGCCCATGGGTGTCGACGTCAGGGTTATAACAGATGCCGGAATTCCCCTCGTTGTCCATCTCTTCGAACACTTCTCATCTGATAGACTTTTCTAAACATATATGCATTGATAGCGAGTAGTAACGTCCAACTGACCATTTCAAGGTAATTTCAAAGGTAAAATGGCCGTGATGGTTCAATGCAGCCATTAACATTGTGGTGGGCTGTAGTACTAGTACATATTTCGTGTAGTCCTACATGGATTTAAAGACACAATATACCTCGGATGGGACGTGATTTCCCCCCCGGAAGTGGATTATTCGCCATGTAGATCGCTCTCTGGAATGTCATCCTCGGAATCTTATTTGAAGCGAAAGTCAGCAGAATGCCTAGGATATACAGAGCCTCAAGGATGAATGAATATGAACATACCCGGCCGAGTTCTGGGCCCCAAATTGCCCCTAATCCTTCTTGTCGAATGGGCCTCTCACCAGCTTTTCGCGGTGGAAATTCATACGGCTTCCCGTCCATATAATATTCGGCAGTGCGTCCTTTTGTTCGAAGATCAGCGATAACCGCCAGTATGTTTGTGATCTGGAGCTCGTTCCCCGGATATTGCATCGTTACTTCGAGGCTCTTAATATATTCTTCGATACTGTCATCAAGGGGAGGGGGCGCCCATCCTGGGTCACCCGGGCCTGGCTCTGGTGGTGGATATCCTCCAGGCGGTGGAGCTAGTATTTCATCGAGAGTGGGAAGTCGGCGGACTTTTCCGAGTGAGCTCTCGACCTTTCGTTCCCCTTGGGAGTCTTTCTGCAGGACCATGATTGTGCAGGTATACTACAGGGTGTACGGTTAGTGCGATGGTTGGTTGTCGATAGGGTTGAATCCACAGTAACAAAGAAGTAGCGAGACTGCACCAGTTCTATGTTTGGAGCAGCGATCTGCCCCGATGCGTCATTCAAAATGTGCTCAAGGTGAGAAAACACCTAAGCATAGGTCACTCTATTCCGTTGCAGCTCCGTTAGCTCTCAGTTAACCCCTTGTTGTCAGAAGACACGCGTATTCATGATCACCTTCACGAAGGAGGGAGTGAGCATCTGATACATACTTAAGTAGTTTGGTAGTTTTATTGGCCAGCCGTTCAAACCGGCATAGCCCAGACCCGTTTCATTCTGCAGGTTAGTTTGGAGTAGGAACTGAACGGGGAAAGAAGAAGGAGAAGGAGAGGAGGAGGAGGAGAAAGAAGAGGAAGAAGAAAGTAAGTATGTTTATTTACCGCTTATTTACACAACTGTTTGGTTAGTATTTACGGTATGATTCCACATACGAAATAGCATTGAAGATCAACCCGGTTGTTTGATCAACTCGGCACCCGGGTGCCTAGCTATAGGCACCTAAGTTACCTAAGAGATAGATGCTACGTACTTACTGTGCTGGGAAGAGGGTGGATATTGATACGGTAGTACTACGGTATCAATACGACTTGTCGTAGTACTATAGATCGTATCATATTTTCACGCTCAATACACATTAAAATAGTATTCAGCGTGATAAATTTGTATTAATCGGTACTGGATTGGTATCCAAAATACACCCTTTGTCGGCACAGTACTTACCTACTTACCTACCTCTTACCTAGGTACTTAAGTATATACATATTTTACGCATGCTCGACATATAATGTAAGCCTTCCGTAGGTCAGCTATAGCATTAATATTGCATGCGCATGTGGTCCGACATGAGAGATTCGATATACGATAGCTTAGACGTGATAGTATTGTTTTCTTAGAAGTAAATTGTTCAGCACGTACTTAAGTACCCAAAGGTTGACCTCGATCCTTGCATTCTCGCCATCTTATTGGAAGCCAAAGTTAGCAGAATGTCTAGAGTGTATGTATGGAGGCCTTAGGGATGAGTGTGAACATACCTACCTGATTTCTGGGTCCCAGATGATAACATTGTCTCATCGAATTACTTCATTACCAAGCTTTCACAATAAAAGGTTCAAGCGGTTTTCCATTCCTATCATATTCAACAGGACAGCCTTCCCTTTGAAGATTATTCCCAAATACTATAATCAGAATCAGTAATAAAGGGCACCACCCATCGTGCGCGTGGTTTACCAAGGCCTAAGTAGAGCAATCGGTATCTTCTGGGCGATAGAGCCAGCAGTTCAGCCAGGGGACAATGCGTTCTTATACTTAAGTATTTATATACACCGTAGGCGAGGATAAGCTGAGTCTCGGATAAGTAAAGACATTCCAGTTGAACTGGCGATCTAGCGAAGCAAATTTTGCTCTCTTGTTATGTGACAATAATAGTTAATTTAAGGAAATGGAACCGTGATAAAACATCGGTCTGTGGCCCAGTAGAACATTGATCCGTTTGCACGTATCTATGTTTCGAGTAGAATGGGCCGGTAACCAACTAGATGGTACTAGTGAAAGCATGCATATACATTGCAGTTTCTGCAAGGGCATGCGACTTCCATGCCAATAGTAACCTTCTCGTCGTCGGATGCTACTATATGACAGGCGTCCACAATTTTGTACGGATGGTGGCCGATGGCATAGGTTGCCTCTTCCCCTGACACATCCCGAATGTTGGGCCAAAGCCTCTATAGAAAACCGGGTGGGCGAGTGCATTCATCTTGTACCACCAGACGGGCTTTAATAAACTTCTAGCAGAAGTCGTTTCGCTCCTGCATAGACTTCCCTAACAGGCACGTAGCCCTCTTCAGATGCCTATTTGATTGTGACTCTGCCTGGTGGGATGGCGCAAGTAGAACACCATTACGTCAGGGTGACTTGGTGGGTCGGAGAGGATGTCGCGTTCTCCGTAAGATACCTTCGTGGATCAATTGTAATGTAACCCACAGTGTGATTCGGATAATGAATCTCAACATTGTCGGTAATTATAACGATCGATATCTCTTAATGAGGTTCTGCGCTTATGAACATACGTCCGACACCTGGGTGAACGCGATACTTCGGTTGGTTATCGCTACTTCGGGCTGTTTCGACAAAAGCCCTCGACGCTAGCTGGGGAGTGAGCTTGATGAGATTGCGAAGCTCTACTGAGGTGCGGCCGGCAAGTCGGACGCCATATTGCGTCAAGGTGACTTGACGTGTCAGAGGAGACGTCAATATATATATACATATATTGGTATGTAATGTGCACCGGTGAGGTATCCGGTAAATCCACTGGGTAAGTGATAAACAAGTTTTTCCAAGTATATAACATCCTTTTAATGGAGCCTTAGTCTGTTTACTACCACTGTCACCCATATTTATCGTGGACTTAATTACCATTGGAAGCAAAAGTCAGCAAAATGCCTAAGATAAACAGAGCCTCAAGGGTGGGTATGAACGTACCAGCGGGTATAATTCGGCAGTGCATCCTTTTCTCGAAGGTCGTTGATAACCGCCAAGATATTTGTGATCTGGCGCTTGTTTTCCGGATGCCGCGTCGCTATTTCGAGGCTCTCGATGTGTTCTTCGACACTCTCGTAGTTACCGACACGGGATATCCATCCTGGTTCACCCGGCCTGGCTGGGGCAGTGGATATCCTCCGAGTGGTGGAGCTACTTCGTTGCAGCTCTACGTAAGGACAGTTAGCTCTCAGTTAACCTCATGGTTTTCAGAAACACGTGTATTCATGATCACCTTCATGAAGAGGGAACGAGCATCTAATACATACCTAGGTAATTCTATCGGTCAGGCGTTCAACCTAGTATGGTCGATGTCTGTCCTATTCTGCGAGCTGGTTTGGAGTAGGAATTGGATGAGGAGGGAAAGAAGAAGAAGAAGAAGAAGAAGAAATGTGGGAGCCTCGGCCGCGGAAATATATACGTATGCTTATTTACTGCTTATTTACGTAACTATCTATTTATTTGTTTATTTTATGCTTTCAGATACGAGATAGCAACTGAGGATCGACCAAGTTGTTGGATCAAATCAATGCTCGGGTCCCATACCAAGATACTTACTTAAGTACCTAAGTAGGTAACCGCTTACGTATACCGAGATAATATATACGCCTATAGAGCTGCTGGTAGTAAGTACCCAGACGCCTGGTTCCCACCAGATATCTAGGTGCCTAGGTAGGTACCTAGGTACTTCTCTAATCCCATATTCGACGCCCAAGTCAGCACAGTCTGTTCCAGGAAGATTCTCTTATCGATTATCCCGTTCCAGCTACTTCTACTAGGTATTGGGCTAGTCCCAGGACCACTCTTGGTATAAATCAATGGGAAACTTCTAGTCTCGAGGCCAGATGAAACTTCCACAACATACCCTGAATTACTTTTAATTTCAGTTTTTTATTCCTCTTTCTTCGCGCTATCGACCCCGTTCTTCTTCCCTGCCACCATCCTGCCATAATCAGAATATGAAATATCGATTTTAAGACTACCAACCTGAGATTAAGAGGATGAAACCTCCAAGACCTGACACACGTAATAGTCAAAGCGAATTACGTTATATTAATTAGAAGGAGGGCGACTATCAGAAAAATGGATAGCAAAGGTCTACTATGCGTTACAAACTTAAAGTCATCTCGTTGGCCGGCTCGAGCTAGTTTCGCGCCATTCAACGCACATGATTGTATACTATAGGATGAGGATATCTACTTGAGTATCTAGAATCCAGAAGGTACGTTATAATGTTAAAAGCGTGCGGGACTAGGTGCCAGTACGAAACAGGCGGTAATGCAATATAAATCCCATTTTTTTGGTTTATTATTTGCTTTCAATTCATACATCCGTGCTGAGGTATATCCGGTATAGGGGATTCGGATTCAGGGCGATTCCGATTTTCAACGATACAACAGTAGAAAACGCTCTGGCCTGTCCGATCGTCGAACTAGAGCTGGACAAGCTTAGTCCGCATCGCAATAAAGCCACGGAGTCCAACCGACATTAACAAGGTCGCGTGGCAGTCGGACTAAAAGTTTCATTCAATATTAGCCAACGACGCCAGTATTAGCCAGGGTCTGGACCTCGGCACTAGTATCACGACCTCGAATATTTGGTTCACGACATGGGTAGGTTGCAACGACGGGTCGAGCCCTCCAAAGCATGCAATGCGAACTCTGGGATGGCTTGCGCAGCGCCGCGGCTACTGCTACGGCCCAGCCAAAAACTAAAAATTTTCCCTGAAGCCGACCAGGCCCATGCAACGGAAATGTAACAGGCCGTCCAGGCTCAAGACCGGTCGACCACTGATCACTAATTATGCATTCTTCATGGGCAACCCTTCGAGAATGCATCTGAAGGCTACTGGTTGCCATATTACGCCAAGGACCAATTAGCACCAAAAGATGCAACACTCGAAATTCAAAAAAGAGGATATCCAAGCGTCGTGTTTCGGTCTCCATCCCCCCACAGTCCCCCACAGTGTCCCTTTTCAGAAAAGATTTAGGTTATGGTTTCCTGCAGACCAAATCCACCTTGTTGCCTACCAGGATCTTCAGTTCGAATAATTTGGCGGAAAAAACTAGATTTCGTTGTGTCTTGGTTGAGCCGCCTGATCAAATCGATCAATCGATCAAAAGCCGCCGCTGGACCGAAGGAGAATTAAACAACCTTTGAATATCGAATTTCCGAAATATCTTGGTTACCATTCAGCGAGGCCAATAAAAATCAGACTAGGTCGGCCATAGTATCCGCAAAAACTCGCGATACAATACAAGCGTGGAAGCCACTCCGTTTCGAAGCGAAGAATACTTGATGTATCTGTGGATACCTGCAAGTACTTTTATACATGTGCAACCTATATAGTGTCGGAAATATATTAATCAGGACTCCTGCTGAGAAGCTTGGGGCCAGTAAGCTTAGTTCAAGAGTTTTAATGTTTTCGGCACTGGTTCGGCCTAGATACCCGATATCTAGACATGAATGTAGAAGGTGTCTATCGATTCAACTCGGCCCGTTCAGATTACTATTATCTTATCTCTGGAGGATTACACAGAATTCCAAGTTCAATCTGATTACTATAACGACCGTTGAAAACTTGAGCTTGTTCTCTGCTCGGAACCGGGCACGTTGAAAGAGCAGACAAGCTATGGGACGGGGAGATGGTTGAATAACTGTAACGGCTTCCATATAGTGGACGGCCGATTGCTTGAACACCTAGTCTAAATTTCTAATATACATACAAAGGAAAACACCGGTGCTTTAGTACTGATGCCTGAGCACGCACGGCCCAACATCGTCGCTGCGATATGAATACGCACTAGCGCATCGTCACAGAGGGTGAAGCAAGAAGGAACAACATAAGTAGTTATGTGAAATATATTTCCTTGAAAGCTCAACGTCCCAAAGATAAAAGAGAACCCCTCCATAGCACCGATTTTCATATACGCTGAAAGCACCCCCTCTAAACTTTTGGGTATTTTTTTGGTGGCACATCGGTGTCAGTAATCTCCAGGATATGACATGAAAGCTCCAAGGGGCCTGAAGCGAAGGGTAAAAATAAAAATAAAATCCGTAACCGTAAACGCCTGCCAAAGTGAATCAAAGTAAACGTCAAGTAGGAAGGAATTCAAACATAGGAAATTTATGACGCTCAGTGCCTTGAGTTAGAGTGGTGGTGGCCTGAAGTACGGTTTGTTGAAGGAGCGGCAGCGATGCTGACTGTGTAACCGGCACTACGGCCGTAGTTATTATCGCTCTTCGAATTCCCCGAGCTACCGTCTTCATTAAGGCTCGCTGGCGAACTCTTAACTTCGTAGGTAACGTCAGCTTTGATGCCCTCGTTTCCCTTCGAGGCCATGATGCGTTCTTCGCTCTCGGTAGCGTTGAGGATAGTTCTGCCAACGCTGTATTGTGCCTTCTTGTTCTTGTTGGCATTGTTGTATCGGGGTAATTCCATGGCCGTCGAGTTCGACTTGTTGCTTCCGTACGTTTTACCTGTTCCTGTCGCGTACATGCTTCGTACGGAAGAAACACCGCGCATGAATAAAGGGTAGATCATCGGAATATTGCCAATTATAACTGAGACGAATGTTTCCCTGCAAGCCCAAGAGCCAGCAGCGAGGGCACCTCCAACTGGGTCCGCGAGAATAAACCCCACACGAAGGATACCGGCTGTGATGATGAAACAGCCGCCGGAGAACATGGCGATCAAAAGCAACTTGCGCTTGAGTGGGATCTGGGCTCTCCAAAGGAGTGGTAGTGGGATGTACATAAGGTACATGTCGGTGATGACGTTGAGGACAACGGTGACGTAGCAGTCGATTTTGGAAATAGCAGGCTGGCAAGCATTACCAGGATCTGGGTTGATCTGCCAGTTCTTGTGGTATGGACGACATCCGAGGTGAATAGAAAGAATGACGGCGATATATGTCGTGATGAGCATAACGGCACCGATTCGAATCTTCATTGTCTGTTGTCCAAGACCGTCTCTGTAAAAGCCATGTTAACATCGTATTACCCGCCTGATATTATGTAAGAACGAAACATACGTCAGACGACTGTAGAAAATCAATAGACATCCTTTGAGTAGCCATAGTAGGAGAGTATATAAACTCCATCCAATCAACTGAATTTTTACGCCGGTAATTCGTAAATTCCACTCTTCGCTCCCAGGTATCAAAGTTTGACGTTGTTCATCTGTCATTCCATTATTGGCTAGACCCCTGGCAAGAAATCCCACACAGTATGCTGCTGTCGTTTCTAGTGAATACACGACCTATATCCCACCACAGGTGTCAGTTCCGATCTTGATATAACCACTCTACACAATGAATTTGCAGTCAATGTGCGTTGCGAAAGGTTGGACTCTGCATGTCCTGTATATAACTTACACCAGCAACAACCATCAAGTAATCGTCTGCTTTGAAAGCATGTATCCCACCAGACAGATAGAATCGAGCGTACAATCTGCCAATAACAAACAGAAGGGCAATTGCTAAGAGCGTCCATGCTTCCTTGTAGAAAGCCTCGACTGCCGCCTTCTGAGCAGCTTGCATAGCAGCAAGCTCCTCCGGGGTCATCATGGACGGATCCATTTTATGAGGGTCGTGAGACCAAGCGGCCAAGTTGCTTTAGCGATTCTGGCCTGCTGAATACGGCTGGTGGCTGAAGCTTGATCCTCGTAACCTCGAATACTGAAAGACGACTGTTCGAACTTCGCAATATAAGACTCCAGTCGATTAGGTAAATGTCGATGTGGACTCCAAGAGAAATATGGAAGCGAAGCGGATGGGCGGGAGTCTATATATCTTAGGTTCGCTTGTTCCTTAAAGTTATGGGGGCTTATGGGTCAAGACCAGCGTTCCAGGGCGTTTTTCTTCAATGAACTTTCACGTCCCAAACAGGCCGTGGCCTAGCTGCCGAACGGTTCTGGGACTTTTTGCTGGCTACAAATGAAATAAATGTGGACCCTGGACCATCCATTTTCAAAGGTTGCTTTTTCAGTTTGCGGCCGTTGACTCGTCCTGCGAGGGTACCGCGATATCGACCAGGGGTGGATGGGGCAGGGTGGGGCACAATCCTCAACTTCCAAAACAAGGCCCCGGCACCCTTCCCAGAGCCGGATCAGGAGAAGTTTAGCTTCAGCGTACTATAGGCATGGGTCCTGAATATTTCGCTCACTTTTTTTTTGTCACCGAAGTTTCTAACCGGACTGTGGTGAGGAGAGATACATTCGACGTTGTATCTTGCGCATGTGTTTGCCGTCGTCGTGGAGTACCTTCGACGCGAATCAGTTCGAATTTTAACTTTCAATTGTTTAACTTTAGCGCGACCGGGTTCAGTCACGAGCAGCCTCCGTAGGTCCGTCTACAGCTACACCAACAAGCCGGTTTCATTCAGGGCAGGACAAATATTTCACAGACGTAGATATGGATGCCGTGGAGTTCCGCCGACGACTTCCAACTCGAGATATGTCAGAAATTAGCAATTCATTCTGTGTGAGAGACTCTGCCAATTGGCCAAGTAAAGGCCCTATAGGACACAGAATTATTGGCCTTCAGGGTTTAATCTGAAAGGGTAGCATGAGGCATGCACAGTACCACGAAAAAAGATCTTAGCCCAACCCCATGGAGAAATAAATGATGTGATTGGTATCGCGACATCATAGATCCCTCCTCGAAGGCTTGAGGTTTTATGGCATTTTATTCCTTTCCCGTGCTAGGCTGCATGCAATTTGATAGGAGCACAGAAGCGTCCGAGATAATTGTCACAGCGCCTTTAAAGTATCTCAGAAACGTAACCAATCATTGGAATCGATGTGCCGTTTCGTTCCTGGGATCTCTCTCAATGTCCGGCGGCATCGTGAAAAGAGGTGCGCCGTCAGTGTTTCTTGAGAGTTTGAAAATAAGGCCTAAGGTTTCTACTATAGCCGCCTTCGGTAAACGGTAGACGATGACGGCTCGCGATCGGTAATATAAGATAACGAGAAAATTATAAGAAAATTTAAAAGATCAGCAGATATAGACTGTATCGCTTGAGAGGTTGTACAACCGAGCAGCTATCATTATCTAAAGGGCGGAAGGTCGTCGTGCAATCGGAAGCAATTGATATCAAGGTACCTGATGCGCGGGGTCTGGAGAAAGCCGCAAATTCGAAGTGAGACAATGATGATAATCGATGAACATCACCGCCGGAGTGCTTTATTGTCTTAGTTCACAGCCGTTGTAGACTTAAGATCTTCACCGAACAGATATCACCGTTTGTATGCTCCTGAAGATCAAGGCTTCATTCAAAGTACTCGCCTTCAATTTGATCCTTAAGAGTTCCGTTGAAAGAAGGTTTGCCTAGTAACCGTTTCTTATGACGATCTCTCACTAGCTAAACCGGACAATGAACAGCCTACGGCCATTGTTGGAAGTTGGCTACTTCCTCGATAGGGGTAGTCTGGACACTAGAAACATGGGGCGACGGCGAAAAAAAAAAAAAAAAGGGTTCTGAGAAAGCTGCGATGCCAAGGCCCGAAATGCCTTTAACGAGAGAGGTTCCAATCTGTCGGGCGCAGGTACACATGCGAATCCAATGGTACACGTCTTCATGTGGGCCCCTGGTGGGGTCACACCGCCCAGAAAGCCAATTCTCCCCAGCACGGCACATTTCCCCTGAGGTTTCTCTCTCGGGATAATATATCTACAATCTAGAAGAGAATGTCCTCCGCGAAACACTTTAGGGCCAATCGGTGTTTGAAAATTTAGATATTCGGGATTAGCTGATGATGACAGAGAGAAGGGCTGTGCGTAGAGACCAAGCTGGATTCTCGATCTTCGATTCCTTCTCGCGCTTAAACCGGACTGCAGAACTGAAACCAAGTCTAGATTTGCCCGCTGATATGAATTGTACCACACCAGCCGCAGTCGGAATCGGTTGACACTGCCGAACCGCTCCAATAGGCGATCCAAAAGACCAGAAAAACCTCGGGTTTGAACAAAACGGCACACGACTCGCTCCATTATGCGAACCTCATGCACGTCAGCTGATTTGCCGTGGATAAAGTCTAGTTATCTTTTTCTTGCAAATTTTGAAACCCCCAAGTATCGATATCGAACCACGATATCAATCAAACTTATGGTACAGTTGCAGCCTATTGAAAGGATATGCCTGAAGACGAGAACTGGGGATCGTTTAGTCACTTGTTTTTGATCCAGTTCATGTTCGCCCCAAACCGATAGCTCCGCGCACAAAACCTTATCCAAGCTCTCTTCGATAATGCTGACTTATTGATACTCATATAATGCTATATGAGCATCGCTACCTAAAGAGAGCTAACTAGAACCAAAGTTAACCCACAATTCACAAGTCAATAAAATCACTAGTCTATGGTTTTAAAACAAGTAGAGATCCACGATTAGTTAGTTAGTCGCCAGCGGCGCTGTGAAAGTGGGGAGCTGCCCTTGTCGAGAACCACTCCCCAGACCAACTGGGGAACCATCAAAGAGGATGGTCAGCCTAACCATAAACCGTCTTTAATATTGGCTGGCTCACAGACCCTCGTTTTGATCATTGATCGGAAAAAAAATAAAAAAAAAAGGTTGAAGGAATCCATCGACGACGATACGCCGGAGTTAGCGAATGCAATTCGATTGGTCGTGTTCAAGACACCGCCAGCCATGGGTTAACGGAGACGGTTCAGCCAATTGTGAGGGATTTTCCCATGAATTTTCATATATCAACCTAGCATCGATGGGAGACCCGGCAAAATATTTGAGACGGAAGTTAGAAACTCGGTCAAGCGGCATTTCATATTCCAGAAGAGAAAGAAGCCAACTTCATTTTCTATTTGATTCGTGCATAAGTTGGCTGAACAGAGCCGAACTTGCATAGAGTAAGGCTATTTTAAATTTTTCTACGTTCTTATTAGACTGAGGATGAAGTTCACACCTTCGACCGAGGCGCTCAGGAGGTGCGCAATTAGGCACAAGACGGTTAACGGTTTAGCATCTTGCCTCGGTGTTGTTGTAAATTTAATTTCCAGACCTTCGTCGTGCAGAAACGACCGGGTTGATTGATGCATCGACAGTTTCGACCAGGATCAAGGAATTAAACAACCGCAGGACACAACCGGCAACCCTCATTGCATCCACGAAATCCCTCCTCGAGGTTATTTTATGCATCAGCGTTTGATCTTCACTCCCACTTCAGCCTGCGAAGTGCGATGTATTACTTCATTCATCTTTCCATACCCCGAGGGGATATCGGCCCTTTTCAATGAAAAATCATTTTAAAATAAATTAACTGAATTCACGGGTATCGCGGCTTCGACGAGCCTCGACATCTTCACATTGCAGCGCCGGCTGCCTGGCAGCCAAAACAAAATCCAAGGCAACCCCTTCGAGATACATATCTTTGCAGATGTCATGTAATTTATCCTGCCGTCTCGCATACACTTGACAGTTAGGCAAAGATAACGGGCACATTTCCATGCAACGAAGCCAATGGCGGACGGCGACCTCTGCAAGTTAGGACGGGATTCGTACCTGCGTCGTAAGCGTTGCTGGGAAGGTAAAAAAATCCAGCAGACCTGAACAGCCGAGAAGCGAAAGAAAAACGATGCATACGCCGGTACCGGATTATCGTTGATGCAGGACCGAATCAACGTGAGAGGGAAAAGTTTGGTAGCTAACGGGCGGGTTCCGAGTGTGTGGCCCATGCGTCTCAAACCTGTTTTTGTCTGTCAAAAGTGCTTAACATGCAGCCACCTATCGTCTCTCGTCTTAATATGCCGCATCATATGAATATCTTGTGGTTTCTTGTCCATTCAGATTATTCCTTTTCTTCCATTCAGGTAAGCCATCTCTTTGCTTAAATTGCTAATCTACCGGCTTTTCTGTGAATTCATGAAGTGAAAAGATTTCATCCGGACGTTCCACGATTTCAAGGTGTGTACCATGGTACCCGTGTCCCACGAAGCAAAATTTATGCGCGGCCGAAACCAACGGTTCAAATTCATGCACCACACGGTAATTTTTTTCAACACTAAAACGATACTCTGGAGAGTGGTCCTCATCCACCTCAGTTTCGAACTTGCGTATAGAAAGAAAGAGTCGCCTACTCTTCTAGGAAAGGAGGCCGCCGTGCGTGGTGAGAGGCGTCGCGGCATACGGCGCCCACTACCGGATCCAATGGAACCCAGCCAGCCGCAGAAGTTAAGACCCCACAATCTGCTTATCAACCCTCTCGAAATTAAAGTCCCCCCCACAGACCTTTTCGCGATGGTCAAAGGGACAGTCTGAGCTGTGTTTTGGGCTTAGCCGATTGGGCAATGAATTTGCGAGAACCCCACGACCGTTTCGGTTTATTTCACCACATCCCGTGATTTCTGGTCAGTGAGAAACGAATGAAGGACGAAGAAAAGCGAGATTTTTGCATTGGGCGCTTCGACGAGATACTTTCGTCAAGCCACGCGGTGTGCACGTTTCGTTTTGATATAGACCAGGAATGTATTGAAACGGCACGAATGTTTTGGTCGTAATATCGATATTCCAAAATCCCTTTCACTAGCAACCGAAGACCCGCTTCTGCATGCACGCACGGAATGGTCACGCGATTGCTTTGGAGAGATAGTCGATATCGTACAGCGATACATTCTGATTGTAAATTAACAAAGGCAAAAACGCGGCCACGACGCATTGCAGTTCCAATTTTAAAACGCCGTTCAATTGATATCTCAAAAGGAAGAAGCATGAAAAACGCCCAAGTTTACCACCAGAAGCGAGTTAGCGGGGCTACTTATGAGGAGCTTTCGCCGGGCGCAGTCTCGTCTGTGTACTTGTTCAACATCCCACTCATTCGACCACCTTCCTTCTCTGTGCCGTCGGCCTTATCGAACAGCTGGTTACCCCCAACTTGTCTGCCACCGGTATCCATCATATCGGAGGCCGCCTGCATAACGTGCGACCCTTGGAACTTGAGCTCGTCGTAAACCTTTACTGCGTGGTCGACCTTTAATCGAAGAAGCGAGTCCACAGCTTGTCAGCGCCCGTTTGGATATATTGGTTAATCGGTGGGTACCCGGGTTTGAATTCATAAATTAAACTATAGAACGGTCTAGGAACAGCGTGCGGCATACAAGGCTCTTATCTCTCCCCGTGCTCAGATGATGTGCATCTTTGAAATCTCCCGGATTATTCTGTTTTGTACGCATCCAATCTTCAGTTAACGGCTTATCGGAATTTGCTGGACCGCTAACATGAGATGCGCCGCCTTGGACAGAAGTGGTGGGTTGATTGTGTGAAGATGAAGCCATCGTTGTAAGACTGAATATATGACTGAATTGATGTTTCCAATTGCAATATTGGGCTTCCGTTGGTGAGTTCTTGAATGATTGGTATGTTTTTTTGTGTCGACTTCAGTAAGTATAGAATCATTGAAGAGGACAATGGCGTGCAAAGTGCTTATATATTACCATTTCCCGGAACTAGTTAGCTATAAATTATTCGAGCGGGCTATTGCCTTCGTATGACGTCAAGCGAAGCTTTGGAGATCGTCGACATTGTGTTGTGAATCTCGATGTCGTCGTCGATGTTCCCGATTTGGCCTAATTACCATATCTGGAAGAAGGCTGTAGATGGACCTTTGAGCGAGGTGCGTGTAGACGCACAATAAATGTGGCATTGCACTGGCTCCCATCACCGCCCAGATTCGAGGCTAGTATTCGATGGCTGATTGCGTATCATGTGGCGTAGGACACAGTCATGTTGTCTCTGCCGGTATCTTGGTAATGCCGCCTTGAAACGGAGTATAACGCCGAGTAATGCCAAAGAAAGAACTATCACCCGATCTATCTACTTAGACATACCACCTTTTGTACTTCTAATACATATACCTAGCAAAAGACAGCCGGGAGGAGTTGTCAGTCTCCAGGATCTAGGAGAACATAAAAGGTAGCCTTGGTCTACCCTGCGATATCGTAATACCCATAGTCGACATAGAACTTTCTCAAGTTATAGAAATATCGATCAAATATCCATCCAACCTAAATCGTCCCAGCAGTCTTATATCCTAAGATGGGTAAGTTATATAACGTTATCCTGACAGTATTCCGACCTCAAGAGAGTCCCGAACTAATATATTGAATAGCCGAAGAGAACGTTACTGTCATCAGTATCAAAAACTGCTTCGGGTCTTCCACAAGCCGAGGCAATTACAGCGGTAATTGGAAGCTACTCCCTGAAAGCATCGAACCCCGCCAAGATGCTATTTTCGAAATTGAAGGCGACGGATACGTCGAGCTTGATGGCGTTAGATACGATGTCAAGGCGCAGGGGGTTAAATTTACTCATTTAAATCCAGGATTAGCTGGATACGGTGTTTTCACGAAAAAGGAATCCAAGGGATATGCAAGGTTTTGGTTGGGGCCGGTCATTCCAGCGATGTTCCTGGGCACAGACGAGTAGGACCTGCCGTTACAGAGGGCGAAATCTCGTCCGAAAGGTTATAGGCACGCGTGAGGGCAGGAACAAGAGTCGGGATCCATATTTCGACCGCATCAAGGTCCTAATTAGCTAGATTTGTGGTATTCATTGATATAGAAGCCAGGTGATCCGCGTCACCGAAACCCGGCTGACCGGGCCTCTTAATCGAATGGGCTTCTCTCCAAATTAATAGCCTTACTAAGAGACAAGAGGTGAAAGTGCTATATCCCGTGAGACCATTTCGATACGAGGATCACCATATTATAGAAGACAAATACATGCAAATCTATTCATAGTCCCGCAAGCTTAAGTCCCTAGAAATACTCGGAGTCCCATAGGTATTAGCTGTATCTTGGGCCGAGGATGTTCTAATCAAGGTACGTTTATCGGGCTGCATGTTATAACGTTATGCACCACAATCCCTGGATCCGGAGAGCGCTGGGCTATGGTGGGAAGTCAACACCGCATGCGCAGGCAGTTGTTAGAGGGGTGCCAGCGGACTTCACTCTTGAGGCCTCGAGTTGATAACACTCCGCTGCTGAGCTTCAGTCCCCTTCGTTTTGAAGCTGAAAAATATCACCTGATTTAAGGACGCCTTTGGTGAATGGGTCTGGAGCGGATGCTTGGGATATACTGATATTGGGCCGGGGTGGACCGACGGACCTCATGAATCCTCTAAGACTCCGAGTTGAAAACTACTCCGCGGTATTACCTGTATCGTTCTTAGACCCGGCCTCGAGGCCTGTGTTCAAGACAAGTGAATAACGAAGCTCATGTATGGGTTTCCGTCAACTAGGGCTTATATCCGGCACTATTCAAAAACCAAGTACTTACTATGTCATGGTAGAGCGAACAAGCGCCTAGGCGCCTGCGTGAGACTGCGAATATGCAGGCAGGAGATATCTGATTTGCTTGGAAAAACACGCGCTTGGCACTTCAGGCCGATAATGCGTTGGTCATGTTGGATTTTGCCGCCAAGCCCTCAACCGAGCCTGGACTTGACTGTTGGACCTCAAATCGAGGTCGAGGCCTTCGTCGGTATCTGAAGTTAAGTCCACCTCTGCCCGGAAAGTCTCCGCAAGCTGCGATGCGAATGCACCAGCTAAGCCTGCTGTTCAGGTCCCGGGTGGATAGGTTTGGCTAGGCAGACAGCATTTAACCTTTATAAATTCTGCAGAAGAGGGGTTGCATGCAGCGCTCGCACCCCATACGACCCATATGCATGAGCTCATAATTGAACCGGGGACTATTGTAATAACTCTCTGAACATGGATTCACAAGATTTGATGTTTTTTTGAGATGCCGATAGACTGTCGTTTTGCTGATACGTAAAACGAGCCGAACGATAGAGAGATAGATATATTTTACCACAAAAGCGATAATTTTCTCTGTGAAGAGGCAGATTTGCGACTTCCATACGTGCGCGCAGGCATGGACAATAATATAATACTCTTATGACTCGCGGCCCAATTAAATTATAAAATCGGTAGAGATTTTTCTAAGTTGATAAATTATAAACCGCGGACCGGCATCTTGAGTAACCGGCTCGCCACTGTGATGTCATGACCTGTTTGCACCGTCGATATCAAGTCTTGGTGTTTGTTAATTCCGCCATCCCGTTGGTGATTCCCGTTGATAACTGAAATTAAATACCCCAGCTTTTCGAACAACGTTAGCACCACACCACCGTCTACAGAACCAATCAACTGCGCGACGCAGCTGACCAGAATAGGCTGGCAGCAACAAACAAGCTTGATCACGAGAAGCTGTCGACTCGCTTGAACATTTTGGCGGCCTTCCCGGCCCATGCAGCGTTACGAAAACGGTGGGTCCCTAATGTAGGCGGGATTCGATCCAAGGCTCGTTCGATAACAAGTTTCGTTGGCAGACAGGCCTCAACCTTTCACCGTACGACGGTTTCCATACTCTGATTGGATAGCATACGCAAAGTTCACTTCGACCCTAGCTTCTCCATCCTGATGTGGAGAGCGCAGATCGCTATAGTTACGATGTGAGGGGTCTTTCGAATTCCCGTGGTTTTGAATCTACATTCCAGAGATCTTTATATAAGGCAGCCAGTATCGATCGATATGCTAATGCTTTCTTTGCCCTCTTCCTAGAGATACGCCTCACGGTCCGGCTGCTTTGGAGCTTTGAACTCTTCTCGATAGTCCAATAGCTTTGCGCTAGCTCAAGATTTTCCAACATGAAGCCCACGGCTTCATTAAATCTGCGGACTGTGGTCGCTGGCTGTTTGGTCTTGCTGGGTACAGGCCTGTTATGGCATCTGTCCCATCTCGACCAACACATATTCGAGCCGGATGTCTTGAAGTTCAAGACGCCGGATCCGCCTGGTATCGCGAGACCAGACCTGCCCGTTAGCCCCATTCTTCAAGATATCTTTCATAATGTGCCAGCTTCTCAGATTACTAAACGACAGGTTTCCGGACAAAAATATCTTCTCGGTGTTGGAAAGGCCGATATTACTGGGTATGCATCCTTATCCAATATTCCCTTACAGCTTCTAACTTTCGTATCTTGAAAAAAATGGTAATGTTTAAAAGATAGTATTTGGAGCTGACATTGGATTTTCTGTTTTCTGTGTAGGCCCGTCGTCGAAATCAATTTTATGGGATACGCAAATGCTAGTCAAACTGGGACAGGTCTTCGACAAAGGCTCTACTCTCGTGCATTCATTGTTGGAAGTGTGCAGAACCCAGCAGATCGATTCGTATACCTCGTTATCGATACTGCCTGTGGCGATACCGCAATTCGATACGGTATACTGAAAGGCCTCGCCGCTCTCGGAGGCGGGTATTCTGTCTATAAGCAAGGAAATGTTGCTTTGACTGGTACACATTCTCATGCAGGACCTGGAGCTTTCATGAACTACCTTCTCCCACAGGTTACTAGCAAAGGCTTTGACAAACAGAGCTACCAGGCAATAGTCGATGGAACTATTCTCTCTATCAAAAGGGCGCACGAATCTCTTAAGGAAGGTTACCTGACTGCCGGAAGCACAGAGCTCCAGACTGTAGCGATCAACAGAAGCCCTTCTGCCTACCTTGCCAACTCTGCCCAGGAACGCGCGAAGTACAACTCCGACGTCGACAAGACCCTTACCATGCTCCGTTTCACACGGGCATCGGACGGAAAACATATCGGTGTTCTGACATGGCATTCTGTCCATGGAACGTCGATGCTTGGAAACAACACGATAGTTTCTGGGGATAACAAGGGTGTCGCCGCCTACCTCTTTGAGACAAGCATCAAGGGTCTCGACGCCAGCAACTCCGACTTTGTCGCAGGGTTCTCTCAGGCTAGCGTCGGCGACACGACGCCAAATACGGAGGGTGCCTATTGCGAAGATCCCGAACATGAGGGTCAGCTGTGCACATTCGATAAGAGCACATGCGGGGGTAAAAGCCAGCCATGCCACGGCCGGGGTCCGATGTTTAGGGTGAAGGATAACGGTGCATCGAGCTGTTATGAGATTGGGCGGCGCCAGGCACAAGGTGCTTTGGATCTCTATCACTCACTCGATAAATCGGGAACCGCGATTACAGGAAGCTCGGTCAAGTCTTTCCACACTTTCGTCGATTTTTCCAAGTATTCGTTTAAGCATCCAAATGGCACCACAGTGAGGACGTGTCCTGCAGCTCTAGGCTACTCATTTGCAGCGGGCACCTCAGATGGACCGGGGGCGTTCGATTTTACACAAAGCGATTCTGGTGACCCAGATGCCAACCCTGTGTGGAAAGTCGTATCAGGTCTCCTCAAAACACCTGGTCCAGAGCAAAAGGCATGCCAGTGGCCTAAGCCGATCCTTCTCGATGTTGGCGAGATGTACTTTCCCTACGACTGGACTCCCAACATTGCGGATATCCAGATGCTCCGTGTTGGACAGTTCATCGCTATCGTTTCGCCAGGGGAGGCCACCACCATGAGTGGTCGAAGATGGAAGGAAGCAGTAGCTAAGGCATCCACCAGCGTCATCCCAAGTGGCAGCAAACCAATAGTTGTCCTCGGCGGACCTGCGAACTCGTATACTCACTATATCTCGACTGAGGAGGAATACAACGTGCAGCGATACGAGGGTGCATCGACGCTATACGGGCCCCATACGCTAAATGCGTACATACATCTTACGTTGAAATACCTTCCTTTCCTTTCCCCGGCCAATGCTCAAACTATTGATCCCGGCCCGTCACCACCGGACAATTCCGACAAGAGCCTCAGTTTCATTACTGGGGTTGTATACGACAATCCTCCCATATTCAAGTCGTTCGGTCAGGTCACTACCGACGCTGCGGGTTCCTACCGATCGGGGGATACTGTCACTGTTGTCTTCATCGGTGCCAACCCTCGGAATAATCTTCGATTGGAAGGTACTTTTGCGGCCGTGGAATTCAAGCGAGCAGATGGAAGCTGGGAGCAAGTCCGTAATGATGAGGACTGGGATCTAATCTATAATTGGAGAAGGGATGATGGTTTCTGGGGCACCAGCAGCGCAATAATCCAGTGGATCATTGGGACTGGACCTAAGGCTGTGCAGCCGGGCAAGTACAGGATCAAGTATTACGGGAATTCAAAGACGCCCGTGACGGGGAAAATCAATGAGTTTACCGGGACGAGTAGGGAGTTTGATGTCTTTGCATCTAGAAGGTTGCCAAAAGTGAGGATGTACTGAGCTCATCATATGGAGGATTTCTGCTTAAGATTAAGGTTGAAAACTTTGTTCAGTAATATTTGTCGCTGGCCTGAGTATGGCTATTCTTTGTTTCGTTCTTTTCTTTTCGTTTTTTCTGTCTTTTCATGCATGATATCCTGGCGCGAAAAAAAGGAGATATATATGATACCAATGGTGATTCTTGTTCCTAATGTCTGTCTATAATCAATATCCCTTTGTATCGTTAAGGTTTTGTATCTACAGGTCCCAAATCACAAAGACCCCGTATTTGTTGGCTGGGCACGCACATGCGCACGTACAAGGACTTCAAGGCCCTTTAAGGCCCAGGGCACCCGCTCCAGGGATAATTACAAGAACTCAACTTCTCCCCTCCCGTAATCTCCACATCTTCATACGTAATACCCTGACAACTACCATCCCCGCAAAGTATAGAATAATCTCGAGCCCTGGGTACCGCCCAACCGGATATATTCTTAAACTGAATATTCTTCACTAGCACACCGTTAGTTGGGAGGCCGCTGGGTCCACCGTTGAGATAGTCCTGGTTGATGATTATGCCGTATTCCTTGATATTTGAGAGTTGAATATTTTGGAATGTGACGTTGACTACGCTGCCTGTGGCGTTGAAGTCGGTTTTGATGCGGAGGCCGTTGGTGGAGTTTGTGACGTATGAGTCGGTGAATCTTTCCATGGGGTTTTGCATTAGTGCGCTACTGGTATAAACAGCGGAAGTGAGGGGACTTACAAAACGTTAGCGATGTTATGCCCATTACCTGATCCACCTCCCGCGATCGATAATCCGTGACTCCCAGAGCAAAATACGTTGCTGACAGTAATATTCGTTGAATCGGAAACAACCACACAGTCGTCCTGGTTCCACACCGTGCAATTCTGGATCAGTAGATTAACGGAATTTCCAACGTTAAACCCATCCGAATTATGTGCGGCGGAGAGTCCGTGGCTTCGTTCATTCGGTGCGTCACCGAGGGAGTTATTGATGAAGATATTTTGAATTGTGGAATCGAGTACACCAGCGACGTTGATTCCGTGGGTTGGGATGTTTTGGATGTAAAGGTCCGTGAAAAGTGAGTGGTTTGTGATTTGGATCTTCATGAATTGGCCGGGTCTATTCGTAGGTGGGGAGTTAGAGGCCTATTCTTATCCAAAGGGCTATATTATACATTAGTGTGGATATTATCTTACTTCGGAACACCACCATTATTCCCCAGCCCGTCCCAGTACATCTGCCCGCCTCCATCAATGACAGATCCTGGAGCACCCTTAATAGTGACATTGTTCCCAGCGATCTGTATGGGACGGAATTGAGAACTATTCGTGAATTCGAAGCTCGTGAGACCCGCAAATGTCACCGTTGACCCTTGCTGAAGTTTTGTGAGGAGTATAGCGCTACTCTTGGGCGCGTGGATATTTTCGAGCGTGATGTCCTTGCAGGAGGATACTGCTGGGGCTATTTGGGAGTATTCGGTGCAATGGCAGGGGGCAGGCGTTGTGGTCATGGAAGTGGTGGTTGTGTCGGGTGTAGTTGTGGCTACATGAAAATTAGCTCTGTTTCTGTTTCTTAAGTAGTGTGGAGGAAACTAACTAGAGGATGGAGTAGTAGTCGTGGTCGTGGTCGTGGTCGTAGTAGTCGTATACGTAGTCGTAGGCGGCGGTGTATACAGGCATGCGCAGGCACTGGCAATTCTAGTCGCATCCGCATGGCAGTTTGTCGCGAAATTCGGAACTTCTCCCAGAGTCATTGTCTCACAGAAAGGGTCATAGGCACTAGCGCCGACCCCGAGGAACGCCCTTAGACAGTTATCGTGGATACATGCTCTTCCGTACAGCCTACTGCCATGCGCTGTTGACGCAAGTGCAGCCAATGAGGCACTTATAAGTGTAATAGAGAGTGGAATGCGCATAGTAGGATGCAGTCTGGGGATATGTTATGCAATATTAGAGTTGTAGTTATAGAACCGCTTATATTGCATGAACTCCATGGTTATAGAAAAGGGAGTCGCATTCTCGTCGTCGAGGCCTCGGTTTTTATACCTTGAATGCTGACCAGGAAGTCGTGCGCGCGAAATCCCAGTCGGATAGGTACCGCGTAGCCCAATTGTAACTTCATGCCCAAAGTTCTGGAAATTTCTCAACGGCGTCCGTGGATCTGGATCCAGGGCAGTCGGAAAATTAACAGCGAAAGCCTTTCGAAGTAGACAGGAACAACGGAGAAAGTTTCTCCGCACTCCCCATAACTAGATCTAGTAATTCCAGTAACATCTCCAGGTTTTTCAAGAAGTCCGAGCTTGAAAGAGATACTATGCAGTTTACAGTATAAGCTTTCGAGAGTCCAGAGGTGTGCGTGTGGTACTGTGGGGAGATTTCGAGGCTGAGGCTCCACATCCCCGGTAACTCGGCATATCCATGGGCCTCAGGTGTCCCGGTCAATGACAAGAACAAACAAGCAATTGACAAGAGCGGGAAAACATGGACCGCTTAAATACCGTGCCGTCTTGGCTAATCATGTCTGGCTTACTCATTCGAGGGGTGTAAAATACAACAGGTCGGAGTGTTGCGGCTCCGGATCCAGGAGTTCGAGCTTTAAATTGACCACACCGGAAATAGTAGCTCCCTTATACATTGACCGGACTATCTCCGCTTTATATCACCTTTAAACTAAACGTACGTTATTTCGCCCCGAGCCTTATTGGGTTACAGTTGGTCCAACATTACGTCCGGGAACGTTATAAAGCATTACTTTGCAGAGTTTAGCCCTGAAAGCTAGAGTAGAGACCATATATTTCGGCAGATCAAAAATCAGAAGAACATGGCAGCATCTTATTTCTCTATTAACGCATATAATTCTTTGTTATCTATTCACGAACGATCTGGATTCCACGCGAGAAGCCACTGATAGAATTGATGATGTTTATTATACTAAATTTGACCGCCAAAAGCCACCTTGATCAGTCTTAACTAGTCTCAACTAGTCTTAACGAGTCTTAACCAGCCTTAACCTACCTCAACCTCCAGCTACCCCAACCAACGCCGAACAGATATTGGGTTCCCCGCTCTTCTTGCTTGCAAATATACGTATGCTGACCTGTTCTTGTGATACGTTGGTCTTATATATGCCTCAAGTATACATCAGAATCGAATCTCAAGCAACAGCGTAGCTACTCTCGAGAGATATCTACCCACAAGTCCACAGACAGAACCAATACTCTGCAACTGCAGGCCGCCAATTAAAAGCGGAAAACATGTACACGTATCAAAAAAGGGAAGACCCCACTCAAAAGGGAAATCTAAACCCGGTTCACCCCCGAAAAACCGCCATCTGAGGCCGGCTGATATTCGCGACCTTAACCCCCCTTTACCCGATCAGCTGACGATATGTCTCTATTCGAGGAGGATTATGAACACTATTGGGTAGATGAAATCACCCCTGAAGAACTTACGAGCTTTAGTCGAGTCTACGACAACTTTTTCAAAAGAGATGGGTCCCGGTCGCGACCTTTGGTAGTATCTGCGAAGGAGGTAACGTCGATGATATTTGGCGAAAACATAAGCTCACAGGCTCGGGCTCAAAGATGGAGACGGCTAAGGGTAAGAGAGTCATACCTACAATTCCCTTCACTCAATTGGCACGAACTAACGGTGCTGGCAATCAGACCGGAGTCAGAGATATCGTAGAATCTTTCGTCAGATTCCACTATGATGTCGAACCCCAATCTCTCTCTTATGCACAACTGGGGAAACTCAAGTATTGGAACCTCCAAACTAAATACGCTATACGGATCTCAAACGCGATCTACGACATTCCTGAGTATAAGAATAATTTCTCGGAGGGTGATTTTCACCCGAAGTGCTTGACCAGTTGGTTGTGGGATAACCGAATTTCAACTTTGATGTCGGATTTATCTGACAGGGAGAACCTGGCTTTGACAAAGATTAAGGTAGATCTTGGTTATTATGAGATTGAGGTAGAATCTTGGTTATTATAATAAATTTAAGTTTAGATAATAAATAAATAATTCTTATATATAATAGAATTTAATTAAAAAAACATCCAATTATCAAATTAAGAATTATCGATTTATTCAGATTATGAACTTAATTAATTATTGAAACATTAACAACAAATAATAAAATTCTAAAAAACTATGTTAAGAAGAGTAATAAACATTTTAACCCTAAAAATAATAAATATTTTTCCAGATTTAAACAAATTAATCATCACTATTAGTAATGTTAAAAAAATTTTGAAATTAATAACAATTAAAGATTACAGATTATAATTTATATAAATGTATAAGATTTTAAAAATAAAAAAATTATAAATAATTATTTTTAAATTAGATATTATATAATAAAATTTAATTAAAATAATAAATGTTTTTTAAATTAAAAAAAATATTTTTAATAATTTGTAATAAAATTTTTTTATTAAAATTATATTAATATTGGATTTAATATTTATATAATTAATATTTAATATTAAATTAAAATTAATAATTTAAAAATTATTAAAGGAAAAATATAAATTTAATAATTTAAATATACTTTTATTATTTATAAATAAATTTATGAATTTATTATATAATAAAAATGTTAGAATTAATACTTTTTTTATTAAATTTTATTAATTATAATTTAAAATGATTATTATGAATTTATTAATTTTTAATATAATAATAATTATAAGATTAATAAATATTATTCCAAATATTTATAATTTTATTATAGAAGATTATTTTAAATTAAATAAATAAATTAATATTAACATTTTTATTGGAATAATTAAAGTTGTAAAAACTAAAAATAAAACAGATTTTTTAAAATTAATTTTTTTATTAAATTTTAATATATTTAAATTAATAATTAATATAAATGAAAAAAATAAGAATTGAAAAAAATTTTAATTGTATAATAAATTTAACTATTTAAAAAAAGATAAAAAAGAAAAAATTTATAAATTAAATAATAAATTATTTGGCAAAAATTTATAATGTATATTTTGTAAAAAATTTAATTATATAATTAATAATTATTAAAAAATATTTTTAAATAAAAAACCAAAAGTAAGTGTAAAGGTCACTACAAAAAAAAAGTTGTTAATAAAATTTATTAACATTAAAATAAATAAAGATTATAAAAAAGTAGAATGGGATTTCAACACTAATATTTAAATGATATAATGATTTATTTTAAAATAAAATTCTTTTAATCAAATAATAATATTTTCAATATAAAAAAAAATACAAATATTATATTTATAAATTTAGAATATATATTCTATATATTTAATATAAATATTATATTTAAATATTATAATATAAAAATTATATTTATATTTAAAATAATATTATTTATAAAATCTTATTAATAATCTTTAATTTTAAAATATTGTAAGGTAAATATAATTATATGTTAATTTAATTAAATAAAAATATATATTGGGTTAATATATGGGTTGAGATGTAGATATTATAATAATAGATAAAATTTATTATAATAATATGATGTAATATATTTAAAAATTTTAGTATAATTAATTAGGAATTTAAATATTATTTATTAATTAAGTATATCAAATAAAATAAAAATTTAATATAAAAAATTTAAAATGATTAAAAAAGTGTTGATAATTGAAATAAAAATAAAACATATATAACAAGATTTATAAATAATTGATAATAAGGTTTTTTACTACTTTATTTATAATAAAAATTTATTTATAATATTTTAAAAAATAAATCCAATATTAATTAAAATTAACAATAAATATATATAAGTAATAAAAATTAAAAATATACTTATTTTTAATATTAAGAATTAATTAATATATTTAATTATTCTAAGGAATATATATTATATATTAGATTTAAAAAAACCAAATTTTTTATTAATAATATATATAAAAAAAAATAGAATATTAATATATCTAACTAAAAAGGGCTACCTAATAAAAAATAATATTAAAAAAATTATTTATACAATATTTATAATCAATTCAAAAACATACATATTTAATATTATAAACACACCATTTATAATTTATTTTAAAATTATAAAAAAAAGTTAAAACAAATTTAAAAAAAAAAATATTCAATATTAAAATATATAATATAATAAAATAGAATATTTATTTGAAATTATAATAAAAATATTATTTTTTTAAGTAAATAAAGTTATAATAAAAGAATAATATAAAAATTTTAAATTATAATATAAATTTTATTTAAAAATAAAATAAATAAAATGAATTTTAAAATATTTAATAATTTTAGTATTTAAATTATTAAAGAGAATATATATTGATTTATTTGAAAAATTAATTTCAAATATTTATGGTAATTAATATTTTATGGTTATTGTTGATTAATATATTAAAATAATATAAATATATTTATTTAAAAATAAATATAATATAATTTTGATTTTATGAAAATAAAAAATATATATAAAAAAATAGTATAATTATATAATTAAAAATATTTATTTAAATAAAAAAAAATTAAATAATATAATAATAAAATAATATTTTAAAAATAAAAAAATTTAATATACTTTTATTTAATTTAAATTATTAAATATAAATAAAATAATT